>CM057449.1:471310000-472720000 GCA_016271365.2 Neoceratodus forsteri | reverse complement strand
TTGGCTGAGGCTGTCTAGGGGCTGGCCCTGGAGCTTTGGCAGTGCCCAGCAACCTACCGGGCATCCTCAAACAATATGGTCTGCAAGATTATGGTTTCTACCGGGTCCCTTCCTGGATTCTTAGCCCACCCTTCGGTCAAAGGGCTGGTTTTGGATTAAGCCTTCCGCCAAATCGGGGGCCAAGGGGACATGGATAAGCCTCCGAACAAGGAATCCAGAAAGATTGACCACTCATCTAAAAAGGTCTACACTGTGGCATCCTTGGATCACTATCAGATGAGCTATACTGTCATAATGGCCAACTTTGGGCACTCCTTGATGGGAGTCCTGGATGAGATCCCCCCCTTTGCCTCCTTGCTGACCAGACGATGCCAGTGAAGTTGGTCAGGAACCAAAGTCAGTCACTGGCTAAACACCAGCTCCAGACGGCCTTAGACATTGGCAACTCTTGTGCCCGTGCCATGGCAGTGGCCATCTCCATGCATCGCAGGGCTTGGTTATGTTTACACCTTCGTGGCTGACACCCAGCACAAGCTGGCAGATTTCCCTTTCTTGGGCACCATTCTACCTGGCCCTGTGGTGGAAGAACATCTTACTCATATCAAGAAGTCTAGTGCCACCCTTGATACTTTGGCATCATCTCAGAAGGACCAAAAGAAGAAGCGGGCTTTTCAGTGTAGGTTCTTCCAGCCACAGCCTCCCCTTCAGCAGCCTCAATAAGGGCAATACCAGGCCTGGCCACCTAGGGACATCCCTACCCAGGAAATCTGCAGGGCTGCTACCTGGAAGTCAGCACCACACCTTCATTTCCCATTACCACATCGACCTTGAGTCATGCTGGAATGCTGGTTTTGGGGCCTCAGTTCTCCAATCTTCATTCCCGAAGTGGGGGGGGGTGCACCTTGCCTTCCTCCTCCTGGAGAACTGCTAGGAGTCTGCCAGAAGTGTGGCTAGAACAACATATCCACGTCCCTAGAAAAATAGGTTACTCACCTGTAACAGCAATTCTAGGAGTGGTATATGTTGTTCATCCACACAGACCCAACCGAACTCCCCCACTTTGGCGCTCACACTCTGCTTTCCAGCGGGCAAGATCTGGCATCATGGGGTGGAGCAGAGGGTTATACCACCCAGGTGAGTGGGAGGAGCCAGCTTGAAGACTTTCCGGCAAGACTTAAAGGGAAAGGACACTGCCAGAAGTGTGGGTGAACAACATATACCACTCCTAGAACCACTATTACGGGTGAGTAACCGTTTTTTTTTTTTTTTAATTATTATTAGTCTCCTGTGGGGGACAGAGTCAAAGGCCTTCCTGAAGTCCAGGTACAGTACATCCACTGCATGTCCTTTGTTGGATGCTTCTGTAGGGCATGCTCTTTGATCAGGTTCTTCTGACATGTGCTTTCCTGTTTGAATCCATGCTGCCTACTGTCCTGTAGACTGTTTACCTCGAGAAAGTCTACCAACCTTTCCATTAGTATAGCCCTGAATAAGTTCCCCACTGTCTGTGTCAGGCTGACAGGTCTGTAGTTATGTACCAGGATTACCTTCACTGCTTCTTTTGTGCAGCTGCACAATGTTGACTCTCCTCCATTCCTTTGGGACCACTCCAGTGTTTAACAAGCAGGTGAAAGTGTCCACTAACTGTGCTGCAGGCACCTGCACCATTTCTGTTAGTATCCTTGGATGTGTGGCATGTGGCTGTGGCTTGCATGGTGATCTTTAGCAGATCACTTGATCTCTGTACCTTCCAGTCCGAACAACTTTAAAACTGGCTAGACTAGCAACAGGTCTGTTATTTAATTACTTGTTGCACCTCATTTGGACTATACAAAGTAAATTATTTTAAAAAGCATCAAATAGTGGGTCATACTAATGAGTTTTGGAGGATTTCCATAAGATTCATAGATGTTTCTTTTTTAGGGCCAGTTCACAATGAACTTGCATTCCAACCTCCTATATCCAATCATCCAGGTCAGTATATTTTGTATTCATTGAGCTTTTTAAAATAGTAACTCATAAAATGATTGTATGGCAGAACTAGGTCCATTCCTTAGGTAGCAGTTCTGTGTAAACCTCATAAAATGTCCTACTTCTGTGTTTACTCATAGAAAAATGGAGCAGACTTACAAAAGTATTTTGACATGTCTTGTGTACAGTTTTACGTGAACCTCCAAGATGCAGCCAGGTCCTGTGTGATGGTTTGAAAGAGTATTTTTAAAAGATTACATTAAGCGTACATGAAAGAATGTATTTTTTATCCTGCTTTACGGCCCCTGGTTGCTGTCTACATCTGACATCAGGCATTTCCCTGGCCTCCCAGAGCCAACAGGGATCCACATTGAGTGGGACCCGAGAGTACTGGCACCTTCAGATATGGCGGCTGGTACACGTAGGTTTTTCTGGAATTGTTTCCTTCCCCTTGCCCACCTCCCCTGTGGTGCCAGGCAGTACCCAGCCTGGCCTGTTCAGCACATAACATGTGCCTCTTGAGCTTCCTGGTCCACCACAGGGGTTTGCTAGTGCAGCTGAACCTGGTAGCTTCCCCTCTTGATTGAGCGTCAGCTCCCTAACTCTGTTTGTTAGCATGGCAGCATAACCCTCCACCCACCCCAACAAGAATGTATGTTTTAAAGGAACCTGAAGATCTTATTTCAAGAGGGTTCCTTCAGTAGGTCATTACATATAGGACTGGCGCCACCCGGTGTCGGGCCGCACAGCAGACTTTTCTAGCAATTCCTGACGGGGAACTGCCCCAACGTCATGTGACTGACGTCAGCGTGGCTGTATATAGTGGGCGGTCTCCACGCCCACCCTCCAGTTCTTTTCCACCGTCGCCTCGTGTCAGTCGCATTGCAGACTTCTATACAGCGATCGTCAGGTTAGTTCTTGCATCAGATTTTTCCTTCACCAAATCTTTATTTTCAGTATTCCTCTACTGGATGTCTTCACCCAAGAAGAAGTGCTCGTCCTGTGGCATGCAGATCCCTCATCAGGATGGTCACCTAAAGTGCGTGATCTTTTTGGGCCCAGACCACTCTGTCTCCTCCTGCTCGGAGTGCCAGACTTTTAATCAGGCCACCAAAAAGCGGAGACAGCAGTTTTTGGAGGCCCATCTTTTAAAGGTCCACTTAGCTTCTTTAGGAAAGCAAATGGACCATATTAGAGAGTCCTCGTCTGAGAAATCTTCTCCCTCAGAGAAGCACCTTAAGGAGAAATCTCGGGAGCGGGAACGCTCCACAGATGAGACCTTGCAGCCCTCAATGAGCAAGGCTCAGCCACCGCCTAGGAAGACCTCGGACGGTAACTCTGGCAAATCTTCAGCAGGTCAGTTGACCATCTGCTCCTCCGGGGACCGCACCGCCACGGCCACTAAGCCAGCCCCTGGCTCCTCCGGGGACCGCACGGCCGCCAGTAAGACGGTTCCCCAGCCTTCGGGGACCCCCTCGGCACCAGTCGGTAAGTCGGCCAGGGGCTCCTCCCCTGCCTGCCCGGCTTGCCTGATAAGACGCTCATCTCCGACGTCCGCTCAGGCGTAGTTCTCCCGTCTGGGCCTAGCAGCGCTTCACCCGACGACCATCAGAACCAGCGGGAGAAGGCCCCTCTTCCCCCCTCGCCTTTACACTCCCCTTCTTAGGTGGGTACTTCAGGTGAAGACAGCGCGGAACCCCTTGATATGGTAGATTCCTCGGGGTCTGTCCCGCGCTTTCCTGATGGGGTCATGGAGAAGGAGGCTCTTTCTCGGCTGTCTGGCCTTCCAGCGGAGGCCCCACCTCCTCCTTCAGGTAGGATCCCTTCAGAGTCGATGATTATCCCGGTCCCAATCCCACCGTAGGATCTGGCAGATCCCATTCCGACACCGGATATTCTGATGACTTTTCCACAGCCAGGGCCCTGTGTTCTGCTCTGGCACCAGACCCGGTCCCGCCTTCGGGCCTCCTTCGTCCCCAACGCCAGCCCCTCTGACGCCAAATATCCTTCCGGCGCCAGAGCAGGTGGTGGCGGTCCCGATGTCAGTCCCCCTGACGTTGGCTATCCCAGTGCCGGACCCCCTGCCGATTTATACTACAGCGGGTCCGATGTGGGTTCCCCCTCCGTCAGATCTGACGATGGGGATTTATGCAAGACCCCGGACTGTCCCACCTTGCCCTTTCGGGTATCCTGGGGACCACTTCCCGGCTGGTCCTCCTCCTGAATGGAGCTCTTTTGGGCAGTACTACCCTGGTTATAACCCCTACCACCATTATCAGGGATTCCAGGGTTACCATTATCCACCCCCACTGGTTATGCCTCCTCCTCCTCAGCCACAACCTCCTCCTGCTGCGCCGGATTTTAAAACCCTCATCCAGTCTTGGTGGCAGGGGGTGCGCTCGGAGTTGGTTTCAGACCTGGAGACAAGATTCCCTTTTCCCCGGTATCCTAGGTCTGCGTCCCCGAGAAGCTCTTCTCCATCCACGGTACATGTCTCAGGGGCGGCTCATCAGGACGTTACCCTTCCCGACATCTGTAATCTTCCTGACGAGTGGGCAGACAGTGATGATGAGGAGGAGGATGCGGATGCCGACGAGTCGGCGGAGGACGCCTTGGAGGAGCCCGAGGGTCCGAAAGGCAAGGTTTCTCCCAAATCCCCCCCAGAAGACCCTGCCTTCTCGGATCTTCTGAGGTCCGTGAAGGATTTCTTCGACTGGGAGTCTGAGGAACAAGACCCAATGAGACAGAGGCTAGCTGAACACCTGGACTTAGAGTCTCTGTCTCCGATCCCCATTCCTCCTTGGATCGGACCTCACCTCTACGGTCTGGCAGATGCCTCATTCCCTCCTGGCTGTCCCCAAGAGGGCGGACAGGATTTACCGGGTGCCAAAGGTTGCTCCATTCCTAAAGACGCATCCTAAGGTGGACTCTGTTGTCATCTCAGCTGCTCATGACCGCTTTGTTGCGCTCAAGCACATGAGCACCTCTCCTCCAGACAAAGAGTCGAGGCAGAATGACCACTTCAGTAGAAAAGTTTATGTCTCGGCCACATGCACTCTTAGATCCCTCAACTATGTGGCCCACATGGTGTCCCATCAAAAGGCTACCCTGGCCCGGTTAGAGGCTCGTGTCCAGTCTATGGAACCCTTGAGCCTCAAAGAGGAGCTTGCCAAGGACCTTCGCGCCTCTCGCTTTTTTTATGTAGGTATGCCTTGCGGGCTACATACGACTCCATCGACTCTGTAGCCCGCACCTCGGCAACTGCTGTTGCCCTAAGACTGCATTCCTGGCTTTGCATCTCTCGCCTTGCCAACGAGGTACAGTCGACGATTCAGGATGCCCTCTTCCGGGGCTCGGTGCTTTTTGGTGGGGACACCAAAGATATCATCACTGATCTCCAGGACAGAGGCCTCGCCCTCAGATCAATGAGGTCCATGTACCGATCAGGCACTCAACAGCAGCAGCAGCCATTTTGGAAAAGGACCTGGAGGCAGAGGAAGCAGGCCCCGGCTTGGTGCCAGGGCAAATGCAAGTCCACGGGTTCTGCCACTCCTCTGGCCTCCGAGAACCAGAGACACGGAGGGGGCCCTCCCCCTGAACGTCCTGCCACTCCCTAACTCACTATCCCCACTACCTCCTCAGTCTCACGATGAGGAGCAGGTGGGGGGGGGGGAGGTTTGCCTGCCATGCGCAGGAATGGAAGGCAGTAACCTCCGACGCGTGGGTCCTGCAACTAGTGTCCATTGGACACACCATAGAGTTTCTGGAACTTCCTCCAGAATCTCTGCCAAAAAGGTCTTCTTACTCCAGGGATCAGGCTCTTCTCATCAGAGAAGAAGTTCAAAGCCTCTTGCTCAAGGAAGCAATAGAGCGCGTTCCCCTCTCTCAAAGGGGCAGGGGTTTTTACTCTATTATTTCCTGGTTTCAAAAAGGCCGGGAGACTTCAGACCCATTCTCGACTTAAGCAACCTCAATCAGTTTGTCGAGTACAAAAAGTTTCGGATGTTGACACTCCATAGTCTCCTCCCACTCCCTCTGGAGAATCATTGGCTGTGCGCTCTGGACATGCAGGATGCTTACCTGCACATCCCGATCTTCCCCAGCCACCGCTGTTTCCTGTGGTTCCAATTCCAAGGGGAGCACTTCCAATTTCGGGCACTCCCTTTTGGTCTGTCCTCGGCACCCCGGGTCTTTACCAAGTGTCCGGCGGTGGCGGCGGCTTCCTTACGCTGCCAGGGTATTGCAGTTTTCCCTTACCTGGATGACTGGCTGATCTCAGCCCCATCCAGGGACTCTTCACTGGAGGCTCTCTCTTTCACCTTGGAACTCTTTGGCAGACTAGGGATTACTATCCATATTCCCAAGTCATCCATGATCCTGTCCCAGAGACTACAGTTCATTGGGGCAATCTTGGATACGGTCCAGTGCAGAGCCTTCCTTCCTCCAGACAGGGTAGAGACCCTGATCCATCAGACTTCGTGAGTGGCTTTTTCAAGGACCATCCTGGCCTTGGAGATCCTCCGCCTTCTTGGCCTGATGGCAGCCTCCATCACTACTGTTCCCCTGGCAAGGCTTCACATGAGTTACTCAGTGGTCCTTGCGCATGCAGTGGGACCAACTCCTGGACAACCTGGACCATCCGGTACTAGTCTCTGCAGCGGTTCAGGAAAAATTGCTTTGGTGGAGGGACCCCTGCAACCTTTCCTTAGGTCTCCCTTTCAGGAGCCCTGCTCCTCTGGCATCCCTAACTACGGACGCTTCGAACATGGGATGGGGAGCGCATCTGGGGGAGCACCAAGCTCAAGGACTGTGGTCCAGCTGGGAAGCACCTTTGCACAGTAACGTTCTGGAGATGAGAGCCGTCTTTTACGCTTTGCAAGCCTTCCAGACCCTCCTTCCCAAGGGATCACTGCTGGTCCAAACAGACAATATGTCGGTAGTCTGGTACCTCAACAAACAAGGAGGAACCCGATCGTACCCCCTGTGCAGGGAGGCAATGTGGGTGTGGAACTGGGCGGTCCAGCACAATCTGGCTCTTGTGGCTGTGCACGTTCAAGGCATTTAAATGTCCTGGCGGACAGTCTCAGCAGGTCTCGGATCCTAGCTCACAAGTGGGAATTACATCAGGAAGTGCCAGAATCTCTCTTCCTAAATTGTGGGCATACGGAAATCGACCTTTTCGCCTCCCAATACAACACAAAACTTTACAGTTTTTGCTCGTTCGTTCCAGGGCATGGCGCTTTCTGGCACAACGCGCTCTCTCTCTCCTGGACAGGGACATTTTTGTATGCCTTTCCTCCATTTACCATTCTCCAGAGGGTTCTTCTCAAGCTTCAGGCAGAAAAGGCGAGGATGATTCTCATCGCTCCTCTCTGGCCAAGACAAATTTGGTTTCTGCTGTTACAACAGCTATCCAGGGAACCACCCGGTTCCACTTCCAGTGACCCACAACCTCTTGACCCAGGATCAAGGTCGTCTTGTACATTCGGGGCTCAGGACACTGCATCTTCATGCATTGCTCCTGCAGACATAGCGATTTCTCACTTCGGGGTCTCCTTCCGAGTCACTCAAGTCCTTATAGAGGCTAGAAAACCCTCTACTCATTCCACTTATGTCATGAAGTGAAAAGTTTTTTTCATCTGGACGATTCCCAAGAATTGGAACCCCTTTTCTTGTTCTGCCCCTCAAATCATGGAATACCTCCTTCATCTGTCAGACTCTGGTCTGTCATATTCTTCCTTGAAGGTCCACCTGTTGGCAATTTCGGCGTACCACAAGCTGGTGGATGGTAAACCCGTGGCTTAGTTGGAAGTCTCAAAAACCCTTCTGAAAGGGATCCCTACATCTGAAACCCCCATCTGCAGCCCAACTCCACCTTGGGATTTGAACTTTGTGTTGGAAGCTCCTCTTCCCCATTTGAACCGGCCATGAGCTGTGATTTGCACTTCCTTTCCTGGAAGACGTTATTTTAAGTTGCCATTACGTCAGCCCGAAGGATTTCAGAGCTTCATGCTCTGGTTTGTAAAGAGCTTTTCTTATCTTATTTTCCACAAGGACTGGGCAGTCCTCAGAACAAATCCTAAGTTCTAGGGATGTGGCTATGTTGTTCAATCCACACTGTCCGGCAGGTTTCTTGACGCTTTAAGTTGGGCCGGAAAGTCTTCAAGCTGGCTCCTCCCACCCACCCGGGTGGTAAAACCCTTGGCTCCGCCCCATGACGCCAGATCTTCCTTACCGCTTGGAAGCTCAGGATCTTACTTCGAGACACAGCTCTTGCAGCAGGTTACACCATTAGGACTGAAGCCGGCAGGCGTCAGGACCCCGGAAAAATTCTAGCTAGCTATCTTGGCAGGGGACCTCCCCGGCGCGGTCCCGCCTCCGGCGTCCAGGCGTGGGGACACAAGAAGCGGTCGCCAAAATCCCAGTTCTTTCCCGCCGTCGACTTGCATGCCTCGACCCTCCGGTCTCAGTCTAGCGCGACGCGTGGTTTCTGAACTTTCCTACGGGAATTTACTCTACTTCGAAGGATTTTTTCGCTGATGTCCTCTCCGACCTCCGGGCATACGTCTAAGTGTGCTTGGGAAGCAGATCCGTTTAAGGACCCTCCACCGCGGCCTGCGTCCGGTGCCTGGGCCCCAGAGCACGATACCCAAACCTGCTCCCTCTGTCCAAGGGTTTAATAGCCATACGAGGATCCGGCGACAGAAGGCTCTTCAGGCGTTCCTACTTGAAGAAAATTTAGAGCCATGTCCTCTAAGGGGAATCTTCAAAATCCCACAACGCCTGAAAGGAAGAGAAGGAAAAGGACCCTTCCAGGTCTCCAACTCGGGCCTCCGAGTCCCGCAGCTCGGGTCTAAGTCAGACCGGTCTCCATCCAGGGCCTCTTCCCTTCCCCCGGCTGCGGTAGTTGTTTCTCGATCTTCTCAGGCCCCTACCGCCAGGCCGTCGTCGTCCTCCACTCCTAAGGCCTCGGCGAAGTCTGGGGAGCGTCATCACCACCACCATAAGTCGGGCACCCGACGTCCGGTCCTCTTCAGTGCCGCCCCGGAAAACCCTAGAGCTTACTCCTCTAAAGAGGCCGGTAGACCCGACGCCGACTCGACCTCCGTCGACCGTCCATCACTCCTCCTCGGAGTCGTCGTCCAGCTGTCAGACCGTCGGCCAAGTCTTCCCATCGGACGTCCCGGTTGGGGACGGCGTCCGCCGCGCTCCCCAAGAAGAGGACTCCTGTGCCTCCGACCGTCATCGGGCAGGAGTTGCTAACGGAGGAAGATCTGACGCAGCCCGAGGACCAGACGGGCGATTCCGGCCTCGTGCAGTCTCCCAGGGCTCCCTTGCCGCCGCCCAAGGTCTCTGTGGAGCCGTCGCCGGGACCCGACGACCGCCCCCCGGCGTCCTGGGCCGTCATCGGGATTATCTATAGCGGATGTGAAGGATCTCTTACATACTGGTGGGACACCATCAAAAGAGGATGAGGCCCACCGCTCTTCCTCCTCCTCCTCCTCCCCGACTCGGCCCCTGCCCGCCTCGGGGAGTGGGTTGGCCTCTACTCTCCCAGGAGTCCAGATCTCCTCCCGAGTTCGACCATCAAAGAGGAGACCTCCGTCAAGATCTTCTTCTGGATCACCCAGCCCCAAGAGGTCCAGGAGACGCCGACGTTCGCCGTCGACGGAGGACACGGGATCAGTATACTCCACCTCTAGATCCCCATCTCCAATCTCCATCCCTTCTCCGGACCCACGTGAGGCATACGGTCTCCTCAGGATGACCCTTGTTCATGGATATCATCGCCATCAGGAGGAACATGGGGTGGGATGCTGAGAGTTAGACCCCGAAGGCTACGCCTGGCTAAGTATCTTGACAGAAGGACCCCAAGCCTGTGGTGGTGCCACCATGGTGGACACTTTGTGGGCGATCACCAAGGCGGCGTGGGCGTCACATTAGATTACCCGGTGCCGAAAGCTGACCATCTATACAAGGCTCCTAAAGAGGACCAGTATTTGACCAACAACTACAGGCCGATTCTCTGGTCATAACAGCCTCACATGACGGTCACAGAGCGCAGCATTTGAGCACCCTGCCACCGGATCCAGAATCAAGCAATTGGACACTCTGGGCAGGCGCACGTACGCTTCTGCTACCTGCGCCATCAGATCCTTAAATTACTTAACCCACATGGTTCAGTTTCAGAACGCTCTGTGGGAACAGGGTCTGGAGGTAGCTGAGAAACTACCTGAAGGTGAGCAGAAGGAGGAGATGCTCCAGCTCCTCCGCACGGGTTCAGACGTGGGGACCCAAGTGCTTAGAGCCACGTACGATTCGCGGACTCATTGGCCCGAGCAGCAGCTTCGGCGTTTGCCTCGGAGGACACTCCTGGCCCGTGTCTCGGCTTCACCCTGGGCGTCAGAAGAACATTATGGATGCCCTTTCGAGGATGTGTTATTTGGTAATCCTCGCGAGAAGATTATTACCAAACTGCAAGAGGCCGGGAAGGCGGTGAGGTCGGTACAAGCCATGTACCGTCCTAGGCTCGGTTCCTTTCGTAGGAACCAAAGCCGTTTTCGTGGGCGGACACAGAGGCAGCAGCCCCGCTCCGCTACACAACAGAGGGGCTCTGGTTTCCGCAGAACCCAGGGTAAGCAGCCCGCTAGCAGAGGTCAGCGCACCCCTAGGTCGACCCAGCCAGCGGGTCCATCTGCCGCCACAGCATGACTCCTTTCCGGCCCCCGCCCCTCAGGATCAACGGGAAGCTATGGTCGGGGGTCGCATTGCGAACTTTCCTGCTGGGATGGCGGTGATCACCACACGACAGGTGGGTTCTGCAGTTGGTCAAGCGGCCACTTTTGGGATTCGCAGAAAAGCCACCCTCGAGGCCTCCTCTGCTCTCCGGTATCCGGGTCAGCATGGAACCTTAATTTGGCAAGAAGTACTCGGCTCCTAGAAAAGGCGATAAATACGTCCGAGGAACCAGAGAGGACAAGGATATTATTCTCACTTCTTCCTGGTTCCCAAGAAACAGGGACCTCCGTCCGATTCTGGACCTAAGCGACCTCAATATGTCGGTGACGTACAAGAGATTCATGAGTGACCCTTCGGGTCTTATCCCATGCTGAAACAAAGCGCCTATTTAGCGTCTCTAGACATGCAGGATGCGACCTGCATATCCCCATAGCTCAAGCGCATCAGAGGTTCCTCGCTCGAGTTTCTGAGCCACCATCTTCAGTTCCGGCTCTCCCGTTCGGACTGTCATCCGCACCAAGGGTTTTCCAAATGCTTGGCAGTCGTGGCAGCATCTCTAAGGAGAAAGGGCCACTATGTGTTCCCGTACCTAGACGACTGGCTTCTCATGGCCGCCTCCAGAGAGGTGCTCCTGCTCGCGATCCAGGACACCCAGGACTTATTTCGATCGCTGGGCATCCTTATAAATCACGAGAAGTCCCTCTTGGTACAGTCGCAAAAACTGTAGTTTATAGGTGCAGTGTTGGACACGGTCCAGGGAAGAGCTTTTCTTCTGGCCGACAGGGCGGAACGCATCAGGTCCCTTACAGGGGCCTTATCATCGAACCAGATCGTACCGGCCAGGTCGGTCCTTCGTCTGCTCAGACACATGGCTGCGGCCATTCCTACAGTCCCTCTCGCACGACTCCACATGTCAATAACACAGTGGATGCTCAAGGCGCAATGGGACCAGAGGCAAGACCATTTACAGCATCCAGTCAGGATCACGAGTAAATGATTCGCGACTGGCAGTGGTACTTCAGCCCGGGTCGCTCTCCAAGGGTGTCCCGTTTGCAGCGCCGTCCCCGGAGATAACCCTCACCACGGACGCCTCAGGTCTCTGGTGGGGAGCACACCTAGACGGGGTGAAGTCTCAGGGTGTATGGACCCCATTGGAGGCTCATCTCCATATCAGTGTCCTAGAGATGAGGGCAGTCCTCTATGCACTTCAGGCTTTCCAGTCGATAATTCCACCGTGCACTATCCTGCTTCAGATGGACAACACGGCGGTAATGTATTACCTCAACAAACAGGGAGGCGCACACTCTTACCCCCTTTGCAGGGAGGCCATGAGAGTGTGGGATTGGCTAATCGGACACGGCGCAAGCCTGATTGCGGTTCATGTTCCCGGGGTGGACAACACGATGCATGAGCGGCCTGAGCGTTCCCAGAGCCAGAGTCACGAGTGGGAACTTCTTCAGGAGGTGGCAGAGGATCTGTTTCTTCGATGGGGAGTTCCAGAGCTGGATTTGTTAGCATCCCATCCAGCGCAAAACTGCCCAATTTCTGCTCGCTAGGTCCAGGGCCTGGTGTTTTCTGGCGAGACGCATTGTCCCTCTCCTGGGTGAACAGATTCCTCTATGCCTTCCCTCCCTTCCCGTTGATCCAAAGAGTTCTTCTCAAACTGCACAGGGAGCACGCGCGAATGATTCTGGTGGCCCCGTTCTGGCCCAGACAGATGTGGTTCCCCTTGCTGGCACAGCTATCTCGGGAACCCCCGCTCCCGTTGCCGTTCAGCTCCCACCTACTGTCTCAGGAGGAAGGTTCATTGCTCCATCCGGGTCTACGTTCTCTGAACCTGCATGCGTGGCTCCTAGAGACATAGCCATCTTGCGCCACGGGGTCTCGCAAGAGGTTGCAGAGGTTCTCTCCGCAGCCAGAAAGCCGGCAACCGATGCTACGTATGCCATGAAGTGGCGCTTTTTGTTTATGGTCACGGGCTCGTGACCTTTCCCCCTAGGTTGTCCTGTGGGAGTAATTTTAGACTATCTCCTGTCTCTCTTCCATTCAGGGCTAGCCTACTCCTCTATCAAAGTACACCTTTGCGCTATTTCTGCCTACCATCTTCCGGTGGAGCAGCGTACTATTCTTATATTAGGCGCCTCTTGGGAATTTCTTAGAGGTGTTGCACCTTAGGCCCCCATCAGGGACCCAGTGCCTCCGTGGGATCTACTCTTTGTCCTGGAACAACTTTCGCTCCCTCCCTTTGAGCCTGCCGCGGATTGTGAGCTACGTTTTCTGTCGTGGAAGACGTTACTTTTGGTTGCCGTTACTTCAGCCAGAAGGATTTCTGAGCTTCACGCTCTCATGTGCAAAGAGCCCTATTTGGTTTTTCACTGGGACAGAGTATCCCTGAGGACAAACCCAAAGTTTTTGCCTAAGGTGGTTTCGACACTCACTTTGAATCAGGATATCGGCCTTCCGGTCTATTTCCCGAGTTACTCTAATAGAGGAGAGGCTTTGCTCCACACCCTGGATGTTCACCGCAGCCTGAGGTATTACCTTAACAGATCTAAACCCTTTCGGGGTTCTGACCAGCTTTTTGTCTCCTTCTCCCAGAGGATGAAAGGCCAACCAGTATCCAAACAGACTTTGTCTCGCTGGCTTGTCCAGTGTATTTCGTACTGTTACGAGATTAAGCAAAAGCCCCTCCCGGGTTCTATCCGGGGTCATTCTACCAGGGGTGTGGCCACTTCCTTTGCAGCACTCAGGAATGTATCCATTTCAGCTATTTGCGCTGCAGCTACTTGGAGCTCTGTGCATACCTTTATCAGGCACTACAGTCTGGACATCGCCTCTCGGAGAATAGCCGGTTTTCGGCTTAGCGGTGCTGGGGTCTCCTGTCTTGAGTCAGGACTTGGAATGTTTTCTCTTGTCTCTGCCTCCTCCCGGATCTTCTGGTAGCGTTACTGCTTGGGAATCGGTCCTAATGGTGTAACCTGCTGCAAGAGCTGTGTCTCGAAGTAAGATAGTACAGTTACGTAAGAACTTACCGTAACAGTAGATCTTCGAGAACAGCTCTTGCAGCAGGTACCTTCCCGCCCACCTTCCCCCTTAGAGGAGGTACGGCTCTGCAAAAAAAAAAGAGAAACGAGAAGAAGACGGAGAAAAAGAAGAAAATGCTTATGTCGGGATTTTCTCCCTTGTTGCCTTCTGACGGTGGATCCTCGGTCTCCCTTTTTGATGTCATCCTGCGGCCGGGAGTCTCCAGCGGGAGAACTGGGGATTCTGGCGGGACTGCCCCCTTATGTACCATGCCTGACGTCGGAGGCGGGACTGGCGTCGAGGGCGGTCCCCGCTGAAGATAGCTAGCTAGAATTTTTCCGTGGGGTCCTGACGCCTGCCGGCTTCAGTCCTAATGGTGTAACCTGCTGCAAGAGCTGTTCTTGAAGATCTACTGTTACGGTAAGTTCTTACGTAACTGTACTTTCCCTCCTTAGCGCGCTTGCGACTTTAGGCCTGGATCCTAATCCTTCGGTTTTTCCGAAAATTGTCTTAAAATTTACAAGACTTAAGTCTGCTGCTTCCCTCGCGGCTGCGATGGATTCGAAATCTACTCCCGGCTTCCGTCGGTGCCCTTGTGGGCAGAAGATGTCTCGGACCGACCCGCACGCCACGTGCGTTTACTGCCTGGGGCTTGCCCATGATCCGCAGGCCTGCGATCTCTGCAAACCTTTTTTGGCTTTGGTTCTGGAAGACCGTGCTGCCCGACTCTAACTGGGCGCCCGGCGGTTTCCGCGGTGAAGTCAAAGGAGGCCCATTGGGCGGTGTCCGCGACTGTGGGCTCTAGGGAGCAGCTGGAGCAGTTAATTGCCCTCAAGGAGGAGGCGGCCCAGGCCGCTTCTTCTACTTCCTCAGCATCTGCGTTTATCCCGCTCTCCTTGGGCTCCTCCTACTCTGCTTCCTTTAAGGAGCTTTGTCAGTCCCTCTCCACCAAGGGAGAAGGGCCCTCAGGGATTCACATGAGTAGGTCGAAGAAAAAGGAACCGAAAGGTAAGTCCTGCCATCGATGTTTGTGGGAGAGGGAGAGATCTCGCTCCCCGAGCGTCTGCATTCGACTTCGATCGAGGTTGCGGCCAAGGCCGCTGGCTATGGTGTCCCGTCAGGTCAGCCGGCCGAGACACTCGTCGATGCGGTCGAGATTTCTTTCGACCCGTTGGAGGGTTTGTCGACTGGAGAAGCCGATAACCCTCTTTCACTGGCACACCCTGGTGGTTACCGAGGATTTGCCTTGGCCTCCCATGCCGAAGTCCCTGGTTAGGGACCCTGAACCAGTGGATGAGTGGGTTCCCCCCCCCCCGCCCCCTCTTGACCCCACCATGGCGACCCGGCGGTCTTGGTCCTCCTCCATGTCGGTCCCGGCATCACAGAAAGCAGCGTTGCCGCTCGTCCTCTTTGGAGGATAGGCTCTGGCACAAGTTGCATCGGCGCTGTGAGGACACAATGTGGCAGCAGCTCTTACTGGCCGTCAACAAGCCGACTCTGTCACCTTCCCCGGCCATTAAGTGGCTGTCGCCCAAACGGCCGAAGCAGCCTCTCGCCATCAGCTCCTTAGACGAGGACCGACTCGCACCAGTTGCTCGGCCAAACCGGCTGCTCCACCCATTGTGGTGGAACCACAGCCCCCGCAACTGAAGACTGGGCCCCGACCAAGGATTCTCGGTCGGGTCAGGGCTTGCCCCACAGGTTGTCGGTCACCCTCACCGCCGATGGGCCTCGGCGAGTGGAGGGTGGCTCAGGCGCTCAGCAGCTATTCACGGACTCCTGGGAGTCTGACGACTCCTCCCTGTATTCCTGGCCCCTCAACCTGGAATCCTCCGGGGATCTGTCGGCAGATGAGAGCCCATCGTCGTTCCTGGGAATTCTTCGGCTCATCTCAGAGTCTACTGGGATGCAGCTCGAACCTGTGCAGAAATGGGCCAGATATCCCCTCACGAAGATTTTGGACTGAGGGGATTCCCCCATGGACCCCTTCCCAGTGGCTGAGGCCATTGTTGGTCTGGCTCTGGAGTTGTGGCAGCAACCTGCATCCTGTCCTGTGCCTTTGGCCAGGATGGCCCGTAAGTATGCAGTTCCCACCGGTTCCCTCTCCGGTTTTTCGGAGCACCCCTCGACTGAAGGGCTGGTAACCGATAGCGTCTTCTGACGCTCTGGAAACGCTAGGGACGTAGAAAAGCCCCTGGGCAAGGAGTCCAAAAAGCTGGACTACTCCGGGCACAAAGTTTACGCTGCCTCCTCCCTGGGCCTTTGACAGGCTAGCTCGGCTCTACTGATGGCACACTTTTCACACACCCTTTTGGGTTCCCTAGATGAAGTGCTTCCTCATTTTCTGGCTGATCTTCAAACGACGGTCAAGCAGGTGCGGGATCAGGGAAGGGTGGTGGCCAAGCAACAGCTCCAAACTGCCTTGGACATTGGAGACTCTTGTGCCCGGTCAGTAGCAGCCGCAGTAACCATGCACCGCAAAGCTTGGCTGCAGATCTCCACCTTCACAGCGGATACCCAGCACAAGCTGGCAGACGTCCCCTTCTTGGGCACCGATTTGTTCAGGCCTGGGGTGGAGGGCCATCTCCAGAGGATCGAGAAGTCCAATGTCACCTTGGACTCGGTCATGTCTGCCCAGAAGGACAAAGGCCGTCAGCAACAGCGTAAGCCCTTTTGCCCTTCTGCCCCTGTGGCACGTCCGGCCCAGCAGCACCAGCAACAGGGCCAGCAGGCTCACGCTTGGTGCCCCAGGGCCAAGCCTTCTGCTTCCTCCAGCAGGAAGCCTGGAGGGAAAGGTTCAGGCGGCTCCTCGGCCGGCCCTTCCTGCAAGCCTGCCCAGTGATGGGTTCAGGGGTGCCACCCCCAACCTAGTCACTCCTCCCGTGGGGGGGGGGGACGGCTCAGCCACTTCCTTTCCGCCTGGTCCGCTATCACCATGGACTGTTGGGTGCTGGAAGTGGTTGGCAGGGGTCTGCCTCTGGAAGTCGAGTGGACCCCTCACTATCGAGCCGTCGCCCCTCGGGGGGGGGGGGCAACCGGTTCCACAGCCTCTCTGTCGGCTCGTTGAACCGACATAGCTCTGCTCCTCCAAAAGGAGGTGATCAGCAAGGTGGCGGATCCTCCTCCATGCCCAGGGTTTGTGTCCAGGTACTTCCTGGTACCAAAACAGACGGGGGGCTGGTGCTCCATTCTTGATCTGCATGACCCGAACAAGTTCCTAAGGCCCTGGACCTTCAGGATGGTCACTCTGGCTCCGATCATACTATCCTTGGAACTAGGCATGTGGTTTTGCTTTCTGGATCTCCAGGATGCGTCTTTTCATGTCCCAATCCATCCGTCATAACGGCAATTCATCCACTTCAGAGCAGAGGGATCCCTCTATGAGTTCCGGGTCATGCCCATCGGCCTTTCTCCAGCTCCCAGGGTCTTCACCAAATGCATGGCAGTGGTGACAGCATTCCTGCAGCGCCGAGGGGTCCGGGTGTACCTTTGCCTGGATGACTGGCTGATGGCAGCCACCTCCAAGTTGGAGGTGGAGCGGTCCAGAGATCTGGCCCTCCAGGTCTGCTCTCAAATTGGTCTCCTGATCAACGAGGTCAAATCGGAACTCATGCCATTGCAGGTGACTCAGTTCATCGGAGCAGAGTTCGACTCTCCTCGAGCCAGAGCCCGGCTGCCGGCAGACAGGGCCAAGGTCCTTTCCTCCTTTGCCCAATCATTTCAAACAACATGAAGTCTTGCTATATTGTGACTATTGCAGTTTGTCCCACCATTAGAACTGCTCCGGAGGTGAAAGAGTTAACTTCCAATCATTTCTGGTTGGGCACTTGCGCCCTGCCCGGGACTTCCTATGCTTTCTGGGTCTCATGGCGGCTTGCACCAGCGTGGTCTGTTGGGCCCGCTGGCATATGCGTCCCCTGCAGTGGGGACTGGCCCGCCAGTGGTCACAGCACTCCGGTCCTTTGGACCAGCCAGTAACCGTGACCCAGAAGATGTGGAACAGCCTGCAGTGGTGGCTCGTCCCAGCTCATCTGCAGGAGGGTATCCGTTGTCCGCCCCAAGCTAACGGTCATTCTTACAACCAACGCCTCTTTGATGGGTTGGGGTGCCCATCTGGGGGAGCTCGGGGCCCACGGCCTCTGGTCCCCTCAGGAGTCTCGATGCCACATCAACCTACTAGAGCTTCGAGCAGTTCAACTAGCCCTCACTGCATTCGGTCTGTTTGTACGGGATCAGGTGGTTCAGGTCCCGACGGACAACACCACAATCATGTACTATCTCAACCGGCAGGGCGGGATGCACTCCTTGCCTTTATGCAAGGAAGCTCTCCGCATTTGGTCTCTCGTGATCAGCCTGGAGGCGGATCTCCTAGCCATCCATGTGGCAGGAGCCTCGAACAGTCTGGTTGATGCCCTCAGCCGGATAGGCGCTGCATCTCACGAGTGGTCTCTCCTGCCGGAGTTAGTTCAAGACCTGTTCTCTCATTGGGGCACCCCTCAAGAGGACCTGTTCGCCTCCGGGGAGAACGCGAAGCTGAGGCTGTTTCATGCCCGCCCCCCTCAGCAGGGCTTACTGCAGGGGGATGCCTTCTCGAGGCCGTGGACCCCGGGCCTCTTCTGTACCTTCCCCCCATTTCCCTTGATCTACAAGGTGCTTCTTAAGGCGAAGAGGGACAAGGCACAGGTGATTCTGGTAGCCCCAGTCTGGCCTCGCCATTTCTGGTACCCAGATCTCCTCAGCCTCAGCTCCAGGCTCCCAAGGCAGCTTCCAGCCCGCCCGGACCTGATCTCAGTCAGCAAGGGGAAGGTTCTCCATCCGGACCTTCAATCCCTGCACCTGACGGCCTGGTTCCTGAGCGGCTAGAGTTCCAGGCCTTGGGTCTTTCCGACGAGGTCCTCAACATCGTTGAGACGTCCCGTAAGGAGTCAACCAGAAAATGCTATGCCTTTACATGGAAGAAATTCTCCATTTGATGTCAGGACAAGGGGTTGGACTCCTCTTCCTGTCCATTGACTAGCATTTTGGACTACCTGTGGTCCCTTTCTCAGCTAGGGCCCGATCGGCGACCCATGGGTGCGGGCAGCCAATCTCTGTGTACAGGCGGGCCGGGAAGCATTCGGTGGCGCAGGAGAAGGTGGTCGGGTGCTTTTTCAAAGGTCTTGCTCACATATCCCCTCCGGTGCGAGAACCTCCACCTCCATGGGATCTACTGCTGGTATTGGCTGAGCTCATGGGCAAACCATTCGAACCAATGCACAGGTGCGATATCTCCCACCTGTCATAGAAGACCGCCTTCTTGGTGGCTATAATGTCAGCCAGAAGGATGGCACAGCTCCAGGCGCTTTCCATCGAGTCTCTTTATCTGGTCTTCCACAGGGAGAAGGTTGTCCTTTGCCCCCACCCCGAAATTCCTTCCGAAGGTGGTGTCGGAGTTTCACCTGAATCAGGTGTTGACTCTGCCGGTGTTCTACCCCAATCACACCTCGGAGGCCGAATATAGGCTCCATACTTTGGACCCTAGAAGAGTGCTCACTTATTATAAGGAGCGGACGGCTGACGTTCGGGGAGAGATTTGCCAGCTCTTTGTCACCTACGCTGAAGCCGCACCTAGCAGACCTGCAGCCAAGCAGACGATAAGCAGGTGGGTCACCTCCTGCATAGATCTCTGCTGTAGGTTGGCGGGCATGGAGCCACCCAAAGGGATAAGAACTCATTCTACCCGCCATACCGCTACTTCGGTGGCTGTTTCTAGGGACGTCCCTATCCAGGAAATCTGCAGGGCTGCTACCTAGAAGTCAGCACACACCTTTGTTTCCCATTACCACATTGACCTAGAGTCACGCCGGGATGCTGGTTTTGGGACCTCGGTTCTCCAGTCCTTATTTCCCAAGTAGGTATCGGGGGGTGCACGTCTTGCCTTCCTCCTCCCGGAGAACTGCTAGGAGTCTGCCAGACAGTGTGGATTGAACAACATATCCACATCCCTAAAAATACAGGTTACTCACCTGTAACAGGTGTTCTAGGAGTGGTATATGTTGTTCATCCACACGACCCACCCGACCTCCCCGGCTTCGACGCGCAACCTGGCTTCCAGCGGGCTAGATCTGGTGTCATGGGGTGGAGCCGAGGGTTTTACCACCTGGGTGGGTGGGATGAGCCAGCTTGAAGACTTTCCGGCCCTACTTAAAGCGGCAAGGAACCTGCCAGACAGTGTGGATGAACAACATATACCACTCCTAGAACTCCTGTTACAGGTGAGTAACCTGTATTTTCTTCCCAAGGTGGTGTCAGAAGCCACACTAACCCAATCAGTAGAGCTTCCTGTTTACTTTCCGTCCCCTTCCAGTAGAGATGAGGCACTCCTGCACACCATGGACGTCCATCGAATCCTTTGGTGCTATACACACCAGACCAAGGATTTCCGTAGCTGCGATCAGCTTTTTGTTTCTTTTGGCCCCAGGTCTAAGGGCAAACCAGTTTCCAAGCAGTGCCTTTCCAAATGGTTAGGCAACTGTGTTCGGTATTGTTACCAAAAGTATGAAAAACCTCTGCTGGGTCCCATTAGAGGTCATTCTACTAGAGACATGGCTGCTTCTGCTGCCATTTTGCGAAAAGTGTCTGCGACTGATATCTGTGCCGCAGCCACTTGGCGTTCTGTCCATACCTTTACCAAATACTACAGTCTGAACATTGCTTCTAGGCGGAGGGCTGGTTTCGGCCTAGCTGTCTTGCAGGGCCTTCTGTCCTAGGCTGGGTCCATTCTGGTTCCCAGTTTCTGTTGGAGCTATTTTCTCCTCCTTCCCGGTTTCTCTCTGTCTCTCTTTGGAGGGGACTGCTTGTGACTTTGTCCTATATGTAATGACCTAATGAAGGAACCCTGTCGAAGTAAGATAGTATAGTTACGTAGGAACTTACCATAACAGTAGATCTTCGAGAGGTGTTCCTTCAGTAAGTCATCTTTTTACCTCCCTCCTTCCCCTCATTTTATTTCTTACAGGGACTCCAAATCCTGTTTGCTCCTGCTGTCCGGCCTCTTCCTGGCTCCAGCAGGAGAACTGGAGGGCGGACGTGGGGATTGCCTACTATATACGGCCACGTTGACGTTGGTCACGTGACGGGTGGGCAGTCCCCTGTCAGGGATTGCTAGAAAAGTCTGCCAGGTGGCCCGACGCCCGGTGACTCCAGTCCTATATGTAATGACCTACTGAAGGAACCTCCTTGAAGATCTTCTGTTACGGTAAGTTCCTACATAACTGTACTTTTTCTAAGTTCAGCAAAAAAATGCCTTTGTGGAAAGTGTTCAGTTGCTTGACAGGAGTAATTTACATTGGCATGCGGTAGAGCCAGGTTCAGGAATGGCCTCATTTAAAAATCTTTCACTTGCTGGGCCTGTTTAGGGAATGCTGAAGTGATGAACTCTCTCTCTGGGGAAGACCCGGATGGACCTTGTCGCTGTCCAACACTCCTTGTGACTGAGCAACAAGTCAGACTTGGCTCAGCCTAATCTGAGACCGTTACCCACACCCCCTGTTATTGATGTCTGGTGGCATGGTCACAACTGGTGGGAGGTGCAGGGATATGCAGAAATAACGGTGGAAATTCAGGGTTATTTCTGTGCGTACGTGCTTATGTATGTATGTATTTATTTCAGATGTTTTACCCAAAGAGGCTGATAGCTCGTTTCCAGATGCATTTTGGGGGGAGGGGGAAGGGGAGTGTACAGTGCAATTACAAAACAAAATATTCTGAAAAATGCAATACTATGTAAATAAGTACAGCAAAACGAGAAGTTCACAGGCAGTGCTTCTGAGCAGGAAATATGGGGTACAATAAAATTGCAGAAGAATAGGATGAACAACATCCAGTATACTATGTGGATAACCCCTGTTGTGAATTGATTTCTATACACACAATTTTCTTCTTGTGGGACAGTTCAGAGGTCATAGAATGTTGTATTAGAGTAGAGACATCACTGCTATACCACACAATTTGTAATAAGAAAGTTTTTTCCAACAGTATCTTCTCATGATACTCCATAACCCTTCACCTGAAACACAAGTCTGCTTTTCATATTCTACATTTTATGTTTTTAAAAGTAATTCTTTCCTTGTTTTTACTAAGAACAGAAGTACAACATCCTGCTGTTTTATTTAGTCATATACTATAAAACCCGTATATTATAATACACGGGCAACCAAAACACCACTTGGTTTGTGTTTTCATCTCGGCTCTTTGCACTCGAGGTCCCTATGATGTCATCTCAACCCCTTTGATGGAAACACAACCTTGTTGTGTATGGTTGGCCATACATTATTCTATATGTGCAGCAGTGCAGTACTAAGTAGAGGCGGGAGAAGAGGGAGTGCTATACTAATGACAGTGCAAGATGGAGGGCAGCAAAGTCGAGGACCCAGTGTTAGGAAGAGCTGCAGGAGTGAGTAGTGAAATCACGGAAAAAGGTGAAGGGAAGGAATAGAATAAATGGAATGAGAGCCCCAGGGTTTAGGAAAGCGAAAAGAGAATGCGTCTTGACAAGTAGGTAATTTCATTGGGGGGAAAGCAAGAGTTTACGAAGGGAGTAGGAGTTAGAGGGAAAAGAGGCGAGAGGTAAGGTAAGAGAGGAGGGAGCCAAGCCAGAATTTGGAGATAAAGGAGGCATAGTAGGAAAGGTGCCTGGCATCATGGGAAGGGTACAAAGAATAATAGTGATTGTGAAGGTGACTGTCGAGGACTACTCAACAGAAGGAGTGAAAGAGAGGTTCCAGTCTGGCTAAGGTGGAGTTGGGAGCAGCAATGTAAATGACGTCACCATAGTCAAAAATGAGAGTATTATTTTCAGGAGGCTTTCTCTGTGGGCAGGAAGTGAGATGCCCCTTTTATTTGTGTAAAGCACAACACATTTGGGGTGGAACTTCTGGTGGATCTCATGCACATTAACAGAGAAATCGAGGTGACAGTCCAGCCTCACCCCATGGTATTTGAAGGAGGAGACTTCTTCAATCACTACACTGTCAAGGGTATGGAAGGATGAGAGATGGGTGAGTCTAGCAAGCTTCTGTCTAGTGCCAAAACTCATAGAGACCATTTTCTTGGCATTGAGGGACATTGCATGGAACCCGTGCTGGACATGGTTGCAGTCCAGTTGGAGCTGGGCAATGAGTTCAGGGGCAGAGGAGCCAGAAGTAAAGAGTACCATGTCATCTGCATGCATGTGAATGGATGCAGAGGAACAGGCAGTGGTGAGATCATTTAGAAAAACGGAGAACAGAATTGGGCCAAGGACGGACCCTTGAGGGACGTCTGAACGGGTGGTTAGTAGGGGGAGAGAGAATCCACAATTCAGATAGATTGAGACCTGCAATTGGGGTAGGAGCGGAACCACCCAACTAAAGAGATCTTACTTCGAGAGGGCTCTTGTAGTAGGTAATAACCATTAGGACTAGAGGCGCCAGGCGCCAGGACCACACAGAAAACTTTAGTTAGCAGTGACTGGCGGGGGACCGCCCACCCAATGTCACGTGAAGGACATCAGCATAACGCTGTATAGTGAACGGTCCTGACACCCACCCTCCAGTTCTTTCAAGCCATTGACCTGCGCGCATTGGACTTCGTGGAGAACGCTGCTTCAGTCAACCGCCATTTTCGGATGAGTATTTCATCATTTTTTATTTTCTGTATTTCTGTAAAAGTAAATCTTTTTGTGCATGTCTTCTATGACGCCTTAGAGTTGCATAAGAACAAGTGCGATTCCTGTGGCTCATAGTTCCCTCATAAGGACGGCCATTCCCTCTGTCTTTTCTGCCTGGGACCAGAGCACAAGACTGAGGACTGTGAGGCCTGCCAGAGTTTCAACCAGGCCACACAGGTCCTGGAAGCCCATGTTCTTAAACTGAAGATGGATTCCATAGAGAAGGAGCTGCAGGAATCATCTTCCTCACTGGGGGGGGGGGGTCTTCGACTCCCGTAAGAAAAAGGACAAGGAGAAGCACCGGAACCATGATCGGTCCCCTTCCCGCCCATGGTCTCCTTCAGGGAGCCACAGGCATCATGACCTCCCATTAACATGCATAATGCTCCACCGGCCAAGTCTGCTTCCTCCTTCATGGAGTAGCCCTTGGTCACGCCCCCCGCCTGAGCTGGTTGCAGTTCAGCGGCGCCCTGGAGTTCCAGAGACCTTCACCACTCTTAGACCCCTCAAAACCCCTGGGTCTAAGTCTAACGTCGCAGCTGATAAGTCGGTCGTCAGCTCCTCTGACAACCGCCCAGCCCAGGCTGATAAGCCACACGCTAGCTCCTCTGGTGTCTGCCCAGCCACGGCGCTTTCATTGGGCCCCGATAACAGGCCTGGCATTGATCTGCTGGATCAGCGTCTGCTGCCACTTCTGCCGCAGCTTTCCCCAGAGGGTTCTCCCTCTCGGGATCCTCCATCCCTGCCTCCTTTGGTGGAGACTGCTGGCTCGGCTGGTCTTTCTGAGCCAGAGTTGGAGGAGCGTCCACCCGACACCACCCAGGTGCCAGAGGCGGAACACCCAATGCCGGACCGCCCTGGGGAGCCGACAACTCCTGCGCCACAGACTCCTCTGTCTGGGCCCGTTGCCCCGCCCTAGACCCCGGTGGGACCCTCCACTCCTTTGGGGCCAACGCTGGAACTTCCTCAGGCGGGTCCAGCACCAGACCTGATGTTACCAAGCCCTTCCTACCCTCCATCAGAGCCCCCCGTCAGGTCCCTCAGCCCCTCTATCGGGGTCTTCACCTGGTTATCCGCCATCAGGGCCTCCATCAGGACCCTTGTTTCCGCTGTTGGGGCTTTCGCTCGACCTTCCAATGCCAGGCTTCCCTACGCCTCGCTACCCCTCTCCAGGGTATCTGCCACCAGGATACCCCACGCTGGGGTATCCAACGCCAGGGTATCCCATGCCCAGCTATGGTACTCTGGGCTATCATTATTCAATGCCAGGTTATCACTTTCCAGGCTACCTGCCCTCATACTAGCCTCCTCCACCTCAGGTGGACTTTAGGGCAGAGCGTCAGTCTTGGTGGAGCGAGACCAAGACCTAGCTGGTTTCTGAATTGGACCAACATCAGCCAGTCATGGCTGCCTCGCCCGTCCGACTGGAACCTACGCCCAGGTCCCTTTCACCAGTGGAATCTCGTCCTTCTACCTCAGGCCAGGCCTCATGTCCTACCCTGGTAGCAGATGACGATGGGGGGCCTCATGGTCTCCTCTAAGGAGATCCCTCTTCCACTGGCTCCGTCCAGGGATCAAAGCCCTTCATCTGACTTGGACTCGCTCTTCTGTCTCCTTCCGGCTTTGAGACCCCTTCCCCAGAGAATCCCAAGCACAAGGACTCTCCCAAGTCCCTCCCGGATGATCCCTCTTTCACAGAGATTCTTCAGAAAATTCAAGAGGCAAATGCGTGGAACACGGAGGACAAAGACCCTCAATGTAAGAGACTGGCGGAGCACCTAGACATGCCAGAGCTATCGCCACTTCCCATTCCTCCGTGGATAGGCTCGCATGAGGATTTGGCCTCCACGGTTTGGCAGCAGCCTTCATCGGTGGCCGCAGTTGCCAAGAAGGCCAACAGATTATATTGGGCCCCTGAGGGCAAAGATCGCCTCAGTCCTCATCCTAAGGTGGGCTCTGTGGTCATTAGTACGGCCCATGACCGTACAGCTAAGCCAAAGCATATGACCACCTCCCGTCCTGACCAAGGAGTCGAGGCAAATAGACCAGTTTGGATATAAAGTTTATTCCTCCTCCACATTGGCCCTCAGAGCCCTGAATTATCTGGCACACATGATCGTGTACCAGAAATCTATCCTAGGTCAGCTTAAGTCGGAGTTCAAGGCCTTGCCCGACTCCAAGGCTAAAACTAAGATTGCCCAAATGGTTAGGACAGCAGAAATATCTTGCCGTCATTCCCTAAGGACAACATATGATGCCATAGATACTTCTACCTGGAGCACCACTAGTGCTGTTAGCATGCGTCGGTACTCCTGGCTGCTGTATCTGGATTGGCCCAAGATGTCCAAGTGGCCATTCAGGATGCCCCCTTCCGAGGTCCAGTTCTCTTTGGAGGTGACGTTAAAGACATCATAACTGAACTACAGGACAGTGACAAGGCCTCTGTCCAGTCCATGTATCATTCCAACTCCAAGTCTAAGCAGCCTTTTCGACACTAGCAAACCCGTCAGAACCGGCAACAGCCCACCTGACGTCAGAACACACGGGCTCCTTCGACGAGCGGCCGCCCGCCAGCCAAGTCACAGCGGACTTCCGGTGCCGCTCCCCACCTCCTGACTTCCAGCAATGCCCCCAGCCTCTGCCGTCAGCTCCGGAGGAACTGGTAGGGGGCAGATTCGCCAAACATCTAACCGGATGGGAGGCAGTCACCACAGACTCGTGGGTCTTTCAGCTAGTCATTCAAAGCCACACCATAGAATTCACAGAAAGACCACCAACAAACCTCCAGGTCTCTCTCACTACCCAAAAAGTCACTTCTCTCTCATTAGAGAGAAAATACAGACTCTTCTGCAAAAAAGCCACCGTAGAGCCCATTTCCTCGGAACCAGGTGGGAAGGGGATATTACTCCCACTTCTTCCTGGTCCCCAAAAAGATGGGGTACCTCTGTCTGATCCTGGATCTCAGCACGCTCAATCTGTATGTAGAGTACAAAAGATTTTGCATGCTGACCCTGCTGAATCTGTCGCCACTACTTCACCAGGGATATTGGCTCTGTGCCCTGGATATGCAGGATGCTTACCTGCATATTCTAGTTTTTCCCTCCCACCACTTCTTCCTCCGGTTTACTTTCCAGGGGGAACATTTTCAGTTCAAGACACTCCCCTTTGGCCTTTCCTCGGCTCCCAGAGTGTTCATTAAGTGCCTAGTGGTGGTGGCAGCAGCGTTACGCTGCCAGGGCCTGTATGTGTTCCCATACCTCAATGACTGGCTTCTGTTGGCGCCATCAAGGGACAGCCTGCTAGCCTCTTTGTCCATCACCCTAGACCTTTTTCGGCAGGTGGGAATTACGATGAACCATCCCAAGTCCCACCTTATTCCTTCACAGCGCCTCCAATTTATTTGGATGGTGCTGGATACAGTTCAGGGTCAGGCCTTCCTCCCCTTGGACAGGGCGGAGACCTGGCGACAACAGGCCAACCAATTGTCAACCAACTGATGGACCATGGCCCTGTCCATCTTATGCTTGCTGGGTTTCATGGCCGTGGCTATTCCCACTGTTCCTCTAGCCAGGCGTCACATGCAAGTTGCGCAGTGGACACAGAGAACGGCGGGACCAAAGACCAGATGACATAGATCACAGAATCCTGGTATCCAAACCCATGCATCGGGATCTCCTATGGTGGCAGGATCTGAACAGTCTCTGTCAAGGGGCTCCTTTCTAGTCTCCCTCCCCTACCCAGACCCTGACAATGGATGCTTCTGGCCAGGGCTTGGGGGGATCACAGGACTCGGGGATCCTGGTCTCAGTGGGAGCTCTCTGCACATCAGTGTGTTAGAGATGCGTGTGGTATGTACACTGTTCAGGCCTTTCAGCCCCTCCTCCGCTCAGGCACACTCCTTGTGCAGACAGACAGTATTAGTGTGGTGTGGTAACTGAACAAACAGGGAGGCACACTATCGTACCCCCTTTGCAGGGAAGCAATATGAGAGTGGTATTGGGCAGATCTTACTTCGAGAGGGTTCCTTCAGTAGGTCATCACATATGGGACTAGCACCACCTGGCGTCTGGCTGCATGGCAGACTTTTTGTAGCAATACCTGACGGGGGACCACCCACCCAACGTCACATGACCGATGTCAGTGTGATGCTATATAGTGGACGGTCCCCATGCCGCCCAGTTCTTTCCCGCCATTGCCTTGTGTCAGTCGCATTGCAGACTTCCCAAGCGATCTTCGTTGAAAGTGCTTTTTTCTCGTCAGTTTTCACCGCGTTTTTGTCACGTTTTTGAATTTTCTTCTATGTCTTCACTGAAGAAGAAGTGTTCCACCTCTGGCACGCAAATTCCACATAAGGACGTCCACATGAAGTGTGTGATCTGCTTAGGCCCAGACCACCCAGTTTCTTCTTGCCTGGACTGCCAGCCTTTTGACCAGGCCACATGCAAAAGGAGGCAGCAGGCTCTGGAGGCCCATCTTTTGAAGACCCGGCTGGCGTCTTTAAAAAAGCAGATGGAGTGGATCCAATCTTCTTCTTTGTCTCCTTCCAAAAAAGAACAGAGGAAAGAGAAACATAGGGAGTGGGAGTGCTTCACGGAGGGGTCCCAGACTGAGGCCTCTCGGCCCTCGACCAGCAAGGCTTCTTCCCAGCTGCCGCCTAAGGCCAATCTGGCTCCGGATGGTAAGTCGGACAAATTCTCCTCTGCGGGTAAGTCAACTGCTGGCTCCTCGCCGACCGAGCGTGCGCTGCCGCTAAGTCGCCCCTGCTCCTCCAGGGACCGCCCGCCTGGTGGTGTCAGCTTCCCAGGCTTCTGGGACCTACACAGCACCAGCCGCTAAGTCGGCAGGGGGATCCTCCCCCTCCCGCCCGGCTCCGTCTGGTCAGATGCCCTTCCCTGGCGGGCGCCCAGACATGGCTCTCCCATCGGGGCCTAGCGGCACTCAACCCTACGTTCAGCTGAGCCTGGGGGAGACTGCCCCTCACCCCCCTTCCACTTCGCCAGTAGCTTCTCCTGCTCAGGCCGCTACCTCAGGCGATGATAGTGCGGAACCCAGGATGTCGACCACACCTCTGGGTCCGTTCCACACTCTCCTGAAGGGGTTGCAGGGAAGGATGCTCCTCCTCAGCCATCTGACCCTACTCCGGAGGCCCCTCCTAGCCCTTCTGGTGGGATCACTCCTGACCAGATGCCTGTCCTGGTCGAGATCCCTCCTCCGGATCCGGCAATAGTTCCACCTATGCCGGCCCCCCAACATTAGTCTCTGAGCCTGGGCCCAGCCGTCTGCCCCAGCCTTCGGCTCCGGTGCCAGATGTGGTCCCTCCATTGGGTCCCCTTCACCCGGCTCTGACGCTGGCCCCTCCGGCGCTGGATCAGGTGGTGCTGGTCCCAGTGACGGTGGCATCCAGCTGACGGCAGTGCACATTCCTGAAGTTCACAACGTCCTGGCAGACAGTCTCAGCTGCATTCAGGCAAGGGCACAGGAGTGGGAACTGAGACAATCAGTAGTCGAGGATCTATTTGATCTTTGGGGACGTCCAGAACTAGATCTGTTCGCCTCCCCATCCAACGCAAAACTGCCCAGTTTCTGCTCGCTTGTTCCCAGGCCTGGTGTTTTGTGGCGAGACGTGCTGTCTCTCTGCTGGACAGAGAGGTTCTTGTGCGCCTTCCCTCCATTTCCGCTTCTTCAGAGGGTACTTGTGAAGCTACAGGCGGAAGGGGCTCACATGATTCTGATTACCCCTTATTGACCTCGCCAAATTTGGTTCCCTCTGCTACAGCAGTTGTTGGTGGAGCTTCCGGTACCACTACCCCTCTGCCAGTGCTTGTCGACCCAGGATCTGGGGAAGCTGCTACATCCAGGTCTCAAGTATCTTCACCTTCACGCATGGCACCTGCTGACATAGGTGCTGCACACTTTGGGGTCTCCTCCAGAGTTGCACAGGTCCTTGCGGAAGCCCGAAAGCCATCTACAAGAACCACATATGCTGTGAAATGGAAGAGGTTCTCCATTTGGGCAACATCCAAGGGTTGGGACCCTTTCTCTTGCCCGGTCTCACAGGTCATGGAGTACCTGCTGCACCTCTCTGACCTTGGCCTTAGTTTCTCCTCTCTGAAGGTCCATTTGTCCACCATATCTGCCTACCACACTCCAGTGGATGGCAAAACCTTGGCTCAGTTGGAGGTTTCCAAAATCTTTCTAAAAGGAATTCTCCATCTGAAACCCTCAATCAGGAACATTGTTCTTCCACGGAATCTGAATTTTGTTCTTGAAAAGCTCACTTTGCTTCCCTTTGAACCAGCTGCAAGCTGCGACCTGCGCTATCTTTCTTGGAAAGTGCTATTTTTAGTTGCCATTATTTCTGCTCGAAGGATTTCTGAGATTTAGGCCCTCTTGTGTAAGGAGCCTTATTTGATTTTCCACAGAGACCGGGTGGCTCTGCGTACAAATCCTAAGTTCCTACCAAAGGTAGTTTTTGAGTTTACTTTGAATCAGCCTATACACTTACCAATGTACTGTCCTGAGCACTCTACCAAGGGGAGGCCATTCTGCACACTCTCGATGTGCACAGAACTTTGCATTAGTATATGAACCGGACTAAATCAGTCTGCAAAACAGATGAGCTTTTCGTTTCCTTTGCACCCAAGAAGGAGGGTGCAGCAGTTTCCAAACAGTGTTTTTCCAACTGGTTGGCAAACTGCATTATGTTTTATTATCAGAAGAATAACAAGCCGCTCCCAGGGAGAGTTAATGGGCACTCAGCCAGAGGCATGACTGCATCAACTGCTTGTTTCAGAAGTGTTTCTGCCATGGACATTAGTGTGGCAGCTACTTGGAGCTCTGTCCACACCTTCGCTAAGCATTACAGTCTGGACATTGCTTCTGGGCAAAGGGCAGGCTTTGGACTAGCTGTCCTTCAGGGCCTCCTTTCTTAATTCTGTGCCTACTGCAGACCTTTCCTGCCTCCTGTGTTTCTCAGTCTTTGTCTGACTTTCACTGCTTGGGACTCGGTCCTAATGGTTATTACCTACTGCAAGAGCCCTCTTAAAGTAAAATAGTATAGTTACGTAAGAACTTATAGTAACAGTGAACGGATCAGATATTAGTAACAGTGTTTCGTTGAAGTTCAGATAGGTTATACTGACTGCCCCTTCTCGATCCATTTCATGCATTTCCAGTCTGTAATTAATGAGAGACATGACTTTCCCTCAGGAAGATGTTGTTTGTCTCAGAAGTCTGACACTCAGATAATGCACTCAATCTCCTTCTGAAGCACTACTGAAGGAGAGATTGGTGGAACATCTGGTGTCAATGGACTACAGGACCTAAGGCAGCATGGTTTCACCAGGGGAGGCCGTCAGACCAACCCCATTGAATTTTTGACTGGGTGACTAGGAGGTGGATCAGGGAGGGCAGTGACATGGCCTATCTGGACTTCAGCAAGGCCTTTGACACTGTGCCACATAGAAGACTATTACACAAACTGGGGAATATGGGTGGGGCAGGACAGTAGTGTGGTGGGTAGGTAACTGGCTGGGTGGCAGGACACAGAGGGTGGTGGTAAATGGCTGTCACCCACAGAGGGAAGAGTGACCAGTGGGGTACCACAGGGATCAGTGCTGGGACCGGTCCTATTCAACATCTTCATCAGTGACATTGTACAGGATCTAGAAGGCAGAATTTCACTGTTCGCTGATGACACAAAGCTCTGTAACAGAGTAGACACACCAGAGGGTGTAGACAGAATGAGAAGGGACCTGCAGAAACTTGAAGAATGGTCAAGGGTTTGGCAGTTGAAATTCAATGCAAAGAAGTGCAAGATAATGCATATGGGGCACAAAACCCTGGCACAATATATCAGTTGGGGGGTGAGGATAGCATGCACAAGCAGGAAAGGGATCTTGGGGTTGTCATCTCTGATGACCTCAAGGTAGGGAAACAGTGTGACAAGGCATCAGGTAAAGCAAATAGGATGCTGGGATGTATAGGCAGGGGCATCACCAGCAGGAAAAGGGAGGTCATAATTCCTACTAAGACACTAGTGAGGCCCCACCTGGAGTACAGTGTACAGTTCTGGAGACCATACCTCACGTAAGGACATAGACAGGGTAGAGAAGGTTCAGAGGAGGGCAAAGATGGTGCATGGTTGCATCACAAGTCCTATGAAGACAGGTTGAAGGAACTGAACATGTACTCCTGGAGGAGAGGAGGGAGAGAGGATATGATGAGATATACAAGTATCTTACATGGAGGAACAGGGTGCAGGAAAACACTATTTTTAGCTTAAAAGATGTTTCAGGACTAGAGGCATGGGATGAAGTTGGAGGGAGGACGATTCAGAGGAAACATGAGAAAGAATTTCTTCACAGAACGGTGGTGGACAAGTGAACACCCTGCCAGAGGAAGTGGTGGGGCTGAAACAATCACGGATTTAAGAACGATGGGATAGACATAAAGGAATTCTAGAGGTCAGGGTAAGGGGAATAGACTTCTAGGAAAACAAACTGAACTTATAGCTCAAATGGTGAATAGGTGGGCTATAGGCCCTTATCTGCCGACACTGTCTATGTATCTATGTATCTATGTAGTAACAGTAGATCTTCGAGAGAGCTCTTGCAGTAGGTACCTTTTTCCTCCCACCTTCCCCCTGCTTCTGCAGCTACTCATTCTAGCCTTCTTTGGATCCAGGAGCCACCTCCTTTCTTCTGTCGCACCTGCTTAGGTCTACGGCGGTAGAACTGGAGGGCGGCATGGAGACCGTCCACTATACAGCGTCGCGCTTGACGCTCCATCACGTGATGGTGGCGGTCCCCACCCGTGCCACTGCTAGCTAAAGTTTTCCGTGGTTCTGGTGCCCAGTGCTCTAGTCCTAATGGTTATTACCTACTGCAAGAGCCTCTCTCAAGATCTACTGTTACGTTAAGTTCTTATGTAACCGTTCTTTCTGTTGCCTTAAGCTTGCCCAGGAGAATGGGGTGGGCAGCAGTATCGAAGGCTATGGCCAAATCAGTGAAGACAGTGGAGGTGACCAGGCTCTGGACTGTGCCAGAGAGGATAGTGTCAGTGACTCAGACAAGGGAGGTGGGGTGAGACTTGCTGAAGCCAGGCTGGAAAGGAGTAAAGGAGGATGAATCAAAGAAAGGGGAGAGTTGTGAGAGAACAAGGTGTTTCTTGAGTTTTGTCAGGGTGGGGAAGAGGGAGATAGGGCGGTAGTTTCCAGGGGTAGAGAGATCACCCCCATTTGGGAAAGGGGGATGACTGTGGCCAGCTTCCATGGGTTGGGGACTGAGAATAAGGAGGAGAGATTAAGGAGGTAATTGATAGGAATACAGTGACATAAGCGGTGAGATGCAGGAGTTTGTGGTCAGGACCATCAGGGCTTCCACCCTTGTGGGGATTTAGAGTCAAGAGGACCTTAAGAGAAGCAGCAGAAGTGCTGGGAGAGAAAAGGAAAAGGGAGGAGATGGACGAGGGGAAGGAGAGGAGGGGAAGAGAGGAGTGAGTGGACAGAGGAGGTGAAAAAGGAGTTGAACAAGGAGGCGACTGTAGCAAGGTCAGCGATAGGAGAGTCACCCACCTTGAGAACAGGGTAGGGAACTGGGTCAGAGGGAAGAAGAGGGCATGGATTACCTTTCAGAACTTAAAGGGGAGTATTGTTCTGGAGTGTGGGTGTGAAGTGCTCAGACTTCACAAGTCTAATAGTTCAAGTACAGGCATTATGAAGGGCCCAGTACTCAGTAATATCAGAAAGGGAGCCAGTTGACTTGTAGGTCTGCCAGGCAAGATCACATGCTTGGTGACAACATAGAAACATAGAATATGACGGCAGATAAGGACTGCTTGGCCCATGCAGTCTGCCCATTTCTCCCTACCTACACTATTACCTCAGACTGTCCCCGATTTATAGCTCTGTATCCCCCCTCTTCCTTTCCACTGTGATTCCCTTGTGCTTATTCCATGCATTCTTGAACCCCACCACTGTTGTCACCATCACCACCTCCACTGGAAGGCTGTTCCAGGAATCCATTAATTTTTCTGTGAAGTACTTCCTCACATCTTTCCTAAATCTGCCCCCCTCCAGCTTCATAGCATGTCCCCTTGTTCTTGAGCACCTTTTCTTTTTTTTCTTTATTTAATTTACCAGGAAAGTGGACTGGATCAAACCCCGTTTTCAGCCACACCTGGGGAAGGGAGGAAAACAATAGGAATACAATACAAATTTACAATACATAAAATCAAACACGTTAAAAATAATTAAAAATACAATAGCATATACAGTGTGTACAAATACAGGCTCAGAGTATGCACATGTAAGCACACAGCCAACAAACTGACAGTGCATCTAAATAGCTCTTCATACTGTTTTTAAATACATATTTCTTTGTGTCAGCATCTAGCTCCATTTTTATTAAGTCATTTAGCAACTTGAGACCATAAATATGCTATTGAACGCTCAGCAGCTTTTTGTCTCAATCCTATTTTCTTGATATTGCTTTTGTTGATGATGTTGTTTTAACCTGTCATTTAATACTTTGGAATTTCCAAATTGAGGATTCTCTAAGAACGTCAGTGTTATATTTTATATTCTAAGGATGTGGATATGATGTTCTGTCCGCACTTCTGGCAATTGCCTTTCCCTTTAAGACTTGCCAGGAATGTCTTCAAGCTGGCTTCTCCCACCCACCTGGGTGGTAACTTCCTCAGCTCCGCCCCATGACGCCAGATCTTCCGTTCTGCTGGAAGAAGCAGGTTCCTTCCTTACCACTCTCGTGCTGAGTAGGCCCTTGCGACTAAATCTACAGATTTACTTCCTAAAAAGTTTAATACTTCAAACAACATGAAGTCTTGCTATATTATGACTATTGCAGTTTGCCCCAGCCTTAGAACTGCTCCAGAGGTGAAAGAGTTAACTTCCATGCAGAGCATGGAGTTTAGAGCGCGAGCTTGGTCTAGAAGCTCTGTTTGGCTGGTTTCAAACCGAAACCAGCCAGATTCTTTATCTCAACACTGAACAGTCGCCCGGAGATTCCTCCTGTTGCTCGTTCATTTCTTCAGTTTAAAGTGCTATTTTCGGTTTAATTTAACCGCGATTTCATTATTTTAACCGCAAAACCGATCGGTTCAGGCTCTGTCTATGGTAACGTAAGTAATAGATAAGGTTTTTCTGTGTGGAACTTGTAGTATTATCGGTTTGGTTGAACCGATTGAGTTGTATTTAATATAAGTTTAAAGCCTTTAAGGCTTTTTAGAGTGCGTTCCTGTTCTTATCGGTTCTAAAAACGGATTTCATTACGGTTTTTTCCACGACCTCGACACGGTTTGGAACCGATAAGGGTGTCTTGCCTGGCACTGCCATCAAAAGGGCAAATTGGTTGGTTAGGCTGGCATCATGTCTGAGAAACCCAAAAGAAAAACCGGGCCCACTGTTTTCAACACTGTAGTGTTCAGGGGGCTTTTTCAAGGCTGACCCACACACTACATGTGTCTATTGTCTGGGGTTTGACCACCCCTCAATTCAGACTGCCAGATTTGTAAAATTTCCTGCAGCCACCCTGGACAAGAGAGTGGGCAGGCTCCAGGGAACGAGAGGCCAGAAAGTCCGCTGTGACCCGATGACAGCCCGTTCGGGTGCCAACCGAACTGAGGAGTGCCCTTTGACCAGGGTGATGAGACTTCTCGGCACAAAAGCTGGCTCTGAGGAGCCAGTTCCAGCAAAGAAATCTAAAAATCAGCAGGTTTGGAGTCCAAAATTCCTTCTCCAACTGCTGCTGAGATAGCCAGGGCAATACAGATTGTCCAGTCCCTGTCCCCGGTTCCCTCCGAACCGCCACTGTCTGGCAAAAGGTCGGTTCCAGTGGTTTAGGATTATGATATAGAAGAGTTCTATGAACCAGAGGAGGGGGATGAGGATTATGATCAGTGTGAATGTGACTTTGAAAGTCTGGATGTGCCCATTGAACCGGACATCTCTCCAGACAGACCTTCAGGTGAGTCTCCCCTCAGGCTTTCTGAGTCCCCTCTCATTTTTGTTTTATAAAAAGTTGCTGAGACCCTCCAGCTTCCCTTAGAGGAGGCTTTGGATGAGCAAGAGGAGCCTGACTATGTGGAGATGATGGATATCCCAGAGTCCAGGAGGTTGTCCATCCCTTACATAAATCTTTAGAAAACAAACAATAAAAATTTTAAAAGCTCCTAATTCTGTGCCTCCTGTGGATAAAAAGATGGACAGGAGGTACACTTTGTCAGGTCCTGATACAGACCTTCTTTCACAGCAATGTTGGTAGTTCAAGCTGCAGCCTGTGATAAAGCTAATATTCCACTGGCTTCACATCCTCCTGACAAGGATTCCAGGAAGATTGATGCCATGGCCAAAAACAATACATGGCAACATCCTTGGGGGACTCAGACAAGCTAACTATATGGCTTATGTTGCAAGATACCAGAAATCTAGATGGGTACTGTCGGCCTTAGCCAAACAGGTCCCTGGCCAGCTTGCAAAGGAGCTGGAGCAGGTGGCTCTTGATGATATTGAGGCATCTAAGTGCAATTCCATGCTGCAGTGGATTCTAACGATGTATCCTCTAGAGTCATGGCTACATCTGTGGCTTTTCTAGATTGGCCTGGGCTCAGGTGTACTACTTTGTCACAGGATTCCCAGTCTAAGGCTATGGATTTTCTTGGTAGGGAAATTTCTGTTTGGGGAGCAGACAGAGAATTATATGAAGAAAATGGATGAATATAGAACCACTTACAGGAGTGCACAAGCCAAGGAACCGCAAGCCACCCTCAGAGGCAGCCTCAGGGTAGGGGTAGCCTTTTCACAGGCCTTTTACCAGACTCAGGCCCTCCTCTTCAGCCTATGTGCAGAGGGGTTCTTCAGAGGAGAGGCAGGCGGGACCGAGCAGGCCTGCCCCACCCCCAGCCTAAAGCCCCTGCCAACAGGCACCTGATGGATGCCCAGGGCTGGCTCTCCACTACCTGTAGGGGGCAGGCTGGCTCACTTCGGTCCAGGACTGGCAGTCTTAACTTCCAGACAGGTGGGTCCTTGAAGTAGTGAGCCAGGGTCTGGTTCTCAGCTTCAAGAAATTTCCAAAGATGAGAGCCAAATCTTTTCCACCTGCAAACCCTTTAGAGACTCTTGCTTTGGAAACAGAAGTCTCAACCTCCTGGCTCTCAGAGCTGTAGAAAAGGTTTCTCCCTTCACCAGGGCAAGGGTCTGTACTCCAGGTACTTCCTTACCCCAAAAAGACAGGAGAGTGGCGGCCTATCCTGGATCTAAGATATCTAAACAAGCACCTTTTAAAGCCAAAGTTCAAAATGGTGACACTGGGAATGATTTACCCTCCCTAAGGCCAGGGGACTGGCTAGCCTCCTGGACCTCAAAGATGCCTACTTCCATGTTCTTATCAGAAGCTCCCATCGAAAGTACCTCAGATCCGAACTGCCCTCAGGCTATTATCAGTTCAGAGCAATGCCTTCGGCCTCACTTCCTGCCCCAAGGTGTTCACAAAGTGTCTGGCAGTAGCAGTCGCTCACCTAAGAAGGCAAAGGATTGCTATTTTTCCCCACCTGGACGACTGGCTCATTGTGGGTCAGTCTCCAGACCAGGTCAAATCACACCTGCTAGTTACCCAGCAGCTGCTTACCTCTCTGGGATTTCTTCTCAATCTTCCAAAGTCAGTTTTGGAACCTGTCCAGGTACTCACCTTTATAGGCGCAGAACTGGATACCAAGCAGGCCAGAGCCTTCCTTCCCTTGGAAAGGGTAAGGACCTTAGTGGCCCTGGCCGCCTCCTTCACTCTGCAGGTCTCTCGACCAGCAAGGCATTTCCTGCAGCTCCTAGGGCACATGGCTGCCTCCACAGCTGTGGTGCAAGGAGCAAGATTTCAGATGAGGGACATTCAGTTCCATTTGAGAGCTTCGTCTCAAAGAAGAGATCCTCATCCAAGTTAATCCCAGTGACTCAACCCTGATCCAGGCCCTTCAGTGGTGGCAGGATCAGAGCAATCTGAGACAGGGGTGCCTTTCATCCCTCTGTCCCATTCCTTGACCCTTACTACAGATGCATCCTCTTGGGATGGGGAGCTCACATGGGCGACCTCTCCACCCAGGGATTATGGTCCCCGCAGGAATCTCTGCTCCACATCAATCTGTTGGAACTCAGAGCTGTTTTTCTAGCACTTCAGGTTTTCTCTGCATCTGTTCAGAACAAGGTGGTACAGGTCAGAACAGACAACACCACTACAATGTGGTACATCAACAAACGGGGGGGCACTCGGTCTTCGGCCTTGTGCAACGAGGCGATGAAGTTGTGGTCTCTGGCTTACTCCCTGAACACTTCCCTCATAGCAGTTCACCTCCCAGGCAAGGACAATGTCCTGGCAGATGCCCTCAGCAGGATTTCCCAGGCCATCACGAATGGTCACTGGATCCCCTAGTACTGGGATAGTGTTTGCCAGATGGGGCACTCCTCAGATAGATCTTTTCGCAGCCCCAGACAGTTATCAACTTCCACTGTTTTGTTGCAGGCCCCCAGTGTTGGGCTCCGCTCCTGGATGCCTTTCTCCTCGATTGGAAGAAGTTTCTTTATGCCTTCCCCTTCCCTCTCCTGTTCAAAGTACTAGTCAAAATCAGGTCTCAGCCCTGCAAATGATCCTGATTGCTCCAGACTGGGTCAGACAGCCCTGGTACCCACTCCTTCTGTCCTTAGCAGTCCATCTTCCCTGTGTCTCCCAGGAATCACAATCTGTTAACCTGTGCTCAGGGAGTTTGGTATCCAAATCTCAAATCCTCAACCTCAAGGCTTGGCTCTTGAGCGGTTAGAGTTTGCTGATTTGCAACTTTCTCAAAGTGTTCTCGAAATCCTGAAGGCTGCTAGGAAGCCTTCCACCAGGGCTACCTATAACTCCAAGTGGAAAAGGTTTTCCATATGGTGTTCTGGGAAGCATGTTTCCCCAGAATCTGCTGATCTACCCACTGTATTGGACTACATGGTCCATCTTAATTCTTGGGACTGAGACCAGCCACCTGAAAGTTCACTTGGCTGCTGTCTCTGCCTTCATTTCAGCAGAAGCCCTCTTCTCTTGCTCATCCTGTATTTTCCAAGTTTTTTAAAGGATTGCACACCAATCCTCCATTCAGGGACCCTGCCCGGCTTGGGATCTTAGTGTATGCATTGCTCAGCTAATGCAACCCCTTTGAGCCTCTGTCTTTGGCAGAGTTTAAGTATCTGACTTGGAAAACTGTATTTCTGGTAGCCATCACTTGCCAGGCGATAAGTGAGTTACAGGCTTCATTAGTAGAAACTGACTTTTATTCCTTTCACAGGATAAAGTGGTCCTCAGGACTAACATGAAGTTTTTGCCTAAGGTGGTTTCAGATTTCCACCTTAACCAATCTATTTCACTTCCAGTGTTCTTTCACTGACCATTCCTCCTCTGGTGAGAGGAGGCTGCACAGCTTAGATGTTAAGAGGGCCCTAAGTTACTATATAGAGCTGCACTAAGGTCAACAGGTTTGACTCCTCCAACTGTTTCTCACTTATGGTGAGGTTGGGAAAGGAGACCTGCCACTAAAAGATCCATTGCCAGGTGGATCGTTTCTTGTATCAATTTTGCTATCAAAAGCTTGGTAGGTTCCCCCTCAGGCCTGAGGGCTCACTCTACAGAGGTACAGCTGCTTCTATCTGCTGCTAGAGACATCCCTATCTTGGAGATATGTCAGGCAGCTACTTGGAAAACAGTACACACTTTCACCAAGCATTACTCCCTGGATATTCAGTCCAGGAGGGATGCTCGGTTTGGCACAGCCGTGCTTCAGAGCCTATTCCTGAGTAGGTTCTGTCTCTCTCCATGGAGGTACTGCTGTGTGTTTGTAATAGTCATAATATAGCAAGGCTTCATGTTGTTTGAAGAAAACATTACTCACCTTAGTAATGTTGTTTCTTCTAATGGAGTCTTGCCATATTATGACCTCCCCCCCCAGCCTGCCCCTCTCAGAACTCCTACTTTGGGGTATGGGGTGGGTAGTCCTCTGTTGGCATTTATTGATGCCCTCTTTCATGTTTGGGTGTTGTGTTTATTAATTATTTTATCTTAATTTTCTGGTCCACTGACTTGAGTCTTTGTGTTGGGACCAGCAAAAATGTGTTAATATATTAGTAGCCAGTTGGCTAGTGTAGGTTACAGCTTCTACACAGAACCTTAGTGAGTTTTTGCTCGTAAAGATCTGACGGTTTCAGTTTGAAACCAGCCAAACAGAGCTTCTGAACCGAGCTCGCGCTCTAAACTCCATGCTCTGCATGGAAGTTAACTCTTTCACCTCCGGAGCAGTTCTAAGGCTGGGGCAAACTGCAATAGTCATAATATAGCAAGACTCCATTAGAAGAAACAACATTACTAAGGTGAGTAATTTTTACTTTTTATCTTTAGCTCGATCATCAATCGTGACCATGATGGACCACCAGTTTGCTCCCGGATTCCGTTGGTGCCCTTGTGGGCAGATGTCCAGAATGGATCCGCACACCACGTGCATCTGTTGCCTGGGGCATGAGCACGATCCCCACACCTGCGACATTTGTCGGACTTTCCATCCTGCCGCTCTTGAGGACTGTCTTGCCCAAATCAAGTTAGGTCGATCGGGCAAACGGAGCCCGCTGGTCAAATCTAAGGATGCCCGTTGGGTGGTCTCTGCGGATGTAGGGTCTGCTGAACAGCTTGCAGTGTTTGAGGAGGCTGCGGCCCAGGCCACTTTCCACTCCTCTTCGGCCGTTCCAGCTGGGTTCAACTTTCACGGGATCCTTCAAAGACCTATTCCAGTCCTTGCCGACCCTCGGTCAGGGACCCTCTGGGCACAAATCCAAGTCGAAGAAAGAGTCAAAAAAATGGTCTCGTTGACATTCATGGGATCGGGAGTGCCCTCAGACGAGAGCTTCAGATTCCTGCGCTTCTCTGGATCTGACTCTGGTCAATCCTCAGCCCAGGCCGCCGGCTCCATGGTAACCCTGCCAAGACACTGGTTGATGTTCTGATATTTTTCTCTAAACGGTCGACCAGTTGTCGACTGAAGAGCCGACACTTCCTTATCCAGGACTCCGGTCCTGACTCTGACCATTGGGACGGATAAGTCCGCTGACCCGCCACCTCTGTTCAACGACCAAGACCCAGAGGAGCCTTAGCATTCATAGACTCCCTTCAAGCCCCGCCACTGGTCCCCCCCCAGCGGTCTCAGTCTTGGTCGTCTTCCGTGGGTTGAGCGGTTCCCGACACCACGGAGAGCAGTGCCACCACTTCTCTTCATCCTCGTCCTCCTCAGGTGAGGAGAGGCTTCGGTTCAGGTTGCGTTGATGCTATGAGGATCTCATGTGGCAACAGCTGGTGCTCACCGGCATGAAGCTGGCCATCACCTGGCTTTCGCCCGACAAGCCAACACCTTCTCCACCTAAGGAGCAGACCTAGATGGTCCTGGTTCAGCCAACCCCAGCATCTCCACTGATTCTGGTGGAGCCGCTGCCTAAATGGTTGCCGTCCGGCACTCCGACCAAGGAGTCTCGGCCAACCAAGGGACTTCCCCATTGGCTTTTGGTCATCGTCACCCCTGACTGTCCGCAGAGGGTCAGTGGGAACTTGGGCAGTTGACCCCTCTTAAACGATTCCTCAGAGTTAGAGGGTTCCTCCCTGCACTCCCGTTCGGTCGACGTGGAGTCAGTGGGGGATCTCTCGACGGATGAAGGCCCTTCCTCTTTTATGGGGCTTCTCTGCCTGATCTCTGAGTCCATGGTTAAGAAAATGGAGCCCGTCCATAAATGGGGTCGTTAGCCATTGACCGAGATCCTCGACCTGGGAGATACTCTTACAGAGGCCTTCCCGGTGGCAGAGGCCATTCTTGATCCTGCCCTGGAGCTTTGGCAGCACTCCACTTCCTGCCCTGCGCCCTCTTCTCGGATGGCCCGCAAGTATGCGGTATTTACTGGTTCCCTCTCTGGATTCACAGAAAACCCCTCCACCAGGGGGCTGGTGGCCAGTTCTGTGTTTAGGCACTTGGCAACACTGAGGATGTCAACAAGTCGCCGGACAAAAGTCAAGAAATTGGACCCTGTGACTAAAAGGTCTATGCTTCCTCCTCGCTTGGTCTTAGCTCATGCAGATTCAGCCCTTCTTATGTCACGTCTCCCAAGCCCTGCTGGGCACCTGGATGAGATGCTTCATCATCTGCTGGCGGACCTCCAGACCATGGTCAAACAGGTCCGAGACCAGGGCCGGGCTGTAGCTAAGCAGCAGTTCCAGAAAGCCATAAACATTGGGGACTGCTGTGCCCACTCTGTGGCGGCCGCAGTATCCATGCGCTGCAGGGCTTGGCTGAGGATCTCGACCTTCGCGGCTGGCACTCAGCACAAGCTGGCAGATGTTCCTTTCCTGGGCACAGACTTGTTCAAGCCCTGGGTCGCGTGCTACCTCACCCGCATCGAGAAGTCCAGTGCCACCTTGAACTCCGTGACTTCTGCCCAAAAGGACCCCAAGGGCTCCAAGCAGCAGCAGAAAAGGAAGCCCTTTTGGTCCTCCTCTACTCCTGTGGGCAAACCAGCCCAACTCCAGGCTGGTCAGCAGTCCCAGGCCTGGTGACCTCGGCCGAAGTCAGTGACCTCGGTCGTCTGTAAGCCTGGGGGGAGAGGCTCCAGTGGCCCCTCAGCCAGATCCTCCTCTAAGCCTGCACAGTGACGGGATGAGGGGTGCCTCCCTCATACCTATCACACCTCCCCCGGGTCCTCCGTGGGGTCCGATTCCACCACTTCCTTTCCACCTGGTCCGCTGTCACCACGGACGGTGGGTCAAAGTCTGCCTCTGGGTCAAGCAGCACCCTCCTTGCGAGCCGCACCCCACAGGAGGACTTGGTATCATGAGACATTCTGTCAGCTCTCGAGACGACATAGCCCAACTCCTCCGCAAGAAGGGGTCATGGTTCCTTGACGGGATCCCCCAAACACCAGGGTTTGTCTCCAGGTACTCCTGGTGCCAAAGCCGGATGGGGTGGTGCCCCATTTTAGAGCTGCACAACCTAAACCAGTTCCTCAGGTCGTGCTCCTTCAGGATGGTTGTCTCCGATCATATCATCTCTAGAGCAGGACATGTGGTTTTGCTCCCTGGATCTTCAGGATGCGTTCTTCCACATCCTGATCTGTCCATCACACCAAAGCTTCCTCCGCTTCCGAGCTGAGGGAACCCTAGGCCATGCCATTCGGCCTGTCCTCAGCCCCCAGGGTCTTCACCAAGTGCTTTGCAGTGGTGATAGCTTACCTGAGGCACCGAGGGGTTCTGGCTTACCCCTACCTGGGTGACTGGCTGATAGCAGGTCCCTCCAGGCAGGAGGTGGAGTTGTCCAGGGACCTGGCCCTCCAGACGTGCGTCAGGCTTGACCACCTGGTCATTGCGGCCAGGTCGGAACACATACCTTCGCAGGTGATCCACTTCATCGGGGCAGAGCTTGACTCTTGCAGAGCCAGAATCCTGCTCCTGGCGGAAAGGGCAGAGGCTCTCTCCTCCTTTGCCTGATCATTTCGGATTGGGCAGTTGCGCCCTGCCCGGGACTTCCTGCGCCTGCTGGGTTACATGACAGCCTGCACTGGTGTGGTCCGATGGGCCTGCTGGAGAATGCATTTCCTGCAGTGGAAGCTGGCCAGCCAGTGGTCTCAGCACAGGGGTCATTTCGACCTGCTGGTGAATGTGGAACACCTTCCAGTGGTAGTTAGTCCCAGAGCATCTGCAGGAAGGGATCCCATTTTTCCGCCCAGAGCTGATGGTCATCCTGAAGACCGATGCCTCTGTCATGGGCTGAGGTGCCCACCTGGGGGGAATGCAGAGTCCATGGGCTCTAGACTTCTGAGGAGTCCCCGATGCTACCATCAACCTGCTGGAGTTCCAAGCAGTTGGCTAGCGCTGACTGCATTTGCTCCACATCCAGGGTCAGGTGGTCCAGACCAACAACACCACGACCATGTACTACCTCAAACAGGCGGGATGCACTCCCTGCCACTCTGCAAAGAGGCTGTCCATGTGTGGATCCTGCTGCGCAGCCTGAGGCCGAACTCCTAGCCATCCATCTGGCAGGGGCCACCAGCCAGCTGGTAGACGCTCTCAGCCATGTGGGCAAGGCATTGCATGAGTGGTCTCTCCACCCAGAGGCAGTACACAGTCTGTTCTCCCAGTGGGGCACCCCTCAGGTGGACCTGTTGCCTCCAGGAGGCATAAGCTGAGGCTGTTTTGTGCCATCCCCTGAGCAGGGAACGCCTAGGGGATGGCTTCTTGAGGCCCTGGACCCCAGGCCTGTTCTATGCCATCCTTCCACTACCCTTGATTCACAAACTGTTGCTCAAGGCCAGGAGGGACAAGGCACAGGTGATCCTGGTGGCTCCGATTGGCCCCACCAGTTCTGGTACCTCAGTCTCCTCAGCCTCAGCAGCAGGCTTCGAGGTGTCTTTCTCTCCCATCAGACCTGCTCACCATCAGTCAGGGAAGGATACTCATCCGGACCTTCAGTCCCTGCATTTTACAACCTGGTTCCTGAGTAGCTAGAGTTCCAGGCTTTGGGTCTCTCGAAGATGTCTTCACTGTTGTGGAGGCATCTCGGAAGGAATTGACCAGGAAATGCTATGCCTTCATGTGGAAGAGGTTCTCCATTTGGGGCCAGGGCAGGGGCTGGACCCCCCTGTCCAGTGGCTAGCATCCCATCTACCTGTGGTCCCTCTCATCGGGCAGCCTGTCGGCGACCCTCAAGGTGCACCTGGCAGCCAGCTCTGCTTACCGGGCATGGGCCGGTCAGCAGTCGGTGGCACAGGAGAAGGTGGTCTAGTGCTTTTTCAAAGGCCATGACCATATTTTCCTTCTGGTACGTGAACCACCACCACAATGGGACTTGTTGCTGGTTTTGGCACAGCTCATGGGCAAGCCATTCAGACCGATACACAGGTGTCACATGTCTCACCTGTCATGGAAGCCAGCCTTCCTGGTGGCTATCACGTCAGCCAGAAGGATCAGTGAGCTCCAAGCGCTTTCGGTGGAGTCTCCTTACCTGGTCTTCCACAGGGACAAGGTTGTCCTGCACCCTAACCCGAAGTTCCTCCCAAAGGTTGTGTCAGAGTTTCACCTTAATCAGGTGATTAATCTCCCAGTGTACTGCACCAATCACACCTCGGAGGCCAAGCACAGGCTCCATACTTTGGACCTGCGGTGAGCACTTGCCTACTGTAAGGAACACACAGATGGAATTCAGGGAGAGGTTCGCCGGCTATTTGTCACCATTGCTGAAGCCAGACCTTGCAGACTGGCAGTTAAGCGGACGATTGGCAGGTGGATTGTATCCTGCATTGATCTCTGCTATAGGATGGCGGGTAGGGAGCCTCCCGGAGGGCTAAGGGCTCATTCCACCCGTCATACTGCTGCCTCAGTGGCTGCTTCCAGGAAATCTGCAGGGCTGCTATCTGGAGGTCATCACACACCTTCATTTCCCATTACCACATTGACTTCGAGTCATGCTGGGATGCTGGTTTTGGAGCCTCAGTTCTCCAATATATGTTCCCTAAGTAGGGGTATGCGCCTTGCCTCCTTCCTCCCAGAGAACTGCTAGGAGTCGCCAGAAGTGTGGATGAGCATCATATCCATGTCCCTAGAAAACAGGTTCTAGGGACATGGATATGTTCTTCATCCACACTTATTAGGCAGGTTCCTTGCCGCTTTAAATCTTGCCGGAAGGTCTTAAGCTGGCTCCTCCCACCCACCGGTGGTAAACTCTTGGCTCCGCCCCATGACGCTAGATCTTCCCTTACCGCTTGGAAGCTCAGGTTCCCTCCTTAGCCTTTCGCGTTTAAGACTGGTTCCTAATTCTTAAAGTTGAAATCAAAAGTTTTTCTAAAAGACTTGGTCTTCTTCTCCTCAGGGCTGTGATGGACAAATCGACTCCGGTTTTCAGAGGTGCCCTTGAGGGCAGAAGATGTCTAGGGCCGGATCCACTCCACGTCGTCTGCCTGGGCCTTGAGCACACGACCCGCAGGCCTCGGACTTGTACTCTTCCTTTTCGGCCTCGTCCTTGAAGACCGTGCTGCCCGATTACAACTGGGGCGCCCCGAGAAAAGAATTCCACCGGTGAAATCTAAAGAGGCCTGATTAGCGGTGTCCGTGGCGGGCTCGGCGGATCAGCTCGAGCAGATGATGCCCTCGAAGAGGAGGCAGCCATGGGCCCTTCTACCTCGGCTGCGGTATTTGTCGCTCTCTCGGTGCCTTGTACCGGCTTCTTTAAGAGCTTTGTCTGACCCTCTCGACAAAGGTGAGGGTCCAACTTCTTCGGACCTTTTCCAGGTCCAAAAGAGCAAAGTAAGTCTCTCCGTCGGCGCTCTTGGGGAGCGGGAAAGAGCCCCTCCCTTGTCGACAGTGGCGACTTGGTCGACCCATCAGCTTGACCACTGCTTCACGGTGTCCCCGTCAGGCCAGTTGGCCGAGACTCCCGTCGATGCTGGTCGAGATTTTCTCGACCGTTGGAAGCGGGTTGTCGGCTGGAGAAGCTGAAATCCCTCTCCCGGTTCCCCGGTGGGAGTTGAGGATCCCGTCGGCTCGTCTGTGCCTCCGGTTCCGGAGCCTGGTGGGATTGTCCGAGCGAGGAGTGCCGATTCCGACACTTCTCCTCACCTTCCTCGGTCTAATCGAGACTCTCGGTCTCGGACATCCTCGGTCGGCGATCCCTTGCCGCCGCCGGCGGTCTGGGTGTCTGGCACCGTGGCAAGCGATGCCGCCGCTCTTCGCTGGATGAGGAGGCTTGAGGCAAGTTGCGTCCAGAATCTGAGGAACTCATGTGGCCCAGTCGTCTTCCCGGCCATTAGGTGGCTGTCACCGAGCAGCGAAACAACCCCTCGTTGGCAATCGGGGAGCTTGTTCTCAGGCGGTTGTTCGTATTCCAGCTGCCCACGGATTCTGGTGGAACCTCCGCCTCCACAGCCATTGGTTGGGGCTCCGACCAAAATTCTCGGTCGGCCTTGGGGTTTGCCCCATAGGCTGTCTGTCACCCTCACTCCCGATAAACCTCGGCAGGTGGAGGATGGCTCAGGCCCGAGGCAGCTCTTTGAGGACTCTTCTGAGTCCGATGATGGTTCCTCCCTCTTCTCCAGCGCATGGACTTGGAGTCCTTGGGAGGGCAGTCAGTGAGCGATAGCCCTTACGTCCTTCTAGGGTTGCTTCGATTCATCCTAGCGAGTCACACGGGATGAGCTTCGAACCACGTTTCTAAGCCAGGCCAGGTATCCCCTCAGGAGATTCTGGACCGAGGATTCTCCCTACGGAGGCATTTCCAGTGGCGAAGCCATAGTGGGTCCGGCCTTGGAACTTTAGCGGCGTCCTGCCTGCCCTGCCTTGACCAGTTTGGCCAGGAAGTATGGTCCCCTACGGTTCCCTGTCCGGTTTTGGAACACCCTCGGCCGAGGTTGGTTACCGACAGCGTTTTCGGCGTGCCGAGAGACGCCAGGGATGGACAAACCTCCGACAAGAATCCAAGAAATTGGATTATGCGGGCGAAAAGTCTATGCTGCGTCCTCTCTGAGTCCGTCAGGCCAGTTCGCCATCCTCATGGCACATTTTTCTCACGCCCTGTTGGGCTCCTGGATGAGGTTGTCCCTCATCTTCCTGCAGATCTGCAGACTACAGTCAGGCAGGTGCGGGACCAGGAGGCAGGCAGTGGCCAAACAGTAGCTCCAGACTGCGTTGAACGCCGGGGACTCATGTTCAGGTCTGCTTCGGCACTGATGGCCATGCGTCGTCGGGCTTGGCTGAGATATCCACCTTTACCTCGGATACCCAGCACAAGTTGGCGGATGTTCCTTTTGGGGACTGACCTCTTTGGCCCTGGGGTGGAAGGTCACCTGCAGAGGATCGAGAAGTCCAATGCTACCTTGGACTCGGTCTCTTCCGCTCAGAAGGACCAAGGCATGAAGCCACAGCCTAAGCCCACTTCAGATCCTTCTGTGCCCATGGCAGCCCAGCCCAACAACATCAGGGCCAGAAGGCTCGGGCTTATCCCAAACCCAAGCCCGTCGCTCCTCCAACAGGAAGCAGGGAGGAAGGCCCAGGAGGTCCCTCGACCTGTCCTCCTCAAGCCTGCCCAGTGATGGGCTGGGGTGTCGCCCCCATCCCTGTCACCTCACCCTGGTTCCCCGTGGAAGGCAACCTCCAAACACTTCCTTTCCGCCTGGTCGCTGTTACCACGGACAGGTGGGTACTGGAGGTGGTGGAAAAGGCCTACCTCTAGAATTCGGAGCAGGCCCTGCCTTCCAGAAACCATCGCACCTCGGGGGCTCCGCGGTCCAGCCTCACTGGCAGACTCGTCTCGAGCCGACATCGCTCTCCTCCTCCAAAGAGGTGATCATGGAGGTAGAGGACCCCCTTTAGGCTCCAGGGTTCGTGTCCAGGTATTTCCTGGTTCCAGAAGCGGACGGGGGCTGGCGCCCCATTCTGGGCCTACACGACTGAACAAGTTCCCTAAGGTCTAGGACCTTCAGAATGGTCACTCTGGCGCAGATAATACCATCTCTGGAACACGGCGTGTGGTTCTGCTCTCTGGACTTACAGGCCGCCGTTCTTTCACGTTCCTATCTGTCCGTCACATCGAATTCCTCCGCTTTCGCGGAAGGATCCTCTTGATTCAAGCCATGCCCTTTGGCTTATCTCCAGCTCCCAGGGTCTTCACCAAATGCATGGCAGTGGTGACAGCATTCCTACGGCGCCGAGGGTCCCGGGTGTACCCTTACCTGGGCGATTGGCTGATGCAGCCTCCAGGCAGGAGGTGGAGTCAGTCGACATCTGGCCTCCAGGTTTGCTCTCAAGTCGGCCTTCTCATCAGCAGGCCAAGTCGGACTCGAGGCGAAGCAGGTGATCCTGTTCAGCCGGGCAGAGCTCGACTCTCTTGAGCCAAACCGCGGCTCGGCGGACAGGGCCGAGTTCTTACCTCCTTTGCGAATCATTTCTGGTTGGGCAATCGCGCCCTGCCGGGACTTCCTCGCCTCCTGGGTCTCATGGCGGCCTGTACCAGCGTGGTCCATTGGGCACGCTGGCACATCGCCCCTTCAGTGAGGACTGGCCAGCGGTGGTCACAGCGCTGCGATCCGTGGACCAGCTAGTGACAGTGACCCAGGAGATGTGGGCAGCTCTCCAGTGGTGGACAGTTCCATCCCATCTGCAAGTGCATCCATTATCGCCCCAGCGCCATGACTCTCTATCGACCGATGCCTCTCTGATGGGTTGGGGTGCCCATCTGGGGAACACACGTACGCAGCCTCTGGTCCCGGGAGTCCGATGCCACATCAACCTGCAGAGCTCAAGCAGTCGCCTATCTCTCACCTCCTTTGCTCCGTTTCTCCGGGGTCAGTGGTCCGATTCCAGGCCGGACAATACCACGACCATGTACTACCTGAACCGCCAGGGGCGGGCGCGCTCCATGCTTCTATGGAAACTCTCCGCATTTGGTCACTCGTGCGCAGCCTGGAGGCGGTTTCCTGGCCATTCATGTGGCGGAGCCTCCAACACCTGGCCGATGCCTGGGCGGATAGGGCTGCATCTCACAGTAGTCTTTCCTGCGAGTAGTACAGATCTGTTCTCCCACTGGGGCACACCTCAAAGTGGACCTGTTTTCCTCCAGGAGAAACATGAAGCTGAGGCTGTTTCATGCCGCCCCCTCAGCAGGGCTCGCTGAGGGGATGCCTTCTCGAGGCTGTGGACCCGGGCCTCTTTCGCCTTTCCCCATTTCCTTGATTCACAAGGTGCTTCTCAAGACAAGGAGGGACAAGCCGCAGGTGATTCTGATAGCCCCAGACTGGCCCGCCAGTTAGTACCAGACTCTCCTCAACCTCAGCTACAGGCTCCGAGGCAGCTTCCAGCTACCGGACCTGCTCTTAGTCAATCAGGGAAGGTGTTCCATCCGGACATCCAATCCCTGCACCTGAGCCTGGTTGATGGGGCTAGAGTTCAGGCCTTGGGTCTTTCAGCAGAGTCCTCAATGTTGTTGAGGCGTCCGTAAGAGTCGACCAGAAATGCTATGCCTTCAAATGGAAGAGTTTTCCATTTGGTGTCAGAGTAAGACTTGGACCCTTCCTCCTGTTCCTTGAGCAAGCATTTTGAACTATTTATGGTCCCTTTCTAGTCAAGGGCTTGGGTCGGCGACCTAAAGGTGCACCTGGCAGTCTCTGCTTACAGTGCGGGCAGGGAGAGCAGTCGGTGGCGCAGGAGAAGGTGGTCTGGCAGCTTTTCAAGGCCTTGATCACATTTCCCTCCGGTCTGAGAACCTCCACCTCCGTGAGATTTACTGCTGGTACTGGCAAAGCTCATGGGCAAGCCAGTCGAACCAATGCACAGGTGTGAACTCTCACCTGTCGTGGGAAGACCCGCCTTCTTGGTGGCTATCCGTCAGCCAGAAGGATGAGGAGAACTCCAGGCTCTGCATTGAGTCTCCTTACCTGGTCTTCCACAGGGACAAAGATTTGTCCTCGCCCCACCCACATTCCTTCGAAGGTGGTGTCGGAGTTTCACCTTAACCAGGTGTTGACTCTGCGGTGTTCTACCCCAATCACACCTCGGAGGCGAATACAGGCTCCATGCTGGACCCTAGAAGGGTGCTCGCTTATTATAAGGCATGGCTGGTGAAGTCCAGAGGTTAAGCCAGCTGTTTGTCCACCTCGCTGAAGCACACCTAGCAGACCTGCAGCCAAGCGGACGATAAGCAGGTGGGTCACCTCTACATTGATCTCTGCTATAAGTTGGCGGGCATGGGAGCCTCCAGAGGATAAGAGCTCATTCTGCCCATCATACTGACTGCATCGGTGGCTGCTTCCAGGATGTCCCTATCAAAGTCTGCAGGGCTGCTACCTGGAAATCAGCACACCTTTTATTACCCATTACCACATCGACCTTGAGTCACGGCCGGGATGCTGGTTTTGGGGCCTCGAGTTCTCAGTCTTTATTCCCTAAGTAGGGGTATGCGCCTTGCCTCCCTCCTCCCGGAGAACTGCTAGAGGTCTGCCAATAAGTGTGGATGAACAACATATCCATGTCCAGAAATACAGGTTCTAGGGACATGGATATATTATTCATCCCACACTCATAACGAATATCACTACCACTTTAAATCTTGCGGAAGGTCTTCAAGCTTGCTCCTCCACCCCACCGGTGGTACAACTCTGGCTCCGCCCCATGGCCAGATCTTCCTTGCAGCAGGCTCAGGTTCCTCCTTAACGCTCTGCGTTTGAGACTAGTTCCTATTTCTCCGTTTTGCGATTTAAAAATAAATTTTGCGAAAAAGACTTCAGTCTTGATCCCTCACGGCTACGATGGACAAATCGACTCCCAGTTGGAGATGCCCATGCAGACTGAAGATGTCTCGGACGGATCCCACTCCCGTGTCTACTGCTTAGGCCTTGAGCACGACCCGCGAGGCTTGCGACCTGTGCTCATCTTTCTCGACCTCGTCCACAAAGGCCGTGCTGCCGATTGCAACTGGGCGTCCGAGAAGCGTTCCCTCGGTGAAGTCAAGGAGGCCGGTTGGCGAATATCCTTGACGGCGGGCTCGGCGGATCAGCACCGGCGGATGGTCGCCCTCGAAGAGGAGAGGTGCGTGGGCAGTATCTTCCACCGGTAGGACATTTAACGCTCTCTCTGGGTTCTTCTACGGCTTCTTTTAAGAGCTTTGTCTGACCCTCTCCCATAAGCCAACCTCATTGAATTTTTTGACTGGGTGACTAGGAGGTGGATCAGGGAGGGCAGTGACATGGCCTATCTGGACTTCAGCAAGGCCTTTGACACTGTGCCACATAGAAGACTATTACACAAACTGGGGAATATGGGTGTGGGCAGGACAGTAGTGGGTGGTAGGTAACTGGCTGGGTGGCAGGACACAGAGGGTGGTGGTAAATGGCTGTCACCCACAGAGGGAAGAGTGACCAGTGGGGTACCACAGGGATCAGTGCTGGGACCGGGTCCTATTCAACATCTTCATCAGTGACATTGTACAGGATCTAGAAGGCAGAATTTCACTGTTCGCTGATGACACAAAGCTCTGTAACAGAGTAGACACACCAGAGGGTGTAGACAGAATGAGAAGGGACCTGCAGAAACTTGAAGAATGGTCAAGGGTTTGGCAGTTGAAATTCAATGCAAAGAAGTGCAAGATAATGCATATGGGGCACAAAAACCCTGGCACAATATATCAGTTGGGGGGGGATATAGCATGCACCAAGCAGGAAAGGGATCTTGGGTTGTCATCTCTGATGACCTCAAGGTAGGGAAACAGTGTGACAAGGCATCAGGTAAAGCAAATAGGATGCTGGGATGTATAGGCAGGGGCATCACCAGCAGGAAAAGGGAGGTCATAATTCAGCTATACAAGACACTAGTGAGGCCCCACCTGGAGTACAGTGTACAGTTCTGGAGACCATACCCACGTAAGGACATAGACAGGGTAGAGAAGGTTCAGAGGAGGGCAACAAAGATGGTGCATGGTTGCATCACAAGTCCTATGAAGACAGGTTGAAGGAACTGAACATGTACTCCTGGAGGAGAGGAGGGAGAGAGGATATGATAGAGATATACAAGTATCTTACATGGAGGAACAGGGTGCAGGAAAACACTATTTTAAGCGAAAAGATGTTTCAGGACTAGAGGGCATGGGATGAAGTTGGAGGGAGGACGATTCAGAGGAAACATGAGAAAGAATTTCTTCACAGAACGGTGGTGGAAAGTGGAACACCCTGCCAGAGGAAGTGGTGGGGGCTGAAACAATCACGGATTTAAGAACGATGGGATAGACATAAAGGAATTCTAGAGGTCAGGGTAAGGGAAATAGACTTCTAGGAAAACAAACTGAACTTACAAGCTCAAATGGGCAGAATAGGTGGGCCATAGGCCCTTATCTGCCGACACTGTCTATGTATCTATGTATCTATGTAGTAACAGTAGATCTTCGAGAGAGGCTCTTGCAGTAGGTACCTTTTTCCCTCCCACCTTCCCCCTGCTTCTGCAGCTACTTCATTCTAGCCTTTCCTTTGGATCCAGGAGCCACCTCCTTTCTTCTGTCGCACCTGCTTAGGTCTACGGCGGTAGAACTGGAGGGCGGGCATGGAGACCGTCCACTATACAGCGTCGCGCTGACGTCCATCACGTGATGGGTGGGCGGTCTCCCACCCGTCACTGCTAGCTAAAGTTTTCCGTGTGGTTCTGGTGCCTGGCGGCTCTAGTCCTAATGGTTATTACCTACTGCAAGAGCCTCTCTCGAAGATCTACTGTTACGTTAAGTTCTTATGTAACCGTTCTTTCTGCTGCCTTAAGCTTGCCCAGGAGAATGGGGTGGGCAGCAGTATCGAAGGCTATGGCCAAATCAGTGAAGACAGTGGAGGTGACCAGGCTCTGGACTGTGCCAGAGAGGATAGTGTCAGTGACTCAGACAAGGGAGGTGGGGTGAGACTTGCTGAAGCCAGGCTGGAAAGGAGTAAAGGAGGATGAATCAAAGAAAGGGGAGAGTTGTGAGAGAACAAGGTGTTTCTTGAGTTTTGTCAGGGTGGGGAAGAGGGATAGGGCGGTAGTTTCCAGGGTAGAGAGATCACCCCATTTGGGAAAGGGGATGACTGTGGCCAGCTTCCATGGGTTGGGGACTGAGAATAAGGAGGAGAGATTAAGGAGGTAATTGATAGGAATACAGTGACATAAGCGGTGAGATGCAGGAGTTTGTGGTCAGGACCATCAGGGCTTCCACCCTTGTGGGGATTTAGAGTCAAGAGGACCTTAAGAAGAAGCAGAAGTGCTGGGAGAGAAAGGAAAAGGGAGGAGATGGACGAGGGGAAGGAGAGGAGGGGAAGAGAGGAGTGAGTGGACAGAGGAGGTGAAAAAGGAGTTGAACAAGGAGGCGACTGTAGCAAGGTCAGCGATAGGAGAGTCACCCACCTTGAGAACAGGGTAGGGAACTGGGTCAGAGGGAAGAAGAGGGCATGGATTACCTTTCAGAACTTAAAGGGGTAGTTAAGGTTGTTCTGGAGTGTGGGTGTGAAGTGCTCAGACTTCACAAGTCTAATAGTTCAAGTACAGGCATTATGAAGGGCCCAGTACTCAGTAATATCAGAAAGGGAGCCAGTTGACTTGTAGGTCTGCCAGGCAAGATCACATGCTTGGTGACAACATAGAAACATAGAATATGACGGCAGATAAGGACTGCTTGGCCCATGCAGTCTGCCCATTTCTCCTACCTACACTATTACCTCAGACTGTCCCCGATTTATAGCTCTGTATCCCCTCTTCCTTTCCACTGTGATTCCCTTGTGCTTATTCCATGCATTCTTGAACCCCACCACTGTTGTCACCATCACCACCTCCACTGGAAGGCTGTTCCAGGAATCCATTAATTTTTCTGTGAAGTACTTCCTCACATCTTTCCTAAATCTGCCCCCCTCCAGCTTCATAGCATGTCCCCTTGTTCTTGAGCACCTTTTCTTTTTTTTCTTTATTTAATTTACCAGGAAAGTGGACTGGATCAAACCCCGTTTTCAGCCACACCTGGGGAAGGGAGGAAAACAATAGGAATACAATACAAATTTACAATACATAAAATCAAACACGTTAAAATAATTAAAATACAATAGCATATACAGTGTGTACAAATACAGGCTCAGAGTATGCACATGTAAGCACACAGCCAACAAACTGACAGTGCATCTAAATAGCTCTTCATACTGTTTTTAAATACATATTTCTTTGTGTCAGCATCTAGCTCCATTTTTATTAAGTCATTTAGCAACTTGAGACCATAAATATGCTATTGAACGCTCAGCAGCTTTTGTCTCAATCCTATTTTCTTGATATTGCTTTGTTGATGATGTTGTTTTAACCCGTCATTTAATACTTTTGGAATTTCCAAATTGAGGATTCTCTAAGAACGTCAGTGTTATATTTTATATTCTAAGGATGTGGATATGATGTTCTGTCCGCACTTCTGGCAATTGCCTTTCCCTTTAAGACTTGCCAGGAATGTCTTCAAGCTGGCTTCTCCCACCCACCTGGGTGGTAACTTCCTCAGCTCCCGCCCATGACGCCAGATCTTCCGCTCTGCTGAAGAAGCAGGTTCCTTCCCACCACTCGTGCTGAGTAGGCTCCTTGCGACTAAATCTACAGATTTACTTCCTAAAAGTTTAATACTCAAACAACATGAAGTCTTGCTATATTATGACTATTGCAGTTTGCCCCAGCCTTAGAACTGCTCCAGAGGTGAAAGAGTTAACTCATGCAGAGCATGGAGTTTAGAGCCGAGCTTGGTTCTAGAAGCTCTGTTTGGCTGGTTTCAAACCGAAACCAGCCAGATTCTTTTTATCTCAACACTGAACAGTCGCCCGAGATTCCTCCTGTTGCTCGGTTCATTTCTTCAGTTTAAAGCGCTATTTCTCGGTTTAATTTAACCGCGATTTCATTATTTTAACCGCAAAACCGATCGGTTCAGGCTCTGTCTATGGTAATCGTAAGTAATAGATAAGGTTTTTTCTGTGTGGAACTTGTAAAGTATTATCGGTTTGGTTGAACCGATTGAGTTGTATTTAAATATAAGTTTAAAGCCTTTTAAGGCTTTTTAGAGTGCGGTTCCCGGTTCTTATCGGTTCTAAAAAAAACGGATTTCATTACGGTTTTTTCCACGACCCGTGACACGGTTTGGAACCGATAAGGGTGTCTTGCCTGGCACTGCCATCAAAAGGGCAAATTGGTTGGTTAGGCTGGCATCATGTCTGAGAAACCCAAAAGAAAAACCGGGCCCACTGGGTTTCAACACTGTAGTGTTCTGGGGGCTTTTTCAAGGCTGACCCACACACTACATGTGTCTATTGTCTGGGGTTTGACCACCCCTCAATTCAGACTGCCAGATTTGTAAAATTTCCTGCAGCCACCCTGGACAAGAGAGTGGGCAGGCCCAGGGAACGAGAGGCCAGAAAGTCCGCTGTGACCCGATGACAGCCCGTTCGGGTGCCAACCGAACTGAGGAGTGCCCTTTGACCAGGGCTTTTAGACTTCTCGGCAAAAAAGCTGGCTCTGAGGAGCCAGTTCCAGCAAAGAAATCTAAAAATCAGCAGGTTTGGAGTCCAAAATTCCTTCTCCAACTGCTGCTGAGATAGCCAGGGCAATACAGATTGTCCAGTCCCTGTCCCTCGTTCCTCCCAACCGCCACTGTCTGGCAAAAGGTCGGTTCCAGTGGTTTAGGATTATGATATAGAAGAGTTCTATGAACCAGAGGAGGGGATGAGGATTATGATCAGTGAATGTGACTTTGAAAGTCTGGATGTGCCCATTGAACCGGACATCTCTCCAGACAGACCTTCAGGTGAGTCTCCCCTAGGCTTTCTGAGTCCCCTTCTCATTTTTGTTTTATAAAAAAGTTGCTGAGACCCTCCAGCTTCCTTAGAGGAGGCTTTGGATGAGCAAGAGGAGCCTGACTATGTGGAGATGATGGATATCCCAGAGTCCAGGAGGTTGTCCATCCCTTTACATAAATCTTTTAGAAAACAAACAATAAAAATTTTAAAAGCTCCTAATTCTGTGCCTCCTGTGGATAAAAAGATGGACAGGAGGTACACTTTGTCAGGTCCTGATACAGACCTTCTTTCACAGCAATGCTGGTAGTTCAAGCTGCAGCCTGTGATAAAGCTAATATTCCACTGGCTTCACATCCTCCTGACAAGGATTCCAGGAAGATTGATGCCATGGCCAAAAAACAATACATGGCAACATCCTTGGGACTCAGACAAGCTAACTATATGGCTTATGTTGCAAGATACCAGAAATCTAGATGGGTACTGTCGTGGCCTTAGCCAAACAGGTCCCTGGCCAGCTTGCAAAGGAGCTGGAGCAGGTGGCTCTTGATGATATTGAGGCATCTAAGGTGCAATTCCATGCTGCAGTGGATTCTAACGATGTATCCTCTAGAGTCATGGCTACATCTGTGGCTTTTCAGATTGGCCTGGCTCAGGTGTACTACTTTGTCACAGGATTCCCAGTCTAAGGCTATGGATTTTCTTGTAGGGAAATTTCTGTTTGGGGAGCAGACAGAGAATTATATGAAGAAAATGGATGAATATAGAACCACTTACAGGAGTGCACAAGCCAAGGAACCGCAAGCCACCCTCAGAGGCAGCCTCAGGGTAGGGGTAGCCTTTTCACAGGCCTTTTACCAGACTCCAGGCCCTCCTCTTCAGCCTATGTGCAGAGGGGTTCTTCAGAGGAGAGGCAGGCGGGTTCGAGCAGGCCTGCTCCCACCCCCAGCCTAAAGCCCCTGCCAACAGGCACCTGATGGGATGCCCAGGGTTGGCTCTCCACTACCTGTAGGGGGCAGGCTGGCTCACTTCGTCCAGGACTGGCAGTCTTTAACTTCAGACAGGTGGGTCCTTGAAGTAGTGAGCCAGGGTCTGGTTCTCAGCTTCAAGAAATTTCCAAAGATGAGAGCCAAATCTTTTCCACCTGCAAACCCTTTAGAGACTCTTGCTTTGGAAACAGAAGTCTCAACCCTCCTGGCTCTCAGAGCTGTAGAAAAGGTTTCTCCTTCACCAGGGCAAGGGTCTGTACTCCAGGTACTTCCTTACCCCAAAAAGACAGGAGAGTGGCGGCCTATCCTGGATCTAAGATATCTAAACAAGCACCTTTTAAAGCCAAAGTTCAAAATGGTGACACTGGGAATGATTTATTCTCCCTAAGGCCAGGGACTGGCTAGCCTCCTGGACCTCAAAGATGCCTACTTCCATGTTCTTATCAGAAGCTCCCATCGAAAGTACCTCAGATCTCGAACTGCCCTCAGGCTATTATCAGTTCAGAGCAATGCCCTTCGGCCTCACTTCGCCTGCCCCAAGGTGTTCACAAAGTGTCTGGCAGTAGCAGTCGCCACCTAAGAAGGCAAAGGATTGCTATTTTTCCCACCTGGACGACTGGCTCATTGTGGGTCAGTCTCCAGACCAGGTCAAATCACACCTGCTAGTTACCCAGCAGCTGCCTACTCTGGGATTTCTTCTCAATCTTCCAAAGTCAGTTTTGGAACCTGTCCAGGTACTCACCTTTATAGGCGCGAGAACTGGATACCAAGCAGGCCAGAGCCTTCCTTCCCTTGGAAAGGGTAAGGACCTTAGTGGCCCTGGCCGCCTCCTTCACTCTGCAGGTCTCTACCAGCAAGGCATTTCCTGCAGCTCCTAGGGCACATGGCTGCCTCCACAGCTGTGGTGCAAGGAGCAAGATTTCAGATGAGGGACATTCAGTTCCATTTGAGAGCTTCTGGTCTCAAAGAAGAGATCCTCATCCAAGTTAATCCCAGTGACTCAACCCTGATCCAGGCCCTTCAGTGGTGGCAGGATCAGAGCAATCTGAGACAGGGGTGCCTTTCATCCCTCTGTCCCATTCTCTGACCTCTACTACAGATGCATCCTCTTGGGATGGGGAGCTCACAGGCGACTCTCCACCCAGGGATTATGGTCCCTGAGGAATCTCTGCTCCACATCAATCTGTTGGAACTCAGAGCTGTTTTTCTAGCACTTCAGGTTTTCTCTGCATCTGTTCAGAACAAGGTGGTACAGGTCAGAACAGACAACACCACTACAATGTGGTACATCAACAAACGGGGGGCACTCGGTCTTCGGCCTTGTGCACCGAGGCGATGAAGTTGTGGTCTCTGGCTTACTCCCTGAACACTTCCCTCATAGCAGTTCACCTCCCAGGCAAGGACAATGTCCTGGCAGATGCCCTCAGCAGGATTTCCCAGGGCCATCACGAATGGTCACTGGATCCCCTAGTACTGGGGATAGTGTTTGCCAGATGGGGCACTCCTCAGATAGATCTTTTCGCAGCCCCAGACAGTTATCAACTTCCACTGTTTTGTTGCAGGCCCCAGTGTTGGGCTCCGCTCCTGGATGCCTTTCTCCTCGATTGGAAGGGAAGTCTTTTATGCCTTTCCTTCCTCTCCTGTTCAAAGTACTAGTCAAAATCAGGTCTCAGCCCTGCAAAATGATCCTGATTGCTCCAGACTGGGTCAGACAGCCCTGGTACCCACTCCTTCTGTCCTTAGCAGTCCATCTTCCCTGTGTCTCCCAGGAATCACAATCTGTTAACCTGTGCTCAGGGGAGAGTTTGGTATCCGAATCTCAAATCCTCAACCTCAAGGCTTGGCTCTTGAGCGGTTAGAGTTTGCTGATTTGCAACTTTCTCAAAGTGTTCTCGAAATCCTGAAGGCTGCTAGGAAGCCTTCCACCAGGGCTACCTATAACTCCAAGTGGAAAAGGTTTTCCATATGGTGTTCTGGGAAGCATGTTTCAGAATCTGCTGATCTACCCACTGTATTGGACTACATGGTCCATCTTAATTTTTTGGGACTGAGACCAGCCAACCTTGAAAGTTCACTTGGCTGCTGTCTCTGCCTTCATTTCAGCAGGGAAGCCCTCTTCTCTTTCTGCTCATCCTGTATTTTCCAAGTTTTTTAAAGGATTGCTGCACACCAATCCTCCATTCAGGGACCCTGCCCCGGCTTGGGATCTTAGTGTATGCATTGCTCAGCTAATGCAACCCCCCTTTGAGCCTCTGTCTTTGGCAGAGTTTAAGTATCTGACTTGGAAACTGTATTTCTGGTAGCCATCACTTGCCAGGCGATAAGTGAGTTACAGGCTTCATCAGTAGAAAACTGACTTTTATTCCTTTCACAGGATAAAGTGGTCCTCAGGACTAACATGAAGTTTTTGCCTAAGGTGGTTTCAGATTTCCACCTTAACCAATCTATTTCACTTCCAGTGTTCTTTCACTGACCATTCCTCCTCTGGTGAGAGGAGGCTGCACAGCTTAGATGTTAAGAGGGCCCTAAGTTACTATATAGAGCTGCACTAAGGTCACATAGGTTTGACTCTCCAACTGTTTCTCACTTATGGTGAGGTTGGGAAAGGAGACCTGCCACTAAAAGATCCATTGCCAGGTGGATCGCTTCTTGTATCCATTTGCTATCAAAAGCTTGGTAAGTTCTCCCTCAGGCCTGAGGGCTCACTCTACCAGAGGTACAGCTGCTTCTCTATCTGCTGCTAGAGACATCCCTATCTTGGAGATATGTCAGGCAGCTACTTGGAAAACAGTACACACTTTCACCAAGCATTACTCCCTGGATATTCAGTCCAGGAGGGATGCCGTGTCAGGCACAGCCGTGCTTCAGAGCCTATTCCTGGTAGGTTCTTGTCTCTCTCCATGGAGGTACTGCTGTGTGTTTGCAATAGTCATAATATAGCAAGGTTTCATGTTGTTTGAAGAAAACATTACTCACCTTAGTAATGTTGTTTCTTCTAATGGAGTCTTCATATTATGACCTCCCCAGCCTGCCCCTCTCAGAACTCCTACTTTGGGGTATGGGGTGGTAGTCCTCTGTTGGCATTTATTGATGCCCTCTTTCATGTTTGGGTGTTGTGTTTATTAATTATTTTATCTTAATTTTCTGGTCCACTGACTTGAGTCTTTGTGTTGGGACCAGCAAAATGTGTTAATATATTAGTAGCCAGTTGGCTAGTGTAGGTTACAGCTTCTACACAGAACCTTAGTGAGTTTTTGTCAGAAGATCTGACGTGTTCAAGTTTGAAACCAGCCAAACAGAGTTTCTGAACCCAGTCATTTAAACCCATGCTCTGCATGGAAGTTAACTCTTCACCTCCGGAGCAGTTCTAAGGCTGGGGCAAACTGCAATAGTCATAATATAGCAAGACTCCATTAGAAGAAACAACATTACTAAGGTGAGTAATTTTTACTTTTATCTTTAGCTCGATCATCAATCGTGACCATGATGGACCACCAGTTTGCTCCGAGTTCGTTGGTGCCCTTGTGGGCAGATGTCCAGAATGGATCCGCACACCACGTGCATCTGTGCCTGGGGCATGAGCACGATCCCCCACTCATTTGTCGGACTTTCCATCCTGCCGCTCTTGAGGACTGTCTTGCCCAAATCAAGTTAGGTCGATCGGGCAAACGGAGCCCGCTGGTCAAATCTAAGGATGCCCTGGGTGGTCTCTGATGATGTAGGGTCTGCTGAACAGCTTGCAGTGTTTGAGGAGGCTGCGGCCCAGGCCACTTTCCACTCTTCTCGCCGCTCCAGCTGGGTTCAACTTTCACGGGATCCTTCAAAGACCTATTCCAGTCCTTGCCGACCTCGGTCAGGGACCCTCTGGGCACAAATCCAAGTCGAAGAAAGAGTCAAAAATGGTCTCGTTGACATTCATGGGATCGGAGTGCCCTCAGACGAGAGCTTCAGATTCCTGCGCTTCTCTGGATCTGACTCTGGTCAATCTCAGCCCAGGCCGGCTCCATGGTAACCCTGCCAAGACACTGGTTGATGTTCTGATATTTTCTCTAAGCGGTCGACCAGTTGTGGGCTGAAGAGCCGACACTTCCTTATCCAGGACTCCGGTCCTGACTCTGACCATTGGGACGGATAAGTCCGCTGACCCGCCACCTCTGTTCAACGGCCAAGACCCAGAGGAGCCTTAGCATTCATAGACCCTCCAAGCCCCGCCACTGGTCCTCCCCAGCGTCTCAGTCTTGGTCGCTCTTCCGTGGGGTTGAGCGGGTTCTCACACCACGGAGAGCAGTGCCACCACTTCTCTTCATCCTCGCCCTCCTCAGGTGAGGAGAGGCTTCGGTTCAGGTTGCGTTGATGCTATGAGGATCTCATGTGGCAACAGCTGGTGCTCACCGGCATGAAGCTGGCCATCACCTGGCTTTCGCCCGACAAGCCAACACCTTCTCCACCTAAGGAGCAGACCTAGATGGTCCTGGTTCAGCCAACCCCAGCATCTCCACTGATTCTGGTGGAGCCGCTGCCTAAATGGTTGCCGTCCGGCACTCCGACCATGAGTTCGGCCAACCAAGGGACTTCCCCATTGGCTTTGGTCATCGCCACCCCTGACTGTCCCGCAGAGGGTCAGTGGGAACTTGGGCAGTTGACCCTCTTAAACGATTCCTCAGAGTTAGAGGGTTCCTTCCTGCACTCCTTGCTCGGTCGACGTGGAGTCAGTGGGGATCTTCGACTGATGAAGGCCCTTCCTCTTTATGGGGCTTCTCTGCCTGATCTCTGAGTCCATGGTTAAGAAAATGGAGCCGTCCCATAAATGGGGTCGTTAGCCATTGACCGAGATCTCGACCTGGGAGATACTTACAGAGGCCTTCCGGTGGCAGAGGCCATTCTTGATCCTGCCCTGGAGCTTTGGCAGCACTCCACTTCCTGCCCTGCGCCCTCTTCTCGGATGGCCCGCAAGTATGCGGTATTTACTGGTTCCCTCTCTGGATTCACAGAAAACCCCTCCACCAGGGGGCTGGTGGCCAGTTCTGTGTTTAGGCACTCTGGCAACACTGAGGATGTCAACAAGTCGCCGGACAAAGAATCCAAGAAATTGGACCACGCGGCTAAAAAGGTCTATGCTTCCTCCTCGCTTGGTCTTCGCTATGCAGATTCAGCCCTTCTTATGGCCCACGTCTCCCAAGCCCTGCTGGGCACCCTGGATGAGATGCTTCATCATCTGCTGGCGGACCTCCAGACCATGGTCAAACAGGTCCGAGACCAGGGCCGGGCTGTAGCTAAGCAGCAGTTCCAGAAAGCCATAAACATTGGGGACTGCTGTGCCCACTCTGTGGCGGCCGCAGTATCCATGCGCTGCAGGGCTTGGCTGAGGATCTCGACCTTCGCGGCTGGCACTCAGCACAAGCTGGCAGATGTTCCTTTCCTGGGCACAGACTTGTTCAAGCCCTGGGTCGCGTGCTACCTCACCCGCATCGAGAAGTCCAGTGCCACCTTGAACTCCGTGACTTCTGCCCAAAAGGACCCCAAGGGCTCAAGCAGCAGCAGAAAGCCCTTTGGTCCTCCTCTACTCCTGTGGGCAAACCAGCCCAACTCCAGGCTGGTCAGCAGTCCCAGGCCTGGTGACCTCGGCCGAAGTCAGTGACCTCGGTCGTCTGTAAGCCTGGGGGGAGAGGCTCCAGTGGCCCCTCAGCCAGATCCTCCTCTAAGCCTGCACAGTGACGGGATGAGGGGTGCCTCCCTCATACCTATCACACCTCCCCCGGGTCCTCCCGTTGGGGTCCGATTCCACCACTTCCTTTCCACCTGGTCCGCTGTCACCACGGACCGGTGGGTCAGGGTCTGCCTCTGGAATTCAAGCAGCACCCTCCTTAGCGAGCCCGCACCCCACAGGAGGACTTGGTATCCGCAGACATTCTGTCAGCTCTCGGAGACGACATAGCCCAACTCCTCCGCAAGGGGGTCATGGTTCCTGACGTGGATCCCCCAAAACACCCAGGGTTTGTCTCCAGGTACTTCCTGGTGCCAAAGCGGATGGGGGTGGTGCCCCATTTTAGAGCTGCACAACCTAAACCATTTCCTCAGGTCGTGCTCCTTCAGGATGGTTGTCTCCGATCATATCATCTCTAGAGCAGGACATGTGGTTTTGCTCCCTGGATCTTCAGGATGCGTTCTTCCACATCCTGATCTGTCCATCACACCAAAGCTTCCTCCGCTTCCGAGCTGAGGGAACCCTAGGCCATGCCATTCGGCCTGTCCTCAGCCCCCAGGGTCTTCACCAAGTGCTTTGCAGTGGTGATAGCTTACCTGAGGCACCGAGGGGTCCTGGCTTACCCCTACCTGGGTGACTGGCTGATAGCAGGTCCCTCCAGGCAGGAGGTGGAGTTGTCCAGGGACCTGGCCCTCCAGACGTGCGTCAGGCTTGACCACCTGGTCATTGCGGCCAGGTCGGAACACATACCTTCGCAGGTGATCCACTTCATCGGGGCAGAGCTTGACTTTGCAGAGCCAGAATCCTGCTCCTGGCGGAAAGGGCAGAGGCTCTCCTCCTTTGCCTGATCATTTCGGATTGGGCAGTTGCGCTCTGCCGGGACTTCCTGCGCCTGCTGGGTTACATGACAGCCTGCACTGGTGTGGTCCGATGGGCCTGCTGGAGAATGCATTTCCTGCAGTGGAAGCTGGCCAGCCAGTGGTCTCAGCACAGGGTCATTTTGACCTGCTGGTGAATGTGGAACACCTTCCAGTGGTAGTTAGTCCCAGAGCATCTGCAGGAAGGGATCCCATTTTTCCGCCCAGAGCTGATGGTCATCCTGAAGACCGATGCCTCTGTCATGGGCTGAGGTGCCCACCTTGGGGGAATGCAGAGTCCATGGGCTCTAGACTTCTGAGGAGTCCCCGATGCTACCATCAACCTGCTGGAGTTCCAAGCAGTTGGCTAGCGCTGACTGCATTTGCTCCACACATCCAGGGTCAGGTGGTCCAGACGAACAACACCACGACCATGTACTACCTCAAACAGGGCGGGATGCACTCCCTGCCACTCTGCAAAGAGGCTGTCCATGTGTGGATCCTTGTGCGCAGCCTGGAGGCCGAACTCCTAGCCATCCATCTGGCAGGGGCCACCAGCCAGCTGGTAGACGCTCTCAGCCATGTGGGCAAGGCATTGCATGAGTGGTCTCTCCACCCAGAGGCAGTACACAGTCTGTTCTCCCAGTGGGGCACCCCTCAGGTGGACCTGTTGCCTCCAGGAGGAACGCAAAGCTGAGGCTGTTTTGTGCCATCCCCCTGAGCAGGGAACGCTTCAGGGGGATGGCTTCTTGAGGCCCTGGACCCCAGGCCTGTTCTATGCCATCCTTCCACTACCCTTGATTCACAAACTGTTGCTCAAGGCCAGGAGGGACAAGGCACAGGTGATCCTGGTGGCTCCGATTGGCCCCACCAGTTCTGGTACCTCAGTCTCCTCAGCCTCAGCAGCAGGCTTCCGAGGTGTCTTTCTCTCCGCCCAGACCTGCTCACCATCAGTCAGGGAAGGATACTCCATCCGGACCTTCAGTCCCTGCATTTTACAACCTGGTTCCTGAGTAGCTAGAGTTCCAGGCTTTGGGTCTCTCCGAAGATGTCTTCACTGTTGTGGAGGCATCTCGGAAGGAGTTGACCAGGAAATGCTATGCCTTCATGTGGAAGAGGTTCTCCATTTGGGGCCAGGGCAAGGGGCTGGACCCCTTGCCCTGTCCAGTGGCTAGCATCCTTGACTACCTGTGGTCCCTCTCTAAATCGGGCCTTCGGTCGACGACCCTCAAGGTGCACCTGGCAGCCAGCTCTGCTTACCGGGCATGGGCCGGTCAGCAGTCGGTGGCACAGGAGAAGGTGGTCTAGTGCTTTTTCAAAGGCCATGACCATATTTTCCTTCTGGTACGTGAACCACCACCACAATGGGACTTGTTGCTGGTTTTGGCACAGCTCATGGGCAAGCCATTCAGACCCGATACACAGGTGTCACATGTCTCACCTGTCATGGAAGACCAGCCTTCCTGGTGGCTATCCACGTCAGCCAGAAGGATCAGTGAGCTCAAGCGCTTTCGGTGAGTCTCCTTACCTGGTCTTCCACAGGGACAAGGTTGTCCTGCACCTAACCAAGTTCCTCCCAAAGGTTGTGTCAGAGTTTCACCTTAATCAGGTGATTAATCTCCCAGTGTACTGCACCAATCACCTCGGGAGGCCAAGCACAGGCTCCATACTTTGGACCTGCGGTGAGGCACTTGCCTACTGTAAGGGCACACAGATGGAATTCAGGGAGAGGTTCGCCGGCTATTTGTCACCATTGCGTGAAGCCAGACCTTGCAGACTGGCAGTTAAGCGGACGATTGGCAGGTGGATTGTATCCTGCATTGATCTCTGCTATAGGATGGCGGGTAGGGAGCCTCCCGGAGGGCTAAGGGCTCATTCCACCCGTCATACTGCTGCCTCAGTGGCTGCTTCCAGGAAATCTGCAGGGCTGCTATCTGGAGGTCATCACACACCTTCATTTCCCATTACCACATTGACTTCGAGTCATGCTGGGATGCTGGTTTTGGAGCCTCAGTTCTCCAATATATGTTCCCTAAGTAGGGGTATGCGCCTTGCCTCCTTCCTCCCAGAGAACTGCTAGGAGTCCGCCAGAAGTGTGGATAGAGCATCATATCCATGTCCCTAGAAAAACAGGTTCTAGGGACATGGATATGTTGTTCATCCACACTTATTGGCAGGTTCCTTGCCGCTTTAAATCTTGCCGGAAGGTCTTCAAGCTGGCTCCTCCCACCCACCCGGGTGGTAAAACTCTTGGCTCCGCCCCATGGCGCTCAGATCTTCCTTACCGCTTGGAAGCTCAGGTTCCCTCCTTAGCCGCTGCGTTTAAGACTGGTTCTAATTCTTGAAGTTGAAATCAAAAGTTTTTGCTAAAAGACTTCGGTCTTCTTCTCCTCGCGGCTGTGATGGACAAATCGACTCCCGGTTTTCAGAGGTGCCCTTGAGGGCAGAAGATGTCTAGGACGGATCCGCACTCCACGTGCGTCTACTGCCTGGGCCTTGAGCACGACCCGCAGGCCTGCGACTTGTGCTCTTCCTTTTCGGCCTACGTCCTTGAAGACCGTGCTGCCCAATTACAACTGGGGCGCCCCGAGAAAAGAATTCCACCGGTGAAATCTAAAGAGGCCCGATTGGCGGTGTCCGTGGCGGCGGGCTCGGCGGATCAGCTCGAGCAGATGATCGCCCTCGAAGAGGAGGCAGCGCGGGCCCCTTCTACCTCGGCTGCGGTATTTGTCCCGCTCTCTCTCGGTGCCTTGTACTCGGCTTCTTTTAAGGAGCTTTGTCTGACCCTCTCGACGAAAGGTGAGGGTCCAACTTCTTCGGGACCTTTTTCCAGGTCCAAAAAGAGCAAAAGTAAGTCTCTCCGTCGGCGCTCTTGGGAGGGGAAAGAACCCCTCCCTTGTCGACAGTGCACTTGGTCGACCCATCGCTTCCGGCCACTGGCTTCACGGTGTCCCCGTCAGGCCAGTTGACCGAGACTCCCGCTCGATGCGGTCGAGATTTTCTCGACCGTTAGACGGGTTGTCGGCTGAGAAGCTGAGAATCCTCTCCCGGTTCCCCGGTGGGAGTTGAGGATCCCGTCGGCTCGTCTGCCTCCGGTTCCGGAGCCTTGGTGGGATTGTCCGAGCCGAGGGGAGTGCCGATTTCCGACACTTCTCCTCACCTTCCTCGGTCTAGTCGAGACTCTCGGTCTCGGACATCCTCGCGGTCCAACCGATCCCGCCGCCATAGGCGGTCTCGGTCTCGGCACCGTGGCAAGCGGTGCCGCCGCTCTTCCTTGGATGAGGGGAGGCTTCGGCGCAAGTTGCGTCAGAAGTACGAGGAACTCATGTGGCCCAGTCGTCTTCCCCGGCCATTAAGTGGCTGTCACCGGAGCAGCCGAAACAACCCCTCGTTGTAGTCGAGGAGCCTGTTCTCAGGCCGGTTGTTCGGCCAATTCCAGCTGCCCCACCGATTCTGGTGGAACCTCCGCCTCCACAGCCATTAGTTGGGGCTCCGACCAAAAATTCTCGGTCGGCCTTGGGTTTGCCCCATAGGCTGTCTGTCACCCTCACTCCCGATAAACCTCGGCAGGTGGAGGGTGGCTCAGGCCCGAGGCAGCTCTTTGAGGACTCTTCTGAGTCCGATGATGGTTCCTCCCTCTTCTCCAAGCGCATGGACTTGGAGTCCTCGGGAGGGCAGTCAGTGGACGATAGCCCTTAGTCCTTCTTAGGGTTGCTTCGACTCATCTCGGAGTCCACCGGGATGAAGCTCGAACCCGTTTCTAAGCAGGCCAGGTATCCCTCACGGAGATTCTGGACCGAGGGATTCTCCTCGGAGGCATTTCCGGTGGCGAAGCCATAGTGGGTCCGGCCTTGGAACTTTGGCAGCGTCCCTTCCTGCCCTCGCCTTGACCAGGTTGGCCAGGAAGTATGGTCCCCCGGTTCCCTGTCGGTTTTGGAACACCCCTCGGCCGAGGGTTGGTTACCGACAGCGTTTTCCGGCGTGCCGAGGACGCCAGGATGTGGACAAACCTCCCGACAAGGAATCCAAGAAATTGGATTATGCCGGGCGAAAAGTCTATGCTGCGTCCTCTCTCGGCCTTCGTCAGGCCAGTTCGGCCATCCTCATGGCACATTTTTCTCACGCCCTGTTGGGCTCCCTGGATGAGGTTGTCCCTCATCTTCCTGCAGATCTGCAGACTACGGTCAGGCAGGTGCGGGACCAGGGCAGGGCAGTGGCCAAACAGCAGCTCCAGACTGCGTTGAACGCCGGGACTCATGTCCAGGTCTGTGGCCCGCAGTGGCCATGCGTCGTCGGGCTTGGCTGAGGATATCCACCTTTACCTCGGATACCCAGCACAAGTTGGCGGATGTTCCTTTTTGGGGACTGACCTCTTGGCCCTGGGGTGGAAGGTCACCTGCAGAGGATCGAGGAGTCAATGCTACCTTGGACTCGGTCTCTTCGCTCAGAAGGACCAAGGCTGAAGCCACAGCCTAAGCCCTTCAGTCCTTCTGTGCCCATGGCAGCCCAGCCCAACAACATCAGGGCCAGACAGGCTCGAGCTTGGTATCCCAAACCCAAGCCGTCGGCTTCCTCCAACAGGAAGCAGGAGGTAAAGGCCCAGGAGGTCCCTCGGCGGTCCCTCCTCAAGCCTGCCCAGTGATGGGCTGGGGTGTCGCCCCCATCCCTGTCACCTCACCCTGGTTCCCCAGTGGAAGGCAGCTCAGAACACTTCCTTTCCGCCTGGTCCGCTGTTACCACGGACAGGTGGGTACTGGAGGTGGTGGAAAAGGCCTACCTCTGGAATCGAGCAGGCCCGCCTTCAGAACCGTCGCACCTCGGGGCCTCGGGGTCCAGCCTCTCACTGGCGGCTCGTCGAGCCGACATCGCTCTCCTCCTCCAAGGAGGTGATCAGGAGGTAGAGGACCCCCCTTAGACCCGGGGTTCGTGTCCAGGTATTTCCTGGTTCCGAAACAGACGGGGGCTGGCGCCCCATTCTCGACCTACACGACCTGAACAAGTTCCTAAGGTCTCGGACCTTCAGAATGGTCACTCTGGCGCAGATAATACCATCTCTGGAACACGGCGTGTGGTTCTGCTCTCTGGACCTACAGGACGCGTTCTTTCACGTTCCTATCCGTCCGTCACATCGGAGATTCCTCCGCTTTGGCGGAGGGATCCCTCTTCGAGTTCCGAGCCATGCCCTTGACTTATCTCCAGCTCCCAGGGTCTTCACCAAATGCATGGCAGTGGTGACAGCATTCCTACGGCGCCGAGGGTCGGGTGTACCCTTACCTGGGCGATTGGCTGATAGCAGCCTCCAGGCAGGAGGTGGGCGGTCAGAGATCTGGCCCTCCAGGTTTGCTCTCAAGTCGGCCTTCTCATCAGCGAGGCCAAGTCGAACTCGAGCCAAGCAGGTGATCCTGTTCATCGGGGCAGAGCTCGACTCTCTTGAGCCAGAGCGGCTCCCGGCGGACAGGGCCGAGTTCTTACCTCCTTTGCCCAATCATTTCTGGTTGGGCAATCGCGCCCTGCCCGGGACTTCCTGCGCCTCCTGGGTCTCATGGCGGCCTGTACCAGCGTGGTCCGTTGGGCACGCTGGCACATCGCCCCTTCAGTGAGGACTGGCCAGCCAGTGGTCACAGCGCTGCGATCCATTGGACCAGCTAGTGATAGTGACCCAGGAGATGTGGCAGCTCTCCAGTGGTGGACGTTCCATCCCATCTGCAGGAGGGCATCCGTTTGTCCGCCCGCGAGCGGTCTCTCTATCGACGATGCCTCTCTGATGGGTTGGGGTGCCCATCTGGGGAACACCGGTGCAGGCCTCTGGTCCCTGGGAGTCGATGCCACATCAACCTGCTGGAGCTCAAGCGGTCCGCCTAGCTCTCACCGCCTTTGCTCCGTTTCTCCGGGGTCAAGTGGTCCGAGTCCAGGCGGACAATACCACGACCATGTACTACCTGAACCGCCAGAGGCGGGCGCGCTCCATGCTTCTATGCAAAGCTCTCCGCATTTGGTCACTCGTGCGCAGCCTGGAGGCGGATCTCCTAGCCATTCATGTGGCGGGGCCTCCAACACCCTGGCCGATGCCCTGAGCGGATAGGGGCTGCATCTCACAGTGGTCTCTCCTGCGGAGTAGTACAAGATCTGTTCTCCCACTGGGGCACACCTCAGGTGGACCTGTTTGCCTCAGGGAGAATCTGAAGCTGAGGCTGTTTCATGCCCGCCCCCTCAGCAGGGCTCGCTGCAGGGATGCCTTCTCGAGGCTGTGGACCCCGGGCCTCTTTCGCCTTTCCCCATTTCCCTTGATTCACAAGGTGCTTCTCAAGAGCAAGGAGGGACAAGGCGCAGGTGATTCTGATAGCCCCAGACTGGCCCGCCAGTTACAGGTACCAGATCTCCTCAGCCTCAGCTACAGGCTCCCGAGGCAGCTTCCAGCTCGCCCGGACCTGCTCTCAGTCAATCAGGGAAGGTGTTCCATCCGGACCTTCAATCCCTGCACCTGATGGCCTGGTTCCTGCGGCTAGAGTTCCAGGCCTTGGGTCTTTCGACGAGGTCCTCAATGTTGTTGAGGCGTCCGTAGAGTCGACAGAAATGCTATGCCTTCAAATGGAAGAGGTTTTCCATTTGGTGTCAGGGTAAGGCTTGGACCCTTCCTCCTGTTCCTTGGCAAGCATTTTGGACTATTTATGGTCCCTTTCTAGTCAAGGGCTTAGGTGACGACCCTAAAGGTGCACCTGGCAGCCATCTCTCTTGAGGCGGGCGGGGAGCAGTCGGTGGCGCAGGAGAAGGTGGTCTGGCGCTTTTCAAAGGCCTTGATCACATTTCCCTCGGTGCAGAACCTCCACCTCCGTGGGTTACTGCTGGTACTGGCAAAGCTCATGGGCAAGCCATTCGAACCAATGCACAGGTGTGAACTCTCTCACCTGTCGTGGAAGAACCGCCTTCTTGGTGGCTATCCGTCAGCCAGAAGGATGGGAGAACTCCAGGCTCTGCATTGAGTCTCCTTACCTGGTCTTCCACAGGGACAAGGTTGTCCTGCCCCACCGAAATTCCTTCGAAGGTGGTGTCGGAGTTTCACCTTAACCAGGTGTTGACTCTGCGGTGTTCTACCCCAATCACACCTCGGAGGCGAATACAGGCTCCATACTTGGACCCTAGAAGGGTGCTCGCTTATTATAAGGCGCTACGGCTGAAGTCGGGAGAGGTTCGCCAGCTGTTTGTCACCTACGCTGAAGCCGCACCTGGCAGACCTGCAGCCAAGCGGACGATAAGCAGGTGGGTCACCTCCCATAGATCTCTGCTATAAGTTGGCGGGCATGGAGCCTCCCAGAGGATAAGAGCTCATTCTACCCGTCATACTGCTGCATCGGTGGCTGCTTCCAGGGAGCGTCCCTATCCAGAAATCTGCAGGGCTGCTACCTGGAAGTCAGCACACCTTTATTACCCATTACCACATCGACCTTGAGTCACGCGGGATGCTGGTTTTGGGGCCTCGGTTCTCCAGTCTTTATTCCCTAAGTAGGGGTGTCGCCTTGCCTCCCTCCTCCCGGAGAACTGCTGAGGTCTGCCAATAGTGTGGATGAACAACATATCCATGACCCTAGAAATACAGGTTCTGGGACATGGATATATTATTCACCCTCATCTAACGATATCCCTGCTTTAAATCTTGCGAAGGTCTTCAAGCTTGCTCCTCCCACCCACCGGGTGGTATAACTCGGCTCCGCCCCATGGCGCCAGATCTTCCTTACCGCTTGGAGCTCAGGTTCCTCCTTAGCAGCTCTGCGTTTGAGACTGGTTCCTATTTCTCCGTTTGCGGTTAAAAATAAATTTTGCGAAAAAGACTTCAGTCTTGATCCTCCTGGCTGCGATGGACAAATCGACTCCCGGTTCGGAGATGCCCATGCGGTGAAAGATGTCTCGGACGGATCCACACTCCACGTGTGTCTACTGCTTAGGCCTTGAGCACGACCGCGCAGGCTTGCGACCTGTGCTCATCTTTCTCGACCTCGTCCTCAAGCCCGTGCTGCCCGATTGCAACTGGGCGCGTCCCGAGCGTTCCCTCGGTGAAGTCCAAGGAGGCCGGTTGGCGGTGTCGCGGACGGGCTCGGCGGATCAGCTCGGCGGATGGTCGCCCTCGAAGAGGAGGAGCCGGGCCGTATCTTCCCGGTAGCGGCATTTATCCGCTCTCTGGGTTCTTCTACGGCTTCTTTTGAGGAGCTTTGTCTGTCCTCTCCACTAAGGAGGAAGGGCCTCATCTGCTGGACCTTATTCTCGGTCCAAAAGAGGACAGGGTAAGTCCCTCCGTCGGCTCTTGGGGGCGGGAAGGTCCCTCTCCCGGGCCGTCGACCGTCGGCCTGATCGACCGCTCGGCTTGACCACTGGCCTCACGGTGTCCCGTCAGGTCAGTTGACCGAGACTCCCACCGATGAAGTCGAGATTTTTCTCGACCCATTGAGACGGCTGTCGCCTTTAGCAGCGAGATTCCCCTCTCCCGGTTCCCGGAGGAGTTGAGGATCCCGTGGGCTCGCCTGTGCCTCGGTTCGGAGCCCTCGGATGGACCATCCGAGCGAAGGAGTGCGGTTCCGGCCGACACCTCCCGCACCGACCTCGGAAATTCGGGACTCTCGGTCTCGGTCTCGGACCTCTTGGCGGTCCAGCCGATCCCACCGTCATAAGCGGTCTCGGTCTCGGCACTTGCATGCGGGCGTCGCCGCTCGTCCTCGTCCTCCTCCTCGGATGAGGAAGGCTGGCGTAAGTCGTCGGCAGTCGAGGACCTTATGTTGCAACAGCTCCTCCTGGCCGGGAATAAGCCGACCCGTCGCCTTCCCGGCCATTAAGTAACTGTCACGGGCGCCGACACAACCCCTCGACTTATCCGAGGCCTATACCCAGGCGGTTGTTCGGCCAAAACCAGCTGCTCCACGATTCGGTGGAACCTCCGCCTCCACAGCCACCAATTGGGGCTCCGACCAAGGATTCTCGGTCGACTGAGGTCTACCCATCGGCTGTCAGTTACCCTCACTCCCGACCGACCTCGGCAGGTGAAGGGTGGCTCAGGCCAGAGCAGCTCTTGAGGACTCTTCCGAGTCCGAAGATGATTCCTCCTTCTTCTCCAAGCGACTGGACTTGGAGTCTTCAGGAGGTCAGCCAATGGGCGATAGCCCGTCGTCCTTCCTAGGACTGCTTGGCTCATCTCGAGTCTACGGGATGGAGCTCGAACCCGTTCCAAGCAGGCCAGGTATCCCCTCACGGAGATTCTGGACCGAGGGTTCTCCGGCGGAGGCCTTTCCGGTGGCGAGGCCATAGTGGGTCGGCACTGGAGCTTTGAGCGCCCTGCTTCCTGCCCTGCGCCTTGACCAGGATGGCCAGGAAGTATCACGGTCCCCGGTTCCTTGTCCGGTTTTGAACACCCTCTGCTGAGGGGTTGGTTACCGACAGCGTTTTCGGGCGCCCGGCAGCGCCAGGATGTGGACAAACCTCCTGACAAGAGTCCAAAAGTGGACTATGTCGGGCGAAAAGTCTCTCTCTCGGCCTTCGTCAGGCCAGTTGGCCGTCCTCATGGCACATTTTTCTCATGCCCTGTTGGGCTCCTGGATGAGGTCATCCCTCATCTTCCGCCCGATCTGCAGACTACGGTTAAGCAGGTGCGGGACCAGGGCAGGCAGTGGCCAAACAGCAGCTCAGACTGCTTTGGATATAGGGACTCATGTGCCAGATCGGTGGCGGCCGCAGTGGCTATCGTCGGCGGGCTTGGCTGAGGATATCCACCTTTACTTGGATACCCAGCACAAGTTGGCGGATGTTCCCTTTTGGGGACTGACCTCTTGACCTGGGGTGGAAGGTCACCTGCAGAGGATCGAGAAGTCAATGCTACCTTGGACTCGGTCTCTTCCGCTCAGAAGGACAAAGGCCGAAACCACAGCCTAAGCCCTTTCGTCCTTCTGTGCCCGTGGCGCCCGACCCAGCAGCGTCAGGGCCAGCAGGCTCGGCCTTGGCATCCCAAACCCAAGCCGGCTTCCTCTAACAGGAGGCAGGGAGGAAAAGGCCCAGGAGGTCCCTCGGCGGTCCCTCCTCCAAGCCTGCCCAGTGCGGGCTGAGGGTGTCGCCCCATCCCGTCACCTTACCTGGTCCCCGTGGAGAGCGGCTCCAGCACTTCCGTTCCGCCTGGTCCGCTGTTACCACGGACAGGTGGGTCTTGGAGGTGGTGGGAAGAGGCCTGCCTCTGGAATTCGAGCAGGCACCACCCTTCAGAGCCGTCGCCCTCGGGAAGCTCGGATCCCCAGCCTCACTGGCGGCTCGTCGAGCCGACATCGCTCTCCTCCTCAGAAGGAGGTGGTAAGAGAGGTGGTGGACCCTCCTTCAGACCCAGGGTTTGTGTCCAGGTACTTCCTGGTTCAGCAGGGACGGGGGCTGGCGCCCCATTCTCGACCTACGACCTAAACAAGTTCCTAAGGTCTCGAACCTTCAGGATGGTCACTCTGGCTCAGATAATACCATCCTTGGAGCAGCGGCGTGTGGTTCTGCTCTCGGACTTGCAGGGCGCGTTTTTCACGTCCTATCCGTCCGTCTCACCAGAGATTCCTTCGCTTCGGCGGAAGGATCCCTCTTGAGTTCAAGCCATGCCCTTGACATCTCCAGCTCAGGGTCTTCACCAAATGCATGGCAGTGGTGACAGCATTCCTCGCGCCGAGGGTCGGGTGTACCCTTACCTGGGCGACTGGCTGATAGCAGCTCCCTCCAGGAAGGAGGCGGAGTGGTCCAGAGATCTGGCCCTCCAGGTCTGCTCTCAACTGGGCCTCCTTATCAACGAGGCCAAGTCGGAACTCGAGCCGAAGCAGGTGATTCTATTCATCGGGGCGCAGCTCGACTCTCTTCGAGCCAGAGCGCGGCTCCCGGCGGACAGGGCCGAGGTTCTTTCCTCCTTTGCCCGATCATTTCTGGTTGGGCAATTGCGTCCTGCCCGGGACTTCCTGCGCCTCCTGGGTCTCATGGCGGCCTGCACCAGCGTGGTCCGTTGGGCCCGCTGGAACATGCGTCCCCTTCAGTGGGGACTGGCCAGCCAGTGGTCACAACGCTGCGATCCTTTGGACCAGCTTGTGTCGGTGACACAGGGGATGTGGAACGCTCTCCAGTGGTGGACCGTTCCAGATCATTTGCAGGAGGGCATCCCGTTAAGTCCGCCCGACCGGCGGTCTCTCTGTCGACCGATGCCTCTCTGATGGGTTGGGGTGCCCATCTGGGGAACACCGGCTCATGGCCTCTGGTCCCGAGGAGTCGATGCCACATCAACCTGCTGGAGCTCCGGCGGTCCGCCTAGCTCTCACCGCCTTTGCTCCGTTCCTCCGGGGTCAAGTGGTCCGAGTCAGGCGGACAATACCACGACCATGTACTATCTAAACCGCCAGGGCGGGGCGCTCCATGCTTCTATGCAAGGCTCTCCGCATTTGGTCACTCGTGCGCAGCCTGGGCGGATCTCCTAGCCATTCACGTGGCAGGGCCTCCAACACCCTGGCCGATGCCCTGAGCGGATAGGGCTGCATCCCGAGTGGTCTCTCCTCCCGGGTAGTACAGCATCTGTTCTCCATTGGGCACACCTCAGGTGGACCTGTTTGCCTCAGGGAGAGCAGAAGCTGAGCTGTTCCATGCCGCCCCCTCAGCAGGGCTCGCTGCAGAGGATGCCTTCTCGAGGCAATGGACCCCGGGCCTCTTTTCGCCTTTCCCCATTTCCCTTGATCCACAAGGTGCTTCTCCAAGGGACAAGGCGCGGGTGATTCTGATAGCCCCAGACTGGCCTCGCCAGTTCTGGTACCAGATCTCCTCAGTCTCAGCTCCAGGACTCCGCGGCAGCTTCCAGCTCGCCGGACCTGCTCTCAGTCAATCAGGGAAGGTGTTCCATCGGACCTTCAATCCCTGCACCTGACGGCCTGGTTCCTGGCTAGAGTTCCAGGCCTTGGGTCTTTCAGCGAGGTCCTCAATGTAGTTGAGGCGTCCCGTAGAGTCGACCAGAAAATGCTATGCCTTCAAATGGAAAGGTTTTCCATTTGGTGTCGAAACAGAGCTTGGACCCTTCCTCCTGTTCCTGCAAGCATCTTGGACTATTTATGGTCCCTTTCTAGTCAAGGGCTTGGGTCGGCGACCCTAAGGGTGCACCTGGCAGCCATCTCTGCTTGCAGGCGCGGGCCGGGAAGCAGTCGATGGCGCAGGAGAAGGTGGTCTGGCGCTTTTCAAGGCCTTGATCACATTTCCCTCAGTCGGAACCCCCACCTCCGTGGGATCTACTGCTGGTACTGGCAAAGCTCATGGGCAAGCCATTGAACCTATGCACAGGTGTGCTCTCTCTCACCTGTCGTGGAAGACCGCCTTCTTGGTGGCTATCCGTCAGCCAGAAGGATGGGAGGCTCAGGCGCTTTCCATCGAGTCTCCTTACCTGGTCTTCCACAGGGACAAGGTTGTCCTCGCCCCACCGAAATTCCTTCCGAAGGTGGTGTCGGAGTTTCACCTTAACCAGGTGTTGACTCTGCGGTGTTCTACCCCAATCACACCTCGGAGGCCGAATATAGGCTCCATACTCTGGACCCTAGAGGCTCGCTCTTGCATAAGGCGCCGGCTGAAATTCGAGGAGAGGTTCGCCAGCTGTTTGTCACCTACGCTGAAGCCGCACCTGGCAGACCTGCAGCCAAGCGGACGATAAGCAGGTGGGTAACCTCCTGCATAGATCTCTGCTATAAGTTGGCGGGCATGGAGCCTCCCAGAGGATAAGAGCTCATTCTACCCGCCATACTGCTCAGCGGTGGCTGCTTCCAGGGGCGTCCCTATCCAGGAAATCTGCAGGGCTGCTACCTGGAAGTCAGCAAACACCTTCATTACCCATTACCACATCGACCTTGAGTCACGCCGGGATGCTGGTTTTGGGGCCTCGGTTCTCAGTCTCTTTCCCAAGTAAGTATTGGGGTGTCGTCTTGCCTCCCTCCTCCCGGAGAACTGCTAGGAGTCTGCCAATGAGGTGTGGATGAACAACATATCCATGTCCTAGAAATACAGGTTACTCACCTGTAACAGGAGTTCTAGGAATGGTATATGTTGTTCATCCACGACCGACCTCGGCCCGGCGACAGACCTGAGCTTCAGCGGGCAGATCTGGCGTCAGGGGCGGGCCGGAGTTATACCACCGGGTGGGTGGGAGGAGCAAGCTTGAAGACCTTCCGGCAAGATTTAAGCGGCAAGGATACCTGCCAATGAGTGTGGATGAACAGCATATACCATTCCTGGAACTCCTGTTACAGGTGAGTAACCTGTATTACTCACCTGTAACAGGAGTTCTAGGAATGATCATATGTCATTCATCCACATTTCCACCAACCTCCGCTTGACGCACAACCTGGAGCTTCCAGCGGGCCAGATCTGGCGTCATGGGCGAGCCGAGTTTACCACCGGGTGGGTGGAGGAGCTAACTGAAGACCTTCCGGCAAGATTTAAAAGCGGCAGGGAACCTGCCAATAGTGTGGATGAACAACATATACCATTCCTAGAACTCCTGTTACAGGTGAGTAACCTGTTTACTCGCCTGTAATAGTAGTTTTGGGTGGTATATGATATTCATTCATGAACCCACCGACCTCCTGGCTTTTGGCGTGCCTGCTTCAGCGGAAGGAGAGGAGAGGAGAGAGAGAGAGAGGAAGTCTGGTTTAGCGGGGAAAGAGTCACCACCTGGATGGGTAGAGAAGCCAGCTTGAAGGCATTTCAGGCAAGTCTTAAGGAAAGGCAACTGCCAAAGTGTGGATGAACATATATATACCATTCTAGAACTACTGATACAGGTGAAGTAACCTGTTTTCAGGACATGGATATGTTGTTCATCCACTCATTAGCGTATCCTTGCCGCTTTAAATCTTGCGGAAGGTCTTCAACGCTCTCCACCCACCGAGGTAGTATATCTCGGCTCGCCCCATGTGAATCTTCCTTACAGCTTGGAGGCTCAGGTTCCCTCCTTAACGCTCTGCGTTTGAGACTGGTTCCTATTTCTCCGTTTGCGGTTTAAAAATAAATTTTGCAAAAGACTTCAGTCTTCGATCCCTCTGACTGCGATGGACAATCGACTCCCGGTTGGAGATGCCCATGCGTCAGAAGATGTCTCGGACGGATCCACACTCCGTGTGTCTACTGTAGGCCTTGAGCACGACCCGCGGGCTGCGACCTGTGCTCATCTTTCTCGGCCTCGTCCTCGAAGACCGTGCTGCCCGATTGCAACTGGGCCGTCCGAAGCGTTTCCCTCCGGTGAAGTCCAAGGAGGCCCGGTTGGCGGTGTCCGGCGGCGGGCTCGGCGGATCAGCTCGAGCGGATGGTCGCCCTCGAAGAGGAGGCGGCGCGGGCCGTATCTTCCTCGGCCGCGGCATTTATCCCGCTCTCTGGGTTCTTCCTACGGCTTCCTTTAAGGAGCTTTGTCTGTCCCTCTCCACTAAAGGAGAAGGGCCTCGTCTGCTGGACCTTATTCTCGGTCAAAAAGAGGACAGGGTAAGTCCCTCCGTCGGCGCTCTTGGGGCGGAAGGTCCCTCTCCCGGGCCGTCGACCGTCGGCTGATCGACCGCTCGGCTTGGCCACTGGCCTCACGGTGTCCCGTCAGGTCAGTTGACCGAGACTCCACTGATGAAGTCGAGATTTTCTCGACCCATTAGACGGGCTGTCGCCTTTGGCGAATTCCCCTCTCCCGGTTCCCCGGAGGAGTTGAGATCCGTGGGCTCGCCTGTGCCTCGGTTCCGGAGCCCTCGGATGACCATCCGAGCCGAAGGGTGCCGGTTCGGCCGACACCTCCCGCACCGACCTCGGAAATTCCGGGACTCTCGGTCTCGGTCTCGGACCTTCGCGGTCCAGCCGATCCCACCGTCATAGGCGGTCTCGGTCTCGGCACCTGATAGGCGGCGTCGCCGCTCGTCCTCGTCCTCCTCCTCGGATGAGGAGGCTTCGGCGTAAGTCGTCGGCATGCGAGACCTTATGTTTAACAACTCCTCCTGGCGGGGAATAAGCCGACTCCGTGCCTTCCCGGCCATTAAGTAACTGTCACGGGCAGCCGACACAACCCCTCGACTTATCCGAGGGCCTATACCCAGGCGGTTGTTCGGCCAAAACCAGCTGCTCCACCGATTCGGTGGAACCTCCGCCTCCACAGCCACCAATTGGGGCTCCGACCAAGGATTCTCGGTCGGCCAAGGGTCTACCCATCGGCTGTCAGTTACCCTCACTCCCGACCGACCTCGGCAGGTGAAGGGTGGCTCAGGCCAGAGGCAGCTCTTGAGGACTCTTCCGAGTCGAAGATGATTCCTCCTTCTTCTCCAAGCGACTGGACTTGGAGTCTTCAGGAGGTCAGTCAATGGACGATAGCCCGTCGTCCTTCCTAGGACTGCTTCGGCTCATCTCGGAGTCTACGGGATGGAGCTCGAACCCGTTCCAAGCGGGCGAGTATCCCCTCACGGAGATTCTGGACCGAAGTTCTCCGGCGGAGGCCTTTCCGGTGGCGAGGCCATAGTGGGTCCGGCACTGGAACTTTGGCAGCGCCCTGCTTCCTGCCCTGCCTTGGCCAGGATGGCCAGGAAGTATCACGGTCTACGGTTCCTTGTCCGGTTTTTGGAACACCCTCTGCTGAGGGTTGGTTACCGACAGCGTTTTCCGGTAGCGCCCGGCAGCGCCAGGGATGTGGACAAACCTCCTGACAAGGGTCAAGAAATTGGACTATGTCGGCGAAAAGTCTCGCGTCCTCTCGGCCTTCGTCAGGCCAGTTCGGCCGTCCTCATGGCACATTTTCTCATGCCCTGTTGGGCCCCTGGATGAGTCATCCCTCATCTTCCCGCCGATCTGCAGACTACGGTTAAGCAGGTGCGGGACCAGGGCAGGGCAGTGGCCAAACAGCAGCTCCAGACTGCTTTGGATATAGGGGACTCATGTGCCAGATCGGTGGCGGCGCAGTGGCTATCGTCGGCGGGCTTGGCTGAGGATATCCACCTTTGCCGGATACCCAGCACAAGTTGGCGGATGTTCCCTTTTGGGGACTGACCTCTTCGGCCCTGGGGTGGAAGGTCACCTGCAGAGGATCGAGAAGTCCAATGCCACCTTGGACTCGGTCTCTTCCGCTCAGAAGGACAAAGGCCGCAAACCACAGCCTAAGCCCTTTCGTCCTTCTGTGCCCCCGGCGCGCCCGGCCCAGCAACGTCAGGGCCAGCAGGCTCGGCCTTGGCATCCCAAACCCAAGCCGCCGGCTTCCTCTAACAGGAGGCAGGGAGGAAAGGGCCCAGGAGGTCCCTCGGCCGGTCCCTCCTCCAAGCCTGCCCAGTGACGGGCTGAGGGGTGTCGCCCCCATCCCCGTCACCTTACCCCTGGGTCCCCCCGTGGGGGGACGGCTCCGGCACTTCCGTTCCGCCTGGTCCGCTGTTACCACGGACAGGTGGGTCTTAGAGGTGGTGGGAAGAGGCCTGCCTCTGGAATTGAGCAGGCACCACCCTTCAGGCCGTCGCCCCTCGGGGCGGGATCCCCAGCCTCACTGGCGGCTCGTCGAGCCGACGCCGCTCTCCTCCTCCAGAAGGAGGTGGTAAGAGAGTGGTGGACCCTCCTTCAGACCCAGGGTTTGTGTCCAGGTACTTCCTGGTTCAAGCAGACGGGGGCTGGCGCCCATTCTCGACCTACGACCTAAACAAGTTCCTAAGGTCTCGAACCTTCAGGATGGTCACTCTGGCTCAGATAATACCATCCTTGGAGCAGCGGCGTGTGGTTCTGCTCTCTGGACTTGCAGGGCGCGTTTTTCCGTCCCTATCCGTCCGTCTCACCAGAGATTCCTTCGCTTCCGGCGGAAGGATCCTCTTGAGTTCAAGCCATGCCCTTGGCTTGTCTCCAGCTCCAGGGTCTTCACCAAATGCATGGCAGTGGTGACAGCATTCCTCTCGCCCGAGGGTCGGGTGTACCCTTACCTGGACGACTGGCTGATAGCAGCTCCCTCCAGGAAGGAGGCGGGTGGTCAGAGATCTGGCCCTCCAGGTCTGCTCTCAACTGGGCCTCCTTATCAGCGAGGCCAAGTCGAACTCGAGCGAAGCAGGTGATTCTATTCATCGGGCGCAGCTCGACTCTCTCGAGCCAGGCTGGCTCCGGCGGACAGGGCGAGGTTCTTTCCTCCTTTGCCCGATCATTTCTGGTTGGGCAATGCGCCCTGCCGGGACTTCCTCGCCTCCTGGGTCTCATGGCGGCCTGCACCAGCGTGGTCCGTTGGGCCCGCTGGAACATCCGTCCCTTCAGTGGGGACTGGCCAGCCAGTGGTCTGGCGCTGCGATCCCTTGGACCAGCTTGTGTCGGTGACACAGGGATGTGGAGCAGCTCTCCAGTGGTGGACCGTTCCAGATCATTTGCAGGAGGGCATCCCGTTCGTCCGCCCGAGCCGGCGGTCTCTCTGTCGACCGATGCCTCTCTGATGGGTTGGGGTGCCCATCGGGGGAACACGGACTCATGGCCTCTGGTCCCAGCGGGAGTCCGATGCCACATCAACCTGCTGGAGCTCGGCGGTCCGCCTAGCTCTCACCGCCTTTGCTCCGTTCCTCCGGGGTCAAGTGGTCCGAGTCAGGCGGACAATACCACGACCATGTACTATCTAAACCGCCAGGGCGGGGCCGCGCCATGCTTCTATGCAAGGAAGCTCTCCGCATTTGGTCACTCGGCGCAGCCTGGAGGCGGATCTCCTAGCCATTCACGTGGCAGGAGCCTCCAACACCCTGGCCGATGCCCTGGGCGGATAGGGGCTGCATCCCAGTGGTCTCTCCTGCGGGGTAGTACAGCATCTGTTCTCCCTTTGGGGCACACCTCAGGTGGACCTGTTTGCCTCCAGGAGAGCAGGCTGAGTCTGTTCCATGCCCGCCCCCTCAGCAGGGCTCGCTGCAGGGGATGCCTTCTCGAGGCAATGGACCCCGGGCCTCTTTCGCCTTTCCCCATTTCCCTTGATCCACAAGGTGCTTCTCAAGGCGAGGAGGGACAAGGCGCAGGTGATTCTGATAGCCCCAGACTGGCCTCGCCAGTTCTGGTACCAGATCTCCTCAGTCTCAGCTCCAGGACTCCATGACAGCTTCCAGCTCGCCCGGACCTGCTCTCAGTCAATCAGGGAAGGTGTTCCATCCGGACCTTCAATCCCTGCACCTGGCTGGCCTGGTTCCTGGCGGCTAGAGTTCCAGGCCTTGGGTCTTTCCGACGAGGTCCTCAATGTAGTTGAGGCGTCCCGTAAGTCGACCAGAAAATGCTATGCCTTCAAATGGAAAAGGTTTTCCATTTGGTGTCAGAAACAAGAGCTTGGACCCTTCCTCCTGTTCCTTGGCAAGCATCTTGGACTATTTATGGTCCCTTTCTAGTCAAGGGCTTGGTCGAGCCCTAAGGGTGCACCTGGCAGCCATCTCTGCTTACGGGCGCGGGCCGGGAAGCAGTCGATGGCGCAGGAGAAGGTGGTCTGGCGCTTTTCAAGGCCTTGATCACATTTCCCCTCAGTCGGGAACCCCCACCTCCGTGGGATCTACTGCTGGTACTGGCAAAGCTCATGGGCAAGCCATTCGAACCTATGCACAGGTGTGCTCTCTCACCTGTCGTGGAAGACCGCCTTCTTGGTGGCTATCACGTCAGCCAGAAGGATGGGAGAGCTCCAGGCGCTTCCATCGAGTCTCCTTACCTGGTCTTCCACAGGGACAAGGTTGTCCTGCGCCCCACCGAAATTCCTTCCGAAGGTGGTGTGGAGTTTCACCTTAACCAGGTGTTGACTCTGCGGTGTTCTACCCCAATCACACCTCGGAGGCGAATATAGGCTCCATACTCTGGACCCTAGAAGGGCGCTCGCTTATTATAAGGAGCGCACGGCTGAAATTCGGGGAGAGGTTCGCCAGCTGTTTGTCACCTACGCTGAAGCCGCATCTGGCAGACCTGCAGCCAAGCGGACGATAAGCAGGTGGGTAACCTCCTGCATAGATCTCTGCTATAAGTTGGCGGGCATGGAGCCTCCCAGAGGATAAGAGCTCATTCTACCGCCATACTGCTGAGTGGCTGCTTCCAGGGGCGTCCCTATCCAGGAAATCTGCAGGGCTGCTACCTGGAAGTCAGCAAACACCTTCATTACCCACTACCACATCGACCTTGAGTCACGCCGGGATGCTGGTTTTGGGGCCTCGGTTCTCCAGTCTCTCTTTCCCAAGTAAGTATTGGTGTGCGTCTTGCCTCCCTCCTCCCGGAGAACTGCTAGGAGTCTGCCAATGAGTGTGGATGAACAACATATCCATGTCCTAGAAATACAGGTTACTCACCTGTAACAGGAGTTCTAGGAATGGTATATGTTGTTCATCCTACTCTCTAACCCTCGGCTCGACGCACAACCTGAGCTTCCAGCGGGCAGATCTGGCGTCATGGGGCGAGCCGAGTTATACCACCCGGGTGGGTGGGAGGAGCAAGCTTGAAGACCTTCCGGCAAGATTTAAAGCGGCAAGGATACTGCCAATGAGTGTGGATGAACAACATATACCATTCCTAGAACTTCTGTTACAGGTGAGTAACCTGTATTTCTCTGCCTAGGTGGCATAATTCCAAAATGTTGACATGGATTATAATGATGTTCCTGTTTTCTACAGCTAGTTGCAAATCTTAAGATATTGTTAAATGTAACTAAGTATCTTTGAGACAACAAATCTCGCATGTTCATTAGCAACACTGAATTGTACTTTAAAGCTGGCAGAAGTACCTGTTCTTTTCGCTTGTATAGTTAAAAGTACAGTTCCAGAGACGTGGATATGTTGTTCAAACCACACTTTTTGGCAGGTTTCTTGCTGCTTTAAATGTTGCCGGAAGGTCTTCAAGCTGGCTCCTCCCACCCACCCGGGTGGTAAAACCCTCGGCTCCGCCCCATGACGCCAGATCTTCCTTACTGCTTGGAAGCTCAGGTTCCCTCCTTAGCGCTCTGCGTTTTAGGCCTGGATCCAAACTCTTCGGTTAACCTGAAACTAATTTTAAAGTTTAAAAGACTTCGGTCTTCGTCTTCCCTCGAGGCTGTGATGGACAAATTGAATCCCGGCTTTCGTTGGTGCCCTTGTGGGCAGAAGATGTCCCGGACCGATCTGCACTCTACATGCGTCTACTGTCAGGGGCTTGGTCACTATTCACAGGCTTGCGAATTGTGCAGCTCCTTCTCGGCTTCAGTCTTGGAGGACTGTGCTGCTCGACTTCTTCTTGGGCGCCCTGAAAAATGGTATCTGCCGGTCAAGTCGAAGGAGGCCCATTGAGCGGTATCCGCGGCGGCGGGCTCCGCGGAACAGTTGGAGCAGATGATGCCTCGTGAGGAGACTGGCCAGCCGCTGCTTCTTCCTCCCTCACGACATTTATCCCACTCTCTTTGAGACTCCTCTACACGGCTCGTTTAAGGAGCTTTGCCAGTCCCTGTGCCCTAGGGAGAAGGCCATTGGGACATTCAGATGGTCAGAAGAAGGACTCAAAGGTGTAAGTCCCACTATCGAGCGTTGTCGGGAGCGGAGAGATCCTTCTCCGGACTGTTGACATTCGGCTTTGGTCGGAGAGTTGCGGCTAAGGCCACCAGCTTCATGGTGTCCCCGTCAGTTCAGCAGGCTGAGACAACCATCGACGCGGTCGAGATTTTTCTCGATCCGCTGGATGGTTTGTCGACTGGTGATGACGACAACCCTACTTCACTGGTTCCCCAAGTGATTACCGAGGACTTGCCTGTGCTTCCTGTGCCGGAGTCCCTGGTTAAGGTCCCTGAACCGAAGGAAGGGCAGGTTTCCCCCGTTCCCTCTCTGACCCACCCTCGGAAACCCCGAAGGTCTTGGTCTCGGTCCTCTTCCAGGTCCAGCTGGTCCCACAGATGCCCGCGGTCTCGGCACCGTGGAAAGCGGTAAGCCGATGCTCATACTTGTCGCCCCTTCGGAGGATAGTGCCCGTGCAAGTTGCGTCGGCGCTAAGGATTTAATGTAGCAGCAGCTCTTATTGTTTGGGGAATAAGCAGACTCTGTTGCCTCTCCGCCATTAAGTGCCTGTCACCGGAGCAGCCAAACAACCCTCAGAGGGTTGAGTGCCACACCTGCACCAGTTGTTTGGCCGAAGCCGGCTGCTCCGCCCATTGTGGTGGAACCCCCGCCTCCTCAACCGAAAACTGGGGCCCCGACCAAGGATTCTCAGTCGGGTCAGGGCTTGCCCCACAGGTTGTCGGTCACCCTTACTCCCAATCGTCTTCGGCAGGTGGAGGGTGGCTCAGGCGCCCGGCAGCTGTTAGCAGACTCCTCGGAGTCTGATGATGACTCCTCCCTTTTCTCCAGGCCACTTGACCTGGAGTCTGCGGGGGTTCAGTCGGTGGACGAGAGCCCATCCTCATTTTTAGGTTTGCTTCGGCTCATCTCAGAGTCCACCAGGATGCAGCTTGAACCCATTTCGTAATGGGCCAAGTATCCCCTCACGGAGATACTGGACCAAGGGGATTCCCCTACGGAGGCCTTTCCTGTGGCCTGGCCCTGGAGTTGTGGCAGCGGCCAGCATCTTGTCCCGCCCCTTCGGCCAGGATGGCACGAAAGTACGCAATCCCTACTGGCTCACTCTCCAGTTTCTCGGAGCACCCCTCTGCGGAGGGGTTAGTGACCGACAGTGTTTTCTGGGGTTCCGTGAACGCTCAGGACGTGGACAAACCGCCCGATAAGGAATCCAAGAAGCTGGATTATGCGGGGCAGAAGGTTTACGCTGCTTCCTTCCTAGGCCTTCGTCAGGCTAGCTCGGCACTTCTGATGGCACATTTCTCACATGCCCTGATGGGCTCCCTGGATGAAGTGATTCCTCATCTCCCGGCTGACCTTCAGACGACGGTCAAGCAGGTGCAGGATTAGGGAAGGGCGGTGGCAAAACAACAGCTCCAAACTTCATTGGACATTGGTGATTCTTGTGCCCGATCAGTAGCGGCCATGCGCCGCAGAGCTTGGCTGCGGATCTCCACCTTCACGGCGGACACCCAGCACAAGCTGGCAGACGTTCCCTTCCTGGGCACTGACTTGTTCGGGCCGGGGGTGGAAGGCCATCTCCAGAGGATCGAGAAGTCTAATGCCACCTTGGACTTGGTCACGTCTGCCCAGAAGGACAAAGGCAGCCAGCAGCAGCTTAAGCCCTTCTGCCCCTCCGGCACGTCTGGCCCAGCAGCACCAGCGTCAGCAGGCACACACTCGGCACCCTAAGGCCAAGTCTGCTACTTCCTCCAGTAGGAAGCCTGGAGGCAAGGGTCCAGGAGGTCCCTCAGCGGGCCCTTCCTCCAAGCCTGCCCAGTGACTGGTTGAGGGGTGTCGCCCCCAACCTCGTCACTCCTCCCCAGGTTCCCACCATGGGGGGACGGCTCCGCCACTTCCTTTCCGCCTGGTCCGCTATCACCATGGACCGCTGAGTGCTAGAAGTGGTGGGCAGGGTCTGCCTCTGGAATTCAAGCAGATCTTACTTCGAGAAACAGCTCTTGCAGTAGGTTATACCATTAGGACTGAAGCCGGCAGGCGCCAGGACCCCATGGAAATTTTCTAGCTAGTAGTATTCAGCGGGGACCACCTCCGACGTTGGTCCCGCCCCCGACGTCGGGCATAGTTCATAAGGAGGCGGTCCCCCAGAATCCCCAGTTCTTTTCCTGCCATCAACTCACCAGCATCGGCCTCTTGGTCTCTACCTAGCACACGACGACTTAGAACTTCTCCAATAGTTTCTACAAAACTAATGTCCTCTCCAACTCTTTCTTCTGAGGAACACCTTTCTAAGTGTGCCTGCGGAAAACGGATACTTTTCAAGGATCCTCATTCTTCCTGCGTGCGGTGCTTAGGCCCGGACCACGACACCAAGGCCTGCTCCTTCTGCCATGGGTTCAATAGCTGCACCAGGATCTGCCGTCAGAAGGCACTTCAGGCATACCTGTTAGAAGAGAAACTCAGCAGGATGGACAAAGAACCTTCCTCCAGGGGCGATTCTTCTTCCAAGACCCATAAACACCAGAAAAAACAAGGTCCAGATCCCCGAACTGGGCCTCAGACTCGCGTAGCTCAGGCTCCACCCGATCGGACCACTGTCCCTCCAGGGCTCGTTCTCAGCCCCCTCTGGTCAAAGTCGAGGCTTCTGGCGGTTCTTCGACTTCGCTCCAGCCTATTAAGACTCCGAGGCCCTCGGCTTCCTCCACTTCCTCTTGAGCCTCTTCCAAGTGTTCCGAGTGCCACAAGTCTTCCTTCTCCGTCCAACATCGGGACCCCGATGCCAGATCGGTCTCCCAGCCTCCCGGATCCACCACCTAGGAAGACGAAAGACCTGATGTCCCTAAAGCGGACGACGGACCCGTCGTCGGCCAAGCACTTGAAGTCGGCCAGGCATTCACTGGAGCCGAGGACATTGGCCAGGCATCAGACGCTGGCCGGGCATTCGCTGGACCCGAAGTCGTCGGCCAAGCAACCGACGTCGGCCTCACGCTCACTGGAGCTGAAGACCGCCCCCCCCCATCACGGTGGACACCGGTCGCAGGGACTCCACGGAGGAGGACACCGCATTGCCTGACGACCAGGCGGGTGATACAGAGGATGCCGGGCTTCCGAGGGAACCTTTGCCCACCCCGGAGACACCCGCAGACCCGACGCCCGACCCCAGCGACAGACCACTGGCGCCAGGTCCGTCGTTGGGCATGAATGTATAAAAAGTAAAGGATATCTTTACTTTCTGGTGGGACACCATCCAAAAAGACGTGGTCCCTGTCAAACCTCCTCCTCCTCCTCCTCCTACTCCTTCACCTCCTACGCCCCCTCCTGCACCACAGGGGCCGGCAGGATGACCACCAACTCCTAAGGAGCAGACTCCACCTCCTAGGGGTAGATCCAAGGATCAGAGAAGGCCTCCCTCAAGATCTCAATCAGGGTCTCCCAGCCCCAAGCGACCCAGACGTCGTTGGTACACTCTGTCAGGGGAGGACTCCAGATCACATACCTCGGAATTCTCCAGATCTCCTTCTCCACTCAGCATCTCATCACCTGACCCACATGACCTACCCAGGTCTCCTCCGGATGATCCCTCCTTCTCTGAGATCATGAGGCACATCCAGGACAACATGAGATGGGATGCTGAAGACCTCGATCCCGAGAGACAATGCCTTGCCCGTTATCTTCGGCAGAAAGATCCAAAGCCTGTGGTAGTGCCACCCTTGGTGGACACTTTCGCGGATGTCACCAAGGCTGCATGGAAGCGTCCGCACTCCACCCCCACTGTGCTGAAGAAAGCCGACTACCTGTACAAGGTCCCAAAAGAGGACCAGTACTTGGCTCGACAACCTCTGCCTGACTCCCTGGTCATTACGGCCTCACATGACCGGTCCCAAAGACCGCAGCACATGAGCACACAGCCACCGGACCAGGAATCCAAACAGCTGGATGCCCTGGGGAGACGCGTGTATGCGGCTGCTACATGCTCTATCAGGTCCCTGAACTACCTATCTCACATGGTACAGTTTCAGAATGCCCTGTGGGAATAGGGCCAGGACCTGGTCGACAAATTACCGGATGGCAATCAGAAAGCGGAGCTCCTAAACCTCCTCCGCACAGGGTCTGATATGGGAACCCAAGTGCTACGAGCCACATACGATTCTGCAGACTCGTCTGCCAGAGCTGCAGCTTCAGGCATCTGTCTCTGGAGACACTCTTGGCTTCGTGTCTCTGGCTTTATCCCGGACGTACAGAAGAACATTTTTGACGTCCCCTACAACGGCGAAGTACTTTTTGGTGAACCCTTGGAGAAGGTTATCACCAAGCTCCACGACGTTGGGAAGGCAGTCGGGTCTGTACAAGCCATGTACAGATCAAGGCCTGGTTCCTTTCGTAGGAACCAGAGCAGTTTTCACAGCCGGCAACAATGGCAACAGCCACGTTCCGGCCAGCAACAAAGGGGCTCTTTTCAACGTAAAGCCAAGGCTAGGTCATGCCCAGGCAGAGGCCAACGTTACACAAAACCGGCCCAGCCTGCAAGGACCAGTGCTGCCACAGCATGACTCCTTCCTGGCCCCCGCCCCTCCTCTGGATCAACGGGCACAGAAGGTCGGGGGTCGCATCGCTCGCCACTTTTTAAGGTGGCAGTTGATTACCGTCGACCGGTGGGTTCTCCAATTGGTCAAGAAAGGCCATTTCATAGAATTTCTCGACCACCCACCGTCAAGACCTCCCCTGCTTTCCCGTTATTTGGGTCAGCATGCCCTGCTCATAAAGCAGGAGATGCTCGTGCTTCTCGAAAAAGAAGCTATAGAGCACATACCGCGGAACCAGAAAGGTACAGGTTATTATTCTCACTTCTTTCTGGTTCCCAAGAAGACAGGGGACCTCCGTCTGATACTGGATCTCAGCGATCTCAACGCTCCGGTCCTGTACAGACGCTTCCGCATGGTGACCCTCCCAGGTCTGATACCCATGCTCAAGCAGGGCGCCTTTCTAGCTTCCTTGGACATGCAGGATGCTTACCTGCATATACGCATCGCTCAAGCGCACAGGAAGTTTTTGCGCTTTGAGTTTCAGGGTCACCATTATCATTTCCGAGCTCTCCCCTTTGGACTGTCATTGGCACCTCGGGTATTCACGAAGTGCATGGCGGTCGTAGCGGCGACTCTGAGGAGACAAGGCCACTACGTGTTCCCCTACCTGGATGACTGGCTTCTCATGGCGCCCTCTTGGGAGGCCCTGATGTCTGCCATTCATTGTACTCAGTCTCTGTTCAAGACATTGGGCATCATTTTCAATCAAGAGAAGTCACGCCTGGTTCCGTCACAGATTCTGCAGTTGAAAGGCGCAGTTCTGGACACTGTCCAGGGGAAAGCTTTTCTACCCCAGAACCGAGCGGAACACATCAGATCCCTCATCAGGGACATCATGGTGAAGAAGACCGTTCCTGCCAGACTGGTCCTTTGCCTGCTCAGACACATAGCTGCGGCCATTGCAACAGTCCCGCTAGCCCGTCTACACATGCGGGTGACCCAGTGGATGTTACGGGTCCAATGGAATCAAAAGCAAGACCATCTGCAGCTCCCAATCCGGATCACGAAGGCCGTAATCCGGGATTGGCAATGGTGGCTAGATTCAAAGAATCTATCAGTGGGGGGTCCCCTTCATTGCGCCGTCTCCGATTGTGACGCTCTCCACAGACGTCAGGGCTCGGATGGGGAGCACACCTCGACGGTGTTCGGTCTCAGGGCCTGTGGACAGCCCAAGAGACTCATCTCCACATAAATATTCTGGAAATGAGAGCAGTTCTTTACACCCTGCAGGCTTTCCAGTCGGAGATTTCACCGGGTACTCTTCTGTTACAGACAATTCCGCGGTGATGTCTTACCTCAACAAACAAGGAGGCACCCATTTCTACCCGCTTTGCAGGGAGGCCATGAGTGTGTGGGATTGTGTTTTACTACACTGCGCAAACCTCGTTGCTGTTCATGTACCAGGGGTGGATAGCGTCGCCATGAACAGCCTGAGTCGCTCTCCAGGCCAGAGTCCACAAGTGGGAACTACTCCAGGAGGTAGTAGAGGATCTGTTTCGCAGATGGGGTACACCAGAGTTAGACTTTTCGAGTCCCATCCAGTGCAAAACTGCCCAATTTTTGCTCGCTAGATCCGGGGCCTGGTGTTTTCTGGCAAGACGCGTTGTCCCTCTCCTGGGCGGGCAGATTCCTCTACGCTTTCTCCCCCCCATTCTGTTGATCCAGAGGGTCCTTCTGAAACTTCGCAGAGAGCAAGTGATGCTGATATTTATCGTGCTGTTTTGGCCCAGGCAGATCTGGTTCCTTCTACTACATCAGCTGTCCCCGGGAACCTCCAGTGCCTCTGCCAATCAGCTCTCACTTGCTGTCTCAGGAGCCAGGCTCCTTGGTTTATCTGGACCTTCGTTCACTGAACCTGCACTCTTGGTTCCTAGAGACATAGCCATTATGCGATATGGGGTCTCGCAAGAGGTAGCAGACGTTCTTGCGGCTGCTAGGAAACCGGCCACCCATGCTACTTACGCCAAGAAATGGTGCAGTTTTTGTCTGTGGGCTCAAGCGCGCGGGTTTTTGCCTATGGATTGTACAGAAAGTTTGGTCTTGGACTACCTTCTGTCTCTTTTTCAGATAGGCTTGGCCTACTCCTCGATAAAAGTACACCTCTGTGCCATCTCAGCCTATCACACTCCTATAGGCCAACTTCCCATATCTCAGTTGGACACGTCATGAGCCTTCCTGAGAGGTGTTCTCCACCTTAGACCTCCAATTAAGGATCCGATTCCGCCATGGGATTTACCCTTTGTCCTGGAACAGCTTATGCTGCCAGCTTTTGAACCAGCCGTGGATTGCGAGCTACATCTCCTTACATGGAAGACGTTGTTTTTAGTTGCCGTTACTTCAGCCAGAGGAATTTCTGAGCTTCATGCACTGATGTGCAAAGAACCTTATTTGTTTTTTCACCAAGACAGGGTATCCCTACAGACTAATCCGAAGTTTCTACCTAAGGTGGTCTCAGCTCTCACCCTTAATCAGGACATCGATCTACCAGTGTACTTCCCCAAATATTCTAATCGAGGAGAGGCCCTGTTGCACACTTTAGATGTCCATAGGTGTCTTCGATACTGCCTGACCAGAACCAAACACCACCGAAAATCTGACCAGCTTTTTGTCTCCTTTGCCCTCAGAATGATGGGAGCTCCTGTTTCCAAACAGTCGCTGTCCAGGTGGCTCATTCAATGCATCACGTTCTGTTACCAGAAGCGCAACAAACCCTTACCGGGCACAGTTAAGGGTCATTCCACGGGGGGGGGGGTGGCTACCTCCTTTGCGGCCCTAAAGAACGTGTCCACCTCGGCCATCTGTGCAGCAGCCACCTGGAGCACTGTGCACACCTTCATCAGACATTATAGCCTGGATGTTGCATCGAGGCGAAGAGCAGGTTTTGGTCTAGCAGTACTTCAAGGACTTCTGTCCTAGGCTTAGGTTCTATTAAGGATTTCTACCTTCCCTCCTCCCAATGGTGTGGGATTTCCAATATTGCTTGGGAATCGGTCCTAATGGTGTAACCTGCTGCAAGAGCTGTTTCTCGAAGTAAGATAGTACAGTTACGTAAGAACTTACCGTAACAGTAGATCTTCGAGAACAGCTCTTGCAGCAGGTACTGTCCCTCGCACCATCCCCGCTGGAGGTAGATTCTGGTTCCAATATCCTTCTCCTAGGATCAGGTGTTTACAGCACCACTCTGGTTGCCATTTGATGGCAGATCCTCAGTCTCCTCTTCTGATGTCATCCAGCAGCCGGGAGTCTCTGGCGGGAGAACTGGGGATTCTGGGGGACTGCCTCCTTATGAACTATGCCTGATGTCGGGGGTGGGACCGACGTCGGAGGCGGTCCCCGCTGAATTCTGCTAGCTGGAAAATTTCCGTGGGGTCCTGGCTCCTGCCGGCTTCAGTCCTAATGGTGTAACCTACTGCAAGAGCTGTTCTCGAAGATCTACTGTTACGGTAAGTTCTTACGTAACTGTACTTTCCCTCCCTATCGAGCTGTCGCCCCATGGGGGGCGGGGCAGTGGGGTCTGCAGCCTCTCTGTCGGCTCATCGAGCGACATTGACTTGCTCCTCCAGAAGGAGGTGATCAGCGAGGTGGCAGATCCTCCTCCAGACCCAGGGTTTGTGTCCAGGTAATTGCTGGTCCCAAAATGGACGGGGGGGCTGGCGCCCCATTCTCAACCTACACGACCTGAACAAGTTCCTAAGGCAGCGCACCTTCAGGATGGTCACTCTGGCTCAGATCATTCCATCCTTGGAACTAGGTGTGTGGTTTTGTTTTCTGGACCTTCAGGACACGTTCTTTCACATCCCAATCCATCCGTCTCGTCAGTGATTCCTCCGCCTTCGAGCAGAGGGATCTCTTTACAAGTTCTCTGCCTCTCTCCAGCTCCCAGGGTCTTCATCAAATGCATGGCAGTGGTGACAGCATTCTTGCGGCGCCAAGGGGTCCGGGTGTACCCTTTTCTGGATGACTGGCTGATTGCAGCCCCCTCCAGGTTGGAGGTGGAGCAGTCCAGGGATCTGGCCCTCCAGGTCTGCTTTCAGATTGGCCTCCTCATCAACGAGGCCAAGTCGGAACTCATGCCATCGCAGGTGATTCAGTTAATCGGGGCAGAGCTCGACTCTTTTCGAGCCAGAGCCCGGCTCCCGGCAGACAGGGCTGAGGTCCTTTCCTCCTTTGCCCAATCATTTCTGGTTGGGCAGTTGCGCCCTGCCTGGGACTTTCTGCACCTCCTGGGCCTCATGGCGGCCTGCACCAGCGTGGTCCGTTGGGCCTGCTGGCATATGCGTCCCCTACAATGGGGGCTGGCCCGCCAGTGGTCACAGTGCTCCTGTCCTCTGGACCAGCCAGTGGCGGTGACCCAGGAGATGTGGGACGGCTTACAGTGGTGGCTCGTTCTTGCTCATCTGCAGGAGGGTATCCTGTTTGTCCGCCCCGAGCCACTCTGACGACCGATGCCACTCTGATGGGTTGGGGTGCCCATCTGGGGGAGCTCAGAGCCCATGGCCTCTGGTCCCCTCAGGAGTCTCGATGCCACATTAGCCTGCTGGAGCTTCGAGCGGTCCAACCAGCCCTCACCGCCTTCGTTCCGTTTGTACGGGGTCAAGTGGTCCAGGTCCAGACGGACAACACCACGACCATGTACTACCTCAACCGACAGGGCGGGACGCGCTCCTTGCCCCTGTGCAAGGAAGCTCTCTGCACTTGGTCTCTCATGATCAGCCTGGAGACGGATCTCCTAGCCATTCATGTGGCAGGAGCCTCCAACAGTCTAGCCTATGCCCTCAGCCGGATAGGCGCTGCATCTCACATGTGGTCTCTCCTGCTGGAGGTGGTACAAGATCTGATCTTATTTCGAGATACAGCTCTTGCAGCAGGTTACACCATTAGGACTGACGCCGTCAAGCGTCAGGACCCCACGGAAATTTTCTAGCTAGCAGTCTTCAGCGGGAACCGCCTCTGACGTCGGTCCCGCCCCCGACGTCAGGCGTAGTACATAAGAAGGCGGTCCCGCCACAAACCCCAGTTCTTTTCCCGCCGTCGACATCGCAGCAGCGGCCTCGTGGTCACTTTCTAGCGCGCGACGACTAGGAAACTTCAGCCTTTTCTTCCTTCACTGGATTCGTCTGATGTCCTCTCCAAACACCTCTCTGGAGGGCCATTCATCGAAGTGTGCCTGCGGCAAGCAGATCCATTTCAAGGATCCTCACTCGGCCTGTGTGCGCTGCCTGGGCCCAGACCATGACACCCAGGCCTGCTCCTTCTGCCAGGGCTTCAATAGCCGCACAAGGATCCGCCGCCAGAAGGCCCTTCAAGCCTTTCTTCTGGAGGAAAAACTCAAGGCTATGGATAAAGATCCTTCCTCCAAGGGGGAGTCGTCCGGGAAGTCCCACAGACATCGCGAAAAGCACCAGGAGAAGGAGAGACCCAGATCCCCTTCTAGGGCCTCGGATTCCCGCAGCTCTGGCTCCAGGTCTGACCGCTCTCCCTCCAGGGCTCTCTCTCAGCCTCCCCTGGTCCTCGTTAGATCGGCCAGTGGTTCCTCCTCTCTGCAGCCTATCAAGACCTCCAGTCCTGTGTCTTCATCCACTTCGTCCAAGGCCTTGTCCAGGTCTGGGGAGCGCCACAAGTCTTCCTCCCGTCGTCCGGACTCAGACGTCAGGTCCGTCTCCCAACCGCCGCCACCCCAGCGCAAGACCAAGGAGCTGACCTCCCTGAAGCGGACGTCGGACCCGACGTCGGTCCACCCGACGTCAGCCAAACTACATAGGCACTCCCGGGAACCGGCTACTGTACGACGCCCATCGCCAGTCAGGCGTTCGCCCCCGAGGACGTTGACGTCTGCCATTGCAGAGGGAAGAACCACACCACTGCCTACCGACGTTGGTCGGAAGGAGTCGGAGTCGGAGGACACTTCCCAGCCCGAGGACCAGGCGGGCGACTCCAGACCCGTCGAGCTCCCACGGGGAACCCTCCCCGGAGCGGGAGACCCCCGAGGAACCGACGCCCGGCCCCGGCGACAGGCCACCGGCGCCCGGCCCATCGTCGGGCCTGAATTTGACAGAGGTGAAGGAGCTCTTCACCTTCTGGTGGGACACCATCAAGAAGGATGTGGTCACTGCACAACCTCCTCCTACACCCGCTACCACTTCAATGCCTGCGCCCCCACCTCCACCCAGTGGGTCAGCAGGATGGGCATTGACCCCCCAGGAGCCAGCATCCCCTCCTAGGGGCAGATCTTCGGACAGGAGAAGGCCTCCTTCAAGATCCACTTCAGGGTCCCCCAGCCCTAAGAGACCCAGACGGTGTCTGTATACCCCGTCCGGGGAGGACTCCAGATCTGACACCTCTGCATGCTCCAGATCTCCCTCTCCAATCAGCGTCCCTTCTCCAGACCCACGTGACCTTCCCAGGTCTCCTCCGGATGACCCCTCGTTCGCTGAGATCACGAGGCATATCCAGGAGAACATGGGGTGGGACGCTGAAGAGCTAGACCCACGAGAGACTACGCCTTGCCCGCTACCTTCGGTAAAAAGACCCCAAGCCTGTGGTAGTGCCACCCTTGGTGGACACCTTCGTGGACGTCACCAAGGCTACGTGGAAGCGTCCACATTCAACTCCGGCAATGCCGAAGGAGGCTGACCGCCTGTACAAGGCCCCAAGGGAGGACCAGTACCTGGCGAACCATCCTCTGGCCGACTCCCTGGTCATTATGGCCTCACATGACCGATCTCAAAAACCGCAGCACTTGAGCACACAGCCACCAGACCCGGAGTCCAAACAGTTGGATCTCCTGGGTAGGCGCACGTACGCGCCTGTGACTTGCGCCATTAGGTCGTTGAATTACCTCACCCATATGGTTCAGTTCCAGAACGCATTATGGGAACAGGGACAGGACCTAGTTGAAAAGATGCCAGATGGTGGCCAAAAGGAGGAACTGTTGCAACTCCTCCGTACGGGTTCGGACGTGGGGACCCAGGTGCTTAGAGCCGCATACGACTCTGCGGACTCTTCGGCCAGAGCTGCAGCCTCAGGCGTATGTCTCTGGAGACACTCGTGGCTCCGTGTCTCCGGGTTTACCCCGGATGTCCAGAAGAACATCATGGACGCCCCTTACCATGGCGAAGTTCTGTTTGGCGAGGCCTCGGAGTAGGTGATCACCAAACTGCAGGAAGCCGGGAAGGTGGTTAGATCTGTGCAGGCTATGTACAGGTCTCGACTCAGTTCCTTTCGCAGGAACCAGAGTCGTTTTCACAGCCGGACTCAAAGGGCAACAACCACGTTCCGGCCAGCAACAAAGGGGCTCCTTCACCCGGAAAGCCCAGGCTAAGACATCCTCAGGCAGAGGCCAATGAGTCACAAAGTCGGCCCAACATGCAGTCTCCAGTGCTGCTATAGCATAACTCCTTCCCGACCCCGGCCCCTCCTCAGGATCAACGGGAAACCAAGGTTGGGGGTCGCATCGCATGCTACCTGCCAGGGTGGCGGTCGATCACCGTCAACAGGTGGGTGCTACAACTGGTCGAAAAAGGCCATTATATAGAATTCACAGACAACCCGTCCACAAGACCTCCTTTGCTTTCCCGCTACTCGGGTCAGCATGCCCTGCTTATACAGCAGGAAGTGCTCGCGCTTCTAGAAAAGGAAGCTTTGGAGCACGTTCCAGAGAACCAGAGAGGGGTAGGATACTATTTGCACTTCTTCCTGGTTCCAAAGAAAACGGGACCTCCATCCAATTTTGGACCTCAGCAACCTCAATCTTTCGGTCGTCTACAAGCGCTTCCGCATGGTGACCCTTCTGGGTCTAATCCCCATGCTGAAGACGGACGCCTTCTTGGCATCCCTGGACATGCAGGACACTTAGCTGCACATCCCTATTGCTCAAGCGCACAGGAGGTTCCTGCGCTTCGAGTTTCACGGCCGCCACTATCAGTTCCGAGCGCTTCCCTTCGGGCTGTCATCAGCACCTCGGGTATTTACCAAGTGCATGACAGTTGTGGCGGCGTCTCTGAGGAGACAGGGCCACTACGTGTTCCCGTACCTGGACGATTGGCTTCTCATGGCCTCCTCCAAGGAGGCATTGTTGATGGCCATTCAGCGTACCCAGACTCTTTTTCAGTCTCTGGACATCCCCATCAACTACGAGAAGTCTCTCCTAGTACCGTCCCAGAAACTGCAGTTTATAGGGGCAGTTCTGGACACCGTCAAGGGAAGAGCCTTTCTTCCTGAGGACAGAGCGGAACACATTCGGTCCCTCATAAGGGACCTGTCAGTGAAGAAGACCGTCCCGGCCAGACTGGTCCTTCGCCTGCTCGGTCACGTGGCTGCGGCCATTCCTACAGTCCTGATGGCCAGACTCCACATGCGGGTAACCCAGTGGAGTCTGGCCATCAGGGCAGTGGGACCAAAGGAAAGACCATCTGCAGCAGCCAGTTCGGATCACGAAGGCCGTGATTCGGGACTGGCAATGGCGGCTAGACCCGGGAAACCTCTCGGCGGGGGGGGGGGGTTCCCTTCACAGCACTGTCTCCGGCGGTAACTCTTTCCACAGATGCCTCAGGGCTCGGGTATAGAGCGCACTTGAACGGAGTGAGGCTCAGGGCACATGGACAATCCAGGAATCTCATCTCCAAGAAGGCGTCAGTCTTCAGCATGGGGATTAGACCCAGAAGGGTCACCATGCAGAAGCGCTTGTAGACGACCGAAAGACTGAGGTGGGAACTTCTACAGGAGGTGGCAGAGGATCTGTTCCACAGATGGGGCACTCCAGAATTGGATCTTTTCGCGTCCCCATCCAACACAGAACTGCCCAATTTTTGCTCGCTAGATCCATGGCCTGGTGTTTTCTGGCGAGACGTGTTGTCCCTCTCCTGGGCAGGCAGATTCCTCTATGCCTTCCCTCCTTTCCCGTTGATCCAGAGAGTTCTTCTCAAACTTCGCAGGGAGCACACGACGCTTATCTTGGTAGCGCCTTTCTGGCCCAGGCAAATCTGGTTCCCGCTTCTACATCAGCTATCCCGGGAACCTCCACTTCCTTTGCCAATCAGCTCCCATCTGTTGTCTCATGAGGAGGGTTCACTAGTCCATCCGGACTTACGTTCATTGAACCTACATCCCTGGCTCCTAGAGACATAGCCATGATGCAACACGGGGTCTTGCAAGAGGTGGCAGCAGTACTTTCTGCCGCTAGAAAACCGGCGACGCACGCAACATACGCCATGAAGTGGCGCAGGTTTTGTTTGTGGGCTCAAACGCGCGGTTTCTCACCCTTAGACTGTCCTGAGAAGCTGGTTCTGGAATACCTGCTTTCACTTTTCCAATCTGGACTAGCTTACTCCTCGATCAAAGTGCATCTTTGTGCAATTTCGGCCTATCATGCCCCCATAAGCCATTGGATGGTGGCTCAATTGACACTACTCATTCCTTTTAAGGGGTCCTCCACCTTAGGCCACCTGTCAAGGATCCGGTTCCTCCTTGGGACTTGCCTTTGTCCTGGAGCAGCTCAGCACCACCTTTGAACCAGCTGGATTAGAGCTCACGTTTTCTGTCGTGGAAAACGTTGTTTTAATTGCAGTTACCGCAGAAGAATCTCCGAATTACATGCACTCATGGCAAAGAGCCTTATTGATTTTCCACCAGGACAGGGTATCCATGAGGACAAATCCTAAGTTTCTACCTAAGGTGGTTTCAGCCCTTACCCTTAATCAGGATATCGATTTACCAGTGTACTTTCCCAAGTACATCAATCAAGAAGCACTGCTTCACACCCTGGATGTTCACAGGTGTCTCAGATATTATCTGACCAGAACCAAACAGTACCGGAAAGCGGATCAGCTGTTTGTCTTCTTTGCTGAGAGGATGAAAGGAGCCCCTGTTTTTAAGCAGTCCCTTTCACGTTGGTTCATTCAGTGTATCTCTTTCTGTTATGACAAGCGCAACAAACCCTTGCCAGGCGTGATCAAGGGTCATTCTACCAGAGGAGTGGCCACCTCCTTTGCAGTGCTGAAGAATGTTTCCACTTCAGCTATTTGTGCTGCAGCTACCTGGAGCTCTGTGCATACCTTTATTAGGCATTACAGCCTGGATATCGCTTCAAGGCGAAGGGCAGGTTTCAGCTTAGCCGTCCTCCAGGGGCTTCTGTCCTGGGCTCGGGCAGAGTGGTAGTCTCTGCCTTTCCTCCTCCCAATGGCGTAAGATTGTCGCTATTGCTTGGGAATCAGTTCTAATGGTGTAACCTGCTGCAAGAGCTGTATCTCGAAGTAAGATAGTACAGTTATGTAAGAACTTACCGTAACAGTAGATCTTCGAGAATGGCACTTGCAGCAGGTACCTTCCCACCCACCATTCCCCCTTTGGAGGAGATAGGCTATAGCCTAAAATCCATCTTTCAGGATGGAACAATTTGTTTTTAGTCTTGGCCATCTGATGGCGGATCCTCGGTCTCCTCTTCTGATGTCAGCCAGCGGCCGTGAGTCTCCGGCAGGAGAACTGGGGATTGTGGCGAGACCGCCTCCTTATGTACTACACCTGACGTTGGGGGCGGGACCGACGTCGGAGGCGGTCCCCGCTGAAGACTGCTAGCTAGAAAATTTCCGTGGGGTCCTGACGCCTGATGGCATCAGTCCTAGTGGTGTAACCTGCTGCAAGAGCTGTTCTCGAAGATCTACTGTTACGGTAAGTTTTTACGTAACTGTACTTTCTCCCACTGGGGCACCCCTCAAGTGGACCTGTTCGCCTCCCGGGAGAATGCGAAGCTGAGGCTGTTTCACGCCCACCCCCTGAGCAGGGCTCGCTGCAGGGGGATGCCTTCTCGAGGCCGTGGACCCCGGGCCTCTTCTACGCCTTCCCTCCATTTCCCTTTATCCAAAAGGTGCTTGTCAAGGCGAAGAGGGACATGGCGCAGGTGATTCTGATAGCCCCAGATTGGCCCCGCCAGTTCTGGTATCCAGATCTCCTCAGCCTCAGCTCCAGGCTCCCGAGGCGGCTTCCAGCCCGCCTGGACCTGATCTCAGTCAACAAAGGGAAGGTACTCCATCTGGACCTTCAATCCCTGCACCTGACGGCCTGGTTCCTGAGCGGCTAGAGTTCCAGGCCTTGGGTCTTTCCGATGAGGTCCTCAACATCGTTGAGGCGTCCCGTAAGGAGTCGACCAGAAAATGCTGTGCCTTCAGATGGAAGAGATTCTCCATTTGGTGTCAGGACAAGGGGTTGGACCCTTCTTCCTGTTCCTTGGCTAGCATTCTGGACTACCTTTGGTCCTTTTCTCAGCTAGGGCTTTGGTCGACGACCCTTAAGGTGCACCTAGCAGCCATCTCTGCTTAGCGGGCACGGGCCAGCAAGCAGTCGGTGGCGCAGGAGAAGGTGGTCGGGTGCTTTTTCAAAGGCCTTGATCACATATCCTCTCCGGTGCGAGAACCTCCTCCTCCGTGGGATCTACTGCTGGTATTGGCTAAGCTCATGGGCAAGCCATTCGAACTGATGCACAAGTGTGTCATCTCTCACCTGTCGTGAAAGACCGCCTTCTTGGTGGTTATTACATCAGCCAGAAGGATGGGAGAGCTCCAGGTGCTTTCCATAGAGTCTCTTTATCTGGTCTTCTATAGGTACAAGGTTGTCCTGCGCGCCCCAACCCGAATTCCTTCCGAAGGTGGTGTCAGAGTTTCACGTTAACCGGGTGTTGACTCTGCTGGTATTCTACCCCAATCACACCTCGGAGGCCGAATATAGGCTCCATACTTTGGACCTAGAAGAGCGCTCTCTTATTATAAGAAGCGGACGGCTGAAATTCGCGGGGAGAGGTTTGCCAGCTGTTTGTCACCTACGCTGAAGCCGCACCTGGCAGACCTGCAGCCAAGCGGACAATAAGCAGGTGGGTCACCTCCTGCATAGATCTCTGCTATAGGTTGGCGGGCATGGAGCCTCCCAAAGGGATAAGAGCTCATTGTACCTGCCATACTGCTGCTTCAGTGGCTTCTTCCAGGGACATCTCTATCCAGGAAATCTGCAGGGCTGCTATCTGAAAGTCGGCACACACCTTTATTTCCTATTACCACATTGACCTAGAGTCATGCCGGGATGCTGGTTTTGGGACCTCTGTTCTCCAGTCCTTATTCCCTAAGTAGGGGGTGCGCGCCATGCCTCACTCCTCCCGGAGAACTGCTAGGAGTCTGACAGTAAGTGTGGATTGAACAACATATCCACGTCCCTAGAAATACAGGTTACTCACCTGTAACAGGAGTTCTAGGAGTGGTATATGTTGTTCATCTACACGACCCACCCGACCTCCCCGGCTGACGTGCAACCTGGTGGCTCCGCGTGCTCAATCTAGCGCCATGGGGCAGAGCGAGGGCTTTACCACCCGGGTGGTGGGAAGGAGGCCAGCTTGAAGACCTTCTGGCAACATTTAAAGCGGCAAGGAACTTGCCAATAAGTGTGGATGAACAACATATACCACTCCTAGAACTGTTACAGGTGAGTAACCTGTATTTACGTAAGAACATATCATAACAGTAGATCTTCGAGAGAAGCTCTTGCAGCAGGCAACACATATAGGACTGACGCCGCCTGGTGGCGGTTCACTGCAAATTCTTCTCTAGCATTACCTATGGGGGAACGCCCCCCGGCGACGTCTGCTCCACCCCCGATCTCCCCGATATATAGGAGGGGCAGTCTCCACGTGCTCCAGTTCTTGTACACTAAGGAAAGGCAAAGCAGGATCGCATGAGGTGACAAGAGCAGGTGGCCTGAGCACATGCTCCCCCATGTTTTTTAAAACGACAAGAGGAATATGGCCGATGAGGAGAGGCCTGGTCCTGGGGGAAGGAGGGAGGGAAATCATACCTGCTGCAAGAGCTTCTCTTGAAAATCTTCTGTTATGGTAAGTTCTTACGTAACTGTACTATCTTACTTCAAGAGGAAGCTCTTGCAGCAGGAAACACATATAGGACTGATCCCCAAGCAGTATAAACTTAAGACAATCCTCGGGAGGAGGAGAAGGAAAGCAGGGTGACAGGAACAGGAGGGATCCCTCCGGAGACAAAGCCCTGCAAGACCGCAAGGCCAAAACCTGCCCTGCGCCTGGAAACTATGTCTAGACTGTAATGCCTGACAAAGGTATGAACAGAGTGCCATGTGGAGGCAGCGCAGATGTCAGCCGTAAAAATCCTCTTCATGGCCGCAAAGGAGGTGGCGACTGCCCTGGTGGAATGATCCTTGATCAGGCCATGAGAAGATCTGTTATGTTTCTGGTAACAGTAAGAGATGCAGTTAACCAGCCAACGCGAAAGCATTTGCTTGGTGACCGGGCACCCTAAGGACCTGTCTGCAAAGGAAACTAACAATTTCTCGGATTGCCTGGCCCCCGTGGTTCTGGACAGGTAGCATCGCAGTGCCCTGTGAACATCCAGGGAGTTAAGAAGCGCTTCCCCTTTATTGGAATATTCCGGCTAATACACCAGAAGCTGAACCGACTGGTTCAAAGTGAGATCCGAAACTACTTTCGGCAGAAACTTCGGATTAGTGCAAAGGTCGACCCTATCCCTGTGAAAAATCAGGTAGGGTTCCTTACACATGAGGGACTGAAGCTCTAAAATGCGCCTCGCCGAGGTGACAGCCACCAAAAGTAGGGTTTTACAGGAAACACAGCTCAGCTTCCATGGCCGGTTCAAAAGGGGGAAGCATCAACTTCTCCAGCACAAATAACAGATCCCAAGGAGGGACAGGATCCCAAATAGGGTGTCTAATGTGCAGAATACCACGTAAAAGGCTTTGGACATCTCCAGTTGAGCCACCGTCTTACCCTGGACCGGCATGTGATAGGCAGAGACGGCAGCCAGGTGTACTTTGAACTAAGACCTGACTCCAAAGGGGAAAGCGGGTATTCTAAGATGGTGTTAACCGGACAGAACAAAGAGTGCACCTGTCTGGCTGCGGCCCATATGCAGAAACGCTTCCATTTCATAGCATAAGTGGCCCTTGTGGCAGGCTTGCGCACCTCTGCCAAAACCATCGCCACCCTATCTGAGACTCCGAACCTGGACTTAACTAGGTCTTGAGGAGCCAGGCATGCAGGTGAAGGGAGTGCAGGTTTGGATGAACCAACGACCCATTGTCCTGTGACAGAAGTTGGGACAAGATAGGAAGAGGAAGCGGAGGCTCTGCCAACAAACGCTGAAGTAAGGGAAACCAAATCTGACGAAGTCACAGAGGAGCTATCAGGATCAAGGTAGACTGTTCTGACTGCATCTCGAAGAGTACCTTCTGAAGCAGAGGGAAGGGGGAAAAGCATAGAGGAATCTCCCCTTCCAGGAGAGGGACAATGCATCTTGGCAGAAAGCACCAGGCTGTGAATCTAGCGAGCATAAACTGGACAGTTTTGCGTTGGATCGAGACATGAAGAGATCTAGCTCTGGTGTCCCCCATCTTGTAAAGGGTTGGCCTGCGACCTTGTTCTGCAGAGAGCGTCGGCCAGCACGTTCTGCGTCCCTGGAACATGAACAGCTGATATGGAGAGCCGATGGTCTAGTGCCCAGTCCCACACCCTCATGGTGTTTTGGCAGAGAGGATAAGAGTGTGTGCTCCCCTGCTTGATGATGTAGAACACCATGGCTGTGTTGTCCATCTGGATTAGCAGGTGGCCCAGCCCTAGGGCAAAGGCTAAGGCTTGAAGCGCATAAAGAACCGCTCTCAGCTCGAGGACGTTGATATGCAGATTCTCCTCTGTCAAGGACCAGGAACCCTGAGTCCTTTGGATCCCCAAATGCACGCCCCATCCCGAGGACGAAGCATCTGTTGTCAGGATCTGGGACGGGGACCCGGCTTGAAAGGGAATCCCCGCCAGAAGATTTTAGGACGACATCCATCAGCGTAGTTCCCGGTGGATTGGTTCCGTGATGCCAACCAAGGCATCCAAATCATCCTGTGTCTGATCCCACTGGATGTGTAAGGACCACTGTATGGTCCACTCGCATAGTTTCGCGAGCGGCACCGAAACTATGGCCGTCGCCATGTGACCCAACAGCCTGAGAAGAAGTCTGGCAGGGACCTTTAACATTGTACCGAGTAGCTCCGTATGAAGTCCGAACCATCCATTGATTATCCTGATACAAAATGGCCACCCAGGGTAGAGTGAGTTAAGGCTGAAGAGACGAGATGCGCCAAGGTTTGAATGTGCCCTGCTTTGTCGGAAGGAAGGAAAACCTTCCCGAGAGTACTGTCTAGAAGCACCCGTATAAATTGGAGATTCTGGGACGGGAACAGCTGAGATTTCTCCCAGTTGACCGTGATGCCCAGACGCTGGCACAGCGTGAGGGTGTCCCTGATGGTTTCCAACAAGCGGGGTCTGGAAGGAACCAGAAGAAGCCAGTCATCCGGATAAGGGAACACAGAGTGGCCCATTCTCTGAAGCGCCACGGTGACAACTGCCAGGCACTTGGTGAATACCCTTGGGGCTGAAGAGAGGCCGAAGGGGAAGACCTTGAACTGACAGTGCCTGCCTTCGAACCTGAATCTCAGAAATTTCCAATGTCTTCTGGCAATCTGGATGTGCAGGTACGCGTCCTGCATGTCCAGAGAGGCCAGCCAATCTCCTGTTGAGACCATGGGCAGGAGGTTGGGAAGAGATACCATGCGGAATCTCCAGTAGGAGACCCACTGGTTGAGGTCGCTGAGATCCAGGATGGGTCTGAGATCTCCTGACTTCTTCAGGACCAGAAAGAAGTGGGAGAAGAACCCCGTCTCTCTCTCTCTCTCTCTCTATCGGACGGTGGGGCCGGCTGTGTGGCGTTCTTGTTCAGCAGGGCCTGAATCTCCTGCTGAATGAGAACCCTGTGTTCTCTCGAGTATCGGGTTGCGGGGGGTGGTCTGTCCAGAGGGATAGCATCGAACTTGATGGAGTGCCCGAACTCCACGAGGTCGAGAAGCCACTGGTCAGAGGTCGCTTGTCTCCAGGCATCTGTGTAAAGAGAAAAGCGTCCTCCGACTGGCTCTTCTGATGGAACATCTGAGAGAAGTGATCACCTGGATAGTTGAGCATTGGGAGGGCGGCAGCGGCAGGTCTAGCCTGTCGTGAGGTGGCGACAGAGGATCCCCTGGCCCCACTTCTACGACCAAAGCCACCACGCTGCTGTTGCTGCTGGTAGTGGGGCTGCTGAGGCTGATATCCCCCATGGCCACGAAAACGGGACTTACGAAACCGTCCCTGTTTCAGGCGATACATGGACTGCACGGTTCAGACAGCCCTACCGGAGTCCTGTAGCTTGGAAATTATCTTATGCGAGTCTTCACCGAAGAGCACGGAGCCTTTAAATGGGGCATCCAGAAGGATGGTCTGAACATTTGGATCGAACCCCAAAACCCAGAGCCAGGAGTGATGCCGGAAGCAGATGCCAGAGGCGGCCGCCCTCGCAGAGGTGTCTGCAGAGTCGTAGGCTGATCTCAGGACGTGTGTGCTGATGTCCGAGCCAGTCTGTAGTAGCTTGGCAAGCTCAGCCGTCTGAGGGCAGTTGGGCAAGTCCTGCACAATGTCCAGCCCTTGTTCCAAGATGGCATTCTGGAACTGGACTGTGTGAGTAAGGAAATTGAGACTCCTAATACTGCAGATGGCAGAAGTGTACACCTTCCTGCCCAAAGACTCCAGCTGCTTAGACTTCCTGTCAGGCGGCTGGGTGCTCAGGTGTTTGGGCCTCTGCGAACGATAGTGAGCTGCCGAAATCACCACCGAATCAGCGGTAGGGTGTTCAGCCAAAAAGGGATGGTCCTTAGGGGCCCGGTTCAGTCGATGTGCCTTTTTGGGCACTGCAGAAGAGGAGTGAGAATGTCTCCAGGTGGCGCAAGGGAGATCCTGGAAGGTGTCTACTATGCAAAGGATGACCACTGGCTTGGGATCTTTTTGGCGGAGGTATTTGGCCAGCTGCAAGCGTTCGGGGTCAAGGGACTCTGTGTCCCAGCCCATGTTCTCCTGGATGTGTCGCATGACTTCCATGAAATGGGGGTCGTCAGGAGGGGATTTAGGATGTCCCTCTAGGTCCCCAGGAGCAGAGTCTACATCCGAGTGTGGTGAAGAAAAATCGGAGTCGTCGTATGACTCAGAAGAGGACGAGGAAGGGGAACGGTGTCTTTACCTCTTACATCTTCTGTCTGGAGAAGACGAACGGGAGGAGCTTCTTGAGCGAGTCCTCCGGCACCTGGATTTATCGGTGTGCTTTCTGGGCGCAGCTGGCTCCTTTCCAGCCTCATCTCCGGACGGTTCGGAAACTACAACAGTGTCCGTATTAGGGACCACTCCATTGTCTGGGTTAGGGACAGGAGTAGGATGAGACGTGGGTGGAGGCGGGCCCACGGGGAGGTCCTGCTTCACTGTCTCCCACCAGTGGGAGAAGAACTCCTTGACCTGCGCCATGTTGAACCTGGGAGACCTAGGCACAGGGAGCAGCCATGCCAGAGCTCTGTCGCCGGGGACCAGCTTTGGCTTAGGCGCACTAGCGCCCGTGTCAGGATTGACCGGCATCGTCTGATAGGCTAAGATGGGGCTTTCACCACATCATCAGGCTCCAAGGCAGGTGGGCCGGCTGCCTGCTGAGAAGGAAGAGGGGTGGCCTTTGAGCTGATCGCCAGGCCAGCCGGAGAAGCCGGGCATCAGGACCACCTTAACCGACGTCAGCACAACCTTGGCCGGTGGCGGGGTGAAGGCAAGGTGACGACGGGTCGTCGGTCCAGACCCTGTTTGTCCCCAGGATCTGACTGGCGTCCTTGAGAGGATTTAGACTTAGGACGGTCAGAATGCTTGAGATGCTTGTCCGACGAATGCCGTCCTTCAGCTGGGAGTGGACAACGGTCAGAATCCTTGGATTTTGGTGGGAGGGATGAGGCCCTAGACACCGAAGACCTGGAGGCCTTTTTTAACTCGCAGGAGTCAGCCGCAGACAAGGAGGCCGAGCGGGAGGAGGACTTACCTTGGCCCGCAGAGGAAGACTGATCAACAGGTGGTCACACCTTAAGAGGCTGCAGGATGGTCCCGGAAGACCTTTGAGCAGCAGAGGCAGAAGCTGGCGGCTTGAGGGAAGTCAGATGGGAGTCGTGACCGGAGGAGCAGGATCTGGAAGCTGAGTGGGAGCCTGTGGACCTAGGCCTCGAGGGAGACCTCTCCCGATCCCTGCACTTGCGGTGCTTCTCTTTATGGTACTTCTTACAAGCAGGCGATGGTTCCGATTCCCCCGAGGGTGAAGCTCTCTCCATGGCGGCCAACTTAGACTGCACGAGGTAGGCCGAAAGGGACTTTTGCCTCCTGATGCGAGTCCTACTATTAAAGGCAGGCAGTGGGAGCAGGCGCCAGTGTTGTGGTCGGGCCCTAGGCAGTAAAGACAAGAGGAGTGGCCATCCTTGGAAGGAATCTGGCACCCACAGGAGCACTTGTTTGGGTGCCCCTTCAAAGAAGTTGACATAAGCGAAGAATCAGTAAAATTTTTTGATGGCGAATAGAAGGAGCGGTCGGTATTGAACAAGCAGTAGCTGATCATGAACTAATCCGAGCCAACGTCAGGAAAGAAGTGGAGCACATGGGGACCACCCTTCCTATATATGGGGGACGTTGGGGGTGGAATCTACGGAAGGCGTTCCCCCTTAGGTACTGCTAGAGAAGAATTTGCCGTGAACCGCCGCCAGGTGGCATCAGTCCTATATGCGTTACTTGCTGCAAGAGCTTCCTCTCGAAGTAAGATATATTTTTATTTCTGTACAACTAACCTAATTTATTGTTTTCGTCACTTTAGTAACGTGCTCGTTTAAGAATAACATGCTGTCTAGGGTCACTCCCAAATAGTTAAAAGTTAATACCCCTTCCAAACTTATTCCGCTTTTCCCTACTATAGTTATGTTGTTTCCTTATAGTCTTTGCTTTGTTCTAAAGATCGTAATTTTGGTTTTCTTATTTAACAAAATCTTATTTTCTACAAACCACTCTTGCAAGACACAATATGTTGCATTTTTGCTTCTAGGTCTGCTCCTGTTTTACCAGTGCAATAAACCATTGTATCGTCTGCATACATTATTACAGACACTGTACTGCAAGTTTTCGGCAAGTCATATATGAATATTGAAAACAAGAACGGACCCAGAACTGAGCCTTGTGGTACTTCAGTGTGTATTTCTCTCATAGAGGATCTTACAGATCCAGTTTTAACTAATTGCTTCATATTTATTAAATACTGTCTAAACCACTGAAGCGTGTAGTTACCCACTCCCGTCAGTCTAAGTTAATGGATCAGTGTGGAATGGTCCACCAGGTCAAAGGCCTTGGTCAGGTTGACAGACTCCCCCAGCAAGCAACCCCTCTGTCCATACTGTCATATGTGTCACTCGTCAACCTGACAAAGGCCGTTGACTCCCCTGAATCCTTATTGGTCCTGTGTTAGAAGTTTTTTTTTTTTCTAGGTATTCTGATAATTAACCAAACATCATTTTTTCTAACAATTTAGCCAACGCAGGCAACACAGAAATTGGTCTGTAATTGGTAACTAATCGTTTGTCACCTGTTTTATATATGGGTGTTACGATTGCTGTCTTCTACTGGTCTGGTATAAAATTTGAGCATAGAGATGAATTAAGAAGATAAATTACCAGCTTGGCCAATTGTTTTGCAACCAATTTTAATAATCTGGAAATTTTAATAATTTTCTGATGAAAAAATACTCTCCTCCTGTACTTTATTTACTCCCGTGAGGTATTTCAAGTTCTTTATCATATCGTCCCTCTTCCATGGTGTACATATTGAGATCCTTTTGTCTCTCCTCATAGGGCTTTTGATGGAGACCCGGCACCATTTTAATTGCTCTCCTCTGGACTGCCTCCATTCTGTCTGTGTCCTTCCAGAGATGTGGTCTCCAGAACTAGACATAGTACCCTAGGTGGGGTCTTAACAACAGTCTATACAGCGGCAATCCCACTACCTTTTCTCTGCTGGTGATACCCTTCCCTGTGCACCCCAGCATCCCACTTGCCCTCCTTACTGCGTTGTCACACTGCCTGGCCACCTTTAGGTCATCTGATATGATTACCCTAGGTCTCTTTACAAATTGGTGGTCGTCAATTCCACTCCATCCATTTTGTACTTCACTCCTGAGTTTCTGTGCCCTAAGTGCATTATTTTTCACGTTTTCGCATTGAAACCAAGCTATCATACTCTTGACCACTCCTTGGCTCTCTGCTCATCCCTTCCACCCCCCCCCCCCGAGTGTCCACTCTGTTGCAGATTTTGTTGTCATTCGCGAAGAGGCTCCTCTGCAGTGTCACTTATAAATATATTAAAAGGGCCGGTTCCAGCACTGATCCCTGAGGCACCCTACTGGTCACCCTCCCTTCCTTGGAGTGAACTCCATTTACCAACACCCTCTGTGGCTTGTCCCATAACCAATTTCTTATCCAGTTTACCACCTTTGGACCCACTCCTAAGCTACCCAGCTTGCTTACTAGTCTCCTGTGTGGAACAGTGTTGAATGCCTTACTGAAATCTAGGTAGGCCATGTCCACTGCTCCACCCTGATCTTGTTCCTTAGTCACCCAGTCAAAGAAATCTATCAGATTTGTTTGACATGACCTCCCCCCATGAAACCATGCTGCCTTGGGTCTTGTAAGCCACTGGATTCAAGATAGTCAGTGGCCCTTTCCTTCAGCAGTGATTCCATTAACTTCCCCACCACTGATGGCAGGCTGACTGGCCTATAACTGCCAGCCTCTTCCCTGCTACCTCTTTTGTGTAGCGGGATTTCATCTGCCCTCCTCCCGTCTTCCGGAACCACTCTTCTTTCCAGTGAGCTGTTAAATAGAACTGTCAGTTGTGCAGCCAGTATTTCCCTCAGCTCCCTCAATACCCTTGGATGCACCCCATCTGGCCCTATTGCATTGTCCACCTTCAAATTAGCAAGTCCCTTCAGGACTCTCGCCTCCACAAAAGGACTAGTGTCTACCTCCTCCCTCCCTCCCTTCAAAGCTTTCTTTTACTTTTTTGTGGCCTCTCCCCTTCTCCTTCCTCTGTGAACACAGAACAAAAGTATCTGTTCTAGGGACATGGATATGTTGTTCATCCACACTTATTGGCAGGTTCCTTGCCACTTTTAATCTTGCCGGAAGGTCTTCAAGCTGGCTCCTCCCACCCACCCGGGTGGTAAAACTCTTGGCTCCGTCCCATGACGCCAGATCTTCCTTACCACTTGGAAGCTCAGGTTCCCTCCTTAGCGCTCTGCGTTTCGACTGGTTCCTGAAAATTTCGGTCTTGAATTTATTGAAGTGTCCTTTGAATCTTGATCTGTTCTTCTTCCATTCTGGCGATGGCTTTTCGGCCGAGGCGCCACGGTTAGTTCCTCAGGAGGGACTCGCACTCCACGTGCGTTTTTTGCCTGGACTTGGATCACGATCTTCAGGCTTGCAATTTTGTTCTGCCCTTCGGTCAGCTCTCTGGAGGACCCTTGCGGCCGTTCGGCCGGACATCCGGTAGTTTTTTCCGCGCCCGGAGATTCCATCGGACCGGCGGTGTCGCTTCGACTGTTTCTCTGCAGTCTGATCCTGCCAGGGAAGGCGCCCCCCCTCGGTTGCGAGCTTATTCCGCTCTCCTTGGATTCATCTCATGCAGCTTCGCTTCAGGGAGTCATTCTCTCTCCGGCGAGAGGGAACCGGAGTTCTGTCACCGGCCTATGGCTAAAGGGGCCGCAGGCGGGGTCTCTTCGTCAGCGGGAGCGGGATCTCTCCCCCTCCCTCATCGGCCCACACTTGACTTCGGTCGAGGATTCGGCTTCGGCCACTGGCCTCACGGTATCCCCGTCAGGTCAGCCGGCCAGGTTCCCCGTTGACATTGTCGAGTCTCTCGACCCGTCTTTTGGGGGGTCTGCTGGTGCCGTCTTCCCTCCACCGAAGGGCTTTGTCCTCCGCTTCGGGTCGACAGCCCTCGGTCCTTTCTTCCAAGCCGAGGGGAGGCAGAGTGCGCCTGCTTCTTCCCAGGCCCGGCCTCGGTCCCCCCGAGGAATTGGGTCTCGGTCTCAGTCTAGCCGCTCACGCCGATCTCGGCGTTCTCGGTCGAGGCACCGAGTTAAGTGGCTTTGCCGTTCTTCCTCGTTCCCCTCCGCGGATGAGGAGCGGTTTCGATGCCGATGGCGTTGGTGTTACGAGGAACTTATGTGGCAACAGCAGTTGTTGTCTGGGTTTCAGTCGACCCCGATTCATTCTCCGGATAGCAAGCAGCCGGCGCTCGGTCGGCAGCTGTTCAAATCGGTCGAGGAGCTTCTCAGGGCGCGTTGCTCATCCGACCCTCGCTGTCCCTCCGCGCCAGGCGGAGTTCAAGCCAGACCATGACCTGTTCTTCAGGTCACTCGTCCCCTCACTCCTGCCCGCCCTGGCAGGCGAAGAGTGCCTCGGGCCTGCGGCAGCTTTTGCAGATCCCTGGGCCTGAAGCAGGCTCTGCCATGTTTCTAACAGGGAGGACCGGGGTCTTCCAGGAACATCCAGTGAGGACAGCCCATCGTCTTGAAGGGTCTACTTCAGCTCATTTCAGAATTCACTGGGATGCAGCTCGAGCCCGTCTCCAATCGGGCAACTTACCCCCTTACGGAGATTCTGGATCGGGGGGTTCTTCCTCGGAGGCCTTCCCCATGGCTGAGGCTATCGTGGGCCCAGCCTTGGAGCTATGGCGGCGGCCTACTTCCTGCCCTGCGCCTTTGGCCAGGGTGGCTCGGAGGTACCCTGTCCCTGTCGGTTCTCTGCCCGGTTTCTCGGAGCACCCCTCGGCTGAAGGGGTAGTCACCGACGATGTTTTCCAATGTCTTGGAAACGCTGGGGATGTGGACAGACCCCCGACAAGGAGTCCAGAAGGATGGACTATGTCGGGCGTAAGGTTTACGCTGCGTCCTCCCTAGGCCTCCGTCAGGCCAACTCGGTTGCACTGATGGCACATTTCTCCCACACCTTTGGGCTCCCTGGATGAGGTTCTCCCTCATCTCCCAGATGACCTACGGACCACGGTTCAGCAGGTGCGGGACTAGGGTAGGGCGGTGGCGAAGCAGCAGCTCCAGACGGCTCTGGATCTAGGCGACTCCTGTGCCAGATCGGTGGCGGCCGCAGTGGCCATGCGCCGCAGGGCGTGGCTGAGGTTATCCTCCTTCTCTTTGGAAACCCAGCACGAGTTGGCGGACATCCCCTTCTTGGGGACTGATCTTTTCGGCCCTGGAGTGGAGGGATACATCCATGGGCCAGAGAGGTCCGATGCCACTCCGGACTCGGTCCCTCTCGCCCGGAGGGTCAAGGGCCGCCGTCAGCCTTTGCGTAAGCCCTCCCCCTGAGCCTCAGTTCCGGCCCAGCATAAGGGCCAGCAGGCATGCGCTGGGCGGCCTGTTGCCAGTCCAGCGTCTTCCTCCAAAAGGAAGCAGGAGGCAGGAAACGAGGGCTCCCTCGGCTCCATCCCCTCTAAGCCTGCTCAGTGGCCAGACGAGGGCATTGCCCGGCCCGTCGTCCTAGCCGGGTTTCCCCATGGGCGGCTCCGCACCTCGTTCTGGAGGTATTTAAGGGTGGATCCTGTCGCAGGTTGCGAGCGGTTCCCCCTTTTGAGCCGTTGCCCCATGGGGATCTTGAGTTCACTGCCCCTGTGTCGGTCATTCCGACATGCCTGGCTCTCTAGTTAGAGGTGATCAGGAAGGCTGTGGATCCCCCATTCATCCCTGGGTTCGTGTCCAGGTATTCCTGGTCTCAGACGGACGGGGGCTTGCGCCCATTCTTCTGCACGCCTGGATGGTCTCTCTACTTCAGATATCCCATTCTCAGAACATGGCGTGTAGCTGTTTCCTGGGTCTCCAGGATGTACCTACCCCTCGTTTCGTCCGTTTCTTGGGAGGCTCCACCCCTTCTTGCGGGGGAGCTCCTTACGAGTTCCTAGCACTTCTTTGCTCAGCAGTCTCTGCGGCACTGAAGGGTCCGGATGTCACCCCAACCGGAAGGCAGACCGGTCTCCCATTTTCAGGAGCCAAGTGAGAACTCGTACTTTAGCGGTGAAGCTTTTTCGGGACTAAGCTCGACTTTTGAGTCCGAGCTGGGCTCCGGGCGAACAGGGCTGAGGTTCTTCCTCCTTTGCCGGTCGGGTTGGCCGGGAAATTACGTCCTGCCAGGACCTCCTGGGCCTCAGGGCGGCCTTCCCTTAGTGGGAGGGGCTAGCCAGAGGTCACAGCGCTGCGTCCCTTGGACCAGTTCGTGACTTACAGCCCAGGAGTTAAGAGAACGCTCCCTTGGACCGTTCCAACTCCGGCAGGAGAACATCCTGCTCGGTCAGCCCCAGTCGGGCGGTCTTCTCCGACCGATGCTTCTCGGATGGGTGGGGTGCCCATCTTAGGGAATACAGAGTGCTACGCCTCTGGTCCTCTCGCGAGTCCCAATGTCCTTCCTGCTCGCTGGAGACAGACGGTCCGCTTAGCCTGCACCGCTCGCTCCGCTTGTACAGGATCTACAGGTCTGAGTCCAAGTAGGATAACACCAAGACCATGTGCTACCTACTCCGCCAGGTTTGGTCGATCCCCTTGTCTCGGTGCAAGGAGGTCCTCCGCATTGGGTTGTTGCGCAGTCGAGGGTTCACAGCCATTTGATGGCAGGAGCCCCGATTCCCTGGCTGCTGCCCTGAGCCGGGCATAGGCTGCGCCTCACGAGTGGTCTCCCCTGCCGGAGGTAGCACAGGATCTTCTCCCTCTTCCCTCCGGGGAGAATACGAGGCCGAGACTGTTTTTGCCCGCCCCTCAGCAAGGTCTGCTGCAGGGGATGCCATAGGGGCCTCAGACCCCGGGCCCCTCCGTGCCTCTCCCCCATTTCCCTTGATCTACGGGCAAGGCGAGGAGGGACTTGGCGCAGGTGATGCTGGTAGCCCCAGACTGGATTGCCAGCTCTGGTATCCAGCTCTCCTCAGTCTCAACCCCAGGCTTCCGAGGCGGCCTCCAGTCCGCCCGGTCCTGTCTTTCCTTTCAGGGGAAGGTTATCCATCTGGACCTTCAATCCCTGCACCTGTAGGCCGACCCCTGAGCGGCTAGGGGCCAGGCCTAGGGTCTTTCGGCAAGGTCCTTGACCTTCGAGGCGTTCTGCCAAGGAATCTGCCAAGATGCTCCTTCTCTGGGAGAAGTTCTCTTTTTTTTTTGTTGATGGGATAGGGCCCTGCCCTTCCCCGTCCCTGGGCGAGCATTCCGGACCATCTGCGGTCCATCCTTAAACCAGGGCTTGACTGGCGACCTCTAGGTGCTTCTGCGAGTCACCCCTGTCTTCCGGTAGCGGGCGGAGAGGCAGCTAATGGTGATGTGAGAGAAGGTGGTCTAACACTTCTGAGCCCTCGATCACGCCTCCCCTTTTGGGGAGAGTATCCCCGTTTCCGTGGGATCCTTGCTGGTATGGGCTTAGCTCATGAGCAAGCCATCCGTACCTTTTGCACAGGTGCGAGTTTCCCCCACCTGTTGTGGAAGAACACCTTCTTGGGCCACTCCGCCATCCAGAAGGCAGGGAGAGTTCCAGGCGCTCCTTTAACCTCCCTATCCGGTCTTCCACAGGGACTAGGTTGTCCTGCGCCCCACCCGAAGTCCTTCTGAAGGCGGTGGCGGAGTCTTCCCTTCGGGGGTATTGCCTCTGCTGGGGTTTATCCCCATTCACACCTCGGAGGCCGTATTCAGGTTCCATAGGAACCGGTTTAACGCTCACCTCTTGGGAGCGTAAAGCTAAAGTTCGGGAGAGGTTCGCCAGCTGTTCATCATCTTCGCTGAAGCCGCATCTGGCAGATTTGCAGCCCATTGGCGACAAGCGGGCGGGTCACCCTGCAAAGGTCTCCACTATAGGCGGCGGGCATGGAGCCTCCCAGAGGATAAGCGCATTTTACCCATCCTTCCGCTGCATCGGTGGCTGCTTCAAGGACTCTCCGGTCCAGGATATCCGCAGGGCTTCTGCCCGGAAGCAGGCTTTACCGTTCCCCTTCCACATCGACCTTGGGTCGCGCCGGGGTGCTGGTCGGGGCCTCGGTTCTCCAGTCTTTCTACCTAAGTAGGGGTGTGCGCCTTGCCTCCCTCCTCCCGGAGAACTGCTAGGAGTCTGCCAATAAGTATGGATGAACAACATATCCATGTCCCTAGAAATGCAGGTTAGTCACCTGTAACAGGAGTTCTAGGAATGGTATATGTTGTTCATCCACACGACCCACCCGGCCCCCCCGGCTTCGACGCACAACCTGGCTTCCAGCGGGCTAGATCTGGCGTCATGGGGCGGAGCCGAGAGTTTTACCACCTGGGTGGGTGGGAGGAGCCAGCTTGAAGACCTTCCGGCAAAATTTAAAGTGGCAAGGAACCTGCCAATAAGTGTGGATGAACAACATATACCATTCCTAGAACTCCTGTTACAGGTGAGTAACCTGTATTTCAGGATGTCTGCTTTTCCTGGTCCCTCTCTACACAGTCCCCCCCCTTCCCTTTTCAACCTTATAATCCCACCCCAGTCTTCCTCTTTTCACTTACATACCTAAAAAATATATTGTCCCCTTTCGTCACCACCTGGGCTATTCTCTCTTCAGTTTGCGCCTTTGCACTCCTTGCTGCTTTCCCCGATACACTTCCTAGTCCCATTCCCTCTTCATATCCTTATACCTTCTGAATGCTACCCTTTTAGCTTTTACCTCTTCAGCCACCTCTTCAAGAACCATTCTCGTTTTCCTCTTGCCTTTAATCGCTTGTTTGTTGCAGAGGTTTGTTGCCTTTACTATACTCCCTTTTATCTTCACCCACTGTTCCTCCACCCCACCCAGGTCGCCCACCCCTGCTAGGTCATCTCTGAGGCAGTCACACATCTTTTTAAAATTTGCCCTCCTGAAGTTCAGGACCCTCTCACTTGTGTGGTTTGATTCTGCAGCCATCCTTATATTGAACCTCACCATGCGGTGATCATTGGTCCCCAAGTGGCCTGCCACCTTGACGTCTGCAACACTGTCCCCGTTAGTGAGTACCAGGTCCAGTATTCCCCATCATGAGTGGGTTCACTAACTAGTTGCAGGAGGAATGCTCCCTGCAGAGAGTCCATGATGTCCCTGCTTCTAGGTAAAGCCGCTGCTGGGAGGCTCCAGCCCACATCTGGCAGGTTGAAGTCCCCCACCAGCAGCACCTCCCTCTTTCCTGCCATCTTGCCGGTGGCTTCCACCAGTATCTCATCTAATTTCCCCCTGTGCTGGAGGTCTGTAGATCACTCCAGTGCAAATAGTGACTTTATTACCTGTCTCCAGGGTGACTCGCAGTACCGCTGCCTCCCTCTGTATTACCTGCACCTCTGTGGCTTTTATGCTTTCCATCACATAAAGCACCTCACCCCCTCCTTTCTTCCCCACCCAGTCCTTCCTGAACAGAATATAGCCCGGTATGGTCATGTCCCAGTCATGGTTTTCAGTGTACTGTCGCTCAGTAATGGCCACAGTATCCAGATCGGCCTCTGCCATGATGGCCTCTAGGTCCGGCATCTTATTTCGTAGACTTCAAGCATTCGCACACATGGCCTTCCAGATTTTATTTCCACCCTGCTTGTTGCTCCCCTTTTTTCCTTTTTGCCGTCCTTCCTTCCCACCTCTCTTTTTAATGCTCTCCTTCCCCCTTTGTCTCAAGCACCCTTTTTCCTTTATTAATTTGCACCCTGGGGGATTCCTCTCCCTTCGGGTTCTCCTTGCTCTCTACTTCAGTCTGTGTTGGGGGGGCAGTTTCTGCCTCCCCATTTTCTTCCGCCACCATCCTCGGCTACTTTAAATGTTCATTAAAGTAGCATTTAAACTGTCCACTGAGGATTGCAGTTCCCCTTCAGAGTGGATGCAGGCCATTACTCCTGTATAGGCCCTTATCCTCTCAGGTGGGACCCCAGTTCCCAGTATAGCCAAACCCTTCCTCTTTGCACCATTCTTTCAGCCAGGAGTTTAAGCTCCTGGTGTGGGGTTCCCTCTCCTGTCCCCTGTCATCGACAGACAGCACCTCAGCGAAAGCCACTGAGCAAGCTACTTAAGACCTCTGTTCTGTTCCCTAAACTCTCCCTGTGCTACCACAGCCCCGTCCCTAGCCAGGTCATTAATCCCCAGGTGGACAGTGACATCCAGCTCTCCCTCCCATTCTGCTGCCTTAGCGATTCTCAGGATTAATTTCCCATCCCTCTGGGCCATGGCACCGGGTAGGCACCTAACCTGCCACCCCTCCTCCCTTTCCTTTTTCCATATTTATCCCCCTCACAGTTGAATCCACCACCAGAAACTGCCGAAATACGTGGGCAGGTACATAATTGTGATATATTATCATAGTGTTTTATTGTGACAGTCCTAGAGTGGAGATCCTTGGACACATTTTTTTTTTTTTTTTTGGTAAAGGGGGGCATAGTGATCCCAGATAGGCATTGTTAACATTGCCAGCTGTAGAGATGGGAGAGCAGTTGGCAGCCACCAGGTCAGCATAAGGGGGTATACCGGGCCCGTGCATTTACGACGCGGCCCCAGCCCTTTGAATTTCTACCCCGTCAGCTGTGGGAGTGCGCGACGGTGGGGGTGGGGGTTAAGCAGGCATTAAAAACATATTTGTGGTGCCAAGCCTTTTCTGTTTGACTAGATTACATTTTTATCGATTATCTGTTTTATACTGCTGTTTATTTTATCTTGATTTATCTATTTTATGTAAAGCGCCTTGATAAATTTGAAAGGCGCTTAACAAAGAAAGTTATTATTAAATCCTGCTACCAGAAGGACCGGATCTAGATGAATTGGGGGGAGCTTTAGGGCGATGAATCTTGTGCACATATTGGATCATATGGTGGTCACCGAGGGTATCGGGAAGGGCACAAGTATCCACAGTACAGTGAGGATGGGAGGAGAGGGCCTGATCCGAGAGAGAGTGGTTGAGAGATTTGAGATTACTATGAGTGGGTTCAAACATAAACTGGGATAGCAGAGGGGATTTAACGTTCAGGCAAACTTTATGTGAGGGGGTAGAGTCCATTAAGGTTGAAATCATGTAGGATGATGAGCAGCTCACCTGAGGAGGTATGGGAGGAGATGGTGGTGAGTAGCTTGGTGACTGATGGTGGGAACATGCCAGGACAGCAGTGGAGTCCGGCAGTAAAATTTGGGACTAGAGAAGGGGAGGGAAAGTTTGAGAAGGAGCATCTCATAGGCAGAAGAAGTGGAGCACAGGCTCAAAGTGGATGTTAGAGGAGCGGTTTATGGCTACTCCAAAACCCTTAAATAAATGCATAGTCATTTTGGTTTAACAGTTCAAACATTTAGCAGCCTGTAGAAGCCTGAGAATCTTCTCCAAAAGGAAATCTTGAATGCTGCTGGTATACAATTAAATATTTGCTCTCTACATGTATTCCACTTCTAGCTCCAGAGTACTGGTGTTCAATTGCATACTTTGAGATGGATGTGCAGGTTGGGGAGACTTTTAAAGTTCCCTCCAGCTGTCCCATTGTTACAGTTGATGGATATGTGGATCCTTCTGGAGGAGATCGCTTCTGCTTGGGTCAGCTCTCCAATGTTCACAGGACAGAAGCCATTGAGAGAGCCAGGTATTTTTTTTTTATTTGATTTGGCAACAGTTTTGTTTCTTAAATCTAGCATTTATACCCTGCTTTAACACAGATACTTCATGTACGGTGCAGTTGGGTTTTACATGAGGAACCTAAAGGCTACCAGTTGGTACCAGCATCTTTAAATTTAGCCCCTCTCAATAGCTGTAACTAGAACAACTCATGATTGAAAAGAAATCTATTTTACCGTGAAATTCTCAAACCTGTCTCATTGGACAGTTTGATGGTTTGACTAATCAGGTGAAAATGTGCTTGTCTTACAGTACGTAAAATGAATGTAATAACTGAGGGACATGTTTTTCTCAAAGGAGAAGCTGCTTGCAATTTGCCATTATAACACGCCAGCTTCTCCTCAGCCCCACTCGCGCTGACCGACTGAGTCACTGCTGTCTCACTTGCCGTCAGACGGCACAGAAACAGTTCACTGGAACATCACACTGACTGAAAAAGAAAAGTTAAAGCCAACAAAGTGAAAATGTGATCCTCACTAACCTTTGAGAGCAGTATCGGGCTGCAGGCAATTTAAGATTTCACATATACACACATCGAGGTTCTTCTCCGCCCCGCTCATCACACTCAGTCAGCAGCGCTGGTCTAACAAAAAACAGTCCATCAGCTGCTTTTCCTACAGTCAGAGAGCCAAAACATAAAAAAGAAGCCTAAGAAAGACATAGCTCTTAAGTGTCTTTACTTTACAGTTCACAAGATTTTTTCCAGGTCCGGTTCCTCGTTGTCATGGTGATATGCAAATGAGCTACAGCATTATAACTCTGAATCTCATTTATATTGCCTTGACTACCACCGAAACCCGAACAAAATCTTCGAAATGTGAACTGTCTAAAACCCCTTCACAGCACAGTTTTAAAACTTATTTTTATCAATATTTTAAATCTCCCATGGTAACAGCTAAGTATTTTCTGCAGTTGTATAAATAGAAGGCAGAAACAAGATTTTACTGAAAAACATTATTTATTTCAATAGATCTGGCTGGAGAAAAAACGGCCCCCAGCAATTAAATAAAACACATGGGGGGTGGAGCAAACAACTCAAATTTGATGCACACCCTCGGTGTGAGATGCTTTGATATGTAGCATCCCACAGCTCGGGTGTACACTAAATTCTTGTTATACACCCCCCAAGTATTATTTTATATATATTCAACATAGAACTGTACAAATTAGACAGTAATCTAGAATTTTTTAAATAAAAAGTGCAGCTTTCCTAATTCTGTAAGACTACCTGTTAATTGATAGAATATCTGGTGAGAGAATGATTAGGAACTACTAAAAAGCAGGTTTCAACTTGGGAAAAATCCAAGTTTCAACTTAAAAATCCATTTTACCGGGTTTTGTTTTTGTAACAGTGAAGTTTAGTTTTAATGTGTTCTGTGTTTTGGCTTTATACATTCATTGGGGTTTTCAGTTCTGTTACGCAACCTAGCACTTATTTCTCCATATGTTTCTGAAATTCCAGACCTTACAGTTACCCAGATAGTGCATCATTAGTTCTCAGACTTTGTCATAGTGAGCCTCCCCAAGCAATGGAAAAGATTTTGAGCCTCCCCTAAATATTGAAATAATCTTGGGCCTCCAGATAGAAAAATAGCATACTTCGCACAGTGCACCAGGAATAAAGTAACTCCTTATTGTAACCCACCTACCCCCACCCACCTGTATTCCTCCCCCCGCCAGACTACCTGCTCTGTTATTTTGGTTCTCAAACCATTGTTACAGTACCTTTTTGGGTCAAACTGCTCTCTATCGGTTTCCCCCTTGTTTGGAATAACCTTTCTAGGGACGTGGATATGTTGTTCAATCCACGCTGTCTGGCAGGTTCCTTGCCGCTTTAAATCTTGCCAGAAGGTCTTCAAGCTGGCTCCTCCCACCCACCCAGGTATTAAAACCCTCGGCTCCGCCCCATGACTTCAGATCTTCCTTACCACTTGGAAGCTCAGGTTCCCTCCTTAGCGCTCTGCATTTAGGCCTGGATCCACACTCTTCGGAATTTCTGAAACTTATTTTAAAATTTACAAGACTTCGGTCTTCGTTTTCCCTCGTGGCTGTGTTGGACAGATCGACTCCCGGCTTCCTTCGGTGCCCGTGTGGGCAGAAGATGCCCCGGACCGATCTGCACTCCACGTGCATCTACTGCCTGAGGCTTGGCCATGACTCGCAGGCTTGCGAAGTGTGCAAGTCCTTTTCGGCTTCGGTCTTGGAGGACCACGCTGCCAGACTTCTTCTCGGGCGACCCGAAAAATGGTATCCGCTGGTCAAGTCTAAGGAGGCCGTTAGGCGGTGTCCGCTTGATGGCCCGAGCTCAGCGGATCAGTTGGGTAATTGATTGCCTCGAGCAGGGAAGTGGTCGGGCGCTTCTTCTTCCTCCTTAGCGCTGGCATTTATCCACTCTTTGGGCTCCTCCTACGGCTTCATTTAAGGCTTTGCCAGTCCCGTCACCAAGGGAGAGGGGCCATCGGACATTCCAGTTGGTCCAAGAACAAGGACTCTATAGGGTAAGTCCTACCGCCGACATTAGTGGGAGCAGGACAGATCCTTCACTGGATAGTCGACTCTCAACTTTAGTCTAGAGTTGTGACTTTCTGACATGGCTTCCTGATACCCCGTCGGGTCAGCCCGGCGAGACATCCGTTAGCGGTCAAGATTTTTCTCGACCCATCGGACGGTTTGTCAACTGGAGAAGTTGACAACCCTACTTCACCGGTTCCCCCGGTAGAAACCGAGGACTTGCCTGTGCCTTCTGTGCCGGAGTCCCCGGTTAAGGTCCCTGCACCGAGGAAGGAGCGGGTTTCCCCCGTCCCCTCTCTGACCCACCCTTGGAACCCCTGTAGGTCTCGGTCCTCTTCCAGGCCTAGCCGGTCCCGCAGACGTCGGCAGTCTCGGTCTCAGCACCATGGAAAGTGGCGTCGCCACTCATCCTCGTCGTCCTCTCTGAGGATAGGCTCCGGCGCAAGTTGCGTCGGCGCTATGAGGATTTAATGTGGCAACAGCTCTTATTGTCCGGGAATAAGCCGACTCCATCGCCTTCTCCGACCATTAAGTGGCTGTCACCGGAGTGGCCGAAACAGCCCCTCATAGTGGTCGATGAGCCGACCCCGGCACTGGTTGTTCGGCCGAAGCCAGCTGCTCCGCCCATTGTGGTGGAACCTCCACCTCCACAACCGAAAAACTGGGGCCCCGACCAAGGATTCTCGGTCGGGTCAGGGCTTGCCCCACAGGTTGTCGGTCACCTTCACTCCCTGTCGACCTGTGCAGGTGGAGGGTGGCTCAGGCGCCCGGCAGCTGTTTGCAGACGCCTCAGAGTCTGACAACGACTCCTCCCTGTTCTCCAGGCCGCTTGACCTGGTGTCTGCAGGGGGCCAGTCAGTGGACGAGAGCCCATCCTCATTTTTAGCTTTGCTTCAGCTCATCTTGGAGTCCACTGGGATGCACCTCGAACCCGTTTCAAAACGGGCCAAGAATCCCCTCACAGAGATACTGGACCGAGGGGATTCCCCTACGAAGGCCTTTCCTGTGGTCGAAGCCATTGTTGGCCCGGCCCTGGAGTTGTGGCAGTGGCCAGCATTTTGTCCCGCACCTTCAGCCAGGATGGCTCGAAAGTATGCAGTCCCCACCGGCTCACTCTTCGGTTTCTCGGAGGAGGTTAGTGACCGATAGCGTTTTCCGGCACTCCGTGAACGCTCGGGACGTGGACAAACCGCCCGATAAGGAATCCAAAAAGCTGGATTACACGGGATGGAAAGTTTACGCTGCTTCCTCCCTAGGTCTTCGTCAGGCTAGCTCGGCCGTTCTGATAGCACATTTCTCATACGCCCTTATGGGTTCCCTGGATGAGATGATTCCTCATCTCCTGGCTGACCTTCAGATGACGGTCAATCAGGTGCGGGATCAGGGAAGGGTGGTGGCAAAACAGCAGCTCCAAACTTCGTTGGACATAGGTGATTCTTGTGCCCGATCAGTAGCGGCCGCAGTGGCCATGCACCGCAGAGCTTGGCTGCGGATCTCCACCTTCACAGCGGACACTCAGCACAAGCTGGCAGACGTTCCCTTCCTGGGCACCGACTTGTTCGAGCCGGGGGTGGAAGACCATCTCCTGAGGATCGAGAAGTCCAGTACCACCTTGGACTCGGTCACGTCTGCCCAGAAGGACAAAGTACACCAGCAGCAGCATAAGCCCTTTCGCCTTTCTGCCCCTGCGGCACGTCCGGCCCAGCAGCACCAGGGCCAGCAGGCACACACTTGGCGCCCTAAGGCCAAGTCTACCGCTTCCTCTAGTAGGGAGACAAGGGTCCAGGAGGTCCCTCAGCGGGCCCTTCCTCCAAGCCTGCCCAGTGACAGGTTGAGGGGTGTCCCCCCCAACCTCGTCACTCCTCCCTGGGTTCCCCCCGTGGGGGGACGGCTCCGCCACTTCCTTTCCGCCTGGTCCGCTATCACCACGGACCACTGGGTGTTAGAAGTGGTAGACAGGGGTCTGCCTCTGGAATTCGAGCAGTTCTCTCCCTATCGAGCTGTTGCCCCATGGGGGGGCAACAGGTTCCGCAGCCTCTCTGTCGGCTTGTCGAGCCGACGTTGCCCTGCTCTTCCAGAAGAAGGTGATCAGCGAGGTGGCGGACCCTCCTCCAGACCCAGGGTTTGTGTCCAGGTACTTCTGGTCCCAAAACGGATGGGGGGCTGGTGCCCCATTCTCGACCTGAACAAGTTCCTAAGGCAGTGCACCTTCAGGATGGTCACTCTGGCTCAGATCATTCCATCCTTGGAACTAGGCATGTGGCTTTGTTCTCTAGACCTTCAGGACGCGTTCTTTCACATCTCAATCTGTCCGTCTCATCAGCAGTTCCTCCGCTTCCGAGCAGAGGGATCTCTTTACGAGTTCTGGGCCATGCCCTTCGGCCTCTCTCCAGCTCCCAGGGTCTTCACCAAATGCATGGCAGTGGTAACAGCATTCCTGCGGCACCGAGGGGTCCGGGTGTACCCTTACCTGGACGACTGGCTGATTGCAGCCCCCTTCAGGTTGGAGGTGGAGCAGTCCAGGGATCTGGCCCTCCAGGTCTGCTCTCAGATTGGCCTCCTCATCAACGAGGCCAAATCGGAACTCGTGCTGTCGCAGGTGATTCAATTCATCGGGGCAGAGCTTGACTATCTTCGAGCCGGCTCCCGGCGGACAGGGCCGAGGTCCTTTCCTCCTTTGCCCAGTCATTCCTGGTTGGGCATTTGCGCCCTGCCCGGTACTTCCTGTGCCTTCTGGGTCTCATGGCGGCCTGCACCAGCGTGGTCTGTTGGCATATGCATCCCCTGCAATGGGGGCTGGCCCGCCAGTGGTCATAGCGCTCCGGTCCTCTGGACCAGCCAGTGACAGTGACCCAGGAGATGTGGGACGGCCTACAGTGGTGGCTCGTTCGAGCTCATCTGCAGGAGGGTATCCCGTTTGTCCTCCCTGAGCCGACGGTCACTCTGACGACGACGCCTCTCTGATGAGTTGGGGTGCCCATCTGGGGGAGCTCAGGGCCCACGGCCTCTGGTCCCCTCATGAGTCTCGATGCCACATCAACCTGCTGGAGCTCCGAGTGGTACGTCTAGCCCTCCCCGCCTTTGCTCTGTTTGTACAGGGTCAAGTGGTTCAGATCCAGACGGACAACACCACGACCATGTACTACCTCAACCGACAGGGTGGGATGCACTCCTTGCCTCTGTGCAAGGAGGCTCTCCGCACTTGGTCTCTCGTGATCAGCCTGGTGGCGGATCTCTTAGCCATCCATGTGGCAGGAGCCTCCAGCAGTCTGGCCGATGCCCTCAGCCGGATAGGCGCTGCATCTCACGAGTGGTCTCTCCTGCCAGAGGTAGTACAAGATCTGTTCTCCCATTGGGGCACCCCTCAGGTGGACCTGTTCGCCTCCAGGGAAAATGTGAAGCTGAGGCTGTTTCATGCCCACCCCCCTCACCAGGGCTCGCTGCAGGGATGCCTTCTTGAGGCCGTGGACCCCAGGCCTCTTCTTCGCCTTCCCTCCATTTCCCTTGATCCACAAGGTGCTTCTCAAGGCAAAGAGGGACAAGGCGCAGGTGATTCTGGTAGCCCCAGACTGGCCCCGCCAGTTCTGGTACCCAGATCTCCTCAGCCTCAGCTCCAGGCTCCCGAGGGCTTCTAGCCCACCCGGAACTGATTTCAGTCAACAAGGGGAAGGTTCTCCATCCGGACCTTCAATCCCTGTACCTGACGGCCTGATTCTTGAGTGACTAGAGTTCCAGGCCTTGGGTCTTTCCGACGAGGTCCTCAGCGTCGTTGAGGCATCCCATAAGTAGTCAACCAGAAAATGCTATGCCTTCAAATTGCAGAGATTCTCCCTTTGGGTCAGGGCAAGGGGTTGGACCCTTCTTCCTGTTCCTTGGCTAGCATCCTGGACTACCTGTGATCCCTTTCTCAGCTAGGGCTTCGGTCGACGACCCTTAAGGTGCACCTGGCAGCCATCTCTGCTTACCGGGTGTGGGCCGGCAAGCATTCGGTGGCACAGGAGAAGGTGGTCGGGCGCTTTTTCAAAGGCCTTTATTACATATCCCCTTCGGTGCAAGAACCTCCACCTCCATGGGATCTACTGCTGGTATTGGCTAAGCTCATGGGCAAGCCATTTGAACAGATGCACAGGTGCGATACCTCCCACCTGTCGTGGAAGACCGCCTTCTTGGTGGCTATCATGTCAGCCAGAAGGATGGGTGAGCTCCAGGCACTTTCCATAGAGTCTCCTTATCTGGTCTTCCATAGGGACAAGGTTGTCCTGTGCCCTCATCCGAAATTCCTTCCGTAGGTGGTGTCGGGGTTTCATCTTAACCAGGTGTTGACTCTGCCAGTGTTCTACCCCAATCACACCTCGGAGGCGAATATAGGCTCCATACTCTGGACCCTAGAAAAGAGCTCGCTTATTATAAGGAGCGGACGGCTGAAATTCGGGGAGAGGTTCGCCAGCTGTTTGTCACCTATGCTGAAGCCGCATCTGGCAGACCTGCAGCCAAGCAGACGATAAGTAGGTGGGTCACCTCCTGCATAGATTTCTGCTATAGGTTGGCGGGCATGGAGCCTCCCAAAGGGATAAGAGCTCATTGTGCCCGCCGTACCGCTGCTTCGGTGGCTGCTTCTAGGGACGTCCCTATCCAGGAAATCTGCAGGGCTGCTACCTGGAAGTCAGCACACACCTTTATTTCCCGTTACCACACTGACCTTGAGTCATGCCAGGATGCTGGTTTTGGGACCTCTGTTCTCCAGTCCTTATTCCCTAAGTAGGGGGTTCGTGCCTTGCCTCCCTCTTCCTGGAGAACTGCTAGGAGTCTGCCGGACAGTGTGGATTGAACAACATATCCACGTCCCTAGAAATTCAGGTTACTCACCTGTAACAGGAGTTCTAGGAGTGGTATATGTTGTTCATCCATACGACCCACCCGACCTCTCCGGCTCCGACGCGCAACCTGGCTTCCAGCGGGCTAGATCTAGCGTCATGGGGCAGAGCCGACGGTTTTACCACCCGGGTGGATGGGAGGAGCCAGCTTGAAGACCTTCCGGCAAGATTTAAAGCGGCAAGGAACCTGCCAGACAGTGTGGATGAACATATACCACTCCTAGAACTCCAGTTACAGGTGAGTAACCTGTATTTCCTACCCATCTCTACCTATCCCCCCGACCCTACACTTAAGCTGCATCTCTAGTATCCGTGTGCTCCTTCCTGTTGTTGCTTCTCGTAGTTATATACTTAACCACATTGTATTAACATGGAACATAGACTTTGATGGCAGATAAGGACCACTTGGTCAACCCAGTCTGCCCGTTTCCCTACCTAATGGATAAGCTGCATATCCTATTTTTACCAACAGTCTACTTCCTCTTACCTCCCACTAGAATTGCCTTATGTCTGTCCCATGCATTCGTAAATTCCCCCACTGTTTTTGACCCCACAACCTCCTCAGGAAGGCTGTTCCATGCATCTACCACCCTCTCCGTGAAACAATACTTCCTCATGTTGCCCCCGAGCCGTCCCCCCTCTGTCTTCAGATTGTGTCCCCTTATTCTTTCACATCTCTTTTCCTGAAAGATTCTTCCCTCTTGGACTTTAGTTCCCTTGAGGTACTTGAAAGTTTCTGTCATGTCCCCCTCTCCCTCCTTTCCTCGAGGGTATACATTTAGTCTCTTCTCGTATGGCTACTGGAGCAGACCCTGCACCATTTTAGTAGCCCTTCTCTGTACTGCCTCCATCCTGTCTATGTCCTTGTTGAAATGGGGTCTCCAGAACTGTACACAGTACTCCAGATGGGGTCTCGCCAACTGTCTGTACAGAGGGATAACAACTTCCTGTTTTCTGCTGGTGATGGCTCTCCTTATGCATCCCAGTATCCCCCAGCCGTCCTTACTGCCTTGTCACATTGCTTGCCTACCTTAAGGTCATCTGATATGACTACCCCCAGATCCCTTTCCATTTTTATAGTTAATAACCCGCCCCAAATTGTGTACTCTTCCCTTAGGATTTTGTTTCCCAGGTGCATTACTTTGCACTTCTTTGCATTGAATCTAAGCTACCATACTTATGACCATTCCTCCCAACCTTGCCATGTCCCTTCTCATCCTTTCCAACCCCCTTGTTTATCAACCCTGTTGCAGATCTTTGTGTCATCTGCAAAGAGGCATACGTTTCCTTCCAGTCCCTCCGCAATGTCACCTGTAAAGATATTAAAGAGGACCAGTCCCATTACTGAACCCTGAGGCGTCACAAACCCACTTAGCAGGTCAGCCCTCTACTCCCAAAGTGCCAACCTCCGAGCGCAGTCTTGTGAACAGTTAACAGAAACAGGGTAACCCTCCTGTCTGTTTTGGGGGTTCGAATCAACCTTTGGTCTCAAGTCTTGAAGGGATTCAAACTGTGAACCTCTTGTTAGCATACCCAGTGTACAGGCTCAGATAATTTTGTCTTCGGGGGGGGGGGGCAGATATCTTTGCCTATGGGCACCTAATGTACAGAAATGAACCCTTAAAACTGTAATAAAAGACCTCAGATTTAAAACGCTTACCTTTTTCCAGTTTGGTATCACCATTCAAGCTTATGTACAGTGTCTACTTTAACCATATGTACTCCACTTGTAAAAGAAAAAAAATCAAAGACAGACCAAGTAGGCTCTAAAAATAGAGTTGTACTAAAATGCATAAAAAATAAGTAAAACATAAAATACAGAACTATTATATCACAAGACATACAAATCTTTTAAAAGATTCCTCTGGACGTCATAAACGTTTATGATTTCCCTCTAGCAACTACAGCTATAATTAACTTAGATAAATAGGAGAGCCTTGATCAAGGCCGGTTCTACTCTGTAATTAGCTTCTGGCCTTCCAGGTAACACCTAAAACCTGTGTGTGTACAATTCCTACTACAGTACTTCGATTTCTCTCTCTAAATACCTGCTTAAAGTGCTCAAAGATGTTTCTTTGTCGGAGTCTATATTAAAGTGTGTGAAGGAAAACAGAATTCTGTTTAAAAGCTGGCTTTGCCCACCTCTTTGCATGAGGTCACCTAGCTCCTCCCTGTCAGAATATCTAAAAAAAAAAAAATATCTATACAAAAACAGGTTGTCTTTTCCAGAAGGTAAATTAATATTCTGTGATCTCAGCACAACTCATTTTCTTTTTTCAAATGGCATTTCTTTGATCTTTAAGCAGTATCCTCTCTCATACAGACATCAAAGCATTTGTCTTTCTGCCAGATCTCATGGATGTGCAACATGCTTTGTATCACCATGTGAAAATTTAACTGTGTTTCCTCTGGACATCATAAACGTTTATGATTTCCCTCTAGCAACCACAGCTATAATTAACTTAGATAAATAGGAGATCCTTGATCAAGGCCGGTTCTACTCTGTAATTAGCTTCTGGCCTTCCAGGTAATACCTTGTATCTAAAACCTATGTGTGTGTGTGATCTCACATGCTGTTTCAGCATTTCTCGAGCCAGTCCATAACACATTTTTATATTACCAAAAATGATACAGTGATCAGAACCAGCTGTCCAAGTGTCACAATTCCGCCCCACCTAGACTGAATTTGGGGGCTCTATCCCCTGCATGGGATGAGCTTCCCAGATCAGTTCACTCCTCATAGACCCTAGACAGCCCATCTGAGTTCTGATTTTTGGCTCCAGCCCTATGTACGACTGTCATATCATACCCTTGCAAAGCAAGACTCCATCTTAGCAATCTACCATTGTTCTTTCCCATCTATGTCAGCCAAACCAGGGGGTTGTGGTCAGTCTGTACCACAAAATGCTGCCCATATAAGTATGGCTCTGATTTCTTTAGGGGCCACACTATGGCAAGACACTCCTTTTCCACCGTGGAGTATGCTTGCTCCCTGGGAAGTAACTTTACTCAGGTATGCTATTGGGTGATCTCTCCCTTAGCCAGATGTCTGACTCAGTACTGCCTCAATACCCACGTCTGAGGCGTCAGTCTGAACTATAAAGGTTTTGCTATAGTCGGGACTTGTCAAAACAGGAGCACTGCACAGTGCCTCCATTAGTTTGGAAAAGGCTTCCTCACAGGCTGGGCCCCAGGTAATTTTCTTGGGCATCCTTTTTTTTGTCAGGTCAGATAGGGGAGCAGCCAGGGCACTGTAATTGGGTACAAATTTCCTGTAGTACCCTGCTGTCCGTAGAAAACTCCTGACCTGCTTCTGTGTTTCTGGTCTGGGCCACACCCGGATCACCTCTATTTTTATTTGGTTAGGGCGGAGCTGTCCCCGGCCTACCACGTGCCCGAGTTATGCCACTTCTCCCATGGCCACCTGGCACTTCCCGGCTTTGACAGTGAACCCAGCCCTCTGTATTCTGCCCAGCACTTCCCTAAGGTGGGATAGGTGTTCCTCCCAGCTGGTACTAAAGACGGCAGTGTCATCCAGGTACACCACGGCGTACTTCTCAGCACCATTTAACACCTGGTTCACCAACCTTTGGAAAGTGGCCGAGGCGTTCTTCATTCCGAAAGGCATTACTTTAAACTCAAATATGCCTATCGGAGTGATGAAGGCTGACCTCTCCCTAGCTCTGTCTGTCAGCTCTACCTGCCAATATCACTTTGTCAGGTCATTGGTTGTAAGGTAGGTTGCCCCTCCCAACTTGTTCAGGAGTTCATCCATCCAGGGCATCGGGTGGGCGTCTGACTTCATGACTGCAGTCAGTCCACGATAGTCTATACAGAAACGAGTAGAGCCATCTGGCTTAGACACAAGGACTACGGGTGAGGCCCAGGCATTGTGGGATCTCTGGATTACCCCTAAATCCAGCATTTCTTCTACTTCCCTTCTAATGTCCTTTTGGACAGCCTCTGACACCCGATATGCTGTCTGCTGTATGGGCGTCTGTGTCCCTGTCTCCACATCGTGCATCGCTAAGGGGGTTAGTCCAGGCTTGGTGCTAAACAATGGGACAAAGTCTGCTAAAACCTCCCTTACTTTCTGGATCTGGTCTGGGGCCAGCTGGGGAGACAATTTAACTGCCTCCACAGAGGATTTCCGCTTACTTTCTTCCAGCAAGTACAGAAGGGGGGCTCCTTCATCCGTCCCCTCCCCATGACTACACACTGTAAACACCATGTCAGCCCTATTTGCATATGGCTTCATCATGTTGACATGGTACATCCTTTCGGTCTGTCTTCAGTCAGGTAACTCTAACATGTAGTTCACGTCATTTACCTTCCTAACCACTTTGTACGGTCCTGTCCACTCAGCCTGCAGCTTGTCTTTCCGGACCGGAATAAGGACGATGACTTCCTGACCCACCATGTACGAGCGAGCTCTGGCTCTGCGGTCGTACCACACTTTTTGTTTCTGTTGGGCAACTGCCAGGTTGCTCTGGGCTGTCCTCATAAGCTCCTTCAGCCTTTCCCTAAACCTAAGGACGTAATCCACAATGGGAGTTCCCTGGGTGGCGTGCTTGCCTTCCCAGGCCTCCTGGATCAAGTCTAGGGGTCCACATACCCGGCGTCCATATAAGAGTTTGAAGGGGGAAAATCCTGTCAACTCTTGGGGCACCTCCCTGTATGTAAACAACAGGTGGGGAAGGTATTTCTCCCAGTCCCTCCCATGCTGTTCAGCAAACACCCGGAGCATTGACTTTAGGCTACCGTTGAATCTTTCCACAAGACCATTGGCTTGTGGATGATATGGTGTCGTGCATCTCTGCACCACCCCACACTTCTCCCATAAACATTTCATCAGGTCCGACATGAAGGAACCCCCTCGATCGGTGATAACCTCCTGTGGAAACCCAACACGGGAGAAAATCCCAAGTAAGGCATCTGCCACTTTGTCTGTCCTCAGTGAAGATAGGGTGACTGCCTCTGGGTACCGGGTGGCATAATCCACCACAGTCAGGGTGAATCTCTTCCCTGAGGAGCTGGGGGTATTTAAAGGCCCCACAGTATCCATTCCCACCCTCTGGAATGGCTCCTCCACTATGGGCAATGGAATCAGGGCAGCTTGGATTTTGTTGCCCTCCTTCACTATTTCTTGGCACCGGTGACAAGACCTGCAGTACTCCTTCACCTGCTGGGTGAAGTTAGGCCAGTAGAAATTCTGGGCCAACCGCTGCGTAGTGCGCGCGATTCCCAGATGACCAGACAAAAGAATATCATGTGCAATTTTGAGCAAACGCTCACAATACCCCTGGGGAACAACAAGCTGCCTGCCTAGCATCCCTCCCTCTGTCTGTACTGCCTGAGTATACATAAATCCATTTTCCCAATAAACTTTGTCTGCCATCACCTCCCTGTGTGCCGTCCGAGTCTGCCCAAGTCCTCAGCTTCTCTAAACTGGGGTCACTTCTCTGAGCAGCTGCAAACCCCTCACACATTCCCAAGGCATGGGACAGGTCCCCTTCAGTCACTAAACTAGGATCCCTAGCACTAGCGTCAGGGCACTCAGGATCCCAACCCTCTGACAATGGGTCACCCTTCCCTCTTTGGAGTAACCCTCTGTAGCTGTGTGGCTACTTGCTACTGGGGAAATTTCTACCCCCTTCTCATTAATCTCCATATCAGGAGACACAGGCTGGGGAACCAGCCTCTCAGTGGTTTCCACAGTGGCTTCTGTGGGGTTCAGGGAACTACAATTTTCCCTTGCCGCGTGGCTACGGGTAACTGCACACACCATTCCTTGTTTGAGATTGTTGCCCAGGATCACATCCACTGCTAACGTTTTAGCTACAGCCACCTGTTGCACAGTTCCCCCTGTTTCACCCCAGTCTAAGATAACACTAGCGAGGGGCAATGTTTTCTCCCCACCCGCAAAGTCCTGTACAGTGACAGAGTTTTTTTTTTTTTTTTACCAATTATTTTACCAGGTGAGACACACTAAGCTGAAAGCTTGTTTGCAGGTGCAACCTAGGAGCATGAGGAAGTTAAGTGACTTGCTCAGGGTCACACAGTATGCAAGTGGGGGCTGTGGGATTCAAACCCAGGTCTCCAGATTTGCAGCTCAGAGCCTTAAACCACTGCGCCATACTGCCTCCTGGGCACGTATTTATTGGGTATAAGCTGACCAGGCTGTATCAGATCCCACTTTACCAAGGTCAGGGATGCCCCTGTGTCTCATAACCCTTGCGTCTGTACACCATTCACCATGACTGGGTGCATGTGTTCCCTCATGTTCACTGGCATGCTTCCAGGGACACACAAACAGCCCACTTCCTTTCTAGCACCCTGTTGTGTATTGCTCGCCTTTTTGGGACACTGTCTGGCAATATGCCCAGTTTCTTTACACAACCAACATTCATTTCTTCTCTCAGAGAAATCTTTTCTCTGGAACCTGGGGCTAACTGGTTTGGTAGAGGCAGTAGGGTTTTAACTGCCTGAGCGCACTTTTCCTTTCTGCTGCCACGCCCGCCCGCTCTCAGAGCAGGTGTGCTCTTGGCATAGCGGTCCGAGAGTTCAGCAGCCTCTTGCACTGTTTTGGGATCTCGGTCCTCTAGCCTGGTTTTTAGCTCTGCTGGGCATGCCCAATAAAACTGTTCTAACAAAATCACATTTTCAGTTTTATCAACAGAGTTTGCCTCAATTCCTTCCCACCAGCGTTTTAAAAACTGACGTTGTTTCGGGGCTAGCTCCTCGTAGCTTATGTCAGGGCTTCTTCTGAGCTTACGGAATTTAGCTCTGTATGATTCAGCAGTTAATTAAACATTTTTTAACAGTGCAGCTTTAAGTTTGCTGTAATCATCACTGTCCTTATTGTCCATTTGATCCAATGCATCCCGAGCTTTCCCGGTAAGTAGCGGGGATAGCTGGAAGCTTCAGGACTCTCTAGGAATTTTAGCCTGAATACAAACTTTTTCAAAAGAATTTAAAAAGGCATCCATATCCTCCCCTCTTTAAATTTGGCTATTAATTTGGAATTCAATTTGTAACCCAGTCCTGTAGTCCCAGTTAAACCCAAGCCACTTATCTGCTCTGGTGCCGCTGGTCGGAGTCGTAGCTGCTCCAGTTCGTGTTGCCTCTGGCTCTCCTGCTCCACACGGTCAGCGTCTCTCTGATCTTCCTGGACATAAGTTTCCACCACTCATTCACACAATTGGGATCTGCGCCGGAGGCACTAGGACCCATCGGGAGCAAACTTTTTGCTGGGGAGTCGACGCCAGAGATGGCGCCGCGAGGAACGGCGTTGCGAGCCCCAGCTCGCGCGGCAATGACTGTCTCGGCGTTGACTCCCCAACCACCTCAGTTCCTTTTTTCCCGCCATCGAGTGCGCTTCAGTGACGACGTCGCTCGCCTGTCGGGAGTCAAACTTCAAACTAGCAGCATAGTTTTCAGTTTTTATTATTTTGTAGTATATTCTCGATACAGTATCGCTTAAGTTATTCTTATTTTTAAATAAAAACGATTAAAGAAGTCTCAGCTACACTGATGGAGTTGACCATGAGCAGGTCAGGTGACGGTAGGGCTTCGTATGAAAGCTGTTCAGTCAGTCGGGCTGGGTCCGGTCCGCCGCCTTCTCCGGAAGGGGGGTCTGACAACGGTCAGTCCAATGCCCGGGGGGATGGGCGGTCCCCGCGGAAGCATAAAGCCAAACTGTCGCATTCTCGGCACCATTGACCTCGAGCTCTTCTTGGCCCGCCAGGTCTAAAGAAGGCACCATTCGAGGTCGCCCTCTGATACGTCTCTGGCGTGAGCGTTGATTGATCGAGGGCTTGTTGCGGTCTCCTCCCGGAGTCGCCAACAGCGGCTTCTGGTAACCGGCGTCTTCGACATCGAGTCCTACCCGCCTGCAGGTAGGTCTTCAGATGAGCAGTTTCATCAGTGGGCCGCTCTTATGGAGCAATGGGCTCGGAGGTTGGTTCGGCTACCTGGCTCGGTCGTTCATGGGCCTTCGGGCTCTCTGGGCGACCATGTAGGGTGGTTGGACTTTCCTGGTCGTGCGGCACCTTCTTCGGTGCCGTCGACTCCGTGCTTAAGTGCCCCCACATTGCTTTGGCGCGGGGGCCACATCGATACCATATCTCCTGCTCTTTTCGGTCTCAGGGAGCGCCTTCGGGGCCGTGTTGCCTCATGGCGCTGCCCTCGGCGTCGTCCACGGCGTCGCCCGCTGCGTCGCCTGTGGTGCCGTGCAGCTTCTCGGCGCCATTTGCGGCGCCGCATGGTTCCTCTGCGTCGTTCTTGGCGCCGGGGGCTCTCGGGGACTTTCCTTTTGTCTCTTTTCCTTCTTCCTCTTCTGGCTTTCATCCCTTTCCTGTCCATGCAGTCCCTCCTGGACTGTCAGGAGATGACGTTGAGCCTGACCCAGACCTTCGGCTGGGCAATGAGGTGGACGAAGCAGGATCTTTTACTGCTGCAGAGCCTGTGGTCGAGGACCTGTCATTTAAGTCTCTGCTGAAGAATATGATTTCTACACTTTCTCTCCAGACTACAGACATCGATCCTGGGAAATTGCTAAGACTCCAATACCTTCACGCCTCGAGATCTCATTTGACTCCTCGATTCAGCCTTCCTTGAGGCAGCTGTCTCAAATGGTATGGAATAATCCTGCTCTCTCTTCATCGGTGGCTAAATCCTTTGATAGAAAATATTCAGCCCCCAAGGATCGTCTCATTTTGGGATCCCAAGCCTTTCGGATCCTATTGTAGTCCTGGCAGAGAATGATAAGGTCGTCCTTCCTCAAACCACTACAGCTCGACCTATTAACAAGGAATCTCGTAAAATAGACACCTTAGGTAAGAGAGTCTTTGCTGCTTCTACCCTAAGTATGCGTATTGCCAGTTACCAGGGCTATTTTTCTCAGTGCGAGTATATCCTGTGGCACTCTCTCAAGCAAATGGTTGAAGCTCTTCCGGAGTCGGATTCAAAACCAGAGCTTCTCCAAACCATTACCAGGGGTATCGAATCTAACAGCCAACAGGTTAAAGCAGCCATGGACGCTTTCGAATCCGCTTCCCGTTCAGCAGCTGCTGGTATTTGCACCCACCGCCATTCCTGGCTGCACACTTCAGGCTTCACCAATGATGCGCAGCGGCAGGTAATGGCATTGCCCTTTGATGGTGCATATCTTTTTGGTCCTCAGGTTGAGCAAGCTCTAGAAGCAACACAAAAGACTAGGTCAGCCATTAAGTTGGCTAGACCCCCTCCTGCCCCCTCTCGAGGGCATGCCAGTAAACGTCAGTTTCATAACAGTCAGTCCTTTCGAGGCAGAGGAAGTTTCCGTAAGAACCAACCTGCCAACCTCAAAAGAAGGCGCATGCAAGCGCCGGAGCCCAAGCGCCCAGTGCTACCTTATGAATTGCTGGCCCAAGTCCCCCTCAACTGCCAGGTGGACTTTTCCTCTCCGGTGGGAGGTCGGCTGATGCACTTCTACAGCCAGTGGAAGTCCATAACCTCAGACAAATGGGTCCTCGGATAGTCCGCGAGTACTCACTCAATTTGTGGAAACCCCTCCGGTTGTCCTCTAAGCAGACAGCCCAGGCTGTCTGCCCTTCAGTCAGACCTTCTCACCGCTGAGATTCAGGGCCTTCTAAACAACAGGGCAGTAGAACTTGTGCCGCTGCATCAACGAAACACGGGGTTCTACTTTCATTACTTTCTGGTTCCAAAGAAGTCTGGGGGAATGCGCCCCATTCTAGATCTCAGAAAGCCAAACAAATTTCTCCCCAAGGAGAAATTCAAAATGATTTCTCTAGGAACCCTGTTACCTTTGCTTCATCAGCGTGACTGGTTAGCTTCCCTAGACATGCAGGATGCTTACCAGCACATTCCCATTCACCCGAGGCATCACAAATTCCTGAGGTTTGTGGCTCTGGGACAACATTATCAGTTCAGAGTCCTGCCTTTTGGACTATCCTCGGCGCCGCGAGTTTTTACAAAGTGTTGTGCAGTTCATGGCGCACCTCAGAAACTTCGAATACAGGTGTTCCCTTATCTAGGCGATTGGCTTCTGTAAGTCCTTCCAGCAAGGGACTCTGGATGCCGTGAGATGGCCTCTCACCTCCTTCGTCCATGGGGTCCTGCTGAACCTCAAGAAATCACAGCTGCAGCCCTCCCAGAGGCTCCTTTTCATAAGGACCCTTCTGGACACATCCTGTGTGAGAGCTTTTCTCCCAGAGGACAGAAGAGCGATAACCTTCAGATGGCCCGTTACGCCGGAGAACAGGTCAGTTACAGCGCTTTCGATGCAACAGATGCTGGGCCTCATGGCATCCTCAGTGTTCACTGTACCTCTGGCCCGTCTGCACATGAGAACCACCCAGTGGATGCTCAGTACTCAGTGGTCTCCAACCACTCACCCGCGTCCTATCTCATCAGGTGACAGAACCCCTACAGGGTCTCTCACCTGGTGGTCTCAAGAGGACAATCTCCTGCAGGATACCCTTGCCCCTCTGGACCATCAGATCTCCATTACACCACAGCGCCTCACTAATGGGGTGGGAGCTCACTGTCAGGCTCTCCACACTCAGAGTGTGTGGACTCAACTCGGGTCCAACTTCACATAAATGTCTAGAAATGAGAGCCGTCCTTTATGCGGTCCGAGCTTTGAAGGACATTCTCTATCCAAGAATATTCTCCTCCAAATGGACAACAAAGCAGTGATGTATTACATCAACAAGCAGGCGATGCTCATTCTTACCCTTATGCAGAGAAGCGATGAGGGTCTGGGAATGGTGCTTGGAGCACAAGGCTCTAATTCAAGCACTCTACCTGCCAGGTGTGCACAACGACTTGGCAGACCGTCTCAGCAGAACAGAGACAGATCCTCACGAGTGGTCTCGACTCAACCATAGTTCAGTCACTATTCGAAGAGTGGGGAACTCCGGACCTGGACCTTTTTGCGTCCCCACTCAACGCAAAACTGCCTCTCTTCTGCTCCAGAAATCCAGGGCCTGGCATTTTTTGTCAGGATGTGTTCAGGCTGCGGTGGACAAAACGCTTTCTTTCCGCCTCTTCCTCTAATTCAGAGGGTACTCCTCAAGTTCGAGTCTCAGGGAGACAAGATGATTCTCATTGCTCCCTTTTTGCCTCGACAACTGTGGTTTCCACTTCTCAACAGTATGTTGGCAGTTCCTCCGAGACCACTTCCCCTGCAGATGAACCTTTTAACTCAGGGACCGGTGGTCCACCCCATTCTGACATCTCTTCATCTTCACGCTTGGCTCCTGAAGAGGTAGAAGTAAATCGGTTCAATGTCTCTCGAAGAGTTACTGATATCCTTCTGGCTTGAAGCGGCCCTCGGAAAACTTACGGCTAAGTGGGCGTTTTTCCCTCTGGTGTGCAAAGTCCTCTTTGAATCCCTTTTCTTGCCCTCCAGATAAAGTTTTAGAGTACCTTTTGGACCTCTCAAATTCAGGTCTCCAGTACTCTACAGTTAAAGTTCACCTTAGTGCCATTTCAGCGTATCATGAGCTGTTTTTATCTCTTTCACTGGCTCAGTTACCTATGGTTAAGAGATTTCTTAAGGGCATTCTACACACCAGACCCCCTACAAGACGTCCTGTTGCAGCCTGGGACATTAATCTTGTGCTAGACATGCTCACTCGGAAACCTTTTGAGCCTCTAGCTACCTGTGAGCTAAAGTTTCTCACCTGAAAGACTGCCTTCCTAGTGGCCATTACCTCAGCCCGTAGGGTCTCTGAGATACATGCCCTGGTCACAGACCCTCCATATACTGTGTTCCATAAGGACAAAGTAGTCCTTCGTACTCATCCTAAATTTCTTCCTAAGGTTGTGTCAGAATTTCATCTTAACCAACCTTTGGTCCTTCCTTCTTATTTTGCGGACTTCCAAAATGAAGGGGAATGCTCTCTTCATTCTCTGGATGTTAAGAGGGCCTTGCGTTTCTACTTAGATAGAACCAAGAATTTTCGTAAAGCCCAGCAACTGTTCGTTTCCTTCAGTGAGGCCGGCTGGGTCAACCTGTCGCTATTAGACGTATCTCAGCATGGCTAGTGGCGTGCCTTCATCACTGCTATTCCATGGCGCAGGTTAAGTTGGAGGGTAGAGTTTACGTTCACTCTACCAGAGTGGTAGCGGCATCCCTAGCGGAAATCCGCAATGTGCCCATTGCAGACATCTGCAATGCAGCCACCTGGAGCTCAGTGCATACTTTCGTTAAGCATTATGCACTTGATGTCCATGCCAGACGACATTCTTCCTTTGGCAGAGCCATCCTTAATGGACTTCTGTCTTAACAAACGTGAGCTCTTGGGTTTTCCTGCCGCCCTCTCGGGGGATTATTAGCTCGGTACTCTCCCAATAGTGTGAATGAGTGGTGGAGACTTATGTCCAGGAAGATATGAAAAGTGCATTACTACGTTATTCTTGATCTTCTTGGACGAGTCTCACCACTCATTCCTACGCCCCTCCTCCATCCCGAGCTCACCTCTCTTGTTGGTCTTCACTTCCTCAAATCTTTAGGCCTTGAAGACTTCTTTATTGACCCTTCTTACACGGGTCGTCCGGACTATTTATGTCCGTTTTTTTGAGATTAGGCTACCCTTCTAGGTTAGTTCGCTGCACCTCCTTGGTAAAAAGGTACTGGCGGTTGGGAGTCGGCCTTGAGATAGTCATTGCCCGCCACAGGCTGGGGCTCGCGGCGCCATCTCTGGCGTCGACCTAGCAAAAAGTTTGCTTCCGATGGGTTCTAGTGCCTCCGGCGCAGATCCCAATAGTGTGAATGAGTGGTGGAGACTTGTCCAAGAAGATCAAGAATTACGGTAGGTACGTAATTTTCATTTCTCGCTCTGCCTCACGGCGTTCTCGGTCTCTCTTCTCCTCTGCAGCTTGCTGGCGCTCACGCTCCTCGTGGTCTGCCTCTTGTTCTCTCTTCTCCTGGAACTCCAGCTCCATCCTGCGCAACTCAGTTTACAGCCTGAGTACTTCTGGATCCGGTATACTGGTGACCTTCCCATGCTGCTGTGGCCCTTCACTGACAGTGGCCCTGCTGTCATCCTCACCGGTTATGGACAGTAGCCCTGCCAAACTGGAGGTTTGGTCCTTTTCAGTCACGGTCTGTGACTCACTGCTCTGGTTATCTGCTACCATCAGGGCATCTATGAGGTTTCGCTTGCTGGCTTTCACCTTGAACGGAACTCCTCTGTGCCCGCACAACTGCCTTAAGTAGTCTACAGTGTGCCTACTGTAGTTGGAAGCCATCTTCCCTCACTACTGCTACTCTGACTTGCACTTTAGGAAAAAAAATTAAACGGGTAGGAACTTGACTGTACCCCAAGTGATATAGTTCTGTTTCATTTTTAAAAATAAAACTCTTGCCTTTTTTTTCTTTGCAAGTGAGCTGACAGTCTAAAGCTGACACGCTGAACAATAAAAGCTTGTGATAACCAAAATTTATGCCACCACTGCCAACCAATCTGTCACAAACCCACTCAGCATGTCAGCCCTGTACTTCCAAAGTGCCAACCTCCGAGCGCAGTCTTGTGAACAGTTAACAGAAACAGGGTAACCCTCCTGTCTGTTTTGGGGGTTCAAATCAACCTTTGGTCTCAAGTCTTGGAAGGATTCAAACTGTGAACCTCTTGCTAGTGTACCCAGTATACAGGCTCAGATAATTCTGTCTTCGGGGGGCCAGATATCTTTGCCTACGGGCACCTAACCAGGTGTACAGAAATGAACCCTTAAAAGCTGTAATAAAAGACCTCAGATTTAAAACGCTTACCTTTTTCCAGTTTGGTATCACCATTCAAGCTTATATACAGTGTCTGCTTTAACCATGTATACTCCACTTGTAAAAGAAAAGAAATCAAAGATAGACCAAGTAGGCTCTAAAAATAGAGTTTTAATGAAATAAAAATTAAAAATATGTAAAACATAAAATACAGAACTATTATATCACAAGATATACAAATCTTTTAAAAGAACAAGGTTTAAACAGTACAATGCCTACTACAGTACTTAGATTTCTCTCGCTCTTTAAATACCTGCTTAAAGTGCTCAGAGATGTTTCTTTTTCAGAGTCAAGATAAAAGTGTGTGAAGGAAAACAGAATTCTGTTTAAAAGCTGGCTTTGCCTACCTCTTTGCATGAGGTCACCTAGCTCCTCCGTGTCAGAATATATAAAAATAAATATCTATACAAAAACAGGTTGTCTTTTCCAGAAGGTAAATTAATATTCTGTGAACTTAGCACAACTCATTTTCTTTTTTCAAATGACATTTCTTTGATCTTTAAGCAGTATCCTCTCTCATACAGACATCAAAGCATTTATGTCTTTCTGCCAGATCTCACGGAGGTGCAACATGCTTTGTATCACCATGTGAAAATTTAACTATGTTTCCTCTGGACGTCATAAACGTTTATGATTTCCCTCTAGCAACCACAGCTATAATTAACTTAGATAAATAGGAGATCCTTGATCAAGGCTGGTTCTACTCTGTAATTAGCTTCTGGCCTTCCAGGTAATACCTTGTATCTAAAACCTGTGTGTGTGTGTGTGTGTGTGTGATCTCACATGCTGTTTCAGCATTTTTCAAGAGAGCCAGTCCATAACACATTTTTATATTACCAAAAATGATACAGGGATCAGAACCCGCTGTCCAAGTGTCACATGTGGTACCTCACTACAAACACCACCCTTTTTTCAGAGTGGACTCCATTTACTATTACCCTCTGTGTTCTGTTGTCCAGACAATTTTTTACCCAGGTTACCACCCTGGGACTGACTCCCAGGCTGGCTAACTTGTTTATTAATCTTTGTATTTGGGCTGTTCTGCCACCAGTCTAACAGAACAATTGTTAACTCTCGTTATTTATTCATTGTTCTTATTTATTTAGTTAGTTATTTTGTTGACTGGGAAAAGGAGGACTAAACAATTCTGCCTATTTTCAGCCTTGCCCCTGGGATGGGGAAATATTTGTTTGAATTATTTTTCATTTTGTATTGCTTGAACATTCTGCAGTTACCTTTTAAATTTTATTCGCTCCCTATCCTTTCCTGGATACACCTGAAATGAGCCTCGGCTTATTGTGCCTTTCCTGGTCATCGATTTGTAAATAAATGTACAAATTCACCTACTGTTATCCTCTTTTAGTTTGCTTCATCCCTTCACACAAACCATCTGTAATTCAGAATTTATTTACAGTACTTTTTCAGACTTGCTTGAGCCTCCACTGGAACAGGTTGGGGCCTCCCCAGGGAGGTTGGCCTCACCATTTGAGAAACCCTGGTATAGTGGAATGTGGCTGAGGATGGAATTTCATCCTCTGAACAGGTTTACAGTGTATAGAGGAAGCCTATTCTGCATGGATTTCTGTCCTTAGCAGAACGCTGTTGTACCATAGACTTGTACCCTTCTGGGATACAACTGCGTTCCATGAGCTAAAAATGACCATGAGCCCACGTGGTTGTTACTGCACCTGAAAACAAGTGTGTGGCCATCGCACTGAAATTTCAACTGAAATGACGAGATGGCCACCGCAGTGTTTGCAGAGGACTACAGTGAACGTCAAAAATTCATTGAAGCATGAAAACAACAGGACAACTCCTTCTGTGTCCCAATGAATTTCATTTGTAAACAAATGTACTGTTGTCCAGCAGTTTATTTAAAACACTATGTTTGTTGCTCTGTACACTAGAAAAAATACAGGTTGGGCAAAACCATGTGCAACCAGCCTTCAGATTCCTAATGACCTCTTGAGCTTTACTGTCCAGGTCAACTGGAATATGAACGTCTCGGTTGTAGCGCAGGCTGGTTGCATGTGGTTGCCCAACCAGTATTCTCCATGTTGTGCTGCAGTAGTGACATCAAAATGTTGTTATGCTGCAGTATGGATGTCAGTACTGCAGCACAACAACTTGGAATGCCACTGCACGGCCAGTGCTTTCAGACCACAGCTCCGATCGCTGACGCTTACACATACAAGACAGCATCAGTGATTGAGAAATCCATGTTTTCCCCCCCAAGATTATATTGTCTGCGTTCATGCAAACACCATTCACAGTAAAAGACTGTGTGGGCGATACATACATAGACAAGCCAGTTTCTGAATCTTGAAGTCTCCATGGTAATCTCTTGATTGAAACAAAGGCTTGTAGTGTATGGATACCCATACACAGTTCTCTATATTTGAGACATTGCATTCTGTTGTCTTTGACAGCACTGTTGTAGAAATAAATGCAACATGAGGTCAGAGAGTCCATAAGAAAGGTTCAGGATGCCATTTTAAATACATGTATCTTAGATCACCCTGTTGGCCCTGCAGCAGGGCTACTGCTTGTGATGTAGACTACCTGGGTTTAAGGGCCTTGGGGTGCACGCCTTGCCTTCTCCTACTAGAGAACTGCTAGGAGTCTGGCAGAGTGTGAATAGTGAACTATATCCATGCTCCCAGAAAAACAGGTTACTCACCTGTAGCCATAGTTCTAGAAGGGGTATATAGTTCACATCCACAAAACGTGCCTGGCCTCCCCTGGCAAGTGGCACACGGATCCCTGCTTCCAGTGTACAAGATTTGATGTCACCGTGCGGAGACCGCCCGGGTGGTGGGAGGAACTTAGCTTGAAGACATCCTGCAAGTCAGACTGTTCCAGTGGAGCTGCCAGGGTGTGGATGTGAACTGTATACCACTCTTAGGAATACAGGTACCAGTGAGTAACCTATTTTTTTCCCCATACCTGGATCACTCACTCATAGCTGGCCTCTCTGAGGAGATGGTGGAGAGGTCCAGGGATCTGGCCCTCCACATCTTTCAAGATTTGGGTCTTCTGGCCAGCCTGGCCAAGTTAGAACTGGTCCCAGCACAGGTGATCAACTTCATGAGGGGGGAATTGAACTCCTTTTCAGGCCTGGGACTGCCTTCTGCAGACTGGATCTTACCTCCTTTGACCGATCGCTCCAGCTTGGCCAATTGTGCCCGACCTGGGAATTCCTCTGGCTGTTAGGGTTCATGGCATTGTCGACCAGCATAGTCCGTTGGGCATACTAGCGAATGCCCCCCCCCCCCAAACTGGGAGCTGAGCCATTTGTAGTCTCAGCGCCTCGGTCACTTAGACCAGCCAGTCTGTGTAAGTCAGCCGATGTGGGACACCACTGGATAGTGGCTTTGTCCTCAGAATTTTGAGGAAGGAATTCCCTTTGTCCTCCCAGAGTCACCTGTCACTCTGACGACAGATTTGTCTCTGTACAGGTTCTGGTCACCCCAAGAGTCTTGATGCCACATCAGCCTACTGGAGCTCCATACAGTGCGGCTAGCTGTGATGGAATTGATCTATTGATTCGGGATCTGGTCGTTCAGGTCCAAATGGAGAACTTGACCACTCTGTACTATCTGAACAGGCAGGGAGGGTCACACTGCTTTCCTCTGTGTTAAGGAGGTACTTCTTACTTGGTCACTAGTGCACAGCCTGCAGGCTGATCTCTTGGCAGTCCATGTAGCAGGAGAAAACCAGCTAGGAGACTCTGTCAGCTGGGTCAGATAGCTGCTGTCATCCCTGAACCAGGGCATGGTAGTCCACTTGTGAGTGGTCCTGTTTGCCTCTTGGAGGAACAGAAAAATGAGGTTGTTCTGTTCCTGCTCCCCTCAGACCAGGACACTGCAGGGGAATGCCTTCTCTTGGCCCTGGTCCCCTAGCCTTCTTTATGCCTTCCCCCTCTTCCTTTTGATTCACAAGGTGGTGATCAGGGTCCTCAGCCTCAGTAGCAGATTGCTGTGGAGGTTGCCTTTCCACCGACATGCTAACAAGAAAACAAGGAACAGTCCTCCACCCGGATCTTTCGTACCTGCACCTCTCAGCCTGGTTACTGAGAGGCTAGACTTCCAGGGCTTGGGACTCTTGGAAGATGTTTTCCATGTGGTGGAGGTGTCCTGGAAGGAGTCGACTCGCAGAATGTATGCCTGCAAGTAGAAGAGGTTCTCACTGTGGTACTAAGAGAAGGATTCTGATCCAGTTGGCTGCCCAGTAGCGACTATCCTTGACTACTTTGGTCCTTGTCTCAGTCGAAAGTGCGAGCCACAACCATATAGGTGAATCTGGCAGCTGTCTCTGCATACCGGGCATGGGTTGGTATGCCGACAGTGGCATAGGAAGGAGAAAGTGGCTGAATGCATTTTCAAAGGCCTGGATAATTTGTCCCCTGTGATGTGCGAACCACCACCTCCATGCGTCCTACTCCTGGTACTGGCTATGCTCATGGACAGGCCATTCGAGCCAATGCCCAGGTGGGAACTCTCACACTTGTGGAAAGCTGCCTTCTTGGTGGCCATCACATTAGCCAGAAGGGTGAGTGAGCTCCAAGCACTCTCTGTGGAGTCACCTTATGTGGTCTTCCATAAGGACAAGGTCATCCTTCACCCCCACGTGAAATTCCTCCCAAAGATTTTTGTCAGAGTTCCACCTTAACCAGTTGATTGACCTCCTGGTTTATTTTAACAAGTCAGCCTCGGACGCCAATTGCAGATTTCACACATTGAACCTGTGGAGGGCACTAGCCTACTGTTAGGCACGTATGGCGAGAATTTGCAGTGAGGCTCACCAGCTATTTATAACATACGCTGCAGCTGCGCCTGGCTGACCGGCAGCAAAGTAAATGATTGCCAGGTGGATCACATCCTGCATCAGCCTTCACTATAGGTTGGCTGGTAAGGAGTCACCCAAGGGATTGAAGGGTCATTCAACCAGACATACCACTGTGTCTGTGGCTGCTTCCAAGGGTATCCCATTGAGCAGATGTGTAGGGCTGCAGCCTGACAACAGCACACATGTTCATCTCCCACAACATCATCAACGTGCAGAGTTGTCATGATGCTGCTTTTGGAGCCTCAGTCTTCCAGCCTGTTTGTCAAATAGGGTTGCGCGCTTTGCCTCATCCTCCCAGAGGACTGCTTGGAATCTTCCAGAGTGTGGCTAGTGAACTGTATCCATGACACTAGAAATAAAGGATATTTACCTGTAACAGTGGTTCTCCTGGCAAGTGACGCATGGTTCCATGCTTTCAGGGAGCTAGATCTGATGTTAATGGGGCAGAGCTGGAGTATGCCACCATGGTTGGGGGGCTTAGCTTGAAGACGTTATGGTGACTCAGCTGTCTCAGGCAGACTGCCAGAATGTTGACGTGAACTGTATATCACTAATAGAACTAATATTACAGGCATGTAACCCATATTTCCAGGTGAGTAACTACTACTGATGGGCCACACTGCTGAGTGACTAACTCAGTGCTGTGGAACTGACATCAGAGCACAGCCAGAAAACCCTGGAACAATAAACAGAAGGAGGAGAATTCAGACATACAGTCAGTAAGAAAAGGAAACACACTCCTTTCTTTGTCCCCCTCCCCCCAAAATCTGCCAGAGAGCCTCAGAAGAAAGGATATAATTAGAAAAAATGGGGGAAGGGTGTTTGAAGGTATCCAAGCACCGTTAAGGTTTATACGATAGACTTAATGGATAAAGTCAACTTTATGCATGTTATATAAAATCTATGACAATGTGGAATTAATGGAGGGATTACATTTAAAGCATAGAATTAGACTAAATGTGAGAGGGCATAGCAAGCAAATACAACCTACAAGATTTAAAACAGAGAAAAGGAAAAAGCATTTTACTCAGAGAGTGGTGGGAACATGGAATAAACTAGCAGAGGATGTGGTGTGCAGTACTAACATTACTATTTATAAGCATAATCTGGATAAGTACTTAGCAGAAAGGAAGATAGAGTTGTTTTGCTATAACCGAAAGGGAAAGCATATATGGGCAAATGTCTTCTGCTGCCTCTACAAATCATAAGTCATAAGTCAAAGTGCCAAAAATGTATTGGGTAAAGGTATTAAGATGAATTGTAAAATGGTAAGAGAAAAATAGAAACTGTACTGATTTAAATGGATCACCTGACAATGCAATAAATCCCTTTTGATGTGTGGTCGGGTCTCCAGTCTCCTTTGTATGTCCACAAATTTTTATTTTTTTTTTCCACACCAGATGAGTTTTGTAAGCAAAACAATCGACTTAGGGGTGTGCATTAAGGGTTTCTGGGGATGCTCCGCCTTTAGCCGTATGCCTCACAAAACCCCTGGGGTGTGCATTGCATAGAAAATAATGCATGGGATGGAGTTTGTTAGGTAAGCAATAACCCACAACAGGGTATGGGGTTGTAGTTATTTAATGCATGCCTTGGGTGCGCCTCGTGCCTTCACAGCACCCAAGGCGTGCATTCAGTCCCTATAACCCTATACCTTGGAGTGGGTTACTGTGCTTATAACATGGGTTATGTTTGAAAAAAAAAAATCACAAAGGTGTTTTTTTGTTCTTTGAAGAGGGAAAATTTGAGTGCATCTTGCCGACTTGAAAAGTAGTCCCCAGAACTCATGCCTATGGTGCATAGTTTATGAACATACAAATGCCAGAAATGAGTCCTGAAATTATTCCTGACATTTGTATGTTCATGAAATAAATAACATATGCATGAGTGTCTCTCTCTCTCTCTCTCTCTCTCCCCCCCCAACACAAAGTATGCTACAAGACAGAGAGAGAGAGAGAAAGCAAAAGAAACGCTTCACATTCAAGTTCAGAACTCTAAACACATAATTTGCTCAACAACTGTAATATACAAGTAACTAAAAAAAACTTCACATTCAGGTGACATAAAGTCACTTTCCTGCTTTCTAAATCCTGAATCTCCCTCATTTGCTGCCTGTCCTAAAAATATTTTGAATCCTACAACTGTGCCTTTCTTGCCCTTAAATGGCTTTTAATCAGCTTGCCTAAGCAAAATCTAACCGCTGATCAAAAGCTTGCTTCATGTTTATTTCCTCAGTCACAGAACAAGATAAGGTATACAGGGTGTCAGCCACTCTTCAAAGACTTTCACAGCTTATGTTGTGCTCTTTTCAGCATTTCTGCTGCTCCATGAGAGGTGATTGATTCCCTTTGTTCTGTGTGTCTCTCTGTGGAGTGATATGCATTTTTTTTGTACTCAGCCAGTCCTCAAAAACTTTCACAGCCCAAGTTGTGCTCTTTTGTGTATTTCTTTCATCCTTTTGCTTTCCCAGAAAACCCAGTTGCATTCTGTCCAGTGTTACATACCTACCACCAGTTTCAGCACATTCCCGTTTTATTTCCATTTTCATTGTGTTTCTTCTTCTCTTTGTGGGAGGTTCACCATCTAGAAAACTTTGCTGTACTTGCTGATGGACTGCAACATTTCCAAACATACTAAAATTGACCTCCATTGTGGAAATCCTGTTTGGTTCCCTGCTTACAGATGGGGAAAATAGTTGCTCTCAGCTGCTTCTCCCTTTGATCTGACAACATCTTGGGAATTCCTCTGTTGTGGGTCTCTGTCTGTGGAGGGGTACATCTGTAGGCACATTCAGAAGGATTTTCTTTCAGTGGAAGTAGTTCTGGCACGGTAACTTTTGAGTAAATAGGAGATTTGATCAACAGCCACCTGATGCTCTTTGACCAATCAGGTTGCCTCCTTTTTCCAACCCATGTTATAAAAGAGTTTTATACACACCCGGGGATGTGATGCTAAGCTCTCAGGGTTTATCAAGTATCACGCACCAGGGGTATGTATTAAATTCGAGTTTCACTGAACCCCATGCATTAGTTTTTATAATTGCTGGTGAGCACTTTTTTTCCAACCAGAAATTATAAAAACAGCACTGAGAAAGCATGGATCTTCCTAGACATAAAGTCTCCACCACTCATTCACACTAGTGGGACTACGCTGGAGGTGCTAGGCCTGAGCAGGAGCCAAAAATCTTTGGGAGGGCCGGCGCCGAGATATAGGCTATCTCGGCATCGACCCTCCAACCACCTCAGTTCCTTTTTTCCTGCTATCGAGTGCACTTCAGTGACAACAATGCTCGCCCACCAGGAGTCAGATCTTCATGTCTATATGACAGCAGCATAGTCTTTCAGTATTTGATTAGTCTTTTAGAATATTTATTTATTTAAAAAAAAAGGTTTCATTTTTCGTTTGAAGTAACAAAGAAAAGAAGTCTCTTCAGCCCACCATCGACGGAGTCGACCATGGACGGGGCCAGTGACGGTAGGGAGACTTTGCATGAAGGCTGTTTCAGCAGCAGGGCTGAGTCCGGTCCGCCGCCCTCTCCAGAGGGAGGGTCTGACTATGGGCAGTCCGGTGCTTGGGAAGCAGGGCGGTCCTCCCAAAAGCACAAAAAGAGGCAGGCTCGTTCCTGATCTTCATCGGGGACCCGGCACTGCTCGGCTTTGAGTTCTTCTTTGTCCCACCGGTCAAAGAAGATGTGGTGTCACTCAAGGTCGCCCTCTGGTATGTCTGCACGGAGATCGTCGGTAGCGGGGAACAGGCGGCCGACCCCGGCTCCGTCAAGGTCTCCTGCAGCCTCGGTTCCCGGTGGCCGTCATCCTCGACTCTGGAGTCCTTCCCTGCCCCCTGGGGGAGTCCTCCGGTGAGTAGTTTCATCATTGGGCCGCTCTGATGGAGCATTGGGTTCAGCGGTTTTCCAGACTTCCCAAGCCTGCAGAGCTGAACCCGGGGCCTTCGGGTCTGGGGGCTTCGGACCCGTGGGTGGAGCGGTTGGATCAGCATTGTCGCGCGACACCTTCTTCAATGCTGTTGTCGCCGCACTCTTGTGTTTTCCCCCTCACATGGCTGCAGCGCAGGGGCCAGCACATGTACTGCCTTCTCTTACTCATGTTTTCAGATCTTAAGCCTTGGATGCCCCGGGCTTAGGGTTGGGGTCTCCAGGCACTTGCCCAGCACCGGTTGTGGCGCTGGCGCCATTTTCGATGCCACCTCAGGTGCCAGAATTTTCGAGACTGTTTTAAGGAGCACCTCCTCCTGCTCTTTTCTCCATTTCCTTTATATACTATTCCTTTCTGGGCTAGTAGGAGATAATGTTGAGCCTGATCCTGATCTGTGATTAGAAGATGACTTCGATGAAGATTCATCTTTTGGAGTGGAAAGTAAGCCCTCTACTCCAGCAGAGCCTTTGGTCGGGGAATTATCCTTTAAGTCTCTCCTGAAGAATATGAATTCCTCTCTCTCTTTTTCTTTCTCTCTCTCTCTCTCTCTCCAGACCTCTGTGGTTGATCCTGGGAAGCTGTTGCGCCTTCAGTATCTGCATTTCCCGGAAATCCCTGTGGAATTGACATCTCCAGTACAGCTCTCTTTCGAGACTCGTTCTCAGATGGTGTGCGACAGCCTAGTGCTCATTCCTTCTGTGGCCAAGTCCATAGACCGGAAATACGCTCCCCCAAGGATAGGCAGTCTTGGCCTCTCAAGCCTTTGCAGACGCCGTAGTGGTCTTGGCAGAAAATGACAAAGCTGTTCTCCCTCAAGAGTCTACTGCTCGTCCAGTAAATAAAGAATCCTGTAAGACTGACACTATAGGGAAGCGAGTGTTCGCCACTGCTACCCTAGGAATGCGTATTGCTAGCTACCAGGGCTATTTCTCTCAATATGAGTATACCCTCTGGCACTCGCTAAAAGCCACTGTGGAGGCTCTTCCGGAGTTGGACGTTGGTTCAGAGCTTCTCCAGACTAATACTAGAGGCATTGAGTCCAATAATCAGCAGCTTAAGGCTGCAGTGGATGCCTTTGACACTGCTTCGAAGGCAGCAGAAGCTGGGATATGCACCTGGCATCACTCATCGTTATGGACTTCGGGGTTCACAAATGATGCTCAACAGACAGTCATGAGTTTTCCATTTGATGTAGTTTATCTGTTTGGCCCACAGGTGGAGCAGGCACTGGAGGCCACTCAAAAAACTAGGACTGCTATTAAGATTTATTTATTTATTTTTTATTTATTTTGTTTTTGTTGACTGGGTAAGTGCACTAGACAAATCCTGCCTATTTTCAGGCACGACCCGGGGGAGGGGGATACAGATGAATGCCAACTGACCTTGAACCAGATTAAGCTGTTGGTGGTATTTTTAGTGAATTGATTGAAAAGATGGCCAGACCCCTCAGCGGGGTGTAAACCACTTGCAGTTTCATAACCCTCAGTCCTTTTGCGGTAAAGGCAGAGGGTTTTTCACAAGAACCAAGTCCCTCAGCTGCAAAAAAAGATGCAGCAGAAGGCACAGGGCCCAAAGGCACCTAGTGCCACCCTCTGAAGATCCGGCCCGGGTTCCACCTCAACTGTCCGAGGGGGACTCTTCTTCGGCAGTAGGGGGGCATCTGACCTAGTTTTACAACCAGTGGAAGTCGGTCACAACGGACAAGTGGGTCCTCAGGATAATTTGCAAGGGTTACTCTCTGAATTTCTCAGCCCCCCCCCCGACCACCTCGCTTCTGAGATTCAGAGCCTTCTGAACAACAGGACAGTAGAAGTGGTTCCGCAGGAGGAACTGGACACGGGATTCTACTCCCATTACTTACTAGTTCCAAAGAAAACAGGTGGTATGTGCCCTATTCAAGACCTAAGGAAGTTAAACAAATTCCTTTTCAAAGAGAAATTCAGAATAATATCACTTGGTACACTTCTACCTCTGATTCATCAAAACAAGTGGCTGGCCTCCCTGGACATGCAGGACGCCTACCAACATGTTCCCATGCACCCAAGCCACCACACGTATTTCCGATTTGTGGCTTTGGGCCAGCACTATCAAGTTCAGAGTCCTGCCCTTTGGGCTGTCCTCTGCACCTCGAGTCTTTGCAAAGTTCTTTGCAGTACTCGCAGCGCATCTCAGGAAACTCGGAATTCAAGTATTCCCATATCTGGACGACTGGCTCCTAGCAAGCTCCTCCAGACAAGGGACGCAGGAAGCGGTGGCCACGGCTTACAAGTTCCTCACATCATGGAAGTTCTGTTGAATCTGGAAAAATCACAGCTGCAGCCCTCCGAACAACTCCTCTTCATAGGAGCTCTCCTGGACACTTCCAGAGCAAGGGCCTTTCTTACGGAGAACAGGAGAAACAATATTCTCCAGATAGCTCGCTTCATCAAAGTGAACAACTTGGTTTGAGCTCTCTCGATGCAGCATATACTGGGTCTCATGGCGTCATCGGTGTTTACAGTGCCTCTGGATCGCCTTCACGTGAGAACCACTCAGTTGATGCTCAGTACCCAGTGGTCCCTGACCACACATCCACAGTCCTTTCACATCAAGGTGACGGAACCCCTAAGGAGGTTGCTTACCTGGTGGACGCAGGAGGTCAACCTTCTTCAAGGCTTTCTCTTTGCTCCACTGGAGGCACAGCTCACCATCACCACAGATGCATCTCTATATCGGTTTGGGAGCTCACTGTTTGGATCTCCATACCCAGGGTCTGTGGAGTCAGGATGAGTCTCAGCTACACATAAATTTTCTGGAAATGAGAGCTGTCCTGTACACTGTCCGAGCCCTGAAGGATATCCTCTGTCGAAAGGTAATTCTCCTTCAGACGGACAACAAGGCAGTGATGTACTACACCAACAAGTAGGGTTGAGCACACTCTTACCTTCTCTGCAGGGAAGCGATGAGAGTGTGGGAATGGTGCCTGGAGCATGAAGCCCTGATCCAGGCAGTGTACCTACCTGGAGTCAAGAACGATCTAGCAGATCACCTCACCAGAACGGAGGTGGGTCCACACGAGTGGTCTTTCGACTCAAACATCTTGCAGTTGCTCTTTGAAGAGTGGGATACCCCGGACCTGAACCTTTTTGCGTCCCCACTCAATGCAAAACTGCCTCTATTCTGCTCCAGAAATCAATAACCTTGCATTTTCTGTCAGGATGCATTCAGACTGCGGTGGACAAGATGCTTTCTGTACGCATTTCCTCCTCTTACCTTAGTTCAAAGGGTGCTGCTGAAGCTGGAGGCACGGGGGGAAGGGAATAATTCTCATCACCCCATACTGGCCTTGTCAGATTTGTTTTCTGTTAATCAACAGATTATCAAACGTTCCAACGAGACAACTACCACTTCACACGGACCTCCTGACCCAGGGCCCAGTGGTCCATCCCTACCTGAGGTCCCTTCATCTCCATGCTTGGCGCCTGAGGAGATAGAGGTAGGTAGATCTAACATCTCCCATAGAGTCTGACATTCTCCTAGCAGCCCACAAGCTGGCCACTAGGAAAACTTACATAGCAAAGTGGAAACAAATATCTGGTGCACGAAGTCCTCCCTGGACTCCTTTTCTTGCCCACCAAACAAGGTCTTAGAGTATCTGCTAGACCTGTCAAATGCAAGGCTACAATACTCGATGGTGACTGTACACCTCTGAGCGATTTCAGCTTACCATGAGCCTGTCCATAATTATGTCAGTGGCTCAGCTGCCCTTGGTTTAGAGGTTCCTTAAGGGTATCCGCCACACTAGGTCACCAGTCAGGAGTCCGGTAGCCACTTGGGATATCAACCTTGTGCTAGACATGCTCACTCATAAACCTTTCTAGCCTTTAGCAACCTGCGAGTTGAAGTTCCTGACCTGGAAGGCTGCCTTCCTTGTAGCCATTACTTCCCATCACAGAGTGTCTGAAATACATGCCCTGGTCACAGACCCTCCGTATACAGTATTTCACAAGGACAAAGTGGTTCTCAGAACTCACCCTAAATTTCTTCCAAAAGGAGTCTCAGAATTCCACCTGAACCAGCCATTGGTCCTTCAGACCTACTTTGCAAACTTTCAGAATGAAGGGAGGCGTGCCCTACATTCTCTGGATGTAAAAAGAGTTTTGCGGTTCTACATTGGGAGAACGAAAGAGATCCGCAAATCCAAGCAACTCTTTGTCTCTTTCAGCATGGCCCGGCTGGCTCAGCCTGTTACCATCAGGTGTATTTCAGCGTGGCTGGTAGCATGTGTCTGCCATTACTATTTGATGGTGCAGGTCAAGCTGGAACGCATGGTGCACGCCCACTCTGCCAGAGCAGTCGCGGCATCTCTGGCAGAGATACGGAACATGCCCATTGCAGACATCTGCAGTACAGTTACTTAGAGCTCTGTGCACACCTTTGTGAAGCACTACGCCTTGGATGTCCATGCCAGACAGCATCCTTCCCTTGGCAGGACAGGACTTCTGTCCTGAGTGAGCTCCTGTCTCTCCTGCCGCCCTTCTCGAGGGATTTTTTTGGCTTTGTACTCTCCCACTAGTGTGAATGAGTGGTGGAGACTTTTATGTCCGGGAAGATATGAAAATTATGTATCTGCCGTAATTCTTGATCTTTTTGGATGAAGTCTCCCCCACTCATTCACATACACACCCACCATCCCCTGAGCTCACTTATCTTGTTTTTGGTCTTCACTCCCTCGTTGGCTGGCTATGAAAAGACTGTTGTGTTGACCCTTCTCATATGGGTCATACGGACGATCTTATGTTCAACATGGGTTAGTTTCACTAGGTTGGTTACACTATACCTCCTCAGTAAAAAAAAGTACTGAGAATTGGTTGGAGGGCTCGACACCAGCAGCGAGATAGCCAGTGCTATGCGCGCCACAAGATGTGTGGTCCTACCGAGCTGCCCTCCTGAAGATATTTGGCCCTGCTCAGTCCTAGCACCTCCAGCATAGTCCCACTAGTGTGAATGAGTGGTGGAGACTTCATCCAGAAGATTAAAATTCAGGTAGTGCGTAATTTCAATCTTACTTGAGAAACAGCTCTTGCAGCAGGTTACACCATTAGGACCGAAGCGGCAGGCGCCAGGACCCCACGGAAATTTTCTAGCTATCAGTATTCAGCGGGGGACCGCCTCCGACGTCGGTCCCGCCCCCAACGTCCGGTGTAATACATAAGGAGGCGGCCCCCCAGAATCCCAAGTTCTTTTCCCGCCGTCGACTCGCCAGCATCGGCCTCTCGGTCTCTACCTAGCACACGACGACTTAGAACTTCTACTATTTCTTCAAACTGATGTCCTCTCCAACTCCTTCTCTTGAGGGACACCTTTCCAAGTGAGCCTGCGGAAAACAAATCCCTTTTAAGGATCCTCGTTCCTCCTGCGTGCGGTGCTTAGGCCCAGACCATGATATCAAGGCCTGCAGCTTTTGCCAAGGGTTCAACAGCCACACCAGGTTCCTCTGTCAGCAGGCACCTCAGGCTTATCTGCTGGAAGAAAAACTGAAAAGGGTGGACCAAGAACCTTCCTCCAGGGGCGATTCTTCCTCCAAGGCCCATAAACACCGGGACAAGCACTGGGAGACAGTAAGGTCTAGATCCCCAAACTGGGCCTCAGACTCCTGTAGCTCCTCCAGATCGGACCGCTCTCCCTCCCGGGCCTGGTCTCAGCCCCCTCTGGTCAAAATCGGGGCTTCAAGTGGTTCTTCGACTCTCCAGCCCATAAAGACTTCAAGGCCCTTGGTTTCCTCCACTCCCTCTTGGGCCTCTTCTAAGTCTTCCGAACGCAATAAGTCTTCCTCATCAACCCGACGTCGGGACCCCGAATCCAGATCGGTCTCCCAGCCTCCCAGAGGTCCGGATGCAACACCAAAGAAGACCAAAGACCTGACATCCCTAAAGCAGACGTCGGACCCGATGTCGGCCTAGCACCGGACGTCGGCCAAACACACGAAATCTGCTAGGCGTTCGCTGGAACTGAGGACACCAGCCAGGCACCAGACACCGGCCGGGCGTTCGCCGGACCCGAAGGCGTCGGCCTCGCATTCACCAGAGCCGAAGACCACCCCCAGTCACCGGTGGACATCGGTCACAGGGACTCCATGAAGGAGGACACTGCACTGCCCGAACACCAGACGGGCGACGCTGAGGATGCCGGGCTCCCGAGGGAACCTTTGCCTACCCCGGAGACACCCGGGGACCCGACACCAGACCCCGACGACAGACCACCGGCACCAGGCCCGTCGTCGGGCATGAATCTTCAAGAAGTAAAGGACGTCTTTACTTTCTGGTGGGACACCATCCGAAAGAACGTGGTCCCTGTAAAACCTCCTCCTTCACCTCCTACACCCGCTCCTCCACCTAAGGGGCCAGCAGGATGACCGCCAACCCCCTAAGGAGCAGACTCCACCTCCTAGGGGTAGATCCAAGGACAGGAGAAGACCTCCCTCTAGATCTTCATCAGGGTCCCCCAGCCCCAAGCGACCCAGACGTCGTCGGTACATGCCATCAGGGGAGGACTCCAGATCGGATATCCCGGATTATTCCAGATCTCCTTCTCCACTCAGCATTCCCTCACCTGACCCACGTGACCTTCCCAGGTCTCCTCCGGATGATCCCTCGTTCGCTGAGATCATGAGGCACATCCAGGAAAACATGGGGTGGGATGCTGAAGACCTCGACCCCGAATGACAGCGCCTTGCCCGTTATCTATGGCAGAAGGACCCAAAGCCTGTGGTAGTGCCACCCTTGGTGGACACCTTCGCGGACGTCACCAAGGCTGCATGGAAGCGTCCACACTCCACTCCTGCTGTGCCGAAGAAGGCTGACTGCCTGTACAAGACCGTGAGAGAAGACCAGTACTTGGCTCAACAACCTCTGGCAGACTCCCTGGTCATTACGGCCTTGCATGACCAGTCCCAAAGACCACAGCATATGAGCACACAGGCACCGGACCAGGAATCCAAACAACTGGATGCACTGGGGAGGCATACGTATGTGGCTGCTACATGTGCCATCAGTCCCTAAACTACCTAACCCACATGGTACAGTTTCAGAATGCCCTGTGGGAACAGGGCCAGGACCTGGTCGATAAACTCCCGGATGGCGATCAGAAGGTGGAGCTCCTAAACCTTCTCCACACAGGGTCTGATGTGGGTACCCAAGTTCTGTGAGCCGCATACGATTCTGCGGACTCGTCTGCCAGAGCTGTAGCTTCAGGTGTTTGTCTCCGGAGACACTCTTGGCTCTGTGTCTCCGGCTTCACCCTGGACGTACAGAAGAACATTCTTGACGTCCCCTACAACGGCGAAGTTCTCTTTGATGAACCCTCGGAGAAGGTTATCACCAAACTCCAGGATGCTTGGAAGGCAGTCAGGTCTGTACAGGCCATGTACAGATCTAGGCCTGGTTCCTTTCATAGGAACCAGAGCCGTTTTCGCAGCCGGCAGCAAAGGCAGCAGCCACGTTCCGGCCAGCAACAAAGGGGCACCTTTCAGCGCAAAGCCCAGGCTAAGTCATCCCCAGGCAGAGGCCAGCGCTACACTAAACCGGCCCAGCCTGCAGGGACCAGTGCTGCCACAGCATGACTCCTTCCGGCCCCGCCTCCCTCTGATCAACGGGCACAGGTCGGGGCCCATCGCTCACCACTTTTTAAGGTGGCAGTCAATTACCGCCGACCGGTGGGTGCTCCAACTGGTCAAGAAAGGCCATTTCATAGAGTTTCTCGACCACCCACCAGCAAGACCTCCCCTGCTTTCCCGTTACTCGGGTCAGCACGCCCTGCTCATACAGCAGGAGGTGCTCATGCTCTATGAAAAAGAAGCTATAGAGCACGTTCCAAGGATCCAGAGGGGTGCAGGATATTCTCACTTCTTTCTGGTTCCAAAGAAAACAGGGGACCTCCGTCCGATGCTGGACCTCAGCGATCTGAATGAGTCAGTCCTGCACAAACGCTTCCGCATGGTGACCCTCCCAGGTCTTATTCCCATGCTCAAGCAGGATGCCTTTCTAGCGTCCTTGGATATGCAGGACGCTTATCTGCATATACCCATTCCTCAAGCGCACAGGAAGTTTCTGCGCTTCGAGTTCCAGGGCCACCACCATCAATTCTGAGCCTTCCCCTTCAGACTGTCATCGGCATCTCGGGTCTTCACCAAGTGCATGGCGGTCGTAGCAGTGACTCTGAGGAGACAAGGCCACTACGTGTTCCCCTACCTGGACAACTAGCTTCTCATGGCTCCCTCTCGGGAGGCCCTGATGTCTGCCATTTATCATACTCGGTCTCTGTTCGAGACGTTGGGCATCATCATCAATCGAGAGAAGTCACGCCTGGTTCCGTCACAGACTCTGCAATTCATAGGCGCAGTTCTGGACACGAAGGCCATAATCCGAGATTGGCAGTGGTGGTTAGATCCGAAGAATTTGTTGGCAGGAGTCCCCTTCATTGCGCCGTCTCCGATTGCGACGCTCTCCACAGACGCCTCAGGGCTAAGATGGGGAGCACACCTCGAGGGTGTCCGGTCTCAGGGCCTGTGGACAGCCCAAGAGACTCCTCTCCACATAAATATCCTGGAAATGAGAGCCGTTCTTTACGCCCTGCAGGCCTTCCAGTTGGAGATTCCACGGTACGCTTCTGTTACAAACAGCATTACCCACAGTGATGTATTACTAACAAACACTGAGGCACCCATTCCTACCCACTTTGCAGGGAGGCCATGAGTGTGTGGGATTGGGTTTTGCAACACGGCCCAAACCTCATTGCCGTTCATGCCTCAGGAGTGGACAGTGTCATCGCAGACGGCCTGAGCCGCTCTCAGGCCAGAGTCCACGAGTGGGAACTACTTCAGGAGGTAGCAGAGGATCTTTTTCGCAGATGGGGTACACCAGAGTTGGACCTTTTCGCGTCCCCATCCAACGCAAAACTGCCCAATTTTTGCTTGCTAGATCCAGGGCCTGGTGTTTTCTGGCGAGACGTGTTGTCCCTCTCCTGGGCGGGCAGATTCCTCTATGCCTCCCCCCCCCTTTCCGTTGATCCAGAGGGTTCTTCTCAAACTTCACAAGGAGCATGCGACGCTGGTACTTATCGCGCCGTTTTGGCCCAGGCAGATCTGGTTCCCTCTACTACATCAGCTGTCCCGGGAACCTCCAGTGCCTCTGCCAATCAGCTCCCACTTGCTTTCAGGAGGTGGGTTCCTTGGTTCATCCGGACCTTTGTTCACTGAACCTGCACGCATGGCTCCTACAGACATAGCCATGATGCGATACGGGGTCTCGCAAGAGGTAGCAGATGTTCTTGCTGCTGCTAGGAAACTGGCTACTCATGCTACTTACGCCATGAAGTGGCGCAGATTTTGTGTATGGGTTCAAGCACGCGGTTTTTCGCCTATGGATTGTCCAGAAATGTTGGTCTTGGACTACCTCCTGTCCCTTTTTCAGACAGGCTTGGCCTACTCCTCGATTAAGGTACACCTCTGTGCCATCTCAGCCTGTCACATTCCTGTAGGCCAACGCACCATATCTCAGTTGGACACAGCACGAGCCTTCCTGAGGGGTGTTCTCCACCTTAGGCCCCCAATTAAGGATCTGATTCCGCCATGGGATCTACCCTTTGTCCTGGAGCAGCTTATGCTGCCACCCTTTGAACCAGCCTCAGACTGCGAGCTACATCTTCTTACTTGGAAGACGTTGTTTTTAGTTGCCGTCACCTCGGTCAGAAGAATTTCTGAACTTCATGCACTTATGTGCAAAGAACCTTATTTGGTTTTTCACCAAGACGGGGTATCCCTACGGACTAATCCTAAGTTTCTGCCTAAGATGGTCTCAGCTCTCACCTTTAATCAGGACATCGATCTACCAGTGTATTTCCCCAGGTACTCTAATCGAGGAGAGGCCCCTGTTACACACTTTAGATGTGCGTAGGTGTCTCAGATACTACCTGACCAGAACCAAACACCACCGAAAATCGGACCAGTTTTTTGTCTCCTTTGTCCACAGGATGATGGGAGCTCCTGTTTCAAAACTGTCACTGTCCAGGTGGCTCATTCAGTGTATTACATTCTCTTACCAGAAGCGCAACAAACCCTTATCGGGCGCGTTTAAGGGTCATTCCACAAGGGGGGTGGCTACCTCCTTTGCGGCCCTAAAGAATGTGTCCACCTCGGCCATTTGTGCTGCAGCTACTTGGAGCTCCCTGCACACTTTCATCAGGCATTATAGCCTGGATATAGCATCGAGGCGAAGAGCAGGTTTTGGTCTAGCAGTCCTTCAAGGACTTCTGTCCTAGGTCTACGTTTTGTTAAGGATCTCTACCTTCCCTCCTCCCAATGGTGTAGGATTTCCATTATTGCTTGGGAATCAGTCCTAATGGTGTAACCTGCTGCAAGAGCTGTTTCTCGAAGTAAGATCGTACAGTTACGTAAGAACTTAGCGTAACAGTAGATCTTCGAGAACAGCTCTTGCAGCAGGTACTTTCTCTCCCACCATCCCCGCTGGAGGTAGATTCCATTTCCAAAATCCTTCTCCTAGGATCAGGTGTTCTCAGCATCTCTGATTGCCATTTGATGGTGGATCCTCAGTCTCCTTTTCTGATGTCATCCAGAGGCTGGGAGTCTCCGGCGGGAGAACTGGGGATTCTGGGGGACCGCCTCCTTATGTACTGTGCCTGACATCGGGGGCAGGACCGACGTCGGAGGCGGTTCCCCGCTGAATACTGGTAGCTAGAAAATTTTCGTGGGGTCCTGGTGCCTGCCGGCTTCAGTCCTAATGGTGTAACCTGCTGCAAGAGCTGTTCTCGAAGATCTACTGTTATGGTAAGTTCTTACGTAACTGTACTTTTTTCTATCATTTTTTTTTTTTTTTTTTTTTATGTGTTTACAACAGAAGTGATTAGAACATGAATGTGTTTTTTTCTCATTTATTTATTGAATTATCTCTACGTGAACTCCTTTCTGGTAGAAGAGAATCCGGAAATTATAAAAACTGCAAAATGAGTAGACAGCAGTGCACAAAACGGCTGAAAAATCCGACTTTTAAAAACTCGTCTTTCAACTTAGAAATGTGCACTGCTTGTGCCTGAGTGATGAAAACATTTCTATTTCTTTTGAGAAAAGTCTAAGAAACAGTTCATAACATTGAAAAATATGAAACTTGTTATGCCCTTTGCTTTTTGAGTCTGTCCGTGCCCACAGCTGCAGCGGGAAGTGAAACAGACAGCAGCTGTGCGGCTATGAGAATGGGCCATGCACTTAGAGAATAAGGTAGCGTCTGCCATAATAACTGGCTGGTTATTATGGCAAATAATAACTGGTTTAGCCCATAGAAGAAACTGCTCATTAGTTATTACAAATGCTATAGTGCTCACCCTCTCATATATTACTACTTTCTAAAAGAAGACATGTCCGCATATACCCATTAAGTGACTGGGAGCAATGGGACTAACCTGTGTAATAAACAGCACTGTGAGGACAGCAGTGAGTCTTGTTGTCATGAGCCCCCTGGTCACTAAATCCCGGGCAGCCGAATAGAACCTCCTGTTTGCAGAGAGGATCCCCCTTTTTAAGAACTCGTGAGAAGGAATAAGGGTTCCGGAAGATTTACCAACCTTTCTTTTCCCAGTGGGAGGGTGGAAACTGTAGTTTCGAGTTCTCTTGACTCTGCACTACTTTCAGTATTTGAATCCCACTATGGCCGCTGGCTACATCTTGCCCAAGTAGTTTGGTACGATAGCCGAGCGGTTCTATCTTTCAAGGCACACAGTCTTTTCAAAACCCCTCTGTTAAAATGTTAGATCACACAATCAGACCCACAGGCAGAGTTGATAAGAAAATCATAAAAGTTTACTTAAAATAAAAGCAATACAGAAAAGTCTACAGTTTGGAAGAACTTTGAAATGCAGACAATATCAAAAGTAAAACTGGATGGTTTACAGGAAAACACGAGATACTGTTATTCTAAACTATACCTGGTTTTGATGTTAGAGTCCAGACAAGATTTTAAATGTCCTTGTAGAGATGAGTTCTTAAGCAACAGTTTGTAGCAAGTTTGTATCCCAAGTCAGTTCCTCTGAATGTCCCTTTAAAAAAGGCTTCAGGTGCTTCCTCGGCGAAAAGTCTTGGTTTCCAAAATTCTGACTTAAAATCAGAATTTTCTGTTCGGTATGTGAAAAGTCAAAATTTCCACACACTTAGGTCTGGTTTTAGAGATTATCCAGGCCTGTACATATACTTCTGGTCTTCAGGTATATGCCAGCTGGACAGGCTATCTGACCCCCAGCTAAACTGTTTATCAACTGCTCTGAGTTCAAAATGTGTGTCTTATACATACAGGCTGGTCATCTTCAAGCCACACCCACGTGTGATTGGGTGCAACAGTTTACCTTTCCCTGTAGGTGTTACTGTGGTTCCATGTCAGGTTTCATGTCAACCCCAGTGACATCTGGTCCATGCATTTGGCTTAACTCCTGACCCCCTAGATCATCCATCTGACCTCTTCCTATCATGGAAAGCTAGATACCCAGTTTTTTCTAAGAGTTATGATTTCCTGGGTCCATAAACCTGTCTGTCTCCCTTATCTGGAGACGTACCAGATCCACCTTAGCCATTAGAACAATTAAGGCTATTTTTGTAGTTTCATTCCTAAAAGCCTTTTAAAGAGACAGTGTCTTAATTCTAAAGTACATTAGAGCATATACAATATGAACCCACATAAATGGGATCTAGGTCTATCATGTGACATTCCTCTGTCCTAAAGCCGAATGTGGGGGGAACACGCCCCTGGTTGGAGGCAGTTCTTCCCAGTTCTGTTATAGATCCAGTGTGCATGATAGGCCATCTGCGTTCCCATATTTGGACCCAGGGCTATGCGAAATCTCCATGTCATAAGCCTGTAGGGCAGTACTCCATCTCAGAAGTTTCCCATTTGTTTTCCCCATTTGGCCCAACCATATTAATTGGTTGTGATCCGTTGGGACCTTAAAATGCCTCCCATTAAGGTATGGTTCCAGTTTTTTTTAATGCCCAAACTAAGGCGAGACATTCCTTCTCTACTGTTGAATAGGCCTATTCCCGTGGAAACAGCTTCTTGCTTAAGTATACAATGCGGTAATCTCTCCCCTGATTGGATACTTGGCCGAGGACTGCCCCTATTCCCACATCTGAGGCATCCATCTGTACTACAAATGGCCTGTTGTAGTCTGGGCTAGCTAGCACTGGGGCCCTGCACAGCGAGGTTTTCAGCTGAGTGAAGGCCTGCTCACAGACTGCGTCCCATTTTAACTTCCTAGGCTTATTCTTTGTCAGCAACCCAGATAAAAGAGCAGCCAGGGAGCTGTAGTTGGGAACACATTTTCTGTAATACCCTGCTGTCCCAAGAAAGCTCCTAACTTGTCTCTGGGTTTCAGGTGTAGGCCATGACACAGTAGCCTCTATATTTGCTTGGTTTGGGTGAAGTTAGCCTCGCCCCACCACATGTCCCAAGTAAGCAACCTCTGCCATGGCCACCTGACAGTTTTCTGCCTTAATAGTCAGACCTGCGGCCTGTATTCGGCCCAACACCTCCCTCAGGTGTATCAGGCGTTTCTCCCAGCTATTGCTGAAGATAGCAAAGTCCTCCATATCCTGTAACAACTGATTTACTAACCCCTGGAATGTAGCAGGGGCATTCGTCATCCCAAAGGGCATGACCTTGAACTCGAACAGGCTGATTGGGGTGATGAATGCTGACCTTTTCCTAGGCCTGTCAGTCAGTTCCACCTGCCAGTACCCCTTTGTCAGGTCTACTGTACTCAAGTATGTCACCCCTCCCAGTTTGTTAAGCAGTTTATCTGTGTGTGGCTTTGGGTGGGTGTCAGATTCCGTGATGGCATTAATCCCATGATAATCTATGCAGAATCATGTAGTCCCATCCAGTTTTGGCACAAGGACTACAGGTGAGACCCTGGGGCTGTGGGATTTCTGAATCACCCCTAGATCCAGCATCTCCCTCACCTCCTTCCTAATCCTTGAGGACTGTCTCTTGACACCCGGTAAGCTGACCTACATATTGGTGCTTGGGTCCCCATGTCTACGTCATGCACCGCTAGTGGTATCCGTCCAGGCTTTGCCATAAATAAAGGGGTAAAGTCTCGCAGAACGGTCTTTAATTCTTGGGCCTGTCCAGGTGTCAGCTGGGGTGACAACGTGACGGTCTCCACAGATGACGCCTGCTTGCTCTCGGCTAACAAGTCGAAAAGGGGGTCTTCCCCACCTAGCTCCTCTCCAGGACTGCAAACCACAAGTACCATGTCAGCCCTATTAAAATATGGCTTCATCATGTTCCACATGATACTTCCTGTGAGTGTGTTTTCAGTCAGGTAACTCTACAATGTAATTAACATCGTTTACCTGCCGGACTACATTATATGGCCCTGCCCACTCAGCTTGCAGCTTGTCCTTTTGTACCGGGATCAGAACCATTACCTCCTGTCCTACCCCATATGACCGAGTTCTGGTTCCACGTTCATACCAGGTCTTCTGTTTTTGTTGGGCAGCTGCCAGGTTGCTCTGGGCCACGCCCATAAGCTCCTTCAGCGTCTCCCTGAATTTTAACACATACTCCACTATGGGAGTCCCCGGGTGACATGCTTCAAACAACATGAAGTCTTGCTGTATTCTGACAATATGCAGTTAGCCCCAGCACTTGAGCTCGAGCTCGGTTTTCAAACATCTGTCTCTGGTACTTACCAGTGTAACCGTCAGATTCTTTACTCCGCCTAACAGTGAAGTCGCTCTGGAGATTTCTCCTTTGCTCAGTTCGGTAGAGTTGAATCAGCGTTCGGTTTCTAATCTTTTTATTATTTTCAGATTTTCCAGCCTCTTTCTACAGTACAAGTAGTGTGGTAGAGAGGTAGTGACTTTTATTTTATTAAATTCTGTGTAAATTGTTCTTTCTCGGTTTCTCACCAGTCGGTCTGGTTAGGAACCAACCTTTTTGCTTGTTTTACTTTATTCTGGGATTTAGTGTGGTGTTCCAGTGCCGATCGGTTTCAAAAGAACCAGACTTTTTCTGGTTCTTTTACAGAACCCGTAACACGGTTTGTAACCGATCAGTTGTTTATTACCTGGCTTGAAAGCTTTTAAGGGTTATTGGTTAGGTTGGCCATGTCTGAGAAACCCAAGAAAAAAAAGTCCCACTGGGTTTCAACACTGTTCTGAGTGTGGGGAGGCCTTTGCCAAGGCCGACCCCCACCTCATCTGTGTTTATTGTCTGGGGTTTGACCACCTTAAAACAGACTGCCAGATTTGTAAAAAGTTCCCTAAAGCCACTCTAGAAAAAAGGTTGAGTAGGCTGAAGGAAAGGGAGGCCGAGAAGTCCATAGATCCTGATGGCCAGCCCGGTTCGGTTGCAGCCGAACCTGAGGAGGTGCCTACTGACCTAGACGATACCTCCTTGGGCAAAAGGAGGTCCGACTCCGAAGGGTCGGTTCACGAAAAGGAAGCGAAGTCAGCCAGTTCGATCCAGCACCAGCATACTGCCAACTGCTGGCGAGATAGCCAAAGCGATTAGTATAGTTCATTCGCTTCGCCAGGTTACGTCCGAACCAGTACCGCCGGTTAGGCGGTCAGTTCAGTTGGATCCGACTCCATCGGATTACAATCCAGATGCTTTGTATGAGGAGTGGGAGGGCCACAAAGAGTATCCCGAGGATGAGGATGAAGATAACGACTTTGAAGGTCTGGATGTGCCCATTGAACCGGACATCTCCCCAGACAGACCCTCCAGTGTCTCCCCTCCCAGGCTTTCTGAGTCCACGTCACACTTCTTGTTTTACAAGAAGGTGGCTGAAACCCTCCAGATCCCAATGGTTGAAGCTGCTGAGGAGGAGGAAGAGCCTGATTTTGTAGAGATGATGGACATCCCAGAGTCCAAAAGATTGTCTGTACCTCTTCACAAGTCCTTGGGGAAACCAACAAAAAAGATTTTACAAACACCTAACTCCTTACCTCCTGTGGATAAGAGAATGGACAGGAGGTATATGCTATCAGGCTCAGGTACGGAGTTTTTATACAGTCATTGCAGCCATGTTGGGGTAGTGCTGGCTGTAGCCTGTGACAGGGCTAACACTCCTTTGGCTTCACACACCCCAGACAAAGACTCCAGGAAGGTCGATGCCATGGCCAAAAAACAGTATTTGGCATCTTTTTTGGGACTCAGGCAGACTAACTATATGGCCTTCACAGCCAGGTACCAGAAGTCCAGGTGGGATACGGTTCTGGAACTGGCTAAACAGGCCTCCCCTAGGTAGCCAAAGAGCTGGAGGAGGTGGCTGCTGATGGAATTGAGGCATCCAAAGTGCAGTTTCCTGCTGCTGTGGACCCCAGTGATGTGGCATCAAGAGTCATGGCTGCATCTGTGTCTCTCAGAAGACATGCTTGGCTCAGATGTACTAGCCTTTCACAGGATACCAAGGCCAAGGCTATGGATTTCCCTGTAGTGGATAACTCTCTGTTTGGGGAGCAGACAGAGGCTTACATGAAAAAAATGGACGAGTACTGGGCCACCTACAGAAGTGCACAGGCCAAAGAGAGGCAAGCCGCTCCTCAGAAGCAGCAGTCTAGGGGCAGGGGCAGGCCTTTCCACAGGCCTTTCTACCAGGCTCAGGCTTCCTCTTCCTTCCCACAGGGGGGATTCTTCTGAGGGAGGGGCAGGAGTGGGATGAGCAGGCTGCATCCTCTTCCCAGTCCAATGCTCCTGCCAAGCAGACACCCTGATGTGTCATCCTGGGTCAACTCCCCCATTCCAGTAGGAGGCAGGCTGGCTTACAAATTCCAGGCCTGGAAGTCTGTTACCTCAGACAAGTGGGTCCTGGAGGTAGTAAGCCGGGGACTGGCCCTCAGCTTCAAAAGGTTTCCAAAACTGAGGGCCAGGTCTTTTCCACCTGCATCCATCTCAGAGACCCCTACCCTAAAGACAGAGGTTTCGTCTCTTTTGGCTCTCAGAGCCATAGAAAAAGTTCCTACTCAGCACAGGGGCAAAGGCCTGTACTCCAGGTAATTCCTTACCCCAAAAAAGACAGGGGAGTGGCCACCCATCCTAGACCTAAGGTATTTGAACAAACACATCTCAAAACCAAAATTCAAAATGGTGACTCTGGGAATAATTCTTCTCTCTCTAAGGCCAGGGGATTGGCTTGTATCCCTGGACCTCAGGGATGCCTACTTCCATATTCGTATCAGGTGCTCCCACAGAAAGTACCTCAGGTTCGAGTTACCTTCAGGCCATTATCAGTTCAGAGCCATGCCATTTGGCCTAACATCAGCTCCAAGGGTGTTCACAAAGTGCCTTGCAGTAGTAGTTGCCTTCCTCAGAAGGCAGGGTATTTCCATTTTCCCATATCTGGACGACTGGCTAATTGTAGGTCAGTCATCCGACCAGGTCAAGTCAGCTCTACAAATCACTCAAGACTTGCTCAGTTCTCTGGGGTTTCTTCTCAATCTCCCAAAGTCTGTTCTCGTACCAGTACAACTTCTTACTTTCATTGGGATAGAATTGGATACTATCCAAGCAAAGGCCTTCCTTCCTCTGACAAGGGTAAAGGTCCTAACAGATCTTCCTGGACATAAGTCTCCACCACTCATTCACACTAGTGGGATTAGCGCCGGAGGCACTAAGACCCATCGAGAGCAAACTTTTTGCTGGAGGGTCGGTACGAGAGAAACCAGTTCGAGACACAGCCGCCTTGACAGCGGCTCGAGTGGTAATGACCATCTCAGCGACCACCTCCAACCGCCTCCAGTTCCTTTTTCCGCTGCCGAAAGTGCGCTTCAGTGACGACGCCACCGCCTGTTGGGAGTCAAACTCAAACTAGCGATAGTTTTCAGTTTGTTTTGTAACTTTATCACGATAAGTAGTATCGCTAATTTTATTCTATTTTCGTTAAATTTTTCTAATATTAAATTTTACTGAAGAAGTCTCGCCTACTGGACGGAGTCGACCATGAGCAGGTCAGGTGACGGGGAGACTTCAGATGAAAGCTGTTCAGTCAGCCAGGCTGGGTCCGGTCAGCCTCTTCTCCTCAGCGGGTTCCGGCTAACGGTCAGTCCGATGCTCGGGATGGCGGTCCCCGCCGGCATAAAAATAAGCGGTCGCATTCTCGGCACCATTCGGCCTCGAGCTCTTCTTCGGCCCACAGGTCAAAAAAGAGGAGGCATCACTCGAGGTCGCCCTCTGGTATGTCTGCGCGTCGACGGTCGGTTATCGTTGCTAGTTGCCGGTCTCCTTCTTCGGAGTCGCCAACTTCCGGTAATCGTCGTCCTCGACATCGGAGCCCCTCCCCGCCTATAGGTAGGACTCCAGATGAGCAGTTTCATCAGTGGGCCGCTCTTATGGAGCAATGGGCTCGGAGGTTGGTTCTTCTGCCTGGCTCGGTTGCCTCGGCCCTCGGGCCCTCGGCGATCAGGTAGGGCGGTTGCACCTTCCTAGTCGCGTGGCGCCTTCTCCGGTGCCAGCGACTCCGTGCTTAGGTGTTTCCCCCCCCTCACATGGCTGCGGCGCAGGGGGCCTCACCGATGCCCTTATCTCCTGTTTTTTTTCCTTCTCTAGCTTTCCAGGTTCCTGGAGCTTTTCCGGCGCCTTCGGCAGGGTCTGTTGGCTTGTCGGCGCTGTTATCGGTGCCGCTGGGTCTTCCGCGGCGTCGCCGGTAGTGCCGTTGAAAGCGGCGCCGTTCGCAGCGTCGTTTGCGGCGCCCGATAGTAGCGTCGTCAGGCGGCGCCGTCCGTCAACGCCGTTTGCGGCGTCGTCCGCAGCGCCCGTGCGCTGCGTTATCGGCCTACGCCGTGCGGCGTTATCGTCATGGCGCCCGCGAAGGCACTGCGAGCGAGCGTGCCTCTTTGGCGCCGTCGCCTCCTAGATGCCGTCTTCAGCCCGTTTGCCGTCTCAGCGCCCGGCAGCCATGGGACTCTCCTTGTTTTCTGTTTCCTCCTCTCTAATTTTCCTCCTTTCCTGTCCAAACAGTCCTTTCTGGACCATCAGGAGATGATCTTGAGCCTGGCCCAGACCTTGGTTGGGTGAAGAAGTGGAGAAACAGGATCTTTCTTTGCTACAGAGCCTGTGGTCGAGGACCTGTCCTTTAAGTCTCTGTTGAAGAACCTGGGATCACTCTTTCTCCAGACTACAGACATCGATCCTGGGAATATTAAGACTCAGTATCTTCATGCTTCGGAGATCTCTCTGGTTTGACTCCTCCGATTCAGCCTTCCTTGAGGCGCTGTCTCAAATGGTATGGAATAATCCTGCTCTTATTCCTCAGTGGCTAAATCCATTGATAAAGTATTCAGCTCCCAAGGATCGTCCCATTTTGGCATCCAGGCCTCTGCGGATCCTATACGTAGTCCTGGCAGAGAATGACAAGGTCGTTCTTCCTCAAACTACTACAGCTCGACCTATTAACAAAGTCTCGTAAGATTGATACATTAGGTAGAAGAGTCTTTGCTGCCTCCACTCTAAGTATCGTGTTGCCAGTTATCAAGGCTATTTTTCTCAGTATGGTATATCCTGTGGCACTCTATGAAAAGAATGTTTGAAGCTCTTCCAGATTCGGTTCCAAGTCAGAGCTGCTTCTGACCGTTATTAGAGTATTGAGTCAATAACCCAACAGGTCAAAGCCGCCATGGGCGCTTCGACACTGCTTCTGCTCAGCAGCAGCGTGAGTTTGTACTCGGCGCGCCATTTCCTGGCTGCGTACTTCTGGCTTCACGAATGATGCTCAGCAGCAGGTGATGGCGCTGCCTTTGATAGCTCCTTTCTTTTTGGCCCTCAGGTGGAGCAAACGCCAGAGGCCACTCTGAAGACTAGATCGGCCATTAAGTTGGCCAGACCTCCGCCTGCCCCCTCTCGGGGGCATGTGAACAGACGTCAGTTTCATAGTCGTCAGTCCTTTCAGGCAGAGGCAGGGGAAGCTTCCGTAAAAGCCAACCTGCCCAACCTCAAAAGAAGACGCAGCAGAAAGCGCAGGGGCCTAAAGCTCCCAGCGTTACCTTATGAGTCGTTGGCCCAAGTTCCATCCACTCTGCCGGTGGAACTTTCTCCTCGGTGGGAGGGTCGTCTGATGTACTTCTACAGCCAGTGAAGTCCATAACTTCGGACAAATGGGTCCTTGCGGATAATCGCGAGGGTTATTCTCTCAATTTCTTGAAACCCCAATTGTCCTCCCAGGCGACAACCCAGGTTGTCGGCCTCTCAGTCAGACCTCCTCACACGGGAGATCCAGGGCCTTCTGAACAACAGGGCAATAGAACTGGTGCCCCGCATCTACGAAACACAGAGTTCTCCCATTACTTTCTGGTTCCAAAAGAAATCTGGGGGATCTTCCCATTCTAGACCTCAGAAAGTTAAACAAATTCCTCCCAGGGAAATTCAAGATGATTTCCCTAGGTACCCTGTTACCCTTGCTGCATCAACACGACTGGCTGGCCCTCTGGATATGCAGGATGCTTACCAGCATATCCCGTCCACCGACCACCATAAGTTTCTCAGGTTTGTAGCTTTGGGTCAGCATTATCAGTTCAGAGTCCTGCCCTTTGGGCTATCCTCGGCGCCATGTTTTTACAAAGTGTTGTGCAGTTCTCGTGGCGATCTCAGGAAAATCGGACTCAGTGTTTCCCTACCTGGACGATTGGCTTCTAGCAAGCCCTTCCGTCAAGGGACTTTGGAAACCGTGCAAATGACTTCTCGTCTTCTCACGTCCATGGGAGTTCTGCTGAATTTGAAAAATCTCAACTGCAACCTCCCAGAGCTCCTTTTCATAGGGACGCTTCTAGACACCTCTTCAGCGAAGGCTTTCCTTCAGAGGACGAAGACTCGACATCCTTGAATGGCCCGTTACATCAGGAGAACCAATGGTTACAGCTCTCTGATGCAGCATGTTGAGTCTCATGGCTTCCTCGGTCTTCACTGTCCCTCTGGCCCGACTGCACATGAGAACCACCCAGTGGATGCTCTCCACTCAGTGGTCCCGACCTCTCACCCCCAGTCTTATCCCATCAAGGTGTGGCGCCCTTGAAGGTCTCTCACCTGGTGGTCTCAAGAAACAATCTCCTGGAAGGATTCCCTTTGCTCCCCAGATCATCAGATCTCCATCACCACAGGCGCATCGCTAATGGGATGGGGAGCTCACTGTCTCTCCCTCACACTCAAGGTGTATGGACTCAGTTAGAAACTCATCTCCACATAAATGTCCTGGAGATGAGGCGGTCCTCTATGCAATCCGAGCTCTGAAGGATGTCCTTTGTCACAAGAACATTCTTCTTCAAGCGGACAACAAAGCAGTGATGTATTACATCAACAAGCAAGGTGGTGCTCATTCTTATCCCTTTGCAGGAAGCAATGAGGGTGTGGGAGTGGTGCTTGGAGCACAAGTCTCTGATTCAACGGTTTATCTGCCAGGTATACAAAGCGACCTAGCAGATCGCCTCCAGCAGAGCGAGCAGACCCTCTGATAGTCTCTGATCCAGCCGTAGCTAGAGTCCTGTTCAAGAGTGGGGGACTCCAGACCTGGACCTTTGCATCCCACTCAATGCAAAACTGCCTCTCTTCTGCTCCAGAAATCCAGGGCCTGGCATTTTCTGTCAGGATGCGTTCAGGCTGCGGTGGACAAAGCGCTTTCTTCGCCTTTCCACGCTTCCTCTAATCAGAGAGTACTCCTCAAGTTCGAGTCTCAGGGGACCAAGATGATTCTCATTGCTCCTTCCTGGCCTCGGCAACTATGGTTTCCTACTCAACAGTATGTTGGCAGCCTCTCGAGACCACTTCCTTTGCAAATCAGTCTTTTGACTCAGGGTTCGTTGGTCCATCCAACCTGAAATCACTTCACCTTCATGCTTGGCTCCTGAAGAGATGAAGTGAATCAGTTCAACGTCTCTAGTAGATTCTCCGACATCCTTCTGGCTGCTCGGAAGCCAGCCACCAGCGTCGCTTCCAAATGGAAGCGTTTTCTCTCTGGTGTAAAATCCTCTTGGAATCCCTTTTCCTGTCCTCCTGGCAAGGTTCTGGAGTATCTTTTGGACCTGTCAAACTTGGGTCTTCAGTACTCCACAGTTAAAGTTCACCTTAGTGCCATCTCAAGCGTTCCATGAGCGGTTTCTTCCTTAACTCTGGCTCAGTTGCCTATGTGAAGAGATTTCTTGAGGATTCTCCATGCAGACCCCTGTTAGCGTCAGTTGCAGCCTGGGACATTAACCTGGTGCTGGACATGCTCACTCGGAAGCCTTTCGAACCCTTAGCTACCTGTGAGCTAAATTTCTTACCTGGAAGACTGCCTTCCTGGTGGCCATTACCTCAGCCATGGGGTCTCTGAGATACATGCCCTGGTACGGACCCTCCGTATACTGTATTCCATAAAGACAAGGTAGTTCTCCATTACTCATCCTAAATTTCTTCCAAGGTTGTGTCAGTCCATCTAAACCAACCTCTGGTACTTCCTGCTTAAGCTAATTTCCAAAATGAGAGAACGAGCTCTTCATTCCTTGGATGTTAAGAGAGCCTTGCGGTTCTATTTAGATAGAACCAAGGATGTTAGAAGACTCAGCAACTGTTCGTTTCTTTCAGCGACACCGGCTGGGTCAACCTGTCGCTATTAGATGCATCTCTTCATGGTTAGTGGCATGCCTTCGTCATTGCTATTCCATGGCTCAAGTTAAATTAGAAGTAGAGTGTCGCTCACTCTACTAGAGCGGTCATGACATCCTAGTGAAATTCGCAATGTTCCAATTGCAGATATATGCTTGCCGCCACCTGGAGCTCAGTGCATACCTTCGTTAAGCACTATGCACTGGATGTTCATGCTGGCGACATTCCGCATCGGCAGAACTGTCCTTAATGGGCTTCTATCTTAGATCGTGAGCTCTGGCTCTCCTGCCGCCTTTTGGGGGATTATCAGCTTGGTACTCTCCCACTAGTGTGAATGAGTGGTGGAGACTTATGTCAGGAAGATAGGAAAGTGCGTTACCTACTGTAATTCTTGATCTTCTTGGACGAGTCTCCACCACTCATCCCTACCCTCCCTCCATCCCGAGCTCACACGCTGTTGGTCTTCACTCCCTCAAATCTTTGGCCGTGAGGACTTCTTTACTGACCCTTCTTACACAGGTCATCACGGACTATCTTATGTCCGTTTTTAATATGAGTTTACTCTTTACGTTAGTTCGCTGCACCTCCTTGGTAAAAAGGTACTGGCGGTTGGAGGTGGTAGCTGAGATGGTCATTACCGCTCGAGAGCCGCTGCTCATGGCGCCGTGTCTCAGCGCCGTCTCTCGTGCCGACCCTCCAGCAAAAAGTTTGCTCCCGATGGGTCTTAGTGCCTCCGGCGCTAATCCCACTAGTGTGAATGAGTGGTGGAGACTCGTCCAAGAAGATCAAGAATTACGGTAGGTACGTAATTTTCCTATCTTGCTTCCTCTTTTCGGCCTCTGGTCTCTCGTTCAGCAAGGCAGTTTCTTCAGTTCCTGGGCCACATGGCAGCTTCCATTGCAGTGGTGCAAGGAGCCAGATTTCAGATGAGGGACATTCAGTTCCACCCAAGGTCCTATTGGTCTCAGAAAAGAGACTCTCTCACCAAATTGATTCCAGTGACTCAGACTCTGGTCCAAGCTCTCCAGTGGTGGCTGAACCAGGACAACCTCAGACAAGGAGTTCCATTTCTCTCTCCAGTCCCCTCAGTAGTCCTAACTACAGATGCTTCTCTCCTAGGTTGGGGAGCCCATTTGGGAGCCCTTACGACTCAAGTGGTCTGGTCTCCACAAGAGTTTCTCTTTCGTATCAATCTCCTGGAACTCAAGGCAGTTTTTCTAGCCCTTCAGGTCTTCTCGGAGTCAGTCAGGGGGCAAGGTGGTCCAAGTCAGGACAGACAACACCACCACAATGTGGTACATCAACAAGCAGGGGGGGCACTCAGTCCACGGCCTTGTGCAATGAACCCATGAAACTGTGGTCCCTAGCCTATTCTCTTCAGACTTCTCTGATAGCAGTTCACCTTCCAGGAAAAGACAATGTACTAGCAGATTCCCTGAGCAGAATCTCCCAGTGGCATCACAAATGGTCCCTGGACTCTCCCATACTGCACGTCATCTTCTCCAGATGGGGCACTCCAGAGATAGATCTCTTTGCAGCCCTGGACAATCACCAACTTCCTCTGTTTTGTTGCAGACCTCCAGTCCTGGGGACTGTTCCACTGGATGCTCTCATTCTGGATTGGAAGGGCAGGTTTCTCTATGCCTTCCCTCCCTTCCCTCTGTTGTTCAGAGTCCTGATCAAAATCAGATCTCAACCCTGCACAGTGATACTGGTGGCTCCAGATTGGGCCAGATAGCCTTGGTATCCTCTGCTGCTGTCTCTGTCAGTGTCACGTCCCCTATCTCTTCCCAAGAAATACAATCTCCTAACCTCCTCTCAGGGGAGGATCTGGTACCCCACTCTCCAGTCTCTCAACCTCAAGGCCTGGCTTTTGAAGAGTTAGAATATGCAGGCCTGCATCTTTCTCAGGGAGTCCTGGATATTTTGAAAGTTTCCAGGAAACCTTCCACTAGGAAAAACTTATAACTCCAAATGGAAAAGATTCAGAATTTGGTGTTCTCAGAAGAGCATTGTGTCTGATTCTGCAGGCATTGCTACAGCCTTAGATTATCTGGTTCATCTTAATGGTCTAGGCCTTAGACCTGCAACTCTGAAGGTTCACCTAGCAGCTGTCTCTGCATTCCTTTCAGCAGGGAAGGGCTTTTCCCTGGCATCTCATCCTGTTTTCACTAAGTTTTTCAAAGGTCTGGTTCATATTAACCCTCCCTTTCGAGAGCCTACTCCGGCTTGGGATCTTAATGTCTGCATTGCCCAGCTTATGCAGCCACCCTTTGAACCTCTGGCTTCGGCCGAGGTGAAGTACTTGACCTGGAAAACTATGTTCCTGGTAGCTGTTACTTCTGCCAGATGGATTAGTGAATTACAGACCCTGTCAGTCGAACCTGACTTCATCTCCTTCCATAGGGATAAGGTGGTCCTAAGAACCAATAGGAGGTTCTTACCCAAAGTGGTATCAGATTTTCACCTGAATCAGTCTGTCTCTCTTCCTGTGTTTTTTCACTGACCATTCTTCTTCAGGGGAAAGAAGATTACACAGTTTGAATGTTAAAAGGGCTTTTAGCTACTGCATAATACTAAGCCACACAGAAATGACTGTCTTCAACTGTTTCTCACTTATGGTGAAGTGGGGAAAGGTAAGCATGCTACTAAAAGAACTATTGCCAGGTGGATTGTCTCTTGTATACAATTCTGCTGTGACAAATTAGGCAAAACACCCCCTTCAGGCCTGAGGGCTCACTCGACTAGGGGTACAGCTGCTACTCTGGCTGCGGCCAGAGATATACCCTTGCTAGAAATCTGTAAAGCAGCCACCTGGAAAACAGTCCATATGTTCACCAAGCATTACTCTCTGGACATCCAGGCTAGGAGAGATGCTAGGTTTGGCACAGCAGTACTGCAGAGCCTGTTCCTAAAGTAGATTCTGCATTCCCTCCTCCTGGGGGAACTGCTTGGTAGTCTGCATATTGTCAGAATACAGCAAGGGTTTATGTTGTTTGAAGAAAAAATTACTCACCATAGTAATGTTTCATCTAATGGAGTCTTGCTGTATTCTGACCTCCCTCCCTGCCTCCCCGCTCAGAACTTAGTTTTTGGGAAGTGGGCTGGCAGGTACTGTGTTGCACCTCAGGAGTGTACCTTGTACCCTCCCTCTTAAGGGTGGGGTAATTGTTTTTATTATTACTATTGTTATGTTTAATATATATAGTAACTACCTTTTTTCTTGGGTTCTCGACGAGTCTTTTTGATACCCAAATTGCTGCCTTTTGGCTATATAATAAACAATTTCCATAGTTTAGTACCTAGTTTGCTCATAAGAATCTGACGGTTACACTGGTAAGTACCAGAAACCGAGCTCGAGCTCAGAATTCTATGCTTCTGCATAGAGTTAATTCTTTCCTCTCCTGGGAAGTTCAGGTGCTGGGGCTAACTGCATATTGTCAGAGTACAGCAAGACTCCATTAGAAGAAACAACATTACTATGGTGCGTAATTTTTTCTTACCTTTCCAGTCCTCTCGAATTAACTCTAGGGGCCCCCTCGCCCGGCTTCCATACAAGAGTTTGAAGAGTGAAAACTCAGTTGACTCTTGTGGCACTTCCCTGTAGGCAAACAGCAGGTGGGGCAGGTATTTCTCCCAGTCCCACCCATGCTGTTAAGCAAATGCCATAAGCGCGGCTTTTAGGGTCCCATTAAATCTCTCTGCGAGACCATTGGCTTGTGTGTGATAAGGCGTCATGCACTTCTGTACAACACCACACTTCTCCCACAAACACTTAATTAGGTCCGACATAAAGTTACCCCCTCGATCAGAGATAACCTCCTGCCTTTTAGAAAGGGAATCGGGGACACAAGGAGATTTTCTCAGAGGTATGACGGGGCTAGCCACCAAGCAACATGCTGTGTCCGGTATGTATTCCAGTATAGTAGAGAAGGCTTTCTCGAACATCGATACTTCCTCTAAATACTGGGAGAGGAAATTTCCAGATCATGTTTTTAAGTGGGGTGTAATTTATGTTGACATGCATAGATATATGTCTCAAGACAGGTTGAGGTTAATGCAATATCAGATTATTCACAATTTATATTATACACCGGAGAAACTTGCCAAAGTGAGTACAGGGGTTGACTCAACTTGTAATCGATGCAGGTCAGGGGTAGGAACATTAGTTCACATCTTTTGGGAATGCCCCAAGATAGTGCCGCTTTGGTCCTTAATAAAGCAACGGGCAGACCACTTATTAGGTATAGCTGAACATATAGACCCTATATCCTGCCTCATAGGAGATTACTCGGGCATAAGGTTTACGGAAAGGAAATTCCATATAACCATGATTGCAGCGTCAGTCAAAAAATTAGTGCTTAGACACTGGTTAGATGGGGAAGAAGTATTTTATACTGAATGGATCCAAGAACTTCTATTTAATCCGTCTGTGGAAAGAACTATAGCTAGGGTAAATAACTGTATAGCTAAATTTGATAAACGTTGGGGTAAGTTGCACACTCTGTATTCCTGCTGTACATGATCTCCCAAAGAAAGGCTGGACTGGAGAATGGATATCAGATCGATGCTGTGGACAAGTGGGGGGAGCGTTTCAGAGAAATGTTATATTGTGTATCGTCTTGGTGGATATTGTTTGTATCGTCTTATCAGTAGTTGTGTATGTATCGTTTAGTGGAAAACAATAAAAGTTTAAATTTGGAGAAAAAAAAAGATAACCTCCTGTGGAAACCCAACACAGGAGAAAATCCCCAGCAAAGCATCTGCCACCTTGACCGCCTTAGTGGAGGACAGCGCAATGGCTTTGGGATAGCGGATAGCATAATCAACAACTGTCAATATATACCTCTTTCCCAAGGAACTTGGGGTATTCAGAGGACCGACAATATCCATTCCAACCTTCTGGAATGGCTCCTCCATAAGTGGTAAGGGATCAGGGCATCCTTAGCTTTGCTTCCGGCCTTCCCAATTTCCTGACACCGGTGACAGCATTTGCAGTATTCCTTCACCTGCTTGGTAATATTGGGCCAATAGAAATTGTGAGCTAAGCACTGCATAGTGCGAGCAGTGCCCAAATGTCTGGACATGGGAATATCATGAGCTACCTTGAGCAATAACCCACAATTCTCCTGGGGAACAACAAGCTGCCTGCCCATCACCCCGGTCCTGATGTCCTGTGTGTATAATACACCCTATGCTTTCCGTCACCTCCCGGTGTCCCATCAGAATCTGCACAGGCTCTCAACTTCTCTAAGCTAGGGTCTGTCCTTTGTGCTGCTGCTAAGTCTTCCCACTTACCCAGAGCATGGGGCATGCCCCCCATCATTTCCCAGGCTGAGGTCCATAGCTGTGGCAGTAGGGGACTCAGTATCACAACCTTCCCCCTCCCCCGAGATATGTGTCACCCTCCCTCCTGAGAGCAATCTTCTGTAGCAGTTGGGTTAACTGCCACTAAGGGAAGTTCCATCCACCTTTTTTATTACTCTCTTTTACAAGAGCTGCAGGTTGGCTGGTCAGTCTCACAATCTCTCCTGTCTGAATTTCTGTGGGGTCCTAAAGATCACAGGAGCCTCTGTTCTTTTGGCTCCTGGTCACAGCATAAACCACTCCCTGTGGAAAATCATTCCCCACAATAACATCCATAATAAGGTTTTCAGCTACAGCCACCTTCCTTACCCCTGCACCTGCATTTCCCCAATCCAGAGTAACACTGGCTAATGAGTAAGTTTCCTTTCCTCTGTGTAATCCCTCACAGAGACAAACTGATTTGGCAGTATTTGTTCGGGCCCCACCAAATCCCTTTTCACCAGGGTAAGAGATGCTCCTTGGTGAATGTGCCCCCTCATATTGTCAGGGAGAACCTCAGCGATACAGTGGGCTGTTGTCTCCGATTGCACAGGCCCTTTTACCTTCTGGGCTTTCTTGGGACACTGCCTAACTGGCTTATCTGGTGACACCAGCATTCATCATGTTTCTTGTCCCCAACCGTCCTTTTGGGCACCTGGGGATTCCCTTCTTTTTGCAGGGGCCCTGTGATTTTTGGTTGTCCAAAATGCCCACTTTTCTGTTTCACGCCTGAATTCCCCTTGGGAGCAGCCCTGCTTCGAGCATAGCGATCCGCCAGCTCTGCAGCCTCTTTGGCAGTCTTAGGATCTCGGTCCTCTAGCTCAGGGTTTCTCAAATGGTAAGGCCAGCCTCCCTTGGGAGGCCCTAACCCATTCCAGTGGAGGCTCAAGCAAGTCTAAAAAAGTACTGTATATAAATTTTGAATTACAGATGTTTTGTGTGAAGGGATGAGGCAAACTAAAAGAGGATAATAGTAGGTGAATTTGTACATTTATTTACGAATCAATGACCAGGAAAGGCACAATAAGCTGAGGCTCATTTCCAGTGTACCCGGGAAAGGGTAGGGAGTGAATACAATTTAAAAGGTAACTGCAGAATGTTCAAGCAGTACAAAATGAAAAATAATTCAAACAAATATTTCCCCATCCCCGGGGCAAGGCTGAAAATAGGCAGAATTGTATAATCCTCCTTTCCCAGCCAACAAAATAACTAAAACAAATAAAGAAATAAATAGGAACAATAAACAAATAATGACCGGTACTCTGCTCAGCATGCCTTCCTGGTAAATCTCTTAAATAAATAAATAAATAAATTGTTCTGTTAGACTGGTGGCAGAACATTCCAAATACAAAAATTAATAAACAAGTTGGCAAGCCTGGGAGTCGGTCCCAGGGTGGTAACCTGGGTAAAAAATTGGCTGGACAACAGGATGCAGAGGGTAATAGTAAACGGAGTCCACTCCGAAAAAAGGGGGGTGTTTCTAATGGGGTACTGCAGCAGGTGGGGCGGGTATTTAGTAAACGGAACTGAATTACTGGGACTGGTCCTCTTTAATGTCTTTATAGGTAACATTGTGGAGGGACTAGAAGGAAAAGTATGCCTCCTTGCAGATGACACAAAGATCTGCAACAGGGTTGATAAACAAGGGGGTTGGAAAGGATGAGAAGGAACTTGGCAAGGTTGGAGGATGGTCAGAAGTATCGTAGCTTTGATTCAATGCAGAGAAGTGCAAAGTAATGCACCTGGGAAACAAAAACCCAAGGGAAGAGTACACAATGTTGGGGGGGGGGGTATTAACGACAAGAAAAATAGAAAGGGACCTGTGAGTAGTCATATTAGACGACCTTAAAGGAAAGCTACACCCTCATATTTAAATTTTATTTGTTTCCAGGCCAAAAGACAATTCCTTTCCTGTAGCTGTTAGGGCTATATGTGTTACCTTTAGTTTGTTTTCACTGCTCATGGCAGCTCCTGTGACTGCCCTGGGGGTCTCCATTTCATGGTTGTTGAAATCTCATTGTCCATGAGAACTGCATTAGCATATGAGAACGTGATGTCAGATCAACCATTTGTATTATGTATCTCTGTGCTGAAAGGACAAATACCCTGCAAAAAACTCTCTGGAAACTCATAAACTGAATGGAGTTTAAAGTGAAAAACCCTGCATTACAACTCGGATAGTTTGCAAAGCTCACTGAAGGTAAAAGTGGTATTTCATACCTTCTTGCAGCTTTTTTCTTTGAAGACTAATTAAGCAGACAGGCATACTGGGGACTTTAAAGGTTGATTATGCATCATGTTCTCATATGCTAGTGCAGCTCTCGGGGACAATGAGATTTCAACAACTACCAAATGGAGCCTCCCAGAACAATTACAGGGCCTAGTGTGAAGTGTGAAAACGGACTAAGGCAGTTGCATGCATCTCTAACAGCTACATGAAATGAGTTGTCTGTTGACTTGGAAACAAAATGTAAAAGATATGAGGGTGTAGTTTTCCTTTAAGGTAGGCAAGCAATGTGAGAAGGCAGTAAGGAGGGCTGGGGGATACTGGGATGCATAGGGAGAGGCATCACGAGTAGAAAACTGGAAGTTATCTCTCTGTACAGACAGTTGGTGAGACCGCATCTGGAGTACTGCGTGCAGTTCTGGAGACCCCATTTCCACAAGGACATAGACAGGATGGAGGCAGAATAGAGGAAGGCAGTTAAAATGGTGCAGAGTCTGCACCAGAAGCTATACAAAGAGAGACTAAAAGAGCTTAATATGTCTACCCTTGAGGAAAGGGGGGGGGGACATGATGGAAACTTTCAAGTACCTCAAGGGAATCGACAAAGTCCAAGAGGTAGCATCTTTCAGAAAAGAGATGTGAAAGAAAAGGGGCACAATTTGAAGATAAGAGGGTGGGCGCTCAGAACTTAGCGTGAGAAGTATTTTTCATGAAGAGGGTGGTGGACGCATGGAACGGCCTTCCTGAGGAAGTCGTGGGGTCAAAAACAGTGGGGAATTTACGAATGCATGGGACAGACATAAGGCAATTCTAGTGGGAGATAAGAGAAAGTAGGCAGTTGTTAAAACTAGGATATGCAGCTTATCCATTAGGTAGGAAATGGGCAGCCTGGTGGGCCAAGTGGTCCTTATCTGCCGTCAGCCTATGTTTCTATGTTAATACAGTGGTTACGTATATAACTACGAGAAGCAAGAGCAGCAAGGAGCACAAGGACCAGCTGATTTATACACTTTTCAAGCTAGGGGTTCAGCCGAAACTAGTGCATTGGATTAGAGATTGGTTGACTGACAGGAGACAGAGGGTAAGCGTGTTGAGGGAACTCTCAGATTGGGCAGGGGTTACTAGTGGGGTTCCGCAGGGATCCGTATTGGGGCCATGTTTATTTAACCTCTATATCTCGACTATGAAACCAACAACGGACATCTGGCTTTCCAAATTTGCAGATGACATACATATAGGTTTCCCAGTAAACAGCCAACCCGAAGCCTTAAAAATTCAGGAAGCACTGAGTGATCTGGAGGCCTGGGCACGGGAGAACAGGGCAACATTTAATATACAAAGAACCTCTGTGCTTAAACACTGAGGCAAGGGTTACCCCAAAGGGCATTTGGCTGGGAAGCCAAGTTTCAAATAAATACAAAATCACACATGCCCCCACAATGCAAAGCATCATGGGCTGCATATGCAAATCACCACAGAATGTTATGCTGGTCCAACATTTAATATAGATGTGTACAGTAATGCTCCTGGGCAGGAACAATTTTGAGGTAGAGTACACACTGGCAGGGCAGGTGCTTAGGGTGGTACGTGAAGAGCAGGATTTAGGAATTAGGATCAGTAATAACCTTAAATTCAACTTGCATTGTAAACAGGTGGTTAAAAAGATGGGTGGTATCCTGAGTTGTATTTACAGCATATCAAGAGTTGAAGAAAAGAGGTTCTGCTCTCTCTCTATATACCTCCTTGGTACGGCCACATAGTGAGTATTTTGCCCAGTTTTGGGCCCCTGGGAACAAGGGCGATATAAATGCCCTCAATAGGATACAGAGAAGGGCAACTAGGAAAATAAGAGAAGTACAGAGCATGAAATACAGGGAGAGATTGAAGAATCTGGACCTATTTTCACTAGAGTAATGTAGGTTAAGAAGCGACATGTGCCTAGTTTTGTTGGATGACAGACTGGGGGAATTACTCGACCTTGATCTTCGGGATAAGATATATAATTCGCAAGCTCATCCCCTACAGCTAAAAGGTGTTCGATTTAATACGTGTATAAGGAAGTATTGGTTCTCAGTAAGGGTGGTTAGAATATCGAATGAACTTCCTACTGAAGTAGTGGGAAGTAGAACAATGCTAGCCTTTAAACATTCCCTGGACTGTTATCTTCTTAGTAAAAATATGAAAGGGTATTAGTAGATTGACAAGGCGAGCCTATTGGACTTCGATCGTCTTAGTGCTGTTTTACCTATGACCCACGATACTGCTTAAGTGCAGGGGGTGGTGGGGGGCAGGTAGAGATGGGTAGGAATGGTTATTCCAAATAGAGGGGAAACAGATAGAGAGCAGTTTGACCCATGAAAGTATTGCAACAATGGTTCGAGAGCCAAAATAACAGCTGGTTGGGGGGGGGTCAGGTGGGGTGGTAGATGGGTGACAATAAGGAGTTTTACTTTATTCGTGGTGTACTGTGCGAAGTATGCTATTTTTCTATGGGGATGCCCAAGATTATTTCAATATTTAGGGAAGGCTCAAAATCTTTTCCATGGCTTGGGGAGGCTCACTATGACAGTCTGAGAACTAATGCTCTAGCCAAAGCTTTAAGTCAAGTGAGCAAATCCAATAAAACTGTTCAAGCAATACCACCCCTTCAATAGCTTCAACAGAATCTGCTTTCAAACCCTCCCACCAACGTTTTAAATATTGATGCTGTTTTGTTGCTACCTCCTCAAAGCTCTTTTCCAGACCCTTTTGGAGTTTCCAAAACTTTACTCTTTATGCATCAGGGTTCAGATCATATTTTTTTTAATAAAGCTGTTTTTAACTTGTCAAAATCTTTACTTTCAACATTGTCCATCTGCCTCAATGCTTCCCTCCCGTTGCCAGTAAGTAGTGGAGACAGGTGAAAGCTCCAGGTCTCTTTGGGCAGGTTGGCCTGGATACAGACCTTTTCAAAGGAATTTAAAAACATGTCTATATCCTCCCCCTCTTTAAACTCAGCCATTAAGTTTGAATTTATCTTGTACTCCAGTCCTGGAGATTCAAATCCAACTTCACCACTTACCTGCTCAGGTGTTTGTGTCGATCGGAGCGTCAGCTTTTTCAGCTCATGTTCCTTCTGGTGCTGCCGATCTTACTTCAAGTGGGAGTTCTTGAAGCAGTCTATAACATTCAGGACTATGCCGCAGGCACTAGGACCCTCTGGAAACATTTTCAGCCAGCAGTATACAGCAGGGACTGCCCCCAACACCGGCCCCACCCCGACGTCGGCTCTGGTACAAAAGGGGGCGGACCCAGCTCCACCTCAGTTCTTTTCCCGCCGCGTCCCGAACATGAAGAGAAAGATCTACAGTCAGCTTGCCAGGAACAGCAAGAATTTTCCAAAAAACCCAGTTTTTGTTACCATTTTCTACGTTTTTTTCAAGTGCACCGACGTCAGACTGTTTTCGACTGGTTTTTAAGTTCTGCGACGGATGTCTTCACCGTCGTTGGCCTCGCCTGAACATCATCAGAACAAGTGCGAGTGTGGGAGGCAGATCCCGGCCAAGGACGGCCATAGAAGTTGCGTTTTCTGCCTCGGGCAGGACCACGACACCGTGGCCTGCTCCGCCTGCCAGCATTTACTAGCTGGACCGCATCCGTTGTCTGAAGGCCCTGAAGGCTTTTCTTCTGGAGAAGAAGATGGATCTGCACTCCTCTGAGGGGAAAAGCAAAGAAAAATCCAAGCGACATGGGAAAGACCATGGTTGGTCGGGGGAGAAGCCGGCCAAGCCGAAGGTAACCCCGCTAAGGGTTACCACCAAGCCCTTGGATGTGAAAGCTGTGGCCCCACCTCCCAAGGCACCGGCACCGCCTGCTAAAGGCATGCCTCTGGAGCCCAAGGACTCTCCGACGCCCCTCCGGTGGCACCCCGTCGTCGGTACCACCACCAATGCTGGTTGAAGGGGTGAAGGGTGAGGGATCGGCCGTGGAAGAGCCAACATCCCCGTCGCCCAAGTCCTCCTCCCCCCTGGGCCCCCAGGAGGGCTCTCCATGTGGCTGATATCCCGGATACTCCCTTTCGGGCGGCTGGCGCCAAACTTTTCTGAAGGGCCGAGCTGCAGGGCTGTTTTCCTTTTGGTGGGGCAGGTCCAGGCGGACCCCGTCGCTGGCCCAGACACGGTACTGGACCCAGCGGGCAAACCACAGCTGGAGGTGACCCTTCCCTGCGGAAGTCCCCGGAGCGACTGCCTACACCTCCTTCTAGGGCTTGTTCCCACACCCGGTCTGGAGACCACCGACGACACTCCAAGGACTCTAGAGACTGTCGTCGGTCCAGGTCATGTTCACAGAGCCCTTCTCGGTCTTCTAGACAAGAGCACTCCAGACTTCGGTCCTCTGACCGATGTCGGTCTCTGCTCTGTCGCCGGTCTCGGTCTTCGGACTGACGTCGGTCCCCTAGTTATGGACGACAGAGGGAGTCTGGTCATAAGGAGAGATCAGACTATTCTAGATCTTGTAGTCGATCTCCCTCATCCTCATCTTCGTCATCTTTCTCTCTCAGCTTGCAGCGGTCCCCGGGAGAGTAGGACCAGCCTCGCTCGCCTCCAGATGATCCAACCTTCATAGACGTCATGAGGCATATCCAGGCCTCCAACGAGTGGGAGACGGAGGACCTGGATCAGGAACACCGGAGACTGGCAAAGTACCTGAGGCAGAAGGAGCCGAAACTACTGGTGGTCCCTCCTTTAGTGGACACTTTCCAGGACCTCACGCGGACTACCTGGAAACGTCCAGCTTCCATCCCGGCTGTTCCTAAGAAATCAGATAGAATGTACAAGGCCCTGAGGGCAGAAGCTTTCCTAGCAGAACACCCTCAGGCGGACTCCTCAATGATCACGGCTGCCCATGACAAATCCAGGCAACCGAAACACCTTAGCTCACAGCCTCCCAACCCGGAGTCTTGCTATTTGGACCGGGTGGGCAAGAAAGTTTATTCTGCCTCCACCTGCTCCATAAGGTCCTTCAGCTTCCTGACGCATATGGTCCAGTACCAGAATGCGCTATGGGAGAGGGGACAGGAGCTTTTGAAGGCCATGCCAGATTCTGATCAGAAGACAGAGCTTCTGGACATCACGAAATCGGGCTCAGATGTAGGCTCCCATGTCCCGAGAGCCTCGTGTGACACTGCAGATACGGCAGCCAGGGCAGCTGCTTCCGGGGTGTGCCTGCGGCGCCACACCTGGTTGAGAGTCTCGAGCTTTCACCAGGATCTGCAGGCCGATATCAAGGATTTACCTTTCCAGGGTACCGTGTTATTTGGGCAGGAGACGGAAGCTTTGATTTCTAGTCTCCAAGAGTCGGGCAAGTCTGTCTGGTCGGTCCGTCAGATGTACCGCGGCGACCAGCGAAGACAACGTAAGCAGCCATTTCTTAAGCCCTCAGGTGGCCACGGTCATGCCCATGGTAATCAACAGGGGCAGAGAGGCAGCTTCCATAGGAAATCCGGTAACCAGCAACCTGGAGGCGCTTCTACCTGTGGGCCCAAGTCCTCCAAGGCCTCTATGCATACACCCGGCTCAGCCCAATGACTCCCTTCCACCCCACAGGAAGACCCAGAGCAGACGGTCGGGGGTCGCTTCTCCCTTCATCTCGAAGGGGAGAAGTCGATTACTGTGGACCAATGGGTCCTAGATATCATCAGGAGAGGACACACACTGGAGTTCACAGAGTTTCCCCCAAATACTCCGCCAAAGTACTCCCATTATCCTCCTTCTCACATCCCACTAATAGAAGGAGAGATTCAGACCCTCTTGCAGAAAAGAGCAATAGAGGTAGTCCCCTTGCATCAGCGGGGAAAGGGGTTTTACTCCCATTTCTTCCTGGTCCCAAAAAAGACACAGGATCTTCGTCCCATTCTGGACCTCAGCTCTCTAAATGTCTTTATAGAGTACAAAAGGTTCAGGATGGTGACCCTCCCAGGTCTACTTCCTCTGCTGCACCAAGGAGACTGGCTCTGCTCCCTAGACATGCAAGATGCATATATGCATATCGGGGTCTTCCCTCCCCACAGGAAGTTTCTGAGGTTCCACTTCCAAGGGGAGCACTACCAATTTCGAGTTCTTCTGTTCGGCCTCTCTTCCGCTCCGCGAGGCTTCACAAAATGCTTGGCAGTGGTGGCTGCGGCTCTAAGGTGCATGGGACACTATGTTTTCCCATACCTAGACGATTGGCTGCTTACAGCCTCGTCAAGGACAGGCCTACTTCACGCCCTCAGAGACACCTATACTCTATTCCGAGAGCTGGGGATCACCCTGAATCTACGAAAATCATCCCCAGAGCCCAGTCAAAAGCTTGTCTTCATTGGAGCGGTCCTGGATTCTGTCCAGGGCATGGCTTTCCTCCCCCAGGACAGGGGCGATCGCCTGCGAAAGATTGCCGAAGGGATCTCATTAACTCCTCAAGTTCCAGCACGGAACTTCCTCAGGCTACTGGGGCACATGGCAGCGGCCATTCCTGTCACTCCCCTGGCCCGCCTCCACATACGGATCCCACAATGGATGGATGCTCAAGGTACAGTGGGACCAAGGCTTCGACGATCTCGACTTCATGGTCAGGATCACCAAGCCAGTCAGGAGAACTTTGCTTTGGTGGATGGACCCCCAGAACTTGGAGAAAGGGGTCAGCTTTCGTCCGGAGCCACCACGTCAGACTCTTATGACAGATGTATCAGACCTGGGGTGGGAGGCGCACCTGGGCGCTCATCAAATGCAAGGGGTTTGGTCACCCGAGGAGCGATCCCTTCACATCAATGTACTGGAGATGCGAGCGGTTCTCTATGTCTTGCAGGCCTTTCAAGAGGACCTGGTGCCAGGCTCTCTTCTGGTTCAAACAGACAATATGGTGGTCGTCTTCTACATCAACAAGTAAGGGGGTACTTATTCATATCCTCTCTGCAAGGAGGCAATGAGAGTCTGTTACTGGGCGCTGGAGCAGTGCATTCTGCTGTCCGCAGTGCACGTTCCAGGTGTCCTCAATGATCTGGCCGACAGCCTAAACAGGTCTCGATCCAGAACACACAAGTGGGAGCTGCTACAGTCCGTGGCAGATCAGCTCTTCGACAAGTGGGGTCATCCAGAGCTGGACCTCTTTGCGTCACCACGCAATGCCAAACTGCCAATGTTTTGCTCGTGAGAGCACGCGCCTGGAGTTTTTTGGCCAGACGCATTATCCCTTTGCTGGGCAGGGAGGTTTCTTTATGCCTTCCCTCTCATTCAGAGAGTCCTACTAAAGTTACAGGCAGAAGGGGCCCCGAATGATTCTCGTAGCCCCCATATGGCCTCGGCAAATTTGGTTCCCACTCCTGCAGTGGTTATCCATGGAACCTCCAGTTCTGCTGCCCATATGCTCGCAGTTGCTGTCCCAGGAACAGGGGTCGCTGATCCATCCGGACCTTCGTTCCTTACACCTACAAGCTTGGCTTCTTCAGATGTAGCTCAGCACAGATATGGGGTTTCCCCGGAAGTGGCGGCAGTCCTGGTTTTGGCGAGAAAGCCCTCCACCCGCTCTGCCTATGCAATGAAGTGTAAGCGAAGCGTTTTTGTTTATGGGCCTCGTCACAGCATTTGGACCCTATCACTTGTCCAGTGAACTCAGCTTTGCGGTATCTCCTCTCCTTGTATCAAAATGGCCTGAGTTACTCCTCTATCAAGGTGCATATGTGGGCCGTCTCCGCCTATCGTGCTCTCATTGGAGATAAGGCGTTGGCACAATTGGATGTCGCCCGCACCTTTTTAAGAGGAATTTTGCATATGAGACCTCCCATTCGGGACTCTATCCCACCCTGGGATTTCCTTTTTGTGTTGGAGAAGCTCACCCTCCCTCCCTTTGAGCCAGCAGCGGATTGTGAGCTGCGTTTTCTTTCTTGGAAAGTTTGTTTTTTGGTTGCTATTACCTCAGCTCGAAGAGTTTCCGAGCTGCAGTCTCTGATGTGTAAAGAGCCGTATTTGATTTTCCACAGGGAAAAGGTTTCCCTTAGAACAAATCCTAAGTTTCTTCCGAAAGTGGTCTCGGAGTTGACCCTCAACCAGTCGGTTGACCTTTCAGTGTATTTTCCTTCCCCATCTAATAGAGGAGGGGAGGCTGTCCTTCAGACACTAGATGTCCACAGGACTTTGAGGTATTACCTCAAGCGGACGGCTTCACACTGTCAATCGGAGCAACTTTTTGTGGCCTTTACACCACAATGTTTTGGCAAACCAAAGCAAGACCAGACCAAGCAGACGATATCGAAGTGGATAGTCCACTGCGTTTCCTTCTGCTATTAAAAACACAGTAAGCCCCTACCGGGCCTGGATAGGGGTCACTCCACCAGAGGAGTGTCTGCTTCATTTGCCGCCCTGAGAAATGTCTCTATCAGGGAGATATGTGCGGCCGCTACCTGGAACTCGGGGCATACCTTTGTCAAGCATTACAACGTGAATATCGTCTCCAGACGCCGAGCTGGCTTCGGCCTGGCTGTTTTGCAAGGACTTTTGTCCTGAGGCCTCTGGAGTCAGCATATTCCACCTCCCAGGGTCGTCTACCTCTTTGGCGTGGACTGCTTGATATTCAGTCCTGAATGTTATAGCCTGCTGCAAGAGCTCCCACTCAAAGTAATCACAGTTACGTAAGAACGTATAGTAACAGTAGATCTTCGAGAGGAACTCTTGCAGCAGGCGTTACTTTCCCACCCGCCTTCCCCCTCGAGGTGTGCAGATCCATCTTCAGTTACATCTCCTCTATGTGCATCGTCTCCTTCTCTTGTCAGGGCTTGTTTGCAGGCCTTGGCGGGAGAACTGAGGAGGAGCTGGGTCTGCCCCCTTTTGTACCAGGGCCGACGTCGGGGCGGGGCCGGCGTCGGGGGTGGTCCCTGCTGTATACTGCTGGCTGAAAATGTTTCCGGAGGGTCCTAGTGCCTGCGGCATAGTCCTGAATGTTATAGTCTGCTGCAAGAGCTCCTCTCAAAGATCTACTGTTACGGTAAGTTCTTACGTAACTGTACTTTCCTCCGCTTCCGCTGCCGTTCCTCCGCCTCTCTCTGTTGCTGTTGTTGCTCCGCCTTTCTCTGTTGCCTTCGGTCCTCCATTTCCATTTTCAATCTGTTTCTCCTGCATCTGCAGCCTTCTCAGCTCCAGCTCTTGGTCTGAAGATGGCTCCTTCTCCTCTGGGCTCTGGACCACCAAAGTCATCACCTTTGGCACTAAGTGGGGTGGCACTTCCTCCATCTCAGCTGCCAGAAGGGCCTCCATGAGTTGCCTTTTATTTTTGTTTTCACAAGGAATGCCATTCTCCCCACAGATCTTCCTCAGTTGTTCCAGGTTCATATTGCTGTACTGACCGACATTCTTAAACTTACACTACTCTGTTAAAAAAAGAAAAAAAAATTCAAGCAGAGTAGGGTCTGTTGTCTGCAACCAAATTTCTTTTTCCCTTTTCCAAATTCTGCCCTTGATTGTGTGATCGTTTTGCAAAACTGCTCAAAATCCCAGTAGCTGGCACCAGATCTGCCACGAGCACCTGGCCCCCAAACCCCGGGCAGACGGGGTTTGCAGAGAGGCTCCCCCTTTTCAAGAACTCGCGAGCAGGAATAAGGGTCCCAGAAGACTTACCAACCTTTCTTTTCCCAGTGGGAGGGTGGAAACTGTAGTTTCGTGTTCCTTTGACTCTGCACTACTTTCAGTATTTGAATCCCACCACGGACACTGGCTACGTCTTGCCTAAGTGGTTTGGTACAATAGCCGAGCGGTTCTATCTTTCAACACACATAGTCTTTTCAAAACCCTTCTGTTAAAATGTTAGATCACACAATCAAACCCCTAGGCAGAGTTGATAAGAAAATCATAAAAGTTTACTTAAAATAAAAGCAATACAGAAAAGTCTACAGTTTGGAAGAACTTTGAAATGCAGACAATATTAAAAGTAAAACTGGATTTTTTTTTTTTTTACAGAAAAAACACTAGATTCTAAACTATACCTTGTTTTAATGTTAGCGTCAAGACAATATTTTAAATGTCCTTGAAGAGATGAGTCTTTAAGCAGCAGTTTGTAGCAAGTTTGTATCCCAAGTTAGTTCCTCTGAATGTCCCTTTGAAAAGTCTTCAGGTGCTTCCTCCGTGGAAAGTCTTGGTTTCCAAAATTCTGACTTAAAATCAGAATTTTCTGTTCAGTATGTGAAAAGTCAACATTTCCACACACTCGGTTCTGGTTTTAGAGATTTTTCCAGGCCTACACATATACTTCTGGTCTTCAGGTATATGCCAGCTGGACAGGCTGTCTGACCTCCAGCTAAACTGTTTGTCAACTGCTCTGAGTTCAAAATGTGTGTCTTATACACACAGGCTGGTCATCTTCAAGCCACACTCACAGTGTGATGGGGTGCAACAGTTTACCTTTCCCTGTAGGTGTTACTGTGGTTCCATGTCAGGTTTTATGTCAACCCTAGTGACATCTGGTCCATGCATTTGGCTTAACCCCTGATCCCTAGGTCATCCCCCTGACCTCTTCCTGTCATGGAAAGCTAGATACCCACTTTTCTCTAAGAGTTATGATTTCCTGGGCCCATAAACCTGTCTGTCTCCCTTATCTGGAGACGTACCAGATCCACCCTAGCCATTAGAACAATTGAGCTATTTTTGTACCTTCATTCCTAAAAGCCTTTTAAAGAGACAGTGTCTTAATTCTAAAGTACATTACAGCATATACAACATGAACCCACATAAATGGATCTAGGCCTGTCATGCGATACTTATAATTGACTGAAACATGAAATCTTACTTTGAGAGGGTTTCTGCAGTAGGTCTTCACAGTTAGGACTGCACCCCCTGGCGTCAGGACCGCACGGCAAAATTGTAGCTAGCAGTCATCAGCAGGGACCTCTCCCAGCATCAGGTGGTGTACATCAGCATGACTATAAAGGGGGCAGTCAGCCGCCTGCCCTCCAGTTCTTTCTCAACTTCGACCTGAATCGCGGTAACTCACGGTAGAACAGCTTCAGTCACCCTCCATTTTCAGGCATTTTTTTTTTCCAATCTTTCTTCCATCCACATAGCATTGTATGTCATCTCGTCTGCCCAAGAAAAAGTGCTCGAAGTGTGGCGTGCAGATCCCGCACGGGGACGACTATTCCCATTGTGTCCTCTGCCTGGGGCCTAAGCATAACATTGCCGAGTGTTCCATCTGCCAGGGCTTCAACCAGGCCATTCGCACCCATCACAGGAGGACCTTCGATGCCCATGTACTGACCCAAAGACTGGCATCGATAGAAAAAGAGCTCCAGGAGCTGAGGGAGAGAGATCGTCATCGCCGGCCCTGGAGAAAAAGGAGAGACACCGGGAGTGGAGCCACTCTCCACAGAGGAAATCCAGCCAGACAGCTGATGTCATCTTGGGTGGGGCCTCCACCCCCGTGCGTACCCCACCTCCAGGGCCTTCTTCCGCTCCAGCCAAGATCAGCAGGCAGTCAGGGGTATCCTCTTTGAAGAAACCAGCTACGGTATCTGCCTTGAGCCCTGCCGTTAAGTCACCCTCCAGCTCTGCTGCCGGGCGCCCGGCCCGACTTTAGCCTCCCAGCTTCTGTCAGCCTGGCCGCTGTCCGTAAGTCAGTCGTCGGCTCCCCCGTCACCCGCCAGGCCGTCATTTCTAAGTCGGACACTGGACCACCTGGCGCCTGCGTGGTGACTTCTCTCCCGTCAGACTCCCTCGTGGACCCCAATGCCAGGTAGAGAGAGCTCATAGGTCCCTCCTCATCCCACCAGGGTTCTCGCTCAAGGGATTCGCTGTCCTCTTCCAACCTTTTTGGGCCTGATCACCAGGACCCTCTTCCATCAGATACCTTACTGGACCTGTCGACGGGGATTCTTCCAGACCTCCTCCCCTTGCAGGGCTCCATTCCACGGACAGATCTTCACCCGATACCAGATCCCTTGCTGGACACTTTTGGGAGCAGTATGGATCTGACTCCTTCTGCACCTTCAGGTCCCTCGGCACTGCCTCTGGTGGGGCCCTACGCTCCTCCGTTGGGCCCGACTGGGTACTATCCCAGGTATACACTGCAGTATCCACAGTACCCAATGCCGGGGGATCCGTCGCTGGGTTACCCGACGATGGATCAGGCCATGCATTATCAAGGATACCAGTACCCTTACTGGTACCAACCGCCTACCTACCCTTCTTATCCTGCAGGGTACCTGGGTTGTCCTCCACCCCCTCCTCCACCACCACAGCCGGAACAGGATGCCATTCCAGCCTGGTGGAAGAACGCGAAATCTCAGCTGCTCCAGGAGTTGTGTCAGCCTCAGCTGGTGGTCAGGGCCACCCCACCTCACAGGGTGCTACCTGGTAGCCCGGCACCTTCCAGTCGAGCCTCGGACAGAGATTCGGGTGTTCTGCCCTCTGGCATTACAGAGCATAGGCTCCCGATTCCGGTACTGGAGGCCTCTCTGCCCAGTAGGCCGGAATCATCTGAGTCAGACGAGGACTCTGATGTGGGGGACAAGTAAAGAGCCTCACTCGCCCATTGAGCCTCAGCCGAAAGAATCCCCCAAATCCCCTCCAGAGGACTCGTCCTTCGCTGAGCTTCTCTGGACTATTCAGAAATCCTGAGGATGGGCCTCACAAGAATTGGATCCTAGACGCAGAAGGCTGGCCGAACATTTGAACTTGATCAGTGCGGACCCCCTTCCCATTCCTCCTTGGACAGGGCCACATGAAGATCTTACATCCACTATCTGACAGCAACTGTCGTCCATCCCGGCCGTTTCAAAAAATGCCGATAGGACTTATCACCCCGCCCTCCGGAAGGGGTTTCCCACGTCACTGCTCCACCTATGGCCGACTCTGTTGTGATCACGGCTGCTCACAATAGGTCAGCGCAGCCTGAACATCTAGGTGCCTTCCCTCCAGATAAGGCGTTGAAGCAGATGAACCAGTATGGTCGCAAGATCTCTACCTCATCTACTTGCACCATTCACTCCTTAAATTATGTGGCCCATATGGTGGCTTTCTAGAAAGCCTCTTTGTGAGATCTGGAAAAGGATCTTCAGGAGAATCCCGATGAGCAGCTCAGGAATAAACTCTTGGAGAAGATTAGGATGAATAAATCATCCTGCTGTCATGCCCTCCGTGCCACCTACGACTCTGTGGACTCAGTAGCACGAGGTGCGGCTACTGGCATCTGTCTTAGACGCCTTGCTTGGCTTTGCCTGGCGAGGTTGGCTCAAGATGTACAGAGTTCCCTTCTGGATGCTCCCTTCAGGGGTCCAGTTCTGTTTGGCGGCGACGCCAAAGATATCACGGAGCTTCAAGAGAGAGGCAAATCCTTTAAGGATGTCCGTTCCCTTTACCATTCGGGCCAGAAACCACGGCAGCAGCCCTTTCACCACCAGCGGAAATGGAATAAACAGAACCAGATGATGGACCAAGCGTCGCTCCCCGGGTTCTAGCTCTCAAACCCCCCAAGGCCAAGTTTCCCAAAACTGCCTCTCGGGGGGGGGGGGAGCGCCCCTCCTGTCTGCGCCCTGGCTCCTAACTCCCCCTACCTCTCCCTTCTGTTCCCGGGGAGGAACTGGTGGTGAGATGATTCAGCCTCCACCTGGGACAGGTGGAAGGCCATAACCACAGATGCATGGGTTTTTCAACTCATAGCAAGAGGTCACTCGATAGAGTTCCTGGAGAGGCCTCCCTCCAGTCTTCCAGGAAGATTGCACTACCTGTCAGGCCAGCAACATCTGGTCTTCCAAGAAATTCATACCCTTCTGCAGAAATCTGCCATAGAGCGAGTTCCACCGGAACAAACAGGAAGGGGATTTTACTCCCATTTATTCCTGGTTCCCAAAAAAGACTTGAGATCTAAGCCCTATCCTAGATCTCAGCATGGTCAACCTCTTTGTAGAGTTCAAGCGGTTATGCATGTTGACCCTCCAGAGACTGTTACCCCTGCTCCATCCAAACACTTGACTGTGCTCCCTGGATATGCAGGATGCTTACCTCCATATCCCCATTTTACCGGCCCACCGCCGCTTTCTGAGTTTCTCTTTTCTGGAGGAACATTACCAGTTCAGAGCCCTCCCATTTGGCCTCTCCTCGGCACCTCTGGTATTCACCAAGTGCCTAGCAGTGGTAGCAGCGTTCCTGTGCCCCAGGGGCATTTATGTGTTCCCGTATCTGGACGACTGGCTTTTCTCAGCTCCTTTTCAGGACAGTCTGAAGGAATCCCTTTCTTTCACTCTGGACCTATTTTCCAGTCTGGGCATTTCGGTCAGCTACCCCAAGTCCCAGCTGTTACCCTCCCAGCACCTCCAATTTATTGGAGCGGTACTGGATACGGTCCAGAACAAGGCCTTTCTTCCGACCAACAGATCAGAGACCCTGATCTCTCAAGCGACGTTTGTGGCTTCATCCTGGTGGACCACAGCGTGTTCTGTCCTACGACTGCTGGGGTTGATGGTGGCTGCCATACCTCCAGTCCCTCTGCCAGACTGCACATTAGGGTTACTCAGTGGTCTCTGCAAGTCCAGTGGGACCAGTGCCTGGACGACATGGACCAGAAGGTCCTAGTCTCCAACAGCCTTCAGAAGGATCTCTTTTGGTGGCAGGACCCAGCCAACCTTTCGGTGGGGGGCCCTTTCCACCCTCCGTCTCCATGATTCTCATTTCGGATGCCTAAAACTTGGGATGGGGAGCACATCTGGGGGACCATCAGACTCAAGGCGCTTGGTCACCCATGGAGGAGAACCTTCACATCAGCATTCTGGAGATGAATGATCTTCAGTCTTTCCAGTCTCTTCTGATCCTGGGAACACTTCTCATCCAAACAGACAACATGGCCACTGTGTGGTACTTAAGCAAACAGGGAGGCACCCGATCTTACCCTCTTTGCAGGGAGGCGATGCGGGTGTGGTACTGGGCTGTACAGCATGGCCTATCCTTGACAGCAGTGCATGTGCCAGGCATTCATGACATTCTGGCAGACAGTCTAAGCCGATCAGTAGCCATGGCTTACGAGTGGGAACTAAAGCAGGCTGTAGTAGAAGACCTGTTTCTTCAGTGGGGTCGTCCAGACATAGATCTCTTCGCCTCCCCATCCAATGCAAAACTACTCAGCTTTTGCTTGATCGTTCCTGGGCATGGTGCTTTTTGGCGAGAAGCACTGTCTCTTTCCTGGACAGGGAGATTTCTATACGCTTTCCCCTCCCTTTCCTATTCTATAGAAGGTTCTGCTGAAGCTTCAGGTAGAGGGGGCTCACATGATTCTCATTCCCCCCATGGCCTCGGCAGATTTGGTTCCCGCTGCTACAGCAGTTGGCACTGGAACCCCCAGTACCTCTTCTTCCTCTCTTGCATGACCTTCTGTCCCAGGATCAGGGCACCCTGGTACATCTGAGCCTCAAGTCTATTCATCTTCATGCATGGCACCTGTGGACGTAGTGATTTCTCGCTGTGGCATCTCTTCCAGAGTCGCTCAAGTCCTAGTGGAGGCTAGAAAACCCCCCACTAGATCCACTTATGCTATGAAGTGGAAGAGATTTTCCATATGGGCATCAGCTAAAGGCTTAGACCCCTTCTCCTGCTCAGCTTCCCAGGTTTTAGAGTACCTCTTGGACCTGTCAGAGTTGGGCCTCAGTCATTCCTCCCTGAAGGTCCATCTCTGCATTTTTGGCCTACCACCTCCCGGTGGAGGGCAAAACCCTAGTGCAGCTAGAGGTTTCCAGAACTTTCCTGAAAGGGATCCTTCACATCAAACCTCCGGTCTGGTGGGCCGGCCCAGTGGCGCTGAGGGTTGAGGAGCTGGACGCCAGACCTCGCACCACACCGGCGACCCGGGTTCGGGAACGGACTTGGGCCGCCAGGGGTTGGCAGGGGAGAGGAAGGATTGAGCGTCCCACGACTGCTCTCCTTCCTCTGGGGAGGGTTGGGGCACTGCAGTGCACTGTAGCGACAGCTCGTGGAGGCCGGTGGCGCAGTAGCGAGCAGCAGAATGGGGAGAGCGTGGCGGGCAGCGGCACGTTGTGCCTTGACTCCATTCCACGTCCGCCTCTCGGGGGTGGGGGGGGACAGGCGGAAAATGGCGGAGTGCAGTCTCAGTGGCTGATGGCCGCGCCCGGCGCCTGAGAGGATCCTGCATACAGGATGCGTGAGCGATTAAAGGCCAGCCCTGTGGTGGTGCCAGACCGGGCCTGGGGGGTGCGGGTGTCGGTGGCCGGAGATCGCGAGGGATCCGCTCCGCAGGAGGAAAAAGAAAGATGCGTTAAAAAAATAAAAACTTGGTCTGGAATCTTGTCCACCCCCTCCCCAATCTTAATTTTATGTTAGAGAAGCTTACTTTGCTCCTTTTGAACCGGCAGCAAGCTGTGATATGCATTCTTTCGCATGGAAAATGCTCTTTTTAGTTGCTATCACTTGAGCTTGAAGAGTTTCAGAACTTCAGACTCTAGTTTGTAGATAGCCTTATTTAATTTTCCACAGAGGCAGGGTTGCTCTGCGGACCAATCCGTCCTTTCTTCCGAAAGTGGTTTCAGAATCGACCCTAAACTAGAGTGTAGAACTGCCAGTGTTCTTCCCAGAACACTCCAACAGGGGGGAGCATCTCCTGCACACCCTTGACATGCACAGGATTTAAGATGCGTCTCAAGGACTAAGGAGGTTCGTAAATCAAACCAACTCTTTGTGTAGCCTTTGCTCCCAAGTGCCAGGGCAAGGCTATTACGAAACAGACTTTGTCAAGGTGGCTGGCAAATTGTATACACTACATTTACCAGAAATATGAGAGGCCCCTTCCGAGGACAGTTAAGGGCTGCTCAACTAGGGGTGTGGCCACTTCCACTGCCTTTTTCAGGAATGTGTCCACTGCGGACATCTGTGCAGTGGCCACTTGGTCCTCCATCCACACCTTCATTAAACATTACAGGGCTGGCTTCGGCCTTGCAGTTCTGCAAGGTCTTCTGTCATGAAAGACCTGTGGTTGGCAGACATTTTCCTCCTCCCGGATCCTCGTCTCCGACTTCTCCTTTTTTGTTTGACTGCTTGGTATTCAGTCCTAACTAAGAAGACCTACTGCAGGAACTCTTTTTTTTTTTTTCCCCCGAACTCTGTTTTACCACCGTCCTTATGCCCCACTGAACTCTCTCGGCGACCTTTCCTCGTCGGACTCTACTATCCGTGCGTGACCCGACTAGTCTCCTCCCCTCCCCGGCACCGGGCATCCCTTGGGTCTACCTTCCGGGGAAGGGCCGCCCCTGCCCAGGGCGCTCTTTCTTATAGTGTTGAGCTCCGGGCCGAGGTGGAGGAGGGCCAAGGAGAGAGCCGCGTCCGACTTCTGGGAGTGTGGTCCTTGGGTGGGAGGCGCCTTCGCCTATCTGAGAGAGGAGGGGAGGGTATTTTACTAGTAAGTCCTCCTGTGGAGCCCGGCTGTCAAGGCAACGTACTCCCACCGGCTCCACCCCCAGGCATAAGCCACGAAGCTACTTTGGGCTACCTCCAGCCACCGCCAGAGGTCGCTCCTTGAGCGATCACTTCCCCATCCCTCCCCAGGAAGAGAGAGCAGTTCACCGGACGCTCAGTCTCTTCCCTCCCCTGCCGACCCCCGACACCCCAGGCTCGTTCCCGAACCCGGGTCGTCGGTGTGGCGTCCAGTGCCTCAATCCTCAGCGCCACTGGGCTGGCAGGAACTCTCTTGAAGTAAGATATAGCAGTTACGTAAGAACTTACCGTAACAATAGATCTTCTAAAGAGGTTCCTGCAGTAGGTCTAGATTTCCCACCCTCCTTCCTCCAGCTCCTGTGTTTTTTCTCTTTATTCCCTTCCCAGGACTTTGTTTCATCCAGGGCACAGGGTCTCAGGAGATTTCCACTCCTTTTTCTGCTTCCTCTTTAGAGATCTCCGGCAGAAGAACTGGAACCGCCCCCTTTTTAGTCACTCTGACATCCGTCACCTGACGCTGGGGGCGGTTCCCGCTGATGATTGCTAGCTACAGTTTTGCTGAGCGGTCCTGATGCCAGGGGGCACAATTCCAACTGTGAAGACCTACTGCAGGATCCTCTCTTGAAGATCTACTGTTACAATAAGTTCTTACATAACTGCTATTTATTTGCTTTAGTTGAATTTTCAAAGAATGTTGATAGTATGCAATGTTTCCCTTAGAAAATTGTGAAATGATGTAGGACGAGCATCCAAAGCATGTGATGCATTTTCTTTGTCTGTTGTGCAAGTGCTCATCTCTTTTACCTGAACACTTTGCATTTGATTTTCCAGCAGCTTCGTAGGCAAGGACTCTGCTTTTATTTATTTTTTTTATTTTGTTTTCTCCTTGTCCTTCACCCTGACGATCGAGGTCACAACAGCCCATTCCCATCTTCAAGTTGAGAGGGCAGGAAAGCAATTGGTTTCATAGCTGACACCTATTTTGCTCCCTGGTCAGCTGGCAAAGAGTGTGCAACGCCAGAGGTGTGCTCCCTCCCCCGCACCTGGAGTCGAACAACTGACCTCTGCAATGCTCTGTCTCCAGCTGGTCCCAGTGTTGTATTCTGGGTATTGTAGGCCAATGGCAATCCCCAGGTGGAAGCAGAATTCTGTGTCACCACACCACCGAGCCAGGCAGGATGCTGTTTTTAACACAGTGGAGAGCATGGAGAATCGAGAATGCATCAAGGCACTTACATGCATAAGTGCATTTGGGAAACACTGATGTTACTTGATCAGTTTTTAAAAGCCTAATCTGTAATATTGAAAAATCTTAGAGTAATTTCTACAGCTAAAGGAAGACAGTGATCCTTACCTGAACTCTTTTATTTTAATCTGCACGCCTAATTAGATAAATATTTATGTACATTGGTTTTAATTAGAAACCCAGTGTCTTAACAGTATTCTTTTTTCCCCCCCGTTAGGTTGCACATTGGTAAAGGTGTGCAGTTAGAATGTAAAGGTGAAGGGGACGTCTGGGTGAGGTGTCTCAGTGATCACGCAGTTTTTGTTCAGAGCTACTACCTGGACAGAGAGGCAGGACGTGCGCCTGGAGATGCTGTTCACAAGATATATCCAAGTGCATATATCAAGGTTGGTTAACAATTGAGCTTTTAGTTAATATTGCTTTGCTTGAGAAGGGATTGGCTACTGTGAACCAATAAAACCCCCTTCCCAAGGATATTTTGCAAACTTGTTTCACTGTTCCTTGCCTTCCTGTTCTCTGTATATCCTTTATTTGACAGTTGAATTCTGAGAGGAAATAGAGATGACATAAAACAAGCATGGGTTCACTGGGGCAGGTCATATCAGATAAACTTGGTAGAATTTCAACTTTGACTTAGTTGGTTGACAAGGGTTAGGAGGTTGATATCCTTTATCTGGATTTCAGTGAAGCACTGGATACTTAGTGCCACATGGGAGACTGGTAAATAAGGTGGGTGAACTTGGGTTAGGGGAGTGACTCACTACTAGATGGCTTGAGAACTGGTTGTTGGGAAGGATGTAGAGGGTGGTTCTCATTGGCACATTCTCCATGGTAAGGAATGTGACCAGTAGGGTACCCAGGGTTTGGTATAGTATAGTGACGCAGTTGCACCACTGTAGTTAGGGTTGAGTAGGGTGTTCAGTGTTAAGCCCCTAACTTTGCACAATAATATCTTTGGATCCATTTGATGAAATCTGCTGAAATTTTGCATGTATAGTCTAGGAGACAAGTCCTTGATCTGTGGAAAGTTCCGTGATGGCAGCTTGTGCGGTTTCTGAGATCCGCAGGTCATTTTTCTGTAGTTGTCTATTTTTTTTTCTTATACTTAACATGGTGTTTTATTTATTTGTTTATTTCCAGTCACATACAGTCTTCATGGAATGGAATGTTTTCCCCAAACTTGCAGGGCATATGTGTCATGTCCTAAGGTAGTGCCTTTGAAAGGTCTGGTGGAAAAATATTAAACGGTTCCAGAGTCATAAGACTTAAAAGTTTTGTGTTTTCCCATTCTGAGCATGTGCATTAGGTTTTTTTGAGTTAACGTTCTGATGTGAAGTGAAAAATTCTGTGTCGCAGGACCCTTTTTTGGCTTTTCACCACTTGCTTCTCACTACACAAAGCATTTTATTGTTCCATGAGACCGCCATCCTGTTCCCCCCCCCCCGAAATAAAAAAACATGCAAAATATATAAGAAATGATATCATTGTAAAAAACAAACACCTAAATCTAGCTAGATTCTGGAGTTTGTTTTTAAAAAAGAATGCCAGAAATACATCTCCTAGGCAGCCCAAAACCCAGGCTGTCCAGCTTAGCAAGAGGAGCCATTCACCCACGTTCTCTGTATGAGAACAGCAGGACTTCCTGACTTCTGCAGCCACAGCTGGAACTTGTTCTGCGGGCTGCAGTGAGAGGAATGAGATGCTGATCCCGTTCTGTCTGCAGTGGGCTCTGTTTAATCTTATAGAATATGTTCCCCTGGTGTTTAGTGGCCCCGTCCCCAATAATGTTTCCCTGGCATCTAGTGGCAGCCCCCCCCCCCAATCCTCATTCCCAGTAATGTTTCCTAGTGTCTAATAGCACCCCCACCCTCTGATCCCCATTCCCAGTAATGTGTGTGAGAAGGTTAGGGAGAGAAAGGTAGCATTCAGGAAGTATAAGGAAACACAGAAGAAGCAGGACAGAGAACTGTACCAGTTAAAGCAGAAGGAAGTGGGGCAGGCAGTCAGAATAGCAAAGGCTCAAACTGAGGAAAAGATAGCCAACTCAGTTAAGAAGGGGATACAACCTTTTATAGGTACATTAGGGAGTGAAGAAAGACCAAGGGAGGGATAGTGAGGCTTAATAAAGGGAAGGGGGCTGGGCAGAGGGTGATAGTGAAAAAGCAGAGATACTGAACGAATACTTCTGCTCAGTATTCACAAAAGAAGAGGAGGGATAGGTACCTAAACCAGAGAAACATAGAAACATAGAATTTGACGGCAGATAAGGACCGCAGAGAATAGAAGCACTCTGGATAGGGGCCTCAATACAAGTCCGTTCACAGAAGAAAGGGTCCTGAAAGAACTCCTAAAACTGAAGGTGGACAAAGCAATGGGGCCTGACGGGATTCACCCCAGAATTCTAAAAGAACTAAGGGGAGAACTAGTGACACCACTGACTACCATTTTTATCAAATCATGGGAGCATGGTGTGGTACCTGAGGACTGGAGGAGGGCAGATGTGATTCCCTTTCACAAAAGTGGGAGCAAGACAGAGGCAGGACACTACAGACCTGTTAGTTTGACCTCAGTGGTAGGGAAAATGATGGAATCACTTCTGAAGGGAAGAATTGTTGAGTTCCTAGAGGCCAGTGGGGCACAGGACCCAAGGCAGCATGGATTCACAGTGGAAAGGTCATGTCAGGCAAATCTAATCAATTTCTTTGACTTGGTGACCAAAGTAGTAGACCAGGGAGAGGCTGTGGACATGGCCTACCTCGACTTTAGCATGGCATTTGACACAGTCCCACATAAAAGATTATTAATAATAATAAAACTTTATTTTTAAAGCGCCTTTCTGTAACCAAGACGCTGTAGAACTTGGCACGTATAAAATTCAATAAAACATAGAATTACATACAGCATGCTAGCCAAAAGAGAAATATCTAAACATAATCAGTCTGGGTAGGCAGTGTGCCACAGATGGGTCTTCAAGGCCCTCTTAAAACTCTCCACGGTCATGCACTCCGCATCTGACGAAGTTAGCCAGCCTTGGAGTGGGTTCCAGGGTTGTAGCCTGGGTAAAACACTGGCTAGACAACAGGACACAGAGGGTAATAGTAAAGGGGGGTTACTAGTGGGGTACCGCAGGGTTCCGTACTGGGACCGGTCCTCTTTAATGTCTTTATAGGTGACATTACAGTGGGACTGGAAGAGAAAGTATGCCTCTTTGCAGATGACACAAAGATCTGCAACAGGGTTGATGCACAAGAGGGAGTGGAAAGGATGAGAAGGGACTTGGCAAGGTTGGAGGAATGGTCAGAAGTATGGCAGCTTGAATTCAATGCAAAAATGCAAAGAAGTGCAAAGTAATACACCTGGGAAACAAAAACCCAGGGGAAGAGTACACATTGGTGGGGGGGGGCGGTATTAAGAACAACAGAAATGGAAAGGGGCCTGGGGGGTATTCATATCAGATGACCTAAAGGTTAGCTAGCAATGTGAAAAGGCAGTAGGGATGGCTGGAGGGATACTGGGATGTATAGGGAGAGGCATCACCAGTAGAAAACAGGAGGTTGTTCTCTCTCTGTACAGACAGTTGGTGAGACCCCATCTGGAGTACTTCGTCCAGTTCTTGAGACCCCATCTCCGCAAGGACATAGACAGGATGGAGACAGTCCAGAGGAGAGCAACTAAAATAGTGCAGGGTCTGCACCAGAAGCCATACGAAGAGAGACTCAAGGAGCTTAATATGTATACCCTCGAGGAAAGGGGGGGATATGATAGAAACATTTAAGTCCCTCAAGGGAATCAGTAAAGTCCAAGAGGGTAGCACCTTTCAGAAAGAGATGTGCAAGAACAAGGGGGCACAATTTGAAGATGGGGGGATGGCTCAGGGGCAATGTAAGGAAGTATTTTTTACAGAGAGGGTAGTATATGCATGGAACGGCCTTCCTGAGGAGGTTGTGGGGTCAAAAACAGTGGGGGAATTCAAGAATGCATGGGACAGACATAAAGCAATTCTTGTGAGGGGTAGGAGGAAGTAGGCTGTTGCTTAACTAGGATCTGCAGCTTATCCAGTAGGTAGGGAAATGGGCAGACTGGGTGGGCCAAGCGGTCCTTATCTGCTGTCAAAGTCTATGTTTCCATGGTATCTAGTAGCACCCCCAACCCATCGATCCCCGTCCCCAATAATGTTTCCCTGGTGTCTAGTGGCACCCCACCCTCCAATCATCGTCCCCGTTATTTTTTTTTCTTTCCCTGGTGTCTAGTGGCAGCCCCACCCTCTGATCGTTGTCCCTGTACAATCCCTCGATTTTTTTTTTTGATTTTTTTTTTTTTTTAACCTGCAAAACAGAAAACGGTCCCTCACCAATCTGCCCCCCCCCAACAGCACCCACCAGGGATTGACAAATCCCATATCCCGACGTCCCGGGCTACAAAAAATGACAGGCAGACAAGCATAGTTTAAGTAGTCAGTTGTCTACCAGACAATCAACTCAGAACTTTTTTTTTAGGTTGTTTTTTGTTTTCCTACCTGGCTGCAGTGTGTCCACTGTCCACTAGGTGCTGCCGCCCGTCACATGCCGACAGTAAAGTTAATCATGTGACGCACTGAGCCAACTGAGAGCCGCCGGGAGCGAGTGTGGGAGCACGCGGTAGCGATAGGATGGACCCTCCCATCACAGGACCAGAACAGCTTCGGAGGAACCAGGACTGACACGTGAGTTGACGAGTTGAAAGAGGGAGAGTACCCTGTCAGTCCTGGTTATTGGCACAGGTGGTGGAATGGAACAGAAGCGGGAGACTGCGTGTGAGAGCGCCATTTATAACTTAGCAGACGGAGCTACAGCCATTTTTAGCATATCTCGCAAGCAGTTATGTTTAATACTTTTAAGTACACAAAATTACTTGCAGCAGCAGCATAAGTATATATAGGGGCAAAAAGTAGAATTAGAAGTGGGGAGAGCAAAAAATAGAGGGAGACCGGGTGTGTTTTAAAACTTTTGTCTCCTGCAGGAAGGACTGCACGCAGTTTGGGGGGAGGGGGTTTCTTTCATTCATCTTGTATGTCTCACCAGCAGTTGCCATTTCTGCACAAAGCCTGACCTTTTTAAGTAACTAACACAGCTGATAAGGAGGGAAAAAAAAAGAGAACGAGGGGGACAACAGAATTAATAAATGGAGGAGACCGTGATCTTCCCTTGTCAATCTTCCTTCACCATTCGTTACTTCTGGGTGCAAGCCGGATGCGCGCACCCACCACGGGAGCTTTTTTTTTTCTTTTGTAGGGAGGAGTCGGTGCCAACGGCGGCGCCCACGAGAGTGACGCACCACGTGGTGTGTGAGGGAGATTCTTCCTCCATCCCAGTTCTGTTTCTCCCGCCATCGAGGCCGCACCTGCTGCGCGAGTTTGAAAGAAGCTGCTACGCCATTAGGCCTTGTTTTCGACGCAGGGTTTCTCGATGCTGCTTCTTCATCCCGGTTCTTCATACGCCATTGAGCCCAGTAAGACCGTTCTTTTTATATATATTTTGATGGCGCCGGGATCTTTGCTGTTTTTGTGATTTTGTTCGCATCATGTCCGATTCGGGGGCCAAGGGTAAATCCAAGGCAGGCCGTGCCCCATGCATCGGTACCCCTGTGGCCGGCATTTCTCCATCTCAGATCGACATGATGTTTGCCTTCGGTGCCTGGGACCCAACCATGATACGGATAACTGTGATGCCTGTTTTTCCATGGACCACCGTGTACTGGAAATCCGCACATTCTAGATTGGCAGGGCTCCACCGACTTTTGGAGGATGACGTTGCCCGTAGGCCTCCCAGGCCAGATCTCGTGACCCTTCCTCCAGGGTCCCCTTCCGGGTCTATATGGCCTGGAGAGGAGGAGGCCTTCTCCACTTCCAGCCTTGCCGAGGAGGAGGTTTCTTCTTTGGCGCCAGAGGAGTGATGTGATTCCTCCCGGGGTCGCATCGCTGGCACCGTCTCGGCAGTCACCTCCACGGAGGTGCAGGCTTCCCCAATGTCGCGGCCCCTGGTTGCTGAGCACAGCACTGGTGGACCCTTGATGCCGCCGAGCAGTGCCACTGTGGGTTCCGGCACCGGGGACTCGAGCGGCACCATTTTGGGTTCTGGTGCCATCCGTGACGCTGGGGCAACAGCGCCACTACGTGTTCCGGGGCTCGAGCGGCACCATTTTGGGTTCTGGTGCCATCCGTGGCACTGGGGACAACAGCGCCACTATGGGTTCTGGCACAGTCTGCAGCACCAGGAACTCGAGCGATACCATTAGCGATGTCGCGGTGTGCGTTGGTGCCGTTCCCGGTGCTGTCGCCAGAGAAGTTTTGGGGGTTGCCTCTCTGGAGGTCACTCTGCTCGCCTCCTCTTCAGAGGAGGATGACTCAGAGGTGGACCCAGACTGGCAGCCGGATTCTTCGGAATTGGAACTCTCTATAGGCTGGGGTGTCAGGCACCCAGTGTTCCTCTTCCTGAGTCCCCAGAACAAGTTTGCTCTGGGGGTACCACGGCTGGGGTTGGCCTGGGATCTCCTAGGGGCGATAGCTCCGGGATTCGGAAGAGGATACCCTCTTCTGAAAGGGCCCAGACAGCTGCCATTTCTGGTGCTGTTGGGGCCCTTTGGGAAGGGGCGGAGAGCCCTGCTACTGTGGCCTCCCTCTGGAGGCCCGCAGAGTGGGGAGCTCCTACACTGGTGTCGTGGAAGAGGGCTGCCTCAGAGTCGGAGGGGTTGAGAGGTCGAGTGGAGGAGCAGCGGCGCATCCCCACTGCCCTACGGGTTGTGGGGAGGAGTCGCAATGCTGAACCCCGCCTTTCCTTCGAAGTCTCGAGAGCGCCTTCTAGTGGCGGCGCAGAGGGTTGCCCTTCTGGACAAATGCAACCCCAGTCACGTCACAGGGCAGATTCCCCTTCTGGGCTGTTCCGGAGTTTGCTTTCTCAGGTTACCTCTTCGCAACCCGGTATGGTCTCAGGGTCCCCAGTCACGGTGACATCGTTCTTTGGATCTCAGAGCCCCAGCAGAGGCCGAGCATATACTCTCAGGTGCCCTTCGCCCATCCCTCTGCAGCCACCCCCCCTCTCTTCCAGGCCATGCGGGTCCTACAGGGCCCTTAACTTGTGAGACATTCAGAGCTACTGCAGCGGCCTTTCCTTTATATGTTAGGGCCATGGACGAACAGGTCTTCCGCCTGTCTCCCCCAACTGCCGCAGGAGTCTTCTAATCATTCGAGCTCCACTTCCTCCTAGTCTTCCTTTTGTGAGGAAGAGGAACTTCCTGTCCACCTGTCCTCCGATGCTGATTTCACGGAATATCAGCGATTCCTTTCTAGGCTGGTCGCGGAGCTTTGTATTGTCATTGTTCGCAGGGACAATACCGAGCTGCAGACGCGTGCATCCCTCCGTGAATTCAGCACTCGCCACCTTGTGGTGTCTTCCTGGCCAGTTCCTTTCCAGGAGGCGTCTATCCGCACCTGGCAGTCTCCAGCCCCGGCAGGCTGCATGAGACGGTATTGTGCCCCCCACGAGTCTTTAGGTTCTCTACCTCACCCACCCTCAGGCTTGACGTCCTTAGACACTCCTCCCGGGCCTCTGCGCCTGGCACACGATCGACCTCCAGATCCAGATTCCACAGAATTTGACCGGTGGGGACGAAGAGTCTTCTTTTCGGCTCATGTATTGATGTGAATAGGCTCACATCAGGCACACCAAGCTGCCTGCAGCAGGCATCTGTGGTCGATGCTGGCCCAGGTTCTGGCATCTATGCCTGATACGGAGCAGTACAGACAGGCCATTACCCTCTCTGTGCAAGGTCTGGAGCTTGCAAGGCACCTGGCAAGGGCATCTTATGACGTCAATGAGGTGGCTTCCAGACTGGCAGGGACAGCGATCTGCATAAGGCGGACGGCATTGCTTCATCTGTCCAGACTGTCACCCGTTGCCCGGCGTAGGGTAACTTCCTCTGCCTTCCGGGGGACCCATCTGTTTTCCCGAAGGCGAGGAGGATTCTTCAGGGGCATCTTCCGTCCCCCCGACCACGGGGGACACCCCTTCGTCCTCAGCAACCTTAGACTGCCTCAGTCTATTGGTCTATTGGTTAGGGTCTTCCCCCCTTGCTTTCCACCAGTAGGAGGCTGAGGGATCTGTTCATTCAGGGCTGAACATCAGACCCTCTCGGTGGGGGGGGGGGCTCGGTACTCACCCAGCAGTAATGAGTGGTGAAGATTGACAAGGGAAGATATGAAAATTACGTACCTACTATAATTCTTGATCTTCTCTTGTATCTTCACCATTCATTACTGAATTCCGCCCACCTTCCCCTCATGGGCCTCATTTCTTGGGCGTCTCCCCCACCTACCCGAGGCCGTTGGGGGTTACATCCCCTAGTCCTCGAGACCTCCGGTTCTTCTCTAAAAGAAGAAGAAGAAAAAAAAACCACAGTGAGGGATTTGAAGAAGGAGGAGAGCAAGTGGAACTTTGTTTTTCTTCCAACTGAGGGAACTCTTTCTTTTTTTCTTGGAAGGTCTTCCGGGCACTTTACCCTTGGGAGGGATTAGTTCAATCACCAGCTGACAGGGCTAGTTTCTGAGACAGTCCACTAACCCTTCATCTTCAGACCTAGCTGGCGTCCCTGAATTTGCCTTGTGAGTGCTAGGCTGGGTCTAGTCAATGTCAATTCTAGCCAACTCAAAAATTACCATTCTTGAACTGGTGGTCTGGCACCATTTGGCCCTTGCCTTCTACCAGGGAGTCAGGAGGAGTGTCCTTCTCTGTCTCATCTTTCCAAAATAGGTTGCCCTCTCTTGGGGTCTCCCCGTAATAATCATATAGCTGTGTACTAGTGGGATCCTTTCTCATACACCTAGTTGGGGGCTCTTTCCTGTCCAGAACAGATTTGCCTCTGGCAATCTGTGAGCTCTCAGCTTGAGTGATGGGTCTTAGGATAGCGGGATGTGTAGGGAAATCTGCCTCTCTTGTACCAAGCACTGCGCAAGGTTCGGTTGAACCATCTAAACCAGTTTTGTCTGAAGGAATCCTTGCTTCCTTGCTTTTAAGCTCCAAGCTGATAAGCTTGAAGCCAATTTCACTCAAAATTTGTGGCAGAATTTTCCTTCCTCCCTATATCCTTCTTCTTCTTCCTCTTTCTTCTCTCTTCAAACAACTTGAAGCCTTACTGTATTCTGACAAGTACAGTTAGCCCCAGCCTTTAAACTGCCCCGGAGAACAAATGGTTAACTTTCTATGCAGAGCATAGAATGCTGAGCTTGAGCTCGGTTGATGTCTCTATCTGTTTCCCTTTGAAAGCTGACCATCAGATTCTTTACTCCGCCTCACTGAACAGTCACTCCGGAGATTTCTCCTGCAGCTCGGTTCGAAAGTCAGTTGAAGTGTCTGTTTTCCGTCGGTTTTTAACCGAAAATTTGTTCCGCATAGTTGGTTCAGTCTCTGTCTGTGGTACTGTGAGTACTAGATAAGTTTTGTTCTGTTTTTCTGTGTGGATCGGTTCGGCTGAACCGATCATTTGTTAATACTTGTGTTCAAACTTAGAGTGTGGTTACCGGTCCTTATCGGTTCTAGAAAAAGCGTGTTTTGATCGTTTTCCAAAACCATGATTACGGTCAGGAACCGATAAGAGTCTTGCCCGAGGTTGCCGAAAAAGGGCAAGTTTGGTTAGGTTGGCCATGTCTGAGAAACCCAAGAAGAAAACCAGGCCCACTGGGTTTCAACACTGCAGTGAGTGTGGGGAGGTCTTTGTTAAGGCCGATCCCCACACCACCTGTGTTTTTGTCTGGGGTTTGAACACCTTGATTCAGACTGCCAAATTTGCAAAAATGTTCCCAAATCTACCCTTGAAAGAATTAGGTAGACTGAGGGAAAGGAGGCCGAGAAGTCCGCTGACCGGATGGCCAGCCGGTTCGGTTCTAACCGAACCAGAAGGAGTGCCTTCTGACCAGGGCGATACTTCTTCGCCCAAAAGGAGAGCCGATCCCGAGAGGTCGGTTCTGACAAAAAGAAAACACAAAAAAAAATCGTCCGGTTCAGATCCAGAAGTCCATGTTCTGACCACCGAAGAAATAGAGCGATTTTGGATTGTAGAATCGCTTCGCCCGGTTCCGACCAATCTGGCACCTTTTGGCAGGGGCTCGGTTCGGTCAGTTCCCCCAGTTCACGATTATACCCCTGAAGAATTTTATGAACCGGAGTTTGAGGAGGAAGGGGAGTTTGAGGATGATAATGGTGATGACAAAAGTCTGGATGTGCCTTTGGAACTGGATATCTCCCCAGACAGACCTTCAGGTGTATCCCCTCCTAGGCTTTCTGAGTCCCCTTTCCCACTTTATGTTCTACAGAAAGGTGGCTGAGACCCTCCAGCTTCCTATGGAGGAGGCAATGGAAGATCAGGAGGAGCCTGATTATGTAGAAATGATGGACATCCAAGAGTCCAGGAGACTGTCTGTTCCCCTCCACAAATCTTTTGGGAAACAGACACAAAAAATTCTGAAGTCTCCCAATTCCATACCTCCTCTGGATAGAAGAATGGACAAGAGGTATACACTTTCAGGCTCAGATATGGAGTTTTTATATCAGCAATGCAACCGTGTTGGGGTTGTGCAGGCTGCTGCCTGTGACAAGGCAAACATCCCCTTGGCTTCATACCCCCCAGACAAAGACTCCAGGAAGATTGATGCCATGGCAGAAAAGCAGTACATGGCATCTTCCTTGGGACTCAGACAGGCATATTATATGGCCTATACAGCCAGGTGCCAGAAGTCGAGGTGGGACACTGTACTGGCACTGGCTAAACAGGCCTCCCCCCCAGCTAGCCAAGGAGCTGGAGGAGGTGGCTGCAGATGGGATTGAGGCATCAAAAGTTCAGTTTCATGCTGCTGTAGACTCCAGTGATGTCATCAAGAGTCATGGCTGCAGTAACTCCCAGGTCGCATCTGGAAACGAGTGGATCCCACTCAGTATGCTTATCTGGTAAATTACTTACTTAAATAAATAAATAAATAAATCTGTAGCTCTTCGGAGAATGGCTTGGCTCAGATGTACTAGCCTCTCGCAGGATACCCAGGCTAAGGCCATGGATTTTCCTGTAGTGGGTAATTCTCTGTTTGGGGAGCAGACAGAGAATTACATGAAGAAAATGGATGAGTACAGGAGTGCTCAGGCCAAGGAGAGGCAGGCAACTCCTCAAAGGCAGCAGTCTAGGGGCAGGGGAAGGCCTTTTCATAGGCCTTTTTACCAAGCACAGGCCTCTTCTCCCTTTTCACAGAGGGGGTTCTTCAGAGGGAGAGGCAGAAGGGGGATGAGCAGGGCTGAATCCACTCCTCGGCCTAAGGCCCCTGCCAAGCAGACACCCTGATGGGCCTGCCCAGGTCGACTGTCCTATTCCAGTAGGGGGCAGACTGGCTCACTTTGTCCAGGACTGGATGTCTATTACATCAGACAAAAGGGTCCTGGAAGTAGTGAGTTAGGGACTGGTTCTCAGCTTTAAGAAACTTCCAAAGATGAGAGCCAGGTCTTTTCCCCCTGCAAGTCTCTCCGAAACCCTTGCCCTAGAGGGAGAGGTTTCATCTCTGCTGGCCTTAAGAGCCATAGAGATAGTACCTACCCTACACAGGGTCAAAGGTCTATACTCCAGATACTTCCTTACCCCAAAAAATACAGGGGAGTGGCGAACCATCCTAGACCTAAGATATCTAAACAAACATCTTTTAAAACCAAAGTTCAAGATGGTAACTCTGGGAATAATCCTTCCCTAAGGCCAGGGGACTGGCTAGCCTCCCTGGACCTCAAAGATGCCTACTTTCACATTCCCATCAGGTGCTCCCACGGAAAGTACCTCAGGTTCAAGTTGCCCTCAGGCCACTATCAGTTCAGAGTAATGTCCTTTGGCCTAACTTCAGCCCCAAGGGTTTTCACAAAGTGCTTGGCAGTAGTAGTTGCCTTTCTAAGGAGGCAAAAGATCTCCATCTTTCCATATCTGGACGACTGTCTAATAGTGGGCCAGTCCCCAGACCAAGTCAAGTCACACCTGCAAGTGACCCAGCAAGTGCTCACTTCTCTAGGATTTCTTCTCAGCAATCCCAAGTCTGTTCTCGAACCAGTCCAGCTTCTTACCTTTATAGGGGCAGAACTGGATACAGTCAAAGCAAGAGCCTTTCTTCCCCTAGAAAGGGCAAGGGCTCTTATAGATCTAGCCTCTTCTTTCAGCCTTCAGGTCTCTCGACCAGCGAGGCATTTCCTCCAGCTCTTGGGCCACATGGCAGCTTTAACAGCAGTGGTCCAAGGGGCAAGATTCCAGATGAGGGATATTCAGTTTCATCTGAGGGCTTTTTGGTCTCAGAGGAAGGATTCCCTTACCAAACTGATCCCAGTGACCCTGACCCTGATCCAAGCCCTTCAGTGGTGGCAGGATCCGGACAATTTAAGACAAGGGGTCCCATTTGTCACTCAGTCTCATTCAGTAGTCCTTACCACGGACACTTCCCTCTTGGGCTGGGGGGCCCATCTGGGGGCCCTCACTGCCCAGGGACTGTGCCCCCCCCACCAGGAATCCCTTCTCCACATCAATCTACTAGAACTCAGGGCAGTTTTTCTGGCCCTGAAAGCTTTTTCTCAATCAGTGCAGAAGAAGGTGGTTCAGGTCAGAACAGACACCACCACCATGTGGTACATCAGCATACAGGGAGGCATACGGTCCATGGCCTTGTGCTCAGAAGCCATGAAGTTGTGGTCCCTGGCTTACTCCCTGCAAACCTCTCTGATAGCAGTTCACCTTCCGGGGAAAAACAGTGTGCTAGCAGATGCACTGAGCAGGATCTCTCAGGGCCATCACGAATGGTCCCTGGACCCTCAGGTTTTGAAGATGATTTTTTCAAGGTGGGGCTCTCCAGAGATCTTTTTGCAGCCCCAGACAATCACCAACTTCCTCTTTTTTGTTGCAGGCCCCCAGTCTTGGGCTCAGTCCCCCTGGATGCTCTGACTCTGAACTGGGAAGGGAAATGTCGGTATGCCTTCCCTCTCTTCCCACTTCTGTTCAAAGTTTTAGTCAAGATAAGGTCACAACCTTGCAAAGTGATTCTGATTGCTCCAGATTGGGCCAGACAGCCTTGATACCCCCTGTTGTTGTCCCTAGCAGTCCATCTTCCCAGGAATTACAACCTGTTAACCTCCTCTCAGGGGAGAATTTGGTATCCCAATCTTCAGTCTCTCCATCTCAAGGCATGGCTCTTGAGGAGTTAGAGTCTGCAGATTTGCATCTTTCTCAGGGGGTTCTGGATATTCTCAGAGCTTCTCGAAAGCCTTCCACCAGAAAGACTTACAACTCAAAATGGAAGAGATTCAGCATTTGGTGTTCCAGGAAGCATATTTCTCCACATACTGCTGAATTGCCTACGGTTCTGGATTATATAGTCCATCTTATAGGCCTAGGTCTCAGACCAGCTACTCTCAAGGTACACTTGTCAGCTGTTTCTGCTTTTCTGTCAGTGGGGAAGCCTTCCCCATTATCTTCCCACCCTGTGTTTTGTACATTTTTTAAAGGATTGCTTCACACCAATCCTCCCTTTAGAGACCCTGCCCCTACCTGGGATTTGAATGTTTGCATTGCTCAACTTATGCAACCTCCTTTTGAGCCTATGTCCTCAGCAGAGCTGAAGTACTTAACTTGGAAAACTGTGTTCTTGGTAGCCATTATAATCCTCTGCCAGGCGTATCAGTGAGTTGCAAGCCCTGTCAGTGGAACCTGATTTTATCTCCTTTCACAGGGATAAAGTGGTCCTTAGAACCAATAGAACGTTCTTGCCCAAAGTGGTTTCGGACCTCCATTAGAATCAGTCTGTCTCTTCCTGTCTTCACTGACCATTCTTCCTCAGGAGAGAGGAGGCTACACAGTTTGGATGTTAAAAGAGCCCTTAGCTACTACATAGAGCGTACCAAGGGTCACAGGTTTGACTCCCTCCAGTTGTTTCTCACCTGTGGAGAAGTGGGAAAGGGCAAACCTGCCACCAAATGAACTGTTGCCAGGTGGATTGTGTCTTGTATACAATTCTGCTATGAAAAGCTGGGAAAGATTCCACCCTTAGGCCTGAGGGCTCACTCTGCAAGAGGTACAGCTGCTTCCCTGTCTGCTGCCAGGGATAGCCCTCTTTTAGAAATTTGCCAAGCAGCCACCTGGAAAACCATCCATACCTTTACCAAGCATTACTCTGTGGATATCCAGGCTAGGAGTGATGCTCGGTTTGGCACAGCAGTACTTCAGAGCCTATTCCCAAAGTAGGTTCTGTCCCTCCTCCATGGAGGTACTGCTTGGTAGTCTGCACTTGTCAGAATACAGCAAGACTTCAAGTTGTTTGAAGAAAAAATTACTCACCTTAGTAATTATGTTTCTGCTATTGGAGTCTTTCAGTATTCTGACCTCCTTCCCTGCCTCCCCTCTCAGAACCTAGTTTTTGGGAAGTGGGTGGGCAGGTACAGTGTTGCACCTCAGGGGTGCTGCTTTTACACCCTTGTCTTTTTGTTTGGGTGTTCTTTGATTATTATTCCTGTTTGGTTTGGTTATTGGGTTTTGGGTTTCCTGACTTAAGGCTTCCTTTTGGGAACCCAAATCTTTTTTTTTGCCAGTTGGCTACTAAAATTTTTACAATTTCCACATGGAATAACTGTTAGAGTTTTGCTTGTAAGAATCTGACGGTTAGCTTTCAAAGGGAAACAGACAAAGACGTCAACCGAGCTCAGCATTCTATGCTCTGCATAGAAAATTAACCATTTGTTCTCCGGGGCAGTTTAAAGGCTGGGGCTAACTGTACTTGTCAGAATACTGCAAGACTCCAATAGAAGAAACATAATTACTAAGGTGAGTAATTTTTTCTTTTCTCCCTTTATCTGTTCCTCCCTCAGAGCCGCTCGAGGAGTGAGGTCCTGTGGTCCCTTAGGGTACGGTTCTCCTCTTTCCTGTCCTCTTTTCGGCATATTCCTTTTTTAGTTTGTTTCCTTTCCTTTATCTATCCCTCGACTCTCTTGCCTCACTTTTATCTTTCTAATTCTTTTTATTTCGCCTCTCCAGCTTACAGAACTGGGATGGAGAAGGAGTCTGTGGCGCCTAACGGCCGCCCCTTGCACACCACGTGGTGCATCACTCTCGTGGGTGGCGCCGTTGGCACCGATTCCTCCCTCCAAACAAAAAAAAAAAAGCTCCAGTGGCGGATGCGCGCATCCGGCTTACACCCAGCAGTAATGGATGGTGAAGATACAAGAGAAGATGAAGAATTACGGTAGGTATGTAATTTTCATTTTTATCTCGTCATATTGACAGTATTGCATGCAGTTTTGGGGGAAGGGGTTGCTGACTTGGTCAGTTGGACAACGACTGGAGAACTGAGTTTTGACTGATTTTGAAGTGGGAGAACGTAGAGACGCTGAGGAACACAAGTCTGGAGTTGAATTAAAAAACGAACAAAAAAAACCCTCAGAAACAAGACCAGGACTAATTCAGCAGTCAGGGCAAAGCAGTTTGAAGGACTTGCTTCGGGGCAGACAAAAATAGTATATAAGAAAGCAAGTTAAGTGTAAAGTTCAGTGGTGGATCACTTTCGAGGTCAGTTTATTGACCTGTAAAGCCCTACACAGACTGGGACCGAGTTACATGCAAGAGCTCCTGCGTCCTTATTGCCCCCTCCAACTGCTCCATTCCACCGATGAGGGATTGCTGGAGATTCTGAGGGTTCATTTGAAGCCCTCTGGGGCTCAGGCTTTTGTATTTGCGGCCCCCTACCCTGTGGAATTCTCTGCCTCATCAGGTAAGAGGGTGCCTGACTGTGGAGAACTTTAAAGCGGCACTGAAAACTTATTTATTTTCGCTTGCCTTCTTGAGTAATTAAGTATCGGTACATCTGTTTAATCTGGCATTTTATATATTTATAGTTTGATAATTTTAAGGTTTTTAAACTCTAAAAGTGCTTTAATACTTGCTGAATTGCGCTTGTTACAAATAAAGATTATTAAAAAAAAAAAAAAAAGATTTTAAACTTAATAACATTAGAACTGAAGCCTAAGTCTGTTTGTGGTGGCTGTTGCCTGTTGGGAGAGAAGATCGTGGGGAGAGGAGTGAAGGAGGGTGTCCTGTGGCTGGCTTGTGAAAGAACTAAAAAAAAAAAAAAAAAAAACAAGAAAGCTAGTAGAGGACTACTACTAGGTAGTATATATATAAAAAAAAAAAAAACAGATTAAAGAAAAAAAGTATTACAGGAGCCTGTGTGTGGGGCTGTTGGGAGAGAGCAGATTTTGTGGAAAGGAGTGAAGGGGTGGATGACCTGCCCATTGTACAACTGTGGCCGGCTGTCTTGTGTGAAAGACTGTTTAAAAAAAAAAAAAAAGAAAGCTAATGAAAAAGAAAAGCCTTTACAGTAAATAAAATAAAAGAAGGCTACCAGTTTATAGGCTTTTAGGAGAGAGAAGACTGTGGAAAGGAGTGAAAGCCTGAAAGGGGTGACTTGTTTCCCCGTGTCCTGTCCACTCATTCCTGAGGCAGTCTTGTGAAAGAAAAAAATAAATAAGAAAGCTTAAAAAAAGAAAAGAAAACAAGGGAAGCTGAGCTGTGTGTAGGGCCTGGGCTGTTGAGAGAGAGCAGATTATGTGGAAAGGAGTGAAGGGGTGGGTGGGTGACTTGCCCATTGTCCTGTGGCCGACTGGCTTGTATGAAAGACATAAAAAAAGGAAACTAATAAGAAGGAAAAGCCTTTACAGTAAATGACTAGAGAAAGCTAACTATTTGTAGGCTTTTGGGAGGGAGGAGAGTGTTGAAAGGAGTGAAAGTCTCAAAGGGGTGACTTGTTGCCCAGTGTCCAGTTCACTCAATTCTACGGCAGACTTGTGAAAGAAAGAATAAAAAAGAAAGCTATAAAAAAAAGATTAAATAAAATAACAGGAGCCTAACTGTGTGTGTGGGGGCTATTGGGAGACAGTTGACTGTGTAGAAAGGAACAAAGGGGTGACCTCCCTGCCCAGTGTCCTGTAAACGGCTGGCTTGTGAAAGACGCAGAAAGCTATTAAAAAAAGATTCTAAAGAAAATTAAATAAGAGAAGCCTAACTGTGTGTGGGCTGTGTTGGGAGAGATATGTCATGTTTAAAGGGGTCGAGGTGACCTGCCCAGTGTTCTGTGGCAGGCTGGCTTGTGAAAGACACACAAAAAAAATAAGAAAGGTATTACAAAAAAGATTTTATAAAATAAAAGGAGCCTAACTAACTGTGTGTGTGCTGTTGGGTGAGAGGAGATTGTGTGGGAAGGAGTGAAGCGGTGACCTGCCCATTGTCCTGTGGACGGCTGACTTGTGTGAAAGACAGAAAAAAAAACTAATAAAGAGGAAAAGCCTTTGCAGCAAATTATTACAGAAGGCTAACAGTTTATGGGCTTTTGGGAGAGAGTTGACTGTGTGGAAAGAAGCGAAGGGGTGATGTGCCCAGTGTTGTGTGGCCGGCTGGCTTGTGAAAGACACAGAAAAAAAATAAGAACGCTATTGAAAGATTCTAAAGAAAATTAAATAAGAAGATCCTAACTGTGTGTGGGCTGTATTGGGAGAGAGTTGCTGTGTGGAAAGGAGTGAAGGGGTCAAGGTGACCTGCCCAGTGTCCTGTGGCTGGCTGGCTTGCTTGTGAAAGACACATTAAAAAAACTGAAAGCTGTTAAAGAAAAAAAGAAAAAAAAAGATTCTAAACAGGGTTTTAAATAAGGATTGTTGATTGATTAGCACTTTTGCGCAGAAAAGTGCTATTCAGTGTAGCCAATGTGTAGCAAAGGGATCGAACTGACTAGCAAAATAAAAAAGTTGTCGTGCTGCATGGCTGCAAACTGAAGGTGCTGGACTGGGTACAGTGGGGAATTTGGATAGCAGCAGACAACAGAATGGAGCACGCGCCCCACTCTGGCAGCATGACCACAGCCAGCCCACAGCTCCCCTCTACCACCAGACGAGGCTCATTTGTAAAATGGTAGCCGAGTTAGACTGCACAACCTCTGCTCTCAGCTCAGAACAGAAAACTATAATTTTTTCTAACACGGATGCAGTAAACAAACTTCCTTCATTGCCCATACAAAATCTAAGCAGCACTAAACTATCCAAAATGAGTTCACCAGCATATCCATGATCCATCAGGTCACACCAGTCCATACTCACTCAGCAGCATGATTTATGAGTTTATGTGCACAGAGAACACCAGGTAACTTGCAAGGCACTTTTTTGCTGGCAATATTTAACCATGACAGAAACAATCCACTTTAGGTAAACATAAGGTATGAAAAGCCCCCCGCCCCCCAATGTAAGCACAACTGTTCTCTTGCAGTAATGAATCAGCACTGCAGTATTAAATACCTTCCAAGTTTTTTTAACTTGAACATTTTATAATTTGAATAAAAGCTGATTCCAGAGATTGGATCTGTCTGCATTTTAACGTGGTGTGCAAACAGTAACAGAAACTACAACAGAGCACAGAAGAGTTCCATTAAGAAATAGGGATGACCAGGCTGGCGACCGATCACTTTGCTTTGCCACTGGCACTAACCTGAAATAATCCTCAGTTCTTTGTTTTGTGCTGCCGCCACTGTCCGAGACCACAATCTCCTGCTGCCAGCTACATGCTTGTTCACTTTCCACAATGCGCACGCCATTCCCGCGCTGTCTATAACTCACAGCGCCGACCACCTAACCACTAATCGGTACTTTCCACGCAAGTTGCATGCTGGATGTGGGGGACAGCACAAGCTGAAAGGCAGGACTGATGTGCAGCAGATTTACGGAGCCGGGCTCTCCAAGCAAAACAAAGGACGTGCACTTACAGGAGGACATAGGCAAATGGGGCAGTCTTTTACCCAAGGATAAAAAAAGAGGAACTCCTTGTTAAACATAATCTCTGGGAATAAAACATTGTTGCACGCTGAAGTCCTGCCACTTGTTGTATACTTAGTACACAAATTAAAATTAATGGGCTCGTAAATGCCCTTTTTGGATGTTTCAGGGCTGAACGTAGTTTGCAGGACGGCACGTTAACATAATAAAATGAAATACACAGAAACATGGATCACACTGTTTTGCGATCCATTCCTTGTTTTGACTCGCGCGACCAGCCGGTTTGCATCGCAAACTACGATGCGATACCGGCTATTTAAAACCCTGCTAAAGAAAATTAAATAAGAGGATCCTAACTCTGTGTGGGCTGTGTTGGGAGAGAGGTGTCCTGTGGAAAGGAGTGAAGGGGTCGGGGTAACCTGTCCATTGTCCTGTAGCCGACTGGCTTCTGAAAGACACACAAAAAGAAATAAGAAAGCTATTAAAAAAGATTAGATAAAATAAGAGGAGCCTAACTGTGTGTGGGCAGTTGGGAGAGAGGATATTGTATGTGAAGGGGTGACCTGCCCCCGGTGTCCACTCCTGTGGTGGACTTGTGAAAGGGAAAAAAGTGATAGAAAGAGTCAGATTTGAAATCCATATTACATTATTTGCAGTGCACAAGTTACAAAGCAATAAACCTGAGTTATTTCATATATTCATTTATGTTTAATTCATAGAATACAATTTACTGTGAAGAAAAATAAGTAAACAAAGCAATGTACCCTTTTTTCCCCTTTGGTAATCCCCATCTGTCTTCCCCAGGCCATCTTCCACTTCATCTGGAATAGAACATAATAAAGTACCTTCTCAAAGCCCTTGTCAAGGAAAGAACCAAAAGGCTGGTGGTTCTGAATCTGTGGTATTAGACCTGGCAGCTGATCAGTACTGTGAGTTACTATCTAACTGTGCAGTTTCACAAAACGTTGACAATAACGGTGGCAGCAGCAGCAATAGCATCTATTTAGTGGTATCAACATCACAGTCATTATAGCTATTTAACAAAAAGCGACCTTTAGAAGATGCAACCACCACGGTCTCGGTATGGAAGAAAATAAGCAGAGATAATAGATATGACCAAGAGAAAAGGGCTAGATTGATCTTATCTGTGTCAGTCTTCACCATTCATCACTGTTGGGTAGTGAGCTGAAGGATCCGGACCCATGGGAGCTTTTTTTTTTTTGCAAGAGGAGGAGTCGACGTAGGGATGGCACTGTCCTCGAGGCCGACATATTACATGGCGCTTGCGGGTTGGCCACTAACCGATGCCGACTCCTCCTCAGCCCCAGTTCTGCTTCTCCCGCCGTCGAGTGAGCAGGACCTCGCGAGTGAACGTCATTTTGATCTGTGGCCTAGTCCGTCGGTTAAGAAAAGTCCTAGTTTTGCTGCTGCATTCCTCGGTGATCAACCGGCAAGATCTTTCCTTTTATTTTCTCCATCAACGCAGAGTGCTGGTTTTGGTTGTCATTTTTTCCATCCAGTCATGTCTGGTTTGGGGGACAAAAAGAAATCTTCCAGGGCGGGTCAGCCTCCAATGCGTCGGTGTCCCTGCGGCTAACTGTACTCCATCACAGATCAGCAGGACCGTTGTCTTACCTGCTTGGGACCTAACCACAACATGGATAGATGCAACACTTGTTTCTCCATGGATCGTCGTGTGTTGGAGTTACGCCGACTTTCGGGGGACAGGCGCGTACCCAGGTCAGCAAAAGCATGGTTCTTGACCCTTCCTGCGGATCCCCTCCCTGTCCTATACAGCCCGAGGAGGAGGGGGGTTTCCACCCATTCTAGCCTTGCCTCGACGGGAACCCCTTCCACGGTGCAGGAAGCCTGGCCTGAACCCCTCGTGGGTCAGGCGGGAGGCACCGTCCAGGCAGTCCGCCTCAGAGGCAGAGGCTTCCCCGCGTCGCGGTCTGAGGCCTCTGGGCCTGGGCTGGCGCTGTCCCTCGGCACGCCCGCGGTGCTGCCCGTGATCCCAGCACCACTGGTGACTCCGTAGATCAGGGTGGCAGCACAGTGCTGGTCTCCGGTGCTGTCTCTGATTCCGGCGCCGTTCGTAGTGCCAGGGATGGGGGCAGTGCCGTGGGCAGCGTGGGGCCAATTCGCTGTGCTGCTCGCAATACCGCGGCTGAGAGGGATTGGGGAGTGGTCTGGGTTCGAGCCTCCTCTGGGGAGGACGATGCCGAAGCTGACCCAGACTGGGTCCCAGGTTCTTCGGAATCCACTGATTCTCCCTCCTCCAGCGCATAAGCTTCGGTCCAGACCCCTTCCAAGGAGCAGATGGTTTCCGCTGATTGCGGGGTCGGTGGCACTGACCAGTCCAGGGCAGCTTGGAGTCGGTGGTGCATCTGCTACCTTGGGAGGTGTACCCCCTCCTGTGGCAGTTCTTGCTGGCCCTACTTCTGGGCCAGCTGGAGCATCTCAGATAGGGGAGGGTGCTCCACCTCCACTGTTTCTCAGGAGTCAGCTACGGAGTGTCAGTTGCCTCGGCTGATGGCGAGGAAGAGGACTGTCTCAGAGTCTGAGGGGTTGAGGGGGCTGGATTCAGGGCGGTGCCGTTTCCTGAGAACCTGCAGGGGTTCGGGGAGGAGTCTCAGCGCTGGTCCGACCTTCTTCCCTGAGGTCTACTCGGGAGGGACCTCATCTGTTGAGATTAGGGGCCGCCCTTCTGGGTTCATGCGGCCCCAGTCGCCTCATGGGGAAATTCTCTTTTTGACTCAGCTCTGGCCTTTCCAGCTCGGTTGAACAGCCTTCATCTGCCGGAACCACCAGGTCTCCTCCTCCTTTGAGGTCTCCTGGCGTGTCCCTTAGCCCGGACAGAGGCTGTGCCCTTCCCTGAAGGTACCTGTCCCCTTTGCCTCTGCCAACCCCTCCCTCCCTCTCTCCCAGGTCACTCCGGTCCTATGGGACCCCTTACCTAGGAGCAGTTTTGGTCCACGGCTGCACTATTCCCTGCTTACTACATGGACCAGGAGGTGTTCCACCACTCCCTGGTGCAGCCGGAACCGAACTCTCTGGGCTCGTTGGCTCCCTCGTCTTCCTCCTCTGAGGGAGAGGAGTCCTCTGTCCATCTTTCCCCAGCTGCTGATCTTTCCAGCTATCAGCGCTTCCTGTCTGGGTTGCACAACGAACTCCAAATTTCCACCCTAAGTAGTCGCAACCCTGACCAGTCGGCATGCGCCTTCTTATGCGAGTTCAGTGCAGCCAACCTGTTGATTCCTTCCTGGCCTGCTCCTTTTGGGAGGCATCGTACCAGGCCTGGCGACGTCCCTCAACTGAAGCACCAGCCCCGAGGGACCTCTACCAGAGGTATTGTGCACTCCTTGGGTCTCCAGGAGCCTTGCCTCACCCCCCCCCTTGGGCGTGACTCTCCTGGACACATCCGCTGGGCATAGAAGCCCAAGGCGTAACTGACCCCCAGAATCTGACTCACTGAGTTTGATTTTTGGGGGAGGAGAGCCTTCAAACAACATGAAGTCTTGCTGTATTCTGACATATGCAGTGATCACCAACCTTTGAACTGCCCCAGAGAACAATGAGTTAACTATCCATGCAGGGCATGGAACGCTGAGCTCAAGCTCGGTTGAAGCCTCTGTCTGCTGTTGTTTAAACTCCAACCGTCAGATTCTTTACTCCGTCTCACTGAAGTGTCGCTCCGGAGATTTCTCCTTCGCTCGGTTCAAAAAAGTCGGTTAAAGTGTCGTTTTTTCGCTCAGTTTCAACCGAATTTCTGCTTCTAAACCTGTCGGTTTAAGTCTCTGTCTGTGGTACCGTGAGTACTAGATAGGTTTTTCTATATTAGTTTCTGTGTGGAACTTGTAAACATTGGATCGGTTCGGTTTGAACCGATCAGGTTTGTGTAAAAACTTCTGTCTTTATTAGAGTGTGGTAACCGGTCCATATCGGTTCAAAAAACGGATTTCATTACATTTTTTCCAAGACCCGTAACACGGTCAGGAACCGATAGGGGTGTCTTGCCTGGCGGATTGGCAAAAAGGGTAAGTTTTGGTTAGGATTGGCCATGTCTGAGAAACCCAAGAAAAAAAACGGCCCACTGGGTTTCAACACTGTGGTGTGTGTGGGGAAGCCTTTGCTAAGGCTGATCCCCACACCACCTGTGTTTATTGTCTGGGGTTTGACCACCTCAATTCAGACTGCCAAATTTGTAAAAGTTTTCCCAGAGCTACCCTGGATAAGAGAGTAGGTAGACTGAGGGAAAGGGAAGCTGAGAAGTCTGCTGACCCGGATGGCCAGCCCGGTTCGGTTCTGACCGAACCAGAAGGAGTGCCCTCTGACCAGGGCGAAACTTCTTCGGGCAAAAGGAGAACCGATTCTGAGTTGGTTCCGGTTAAAAGAAAGAAAAGGGATAAATCATCCGGTTCGGATCCACAAGTTCTTTCTCCGACCGCTGATGAGATAGCCAAAGCGATAAGGATAGTTCAGTCGCTAACTTCGGTTCCGGTCGAACCGGCACCATCTGTCAGGGGCTCGGTTCGGTCGGTTCCCCCGGTTCCGGATTATACTTTAGAAGAATTTTATGAACCGGAGGAGGAGGAGGGAGAGTATGAAGATGATGATGATGATGGTGATTATGAAAGTCTGGATGTGCGTATTGACCCGGACATCTCCCCAGACAGACATACTAACATACTAAAATGCCAGCAGAATAGGCCTAACGGTCTTTCGTGTCTGCTCGTTTGGTCAGCCCCCAACCTGGGTGCTGACCTTGCTGTCCCCCTCGCCTTCTCTGGCTTTTCCCTTCCCAGTCCCGGATATTCTTTCTGCATTGGATTTTGCTTCCTGAACCCTTCCCCTGTACCTGTCCCACCCCCTCTTGAACCTCTCCACTGTCTCTGCCTCCACCAGCCCCCTAGGTAGTGCATTCCATGGCTCCACCACCCTCTCAGTGAAGTAGCACCTCCTCCTTTCTCCCCTGAATCTTCCCCCCTCCAGCTTCCACCCGTGCCCTCTAGTGGCCCCTTCCTCCTTCCTTTGAAGCACCCTGACTGTTCCTCCCCTATTTACCCTCTTCATGACCTTCAGGTGTTTCTCCTCCTAGGCTTTCTGAGTCCCCTTCCCACTTTATGTTTTACAAGAAAGTGGCTGAAACCCTCCAGCTTCCTATGGAAGAAGCAGTAGAGGATCAGGAGGAGCCTGATTTTTTTGAGATGATGGACATCCCAGAGTCAGGAGATTGTCTGTTCCTCCATAAGTCTTTTGGGAAACAGACATTTAAAATTCTGAAAACTCCTAATTCCATACCTCCTGTGGACAGAAGAATGGACAAGAGGTATACCTTTCAGGCTCAGACACGGAGTTCCTTTCCCAGCAATGCAGCCATGTTGGGGTAGTGCAGGCTGCTGCCTGTGATAAGGCAAATATTCCCTTTGCTTCACACCCCCCAGATAAGGACTCCAGGAGGATTGATGCCATGGCAAAGAAACAGTACATGGCAGCATCTTTAGGACTCAGGCAGGCTAACTATATGGCCTACACAGCTAGATACCAGAAGTCCAGGTGGGACACTGTGATGGCTCTAGCTAAACAGGCCCCTGACCAGCTTGCCGAGGAGCTGGAGCGGGTGGCTGCGGATGGGATTGAGGCATCCAAGGTGCAGTTTCATGCTACTGTGGACTCCAATGATGTTTTCATCTAGAATCATGGCTACATCTGTGGCCCTTCGGAGGATGGCTTGGCTCAGATGTACTAGCCTATCACAGGATACCCAGGCTAAGGCCATGGATTTTCCTGTCATTGGTAATTCTCTGTTTGGGGAGCAGACAGAGAACTGCATGAAGAAGATGAACGAGTACAGGACCACCTACAGGAGTGCTCAGGCCAAAGAAAGGCAAGCCACTCCTCAGAGGCAGCATTCCAGGAGCAGGGGCAGGCCCTTTCAAAGGCCTTTTTACCAAACCCAGGCCTCCTCTTCTGCTTTTGATCAGAGGGGGTTCTTTAGAGGGAGAGGCAGACAGGGTATGAGCAGGCCTGCTTCCACCCCTCAGCCTAAAGCCCCTGCCAAGCAGACACCCTGATGGGTCTGCTCGGGCCGATTCTCCAATACCTGTAGGGGGCAGGCTGGCTTACTTTGTCCAGGACTGGAAGTCTTTAACATCAGACAAGTGGGTCCTGGAAGTAGTAAGCCAGGGACTGGTTCTCAGCTTCAAAAAATTTCCCAAAATGAGAGCCAGATCCTTTCCACCTGCAAATCCATCAGAGGCCCTTGCCCTAAAGGCAGAGGTTTCTTCCCTCTTGGCTCTCAGAGCCATAGAAAGGGTTCCTACCTTACACAGGGGCAAATGATTGTACTCCAGGTACTTCCTAACCCCCAAAAAGACAGGAGAATGGCAGCCCATCCTGGATCTGAGATATCTAAACAAGCACCTTTTAAAGTCAAAATTCAAAATGGTGACTCGGAATAATTCTGCCCTCTCTAAGGCCAGGGGACTGGCTAGCCTCCCTGGACCTCAGATATGCCTGTTTTCACATTCCCATCAGGTGCTCCCACAGAAAGTACCTCAGGTTCGAGTTGCCCTCAGGCCACTATCAATTCAGAGCAATGCCCTTTGGTCTAACATCAGCCCCAAGGGTTTTCACAAAGTGCCTGACAGTAGTGGTTGCTTTCCTAAGGAGAAAAAAGATCTCCATCTTTCCATACCTGGACGACTGGCTCATAGTGGGTCAGTCTCCAGACCAAGTCAAGTCACATCTCCAGATAACTCAGCAACTGCTCACTTCCTTAGGATTCCTCCTAAACCTTCCAAAGTCAGTTGTGGAGCCAGTACAGCTCCTCACCTTTATAGGGGCGGAGCTGGATATTATAAGAGCAAAGGCCTTCCTTCCCCTGGACAGGGCAAGGACACTAATAGAACTGGCCTCTTCTTTCACCCTTCAGGTGTCTCGACCAGCAAGGCACTTCTTGCAGCTCTTGGGCCACAGGGCAGCCTCTACAGCAGTGGTCCAGGGGGCAAGATTTCAGATGAGGGACATTCAGTTCCATTTGAGAGCCTTCTGGTCCCAGAGAAAGGATTCCCTTACCAAACTAGTCCTAGTGACTCAAACCCTGATCCAGGCTTTGCAATGGTGGCAGGATCAGGACAATTTAAGGCAGGGAGTTCCTTTTGTCACTCAGTCTCATTCACTAATCCTCACCACAGACGCCTCCCTCTTGGGCTGTGTAGCCCACTTTGGGGATCTTACCACCCAAGGGCTGTGGTCACCTCAAGAATCTCTGCTTCACATCAATCTTTTGGAACTCAGAGCACTGTTTCTGGCACTGCAAGCTTTTTCCAAGTCTGTTCAGAACAAAGTAGTCCAGATCAGAACAGACAATACCACCATGATGTGGTACATCAACAAGCAAGGGGGCACTCAGTCTACGGCCTTGTACACAGAAGCAATGAAGTTGTGGTCTCTGGCCTATTCCCTGCAGACTTCTCTGACAGCAGTTCCTCTCCCAGGGAAAGACAGTGCCCTAGCAGATGCTCTCAGCAGGATGTCTGAGGGCCACCACGAATGGTCCCTAGATCCCCTAATTTTGAAAGTGATTTTCTCCAGATGGGGCACTCCACAGATAGATCTTTTTGTAGCCCCAGACAATCACCCACTTCCTCTCTTTTGCTGCAGACCCCAAGTCTTGGGCTCAGTCCACCTGGATGCTCTGGTTCTCAATTGGCAAGGGAAGTTCCTGTATGCTTCCCCCCCTTCCCTCTCCTGTTCAAGGTGCTAGTCAAGATCAGGTCTCAACCGTGCAGAGTGATTCTGATCGCTCCAGACTGGGCCAGACAGCCCTGGTACCCACTGTTGCTGTCCTTAGCAGTCCAGCTTCCCCTGTCTCTTCCCAGGAATTACAACCTGTTGACATCCTCTCAGGGAAGGATTTGGTATCCGAATCTCAAATCTCTCAATCTCAGGGCCTGGCTCTTGAAGAGTTAGAGTTTGCTGATCTGCACCTCTCTCAAGCTGTTCTGGATATTCTTAGGGCTTCTCGAAAGCCCTCCACCAGAAAGACTTGCAACTCCAAATGGAAAAGGTTCTCTATTTGGTGCTCTGGTAAGCATATTTCTCCAGAATCTGCTGGGTTGCCTACAGTCCTGGACTATATGGTTCATCTCAATGGCTTGGGACTCAGACCAGCTACACTCAAAGTACATTTAGCAGCTGTTTCTGCTTTATGTCAGTAGGCAAGCCCTCTTCTCTATCAGCCCATCCTGTATTTTGCAAATTCTTCAAGGGATTGTTGCACACCAATCCTCCCTTCAGGGACCCTGCTCCTGCTTGGGACCTTAATGTTTGCATTGCTTAGCTTATGCAACCCCACTTTGAGCCTTTGTCCTCTGCAGAGCTTAAGTACTTGACTTGGAAAACTATGTTTTTGGTAGCCATTACCTCTGCCAGGTGCATCAGTGAATTGCAAGCCCTGTCAGTGGAGCCTGATTTCATCTCTTTCCATAGAGATAAAGTGGTCCTAAGAACTAACAGGAAGTTTTTGCCTAAGGTGGTTTCAGATTTCCACCTTAATCAGTCTGTGTCTCTCCCTGTTTTCTTCACTGACCATTCCTCCTCTGGAGAGAGGAGGTTGCACAGCCTGGATGTAAAAAGGGCCCTTAGCTACTACATAGAGCGCACCAAGGGTCATAGGTTTGAGTCCCTTCAGTTGTTCCTCACTTATGGAGAGGTCGGTAAGGGCAAACCTGCCATTAAAAGATCTGTTGCCAGGTGGATTGTCTCTTGTATACAATTCTGCTACGAAAAATTGTGTAGAATCCCACCCTCAGGCCTGAGGGCTCACTCTACTAGAGGTACAGCTGCTTCCCTGGCTGCTGCCAGGGATATTCCTATCTTAGAAATCTGTCAAGCAGACACCTGGAAAACAGTCCATACATTCACCAAGCATTACTCTCTGGATATCCAGGCTAGGAGTGATGCTTGGTTTGGCACAGCAGTGCTTCAGAGCCTATTCCCAAAGTAGGTTGTGGCCCTCCTCCTTGGAGGTACTGCTTGGTAGTCTGCATATGTCAGAATACAGCAAGACTTCATGTTGTTTGAAGAAAAATTACTCACCTTAGTAATGTTGTTTCTTCTAATGGAGTCTTGTTGTGTTCTGACCTCCCGAACCTGGTTTTGGGATGTGGGTGGGCAGGAGCAGTGTTGGCACCTAGAGGTGCCCCCTTTTTCTCACCCTCTCTTATTTTGGGTGTGTGTTGTGTTTTGTTTTTTGGGTTTCCTGACTTGAGTCTTTGCTTTGAAACCAAAAAACCCTTTTTATCAAATTTAGTTGCCAGTTGGCTAGTGTGAGTTTACAGTTTCCACACAGAGCGCCCAGTGAGTATAGCTCATAAAGATCTGACGGTTGGAGTTTAAACAGCAGCAGACAGAGGCTTCAACCGAGCTTGAGCTCAGCGTCCCATGCCCTGCATGGAAAGTTAACTCTTTGTTCTCCGGGGCAGTTCAAAGGTTGGTGATCACTGCATATGTCAGAATACAGCAAGACTCCATTAGAAGAAACAACATTACTAAGGTGTGTAATTTTTTCTTCTCGTTGGCACGCCTACTGATGTATTTTGCAGCTCATCAGGCCTACCATGCTGCCTATAACAGGCACTTGTGTTCTCAACTAGGTCAGGGCCTAGCCTCTTTGCCTGACTCTGAGGCAACCAGACAGGCCATTGCCCTGTCCGCGCGGGGCTTGGAGCTTGCAAGGCACCAAGCAAGGGCAACTTACGATGCCAGTGAGGTGGCTTCCAGGTTGGCAGGGACAGCAATCTGCATCAGGCGGACGTCATGGCTTCGTCTCTCCCAGTTGTCACCCTTGGCTCGGCGTAGGGTGAGTGCCTCCTCCTTCCGGGGAACTCATCTCTTTTCCCATAGGGTGAGGTGAGAGCTTCAGGGGCGCCTTCCCTCTCGTGCTAGGAGGGGGAGAGGGGAAATTGTTTAACCAGGAAAGGCACACTAAGCCGAAGCTTGTTTCCAGGTGCAACCTGGGAGCACAAGGAAGTTGTGACTTGCTCAGGGTCACACAGTATGCAAGTGGGGGCTGTGGGATTCAAACCCAGGTCTCCATGTTTGCTGTTCAGAGCCCTAAACCTCTGCACTATACTGCCTCCTAGGAGAACCTTGCCTCACCCAGACCAGCCTCAGGCCTAGCCAGACCTGTTAGGGTTGCCTCTCCAGTGTCTCCCCCACTGGAGGCTGAGGGACTTTGTCCCTTAGGAGAGTTCTGCCCCCTGGGGGGGCTTGGTAATCACCCAACAGTGATGAATGGTGAAGACTGACACAGATAAGATATGAAAATTATGTACCTACCATAATTGTTGATATTTTTGTGTATCTTCACCATTCATCACTGAATCCTGCCCACCTTCCCCTCTCAGTCTCTGGGCGATTCTCCTCCTCCTTGTTTGTCTCTCAATATGGACCTCTGTCCATCTCCAACACCTCCTTCTCCCTTGGGGTCAGGGTCCCCCGAGTTGACAGACAGGAAGGTTTTCCTCTGTTGGTAGTCTCCAGAGCCCCTTCTCACTCCAGGTAGTTCTCGGATTATCCTGCTTCCTCTAACCTAATCTTGAGGAAGTATTGGGGGGGGGGGTACTGGTGACTCCCTCAGTTGTTTCCCTTCCAGCCATGTTGTGCCACCTTATATGTGATTTACTTTTATCCTCTCCTCGTTCAAGGAGAATATGTGTTCCTATTCAGTTCCTCCTCTGGAGGTGACTCTCTCTGTACAACAACTAAAAGTTAGTCCCTTGGGGTTTTCCTCCCCAGGGATGTTTCTAGTGGTTTTCCACTTCAGATTCTCTAGGCAGGAAGGGGAGACACCAACCCATCCTTAGCCCTCTGGGTGACTCAACTACCTCCCTCTGGATTGGTGCCATTCTGCTGCTCCAGCCTTTGGATCCTCCTCCTCTGGCTTAATTAGTCCGATCTGGAGCATAACATCCTCCCTTGAGCAGTCCAGGGCCATATCCTCGGGGGTGGTGTCTCCTCTGTCCTCCCTCCTTTCTTTCTCTCTCTTCCTTCTACCCCTCACCCTTTCACCCCACCCTTACTCGTCCAGAGATCGGAGCCCTCTTGTCCCATTACCTTAGGCTTCCTTTTCTTATTTTCTCTCTACAACTTATTCCTCCTTTTGGTTTTACATCCTTCCCTTTAGCTATCTCTCTGGCTCTCTTGCCCCCCCCCCTTTCCTATTTCTCTATCTCTCTCTCTCCTCTCCGACGTGCAGAACTGGGGCTGAGGAGGGGTTGGCGTCGATTACTGGCCAACCTGTGAGCGCCACGTAATACATCTGCCTCGAGAGCGGTGCCATCCCGACGTCAACTCCTCCCCTTGCAAAAAAGGAAAAAGCTCCCGTGGATCCTGATCCTCTGGCTCACTACTTAACAGTGATGAATGGTGAAGATACACAGAAAGATCAAGAATTACGGTAGGTATGTAATTTTCATTTTCAGCTTCACTGGCTGAGTCAGTTCACCTGGCTAAGATAGGATGATAAAAAATGCTTAATATTCTGAAAAATGTATGAAAAATATCCTTCACTTGCAGTTGTTACATATTCAGGGAAACCAAACGTCTTTTGCCAGTGGTTCAAATAATTTTAGAACAGAATCACTTCGAGCCCATGAGAAATCCAGTCCACATATTATCTGTGAGAATCAGCACAGTCATGACAGTGGCCAGCATGCAGTTAGCATTGATATTACTGAAACTGCATTATATCACGCATTTGCTCAAATAGAAGAGTCCACCAAAAACAAAATTAGATGCCTGTTTTAACACCGCATGTCATAGCTAAAAATTTGCGTCCTTTCTCCGATATGGAGTGACTTTGTGCATTACAAGACAAAAATGGCATTAAACTAAGGAGCAGTTATGCTGACAAGCGAGCCACTGACTTCTGCAGTTCAGTATCAGCTGTCATGTCTAAAACTCAGATTCAGACAGTTAAAAATACAAAGCTTGCTACCATTCTTGCTGATGGAAGTACCGATGCAAGTTTCATTGAGTGGGAAAATGTTTTCTTCCGCTTTGTGGAATGCGTGACAAAACCGGTCACAACTATTTTGATTGCAGCTGTGCTTCTAGAACAATCTCATGCACAAGGTGTGTTTACAGCAATAAGCACAGCATTGGAATTCATTAACTTTTCTTTTGTCAACCTTGATGATGTGAGCAAGCCTGGGCTGGTTCTCGTTTCAGCAAACTTTAATGGCGCAAGTGTTGCGATATGGGCTATACAGGTGGCACCATAGCAAAAATAAGAACATGTTCCAAGTGTTATACCTATGCATTTGTGGCTCATAAACTGGAATTGGCAGTCATTGATGCCATGAAAAAAAAAATAATTTTAATAAAGTCGAAAACACTCTGAAAGGCATTTTTAAATTCTATCACTACAGCCCTAAGAAACTGAGAGAGCTGCAGGAAATAGCCCATTTCATAAACGTACAGATCTGGCACATTTTGGTGCAGTTAAGCAGGTTCGTTGGCTTGCAAGTAAGAGATGTTCTGTTCACGCTGTCTAAGTCAGCCTGCCCACAGTAGTTCAGCATCTCAAGCATGTCTCTAACAGAGGCAGCAAGCCTTTGTGTGAAGCAAATAAACAAATCAAAATGAAAGAAAAAGCCACTATGGTTCTCAAAAGAAGTGGCGGTGAAGGTTAGGGGAGAAAAAGATAGCATTTAGGAAGTATAAGGAAACACAGAAAGAGCAGGACAGAAAACTGTACCAGTTAAGGCAGAAGGAAGCAGGGAGGGTAGTCAGAGTAGCAAAGGCACAAACTGAGGAAAAGATAGCCAACTCAGTTAAGAAGGGGGATAAAATCTTTATAGGTATATCAGGGAGCGTAGAAAGACAAAGGGAGGGATAGTGAGGCTAAATAGAATGGATGGTGGGTGGGCAGAGAGTGACAGTGAAAAGCAGGGATACTGAATGAATACTTCTGTTAAGTATTCACAAAAGAGGAAGTGGGGAAGGTGCCTAATCCAGTTAACAGAAGCACTCTGGGGGGGGGGGGGGTCGATCCCAGTCCTTTCACTGAGGAAAGGGTTCTGAAAGAACTCCTAAAACTGAAGGTGGACAAAGCAATGGGGCCAGTTGGAATTCACCCCAAAATTCTAAAAGAATTAAGCAGAGAACAAGTGACACCACTGACTACCCTTTATAACAAATCATGGGAGGATGGTGTGGTACCTGAGGACTGGAAGAAGACTGATATGAGTCCCCTTCACAAAAGTGGGAGCAAGACAGAGGTAGGAAACTACAGACCTGTCAGTTTGACCTCTGTGGTAGGGAAAGTGATGGAATCACTCCTGAAGGAAAGAATTGTTGAGTACCTAGAGGCCAGTGGGGCACAGGACCCAAGGCAACATGGGTTCACAGCAGGAAGGTCATGTCAGACGAATCTAATTGATTTCTTTGACTGAGTGACCAAAGTAGTAGACCAGGGAGGGGCTGTGGACATGGCCTACGTAGACTTTAGCAAGGCATTTGACACAGTCCCACACAAAAGATTAGTAGTCAAATTAACCAGCCTTGGAGTGGGTCCCAGGGTGGTAGCCTGGGTAAAACATGGGCTGAACAACAGGACACAGAAGGTAATTGTAAACTGAGTCCGCTCTGAAGAAAGAGGGGTTACTAGTGGGGTACCACAGGGTTCAGTACTGGGTCCAGTCCTTTTTAATGTCATTATAAGTGACATTGCAGAGGGACTGGAAGGAAAAGTATGCCTCTTTGCAGATGACACAAAGATCTGCAACAGGGTTGATACACAAGGAGGCGTGGAAAGGATGAGAAGGGACTTGGCAAGGTTGGAGGAATGATCAGAAGTATGGCAGCTTGGATTCAATGCAAAGAAGTGCAGAGTAATGCACCTGGGAAACAAAAACCCTGGGGAAGATTACACAATGGGGTAGTAACAACAACAAAAATGGAAAGGGACCTGGGGGTAATCATATCAGATGACCTTAAGGTTGGCAAGCAGTGTGAGAAGGCGGTAGGGAGGGCTGGGGGGATACTGGGATGTATAGGGAGAGGCATCACCAGCAGAAAACAGGAAGTTGTTATCCCCTGTACAGACAGTTGGTGAGACCCCATCTGGAGTACTGCGTCCAGTTCTGGAGACCCCATCTCCGCAAGGACATAGACAGGATGGAGGCAGTTCAGAGGAGAGCAGCTAAAATGGTGCAGGGTCTGCAAGAGAAGCCATACGAGGAGAGGCTAAAGGAGCTTAATATGTATACCCTTGAGGAAAGGAGGGAGAGGGGGGACATGATAGAAACATTTAAGTACCTCAGTGGAATCAACAAAGTCCGGTAGCATCTTTCAGAAAAAGAGATGCACAAGAACAAGGGGACACAATTTGAAGATGGAGGAGGGACGGCTCAGGGGCAATGTGAGGAAATATTTTTTCACAGAGAGTGTGGTGGACTCATGGAACAGCCTTCCTGAGGCGGTTGTGGGGTCTAAAACTGTGGGAGAATTCAAGAATGCATGGGACAGACATAAGGCAATTTTTGTGGGGGTTAGGAAGAAATAGGCTGTTGGTTAAATTGAATCTGCAGCTTATCCTCTAGGTAGGGAATTAGGCAGACTAGGTGGGCCAAGCGGTCCTTATCTGCCGTCAAAGTCTATGTTTCTATGTTTTTAACTCTGCCGGTGATGATGGTGCTAAAGCAAAGGCACTTCTAGGAGATGTCGAGAGTGTACAGTTTATCAAATCTCTGTTCATACTCCAAGATTTCTTGCCCATTCTGAAACATCTGTCGTTTGAATTTCAAAAAGATGACCTGCTGATATTGGAAGTCCCCCAACTCGTTGAGACATGCATTCTCCATTTGATGGAGCTAAAAGTAAAGCCTGGAAAATTCATGACATCCTTTCTGAACCAATACAATCATGAAGAGAAATACATGGATTATATTGTTTTAAAGCGTGATGAAGAAAGGACTGTTCCATTTACCTTCAAAGGCAATTGTCCAGAATTAAATTTTACCACTGATGCATAACTTTCACAGTTTAACAGATGCAGCAATAAGATAAATTGATAAGAGATTTCAGAACTTCTCAGAGGAGCCACTGAAATGATTCAGGTGTTTAGATTTAACAAATTTTGATCTGCCCTGAGAAGAACTTGCTGAATTTGGGACAAGTGACTTATCTAACTTGTTAGAATACTTTCACAAGTTTTTCACAGAAGAGTAAATAAGCAGTTTGAAAATAGAATATGCTGCATTAAAAGCACTGCTAAAAACTGCAGGTGATAAACCATATCTGCTAGTCTGTTCAAGATTGCTGAGAAAGAGAGACCGGCCCAAGTTGCTCACATCATTGACCTCATAGAAATGCTAATGGCTACGAGTGTGTCCACTGCAAAAAGTGAGAGAGCGTTTTCTATTAAAAATCATATTAAAAGCACAATAAGAACAAGACTGGCTGACAAAACACTCCAGTCACTTCTGCAAATAGCAGTGGAAGGTCCTGATTTAGAAATCTTTGATCCTGATCCTGCTATCAACTGTTGGCTCCTCTCTGGTCCTGGCACATGTCATGTTCATGGCCATGCTACTGCGGCGGGTGATGCTTCTCATTGTTCTCAAGATGGTGTTGCTGTCCACCTCAGTGCTAATGATGATGATGATCCTTCTACAAGTGCTCTGGTGGTTGACACTTTTGCTGCTGGTTCTTCTTCTTTGCCTCACTATTCTGACTGATGGGTTGTGATTTGATTTGCCCATGTGTGTGCACACTGTACTGCTGCTTTCTCTGTCCTTGACCTAGTCTCTCCTCTCGTGAAATGTTCAGTCTCACTAATGCATTGTAAGGACCACGACTCTTGTTCTGTCTGTCTGACCTATAACAAAGAATTATACATTTTCAGACTGTTAGCATATTAGTATTTAACTCTTTCCCCAAAGTACATACAAACACTTTGTTCTTTACTTTTATTGATTTTTCTTAAAAATATGCCTCTTTTAACCGGACTACCAACTCCAGTACGAGGACTACTACTTTTGGTCATGCCACTTGTCCTTGGACTAATAGTGAATTTTAAGATTTGATGATCCCTGGCACCCACCACCCCACACCCTCCAATACACCCTCACTCACCTGAACAGGTCACAGAGCAATGATCCACTCTCTGATCAAAGGACCGCCTTGCTGATGGAACTGCCAACTGCAATATGAGAAACTAAGGTAAGTGTGATTCAGTGTATTTCAATGGGCTTTTCAGCTTTGATGCATAAAAATGGAGACGTTAAAATTACATTCACTGGTAACGTAAAGAAAAAGGGGAGTCTTGTTGCTGTTATAGGATATAATGCAGGACACTTGTTTAATAACCAATTTAAATATCGAATATAAGAACATGGACTTAACATCTCTTGGACATCCTTTGCAATTAAAAGGAGTGAGGTTTAAAACTAGAGATGCACGGATATCTGATCCAGTGATACAATACGATTGGATTTTCTGCTTTTTCATGGTATCCGCCCCGATCGGGTAATGCCTATTTAAAGAGCCAGTTCGGGTAAGTGATCTGAAGGGCTAGGGTTGAGTACGCTGCTCTGTATTGCTTTCCGCTAAAATGACTCATAAAAGCCTAGTCTGGCAGTATTTCTGTCTTGCTGCTGACATGGATTCAGAAGCAAAATATATTCTGTGTACTGCACCTACTTTAATAAGGCGGGGATCATCTGCTAAAAGTTACGGGACATCAAGTCTTTTAAATCATTTGAAAAATAAGCATAAAGCAAACCATGCGGAGCTGTTAACCCAGAAAGCAAAGCTTGCACAGCTTTCAAAAGACGAGTTCCATGAGCCACCAGCAAAACGAATTAAGAAAGAGCAGCCCTTACTTGAATCTTGCTTGGCCAGAGCCCTTCCATTTCCCATTGAGCATGCAAGGGCCAAAAATATCACAGAAAGCATAGCAGAGACGATGGCTTTGGATGAGCAGCCGTATGCCATTGTTGATAACGTGGGGTTTAAAAGGATACTTTCAGTGTTGGAGCCAAGGTATGTGACACCTTTGAAGAGGTATTTCTCAGATAATATTATCCCTGCCATGTATGAAAAGCTTCGGCTGAAGCTAATCAGTGAACTACAATCTGTTCAAGCAATTAGTTTCACCACTGATACGTGGACTGCAGAGCATTCCATTGAATCATACCTTTTAATCACTCTGCATTGGATAGATGGAAATTAAAAGCGCAGAGATGCTATGTTGGAGCTTGAGCATTTAACAGAAAGGCACACAGGTGAAAATTTATGCAGAGAGTTTGTGCAGGTTCTTGATAATTGGAGTCTGCAAGCCAGTCAAAGGCACTTAGTCATTAGGGATAATGGCCCTAACATAACAAAGGCAATGAAGTTAAGTGGTGTTCCAAGCGAGGGGTGCTTAGCACATACTCTGCAGCCGATTGTCCATGATGCCATTATGAGAACAAAGTCCTGTGAAGACTTGCTGTCTGTTGGGAGAGCGATAGTGGGGCATTTTTAGCACTCCAGTAGTGCAACAGAAAAGCTAACGGCTTTACAGAAAAGCCTTCAAGTGCATGTACACAGACTAATTCAAGATGTTCCTACCAGGTGGAATAGCAGTTCTAGGGACATGGATATGTTGTTCATCCACACTCATTGGCAGTATCCTTGCCGCTTTAAATCTTGCCGGAAGGTCTTCAAGCTTGCTCCTCCCACCCACCCGGGTGGTATAACTCTCGGCTCCGCCCCATGACGCCAGATCTTCCTTACCGCTTGGAAGCTCAGGTTCCCTCCTTAACGCTCTGCGTTTACGACTGGTTCCTATTTCTCCGTTTAGGATTTAAAATAATATTTTGCAAAAGACTTCAGTCTTCGATCCTCATGGCTTTATGGACAAACGCACCTGATTTCTCGGAGATGCCCATGCGGCAGAAGATGTCTCGGACGGATCACACTCCACGTGTGTCTCACTGCTTAGGCCTTGAGCACCGACCGCGGGCTTGCGACCTGTGCTCATCTTTCTCGCCTCGTCCTCGAAGACCGTGCTGCCCGATTGCAACTGGGCCGTCGAAGCGTTCCCTCGGTGAAGTCCAAGGCCAGTTGGCGGTTCAGCGGTGTCCAGCGTTCGGCGGATCAACTCGGCGGATGGTCGCCCTCGAAGAGGAGGCGGCGCGGGCCGTATCTTCCTCGGCCGCGGCATTTATCCCGCTCTCTCTGGGTTCTTCCTACACGGCTTCTTTTAAGGAGCTTTGTCTGTCCCTCTCCACTAAAGGAGAAGGGCCTGCGTCTGCTGGACCCTTTCTCCGGTCAAAAGAGGGACAAGGTAAGTCCCTCGTCGGCGGCTCTTGGGGCCGGGAAGGTCCCTCTCCCGAGGCGTCGACCGTCCGGCTTGATTGCCCGCTCGGCCGCCACTGGCCTCACGGTGTCCCGTCAGGTCAGTTGACCGAGACTCCCACTGATGAAGTCGAGATTTTTCTCGACCCATTGGACGGCTGCGCCTTTAGCAGCGAGATTCCCCTCTTCGTTCCCCGGGAGGAGTTGAGAGATCCGTGGGCTCGCCTGTGCCTCCGGTTCCGGAGCCCTCGGATGGACCTTCCGAGCGAAGGAGTGCGGTTCCGGCCGACACCTCCCGCACCGACCCGAGTCCGGGATCTCGGTCTCGGTCTCGGACCTCTTAGCGGTCAGCCCGTTCCCACCGTCATAGGCGGTCTCGGTCTCGGCACCATGGTGGCGGCGTCGCCGCTTCGTCCCCGTCCTCCTCGGATGAGGGAGGCTTGGCGTAAATTCGCCGACGGCCACGAGGACCTTATGTTGCAACAGCTCCTCCTGGCGAGGAATAAGCCGACTCCGGCGCCTTCCCGGCCATTAAGTAGCTGTCACGGGGCGGCCGACACAACCCCTCGACTTGTCCGAGGCCTACACCAGGCGGTTGTTCGGCCAAAACCAGCTGCTCCACCGATTCCGGTGGAACCTCCGCCTCCACAGCCACCAATTGGGGCTCCGACCAAGGATTCTCGGTCGGCTAAGGGTTTACCCCATCGGCTGTCAGTTACCCTCACTCCCGACCGACCTCGGCAGGTGAAGGGTGGCTCAGGCCAGAGGCAGCTCTTTGAGGACTCTTCCGAGTCCGAAGGCGATTCCTCCTTCTTCTCCAGCGACTGGACTTGGAGTCTTCAGGAGGTCAGCCAATGGGCGATAGCCCGTCGTCCTTCCTAGGGACTGCTCGGCTCATCTCGGAGTCTACGGGATGGAGGCTCGAACCGTTCCAAAGCGGGCCAGGTATCCCCTCACGGAGATTCTGGACCGAGGGGATTCTCCGACGGAGGCCTTTCCGGTGCCCGAGGCCATAGTGGGTCCGGCACTGGAACTTTGGCAGCGCCCTGCTTCCTGCCCTGCGCCTTCGGCCAGGATGGCCAGGAAGTATGCGGTCCCTACCGGTTCCTTGTCCGGTTTTTCGGAACACCCCTCTGCTGAGGGGTTGGTTACCGACAGCGTTTTCCGGCGCGCCGGCAACGCCAGGGATGTGGACAAACCTCCTGACAAGGAGTCCAAGAAATTGGACTATGTCGGGCGAAAAGTCTACGCTGCGTCCTCTCTCGGCCTTCGTCAGGCCAGTTCGGCCGTCCTCATGGCACATTTTCTCATGCCCTGTTGGGCTCCTGGGATGAGGTCATCCTCATCTTCCCGCCGATCTGCAGACTACGGTTAAGCAGGTGCGGGACCAGAGCAGAGCAGTGGCCAAACAGCAGCTCAGACTGCTTTGGATGTAGGGACTCATGTGCCAGATCGGTGGCGGCGTACGGTGGCTATCGTCGGGAGAGCTTGGCTGAGGATATCCACCTTTACCGGATACCCAGCACAAGTTGGCGGATGTTCCTTTGGGGACTGACCTCTTGACCTTGGGGTGGAAGGTCACCTGCAGAGGATCAAAGTCCAATGCCACCTTGGACTCGGTCTCTTCCGCTCAGAAGGACAAAGGCCCAAACCACAGCCTAAGCCCTTTCGTCCTTCTGTGCCCCGGAGCGCCCGTCCAGCAACGTCAGGGCCAGCAGGCTCGCGCCCTTGGCATCCCAAACCCAAACCGCCGGCTTCCTCTAACAGGAGGCAGGAGGAAGGGCCCAGGAGGTCCCTCGGCGGTCCCTCCTCCAAGCCTGCCCAGTGGCGGGCTGAGGGTGTCGCCCCATCCCCGTCACCTTACCCTGGGTCCCCGTGAAGGCGAGCTCCGGCACTTCCGTTCCGCTTGGTCGCTGTTACCACGGACAGGTGGGTCTTGGAGGTGGTGGGGAAGAGGCCTGCCTCTGGAATTCGAGCAGGCACCACCCTTCAGGCCGTCGCCTCGGGGGGCTCCGGGATCCCCAGCCTCACTGGCGGCTCGTCGAGCCGACATCACTCTCCTCCTCCAGAAGGAGGTGGTAAGAGAGGTGGTGGACCCTCCTTCAGACCCAGGGTTTGTGTCCAGGTACTTCCTGGTTCCGAAGCGGACGGGGCTGGCGCCCATTCTCGACTCTACGACCTAAACAAGTTCCTAAGGTCTCGAACCTTCAGGATGGTCACTCTGGCTCAGATTATACCATCCTTGGAGCAGCGTGTAGGTTCTGCTCTCTGGACTTGCAGGACGCGTTTTTCACGTCCCTATCCGTCCGTCTCACCAGAGATTCCTTAGCTTCGGCGGAAGGATCCTCTTGAGTTCCAAGCCATGCCCTTCAGCTTGTCTCCAGCTCCCAGGGTCTTCACCAAATGCATGGCAGTGGTGACAGCATTCCTCACGGCGCCGAGGGGTCGGGTGTACCCTTACCTGGGCGACTGGCTGATAGCAGCTCCCTCCAGGAAGGACGGGAGTGGTCCAGAGATCTGGCCTCCGGGTCTGCTCTCAACTGGGCCTCCTTATCAGCGAGGCCAAGTGAACTCGAGCGAAGCAGGTGATTTTATTCATCCGAGCAGCTACGACTCTCTTCGAGCCAGGCGGCTCCCCGGACAGGGCCGAGGTTCTTTCCTCCTTTGCCCGATCATTTCTGGTTGGGCAATGCGCCCTGCCCGGGACTTCCCTGCGCCTCCTGGGTCTCATGGCGGCCTGTACCAGCGTGGTCCGTTGGGCCCGCTGGAACATCGTCCCCTTCAGTGGGGACTGGCCAGCCAGTGGTCCTGCCTCCGATCCCTTGGACCAGCTTGTAGCGGTGACACAGGGATGTGGAATGCTCTCCAGTGGTGGACCGTTCCAGATCATTTGCAGGAGGGCATCCGTTCGTCCGCCCGAGCGGCGGTCTCTCTGTCGACCGATGCCTCTCTGATGGGTTGGGGTGCCCATCTGGGGAACACGGGCTCATGGCCTCTGGTCCCGCGGAGTCCCGATGCCACATCAACCTGCTGGAGCTCGGCGGTCCGCCTAGCTCTCACCGCCTTTGCTCCGTTCCTCCGGGGTCAAGTGGTCCGAGTCCAGACGGACAATACCACGACCATGTACTATCTAAACCGCCAGGGCGGGACGCGCTCCATGCTTCTATGCAAGGAAGCTCTCCGCATTTGGTCACTCGTCGCAGCCTGGAGGCGGATCTCCTAGCCATTCCGTGGCAGGAGCCTCCAACACCCTGGCGATGCCCTGAGCGGATAGGGGCTGCATCCCAGTGGTCTCTCCTGCGGAGGTAGTACAGTATCTGTTCTCCCTTTGGGGCACACCTCAGGTGGACCTGTTTGCCTCCATGGAGAGCGCGGGCTGAGTCTGTTCCATGCCCGCCCCTCAGCAGGGCTCGCTGCAGGGGATGCCTTCTCGAGGCAATGGACCCCGGGCCTCTTTCGCCTTTCCCCATTTCCCTTGATCCACAAGTTGCTTCTCTCAAGCGAGGACAAAAGGCAGGTGATTCTGATAGCCCCAGACTGGCCTCGCCAGTTCTGGTACCCAGATCTCCTCAGTCTCAGCTCCAGGACTCGCGGCAGCTCCAGCTCGCCGGACCTGCTCTCAGTCAATCAGGGAAGGTGTTCCATCGGACCTTCAATCCCTGCACCTGACGGCCTGGTTCCTGAGCGGCTAGAGTTCCAGGCTTTGGGTCTTTCGACGAGGTCCTCAATGTAGTTGGGCGTCCCGTAAGGAGTCGACCAGAAAATGCTATGCCTTCAAATGGAAAAGGTTTTCCATTTGGTGTCAGGGCAAGGGCTTGGACCCTTTCTCCTGTTCCTTGGCAAGCATCTTGGACTATTTATGGTCCCTTTCTAGTCAAGGGCTTAGGTCGACGACCCTAAGGGTGCACCTGGCAGCCATCTCTGCTTACCGGGCGCGGGCTGGGAAGCAGTCGGTGGCGCAGGAGAAGGTGGTCTGGCGCTTTTTCCAAGGCCTTGATCACATTTCCCTCCAGTCGGGAACCCCCACCTCCGTGGGATCTACTGCTGGTACTAGCAAAGCTCATGGGCAAGCCATTCGAACCTATGCACAGTGTGCTCTCTCTCACCTGTCGTGGAAGAACCGCCTTCTTGGTGGCTATCCGTCAGCCAGAAGGATGGGAGAGCTCAGGCGCTTTCCATCGAGTCTCATTACCTGGTCTTCCACAGGGACAAGGTTGTCCTCGCCCCACCGAAATTCCTTCCGAAGGTGGTGGCGGAGTTCACCTTAACCAGGTGTTGACTCTGCGGTGTTCTACCCCAATCACACCTCGGGAGGCCGGACATAGGCTCCGACCCTCTGGATCCTAGAGGCGCTCGCTTATTATAAGGAGCGACGGCTGATATTCAGGAGAGGTTCGCCAGCTGTTTGTCACCTACGCTGAAGCCGCATCTGGCAGACCTGCAGCCAAGCGGACGATAAGCAGGTGGTAACCTCCTGCATAGATCTCTACATGATAAGTTAGCGGGCATGGAGCCTCCCAGAGGATAGAGCTCATTCTACCCGCCATACTGCTGCAGCGGTGGCTGCTTCCAGGGGCGTCCCTATCCAGGAAATCTGCAGGGCTGCTACCTGGAAGTCAGCAAACACCTTCATTACCCACTACCACATCGACCTTGAGTCACGCGGGATGCTGGTTTTGGGGCCTCGGTTCTCAGTCTCTCTCTTTCCCAAGTAAGTATGTAGGGGTGTGCGTCTTGCCTCCCTCCTCCGGAGAACTGCTAGAGTCTGCCAATGAGTGTGGATGAACAACATATCCATGTCCCTAGAAATACAGGTTACTCACCTGTAACAGGAGTTCTAGGAATGGTATGTATTGTTCATCCTACCACCGACCTCCCGGCTTGACGCTGGCCTGAGCTTCAAGCGGGCAGATCTGGCGTCATGGGGGCGGGCCGAAGTTATACCACCCGGGTGGGTGGGAGGAGCAAGCTTGAAGACCTTCCGGCAAGATTTAAAGCGGCAAGGATACTGCCAATGAGTGTGGATGAACAACATATACCATTCCTAGAACTCCTGTTACAGGTGAGTAACCTGTATTTACTACATGTTAGAAAGACTGCTAGAGCAGAGGCGAGACCTCACTGTATATGCTTCCAAAACTGAGAACCGAACCCTGAGCTCTACACAGTGGGTGCTAGCTGAAAGTATGTGCTGCATATTAAAGCCCTTCGAGCATGAGAGTACAAGGCTCAGCCTGCAGTCAGCTTGCGTGTCAGACATAATCCCCACTGCCACTATTCTTTATCATGCAATTGAGAAATTAAGATACCTGGTTTACGATCAATGTGCAAAGCTCTGTTGGTGGCTATGGACACTCGATTTAAGCATTATGAAGCATCAAAAGAACTGGTAGCTGCTTCATTTCTTGATCCCCGTCATAAATTGCATTTTTTTTGGAACTGACGGAGGCAAATCATTTGCCCATGCTATTGTCAAAGAACTAGTTGATGAACTTGATAATTTCAAGCCCAGAACAACGAAGGATGTACTGCCAGAAACCACACTGGAGCCTGAGTGTGAGGCTGAGGACCCATGGGACACATTTACACAGTGTAATGCTGTGCCACAGGAAAGTAAGTGCTTTAGTTCTCTCTTTGCTGTTGTATGCTTTGTCTACAATTTATAATACCCATTTCTAAATACGATACTAAGACATACCTTCTCCCCCCACAGCTCTTGAAAATGCAGAGGTCGCATCAAGAAATACTGAGATTGAAATATACCTTCTAGGGACATGGATATGTTGTTCATCCACACTTATTGGCAGGTTCCTTGCCGCTTTAAATCTTGCTGGAAGGTCTTCAAGCTGGCTCCTCCCACCCACCCGGGTGGTAAAACTCTCGGCTCCGCCCCATGGCCTAGATCTTCCTTACTGCTTGGAAGCTCAGGTTCCCTCCTTAACGCTCTGCGTATAAGACTGTTCCTAATTCTTGAATTTTGAAATCAGTTTTGCAAAGACTTCAGTCTTCTCTCCCTGCAGCTGCGATGGAAAAATCGACTCCGGTTTCCGGAGATGCCCTTGTGGGCAGAAGATGTCTCGGACGGATCCGCACTCCATGTCGTCTACTGCTTAGGCCTTGAGCACGACCCGCGGGCTTAGGCCTGTGCTCTTCTTTGTAGCCTATGTCCTCGAGAACCGTGCTGCCCATTTACAGCTGGGCGTCGAGAAAGATTTCCTCGGTTAAGTCTAAAGGGCCCAGTTGGCGGTGTCCAGCGGTAGTAGATTTCGGCGGATCAGCTCGGCAGATGATCACCCTCGAGAAGAGGCGGCCTTGGGCCACTTCTACCTCGGCTCGCGGCATTTGTCCGCTCTCTCTCGGTGCCTCGTATTCGACTTCTTTTAAGGAGCTTTGTCTGACCCTCTCGGCGAAAGGTGAGGTCCAACTTCTTCTGGACCTTTTCTCGGTCCAAAAGGCAAAAGTAAGTCTCACCGTCGGCGCTTGGGAGCAGGAAAGATCCCCTTCCCAGTTCTCGACTTCGGTCGACCCCTCGGCTTCGGCCGCTGGCTTCACGGTGTCCCCGTCAGGCCAGTTGACCGAGACTCCCATCAGCGGTCGAGATTTTTCTCGACCCGTTGGACGGGTTGTCGGCTGGAGAAGCTGAGAATCCCCTCTCCCCGGTTCCCCCGGTGGGAGTTGAGGGTCCCATCGGCTCGTCTGTGCCTCCGGTTCCGGAGCCTTCGGTGGAATCGTCCGAGCCAAGGGGAGTGCCGATTCCCGACACCTTCCCGCACCGTTCTCGGCCTAGCCAAGGTTCTTGGTCTCTGACGTCTTCGCGGTCCAGCCGATCCCGCCGACATAGGCGGTCTCGGTCTCGACACCGCAGCAAGCGGCGCCAACGCTCTTCCTCCTCCTCGGACGAGGGGAGACTTCGGCGCAAGTTGCGTCGGATGTATGAGGAACTCATGTGGCAATAGCTCCTTCTGACTGGGAATAAGCCGACCCAGTCGTCTTCCCCGGCCATTAAGTGGCTGTCACCGGAGCGGCCAAAACAACCCCTCATTGTAGCCGAGGAGCCTGTTCCCAGGCCGGTTGTTCGGCCAATTCCAGCTGCCCCACCGATTCCGGTGGAACCTCCTCCTCCACAGCCGTTATTTGGGGCTCCGACCAAAAATTCTCGGTCCGCTCAGGGACTGCCCCATAGGCTGTCTGTCACCCTCACTCCCGATAAACCTCGGCAGGTGGAGGGTGGCTCAGGCCCGAGGCAGCTCTTTGAGGACTCTTCCGAGTCCGAGGATGATTCCTCCCTTTTCTCCAAGCAAATGGACTTGGAGTCCTGAGGAGGACAGTCAGTGGGCGATAGCCCTTACGTCCTTCTAGGTTGCTCGGCCATCTCGAGTCCACGGGATGGGCTTGAACCTGTTTCTAAGCAGGCCAGGTTTCCCCTTACGGAGATTCTGGACCGAGGGGATTCCCCTACGGAGGCCTTTCCGGTGGCCGAGGCCATAGTGGGCCCGGCCTTGGAGCTTTGGCAGCGCCCTGCTTCCTGCCCTGCGCCTTCGGCCAGGTTGGCCAGGAAGTATGCGGTCCCTATCGGTTCTCTGTCCGGTTTTTCCGAACACCCCTCTGCTGAGGGGTTGGTTACCGACAGCGTTTTCCGGCGCGCCGGGAACGCCAGGGATGTGGACAAACCTCCCGATAAGGAATCCAAGAAATTGGATTATGCCGGGCGAAAAGTCTGTGCTGCGTCCTCTCTCGGCCTTCGTCAGGCCAGCTCGGCCGTCCTCATGGCACATTTTTCTCATGCCCTGTTGGGCTCCCTGGATGAGGTCGTTCCTCTTCTTCCCGCGGATCTGCAGACTACGGTCAGGCAGGTGCGGGACCAGGGCAGGGCAGTGGCCAAACAGCAGCTCCAGACTGCTTTAGACATTGGGAACTCATGTGCCAGGTCTGTGGCGGCCGCAGTGGCCATGCGTTATCGGGCTTGGCTGAGGATATCCACCTTTACGTCGGATACCCAGCACAAGTTGGCGGATGTTTCCTTTTGGGGACTGACCTCTTCAGCCCTGGGGTGGAAGGTCACCTGCAGAGATCGAGAGTCAATGCTACCTGGACTCGGTCTCTTCCTCCAGCAGAAGGACAAGGCCGCAAGCCACAGCCTAAGCCCTTTCGTCCTTCTAATCGCCCCCAGGCGCCCGGCCCAGCAACGTCAGAGGCCAGCAGGCTCGAGCTTGGCATCCCAAACCCAAGCCATCGGCTTCCTTCAACAGGAAGCAGGGAGGTAAAGGCCCAGGAGGTCCCCCGGCCGGTCCCTCCTCCAAGCCTGCCCAGTGACGGGCTGAAGGTTGTCGCCCCCATCCCTGTCACCTCACCCCTGGTTCCCCCCGTGGGGGGATGGCTCCGACACTTCCTTTCCGCCTGGTCCATTATTACCACGGACAGGTGGGTACTGGAGGTGGTGGGAAAAGGCCTGCCTCTAGAATTCGAGCAGGCCCCGCCCTTCAGAGCCGTCGCACCTCGGGGGGCCTCGGGATCCGCAGCCTCACTGTCGGCTCGTCGAGCCGACATCGCTCTCCTCCTCCAAAAGGAGGTGATCAGGGAGGTAGCGGACCCCCTCAGACCCGGGGTTTGTGTCCAGGTACTTCCTGGTTCCGAAACGGACGGGGGGCTGGCGCCCCATTCTCGACCTACACAACCTGAACAAGTTCCTAAGGTCTCGAACCTTCAGGATGGTCACTCTGGCGCAGATAATGCCATCTCTGGAACATGGCGTGTGGTTCTGCTCTCTGGACCTGCAGGACGCGTTCTTTCACGTCCCTATCCGTCCGTCACATCGGAGATTTCCTTCGCTTTCGAGTGGAGGGATCCCTCTTCGAGTTCCGAGCCATGCCCTTCGGCCTGTCTTCAGCTCCCAGGGTCTTCACCAAATGCATTGCAGTGGTGACAGCTTTCCTGCCTTGAGGGTCCAGGTGTACCCTTACCTGGACGATTGGCTGATAGCAGCCCCTCCAGACAGGAGGTGGAGCGGTCCAGAGATCTGGCCCTCCAGGTTTGCTCTCAAGTCGGCCTTCTCATCAACGAGGCCAAGTGGAACTCGAGCCGAAGCAGGTGATTCTGTTTATCGGGGCAGAGCTCGACTCTCTTCGAGCCAGAGCACGGCTCCCGGCGGACAGGGCCGAGGTTCTTACCTCCTTTGCCCAGTCATTTCTGGTTGGGCAATCGCGCCCTGCCTGGGACTTCCTGCGTCTCCTGGGTCTCATGGCAGCCTGCACCAGCGTGGTCCGTTGGGCACGCTGGCGCATGCGCCCCCTTCAATGGGGACTGGCCAGCCAGTGGTCACAACGCTGCGATCCATTGGACCAGCTAGTGGTAGTGACCCAGGAAATGTGGAATGCTCTCCGATGGTGGACCATTCCATCTCATCTGCAGGAGGGTATCCTGTTTGTCCGCCCCGAGCCGACGGTCTCTCTATCGACCAATGCCTCTCTGGTGGGTTGGGGTGCCCACCTGGGGGAACACCGAGCGCACGGCCTCTGGTCCCTGCGGGAGTCCCGATGCCACATCAACCTGCTGGAGCTCCTAGCGGTCCGCCTAGCTCTCACCGCCTTTGCTCCGTTTCTTCGGGGTCAAGTGGTCCAAGTCCAGACGGACAATACCACGACCATGTACTACCTAAACCGCCAGGGCGGGACGCGCCCCATGCTTCTATGCAAGGAAGCTTCACATTTGGTCACTGCAGCGCAGCCTGGAGGCGGATCTCCTAGCCATTCATGTGGCAGGGCCTCCAACACCCTGGCCGATGCCCTGAGCCGGATAGGGGCTGCATCTCAGAGTGGTCTCTCCTGCGGAGGTAGTACAAGATCTGTTCTCCCACTGGGCACACCTCAGGTGGATCTGTTTGCCTCCAGGGAGAGCGGAAGCTGAGGCTGTTTCATGCCGCCCCCTCAGCAGGGCTCGCTGCAGGGGATGCATTCTCGAGGCTGTGGACCCGGGCCTCTTTCGCCTTCCCCCATTTCCTTGATTCACAGATGCTTCTCAAGGCAAGGAGGAACAAGGCGCAGGTGATTCTGATAGCCCCAGACTGGCCCATGATTCTAGTACCCAGATCTCCTCAGCCTCAGCTCCATGCTCCCAGACGGCTTCCAGCTCGCCGAACCTGCTCTCAGTCAATCAGGGAAGGTGTTCCATCGGACCTTCAATCCCTGCACCTGCAGCCTGGTTCCTGGCTGGCTGAGTTCCAGGCCTTGGGTCTTTCGACGAGGTCCTCAATGTTGTTGAGGCGTCCCGTAAAGTCGACCAGGAAATACTATGCCTTCAAATGGAAGAGATTTTCCATTTGGTATCAGAACAGGAGCTTGGACCTTTCCTCCTGTTCTTTGGCAAGCATTTTGGACTATTTATGGTCCTTTCTAGTCAAAGGGCTTAGGTCAAAGCGACTCTAAAGGTGCACCCTGGCAGCCATCTCTGCTTGCAGGCGCGGGCCGGGGCAGTCGGTAGCACAGGAGGAAGGTGGTCTGGCGCTTTTGAAAGCCTTGATACATTTCCTCCAGTCAGAACCTCCACCTCCGTGGGATTTACTGTTGGTACTGGCAAAGCTCATGGGCAAGCCATTGAACCAATGCACAGGTGTGAACTCTCTCACCTGTTGTGAAGACCGCCTTCTTGGTGGCTATCACGTCAGCCAGAAGGATGGGAGAACTGCAGGCACTCTGCATTGAGTCTCCTTACCTGGTCTTCCACAGGGACAAGGTTGTCCTGCCTCCACCGAAATTCCTTCGAAGGTGGTGTCGGAGTTTCACCTTAACCAGGTGTTGACTCTGCCGGTGTTCTACCCCAATCACACCTCGGAGGCCGAATACAGGCTCCATACTTTGGACCCTAGAAGGGTGCTCACTTATTATAAGGAGCGCACGGCTGAAATTCCGGGAGAGGTTCACCAGCTGTTTGTTACCTACGCTGAAGCCGCATCTGGCAGACCTGCAGCCAAGCGGACGATAGGCAGGTGGGTCACCTCCTGCATAGATCTCTGCTATCAGTTGGCGGGCATGGAGCCTCCCAGAGGGATAAGAGCTCATTCTACCCGTCATACTGCTGCATCGGTGGCTGCTTCCAGGGACGTCCCTATCCAGGAAATCTGCAGGGCTGCTACCTGGAAGTCAGCACACACCTTTGCTGACCCATTACCACATCGACCTTGAGTCACGCGGGATGCTGGTTTGGGGCCTCGGTTCTCCAGTCTTTATTCCCTAAGTAGGGGGTGTGCGCCTTGCCTCCCTCCTCCCGGAGAACTGCTAGGAGTCTGCCAATAAGTGTGGATGAACAACATATCCATGTCCCTAGAAATACAGGTTACTCACCTGTAACAGGAGTTCTAGTAATGGTATATGTTGTTCATCTACACGACCCACCCGACCTCCCCGGCTTCGACGCACTACCTGAGCTTCCAGTGGGCCAGATCTGGCGTCATGGGGCGGAGCTGAGAGTTTTACCACCTGGGTGGGTGGGAGGAGCCAGCTTGAAGACCTTCCGGCAAGATTTAAAGCGCCAAGGAACCTGCCAATAAGTGTGGATGAACAACATATACCATTCCTAGAACTCCTGTTACAGGTGAGTAACCTGTATTTTCTGAGCATTTACTTCCCAAAAAAACAACACTTGATGCCATACATTACTGGGAAATTCACCATCTCCGCTTCCAGATGCTTTCCAGACTTGCAAAATGCTACCTGTCAGCTCCACCTAGTAGCGTTCCCAGTGAACGAACATTCAGTGTTGCAGGTGACATTATTACAGAATGTCGCTGTCATTTATCGACAGAGAATGCAAACATGTTACTATTCTTGAAACAAAATCTGTTACAGACGTTCTAAACTGTATTGCAATTGTGACATTTACTAACCCATACAGTAGCCACTTGGAATTTGGTATTTGAACCCCCCCCCATTATCTAAGTCAATTGTGCATTATGCTTTTTAAAGCTTGTAATAATAAAGTGCAATGGTGCAACGCTGTGCAATATCATATAGTAAACCTGCTGAATGCATGTTTTTTAAATAAATATAAAATCTATGTCCGATGTATTCATTGGTATATGAACCGATGTTGAACCGAAACCGGTTGGTTCAAAATTGAAAAATATCCAAACCCGTAATACAGGATAAAAGTGGTATCTGTGCATCACTATTTAAAACCAATAAAAGAATGCATTTTTTCACACAGAGGGTGGTGAATTTATGGAATAGACTCCCAGTGGAAATAGTGATAAGTAGAAATAAGGATATCTTCAAATGAAGATTAGATAACTATATTACAAAGGGTGGAAATATGACATATTTCATGGAATTTTAACGGAGCTACTAACATGGCCTCTTGGGGAACCCACCTAATGAACAATAGCAGTGGAATTCTGCAAATCAGTCTCGAAAGGCGATTTCACGGTCACTTGGTGAAATCATCTTTCGGGCAGGATTTGAACATTTTCACCACCCTTACTTATGAGGTGGGGTCATAAGAAGGCTATTTGGAGTCAAAATATGTAAGAATGACAACGTTATGTATATGTGTTTAATTTTACTATGCTCACTCGTAACTTTGGTAATTTTAAATATTTTCACCCCAAATTTTCAACATAGCCATTTTTTTTATATCACCTCATGAATGTGACAGCTGTTATTTTTCAAATCCTGACCAAAATGTGTTTTCTCACCTGTGGCTCAGAATGCTGTTGTGGTGGCATGGAATGACGTTTCAGCGGAGATTTGAATATTCTCAGCACGGCATTCATGAGGTGGAGTAATAAGGCTATGCTGACAATTTGGTTGCTGTTTTGGCTGAAATATAAGCACTGGGCATGATAACATACATGTGCACAGCTACGGAGGGGTGGGACCCTGCGCTTCAACAGGGAAATGAGGATACGATTACAGTATCTCAAAAAGTAAGGAAATTCTTTGCAAAAAACTGTGTTAATGCACCAGTTAGGGTAACTTAACGCCACAAAAGGAAATGAATCGTTAGGGTCTAAGGCCCACCCACACACCCTCAAAAAAGCAAACTGAACAAACATTAGGGTTTTGGGTCTCTGGAGTGTTGGTGAATCAGTGGTGGGGTCTTCCTTGGAGGTTGTCAACCTTAATGTCCACCCCCTTCTGTGAGCAAACAATGTCACACATGATCTCATTCATGCAGGGCCCACGGGGGATGAGCATTAGGGTTGACAACCCCAAGGAAGACCTCACCACTGATTCGCCAAGACTCGGAGACCAAAACCTTAATGTTTTTACTTTTTTCTTGGGGGGGGCCTTAGGTTGGAAACCCTAGCGCCACATTTCCCTACTTTTGTGGTGTTAGATTACCTACTTGGTGCAACTACAGTGGCAACTCCTTGGATCTGAGTCTTCTCCGTCTTACCCTCCACGACGTACTTTACCCCCTCACACATATTCTTAACCACTCTCTCTGCCAAGGTAAATTCCCCTCCCTCTGGAAATCTGCCTCCATTACTCCTATATTTAAAAAAAGTGGGGGACCGTGATTGCTCACAACTACTGGCCCATCTCTTATCACCCCCCATCTAAAGCACTCGATTGCATTGTCTGTGATCAGCTCACCGACCACCTTAACAAACATGATCTTCTCTGTAACCAGCAACATGGCATCCGCAAAGGGCACAGTACTACTACAGCCCTTCTGGAATTCACCGCACACATCCACTCCGCATCAAACAAAGACCACACCACTGGTGCTGTATTTATTGACCTTACTAAGGCATTTGACACCATCAGTCACTCCCTTCTGCTAGTCACACTCTCCAATATTTGCTTCTCCCAGGATGCCCTGTGCTGGTTCATCGATTACTTATCGAATCGGTTCCAACAGGTCAAAATTGGCACTACCCTTTCCGATAAGCTCCCAGTACTCGCAGGGGTCCATCCTTGGTCCCCTCCTCTTCAGCCTTTACCTTAACTCCTTCCCTGCTTCCTGCCCTGGCAACCTTCTGTTATACGTGGTTGATGCGATATTTTACGCATCCAGCCCTGACCCTCTTCGTCTACACCTAACCCTCCAGTCCTCCTTCAGTAAAGCAGAATGGTGGTTCAAACACATGAAGTCTTGCTGTATTCTGACAAAATGCAGTTAGCCCAGCACTTGAACTGCCCTGGAGAGTAAAGGGTTAACTCTATGCAGAAGCATAGAACGTTGAGTTCGAGCTCAGTTTTCAAACCTCTGTCTCTAGCATTCTGAAGTGTAACCGTCAGATTTTTCACTCTGCCTAACTGTGAAGTCGCTCCGGAGATTCCTCCTGCACTTCGATTCGGTATCAGTTTAAATCTGCGGGTTTTACCTAACCGTCTCTTTATTTTGGTTTTCTTACCTCTGTCTTGGTAACAGTAAGTGGTAGTAGTAGTAGGTGGTAGTTGTATTATTGTGGAAATTGTTTTTGTCTTCAGTTCGTCTCCAGTCAGTCTGGTTTGGAACCGAACCCCATTGTATTTCTGTCTTGTTTCTAAATATTACTGTGGTTTCCGGTACTCATCGGTTCCTAAAAAAATTCCGATTTACGTTTTTTCCTTTTAATCGACCCGTGACACGGTTGGAAACTATCAGTTTTTAGTTGCCTGGCGTAATAGCTGGTAAGGGTAACTTTTCAGTATTCCGGCATGTCTGGGAAACCCAAAAAGGAAACCGGTCCCACTGAGTTTCAGCACTGTACCGAGTGTAAGGAGGCCTTTGCTAAGGCCGACCCTCACCTCATCTGTGTTTACTGTCTGGGGTCTGACCACCCTCAAAGAAGACTGCCAAATCTGTAAAACTTTCCCAAAGCCACTCTAGAAAAACATTTGAGTAGGCTAAGGGAGAAGAGGCGAGAAATCCAGCTGACCCAGATGTATAGCAATGTCTTCATGTTGTCAATCCTGAGGGGGGCAGTGCCCACTGACCTGGGCGATAATTTCTCTCGGCAAAGGAGAGCCATTTCATGGAATCGTTCCTAGCAAAGGAACGGAATCAGCCGGTTCGGATCCTACGTCCCATGGTCCGGCCCACTGAGGAGAGATTGCTGCAAGCCGTATTTCATTGTTCAGTTGTTTTGCTCGTTCCACTGAACCGGCAGCGTTCATAGAGATTCGGTTCAGTCGGACATAGTCTCTTCTGACATTGATCCAGAGGCTTTCTATGAGGGCGATTGGGATGGAGAAGAAGAGTATGATGAAGAGGAAGATGAAGGTCTAGATGAGCCTGTAGAGCCTGACATCTCCCCAGACAGGCCTTCCAGTGTGTCTCCTCCCAGACTTTCTGAGTCCCCCTCCCATTTCTTGTTTTACAAGAAAGTGGCTGATACTCTTCAGCTCCCAGTGGAAGAAGCTGAACAGGATCAGGAGGAACCTGACTTCATGGAAATGATGGATGTCGAAGAGTCGAAGAGAGTGTCTATCCCTCTGCATAAATCCCTGGGGAAACGGACACAAAAATTTTTGCAGTTTCCAACTTCTATACCTCCTGTGGATAAAAAGATGGACAGGAGATATACCTTCTCAGGTCCTGGAATAGAATTTCTTACAACTCATTGCAGCCATGTCGGGGTAGTGCAGGCTGCAGCCTGTGATAAGGCTAATATTCCTCTGGCATCTCACCCCCCAGAGAAGGATTCTAGGAAAGTGGATGCCATGGCCAAGAAACAATACTTGGCATCCTCTTTGGGACTCAGACAAGCCAGTTATATGGCATGTACAGCCAGGTACCAGAAATCGAGGTGGGATACGGTTCTGGAACTGGCTAAGCATGCCCCTTCCCAGCTAACCAAGGAACTGGAGAAGGTGGCTGCAGATGGTATTGAAGCATCCAAGGTCCAATTTCACGCTGCTGTTGACTTGAATGATGTACGTTCCAGGGTCATGGCTACATCTGTCTCCATGAGGAGATTAGCTTGACTCAGATGTACCAGTCTGTCACAGGATACCCAGACTAAGGCCATGGATTTTCCTGTTACTGGTAACTCTCTGTTTGGTGAACAAACAGAGGCTTACATGAAGAAGATGGATGAGTATAGGACCACCTACAGGAGTGCTGCAGCAAAAGAGAAGCAGGCCACTCCTCAGAAGCAGCAGTTTAGGGCTGGCAGGGGCAGGCCTTTTAACAGGCCTTTTTACCAAGCCCAGGCTTCCTTTTCTTTCCAGCAGAAGGGGTTCTTCAGGGGAAGAGGCAGATGAGGGATGACCAGGACCCCAGCATCCGCTCAGTCCAAGCCCCCTGCCAAACAAGACACCCTGAGGTATCAGTCAGGGTCGCCTCCCCAATTCCTGTAGGGGGCAGGCTGGCTCACTATTCCCAGGCCTGGGATTCCATTGCCTCAGACAAATGGGTCCTGGAAGTAGTGAGCCAGGGACTTGTTCTCAGTTTCAAAAGGTTCCCAAAAAATGAGAGCAAGATCTTTCAGCCCCCTCTCCCCCTTGGAGACAAAGGCCTTAGAGGCAGAAGTCTCTTCTCTTCTGCTCATGCGAACAGTAGAGAAGGTACCTCTTTGTCACAGGGGAAAAGGACTTTATTCCAGATACTTCCTTACCCCAAAAAAGACAGGGGAGTGGTGACCCATCCTAGATTTAAGGTACCTTAACAAAACCAAAGTTCAAGATGGTGACTCTGGGAGTAATTCTCCCCTCTCTGAGACCAGGAGACTGGCTGGCCTCCCTGGATCTCAAGGATGCCTGTTTCCACATACCCATCAGACATTCCCATAGAAACTACCTCAGGTTCGAATTTCCCTCAGGCCATTATCAGTTCAGAGCCATGCCTTTCGGCATAACATCGGCTCCAAGGATGGTTACCAAATGCCTGGCAGTAGTAGTTGCATTTCTCTGGAGACAAGGTATCCTTCTGTTCCCATACCTGGACGACTGGCTCCTAGTCGGTCAGTCCCCAGGCCAAGTCAGGTTAGCCTTAGAGGTCACCCAAAGGCTCCTGGAGTCCTTTGGGCTTCATTCTAAACCTAGAAAAGTCTGTTCTGGAACCAACTCAGCTGCTCACTTTCATAGGGGCGGACACAGACACGACCCAGGCAAGAGCATTCCTTCCTCTTTCAAGAGTTCAGTCTCTAGTCACTCTGGCTTCCTCTTTTCAATGTCTAGTTTCTTGTCCAGCCAGACATTTTCTTCAGTTACTGGGCCACATGGCAGCCTCCACAGCTGCGGTCCAGGGAGCAAGGTTTCAGATGAGAGATATTCAATTTCATCTCAGATCTTATTGGTCTCAGAAAAAGGACCCTCTCTCCAAATTGGTTCCAGTGTCCCAAACTCTAGTTCAGGCACTCCAGTGGTGGCTGGAGGAGGACAACCTTCGGCAAGGTGTCCCATTCATCATTCAGGCTCCTTCAGTGATTCTCACCACGGACGCCTCTCTCCGAGGCGGGGGGGCCCATCTGGACCAGCTTACAGCTCAGGGAACCTGGTCTCACCATGAGTCCCTCTTCACATAAACCTTCTGGAGTTGAGGGCTGTCTTTCTAGCTCTGCAGACATTCTCAACTGTGGTTCAGGGGAAAGTAGTACAAATCAGGACAGACAGTACCACAACCATGTGGTACATCAACAAGCAGGGAGGCACTCGGTCCTTGGCCTTGTGCACGGAGACCATGAAGGTCTGGTCTCTGGCTTACTCCCTTCACGCTTCCCTGGTGGCTGTACACCTGCCAGGGAAGGACAACATCTTAGCAGATGCTCTCAACAGAATTTCTCAGGGTCATCACGAATGGACTCTGAATCCCCTGGTCCTTCAGGTTATCTTCAACAGGCGGGGGACTCCAGAGATAGATCTCTTTGCAGCCCCGGGCAATCATCAACTTCCTCTCTTTTGTTGCAGGCCTCCTCTACTGGGCTCTGTACACCAGGAGGCTCTACTATTGGATTGTACAAGCAGGTTCCTGTATGCATTTCCTCCTTTCCCTTTGATTTTCAGGGTTCTGATCAAGACCAGATCTCAGCCTTGCAGGGTGATCCTAGTAGCACCAGACTGGGCCAGACAGCCGTGGTATCCTCTACTACTGTCATTGTCAGTGACGAGGCCTTTGTGTCTTCCCAGGCACGTCAATCTGCTGACATCCTCTCAGGGGAGGATCCTCTATCCCAGTCTTCAGGCTCTTGGGCTCAAGGCCTGGCTCTTGAAGAGTTAGAATATGCACATCTAAACCTTTCTCAATCAGTTTTGGATAATCTAAAGGTTAGCAGGAAACCTGCTACCAGAAAAACTTACAATTCCAAGTGGAAAATATTTGGGTTTTGGTGTTCCCAGATACCTGTCCAGCCAGAATTAGCTGGCATTGCTACTGTATTGGATTATTTGGTGCATCTTAATAGTTTAGGCCTTCGGCCCACTACGCTTAAGGTGCATTTGGTAGCTGTGTCTGCCTTCCTTTCAGCTGGGAAGGGCTCTTCCTTAGCCTCTCATCCTGTTTTCCAGAAATTCTTCAAGGGTCTGATGCATGTTAATCCTCCCTTTCGAGGCCCTACCCCTTCTTGGGATCTGAACATCTGTATAGCACAGCTTATGCAGCCCTCTTTTGAGCCTCTATCTTCAGCAGAGCTGAAATACTTGACATGGAAAACTGGATTCCTGGTAGCCATTACCTCTGCCAGGAGGATCAGTGAGTTACAGGCTTTATCAGTTCCAGAAACAAATGATTGGATACCTTTTATTGGACCAACATGGATGTTACAGAAAAAAACAAAGTGCTTTAGCGTTCGAACCAACCAGGTCCTTCTTCAGAAGCTTTGTGGCAGTTTTTTTCAAATATCCCATACTATTAACACCAGATTATATAGAAAAAGCAGAAATAATTCTCATTGGTTTAACATATACATTTAAAACATAATAGAAGATTACGGTCAGAGAAGCTAATTAACACCAGTATGCCTTTAACTGAGGAGCCTCAGAAAGGCAAAGGTTATCAAGAATTCTCTACAGCCAGAGAGTTCTTGTCATAAATTTTAAATGTCTCAGTATGCCAAGAAAGCATTCTAGTGATAAAAAAAAAACCTTGGAGTAGCATTCTCTCTAATACATGTAAGATGAGCTCACAACTACATTCCAATTGTCCTGGTATATTAAAGGACAGATAATGAAAGACAAAATCCTGAAATTAGGTATAACTGCAAGTTGAAAGCAAGCCTCAAATTAACCTACACATATAAACATGATGCATGAAAGTATCATTTGTAAGTGTAAGTGCAAAATAAATAAATAAATAAATAATACTTGTCAAGGACCCCAAGAAAACCAGACCATGAGCCTGATAAATGCAGATTTCAACACAGAGTCTGTGTATAACAAAATGCACAGAATCAGTCTAAGCAATCTAAACGAAACCCAAAGGAATTACACCTTTAATGAACCCCCAAGTAAATGAGATATGCATCTTAATATGAGCAGTTAAAATGTGACAGTGTGAAATCCACCCACTGACAACTAATAGAAGGAAATAAATGCACACTATATGTGAAAACTAAGTGTTCTAGCCACATAACAACTGCCCCATGCCACGCTCCACCCACACATATGTGTGTACATACCACACCACACTTCCACACACACACACACACACCTGCACACCCACACAACCACAACACACAACAAATATAGCAAACACATTCCACACACACCACACCACACCACACCACGTACAACAAACAAAACACACATACAAACCATACCCACAACACACAATAACACAACACACACAAAACACACACATGCATACATAAGTATACACACACACACACTCAAACGCACTCACCACAGTGTTAAGGTGAAAAGTCAACAATGTAGATAACCATAAACTTACAAAATCAAAGGCCCGCTGAAGAACTAAACTGTTTATGTCCATCTTTTAAAGTAAAGGTCTGTGTAAGTTTAAGTGGAATAATGTGTCATGTACCCAACATCAATATTCAATCCATCCGCCACCATATTGAGAAGTAAAATAAGTCTAATTTCAGAAGCCCGTCTCTGTTGTGTACTATTGAAATGTCCTTTTAAGACCATCACAGACATATCTGAGGTTGAGTGGTCATCCTGGGAGAAGTGCTGGGCTACTGGTTTCTCAATCATCTTGTGATTAATAGAATGTTTGTGTGAATTCATTCTAGTGCGGAGTTGTTGGTTTGTCTCCCACATAACCTGTGCGAGGACATTTCTTGCATTGATAAAATAGACCACATTACTTGATGTACATGTATAATTCCCCTGTATCCTGAATAGTCTGTTTTGTGATGTAACCACACAGTCTGAAGTGGAAATGAGGTTACATGTTCTCATATGCGTTGATGACAGGGTCGTGTACCATATGATGTCATGGTATTCTGTTCCGTTCAAGTTGACTCCTAATAATCAGGTTGGCTAAATTAGGTGGTTGTTTAAAGATAGTAGTGGTAGTTCTTGAAAATACCGTTAAGGGTTTCATCCTCACTAATTATTGGATGGAGATCCTTAGTAATCTTACGTAGGAGTTCAAGGTCAGGATGGTATGTGACTACTAAGGGTATTCTGTTGGTAGTCGTCCGTTCCTTATATTGCAGCAGCTGTTCTCTTGGGACCTGTGTTGTATGTTCCACTGCTCTGTCAATTTCCCTGGATGAGTGTCCCTGCTCAATAAAGGTGTTTTTCAACATCGCCAGATGTGTGTCTCTGTCTTCCTCATTTGAACAGAGGCGGTGATACGAAGTGCTTGACTATATATAACAGATTTCTTTGTGTGGCTCGGTGATTACTTTTCTTGTGTAAGTATCTCTGTCTGTCTGTTGGTTTCCTGTAAAGACAGGTATGTAGGGTACCATCCTTAATAGTGACAGTGGTATCCAGAAAATGTACACTTGTGGCAGAATATTCTAGGGAAAGCTTTATAGTTGGTGGAGGTTATTAAGTTCTTGGTGAAAATCTTTAAGTGTGTCAGTGCCTCTGTCCAAATTATAAACAAATCATCAATGTAACGGAAATAAGCGAGTGGTTTATGTGTACAGTGCCTTAGAAAATCCTCCTCCAAATTAGCCATAAAAGATTAGCATACTGAAGGAGCCATCCTGGTTCTATTCTTGATTCCCATAGTTTGAACATAATGTTTACCATTAAAGCTGAAGTTGTTATGTGTCAGAATGAATTCAGTGAGTTTACCCACAACTCCAGGGTCAATGTTGGGGTCCAATTCTTTGTCATGCAGGTATTTGAGGCAGGCTGAAATGCCATCTGTGTGTGGAATATTAGTGTAGAGGAGGTTACATCCATCGTGGCTAAAAGGGTATCAGGTGGTAAGTCCTTAAAACCAGAAAGTTTATGTAGGAAGTGAGTAGTGTCCTTGATGTAACTATCCCTTTGTATAACCAGCGGTTTGAAAATAGCTTCTACAAACCCTGATATCCCTCTGTCAGGGTGCCATTACGAGACTATGGGTCTACCAGGATTACCAGGCTTATGTATTTTAGGAAGCATGTAGAATGTCCCTGGCTTAGGTTCACTGGGGACGAGGTCCTTTAGTTTGTCTTGGACATGCTCTGGAAATGTTTTAATTAACTTCTGTAGTTCTCTTTGATATTCTGTAGTTGGGTCACTTCCCAGTACTTTGTAGTAGGTAAGGTCACTTAGCTGCCGGTTGGCTTCCGTAATGTAATCTTCCCGATTCAATATCACCACTGCTGAGCCTTTATCAGCTTTTTTATGACAATGTTATGGTTTGATTTTAGTGTTTGTATAGCCTTCCGTTCCAATGGAGAGAGGTTGTAGCGGGCCTGTTTCTGCCTATTAAGAATCTCACCAGTAACTCTCTGGCGAAAGCAATTAATGTATTTGTCCAGTTTCTTGTTACGGCCACTTGATGGGGTAAACTCATACGGTTTCTTTTTCTTATCCATGGTAGTTTTACTGTTTGTGATTTCAACTTGCAGTTATACCTAATTTCAGGATTTTTGTCTTTCATTATTTGTCCTTTAATATACCAGGACAATTGGAATGTAAGTTGTGAGCTCATCTTACATGTATTAGAGAGAATGCTACTCCAAGGTTTTTTGTTTTTTTTTATCACTAGAATGCTTTCTTGGCATACTGAGACATTTAAAAATTTATGTGACAAGAACTCTCTGGCTGTAGAGAATTCTTGATAACCTTTGCCCTTCTGAGGCTCCTCAGTTAAAGGCATACTGGTGTTAATTAGCTTCTCTGACGTAATCTTCTATTATGTTTTAAATGTATATGTTAAACCAATGAGAATTATTTCTGCTTTTTCTATATAATCTGGTGTTAATAGTATGGGATATTTGAAGAAAACTGCCACAAAGCTTCTGAAGAAGGACCTGGTTGGTTCGAAAGCTAAAGCACTTTGTTTTTTTCTGTAACATCCATGTTGGTCCAATAAAAGGTATCAAATCATTTGTTTCTGGATCTGTTTTTAAAAGGACCAATACGGCACCTACAAGGCTTTATCAGTGGAACCTGATTTTATTTCATTTCACAGGGATAAGGTGGTCCTTCGAACCAACAGAAAGTTTCTTCCGAGTGGTCTCAGACTTTCATCTGAACCAATCTATGACATTGCCTGTGTTTTTTACTGACCATTCTTCCTCTGGGGAAAGAAGATTACACAGTCTCGATGTGAAAAGGGCCCTTAGTTACTATCTGGAGCATACTAAGGCCTATAGGAATGGGTGATCTTACTTCGAGAGGGCTCTTGCAGTAGGTAATTACATATAGGACTGACGTCGGCCGGCGGCAGGACCCCACGGAAAAATTTCTAGCTAGCAGTCCCTGGCGGGGACCGCCCCCATGTCAGGTGACCGGCGTCAGACGACGTCGGTATAAAGGGGTGGTCCCGGACGCCTGCCTTCCAGTTCTTTCCCACCGTCAGCTCATGCAGCGCCTCGCGGTGAAGTTCGTGCTCAGCCCTGTTGCTTCGTCGGTTCTTTACCGAAAGTATCAATATTTTGTATTTTATTCGTCAGGTGAACGTCGGTTTATGTTGTCCCCTTCAAAAACTAAGTGCGACTCGTGCGGCGCCCAACTGCCTCACAAAGACGGTCACTCCCTCTGCCTTTTTTGTTTAGGCCCCGACCACGCGGTCGACAAGTGCCCGCATTGCCTGCATTTCAACGCGGCCACCCGCAGACGACGCCAGCAGTCTTTGAAGCCCATCTCCTTAAAAAGATGATGTCCACAATGGAGAAGGAGTTGAAGAAGCTTAGGCAGGCGTCGACCTCCCCAGAAGGACACAAGAAGCGGGACAAAGAAAGGCACCGGGAGAAGGCCTCCTCTTCCGCGACTCCAGCTGGAGCCGCGGCTAAGGTAACGTCCCCTCCTGGGGATCGCCCGACGGCCGCCTCCAAGGCTTTGGAGGAGGCGTCAGCCCGCCTGTCGGGTTCGCGTTCGAGCCCGCCTGGGTGCCTCCGGGCAAAGGAGGCTTCTGCCCCAGTACTGCCGCGAGCTTGCGGCCTACTGGTGTGGCGCCTCCATAAGCGACGTCGGCTCCTCCGGCGTCCGCCCGGAGAAAAGGCAGCTAAGGCGCCTGACCCTTGGAGGCGCGGCAGTGTCCCTCTCAGACCGGGCGCTTCCACCCTCGGCCCGCCTCCGATGATGGACTCCTAAGTCGGACACGGCTCCTCTGGTGTCCGCTGGATTCGCCCCTAAGTCACCGAGCTCCTTCACATGCACCGGGCATCAGAGCCACGACGGACCCTTCACCGCCTGTCGCCCCAGGTTCCCCGCAGCCTTTGCTGCCATCCGGAGCCCGAGTCCCCCTGCCTGACCCGGGGACTTCTCCCCTCCGTCCCAGGCGATGCTCGGGATGCCTTTCTGCCGTCAGATTCCCTCCTACAGAACCTGATCTGCGCCGCGCGGTTCCGACGCCGGCCTCTCTGACGCCGGCAGGGGATATTCCTCTCCCATCGGGCCCTCCACCCCACGGGCCTATCACGGTCGATCCGCCCGTGGAGTTCCCTACTGGGCCGTCTGCTCCGGCAGCTCCTCCGGTACCTGGGTATCCGCCGTCCTATCCAACGCCGGGTTACCCGGATCCACAGTATCCTGCGCCGCAGTACCCGGCACCGACGCCGTAATACCCAGCTCCGGTCTTCCCGCAGCCGGGTTACGGATACTCACCTTACGGATATCATCCATACAACTATCCCCCTCCTCCTCCTCCACCGTCCCCCAGGCCGCCGGTGGATCTTCAGGAGACTCTGGCCTCCTGGTGGGCTGAGGCCAAGGCTCAGCTCACCAAGGAAGTCGAGAGCCACCTCACGGTGACGGTGCCACCTCCAGCTCCCGTACGCCCCAGACGGCACACTCCCTCGCCACCTCCGGATTCCCGAGCTCTCCCCTTGGGATCCAGAGAGGGGCAGGACACGCGTCCAGGGATTCCCCCTAAGAAACCCATTCCTCCCCCTAGACGAGCTAGGGAGTCTTACTCTGCTTCAAATTCTTCTTCTTCTTCTTCTTCTCTCTTGGACTCCTCGGATTTCTCCGACGGATGTTCCGAGAAAGATAATGAGCCTCGCTCTCCATCCAAGCCCTGGCCGAGGACTCTTCCGAAATCTCCTCCGGAGGATCCTTCCTTCACGGAGTTGCTCAGGAAGATCCAGGAAGTCCATCAGTGGCGTTCCTTAGAGCCAGATCCCCAGCGGGTTGAACTCGCCAAACATCTGGACTTGCCCCTTACGGCCCCTACTCTAATGCCACCCTGGATCGAGCCTCATGCCCACCTTGTTTCCACCATTTGGAAACAACCATCAGCCTTAGCCCCACTTCCTCGGAAGTCCAACAGGCTATACCAGGCTCCGGAGGGTGTAGACTGTCTAGACTCTCAACCCCGTGCAGACTTGGTTGTGATTAGCGCCGCTCAATCTAAGAAATCTAAGATTGACTCCTTGCCTGACTCCCAAGTCAAGCAGGAGCTAGCTGACCTTGTCCGTTCTGCTCGTTCGGCCAGTCGTCACATTCTGAGGACGACCTACGATGCAGTAGACACCGCAGGACGGAGCTCCGCGTTCGCCGTAAGCCTTCGGCGTTACGCAGTGCTCCGTGTGTCAGGTCTGGTCCCGGAGGTGCAGTCAGCAATTCAAGAAGCACCTTTCAGAGGTTCGGTGCTTTTCGGTGGTGATGTCAAGGACATCATCACTGACTTGAGGGAGAAGGGGACGGCCCTCAAATCTGTCGATTCCATGTTCTGTCCCCATCCCCTGCAGCGCCGTCCTTTTTGCAGACGCAGCAGGGCTCAAGCGAAACCCCAGGGAAGGCGGGCCACTAAACGTCAGGCCCCCACAGCTGCCAGGCCCCCGCCACCCAAAAAAGCAGCGGGTGCCCCAGCTGCGGCGCTGCCTCACACCACCTGACTCCTTCCCTCTCCCACTGCCTCCGGACTCCCCGGAGGAACCGGTAGGAGGAGGTTCTCCCTCCACCTTCCGGGTTGGGAGGATAACATCAGATTCATGGGTGCTTCAGATCATAGCAGAGGGCACTCTATAGAGTTTCTGCAGAAACCTCCACGTCACCCCCCTCTGAACTCCTCTTACTCAAGGGACTATCTTCCTTTGGTCAGGGAAGAAATATCTGCTCTCCTCGCGAAGCAGGCCATAGAACCTGTCCCCCCTCACCTTCACAGGACAGGTTACTATTCCCATTTCTTCCTTGTACCAAAGAAGACGGGAGATCTCAGACCCATTCTCGATCTCAGCTCCCTGAACTTCTATGTGGAATACAAAAAGTTCAGGATGCTCTCCCTTCAAACCCTCTTGCCCCTTCTTTGGCCGGGCCAATGGCTTTGTGCACTGGATATGCAGGATGCATACCTGCACATCCCCGTTCGCCCCTCGCACTGAAAGTACCTCAGGTTTGCGTTCCAGGGGGACCATTACTAATTCAGGGCGCTCCCTTTTGGTCTTTCCTCGGCTCCCTGAGTTTTTACCAAATGCCTGGCGGTGGTAGCAGCCCACCTGCGTACTTTGGGAGTTCAGGTTTTTCCCTACCTGGACGACTGGCTCCTGGCAGCCTCGTCCAGGGAGGAACTCCTGCATTTTCTCTTCCTCACCCAGCAGGTTTTCACTGGTTTGGGTATCACCATCAACCATTCCAAGTCTCATCTGGACCCTTCCCAGAGACTCCAGTTCATCGGGGCAATCCTCGATTCGACAGTGTGCAGGGCCTTCCTGCCTCCGGACAGGGGGGCCTCTCTCCAGTCCCAGATTTCCCTTCTTTCGGAACGCAGGAAGGTTCTGGCGAGGTCGGTGCTCCGTCTTCTGGGGCTTATGGCGGCTGCCATCCCGACGGTTCCGCGTGCGCGCCTCCACATGAGGATCTCTCAGTGGACTCTCCGCTCTCAGTGGGATCAACTTGTAGACGACCTAGATCATCTGGTACTGATCTCCTCGCCGATGACAAGAGACTTGCAATGGTGGATGGTTCAAGAGAACCTGTTCCGGGGGGTCCCCTTCTTTCATCCTCCCCCCGCCCAGACTCTGACCACGGACGCATCAGGCAAAGGTTGGGGAGCCCATCTGGGTCCTCACCGAACCCAGGGTTATGGTCCAGATTGGAGTTAGCTCTCCACATCAATGTGCTCGAGCTATGAGCAGTGCTGTATGCTCTCCAGGCCCTTCACCAATAGATCCTTCCCGGTCACCTAGCTGCCCAAACAGACAACATGTGCGTGGTGTGGTACAACAACAAGCAGGGAAGGACTCACTCCTACCCACTGTGCAGGGAAGCGATGAGGGTCTGGGAATGGGCAACACTTCACAACCTTCATCTCACGGCGATCCATGTTCCGGGAGTCGACAATGTCCTGGCAGACAAGCTAAGTCATTCTTCGGCTCTGCCGCACGAGTGGGACTAGACCAAAAAGTTCTAAGAAGCATTTTCCAGAGTTGGGGGACTCCACAGATAGACCTGTTTGCCTCTTCCCAAAATGCAAGGCTTCCAATCTTTTGCTCGTTCGCTCCAGAGCGAGGCGCTTTCTGGAGCAACGCTCTATCTCTAAGCTGGAAGGACAGATTCGTCTATGCTTTTCCCCCAATTCCTCTGGTCCCTCGTGTGCTGCAGAAACTGGCATTGGAAGGAGCGAGAATGATTCTGCTTGCTCCTTTCTGGTCCAGGCAAATCTGGTTCTCTCTTCTACAACAATACTCAGAGGTTCCTCCTCTTCCTCTTCCTTTATCTCGAGGATTGCTGACCCAGGATCAGGGGACCCTGGTCCATCCGGGACTCAAGTCTCTGCAACTTCATGCATGGCTCCTGCAGACCTAGCCCAATCCCGTTTTGGCGTCTCTCCTAAGGTGGCTGAGATTCTAGTGGAGGCTAGAAAACCCTCCACTAGGTCCACCTACGCTATGAAATGGAAAAGATTTTCCATTTGGGCTGCCTCCAGGAATGTGGAGCCTTTCTCCTGTCCTGTGGCCATTCTGCTTGATTATTTGCGTCATCTTTTCGACTTGGGTCTCAGTCTTTCCTCTTTGAAGGTTCACATGGCTGCTATTTCAGCCTACCATGTTCCCTTCGCTGGTAAAGCTTTTGCCCAATTAGAGGTATCCAAGACCTTTCTCAGAGGGGTCCTTCATCTCAGGCCCCCTGTTCGGACTCCAGCTCCCCCTTGGGACTTGAACTTGAGAAACTTACCCTTCCTCCTTTTTGAGCCCTGCGGCTTCCGCGAACTTGAAGTTCTTATCGTGGAAGACTCTCTTCTTGGTGGCCATTACTTCTGCTCGCAGAATTTCTGAGCTCCAGGCCCTTATGTGCAAAATCCCTTATCTGATTTTTCACAAAGAACGAGTAGCTCTTCACACGAATCCTAAGTTTCTCCCGAAAGTGGTAGTGGAGTCTCCCTTAAATCAGTCTATTGAATTACCTGCCTTTTTCACGCAGTACTCCAACCAAGGAGAATACTTGCTTCATACCATGGATGTTCACAGGATTCTGAGATACTACACCGGTTGGACGAAGGATCTCAGAAAGACTGATCAGTTGTTTGTCTCTTTTGCTTACAAAAGGGAAGGCAATGCTGTCTCCAAGCAATGCCTATCAAAGTGGTTGGCTCATTGCATCACTTTCTGTTATGACAAGTACAACAAGACCCTACCGGGTCAAGTCAGAGGTCACTCCACTCGTGGAGCAGCAGCCTCTGCGGCTTGTTTCAAGAATGTGTCTGCGGCAGACATCTGTGCTGCCGTCACTTGGACTTCCGTCCATACCTTTACTAAACATTACAGTTTGGACATTGCCTCTCGCCGTAGAGCAGGCTTCGGGTTAGCTGTTTTGCAAGGCCTCCTATCTTGAGGTTTGCAGCGTTGTTTGCTACTTCTTGGAGTAGTTCCTCCTCCCGGTGCCTTTCATTTGTTCCAGACTGCTTGGGATTCAGTGCTATGTAATTACCTGCAAGAGCCCTCTAGAAGTAAGATAGTACAGTTACGTAAGAACTTACCGTAACAGTAGATCTTCGAGAGAGCTCTTGCAGTAAATACTCTTCCCCTCCATCCCCTAGGCTTTTCAGCTCCTTTTCCATTGAGAAATATCTGCTCTCTCTCGTCCGGGCCTTCCGGGCCTTTGGTGAGGAAAGAACTGGAAGGCGGGCGTGGGGACCGCCCTTTATACTGACACCGCATGACGCCAGTCACCTGACATGGGCGGTCCCCGCCAGGGACTGCTAGCTAGAAATTTTTCTGTGGGGTCCTGCCGACGTCGGTCCTATATGTAATTACCTACTGAAAGAGCCTCTCTCGAAGATCTACTGTTACGGTAAGTTCTTACGTAACTGTACTTTCTCAGTTATTTCTCACCTATGGTGAGGTGGGAAAGGGCAAACCAGCCACCAAGAGAACTATTGCCAGGTGGATTGTCTCCTGTATCCAATTCTGCTATTCAAAACTTGGAAAGGAACCCCCCTCAGGCCTGAGGGCTCATTCTGCCAGGGGTACAGCTACTTCGCTCGCAGCAGCTAGGGATATACCTTTAGTGGAAATTTGTAAAGCAGCCACCTGGAAAACTGTTCACTCATTTACCAAGCATTATTCTCTGGACATTCAGTCTAGAAGTGATGCTAGGTTTGGCACAGCTGTGCTGCAGATCCTGTTCCCAAAATAGGTTCTGTGACTCCCTCCTCCAAGGGGGTACTGCTTGGTAGTCTGCATTTAGTCAGAATACAGCAAGAGCGTCATGTTGTTTGAAGAAAAATTACTTACCATAGTAATGTTGTTTCTTCTAATGGAGTCTTGCTGTATTCTTTCTCTCCCTCCCTCCTAGAGAACCCAGTAGTTTTGGGATGTGGGTGGGCAGGCACAGTGCTGCATCCCAGAGGTGTACTTGGCTTGCCCTATCTTGTGGATTTTAGTTATGTTTTAGCTCTCTACCTACTTTGGTTTTATATTTAGCTTTCTTTTTGGGGTTCTTGACTTGAGTCTTTTGACCCTAAAAACAATTTGTGCAGCCATTTGGCTTGCAAGAGTTGAAATAATTTCCACCTATTACTTTTATTAGTTAGTGCTCGTAATAATCTGACTGTTACACTTCAGAGTGCTAGAGACAGATGTTTGAAAACCGAGCTCGAGCTCAACGTTCTATGCTTCTGCATAGAGTTAGCTCTTTACTCTCCGGGGCAGTTCAAGTGCTGGGGCTAACTGCATTTAGTCAGAATACAGCAAGACTCAACTAGAAGAAACAACATTACTATGGTAAGTAATTTTTTCTTCTCTGATCAACGGCTTATACTAAACTACAAGAAGACCAAGTTCATGATCTTCTCCCACCCTCAGAACTCTTAGAAGGAACTTTGCCCCCAGATCCTAGCAGTGGACTAAACCCCTCTTGAGCAAGTGGACTCCTTTAAATACCTGGGCATCACCCTTGACCCGGCACTCAACTTCAACCAGCACATACACCACCTGTCCTCTGCCATTAATGTCTGCCTTGTCCTGCTGTATCGGATTAAACACTGCCTTACTCCAGATGCCCTCCGAATCGCCATCTCGTCCTCTATCCTCTCCCTACTCGACTATGGCATTCTCATCTATAGCGCTGCCACCAGCTCGGCCCTTAGTAGGCTCCGCCTCTCCCTCAACAAAACCTGTCGCATTGTACTGAACTGTGACCGCCTCACTCATACCTGCTCACTATATAACTCCACAGCTGGCTTAACTTGGACAACAGGATCAAATTCCACACTTGCCTTATGGGCAAAAAAAAAAAATCCCCCCCTCCCCGTCCTTACCTCCTTAATGTATCCGACTACAACCCAAAAAGTAACCCGCAGCTCTAGCAACAAACTCCTCGCAGTTCCCCCTGTCAAACCTCCCAATTTCAAAGATCCTTCGGCTACAAGGCCCCCTCTTGGATGAATGGTCTAACCTAGCTCCATCACAAACAAAAATGCTATCGGCCTCTTCAAAACCCATCTTAAGGGGCATCTCCAGTCCCAAAACAGCTGTGATTGCCATTGATCCTGCTGTTACTCGCTCCTGCCCCTAGCATGACAATGGCCTCTGGCTGGCTTACCCTTCCCGCGCCCCCCCCCCTTTTTTTTTCCCCCTTACCACCAATTTTGAGCATCTCAGTATAAATGCCTACTTGCTCATCTAGTCTAAGATTGTCTGATACTGATTGTGAGCCTTTATCTGTATTTTAATGGTATTATTACCGTGTAACAAGCTTGTCCTGTTTCCTGCATTGTATTTACCTCATTACTGTTTGTCCCATTAATGTGACATAGAACCTTTGTAAACCAGTCTCTGACTCAAAGGTATTTTCCAAATTCTGAATAAATAAATACAAATTAAAATAGTTTTTTTGCAAAAAATAATATATACTTTAGAAACGTTGGGGAATGGTTTGCGGATGATAGTAAGCTCTGCAGGGTAGTGGACAATGAAGCAGGGGTTACATTATAAGAGGGATGTTGAGAGACTGGAAATGGGGTCAGGCATAGGGCAACTGAAATTCAGTGCCAATCTGTGCAACGTGATGTACTTTTGGATCCAGGAATCCACAGCTGGAGTACAGGGCAAATCAGGTTACTGTAGAGTGCTCAAGAGAGAATGGGTGTATCTTCCTGGACATAAGTCTCCACCACTCATTCACACTAGTGGGATTGGCGCCGGAGGCACTAAGACCCATCGAGACAAACTTTGCTGGAGGGTGGTATGAGAGATGGCGCCCGCGAGGCATGGCGCCCATGAGAGCAGCCGTTCGGCAGGCAATGACCATCTCGCGACGACCCTCCAACCGCCTCAGTTCCTTTTTTCCCGCTGGCCGAAAGTGCGCTTCAGTGACGAACGTCGCTCGCCTGTCGGAGTCAAACTTCAAACTAGCGCATAGTTTTCAGTTTATTTTTGTAACATTATCTCGATAGTAGTATAGCTAATTTTATTCTATTTTCTAATATTTTAAATTTAACTTACTTGAAGAAGTCTCGGCCTACTGGACGGGTCGAACCATGAGCAGGTCAGGTGCGGTAGGGAGACTTCGGATAAAGCTGTTCAGTCAGCGGGCTGGGTCCGGTCAGCCTCCTTCTCCTCAGCGGGGTTCCGACAGCGGTCAGTCCGATGCCGGGGGATGGGCGGTCCCCGTCGGCATAAAAATAAGCGGTGGCATTCGGCACCGTTCGGCCTCGAAACTCTTCTTCGGCCCACAGGTCAAAGAAGGCATCACTAGAGTCGCCCTCTGTGTATGTCTCGCGTGCGCCGGCGGTCGGTTATCGTAGCTAGTTGCTGTTCTCCTTCTTGGAGTCGCCAACTGCTGGTGACCATCGTCCTCGACATCGGGCCCTCCCGCCTGTAGGTAGGGCTCCGGATGAGCAGTTTCATCAGTGGGCGCTCTTATGGGCGATGGGCTCGGAGGTTGGTTCTCCTGCCTGGCTCGGTTGCCACAGAGCCCCGGGCTCCTCCAGCGATCGGGTGGGCGGTTGGACCTTCCCTATCGCGCGGCGCCTTCTTCGGTGCCGGTGACTCCGGCAGCTGGTGTTTCCCCTCACATGGCTGCGCGCGGGGCCACACGATGCCCTTATCTCCTGGTTTTTTCCTTCTCTAGCTTTCCAGGTTCCTGGGCGTTCCGGCGCCTTCCGGGGTCTGTTGGCTTGTCGGTGCGTTTCGGTGCCGCTCGGCCTTGCGGCGCCGTCCTGCAGCGCCGTTGGGTCTGGCGGCACCCGTCGGCCAGTGCCGCTGGTTCCGATGCGCCGCTTGGTCGGCGGCGCCCGCTGCGTCCCGCGTGCCTCTTGACGCCGTACCCTCTGGTGCCGTTTTCAACCCGTTTTGCCTTCTAGGCGCCGGGGCCCTGAGGACTCTCCTTGTTTCTCTGCTATTTCCTCCTCTCCTAATTTTCCTCCTTTCCTGTCCAATCAGTCCTTTCTGGACCATCAGGAGATGATGTTGAGCCTGACCCAGACCTTGGTTGGGTGATGAAGTGGAGGAAACAGGATCTTTCTTTGCTACAGAGCCTGTGGTGAGGACCTGTCCTTTAAGTCTCTGTTGAAGAACCTGGGATCCACTCTTTCTCTCCAGACTACAGCCATCGATCCTGGGAAGATATTAAGACTCCAGTACCTTCATGCTTCGGAGATCCCTACGGATTTGACTCCTCCGATCCAGCCTTCCTTCGAGACGCTGTCTCAAATGGTATGGAATAATCCTGCTCTTATTCCTCAGTGGCTAAATCCATTGATAAGAAGTATTCAGCTCCCAAGGATCGTCCCATTTTGGCATCCCAAGCCTTTGCGGATCCTATTGTAGTCCTGGCAGAGAATGATAAGGTCGTTCTTCCTCAAACTACTACAGCTCGACCTATTAACAAAGAGTCTCGTAAGATTGATACATTAGGTAAGAGAGTCTTTGCTGCCTCCTCTAAGTATCGTATTGCCAGTTATCAAGGCTATTTTCTCAGTATGAGTATATCCTGTGGCACTCTTTGAAAAGAATGGTTGAAGCTCTTCTGGATTCGGTCTCCAAGTCAGAGCTTCTTCTGGCCGTTACTAGGGTATTGGGTCCAATAACCAACAGGTCAAAGCCGCTATGGGCGCTTTCGACACTGCTTCTCGCTCAGCCGCACAGAGTATTTGCTACTCTACGCCATTCCTGCTGCGTGCTTCTGGCTTCACAAATGATGCTCAGCAGCAGGTAATGGCGCTGCCTTTGATGGCTCTTTCTTTTCGGCCCTCAGGTGGAACAAGCCTTAGAGGCCACTCAGAACTAGGTCGGCCATTAAGTTGGCCAGACCTCCGCCTGCTCCCTCTCGGGGGCATGTGAACAGACGTCAGTTTCATAGTCGTCAGTCCTTTCGAGGCAGAGGCAGGGGAAGCTTCCATAAAAGCCAACCTGTCCAACCTCAAAAGAAAGCGCAGCAGAAAGCGCAGGGGCCTAAAGCCCCCAGCGCCACCTTATGAATTGCTGGCCCAAGTTCCATCCACATTGCCCGAGGTGGAACTTTCTCCTCCGGTGGGAGGTCGTTGATGTACTTCTACAACCAGTGGAAGTCCATAACCGGACAATGGGTCCTTCGGATATTCATGAGGGTTATTCTCTCAATTTTTGGAAACCCCGAATTGTCCTCCCAGACGACAACCCAGGTTGTCGGCCTCAATCAGACCTCCTCACCGCCGAGATCCAGGGCCTTCTAAGCAACAGGGCAATAGAACTGGTGCCCCACATCTCGGAACACAGAGTTCTACTCCATTACTTCCTGGTTCCAAAGAAGTCTGGGGAATGCTCCATTCTAGACCTCAGAAAGTTAAACAAATTTCTCCTCAGGAGAAATTCAAAGTAATTTCCTAGGTACCCTGTTACCCTTGCTGCATCAGCACGACTGGCTGGCCTCCTGGATATGCAGGGCGCTTACCAGCATATCCCCATCCACCCGACCACACGTAAGTTCCTCAGGTTTGTAGCTCTGGGTCAGCATGATCAGTTCAAGTCCTGCCCTTTGGGCTATCCTCGGCGCCTGAGTCTTTACAAAGTGTTGTGCAGTTCTACTTGGCGCGATCTCAGGAAGATCGGACTCGAGTGTTTCCCTACCTGGACGATTGGCTTCAGCAAGCCCTTCCAGCCAAGGGACTTTGGAAGCCATGCAAATGACTTCGTCGTCTTCGTCCATGGGAATTCTGCTGAATTTGAAAAATCACAACTGCAGCCCTCCCAGAGGCTCCTTTTCATAGGGACGCTTCTAGACACCTCTTCCAGCAAGGCTTTCCTTCCAGAGGACAGAAGACTCGACATCCTTCGGATGGCCCGTTACATCGGGAGAACCAATCGGTTACAGCTCTCTCGATACAAACGCATGTTGGGTCTCATGGCGCCTCGGTGTTCACTGTACCCCTGGCCGGTTGCACATGAGAACCACCCAATGGATGCTCTCCACTCAGTGGTCTCCGACTCTACCCCCAGTCTTATCCCATCAAGGTGGCGGAGCCCCTTCGAAGGTCTCTCACCTGGTGGACTCAAGAGAACAATCTCCTGGAAGGGTTTCCTTTGCTCCCCCGGATCATCAGATCTCCATCACCACAGACGCATCGCTAATGGGATGGGGAGCTCACTGTCGCCCCTCCACACTCAAGGTGTATGGACTCAGTTCAAACTCTTCTCACATAAATGTCCTGGAGATGAGAGCGGTCCTCTACGCGATCCGAGCTCTGAAGGATATCCTTTGTCACAAGAACATTCTCCTTCAAACGGACAACAAAGCTGTGATGTATTACATCAACAAGCAAGGCGGTGCTCATTCTTACCCCCTTTGCAGGGAAGCAATGAGGGTGTGGGAGTGGTGCTTGGAGCACAAGTCTCTGATTCAGGCGGTTTATCTGCCAGGTATACAAAACGATCTAGCAGATCACCTCAGCAGAACAGAGGCAGACCCTCACGAGTGGTCTCTCGATCCAGCCGTAGCTCGGTCACTATTCAAAGAGTGGGGAACTCCAGACCTGGACCTTTTTGCATCCCCACTCAACGCAAAACTGCCTCTCTTCTGCTCCAGAAATCCAGGGCCTGGCATTTTCTGTCAGGATGCGTTCAGGCTGCGGTGGACAAAACGTTTTCTTTACGCCTTTCCACCGATCCCTCTAATCCAGAGAGTTCTCCTCAAGTTCGAGTCTCAGGGGACCAAAATGATTCTCATTGCTCCCTCCTGGCCTCGGCAACTATGGTTTCCTCTGCTCAACAGTATGTTGGCAGCCTCTCCGAGACCACTTCCCTTGCAAATCAACCTTTTGACTCAGGGTTCGTTGGTCCATCCCAACCTGAAATCACTTCACCTTCATGCTTGGCTCCTGAAGAGGTAGAAGTGAATCGATTCAACGTCTCTCGTAGAGTCTCGGACATCCTTCTGGCTCCATGGAAGCCAGCCACCAAACGATGCTTCAAATGGAAGCGCTTTTTCTCTGGTGTGCAAAGTCCTCTTGGAATCCTTTTCCTGTCCTCCTGACAAGGTTCTGGAGTATCTTTGGACCTATCAAACTCAGGTCTCCAGTACTCCACAGTTAAAGTTCACCTTAGTGCCATCTCAGCGTTCCATGAGCGGTTTCTTCCTTGACTCTGGCTCAGCTTCCTATGGTGAAGAGATTTCTTGAGGGATTCTTCATACCAGACCCCTGTTAGGCGTCCAGTTGCAACCTGGGACATTAACCTGGTGCTGGACATGCTCACTCGGAAGCCTTCGAGGCCCTTAGCTACCTGTGAGCTAAAATTTCTTACCTGGAAGACTGCCTTCCTGGTGGCCATTACCTCAGCCCGCAGGGTCTCGGAGATTCATGCCTTGGTGACGGACCCTCCGTATACTGTATTCCATAAGACAAGGTAGTTCTCCGTACTCATCCTAAATTTCTTCCCAAGGTTGTGTCAGAATTCCATCTAAACCAACCTCTGGTACTTCCCTCTTACTTCGCTAATTTCCAAAATGAAGGGGAACGATCTCTTCATTCCTTGGATGTTAAGAGAGCCTTGAGGTTCTATTTAGATAGAACCAAGAATTTTCGCAAGACTCAGCAACTGTTTGTTTCTTTCAGCGACACCCGGCTGGGTCAACCCGTCGCTATTAGATGCATCTCATCATGGTTAGTGGCATGCCTTCGACATTGCTACTCCATGGCTCAAGTTAAATTGGAGGGTAGAGTGTACGCTCACTCTACTAGGGCGTTCGCGGCATCTTTAGCAGAGATTCGCAATGTTCCAATTGCGGATATCTGCAACGCCGCCACCTGGAGCTCAGTGCATACCTTCGTTAAGCATTATGCACTGGATGTTCATGCCAGGCGACATTCCGCATTCGGCAGAACTATCCTTAATGGTCTTCTATCTTAGACGCCGTGAGCTGTGCCTCCTGTCACTCTTTGGGGATTATCAGCCTGGTACTCTCCACTAGTGTGAATGAGTGGTGGAGACTTATGTCCAGGAAGATATGAAAATTACTGCATCTACCGTAATTCTTTGATCTTCTTGGACGCAGTCTCCACCACTCATTCACACGCCACCCTCCATCCCCGAGCTCACTGCTGTGTTGGTCTTCACTCCTCAAATCTTTAGGCCGTGAGGACTTCTTTGCTGACCCTTCTTACACGGGTCGTGACGGACTATCTTATGTCCGTTTTTGAATTAGATTTACTCTTTACGTTGATTAAGCACCTCCTTGGTAAAAAGGTACACAAGCGGTTGGAGGGTCGTCGCCGAGATGGTCATTGCGCCGAGCCGTTACCGCGGCGCCATCTCTCGCGCCGACCCTCCAGCAAAAAGTTTGCTCCCGATGGGTCCTAGTGCCTCCAGCGCTAATCCCACTAGTGTGAATGAGTGGTGGAGACTCGTCCAAGAAGATCAAGAATTACAGTAGGTACGTAATTTTCATTTCATGACACTGGTGATGTGGGATTGCTTAGGGCCAGCCATGGTAGGGGGTTGGGGCGTTGGTTTGAGCATCCCACAGGATGTTCACCTCTTTTGGAGGGGTTTCTGCCATGCTAGCACCACTTGGTTGTTGTCAGGTGGAGATGGAACAGATAGAACTACTGTTGATTGGGAGACAGCCGACTGCAGGAGTGCACATCCATTGTTTTTTGCTCCTGCGTGTTCGTAGTCAACATCTTGGGAAGGGGAAAGTAAAGAAGAAAACAATGGCAGATGCTGGCTGCTGCAGTGTGAAGCCAAGCACCCACAGACTTCAAACCACTGATCGAGACTCCTACATCTTCCATTGGATTCTGTTCCAAGAGGCTTGGGTGACCCTGAGAGACTGACCATGGGAGGCAAACCTTTAGGGCTTGGAGACCACCAGGGTAAGTCCCAGGTAAGGCAAGTAATGTGGTTGGGGGGCTGACTGGTGGCGGCATGCCAGGCACAAAGGAGGAAAAAACTGAAATTAAAAATAAAAGTCGGAGGAAAGGGTTCTGGGGCAGGGGAACAGATACGGGGAGTAAAGGAGTAATTTACTACCATTTTTAACTGAAGTACTCCTGCTTTCTGATTTTAGGAAGTTTTTTCCCACCCTGCAAATTTAAATTACAATATGTGGTACATATGTGCAAAGTTGGCAGTACCTTGGCATGCTAGCAGCGATGGCACTACACAGAAACCCGTAGTGGTGGGGACAGGAGTTGCTTACTGGCAGGTTAAAAGGACTGTTGCAACATGACAATATTAAAAATAAGGTCACAGTATGACTCCACAGCACTATTAGACAGTCAGTGACTGCAGGTGACTAGTGGGATTGAGACTTAGTTTAGATGGGGGCGTACGAGATAGGTCAATGGATGACAGTACTACCATTTGGATGAAAATATTACCATGTGTAAGAAGGTAGTAGTAAATACTTCTGAGTCCTAAAAATTATCTGGACCCCTGCCTGGGGGTAATAATATATAGAAGTCTAAAATTCTCCTCAGTGTTGCAAAACGTATGGGAAAGCAAATAGGATGCTGGGTTGTATCAGTAAGAGTTTAACCAAACATAGTAGGGAAGTTATTCTACCACTTTGCATGCTTCATTGTACTGTGCAGGTTGTTTTTTTTTTTGGCCCACATCTGAAGAAAGACTGGGTCAAGTTAGAAACAATTCAGAGAAAGGAAACAAAAATTATCAAGACCTGCAGGGTTGGACCTATGAGGAGAGATTAGAGGACCTCACTATGTACTTCATAGAGGCAGCAAAGGAGATGGGGAATGATAGAGATGCACCATACATTTGAGGATACAATAAGGTGGATTACACTAACGTGCTGAAAATAAGAAACAGTTCGGTTATCAAGGGTCACAGTCTCAGGCTGGCCGAGGGAGGTTTAAGGACATTAGGAAGCATTTTTTTTTTCTTGAAGTGAGTGGTGAATAATTGTAACAACTTGCTCAACATAGGAATTGATGCAGAACCGATAAATGGTTTAAAGGCGCGGTGGGACAGCTTCAGAGGGATCATCAACAAAGGAAGAACAGACATCGGTAAGGCCAAGAATGGACAATGTGAGGTTGGGCCTCAGAACACACCCAGTGGACTCCGTCCTTTTCTGTCCCAGTCCACTATATGCACTTGTATGTCTGCTTGTAATGCCTCCTGTTAGGGAAATATTGTAGTGAAGTAGCTAAGTTCCAACATTGCTAGTATATGTTTTATCAGTAGGGTTAGCAGCAAGCATATAGGTCCAGACCCCCCTTGTCATCAGTTTCTAAAACGTGGCAGTCAATATCTCCCCTGCCATGGACAGCTGTAGAATCTGCATTTCTTTGAAAGTGGGAATGTTGGCCAGGTTACCTAGGTTATCCCGTACTCTCTGAAAAGTGCCATGGGATTCTTAACTCACTCTAAATTACTTACATTTATGTTAATAATTTGAGTTTATCATGGAACAATATGCAGATTTAACATGAATTGTTAAAAAAATGAATATAGAGATACTTGATTCTGTTTTGTACCCATATCCCGCTGTCTGGAATACTGCTGCACACTTTAGGGGGATGGCGCCGTAAAAGGAATCTGTCAGAAGCCACTAGTGCCAGAATTGCAGTGAAGCAGGGCAGGCTTCAGGCATCAGCTCCTTCTTCCCACTCTGCTCCAATAAATCCAGCATCCTGCCCAGCACCTTCCGCCTGCATGGTCCTCAAGTACACCATCCCTGCAGGGTCCCTTTTTGGGGTTCCTGGAGCACCCTTCAGCTGAAGGGTTGGTCTGTGGCTAAGGGGATGTGAACAAGCCCTCGATAGGAAGTCAAAGCTTGACCATGCAGCCGAAGTCTTTGCAGCTTCCTCCCTGGGTCTTCATCATTCCAGTTATGCAGTCCTGATGGTCAGCTTTGGTCACTCCCTGCTAGCAGTGCTGAATGAAATCCTCTCTCACCTTCCTGCCAACAAGCAGTTGCCGGTGAAGTTGATCAAGGACCAGGGTCAAGCGCTGGTTAAACACCAGCTCCAGACAGCTTTAGACATGGGCGACTCCTGTGCTCGTGCTGTTATGGCAGCCATTGCAATGCATTGCATGGCCTAGCAGAGGTTCTCCACATTCACAGCAGATAATCCACATGAGCTGACTGATGGCCCATTCCTGGGTACTGTCCTCTTTGGCCATGGGCTAGGGGGTACTTCTCACCAGTGTTAAGAAGTCCAGCGCCACCCTAGATTCTGTGACTTTGTCCCAGAAGGACCCTAAGGCTCAAAAGCACAAGAAAAAGACCTTCCAGTGTCAGTTCTTTTAGCCACAGCAGCCTCAGCAGGGGCAATACCAAGCCTGGTGTCTGAAGCCCAAGATCTTACTTCAAGGGGGCTCTCACAGCAAGTAACACCTTTAGGACTAAAGCCGTCAGGCGCTAGGACCCCATGGAAAATTTCTAGCTAGCAGTATACAGCGAGGGACCGCCCCCTGACATCGGCCCGCCTCGAAGTCACATATGGTATAAAAGGGGCGGTTCCCCAGCCCATCCCCAGTTCTTTTCCTGCCGTCGACTGTGCGCACATCGGACCTCCATGGACACCATCAGTTAGTAGACCGCCATCTTTCTTCGCGCTTTACCCACGCTATATTATTTTCTGTAAACTTTTACTCCACAGGTTCCTTTGCATGTCTTCTCCATCCTCCTCAGTTGAGCGGCAGCGATTGAAATGTGCGTGTGGCAAGCAGATTCCCCACAAGGACAGCCATTCGGCTTGCCTTTTCTGTTTAGGCCCAGGCCACGATATAGAGGCCTGCCAGCACTGCCAAGATTTCAATCGGCTCGCTCGGCTTCGCCGCCAGAAGACCCTCAAAGCCGTCTTGCTTTCTAAAAAGCTAACAAAGATGGAGAAGGAGCTTCACTGAAAAAGTTCATCTTCCCCAGCCTCCGGGGTCGCTGCCTCCACTTCTTCCCATAAGGAGAGGAACTTGAGCAGCAAACATTCTCTTGTTCTCTTATTATCTTCCTATTACTACTTCAACTCTCCTAGCCTTCACCCTTATTGCCATTTACGTATGAAATTCCATTAATGTATGAAATTACCTGTACTGCCATTTTGCATGAAATGCCATTTATGTATGAAATTCAATGATTTTTTTTTTTGGTTTAGTTAGTTTTAGAACTTTTCTGTTTACAAAATATGTACGTGCTGTTAATGCCATTGTCTTCTGCTGATATGTGTTGTAAAAGGGAAAGGGAACATTGTTTAACCAGGAGTAGCACACTAAGCTGAAGCTTGTTTCCAGTACCAGGAAGTTAAGTGACTTGCTTAGTATCACACAGTATGCACCTATGCGACAGTGGGATTCACACCCAGATCTGCAGCTCAGAGCCTTAACCCACTGCGCTATACTGCCTCTTTAAAGGGACCTCCTTGCAAATGAGCATGCTCAGTGGATTTTATCCTTTCACAATAAACTGAACTGAAACACAAGCACTAGGAGAATCATAGGGAGAAACCCTGGTCAGCTTCCTGCTCTTGGTCCCTGACCAAGTTGGCAACTGCTTCTGGGTCTCCCCCCCCCCCCCATGGGGGGTTGGCTCCTTCCACCGTGGCAGCCCTTTCTCCCTCCGGGATCCCCATGGCCAAACCTCCCTCCCTCCTTACTGTATTAGGAGAATGTTCTTCAGGGCACGGGACTTCGTCCCCCACCTCTCAAGCTTAGGATCTCGGTCCCTGCAGGCTCTAAGCCAAGTGGCCCGATCGGTGGCTCTTCGGGTGGCAGGTCTTTGCCTGTCGCCGTCCCAGACAGAGTGTCTGCTGAGTCCTCCCCAACATCAGGGGCCAGCTCGAACAGGCGACACCGGGACAAATGCTCTCCTCCCCCGTGAGAGCGGCACTTTTGTCCCTCTATGGAGCCAGCTCCCCAGTTCAGGCGAGTCCTCCTAGGTAGACGCAGCAGAGTCAGCAGTTCGGCACCCGCCTGCGTCTGTACTTTTGCTGGCTTCTCCGTCCCCTCCAGCGACCCCTCCATCACCTAATCCTCCTTAGTTGTCGGCTTGGCCTGACGCCCACCCCCAGCCAATGCTCGAGGGTCGACGCCCAGTCCAGACCATCCGACGGCAGATGGTTCTGTCCTCCAGGAACCTTGGCCTGTACTGATGCCTGGCTTAGCCTAGCCTGATGACCAGACACCGGGGCCCTCTAAACCTACCCCTCCTCAAACGCCGGACACACCAGCCCCGCCGCTCAATCCTCCTCAGGCTCTGAGCAAGCTTTTTGTGGCCTGGTAGGCCTATTTTAAAGACAGAGGCCCCTAAGGGACCCTCCAAGCCTACTCCTCGGGCCACCTCCCAACATGCCTCCGGTGCACCCACCTACTCCTCCACTTAGGGGGACCACTCTGATACCGGATGGTTTCGATACCCCCATACCAAAAGGGAGGCCACGTACGCAACCCCGTATGCCTTCACCCTCCCCGGATTCACATGGTTACTCCTCCTCCTCCTCCTCTTCAGGCTGCAATGACTCCGATCTTCCATCAGAACTCGAGAGTGCTGCTAAGGACACCCCTCGCTCCCCGCCTGATGGCCCAACTTTCATGGATGTAATGCAGCACATCCAACAGTTGAATGGCTGAGGTACAGAGGAGCTGGATCCAGAGCAGTGTCGGTTAGCCTCCTTTCTTAGGAAGAAGGACACCCAACCCTTGGTGGTCCCTCCGCTTGTTGAGTCCTATAAGGACGTCAACAGAGCGGCTTGGAAGCACCCCTTTTCTATGGCGGTTGTCTCCAAAAAGTCTGACCGACTGTGTTGTGCTCCCAGGGAGGATCTTTTTTTACAGTGAGCACCCAGAGGCAGACTCTGTTGTAATCAGTACCGCCCACGGTCACTCCAGGCGCCCTAGACACCTGAGTACACAGCCTCCAGATAGACTCCAGGAAGTTTGACCGGTCGGCCAGAAAGGTTTATTCTGCGGCCACGTGTGCTATATGGTCTCTTAACTTCCTTGCCCACATGGTTCAATACCAGAATGCCTTGTGGGACAAGGCAGTGAAGTGGCTCAGGCCATACCTGACTGCCCAGGTAGGGCGGAATTAATGGCAATCTTAAAATCAGGCACAGGCATAGGCAACATGCCCTCCAAGTCTCTTACGACACGGTGCACTCCAAGGGCAGGGCTGCGGCCTCTGCAGTCTGCGTTCATCGTTATTCATGGTTGAGGGTGTCCGGTTTTATGTCAGACGTGCAATCAGAAATCATGGATGCTCCCTTCAGGGGCTCGGTTCTGTTTGGTGAGGACTCTCAAAACATTATTACTTGCTTGCAGGAATCAGGAAAGACTATCAGATCAGTACACACCATGTACAAATCTCAGCCCAAACAGCATCCTAAGCAGTCCTTTTGGAGGAATGCCAGACATCAAACTCTAGAGGACCGCAGTGAGCATGATTCAAGTGCAAGGCTTCCAACCCTGCTTCTGGAGGTTCTGCCCCTCGAGCTCCCAGAACCTCCCAGGCCTCATTGCCCCTCCCTGGTTCCTCAGCGTGACTCAGTGCCTGACCTCCCTTCCCCAGCCAAAGCATTAGGGGAGGCGGTGGGGAGTCAATTCTCCTTGTACTAGGCTGGCGTCAGATAACATCAGACCAGTGTGTCCTGCAGCTGATCGAAAAGGACCATACTCTGGAGTTCACAGACAACCTACCGGACCCTCGCATTACTCTCAGGATCACAGCACTCTCGTCACAGAAGAGATACAGGCCCTCCTACAGAAGTGGGCCACAGAGTCAGTCTCTCCGGCACAAAAGGGAAAGGATTTTATTCCCACCACTTCCTGGTGCCAAAGAAAACCAGGGACCTCCAGCCTATCCTCTGCCTCAGCCACCTGAATCAGTACATAAGAGTACAAACGATTCAGGATCGTCACTCTGCTTGGTCTCCTCCCTCTCCTTCATTGAGGGGATTGGCTGTGCTCCCTGGATATGCAGGACGCATACCTCCATATTCTAATTTTCCAACCACACAGGTTCCTTCACTTCTGCTTTTAGGGATGTCAGTACCAGTTTCGGGCTCTGCCTTTTGGCCTATCCTCAGCCCCCAGGGTTTTCACCAAATGCCTTGCAGTTGTGGCCACAGCTCTAAGAAGACAGGGCCATTTTATCTTCCCTTACCTGGATGACTGGCTGCTGACCACTCCCACCCGGGGCCGGCTCCTCCACACCGTGCAGGCCACTTTCTCCCTGCTTCAGGACTTAGTGGTTACTTTAAACCTCCCCAAGTCCTCTCCTTGGCCAAGCCAATGACTGCAATACACAGGGGCAGTCCTGGACATGTCACAAGGCAAAGCCTTCTTCCCTCAAGACAGAACAGAGTGGCTTCTGACACACACTCTGTAGATCTCCTCCTCACGTCAGGTCCCGGCCAGGTCTGTCCTGAGACTCTTGGAACACATAGTGGCTGCCATCGCCACACTCCCCCTGGCCAGGCTGTACATGAGGGTGATCCAGTGGAACCTGAGAGTTCAGTGGAACCAGCGTTCAGACGACCTGGAGCAACTTGTCTTGGTGTCGAACCCTGTACGGCAGGCATTGGCATGGTGGTTGAATTCCTCCAATCTTTCCAAAGGGTTTTGCCTGAGGAAGGTATCTCCCAGTCAGATCCTAACCCCAGAAGCATCAGGCCAAGGCTGGGGAGCTCACTTGGGAGGCCGTCAGACACAGGGGACCTGGTCTCAACAAAAGCTCCTTCTCCACATCAATGTCCTGGAGATGAGGGCGATTCTGTATGCCCTTAAGATCTTTCAGAAAGTTTTGCTATCCAGCACCCTGTTAATCCAGATAGACAACATGTCTGTGGTCTTTTACATAAACAAACAGTGGGGACTCATTCTTATCCTGTCTGCTGGGAGGCCATGAGAGTCTGGTCATGGGCAGTGGACCATCACTTGGACTTAACAGCAGTCCACGTTTCAGGCATGCAAAACACTCTGGCCGACAGTCTCAGCTGGTCTCTGTCCGGGCCCACAAGTGGGAGCTTCATCCCTCAGTGGCAGAAGAACTCTTTGACAGATGGGGACATCCAGAATTGGATCTGTTTGCCTCCCTGTCCAACGCAAAACTGCCCAGTTTTTGCTCTCTAGATCCAGGGCCTGGGGTTTTCTGATGAAACGCGTTGTCCCTCTCCTGGATGGGGAGGTTCCTTTACGCGTTCCCTCACTTCTTTCTACTGCAGCGAGTTCTTCTCAAGCTGCAGTCGGAAGAAGCAGAAATGATCTGGTGGCACCCTTCTGGCCGTGCCAGATTTGGTTTCTGCTGCCCCAGCAACTTGCAGTGGAACCTCTGATTTCCCTGCCCCTATACTCAGACTTGCTCTCCCAGGAGCAGGGAACCCTGGTCCATCCGGATCTCAGGTCTCAGCATCACCTTGCGTGGCTCCTGCAGACCTAGCTGTATCCAGATTCGGGGTATCTCCCAGGACAGCAGATGTCTTGGTGGCCACTAAGAAACCTTCCACTTGGTGCCACTTACGCTGTGAAATGGAAGTGGTTCTGCATCTGGGCCACCACTTGGCATTTGGACCCCTTCACCTGCTCGGTGAATTCTTTGCTGGAATATCTTCTCTCCCTGTCGGACTCGGGACTGAGCTACTCCTTGCTAAAGGTGCACCTGTCTGCCATGTCAGCCTACCATGCACCTGTTGAGGGCAAAACCCTTGCCCAGACAGATCTTCCTCATACATTATTATGGGGCATTCTGCATTTGAAGCCTCCCATCCGGAACCCTGTTCCGTCATGCAATGTTTTGTTTTTTCTAGAAAAGCTTACCTTGCCTTCCTTTGAGCCTGCTGCAAGTTGTGAGCTACGCTTTCTGTCGTGGAAAGCTCTGTTCTAGGAGCGTGGGTATGTTGTTCATCCACACTCTCTGGCATGTCTCTTTCCCCTTTAAATTCACTGGAAAGTCTTCAAGCTGGCTCCTCCCACCACCCAGGTGGTAAATACCTCGGCTCCGCCCCATGACGCCAGATCTTCCTTTCCGCCGGAAGATTCAGGTTCCCTCATGCTACTTCTGCAGTTCGTAGGCCCTGGATTCTCAACAACGGTTTTCACCGCAATCACTTTCTTTAAAACTCAGTAGAGTTTACAATACCAATCCGAGCACATCGGACATGGAGGACAAGTCGTCTCCTGGATTTTGGCGGTGTCCTTGCGGACAGAAAATGTTGAGCACCAATCCCCACCTCTCGTGTGTCTACTGCTTGGGTGTCGTGTATGACACCACCTCCTGCACCATCTGTCTGGCCTTCCATCCCAACGTCCTGGACGACCGCAAGGCGCACCTAAAACTGGGGAGACTGGAGCTTCGCAATCCACTGATGAAATCGAAGGAGGCCAAGTGGGCGGTTTCCACGGCCACGGGATCCGCCAAGCAGCTCAACCAGATGGCAGCTTTCGAAGAGGAAGCTGCTCAAGCTTCGGCCAGCCAAAGTTTTTTCGTGCCGCTTAACCTGGGTTCTACCTTCGCCCTCAGGCTCACACTCCTCCCGCCCTAGGAAAAGGGACAAGGACCCTAAATCTTCTTCATCCCGAAGATGATGTTCCTGGGACCAAGAGCGGTCCGATTCCCAGGACCTTGCGGTATCGACCTCGGTCGAGGTCGCTTCCTCGGCCGCCGGCTTCTCGGACCTTCTGTCAGGCCAAGCCACTGAGGCCGAGGAAACGGCTGAACCGGCCAAGATTTCTCTCGACCCGATCGAGCCATTGTAGCCGACTCTGGTCGCCGACTCCTTGGAAAGGACTCCTTTCCTTCCCGGACGAGGATACCCAGCTCTCTGGTGTCCCGATCGAGGGAAAGGTGCCGGAACCTCGGTTCTCCCCAACTCCAGCTTCTTCCGATCGAACGAGCCGACCCCGTCAGTCTCGATCGAGGACCAGGACCCCTTCGGTCGAAAAACCGAAGAAAGGTCACAAGCACTCTAGGAAGAGGCGTCGCCACCGATCCTCATCCTCCTCAGACGCGGAGAGAGTTCGACGGAGGCTCCATCGACGTTATGAGGATCTCATGTGGCAACAGCTGATTCTGTCCGGTCAGAAGCCGGCTCCACCGGCGACACCCGGCCATTACTTGGCCCCAGCCTCTTAGGCTGATGCCGACCCCTCCGGAACCAAAGATCCTGGTTCCTCCACCCGTAGGGCCGGCATGCATTCCAGCTCAGCCTGTTTCGGTCTTCCCACCGATTTTGGTGGAACCACCACCTAAGCAGCCTCAGGGAGGGGCTCCCTTGAAAGAGGATAGGACAGACACCGACCTCCCCTGTCGTCTGTCCATTATGGTGGTCCCCGGTCGCCCTCGGTGGATCGAGGGAGATCTAGGCAGGAGACCTTTATATCCCGACTCTTCGGACTCGGATGCCACTGGTCTGCACTCACATCTGGGCGATGACGAGACATCAGTGGCAGGCTTGGAGGAAGGTCCTTCCTCTTTTCAGGGCATCCTCCTCCTCATTTCCGAATCAACCAGAATGCCCTTGGAGCCTATCCAAAAGAAGGCGGAATACCCCCTCACGGATATCCTCAAGAGGGGGGATACCCCCTATGGTGGCCTTTCCAGTGGCCGAAGCCATTGTTGGCCTGGCACTTGAGCTATGGCAACGCCCTGCCTCCTGCCCAGCTCCATCTGCCCGCATGGCCCGCAAGTATACTGTACCCATGGGGTCCCTGGCGGGTTTCACAGAGCATCCCCTCGGCCAAGAGCCTTGTGACTGCTTCTGTGTTTAGACACATGAGTAGCTCATCTGACACTGACCGCCCTCCAGACAAGGAGTCCAAGAATATGGACCATTCTGCCCGGAAGGTTTATGCGGCTTCATCCTTGGGCCTTCGTCAGGCCAGCTCGGCTGTAATTATGGCACACTTCTCTCACACCCTCTTTGGGGTCATTAGATGAAGTCCTCCCTCATCTCCCAGTGGACTTGCAGACCACAGTTAAGAAGGTCCGTGACCAAGGTCGTGCTGTCACCAAACAGCAGCTCCAGATGGCCCTGGACATTGGAGATTCCTGTGCCTGCTCCTTAGCAGCTGCATTAGCCACTCGCTGCAGGGCCTGGCTGAGGTTATCCTTCTTTCTGGCGGATACTCAGCACAAGTTAGCTGACGTGCCCTTCGTTGGCACCGACCTCTTCGGTCCGGGAATGGCAGGTCACCTCCAGCGTATAGAGCAGTCCAGTGCCACCTTGGATGCTGCCTCTGCAAAGGGTTCTTCGGGCAAGAACCAGCAGAAGCGCAAGAAGAAGCCCTTTCAGCACTCTTCCCCTGCGGTTAGACAGCCCTCTTATCAAGGAGGTCAGCAGCAGCAGCAGGCTCAAGCTTGACGCCCCGGGCCCAAGCAGGGTCCTCAACAGCCCCGTAAAGGAGGCCGAGGTGCCGGTCCAGGAGCCTCCTCCAAGCCTGCTCAGTGACTGGTCAGAGGTTGCTACCCCTACACCCGTCATGCCAGCTCTGGGTCCTCCCGTGGGGGGCCGGCTCCTTCACTTTCTTTCCGCCTGGTCCGGTATCACTTCGGACAGGTGGGTTCTGGAAGTGGCTGGCCAAGGACTGCCTCTAGAATTCGAGCAGTACCCTCCCAGCCGAGCCCACGCCCATCGGGAGGAAAGGATCTCAGTTCACACTCAGTCGGCCCTTCGAGACAACATTGCCCAGCTCCTCTGCAAGGAGGCGGTAGTTCCAGTGCCGGATCCTCCTACAGACCCCGGCTTCGTGTCCAGGTACTTCCTGCTGCCCAAGCGGACGGGGGGTTGGCGTCCCATCCTAGATCTCCACGACTTAAATCAATATCTCAGGTCTCGCACCTTCCAGATGGTAACTCTGAACCAGATCATACCACCCCTGGAGCGAAACATGTGGCTCTGTTCACTGGATCTACAGGACGCGTTCTTTCACGTCCCAATCCGTCCGTCCCATCAGTGGTTCCTCTGCTTCAGGGTCGAGGGGACTCTGTAGGAGTTCTGAGCCATGCCGTTCGGCCTGTCATCGGCCCCTCGGGTCTTCACCAAGTGCATTGCAGTTGTGGCAGCCCATCTTCGGCGTCGGGGAGTACGAATATACCTCTATCTCAACAACTGGCTCCTGGCGGGTTCCTCCTTTCAGGAGGTGGAGAGGTCCAGGGATCTGGCCCTCCGAACCTGCTCCCATTTAGGCCTACTCATCAACGAGGCAAAATCGAAACTCGTACCCTCTCAGGTGATAGGCTTTATCGGGGCAGAGCTCGGCTCCCGGCGGACAGGGCGGAGGTTCTCTCCTCCTTTGCCCAATCATTTCTGGTTGGGCACTTGCACCCTGCCCGGGACTTTCTGCGCCTTCTAGGTTACATGGCAGCGTGCACCTCGGTGGTCCGTTGGGCCAGGTGGCACATGCGCCCCCTCCGATGAGAGCTGGCCGCCCAGTGGACTCAGCGTCATGGTCACTTCGACCAGCTGATCACTGTAACTCAGAAGATGTGGGACACTCTCCAATGGTGGACCATCCCGGACTGACTGCAGGAAAGAATCCCGTTTGTCCGCTCAGAGCCAACGGTTGTCCTGATGACCGATGCCTCTCTCATGGGCTGGGGAGCCCACATGGGGGCCCACAGGTTCTGGACCCCCAGAGGAGTCCCGATGCCACATCAACCTGTTGGAGCTCAGAGCAGTCAGACTGACCCTGTCAGCTTTTGCTCCTGAGCTCCGGGGTCAAGTGGTTCAAGTCCAGACTGACAATACCACGACCATGTGCTACCTTAACAAATAGGGCGGTACGCACTCCCATCTGCTGTGCAAGGAGGCGCTCCGAATCTGGAACCTCGTCAGCCGGTTGGAGGCGGATCTCCTAGCCATCCATGTGGCAGGAGTCTCGAACCAACTGGCGGATGCTCTCAGCCGCTTAGGTCAGACATCCCACGAGTGGTCTCTCCATCCAGAGGTAGCTTACAATCTGTTCTCCCATTGGGGCAAGCCGTTGGTGGACCTGTTTGCCTCCGGGGAGAATGTCAAGCTGAGACTGTACCATGCCCGGCCCCCTGAGCAGGGCTCGCTGCAGGGGGATGCTTTCTCGAGGCCATGGACCCCAGGCCTCTTCTATGCCTTCCCTCCATTTCCCTTGATCCACAAGGTGCTTCTCAAGGTGAGGAGGGGCAAGGCGAAGGTGATTCTGGTAGCCCCAGATTGGCCTCGCCAGTTCTGGTATCCAGATCTCCTCAGCCTCAGCTGCAGGGCCCCAGAGCGGCTTTGTACACGCCTGGACCTGATATCGTTGAACCAGGGGAAGGTCTTCCATCCGAACCTTCAATCCCTATACCTCACAGCCTGGTACCTGAGCGGCTAGAGTTCCAGGCTTTGGGTCTTTCCGAGGATGTCTACACGGTGGTAGAGGCATCTCACAAGGAATCGACCAGAAAATGCTGTGCCTTCAAATGGAAAAGGTTTTCCACTTGGTGTCAGGGTAAGAATCTGGACCCCTTATCCTGCTCTGTGGCTAACATTTTAGATTACCTTTGGTCCCTCTCCAAAGGGGGTCTACGGTCATCGACCCTTAGGGTGCACCTTGAAGCTATTTCTGCTTACCTGGCGCGGGCCGGTCAGCCGACATTGGCACAGGAGACAGTGGTCAGGCGCTTTTTCAAAGGCCTGGATCACATATTCCCTCTGGTGCGTGAACGTCCACCTCTATGGGATCTCTTGCTGGTTTTGGCAAAGCTCATGGGCAAGCCATTCGAAACCATGCACGAGTGCGAGCTCTCACACTTGTCATGGAAGACGGCCTTCCTGGTGGTTATCACGTCAGCCAGAAGGACAGGGGAGCTCCAGGCGCTTTTGGTGAACTCCCCTTATCTGGTCTTTCACAGGGACAAAGTTGTCCTGCGCCCCCACCCGAAATTCCTTCCGAAGGTGATGTCTGAGTTTCCCCTTAACCAGTTGTTGACTCTACTGGTATACTACCCTAACTACACCTCGGACGCTGAGTACAGGCTCCATACTTTGGAACTGAGACGTGCTGTCTCCTATTATAAAAAGAGGACGGCCTGAAATTCGGGGAGAGTTTCGCCAGCTGCTTGTCACCTATGCTGAAGCCGCTTCTGGCAGGCTTGCAGCTAAACGGACCATTGCGAGATGGATTACATCATGCATAGGTCTGTGCTATGAGCTGGCGGGCAAGGAGCCTCCCAGAGGGATAAGAGCTCATTCTACCCGCCATACTGCTGCATCGGTGGCTGCTTCCAGGGACATCCCTATCCAGGAGATCTGTCGGGCTGCTACCTGGAAGTCAGCAAACACCTTTATTACCCACTACCACATCGATCTTGAGTCACGCCGGGATGCTGGTTTTGGGGCCTCGGTTCTCCAATCTCTGTTTCCTAAATAGGGGGTGTGCACCTTGCCTCCCTCCTCCCGGAGAACTGCTTGAGTCTGCCAGAGAGTGTGGATGAACAACTTATCCACGCTCCTAGAAGAACAGGTTACTCACCTAACAGTAGTTCTAGGAGTGGTATATGTTGTTCATCCACACCCACCCACCCGACCTCCCGGCTTTAGGCGCACCACCTTGCTTCCAGTGGGCTAAGATCTGGCATTATGGGGTGGAGCCGAGGTATTTACCACCCGGGTGGGTGAGAGGAGCCACCTTGAAGATTTTCCGGTGAATTTAAAGGGGAAAGGGACGTGCCAGAGTGTGTGGATGAAAAACATATACCACTCGAAGAACTACTGTTGCAGGTGAGTAACCTGTTCTTTTTAGTTGCCATTACTTCTACTCGAAGAACTTCTGAGATTCAGGCTCTGATGTGCAAAGAGCCTTATTTTGTTTTCCACAAAGACAGAGTGTCCTTGAGGACTAATCCTAAGTTTCCTCCCAAGGTGGTGTCAGAGCTTACACTGAATCAGGACATCCACCTTCCTGTCTACTATCCAGAGTACTCAAATTGAGGGGCGACACTACTTCATACTCTGGATGTTCACAGGGTGCTCCATTATTATTTGGAGTGCACTCGAGCTTCTAGGTAGTCTGACCGGTTGTTTGTGTCTTTCGCCCCCAGAATGGCAGGGGCGCCTGTTTCAAAACAGTGTTTATACAAATGGTTGGTTAATTGCATTGCTTTCTGCTACAAGTACGACAAACCCTTATCAGGCTCGGTAAAGGGTCACTACCAGAGGCATGGCTGCTTTCTTTGCCTCCTTGAGGAATGTGTCAGCTGCCAACATTTGTGCAGGTGCTTCTTGGAGTTCTATCCACACCTTTGTGAAGCACTACAGTTTGGACATTGCATCTAGACGCAGAACAGGCTTCGGACTGGCAGTCCTGCATGGCCTCCTCTCTTAAACCTCTTTGAGAGACTTCTACCTCCACCGAGCTGAGTGGGGTCTCTTTTTTTTTTTTTTTTTTTCTGTTTGGGACTCAGTCCTTAAGGTGACATCTGCTGCAAGAGCCCCCTCAAAATAAGATAGTACAGTTACGTAAGAACTTACTGTAACAGTAGATCTTCAAGAGGAGCTCTTGCAGCAGGTACTAGTTTTCCCTCCCACCTTCCCCATGGTAGCTGCTGGGCTGGGGGACCACCCCTTTTATACCATATGTGACGTGGGGGGGGGGCGATTCCCCACTGTATACTGCTAGCTAGAAGTTTTCAGTGGGGTCCTGGCACCTGCCAGCTCCAGTCCTAAAGGTGTTACCTGCTGTAAGAGCTCCTCTCGAAGATCTACGGTTATGGTAAGTTCTTACGTAACTATACTTTCGGTGGCCAGCAGCTGAAAAGAGGCACAGGTAGGGGAAGTGGTGCCCTTCTGGCCCCAGTGGACAGTGCTCCCTGCAAAGCTGCCCAGTGACGGGTCGGGAGTGTCATCCTCCCACCTGTCCAGACCCTGACCTAGGTTTCAGAAGGGGGTCAGCTACACCACTTCTGGCCACATTGGTCCATTATTACTATGGATAAGTCGGTACTGGAGGTGGTAGACAGAGGGTTGCTTCCAGACTTTCAGGCTCTCCCGCCTTTCTCACTCCATGTTCGTCGGCTATCCTCGGTATCGCAGGACATGCTGTCTGTCCTAAAGGAGGATGTTGCTCAGCTCGTTGCGAAAGGAGCTATACCCAGGGTCCCCGACGCCCTGGCAAGTCAGGGTTACGTGTCCAGATACTTCTGGTCCCAAAACGGACTGGGGTGGGGGTGTCGCCCCATACTAGATCTGCACAGTCTGAACCAGCTCATGTGGAAATGCAGGATCTTACTTCGAGAGGGCACTTGCAGTAGGTAATAAATAGTAAGTAATAACTTGTAGGACTGCGCCCCCTGGCGTCGGGACCATACGGAAACTTTAGTTAGCCATGTCTGGCGGGGGACTGCCCCCAGATGTCAGCTGACTGATGTCAGCATGACCCTAAAAGGAGGCAGTCCCCACCCCCGCCTTCCAGTTCTTTCCCGCCGTCGACCTGTGCACATCGAACCTAGTGGAGATCGTCGCAGCAGTTTGACTGCTTTATTCGGATGAATATCCTTTTTTCTTATTTTTCAGTGCATTTCTTTATTTCTTTTATGTCTTTGACTTTTTCCGTCAAATCGCATAAAAACAAGTGCGATTCTTGCGGCGTCCAGCTCCCGCACAAAGATCCCCACTCCCTCTTCTGCCTGGGACCGGACCAGGACGTTGAGGATTGTGAGGCCTGCTCCCACGTCAGTCCAGCCACACGGAAACGGCACCAGCAGTCCCTGCAAGCCCATCTTCTGAAGAAAAAGCTGGCTTCCATGGAGAAGGAGCTGCAGAAAATCAGAAACACCTCTTCCTCACCATCAGAATCTCACAAGAAGAAGAAGAAAAGGGACAAGGAGAAGGACCAGGACTGGTCCTTGTGTCACCTGAGGCTGCCTTTGGGCACCCCCACCAGTGAGCAGCAGACCTCTTGCGTTCGGAGCAGACGTTGGTCCCCCTGTCGCCACTGATCTCGGTGGCCGCAAGCGCCTCGGCTGAGTCTGAGGCTTCCGCCACCTTTAGGCCCTTATCCACCACGGGTTCTAAGGCATCAGGTGGGGACAATAAGCCACCCGCTAGTTTGTCTGGCGAGCGCCCGGCCAAGGTCAGTAAGACAGACATCTGCTCCTCCGATGCCCGCGATAAGTCGATCATCGGCTTGTCCGACGGTCGCCCGACTGCCGCTCCGCCATCTGGCCCCAGCATGGGTTCAGACGTCACCCAGCTGGACGTCAGCACATTCCCGGCCGAGAAGCGTAGGTCTCTGGAAGAGGCAACTCGGGTTGCCCCGCCCTCTCCACCGCCCCTGCACCCTCACCTCCTTCTCCAGAATCGCGGGACCCAGAGGACGGAGACCTGATGATAGCCCTGCCGCCAGTTTTTCCGACACCAGGCGAGGAGCAAGTCCAGGTTCCTCGGGATCACCTGTCTGGCCCTAGGATCCCTCCTTCAGGGCCTACATCGGGCACCCATCCATCGGGGCTTATGTTGGGGTTTCCCCGTTGGGCCCTCTGTCGGGTCGTCTGCCATCGGAGTTCCCCTTAGGAGGTTTTACCCCAGCAGGGCCTCCATCAGGCCTTACGTTGGGCCTTTTGCCATCAAGGCCACCGGCAAGTTTCCTCCAGCGGGGCCATTGTCGGGGCCGCCAACCTGCCATTCTTCAGGGCCTCCATCAAGGTTCCCAATGCTAGACCCCTATTCAAAGGGTTACCAGCACTTTCCAGGATACCCACCGTCTGGGTATCACACTCCTCATTTCCCAACGCCTGGCTATACCCTGTACTATCCTTCACCGGGGTACCCGCCGTTCGGGTTTCACTCCTCCAGGTGTAATAACCCCGGATGTTTCACGAGGTGTCAATCCTTTCATCCACCTTCTCCTCAGGCACAGCCACAGGTGTACCTCAGGGAAATCCTCAAGTCCTGGTGGGCTGAGACCAAAGGGCAGTTAGTCTCGGAGTTGGAGAGCCGACGACCCAGGGATGCTCCTCGTCCAGACCCAGCTGCTCTTCCTACCCCCTCCTGTCCTCTGCTACCCTCCACGTCAGGGCCATCGAAGGACCAGATGTTAGCCCCGACGCCAGTAGAGGTCGTGGATGATAGACAGGACATTCCAGTTCTGCCTGAAGGACTCTCAGATTCCTTAGACTCTGAATTTGATTCTGTGCGCTCTTCTGCGGGATCTGACCTCGAGACTTCTCCTCCTGAAGAGCCAGTTTCTAAGGAGTTTCCCAAGTCTCTTCTGGAGGATCCTTCTTTCCTGTGTCTCCTAAAGCAAATGGCGGATTCCCAGGATTGGCAGTTTGATGCCCAGGATCCAAAAAGGCAAAGACTGGAGGAGCACTTGGATTCCCATGAAGTCTCCCCAGTCCTTACCCCCACACTGGCTGGAGCCCCGTGAGGATTTGTCCTCCACCATCTGACAGATGCCATCTTCCGTCCCTGCGATGGAGAAGAAGGCAGATCGCACCTGCCAGACTCTGGAAGGTAAGGACCACCTGAGTACCCATCTTAAGGCTGACTCGGTGGTCATTACTGCAGCCCATGACGGGTCCAGCAAACCTAAAGACATGAGTACCTTCCCTCCAGACAAGGAATCTTGGCAGTTAGATCAGTTCAGGTGGAAGTTCTGTTCCTCCTCCACTTTGGCTATATGTGCTCTTAATTACGTTGCACATATGTTGGGTTTCCAAAAGTCCCTTTTCTGGCAAATGGAACCAGTTATCGAGTCTTTTGTGGATTTGGAATCTGAGACTCTTTTGGTGGACGCTGTCCGGTCAGACAAAGTGGCAGGATGTCACTCCCTCCACGCTACTTATGATACTGTAGATTCTTCAGCCAGAGGCACTGCGACAGCTGTCAGTCTTAGAAGGTTCGCTTGGCTGAGGGTATCAAGTCTAGCTCCTGATGTGCAGGCAGCCATCCAGGACGCCCCCTTCTGGGGCTCTGCCCTCTTTGGGGGAGATGCCCAAGATATTATTACAAGTGCCCAAGACAAGGGTATGGCTCTTAGATTGGTGCACCCTATGTACCGACCCAAAACCCCAGCCCAGGCACCCCTTTCGCAGGCAGATGAAACAGCAGGCCAAGCCTCAGCAAGGGTCCAGATGTCTGTTTAAGCGCAGGGCACACAACACAGCAGCAGCCCCTCCAGCCAAAAATCAGAGTGCCTCAGGGGCAGCCCTGCCCAACCCTCCTTCCCTTGACTCGCAGCCCGTCCTCCCTCCACCTCTGCCGTCGGTGGAGCTAGTGGGCGCAAGATTCGCAAGACATGCAGAAGGTTGAGCCAGAATTACAGCAGACTCGTGGGTCCTCCAACTCATAAGGCAAGGACACACCTTCGAATTTTGTGGAAAAATACCCAAGTCTTCCGGGGGTTTTCTGGTACCCAAAGGCGCACATTCCCCTGCTAAGGGATGAAGTGTCGGTTCTTCTTCAAAAAGAGGCCATAGAACCCATTCCCGCGAATCAGCGGGCAAAAGCGTTCTATTCGCACTTCTTTTTGGTCCCAAATAAAACATGAGATCTTCGCCCTATCTTGGACCTCAGCACCCTGAACCTGTACATAGAGTACAAGAGATTCAGAATGCTGACCCTTCAAGGCCTGCTGCCTCTTTTGTCCAGCGGGCAGTGATTCTGCGCCCTGGATATGCAGAATGCTTATCTCCATAGCCCGGTCTTTCAGGCCCACTGCCACTTCCTCAGGTTTGTGTTCCAAGGGGAGCATTTTCAGTTCAAAGCTCTCCCCTTTGGCCTCTCCTCAGCCCCCAGGGTCTTTACCACCTTCTCTTGTGGCGGCCCTCAGGTGACAGGGCCATTGTGTCTTTCCCTACCTCGATGACTGGCTTCTGTCAGCTCTGTTGAGAGAGCTGTTGGAGCAATCCCTTGTGGCTACCCTGACTCTGTTCAACCAGCTAGGGATCTCGGTCAGCCTCCCCAAGTCCCAGCTTTCGCCTGCCCAGCGCCTGCAGTTTATTGGGGCAGTGCTGGACACAGACCATGGCATGGCCTTCCTTCCATTGGATCGGGCAGAGGCCTTACAGAAACAGGCTTGGTTGGTAGCCTCCAACAGAAAGGTTATGGCCAGGTCAGTTCTCCGTCTCCTTGGCCTTATAGCAGCGGCTATCCCTACGGTCCCATCGGCCAGACTCCATGTGAATCTCACAGTGGACCCTCAGAGTTCGGTGGGGTCAGAGGTCGGATGGCCTCGACCATCCGGTCCTGGTCTGCAACTCGATGCAGAAAGACCAGCTTTGGTGTCAGGACCTTGCCAACCTCACCAGAAGAGTTCCCTTCCATCCCTCCATTCCTTCCCAGATCCTTACGATGGATGCATTGGGGTCAGGGTGGGGTGCTCACCTAGGGAATCACAAGGCTCTGGGCTTGTGGACCCTAGAGGAGTTACCCTTGCATATAAATGTGCTCAAGATGCAAGCGGTTCTCTACGCACTACAGGCCTTTCAGCATCTTCTTTGTTTGGGCAACTTACTGATCCAGTCGGACAGCATGTGCGTAGTTTGGTACATCAAAAAGCAGGAGGATCCTGCTGATACCCTCTTTGCAGGGAGGCAGTGAGGGTCTGGAATTGGGCGGTCCTGCACAGAGTGCACCTTTCCGCGGTCCATGTCCTGGGCATGCAAAACATCCTGGCAGACTGTCTCAGCCGCACCAGGGTCAGAGCTCACGAATGGGAACTCAAGCAGGAAGTGGTCGCTCAGCTTTTCGACCAGTGGAGTCAGCCAGAACTCTGTCTGTTCGCCTCCACATGCAACGCAAAACTACCCTGATTTTGCTCACTTGTTCCCGCGCCTGGTGTTTTCTGGCGAGACACGCTGTTGCTTTGCTGGACAGGGAGGTTTCTGTACACCTTCCCTCCCTTTCCAGTTCTGCAGAAGATTCTTCTCAACCTGCAAGCAGAAGGGGCTCATATGATTCTGATAGCCCCTTTTTGGCCACGTCAAATCTGGTTCCCACTACTGCAACAGTTTGTGACAGATCCTCCATTACCCTTGCCTCTGTGTCACGACCTTCTCACTCAGGAGGCGGGCACGCTAGTTCATCTAGGGCTGAAGTCCCTTCACCTTCATGCGTGGCACCTCAAGACATAATCGCTTCCTGATTCAGTTTCCTCCAGAGTGGGGAAAGTCCTAGTGGAGGCCAGGAAGCCGTCCACAAGGAGTACCTGTGCTATGAAATGGAAGCGTTTCTCTATTTGGGCCACTTCCAAAGGTTGGGACCCCTTTGAGTGTCCCCCACTTCAGGTCATGGAGTACCTCCTCTCTCTTTTTGACCTGGGCCCGAGTTATTCTTCACTCAAGGTCCACTTGTCAGCTATTTCTGCCTACCATTCCTTGGTAGGGGGCAAATGTTTGGCAAAACTTGAAGTGTCCAAAACCTTCCTGAATGGGATTCTTCACTTGAGACCCCCGGTGCACGGTCCTGCCCCACCGTGGGACCTTCGTTTATTTTATGTTGGAAAAACTGACTTTGCCTCCTTTTGAACCAGCTGGTTCTTGTGATGTGCGCTATCTGTCCTGGAAAATGCTCTTTTTGGTTGCAGTTACTTCAGCTCAAAGGATTTCTGAACTCCAGGCCCTGCTATGTGAGGAGCCTTATTTGATTTTTCATCAAGGATGGGTGGCTCTGTGTACTAATCCTAAGTTTCTTCGAAAAATTGTTTCAGAAGCCACTTTGAATCAGTCCATTGAGCTTCCGGTTTATTTCCCAGAATATTCCAATCCAGGAGAAGCGCTTCAGCATTCCTTAGATGTTCACAGAATCTTACGTTATTGTGCGAACTGCACCAAGTCTGTCCAAGAATTGGACCAGCTTTTTGTTTCTTTCGCACCCAGGAGAGAAGGTGCAGTGGTTTCTAGACAATGCCTTTCCAAATGGCTTGCCAACTGCATTGTGTTTAGTTACCAGAAACATTGTGAGACCCTCCCGGGAGAGGTCAAAGGGCATTCTACCAGAGGCATGGTGGCCTCTACTGCATGCTTCAGGAACATTTCAGCAGCTGATATTTGCACGGCTGCCACTTGGAGTTCAGTCCACACCTTTACCAAACATTACAGTCTGGACATTGCCTCTAGGTGCACAGCAGGCTTTGGACTAGCAGTCCTTCAGAGCCTTCTGTCTCGAATTTATTGGCGTTTATGCCACCCTGTTCCTGCCTCCCATGCCCTTCTCCAAGTACCTTGACTCTTACTACTTCGGACTCAGTCCTACAAGTTATTACCTACTGCAAGAGCCCTAGTACAGTTACGTAAGAACTTACGTAACAGTAGACCTTCGAGAGAAGCTCTTGCAGTAGGTACCTTTTTCCCCTCCATCCTCCCCCGTATTTTTGTTGCTCCTTTTCCATGAGCCTGTTTCAGCTGCAGGAGCTCTTTTCCTTTCTCCTGTCGCACCTCTTTGAGGGTCTCTGGCGGGAGAACTGGAAGGCAGGCATGGGGACCTCCCCCTTTATAGGGTCACAGTGATGTCAGGGGCGGTCCCCTGCCAGACACTGCTAGCTAAAGTTTCTGTGCAGTCCTGATGCCAGGGGGCACAGTCCTACAAGTTATTACCTACTGCAAGACCCTCTCTCGAAGATCTACTATTACGGTAAGTTCTTACGTAACTGTACTTTCTAGGAGCATGGATATGATGTTCTGTCCACATTGGTTGGCATGTCCCTTTCCATCTTGCCGGAAGGTCTAAAAGCTGTCTCATCCCACCCACCCAGGTGGTTTATGCCTCAGCTTCGCCCCTTGAGGTCAGATCTTCCTTTCCACATGGAAGATCCATTTTTCCTCTTAACCGCTCCCACGTTGAGTAGGCCCTGGCACTTAATCCTTCGGATAGCATACCGAAAATCAAACTCATTAGAGTTTCTCCGTGTAAATTCACAAAAGTTCCGCCGGTGTTCCTGCGGGCAGAAGATGTCCCATACTGACCTGTACGCCACATGTGTCTACTGTCTGGGCCATGCGCGTGATACCCAGGCCTGCGATTTTTGTCATGCTTTTCAGCCTCCAGTTTTGGATGCTCACCTCACACATTTGCAACTTGGATGACCGGAAAAATGGCACCCGCTGGTCATATCCAGAGATGTCCATCATGTGGTCTCCACGGCCGAGGGATCTGCTGACCAACTGGAGCAGATGAAGGCCTTCGAGGAGGAGGCGGCCCGTGCCACCAAGCAATCCTCTTAAGTCTCGATCTTTGTTCTGCTCAAACTGGGCACTTCCTTCTCCGGATCCTTCAAGATGATGTGCCAGTCTCTCCCAATGATAGGACAGGTCCCGTCCAGTTCGCACACCTCCCGGTCCCGCAAGAAGGACAGAGGATCGAGAGAAGATTCTTTGCATCGTCGACGCTCTTGGGACAGAGAGAGCGCTCGGTCCCAGGAGTCTCCTATCTCGACTCCGGTCGAAATTGCAACCTCGGCCGCTGGTTTCACAGTACCCCCGTCGGCCAGCCGGCTCAGATGCGGCACGACGACCAGGTCGAAATCATTATCGACCCCTTCGACCCATTGTCGATTGATGAGGCTGAAAATTCCTTATTCTGGACTCCGGTACTACCGGCCACCGAGGAGGAGACCCAGCTCGTTGGTGCTCCACCCGTGGTCTCAGTCCCTGACCTGGAGGACGCGCAGTTCTCCACAGCCCCTTCCAAAAGCCTCCGACGGTCGAGATCTCAGACACCCTTGACCGATAGACCAAGGTAGTTTCATAAGTGGCGTTCCAGGAAGCGGTGATGCCACCATTCGTCCTCGTCCTCATCCTCCTCGGATGAGGAAAGGCTTCGATGCAAGCTGCGTCATCACTACGAGGACCTCATGGCAACAGCTCTTGCTGTCCAGTCCGAAGTCCACCCCGGCTTCCACTCCGGCAATCACTTGGCTGTCGCCCTCCAGGCTGACGCTGACTCCTCCAAAGACGGTCGACACCGCCCCTCCACCCGCGGAGCCGGTGAAGACCCTCCCAGCTCGACCAAAGCTGGCCTCTCCACTTATTTTGTGGAGCTGCCACCTAAGCAGCCTTCCTCAGGGGCTCCTGCCAAGGAGTCTTGGCCCATTCAGGGCCTCCCGTACAGACTGTCAGTCATCTTTACTCCCAACCGTCCATGGCGGGTCAAGAGTGACTCTGGAGGTCAGCCGCTGTATCCAGATGCAGGGTCTGAGGATTCAGACCTGAATTTGTGTCCATGCGATGACGATTCCATGAATCTTTCGATGGAGGAGGGTCCCACGTCCTTCCTGGGCATCCTCTGTCTCATCTCTGAATCAACAGGAATGACTTTGGAGCCTGTTGGAAAAATGGGCTGAATATCCCCTGACTAATATCCTCAGGAAAGGGAATTCTCCGTCCGAGGCCTTCCCAGTGGCCGAAGCCATAGTTGGCCCGGCCTTGGAGCTTTGGCAGCACCCGGCCTGTGCCTTCAGCCTGCATGGCCCACAAGTACGCGGGTCCCATAGACTCCCCTTCGGGGTTCACACAGCATCCCTCAGCTGAGAGGTTGGTGACCAAGTCTGTGTTTCGGCTCTCGGGCAATTCAGGAGACAACGGATAGACCTCCGGACAAAGAGTCCAAGAAATTGTCAATGCTGCCTCTTCGCTTGGTCTCAGACAGGCGAGTTCAGCCGTCATTATGGCACAATTCTCCCATGCCCTTCTGGGCTCTTTGGATGAGGTGCTTCCTCATCTTCCCGTAGACCTTCAAACCACGGTCAAGCAGGTCCATGACCAGGGTCGGGCTGTTGTTAAGCAGCAACTCCAAATGGCTTTGGACATTGGGGATTCTTGTGCCGTTCAGTGGCAGCTGCAGTCACCGTGCACCGCAGGGCCTGGCTGAGAGTCTCAAACTTTTTGGCAGACACCCAGCGCAAATTGGTGGACGTTCCTTTCCTGTGTACTGAATTGTTTGGTCCAGGAGTCGAAGGTCACGTCCAGCGTATCGAGAATTTCAGTTCCACTTTGGACTCCGTTACTTCCACCCAGGAAGAACCCCTGGGCTCAAAGAAGCAGAAAGGGAAACCTTTTCGGCCTTCTGCCCCTGTGGCCAAACAACCCCAGTACCAATCTGGGCAGCAGGCTGTCTTAGTTCCCTCAACCCAAATCAGGGGCTTGACAGCCATAAGGCGGATGGAAGAGACTCCATGGTCCCCCGGATCATTCGTCCTCCAAGCCTGCACAGTGATAGGATGGGGTAGTCAGCCCCATGCCCATCACGACCACTCTGGGTCCTCCCATGGGGGACCGGCTCCGCCACTTCCTTTCCGCCTGGTCCGCTGTCACAACGGACAGGTGGGTCTTGGAAGTGGTCGGCCAGGGACTGCCTCTGGAATTCAAGCAGTACCCTCCAAGCCAAGCCAAGCCCCACGGGAGAAGATATTCGCTCATACTTGGTCGGCTCTCAGAGACGACATCGCCCAACTCCTCCACAAGGAGGTAATGGTCAGAGTCGAGGATCCCCCTGTCAACCCCTGAGTTCGTTTCCAGGTACTTCCTGGTCTCGAAATGGATGCGTGGGCTGGTGCCCCATTCTAGATCTGCATTACCTGAATCAGTTTCTCATGTCTCGCACTTTTTAGATGGTAACTCTGTCCCAGATCATACCATCTCTCGAGCAGAACATGTGGTTCTGCTCCCTGTATCTACAGGATGCATCCTTTCACATCCCGATCCGTCCATCCCACCGAAGGTTCCTCCGCTTCAGGGTGGAAGGAACCCTCTACGAGTTCCAAGCCATGCCGTTTGGCCTGTCATTGGCCTCCAGGGTCTTCACCAAATGCATTGCAGTGGTTGCGGCCCATCTTCAACATTAAGGGGTCAGGGTGTACCCCTATCTCGATGATTGGCTCATAGCGGGTCCCTCCAGACTGGAGGTGGAGAGGTCCAGGGATCTGGCCCTCCAAACCTGCCTCAGCCTTGGCCTCCTGATCAGCAAGGCCAAGTCGAAACGCATGTCTTCGCTGGTGATCTGCTTCATCGGGGCAGAGCTTGACTCTTGCCAAGCCAGAGCCAGGCTCCCGACGGACAGGGTTGGTTGGGCAATTGCGCCCTGCCTGGGACTTCCTGCGACTTCTGGGTTACATGGCGGCCTGCACCTCCATGGTCCGATGGGCCCGGTGGCATATGTGCCCCCTTCAATGGGAGCTGGCCAGCCAGTGGTGTCAGCGACAGTCATTTCAACCAGCTGGTCAGTGTGACCCAGAAGATGTCGGACGTCCAAAAGTGATGGACGGTCCTGGAACATCTGCAGGGAGGGATCACATTTGTCCACCCCGAGCCAACAGTCGTTCTGATGACTGATGCCTCTCTCACGGGCTGGGGTGCCCACATGGGGAATCACAGAGTCCATGGGCTCTGGACCCGCGAGGAATCCCGATTCCATATCAACCTGCTGGATCTCCATGCAGTTCGGCTGGCACTGGCTGCATTCGCTCTGTTCCTTCAGGGTCAGGTGGTCCAGGTCCAGACAGACAGCACCACAACCATGTACTACCTCGACAAACGGGGTGGCACGCACTCCCAGCCTCTGTGCAAGGAAGCGCTTCACATCTGGACCCTCGTGAGCCAACTGGAGGCAGATCTCCTAGTCATCCATGTGGCAGGAGCCTCGAATCAGTTGGCGGACGCCCTCAGCCGTGTGGCCGAGGCATCCCACGAGTGGTCTCTCCATCCAGAGGTAGTTCACAATCTGTTCTCCCAGTGGGGCACCCTTCAGGTGGACCTGTTCGCCTCCAGGGAGAACACAAAGCTGAGGCTGTGTCATGCCTGCCCCCCTCAGCAGGGCTTCCTGCAGGGTTGATGCCTTTTCGAGGCCATGGACCCCAGGCTTCTTCTGCGCCTTCCCTCCACTTCCCTTGATCCACAAGGTGCTCCTCAAGGTCAGGAGGGACAAGGCACAGGTGATCCTGGTCGCCCCAGACTGGCCCTTCCAGTTCTGGTATCCAGATCTCCTCAGCACCAGACTTCCGAGGCATCTTCCAGCATGTCCAGACCTGCTCTCGATCAATCAGGGGAAGGTATCCCGACCTTCAATCCCTGCACCCTTTGGATCTCTCTGATGATGTCCTCAATGTTGTTGAGGCATCTAGGAAGGAGTTGACCAGGAGGTGCTATGCCTTCAAATGGAAGAGATTCTCCATTTGGTGTCAGGGCAAGGGCCTGGACCCTTCGTCCTGTCCAGTGGCTAGCATCCTCGACTACCTTTGGTCTCTTCCAAAGGGGGTCTTTGGTCTGTGACCCTTAAGGTGCACCTGGCAGCCATCTCTGCTTACCGGACGTGGGCCGGTCAGCAGACGGAGGCACAGGAAAAGGTGGTCTGGCATTTCTTTAAAGGCCTCGACCACATTTCCCCTCCAGTGCATGAATCACTACCACCGTGGGATCTACTGCTCTTACTGGCAAAGCTCATGGGCAAGCCATTCGAACCGATGCACAGGTGTGAGATGTCACATCTGTTGTGGAAGACCGCCTTCCTGGTGGCTATCACATCAGCCAGAAGGATTGGGGAGCTCCAGGCGTTCTCTGTCGAGTCTCCCTATCTGGTCTTCCACAGGGACAAGGTTGTCCTGCGCCCCAACCCGAAGTTCCTTCCGAAGGTGGTGTCGGAGTTTCACCTGAATCAGGTGTTGACTCTTCCGGTATACTTACCCCAGTTACACCTCGGAGGCCGAATACAGGCTCTATACTTTGGATCTGACACAAATGCTCTCTTATTACAAGGAGCATACGGCTGAAGTTCGGGGAGAGGTTTGCCAGCTGTTTGTCACCTACGCTGAAGCTGCACCTACCAGACCTGCAGCAAAGTGAACGACTGGCAGATGGATAACATCCTGCATTGATCTCTGCTATAGGTTGGCGGGTAAGGAGCCTCCTGTTGGGATAAGAGCTCATTCCACCCGCCATACTGCTGCATCGGTTGTTGCTTCTAGGTACATCCCTATCCAGGATATCTGCAGGGCTGCTACCTGGATGTAAGCAAACAGCTTCATTTCCCATTACCACATCGACCTTGAGTCACGCCGGGATGCTGGTTTTGGGGCTTCAGTTCTCCAGTCTCTGTTCCCTAAGTAGGGGGTGTACACCTTGCCTCCCTCTGCCAGGAGAACTGCTAGGAGTCTGCCAACCAGTGTGGATAGAACAACATATCCACACTCCTAGAAAAATAGGTTACTCACCTGTAACAGTAGTTCTAGGAGTGGTATATGTTGTTCATCCACACAAACCCAGCCGACCTCCCTGGCTTTGACTCACAACCTCTGCTTCCGGCAGGCAAGATCTGGCGTAAGGGGGTGGGGCCAAGGCATTTACCACCCGGGTGGGTGGGAGGAGCTAGCTTTTAGACCATACGGCAAGACTTAAAGGGAAAGGGACATGCCAACCAGTGTAGATGAACAACATACAGTATATCACTCCTAGAATTACTGTTACAGGTGAAGAACCTGTTTTTCCGGGTGGTCATTCTTATCAGATTATACCAGCTCAGTAAGGGTATGTATTCTGCTCCCTGGATCTCCAGAATGCATTCTTTCACATCTCGGTCAGTCTGCCCCACTGGCGCGGTACCTCAGGTTCCGCATAGAAGGATCATGTATCAGTTAAAGGTCATGCTCCTCAGCTTCTCCTCTACTCCCAGGGTCTTCACCAAGTGCATGGCAGTGGTAATGGCCTTTCTGCGGCACAAGGGTGTCAAGGTGGCCCTACATGGACAACTGGCTGATAGTCGGGCCATCCAGGGAGGCTGTAGAACGGTCCAGAGATCTGGCCCTCCTGAACTACAAGGACTTGGGCTTGCTGGTCAACCCAAACAAGTTCAGACTAATACCCTCATAGGTTTTCTAGTTCGTTTGGGGGCAGAAATAGACCCCCTTCAGGCCAAGGCCCGTCTTCCTGCGGACTGGGCTCAAGACCTTACCTTCTTTGCCCGATCATTTCAAGTTGGGCATTCACGCTCTGCCCAGGATTTCCTGCAGCTGCTGGGATACATGGCATATACCACCAGTGTGGTCTGTTGGGCATGCTAGCGGATGCGTCACCTGCAGTGGGAGCTGGGCTGCAAGTGATTTCAGCATCTAGGTCATGTGGACCAGCTGGTCATGGTGACCAGCTGATTTGGAATACCATCCAGTTGATGGTTGGTGCTTCAACATCTGGAGGAAGGAATCTCATTTGTCTATCCAGAGCTGACCATTGAGCTTACAGTGGATGCATCTCTGGTGGCATGGGGAGCACACCTGGGAGACCAACAGGGCCCATGGTTCCTGGTCCCACAGGGAGTGGCATCACTACTTCAGCCTTCTGTAGCTCTGTGCAGTGCAGCTGGCTTTCACAGAACTTGTTCCTCTGATCTGGGGTCAGGTCGTGCAGGTCCAGATAGACAGTACCACATATTTTACCTGAGCAGACAGGGCAGAACACACTCCCTTTGCTTGCATCCAGTGGCCTTAAGCACCTAGACTCTCCTGCGTAGCAAGGGTGCAGATCTCCTAGCAATTTATATCATTGGAGAAAACAGTCAGCTGGTGGACGCACTCAGCCGGGTAGGAGAGATTTTAAGTGGTCCCTGCATAATGATGTAGTGAACCACCTGTCTTCCTAATGGAGCATACCCTTGGTGAAACTGTTTGCCTCCTGGGAGGATGCCAAACTGAGGCTGTTTTGTGCCTGATCCTCACCGTCCGGGACATTGCTGTGAGATGCCTTCGTGAGGCCCTGGACCCCGTTCCTCGTATACACTCTTCCCCCCCCCCCCTTGATCTCACAAAGTGTAGTGGTCAAAGCACGGAAGGATAAGGTGTGGATGATCCTGATAGCTCCAGAATGGCAACGACAGATCTTCCTGAACCATATCTTCACCATTGCTTCACACTGATGGATTCTGAGCCAGAGAAACATAGAACATAGACTTTGAAGGCAGATAAGGACCGCTTGGCCCACCTAGTCTGCCCATTTCCCTACCTACTGAATAAGCTGCCGATCCTAGTTAACCAATAGCCTATTTCTTACTACCCCCCACAAGAATTGCCTTTTGTCTGTCCCATGCATTCTTGAATTCCCCCACTGTTTTGACCCACAACCTCCTCAGGAAGGCCATTCCATGCGTCCACCACCCTTTCTGTGAAAAATACTTCCTCACATTACCCTGAGGCCATCCTCCCCATCTTCAAATTGTGTCCCCTTGTTCTTGCACATCTCTTTTTCTGAAAGATGCTACCTCTTGGACTTTGTTGATTCCCTTGAGGTACTTAAAAGTTTCTATCATGTCTCTTCCCCCTTCCTCAAGGGTATACATATTAAGGTCCTTTAGTCTCTCCTCATATGGCTTCTGTTGCAGACCCTGCACCATTTTAGTTGCCCTTCTCTGGACTGTCTCCATCCTGTCTATGTCCTTGTGGAGATGGGGTCTCCAGAACTGGGACGAGTACTCAGATGGGGTCTCACCAACTGTCTGTACAGAGAGATAACAACTTCCTGTTTTCTGCTGGTGATGCCTCTCCCTCACATCCCAGTATCCCCCAGCCATCCCTACTGCCTTTTCGCAGATAGCTTTCTAACCTTTAGGTCATCTGATATGATTACCCAGGTCCCTTTCCATTTCTGTTGTTCTAATACCTCCCCCATTGTGTGTACTCTTCCCTGGGTTTTGTTTCCCAGGTGTATTACTTTGCACTTCTTTGCATTTTGCATTGAATTCAAGCTGCCATACTTCTGACCATTCCTTCAACCTTGCAAGTCCCTTGTCATCCTTTCCACTCCCCCCCCTTGTGTATCAACCCTGTTGCAGATCTTTGTGTCGTCTGCAAAGAGGCATAGTTTTCCTTCCAGTCCCTCTGCAGTGTCACCTATAAAGACATTAAAAAGGACCAGACCCAGTACTGAACCCTGCAGTACCACAGTAGTAACCCCCCTTTCTTCAGAGTGGACTCCGCTATTACCTTCTGTCTCCTGTTGTCCAGCCAATGTTTTACCCAGGTTACCACCCTGGGACCCACTCCCAGGCAGGCTAATTTGTTTATTAATCTTTTGTGTGGGACTGTGTGAAATGCCTTGCTAAAGTCTAGGTAAAGCCATGTCCACAACCCCTTCCTGGTCTACTACTTTGATCACCCAGTCAAAGAAATCAATTGGATTTGTCTGACATGATCTTCCCACTGTGAATCCATGCTGCCTTGGGTCCTGTGCTCCACTGGCCTCTAGGCACTCAACAATTCTTTCCTTCAGAAGTGATTCCATCATTTTCCCTACACTGAGGTCAAACTGACAGGTCTGTAGTTTCCTGCCTCAGTCTTGCTCCCACTTTTGTGAAGGGGAATCACATCCGCCCTCCTCCAGTCCTCAGGTACCACACCATCCTCCCATGATTTGTTAAAAAGGCTAGTCAGTGGTGTCACTAGTTCTCCCCTTTATTCTTTTAGAATTCTGGGATGAATCCCGTCAGGCCCTATTGCTTTGTTCACTTTCAGTTTTAGGAGTTTTTTCAGAACCCTTTCTTCTGTGAAAGGACTGGGATCAACCCCCCTATCCAGAGTGCTTCTATTGACTGGATTAGGTATCTCCCTCCTCCTCTTTCGTGAATACTGAGCACAGGAAGTATTAGTTCCAGTATCCTGCTTTTTCACTGTCCTCTCACCCAACCGTCCCTTTATTTCAGCCTCACTATCCCTCCCTTTGTCTTTTTACATCCCTAATGTACCTATAAAGGTTTTATCCTCCTCCTTAACCGAGGTTGGCTATCTTTTCCTCGGTTTGGGCCTTTGCTATTCTGACTGCCTTCCCTGCTTCCTTCTGCTTTAACTGGTACAGTTCTCTGTCCTTCTCCTTCTGTGTTTCCTTATACTTCCTAAATGCTATCTTTTTCTCCCTAACCTTCCCCACCACCTCTTTTGAGAACCATAGTGTTTTTTTCTTTCATTTTGATTGGCTTATTTGCATCACACAAAGGCTTGTTGCCTCTGTGATGGCAGTTTTGATGTTTCCCCATTGTTGCGCCACCCCTCCTTCTTGCCTGTTTGCTAGTGCTTTTCCGAGGCACGCTCCCATTTTGACGAAGTCAGCCCTCCTGAAGTCCAGTACCCTCACTTTTGTATGGCTTGACTCTGCAGCTGAGTTTATCGTGAACCACACTGTTTGGTGGTCACTTGTTCCCAGATGACTACCCACTTCTAGATCTGAGATCCTCTCTCCATCCCCATTTGAGAGTACCAGGTCTTAGATTGCTCCCTCCTGAGTGGGTTCCAACACTAGCTGTGTGAGGCTTGCCCCCTGTAGTGCATCGAGAATGGCCCTTCTCTTGGATGTGGCTGCAGCAAAGGTGCTCCAGTTAACATCTGGCATATTCAGGTCCCCCATCAACAATATCTCCTCTTTCTCTCCCATCCTAAGGATGCCTTCTGTCATTTCCTTGTCCATTTCCTCCCCCTGAGATGGAGGTCTGTATATAACCCCTGTGCAGATTGTGGTGCCATTTCCAGTCTCCAGGGTGACCCACAGTGCCACCGCCTCCTCCCTGCGGGAGCCAGAACTTTTCACGAGGGCCAGCGCTGAGGTATGCTGTGTACATGCATGGCACCACAAGACAAGCTCATGCTGCATGGCTTACCTCTGCAACAGCCCTTAACCTGCTCAGTCCTTTTTCCCCACCATTGAATGCGCTTCAGTGCTGACGTTGCTTGCCCACTGGGAGTCCGATCTTTCTGTAGATTCACTCTTGATAGCCCGCCCTCCTCACACCACTGCGACCTCTGTCAGTCCCTAAATCTGTCCTCGCTCCATGACCGTCGACAGGCACACTGCGCCAATATGGCAAAGTACTGGTCCCAGTCCTTACCTACGTACCTCGGGACTGTGCTCGCGCTACACACCCCTCCTGTTTATTCCCTGAGGAATGCTGACACCCGCCTCCTGTCGGTCCCACGCATGTCATCATTGACTGGTCAAACAGCTTTCAGACACAGCATGCCCAAATTATGGAATTCCCTCCCTGCAAGCATTCGGGTAACGCCATCATCTCAGCACCTTAGCTTCCCCATAAATGCACACTTCTCCACACCATATGCTTGTTCCTAGAAGTGCCCAAATCATTGCATCTACCCCAGCCTCATACCAGCTTGAAAATAATCCTATTGTGTGTCTATTCCCCATAATTACCGTATCTCTAGGGCTGGTATGATTTAATGGTTTAACTATATTTTGCTCAGCTTTGTGTTGTACATATGTCTGTATTTGTGATGAAATATTATTAACAAAGAAATATATACTGGATTGTTAGCCCACTCAACCCTGAAATAAATATATAAGGCTTATGCGACTTTTCAGTTATTTATTAAATAACTTCCAGTGTAACATGTTCTACGTTTCAGGTAAATCCCTTCCTCAGGACACTGGTGTACAGTTTTTGTAACTATAGCATGTCAAACAAATTCTTCTCTTTTCATATTTCCAAGGACGCTCCACAGAACACACCGATGTATACTATGCAAAGAAATGAATATGCTGTAGAAACAGAGGATTGAATAAAATATAGTCACAGCGCATCATGAAGTGGAAGTGGCTGAGTCTCAAGTTGCATCATGCTGTGAAACTTTAAAAGTGGAGAAGATGGAGCAGTAGTGGTGGGAGTCAAACCTGTTTACACAAGTATGAAAAGAGAAGAGAAGAATTTAACAGGCTAAAGTTACAAAAACTGTAACCAGTGTCCTGAGGAAGGGATTTACCCGAAACGTAGAGCATTTTACACTGGAAGTTATTTAATAAATAATTGAAAAATTTCATAAGCCTTATATATTTATTTCAGGGTGAGTGGGCTAACAATCCAGTATATATTTCTTTGTTGATTTTGCGTAAGCATATACTGGTCTTTAGCCTCTCCCTAAGAACAGAAACTAACTTTTTGTTTGTTCTGAATTTGTTTGAGGCTACGGCTGTAACTGAATGGTCTTATGAAATATTATTCTATGTATTTGTATGTTCCTTTTTCCCCTTTGTTCACCCTTCCCCTAGGATGCATCTGGAATCGAGCAGTACTCTGCTCAGTGTGCCTTCCTGGTAAAACATTTAAATAAATAAATGTCTCTTCGACACAGCGTTCAGTTCATTTCATTTAGCAGTTTTTAGCTAGTGTTTATTTTTGTATCAGTTTAGTTAAGTCTTTCCTGTGCCTAAGACTGTGGACAGAGATGGTAGGGAGCCTCTTCAGGCATGCTGCTTTGGCAATGGGCCATGTCCAGTCCACTTCCCTCGCCGAGGGAGGATTCTGACGACGAGCAATCCTGTGTTCAGGAAAGGGTGGGGGCAGACCTCACTGTAAACACAAAAAGAAGTGGTCCCATTCTTGATCCAGGTCAGGGACCTGGCACCGATCCGCCTTGAGTTCTTCCTTTTCCTGTCGGAAGGGGAAGAAACTGTACCACCCGAGATCACCCTTTGGTAGGTCTACTGCGAGGTCTTCAAGGTCTGGGAGCAGCAGGCCTTCCCCAGCACCGCCTGTATCCCCAGCGACTCCTGCCTGCAGTAGTTCTAGGTCTCTGTTACAGAGCCTCTTGTGGGGAGTCTAGTGGGCAGTGTCACCACTGGGCAGCTCTTATGGAGCAGTATATACAGTTTCTGGCTCGTTTGCTCCTTCCTGTGGAACCCGTTCCAGGCCACTCGGAGCCATGGACACCAGGGACGCAGTTGGGACATTCTAGTCAAGTAGAACGTTTGGCTTTGCTAACGGATCCTGATCCCTTGTCAGTGACCGTGTTGCTGGTGCTGGTTCCACTAGCCATATCCCCTCGCTGTGTCACTGTACCTGGAATGGCCCGGGTACCTTCTCCAGTCACCTCGGTGCCTGCTGGACCTTCGTCGTGGGCAGCGCTGGGATTGGCGATGGGTTCAGGCCTCTTTGAGCCTGTCCTGGTGCTGCACCTGATGACGCCTGCAACGATGAGGGATTCCTTGGCGCCGGTGATCAGTCTCTGTCAGCCCTCGAAAGGAAAAGAGTCCCCAGCATCTGACATTTTATTTGTTTGTGCTCTTGTAATCACAACTGCTGAAACTGCAGGCTTTGCTCCCTTTGTGATTAGCTCAGCAAATCCTGGAAAGTCATTTCCAATAATCACAGGTACAGGTAACTTAGGTACTACCCACACTTTCATTTGGTTTGACACCTCATTAATATTCAGTCACTTGGGTGGTGAGATAGTATTGAGTGTCCCCATGGATGCAGATGACACGAGTACCTGGTCCTTAGGCACTGTGTTTTCCAGCACTTCAACATACACTAGGGTCTGTCTGCTTCCCGAATCAGTGCTACTGTGATGTTTGTCTGGGCTTCTGATAGTCCTCAGCCAAAGAAACAACCATTTCTAGGGACATGGATATGTTGTTCATCCACACTTTCTGGCAGGTATCCTTGCCGCTTTAAATCTTGCCGGAAGGTCTTCAAGCTGGCTCCTCCCACCCACCTGGGTGGTAAAACTCTCGGCTCCGCCCCCATGGCGTAGATCTTCCTTACCTAAGGAAACTCAGGTTTCCTCCCTTAACGCTCCGTATAAGACTGGTTCCTATTTCTTGGTTTACCGAAATTACTTTTAAGGTTTCAGGACTTGGTCATTTACTTTCCCTCACGGCTGCGATGGACAAATCGGCTCCGGGTTTCGGAGGTGCCCATGCTGACAGAAAGATGTCTCTGACGGATCCGCCTCCGTCGTCTACCTGTGGGCCTTGAAACACGATCCGCAGGCTTCGACCTGTGCTTCTTTTGACCTCCACATCCTGAAACCGCCTGCCCATTGCAACTTAGGCGCCCAAGCGTTACCCTCCGGTAAAGTCGAAGGAGGTCCGTTTGGCGCAGTTTCTGTGTGCGGGCTCGTGGAACAACTTGAGCAGATGATACGCCCCTCGAGGAGGCGCACAGGACGCATCTTCATCTTCCTCGGCCGCGGCCTTTATCCTGCTCTCCCTGGAATCCTCCTATTCAGCTTCTTTTAAGGAGCTCTGTCTGTCCCTCTCCACTAAGGGAGAGGGACCAACATCTTCAGGGCCTTCCTCCCAGTCCAAGAAGAAGGACCACAAAGGTAAGTCCCTCCATCGACGCTCTTGGGAGCGCGAGAGGTTCCTCTCACCGACTAGTCGACCATCGACTTCAGTCGATCCTTCGGCTTCGGCCACTGGCCTCACAGCGTCCCCGTCAGGTCAGTTGACCGAGACTCCCATCGACGCAGTCGAGATTTTTCTCGACCCGTCGGATGGACTGTCGACCGGTGAAGCCGAAAACCCTCACTCCCCGGTTCCCCCCGGCGGAGATTGAGGTTTCTGTGGGCTTGCCTGTGCCTCCGGTTCCGGAGTCCATGGTTGAACCCTTCAAGCCGAGGGGAGAGCGGGTTTCCCCCGCCCTGCCCCAGAACCCTCCTTGGAAAAGCCGAGGTTCGCGGCCTCGGTCTCTGACTTCTTCTCGGTCCAGCCGATCCCGCCGTCATAGGCGGTCTCTGTCCTGGTACCATGGCAAGCGGCGTCACCGCTCATCCTCATCATCCTCGGACGAGGGGAGGCTTCGACGCAAGTTGCGTCGGCGCTACGAGGACCTCATGTGGCAACAGCTTCTTCTGTCCGGGAGCAAGCCGACGTCGTCGCCTTCCCTGGCTATTAAGTGGCTGTCACCGGAGCGGCCAAAGCAACCCCTCGCTCTAGCCGAGGCGCCTGCTTCCAGGCCGGTTGCTCAACCAAAACCAGCTGCCCCACCGATTCTGGTGGAACCTCCACCTCCACAGCCGTTGTTTGGGGCCCCGACCAAGAATTCTCGGTCAGCCCAGGGTCTGCCCCATAGGCTGTCTGTCACCCTCACTCTCGATTGCCCTCGGCAGGTGGAGGGTGGCTCAGGCCCAAGCAGCTCTTTGCGGACTCCTCTGAGTCAGACGACTATTCCTCCCTGTTCTCCAGGCAGGTTGACTTGGAGTCCTCAGGAGGTCAGTCGCTGGACGATAGCCCATCGTCCTTCATGGGTTTGCTTAGGCTCATCTCGGAGTCCATCGGGATGCAGCTCGAGCCCGTATCCAAGCGGGCCAAGTATCCCCTCACGGAGATTCTGGACGGGGATTCTCCTCGGAGGCCTTTCCGTTGGCGAGGCCATTGTGGGCCCGGCCTTGGAGCTCTGGCAGCGTCCTGCTTCCTGCCCTGCGCCCGGCCAGGATGGCGAGGAAGTATCCGGTCCCCTACGGTTCCCTGTCCGGTTTCTCGGAACACCCTCAACCCGAGGGGTTGGTTACCCACAAGCGTCTTCCGGCGTGCGGAAGCGCCCAGGGACGTGGACAAGCCTCCCGACAAGGAGTCCAAGAAGTTGGACTATGCCGGGTGCAAGGTCTACGCTGCATCCTCCCTTGGCCTTCGTCAGGCCAGCTCGGCCGTGCTGATGGCACACTTCTCTCATGCCCTGTTGGGCTCCCTGGACGAGGTAGTCCCTCATCTTCTGGCTGACATGCAGACCACGGTTAAGCAGGTGCAGGACTAGGGCAGGGCAGTGGCCAAGCAGCAGCTTCAGACTGCTTTGGACATCGGTGACTCATGTGCCAGGTCAGTCGCGGCCGCAGTGGCTATGCGCCGTCGGGCATGGCTGAGGATATCCACCTTCACGGCAGATACCCAGCACAAGTTGGCGGATGTCCCCTTCCTGGGGACCGACCTCTTCGGCCCTGGAGTGGAAGGTCACCTCCAGAGGATCGAAAAGTCCAGTGCCACTCTGGACTCGGTCTCATCCGCCCATAGGGACAAGGGCCGCAGACCGCAACCCAAGCCCTTTCGTCCATCTGCGTCTGCGGCACATCCGGCCCAGCAGCATCAGGGCCAGCAGGCTCACACTTGGCATCCCAAACCCAAGCCCGCAGCTTCCTCCTCCAGGAAGCAGGAAGGTAAAGGCCCAGGTGGTCCCTCAGCCGGTCCCTCCTCCAAGCCTGCTCAGTGACGGGTTGAGGGGTGCCGCCCCCAACCTCGTCACCCCACCCCAGGTTCCCCCTGTGGGGGGACGGCTTCGCCACTTCCTTTCCGCCTGGTCCGCTATCACCACAGACCGGTGGGTGTTGGAAGTGGTGGGGAAGAACCTACCTCTGGAGTTCCGGAGACAGGCCCGTCCTGAGCCCATTGCCCCAGTGCCAGGAGTCCGCAGCCTGGCTTTGGCTCGCCGAGCCGACATCGCTCTGCTTCTCGAGAAGGTGATCAAGAGAGATGGCGGACCCTCCCTCAGACCCGGGTTTGTGTCCAGGTACTTCCTGGTTCCAACGGACGGGACTGGGCGCCCATTCTCAACCTGCATGACCTAAACAGTTCCTAAGGTCTCGGACCTTCAGGATGGTCACTCTGGCTCAGATAATACCATCTCTGGAGCAGCGGTGTGTGGTTCTGCTCTCTGGACCCACAGGGCAGCGTTTTTCACATCCCTATCCGTCCGTCTCACCAGAGATTCCTTCGCTTCGGCGGAAGGATCCCTTTAGAGTTCCAAGCCATGCCCTTCGGCCTGTCTCTTGCTCCCAGGGTCTTCACCAAATGCATGGCAGTGGTGACAGCATTCCTGCGGCGCAGAGGGGTCGGGTGTACCCTTACCTGGATGATTGGCTGGTAGCAGCCCCCTCCAGACAGGAGGTGGAGAGGTCCAGAGATCTGGTCCTCCAGGTTTGCTCTCAGATCGGCCTCCTCATCAACGAGGCCAAGTTGGAACTCGAACCGAAGCAGGTGATTCTGTTCATCGGGGAAGAGTTCGACTCTCTTCGAGCCAGAGCACGGCTCCCGGTGGACAGGGCCGAGGTTCTTTCCTTCTTTGCCCAGTCATTTCTGGTTGGGCAATTGCGCCCTGCCTGGGACTTCCTGCGCCTCCTGGGTCTCATGGCGGCCTGCACCAGCATGGTCCGTTGGGCCCGCTGGATCATGCGTCCCCTTCAATGTGGACTTGCCAGCCAATGGTCACAACACTGCGATCCATTGGACCAGCCCGTGACAGTGACCCAGGAGATGTGGAACGCCCTCCAATGGTGGATCGTTCCAGCACATCTGCAGGAGGGCATCCCATTCGTCTCCCCCGAGCCGACGGTCTCTCTATCGACCGACGCCTCTCTGATGGGTTGGGGTGCCCATCTGGGGGAGCACAGGCGCCTGACCTCTGGTCCCTCGGAGTCCCGATGCCATATCAACCTGCTGGAGCTCGGGCGGTCCGTCCTAGCTCTCGCCTTTGCTCCATTCCTATGGGTCAAGTGGCTCAGGTCAGACGGACAAACACCACGCACCATGTACTCACTCTAAACCGCCAGGGCGGAGGCCCATGCCTCTATGCAAGGAAGCTCTCCCATTTGGTCACTCACGCAGCCTGGAGGCGGATCTCCTAGCCATTCATGTGGCAGGAGCCTCCAACACCCTGGCCGATGCCCTAAGCCGGATAGGGGCTGTGTCTCACGAGTGGTCTCTCCTGCTGGAGGTAGTACAGGATCTGTTCTCCCATTGGGACACACCTCAGGTGGACCTGTTTGCCTCCAGGGAGAATGCGAAGCTGAGGCTGTTCCATGCCCGCCCCCCTCAGCAGGGCTCGCTGCAGGGGGATGCTTTCTCGAGGCCGTGGACCCCAGGCCTCTTCTACGCCTTTCCCACATTTCCCTTGATCCACAAGGTGCTTCTCAAAGCGAGGAGGGACAAGGCGCAGGTGATTCTGGTAGCCCCAGACTGGCCCTGCTTGCTGGTATCCAGATCTCCTCAGCCTCCGCTCCAGGCTCCGAGGCAGCTTCCAGCTCGCGGACCTACTTTCAGTCAATCAGGGAAGGTGTTCCATCCGGACCCTTCAATCCCACTGCACCTGGCGGCCTGGTTCCTGAGCGGCTAGAGTTCCAGGCCTTGGGTCTTTCGAAGAGGTCCTCAATGTAGTTGAGGCGTCCTGTAAGGAGTCGACCAGGAAATGCTATGCCTTCAAATGGAAGGGGTTTTCCATTTGGTGTCAGGGCAAGGGCCTGGACCCTTCCTCCTGTTCCTTGGCAAGCATCTTGGACTATCTATGGTCCCTTTCTCAGCAAGGGCTTAGGTCGATGACCCTAAAGGTGCACCTGGCAGCCATCTCTGCTTACCGGCACGGGCGGGAAGCAGTCGGTGGCGCAGGAGAAGGTGGTCTGGCGCTTTTCAAAGGCCTTGATCACATTTCCCCTCTGGTCGACGAGAACCTCCACCTCCGTGGGATCTACTGCTGGTATTGGCAAAGCTTATGGGCAAGCCATTCGAACCAATGCACAGGTGTGATCTCTCTCACCTGTCATGGAAGACCGCCTTCTTGGTGGCTATTCACGTCAGCCAGAAGGATGGGAGGCTCAGGCGCTTTCCGCCGAGTCTTCTTACCGGTCTTCCACAGGGACAAGGTTGTCCTGCCCCCACCATAATTCTTCCGAAGGTGGTGGCGGGTTCACCTTAACCAGGTGTTGACTCTGCGGTGTTCTACCCCAATCACACCTCGGAGGCCGAATATAGGCTTCATACTCTGGACCCTCTAGAAGGGCCACTTACAAGGAGCTAACGCTTGAAATGGGAGAGGTTCGCCAGCTGTTTGTCACTCACGCTGAAGCCGCACCTGGTAGACCTGCTGCCAAGCGGACGATAAGCAGGTGGGTCACCTCCTACATAGATCTCTGCTATAGGTTGGCGGGCATGGAGCCTCCCAGAGGGATAAGAGCTCATTCTATTCACTATTGCTCATCAGTGGCTGCTTCCAGGGACGCCCCTATCCAGGAAATCTGCAGGGCTGCTACCTGAAGTCAGCACACCTTCATCACCCACTACCACATCGACCTTGAGTCACGCTGGGATGCTGGTTTTGGGGCCTCGGTTCTCCAGTCTCTATTCCCTAAGTAGGGGGTGTGCACCTTGCCTCCCTCCTCCCAGAGAACTGCTAGGAGTCTGCCAGAAAGTGTGGATGAACAACATATCCATGTCCCTAGAAATGCAGGTTACTCACCTGTAACAGGAGTTCTAGGAATGGTATATGTTGTTCATCCACACGCACTACCTGAGCTTCCAGCAGGCCAGGTCTGGCGTCATGGGGCAGAGCCGAGAGTTTTATCACCCGGGTGGGTGGGAGGAGCCAGCTTGAAGACCTTCCGGCAAGATTTAAAGCGGCAAGGATATTGCCAGAAAGTGTGGATGAACAACATATATCATTCCTAGAACTCCTGTTACAGGTGAGTAACCTGTATTTCCCCACTTTCTGGTCTGTGTTCTTTTACCCAAAGTTGCACGTTTGTAGGCAGAATGTTGATGAACTGCTGCATTGCAAATATGTCAGTGATCTGTAGGACTGTTTTGCCCTCTGGTTGGAGCCATTAACTAAGAAGGTCTCTGAGTCGGGTGATGGCTTCTCAGGACTGTCGACTGAGTGGATGGTACTTCAGGGACTGGAGTCTTTGCCTGTAGGTCTCTCCTGAGATGCTGTATCTTTTCAGGATTTCTCTTTCCACAGCATCATAGTTTTCTGTGTATTGTCCACATTGCTGTAGGCAAGTTGGGCTTTACCTGTCAGGTAAGGTACCAGCCTGATTGCCCATTGCTGCTTTGGCCAGGCTGCCGCAACCTTTCAAAGTTGTCAGGTATGCTTTGATATCATCAGAGGGACACAACTTTTTAAGTTTAATGTCTTCTAAGTTGTTTGAGTGTTGCTTTGCTGGACCTGTGCCAGATCTTCCAACTTTGATAGCTTGCAAGGTATCCAGTCATCGCTGCATCTCTTCTCTGCTGCTTCTGTCGCAGCATCTCTTCTCTTCTCTGCTGCTCCTGTCACTGCATCTCTTCATTTCTCTGCTCCTCTGTCTCTCTCTCTGTTGTATAGCCCACCATTTGAAGAAGGCAGACAGACTTTCAGGTTCTTTCCCTTTCCTGCCTTACAAAAAAAGAATTCATTAACCTGTGCGTCATGTTAAAGAAGCTTATCATTATTCTATTTATTTGCTCTGAAATCATTGAAATCAACCCTGGCCCTGCTTCCTTATCATCTCCATCAGATTTCGGATCTGCTGCTGTCTTAAAGTTAATGCTGATGAACGTTTGTAGCCTTACGAAAACGTTACATGTTGTGAAAACCTGGTCATCCCACACCAGAACTAAATTAGTAGTTATGGAAACCTGGTTGAAGGCTTCAATACCCGATCAGCAGATAGCATTGCCAACCTTTAATACTTTCCGGTTGGATAGACCAACAAGGGGAGGGGGCGTAGTTATGCACATCAATGAAAAGCTTTCATCCACAGAATCGTTTGCAATTTCAAAACTGAAGGAATTTGTATTCCTAGCTTTAAAACTAACTCTATCACCTGCTGAATCAATCAGTATATATTGGGTTGCTACAGACCACCATCTGGGGGCTTGGAGCATCTCCAAACTGTTCGCAACTTCACTGACTCAAATCCTAATGAAACGATCATCCTTGGAGATCTCAGTTTGGATTGGCTGAGCTCTAGATCCAATAACATCAAGGAGCTATGTGGTGAGTTAGGCTTCTCGCAATTATTCTCAGAACCAACCAGGCCCAACACCAAAAAACCCTGTTAAAAGTACATTATTAGACCTCATATTAACAAATAGGCCACATAAATTTGTATGTTCTGCTGTATCCTTTAATGATGTCAGTGACCATATCATTGCAGTTGGAGTAGAGAGACTGGAAAGGTGTTTCGCTAGCCCTAAATTTGTGACTAAGCGCAGTTTCCGTAAATTTAATTTGAACAGTTACTTAAATGATCTCAAGAATTCCAATTGGCAAAATGTTTATGTAGCCCAATCAGTTGAGGAAACAGTGGACATTTTTAATGCAATACTCCTAGCAATAATACACACACATGCCCCTTTTATGAAGACTAGAGTTTAAAAGGCTTCACGGCCATGGTTTTCCGTGGACCTGAAAAAAGTTTTTGCTGTTAGGAACAAACTCTGGTCCACAACTAGATGTACTAAAACCAGCCATGACTGGAGGGCTTTTAAAATAGCAAGAAACTCCTGCACTAAACTTATAAGATCAGCGAAAATCAAATATTATGTAAATGCATTAGAAGAGTTTAAAAGTAATCCTTTAAAAATGTGGCGGACCATTAAAGCAGTTGAAGGTCACAGACTTCCACCATCAATTCTATCTAAAATCATTTTACAGGGTACCACCATCTCAGATAAAGCCACAATCCTGGAGAAACTAAACTCCCATTTTGCCACAGCTGGGTTAGCATTCGACTCATCCCCAGCTTGAAAGCTAGTAAACGGTTCCCAGTCAGAGGATGCTACTACCAACCCACAGCCACCGAATCCCCTCTGTCTCCTCCCGATAACCTTTAAACAGGTTGATGATATGTTAGCGAAACCAGATATAAAAAAGAGTGCCGGTACAGATGGGATTGACACTTTTTTCTACAGGCCAACGTGTGAGTTGAATAGTAATACAGAGCTAGCTGTGGGAGCTGTAGCAAGCTTGGCATCAGGGAGCCCTTTTATCCTGTCTGAAATTGTGTAGATTCTTTTAGACTTGAATGAAACTTATACTGTTTTGTGCTTGTGAAACATAATTTAGTGTAATTGGAGCCCTGGTTGCTACCTATATAGGTGTCCAGGTAGAGGGACCTTTCCTGCGGTCTGAACAAATTACCGATTAATTTTAAACATGTTCCCTGCTTGAAACCAAAGCTTTCTAAAGCAGTTTAGCGGTGTTGAGCTACTGAAATACAAAACGAGCAGTTATTAGGCAGAAAAAGGTTAAAAAGTGGAACTTTGAGTTTTGCAATTCCACGACCCCTCCGAAACACTTCCGGGGCACTATTACCTATTTTGAGAGCCCTGCTGTGAGTGGGGCACATGTCACAGCAGCAGCTGAGATCGTGCAGAGACACACCACACATGAGTGCTGTCTGCTGTGGACACTGTGACCTTGACGGTGTGGGTTTGGTTCTGTGTTTTGTGGCAGCAGAAGGCTGGTTTATTTTTTAGAAATTGAATTAATAACAGAGACCATAAAAATGGCCCAGGTTAAATCTGAGAAAGGTAGGAGTATCAAAAGGAAGGTATGTGCACAGTGTCAAATGTATGTAGAGGATACACCAGACCTTGAGTTTGTTTGTGAGAAATGTAAATTGATTATAGCATTGCAAGAGGAAATTCTCAAATTACAAAAGAAGTTAGAGACACAAAAGAGATGACCCTTTTGGAACAATTTATTGATGATGCAGTTACAGAAGCAAGTATAATGCATTTTGAAACTTGTACTAAAGAGACCCCCTAGAAACAAGCCTCCCCATATTCAGGTGGTACAGACACCTAATACATCTACTCCAAGTGATATGCACAAGCATTTTATACAACCTATCAGCCTGCAAAACAAATTTGAAGTCTTGGCACTTGTGCATAATGAAGATATCGACTATCATAAAATACAAACCCCTAGGACATGTAATACTGAACATGCACCTACTAGTATTTCCCCCTATAATTGAAACCTGTATCAATACTGAATCAAATAGAGACATAGTAATGATAGGAGATTCCATACTAAGGGGAGTTGATACTATTGTGTGTGAAGGGCGTAAAGCACACACGACAGCTCACTTCCTGGGGTAAAAACTAAAGATATTGTTAAACTACTAGATGGGTTACTTGAAACTACAAACAAACCTCTAGTCATTTTACATGTTTGAGTGAACGATCTCTCCACATGTTCTTTGATAGAAACCCAGGAGGACTTCAAGAAAATTGTTTTGATGATTAAAGAAAGAGGGGGGGATATCATTCTGTCCGGTATTTTGCCTATAATTGGAAACTAGGCATATATAAATGAACAAGCTAAAAAACTGAATTATTGGCTAAGACAGTTTTGTCTGATTGAAAATATAGGGTATATGGATAATAATAAAACATTCAAAAATATAAATTGTTACAAAAGGGATGGCCTACACCTTAGCTGTATTGGTATTAGAATGATGGCAAATAAAATCAACAAGGTGATTGCATTTAATTTAAACTGGGTTCGTGGGGGAGGTGCAATACTCTACCTCCGAAATGAGAAATAATTTCAGACACTATGATACAATAAAAGATTATGGTTGGAATGGGGTTTTAATTAATGCCCAAAGCTTAACAAATAAGTTTGATGAGTTCAGACTTCTCCTTGGAAGTAATAACATCCATATTGCCCTTATTACTGAAACCTGGTGGGAGGCAAATGACTCTTGGGGAACATCCTGGGTTATAACCTATACTTCAAAAATAGAGAGCATAGAAAGGAGGTGGGGTTCATATATGTATATCAAACAATAAATAGTGAAGAGATTTCTGATGGTACTGATCTCGAAACCCTTTGGGTAAAAATAAAACCTCATATGGGCTCACCATTTACTCTTGGGCTAATATATAGACCCCCTTCTATGTCCCCGGATAATGATGAAAAATTATTAGATTACTTTAGAAATCTTGACCCATCCAAAAATTATGTGATCATGGGGGACTTTAATTTAAACAGTGTTAATTAGGTCCATGCATCTGCATGTAATAAAGTAGATCGCTGCTATGCAGAATTATTCAATGAGATGGGATTTGAGCAACTGGTCCAACACAGTACTAGGAGTAATAAAATACTAGATCTTATATTAACAAATATTGCCCATTGTGTAACTAAAATTGATGTAAAAGCACCATTAGGTAATAGCGACCATAACATTAATTTCAAACAACATGAAGTCTTGCTATATTCTGACATATGCAGTGAGTCCCAACCTTCGAACTGCCCCGGAGATGAAAGAGTTAACTTTCCATGCCAGGCATGGAACGCTGAGCTCGAGCTCGGTTGAGACTCTGTCTGTTGTTCTTCAAACTCAAACCGTCAGATTCTTTACTCCGCCTCACTGAACAGTCGCTCTGGAGATTTCTCCTTCTGCTCGGTTCATTTTGTCGGTTAAAGTACCGTTCTTCTCGGTTTTCAGTCGAATTTAAACCGCAACCTGTTGGTTCAGACTCTGTCTGTGGTATTTGTGAGTATTAGATAGGTTTTACATTAATTCTATTCTGTGTGGAACTTGTAAACGGTTTATCGGTTCGGTTTGAACCGATCAAGTTGTTAAAAAAATCTTGATTTGTGGTTTAGAGTGTGGTTACCGGTTCTTATCGGTTCTAAAAAAAAAAAAAAGGTTTTATTACGTTTTTTTCCACGACCCGTGACACGGTTGGGAACCGATAAGAGGGTCTTGCTTGGCGGATTGCCATAAAGGGTAAGTTTGGTTAGGACTGGCACTATGTCTGAGAAACCCAAAAGAAAAACTGGACCCACTGGGTTTCAACACTGCAGTGTGTGTGGGGAAGTCTTTGCCAAGGCTGACCCCCACCCCTGTGTTTATTGTCTGGGGTTTGACCACCTCAATGCAGACTGCCAGATTTGCAAAAATTTCCCTGCAGCTACCCTAGAAAAGAGAGCTGGTAAGCTCAGGGAAAGGGAGGCCAGAAAGTCCGTTGAACCGGATGGCCAGCCCGGTTCAGTTCAAACCGAACCAGAAGGAGTGCCCTCTGACCAGGGCGAGACTTCTTCGGGCAAAAGGAGAGCCGATTCTGAGGAGTCGGTTGCTGCTAAAAGAACTAGAAAAGAAAAATCAGCTGGTGTGAGCCAAAACTTTCTCTCCAACTGCTGAAGAGATAGCCAAGCGATCAAAATTGTTCAGTCGCTTTCCTGGTTCCGACCGAACCGGCACCATCAGGCAGGCGTTCGGTTCGGCCGGTTCCACCGGTTCAAGATTATGAGTTAGAGGAGTTTTATGAACCGGAGGAGGAGGAAGAGGAGTATGAGGAAAGTGAATGTGGATTTAAAATTCTGGATGTGCCCATTGACCCGGACATCTCCCCAGACAGACCTTCAGGGGTGTCTCCTCCTAGGCTTTCCGAGTCCCCCTTCCATTTCATGTTCTATAAAAAAGTGGCTGAAACCCTCCAGCTTCCTATGGAGGAAGCTGTGGATGACCAGGAGGAGCCTGACTATGTAGAAATGATGAATATCCCAGAGTCTAGAAGGCTGTCTGTTCCCTTGCACAAATCTTTTGGGAAACAGACATTTAAAATTTTAAAGACTCCTAACACTATACCTCCTGTGGATAAAAGAATGGACAAGAGGTATACTTTGTCAGGCTCAGACACGGAGTTCCTTACACAACAATGCAGCCATGTTGGGGTAGTGCTGGCTGCAGTCTGTGATAAGGCAAACATTCCCTTGGCTTCACACCAAGGGAACAAGGACTCCAGGAGGATTGATGCCATGGCAAAGAAACGGTACATGGCAGCATCCTTGGGACTCGGACAGGACAATTATATGGCCTATACTGCTAGGTATCAAAAATCCAGATGGGACACTGTTATGGCCCTAGCAAAACAGGTCCCTGGCCAGCTTGCCAGGGCTGGAGCAGGTGGCTGCTGATGGTATTGAGGCATCCAAGGTGCAATTCCATGCTGCAGTAGACTCCAATGATGTGTCTTCTAGAGTCATGGCTACATCTGTGGCACAAGAATGGCTTGGCTCAGATGTACTAGCCTGTCTGGGATACCCAGACTAAGGCCATGGATTTTCCTGTTGTAGGTAATTCTCTGTTTGGGGAGCAAACAGAGAATTACATGAAGAAAATGGATGAATATAGGACCACCTATAGGAGTGCACAGGCCAAGGAAAGGCAGGCCACTCCTCAAAGGCAGCTTCCCAGGGGCAGGGGCAGGCCTTTCGTGAGCCTTTTACCAGCTCCAGGCCTCCTCTTCTTATGCCCAGAGGGGTTCTTTAGAGGGAGAGGCAGACGGGGTACAAGCAGGCCTGCTTCCACCCCTCAGCCCAAAGCCCCTGCCAAACAGGCACCCTGATGGGGTTGCCAGGGCCGATTATCAGCTACCTGTAGGGGCAGGCTGGCTTACTTTGTCCAGGACTGGGAGTCTCTGACATCAGACAAATGGGTCCTGGAAGTAGTAAGCCAGGGACTGGTTCTCAGCTTCAAAAAGTTTCCAAAGAGGAGAACCAGATCCTTTCCACCTGCAAATCCATCAGAGGCACTTGCCCTAGAGGCAGAGGTCTCTTCCCTCCTGGCTCTCAGAGCTGTGGAAAGGGTTCCACCCCTACACCAGGGCAAAGGGTTGTACTCCAGGTACTTCCTTACCCCAAAAAAGACAGGAGAATGGTGGCCCATCCTGGATCTCAGATACTTAAACAAGCACCTTTTAAAACCAAAATTCAAAATGGTGACACTGGGAATTATTCTACCCTCTCTAAGGCCAGGGGACTGGCTAGCGTCCCAGGACCTCAAGGATGCCGACTTCCATATTCTCATCAGAAGCTCCCATCGAAAGTACCTCAGGTTCGAGCTGCCCTCAGGCCATTACCAGTTCAGAGCAATGCCCTTTGGCCTCACCTCTGCTCCAAGGATATTCACAAAATGCCTGGCAGTAGCAGTTACTTCTCTAAGAAGGCAGAAAATTGCCATCTTCCCTTACCTGGACGACTGGCTCATAGTAGGCCAGTCCCCAGACCAAGTCACGTTACACCTACAGATAACTCAGCAACTGCTCACCTCTTTAGGTTTCCTTCTGAATCTTTCAAAGTCAGTTCTAGAGCCTGTCCAGCTCCTCGCCTTCATAGGCACAGAGCTGGACACAGAGAAAGCCAGAGCCTTCCTTCCCTTGGACAGGGCAAGGACGCTAGTCTCTCTGCCTCCTAATTCACCCTGCAGGTGTCTCGACCAGCAAGGCATTTTCTACAGCTCCTAGGGCACATGGCTGCTTCTACAGCAGTAGTACAGGGAGCAAGATTTCAGATGAGGGACATTCAGTTCCATTTGAGAGCCTTTTGGTCTCAAAGGAAGGACCCTCTGACCAAATTGATCCTAGTAACTCGAACCCCTGATCCAGGCCCTACAGTGGTGGCAGGATCAGAGCAATCTGAGACAAGGAGTTCCTTTTGTCACTCAGTCTCACTCCTTAATCCTTACTACAGATGCATCCCTCTTGGGGTGGGGAGCTCACATGGGCGACCTCATCACCCAGGGGTTGTGGTCCTGTCAGGAATCTCTGCTCCACATCAGTCTGTTGGAACTCGGAGCAGTATTTCTAGCACTTCAAGCTTTTTTCCAAATCTGTTCAGAACAAAGTTGTACAGGTCAGAACAGACAACACTACCACAATGTGGTACATCAACAAGCAAGGAAGCACTCGGTCTACGGCCTTGTGCACTGAAGCAATGAAGTTGTGGTCTCTGGCTTACTCCCTGAACACCTCCCTTATGGCAGTTCACCTCCCAGGCAAGGACAATGTCCTGGCAGATGCTCTCAGCAGGATTTCCCAGGGCCATCACGAATGGTCACTGGACCCCCTGGTCTTGGAGGTGATATTTTCCAGATGGGGCACCCCGCAGATGGATCTTTTTGCAGCCCCAGACAATTGCCAACTTCCCCTTTTTTGCTGCAGGCCCCCAGTGTTGGGCTCAGTCCCTCTGGATGCCTTAGTTCTCAATTGGGAAGGGAAGTTTCTCTATGCTTTCCCCCCTTCCCTCTCTTGTTCAAAGTGCTAGTCAAAATCAGATCTCAACCCTGCAGGATGATCCTGATTGCTCCAGACTGGGCCAGACAGCCCTGGTATCCACTCCTACTGTCCTTAGCAGTCCATCTTCCCCTGTGTCTTCCCAGGAATTACAACCTGTTAACTTGTGCTCAGGGGAGGGTTTGGTACCCGAACCTCAAATCTCTCAATCTCAAGGCCTGGCTCTTGAAGAGTTAGAGTTTGCTGATTTACACCTCTCCCAAGGTGTAATGAATATCCTGAAGGCTTCTAGAAAACCTTTCACCAGGGCTACTTATAATTCCAAATGGAAAAGGTTTTCCATATGGTGCTCTGGAAAGCATATTTCACCAGAATCTGCTGATTTGCCCACAGTCCTGGATTATATGGTCCACTTAAATACCTTGGGGCTGAGGCCAGCTACCCTGAAAGTGCATCTGGCAGCTGTGTCTGCTTTTATTTCAGCAGGTAAGCCCTCTTCTTTTTCTGCTCACCCTGTATTCTCCAAGTTTTTCAAGGGATTGCTTCACACCAACCCTCCATTCAGGGACCCTGCCCCTGCCTGGGACCTTAATGTTTGCATTGCTCAGCTTATGCAACCCCCCTTTGAGCCTTTGTCTTCAGCAGAGCTTAAGTACTTGACTTGGAAAACTGTATTTCTGGTAGCCATCACTTCTGCCAGGCCTAAAGTGAATTGCAAGCTTTGTCAGTGGAGCCTGATTTTATCTCCTTTCACAGAGATAAGGTGGTCCTCAGGACTAACAGGAAGTTCTTGCCTAAGGTGGTTTCAGATTTCCACCTTAATCAATCTCTCTCTTCCAGTGTACTTCACTGACCATTCCTCCTCTGGCGAGAGGAGGCTGCACAGCTTAGATGTGAAAAGAGCCCTTAGTTACTACATAGAGCGTACCAAGGGTCACAGATTTGACTCCCTCCAACTGTTCCTCACTTATGGTGAGGTTGGTAAAGGGAAACCTGCCACTAAAAGATCCATTGCCAGGTGGATTGTCTCTTGTATCCAATTTTGCTATGAAAAACTGGGTAAGGTTCCTCCCTCAGGCCTGAGGGCTCACTCTACCAGAGGTACAGCTGCTTCTCTGGCTGCTGCCAGGGACATCCTTATTCTAGAGATATGTCAAGCAGCTACCTGGAAAACAGTTCACACTTTTACAAGCATTACTCCCTGGACATCCAGGCTAGGAGTGATGCTCGGTTTAACACAGCTGTGCTTCAGAGCCTATTTCCTAAGTAGGTTTTGCCCTCTCCATGGAGGTACTGCTTAGAAGTCTGTATATGCTGTGAATATAGCAAGATTATGTTGTTTGAAGAAAAAATTACTCGCCTTAGTAATGTTGTTTCTTCTAATGGAGTCTTGCTATATTCTGACCTCCCCCCTGCCTGCCCCTCTCAGAACCTCTGTTTTGGGATGTGGGTGGGCAGTGCAGTGTTGGCACTTAGTAGGTGCCCACCTTGTTTTTTTCACCCCTCCTTTCTTGGGGTGAGTTGGTGTTGTGTTTTTCATTTTTTGGGTCTCCTGACTTGAGTCTTTGTTTTGGGACCAAAAAATGTGTTCTTATGTTTAGTAGCCAGTTGGCTAGTGTAGGTTTACAGCTTCCACACAGGACCTTAGTGAGTTTAGCTCGTAAAGATCTGACGGTTTGAGTGAGAAGAACAACAGACAGAGTCTCAACTGAGCTCAGCGTTCCATGCCTGGCATGGAAAGTTAACTCTCTCATCTCTGGGGCAGTTCAAAGGTTGGAACTCACTGCATAGGTCAGAATATAGCAAGACTCCATTAGAAGAAACAACATTTCTAAGGTGAATAATTGTTTCTTTATAATCACTGAAGGCAAAACCTTACCTACTACTGGGGTAACTAGAGTTCTAAATCTTGCTAAAGCTAATTTTCATAACATGAAAAATAATATATGCTGTTGGAATTGGCAGGTATTATTTGCAAATTTAACAGTAGAAGATAAATGGCATCTGCTGGTTAATAAACTAAAGGACCTAATTAAAATAAATATCCCAACTAAAAATAAATATGATTTCAAACAAAATCCAACACCTTAATGGATATCCCCTAGAATAAAAGCTCTAATTAATAAAAAGAACAAATTATATAAACAAATGAAAAAGGGATTTACTCATCTTAATTTAAAATATCGAGAACTGTTAAAAATCATAAAAACTAGGATAAGACAAGAAAAAAACTCAATTTGAGCTTAAATTGGCATCAAGGGTTAAAGATAATAGAAAAACTTTTTTTCACACATTAATAGAACCAAGGGTAATTCCAAAACCATAGGCCCATTCATTACACAATCTGGCTACATAGCAAACAAACATGAAACAGCAGACATACAAAATCAATATTTTTCTTCAGTATTCAGCACTACTTCACAAGGGGAAATAAAAAAAAATTGGAGAAATCTATGCCTGGACGGCTTGTGATCCAGCCAAAAGATGTCTTGGATAAGCTGAAAGAAATAAATATCAATAAATCCCCCAGTCCTTATGATATTCATCCAAGGGTATTAAAGGAACTCACAAATGAGATTTATCTACCTCTGACTAATATATTTCAACACTCTTTGGATACAGGGGATGTCCCAAATGATTGGAGGGTGGCAACAGTTGTTCCTATAAAAAAGGCCCAATGAACAAACCTGAGAATTTTAGACCTATTAGTCTTACATCACTGGTTGGGAAAATATTGGAACAGTTTATTAAAGACTTCATTCTGGAACACATAAATCATAAAGAACTTACTGAAAGCCTCCAACATGGCTTTACCAAATCAAGATGATGTTTAACCAACTTATTAACCTTTTATAATAAGGTAACTGAAGCAATTGATAATGGCAATTCAGTGGATCTAGTGTTTATTGGTTTTGCAAAGGCTTTTGATAAGATCCCTCATTTAGAGCTTATCAGTGTCCTAAGGGAAACTAAAATAGATACAAATATTGTAAATTGGATTCTGAATTGGCTTAGAGATGGGAAACAGTTACCATAAATGGGGACTTTCGAGCTGGGCCCCTGTGGATAGTGGTGTTCCCCAGGGATCGGTACTGTTCCTGGATCTGAGTAAAGCATTTGATACAGTTGATCTTACCCTCTTATTGTCAAAATTGTATGAACAGGGATTAAATAACATATCAGTAAGCTGGTTTGCTAGCTGCCTCTCTGGTAGAGTCCAGTGCATTAAAGCTGGTGGACTCTTATCCTCTCCCCTTCCACGTCTGAGAGGTGTGCCTCAGGGTTCTATCCTAGGCCCTCTCCTTTTTTCTATCAACGTAAACTCTCTGAGTGATAATATTCTTACAGCAAAACTTCATTTTTTCGTAGAGGATACGGTACTCTGTATCTCAAAACCTTCCCTTGAGAAAATCTGTCCCACTCTCCAGACTGAATTTAACCAGCTTCAGCTTAACCTCATGAGCTGAATGCAAATAAAACTAAAATGATGTGCTTCGCACCCACCACTTCTAGTCCTTCACAGCCGAGACTGGTTACCCTATCTATAACAACGCTGTTAGGGGATACCTTGGAAGTAGTGGACAAATTTAAGTACCTGGGTTTGTGGCTTGACGGCCATCTCTCCTTTACTGTCCATATTGATACACTATTAAAAAAGCTGAAAATTAGATTAGGATTCTTCAGAAGTAAATCCCTATTCCCCATGGATGTCTGGAAGAGGTTAGTCCAAGCTACCTTTCTCCCAGAAAAGGTTAGTCCAAGCTCCCTTTCTCCTGCTCTTGGACTATACGGACATTCTTTATACCAATAGCTCAGCCTCCCACCTCTGTAAATTAGATGTGCTCTTCCACCAGGCTATTCGTTTTATTCAAAATGTGCCCACTATGACTCACCATTGCTTATTTTATTCTGCCATGGAAGGGACATCGCTTGCGTTGAAAAGGAAAATGCATAGCTGTATCTGGTTATACCAAGCTTTGATCAGTAATCTCCCCACTTGTATTTCAGCCTTGTTTCACCAGTTCGTCAGCTGTTACTCACTTAGGAAAAACTCTCTTATTGTGTTAGACGTGCCCAAGAATCGTACCAGATTTGGGAAAACTGCAGTCAGCTATGCCTTTCCGTCCATTTAGAATAAACTCCAAAACACCCTTAAGTTATCTAACTTTGTCACCTTAAACATTGCCAAATCTTTAATAGGTAACTCCATTAAAGTGGATCTCCGCTGTTATTCCAATCAGTCTGCCCCAGGTCCCTTTACTGTGTACGGTGTATTTCAGCACTTTTGTCTCCTCGTGAAGAGACCCTACACTCATTTCCTTTGACCCCATTTGCACTCTTCCCCCTATTTCCTGTTCTATCTGCATTTTACTGTTTTTGTCTGATTTTTTTTTTTTTATCATAGCTTTATATGTTAGTTGATAGTCCAGTTAATATGTTGGACCCGTCGTTTACTTTGTAATAATTGTGATTATGTATTGCTGTACTACTTTTGTATTGATGTTTTTCTATTACCTGTGTCAGAACCTCCTTGTAAATGAGCATGCTCAGTGGATCTTTCCTGAGGAAATAAACTTGAACTTCTTGTTTTTTTTCCATCACAGGTTCTGGCTGTACAGTTTCAGTTTGCACTTTTGTTTCTACTAGTTTAGCTGCCAGTCTTCTGGTAGTCACCACTGGGCTCGCTGCTGCAGAATCCATAGCTTTCTTCTGTGCTTCCCTGGTACCAGGTCTAGTACCAGCACACAAAGCTCCTGGCTTAGAGTATGCACGGCATAAATCCCACTCCTAAAACCATCTGTCATTGAGGCATAGATCAGGAAGCATTGGAAAACCAGGAGCAGTTATAAAATTTGCAAGTAATGTTTTTCTTGAAGGCACTACAAACAAAAAACAAAGTCCTTCATCTGAGGGTATCACCAATTCTAAATTTCAGTGTCTCTTCTCCCTCCCCCCACCCCAAAAAAAATCAAAAGATTACTCCCCTTTTATAAGAAGCCTTTGGCTGGCGATTAATTTGAGCTCGTTAAGAGGCATTCTGTTTCTCAGAACTTTGTCAGTTTCTTTTTGTTACAGGTGCAACAAAATAGAAAGTCGTGTCCCAGAACTAATCTCCTGTTGATAACTGCAAATGAGCTTATGCTGCATCTCAAGGTTAACCCTCTGAGTTCCAAATAGCCTTTTGCAATCATTTCAACAATATAACCATATACATTGGCAAACAAAGGGAGCCCAGTTTCACATACAGATTCACATATAGTTTTACAACTACAAATAAGCAAGGAGGAAGAAAAAGACAGAAACAGCAAGTGAAGGCAGAGAGATAGCGGGAGGCAGAGAATCACAAGACCGTCAGAGTGATCAGTTCCTAGGTCTCACAAGAAAATTTGATTGCGCAGTCAGACAGACGAGACAGAAAAGGAGAGGATAGAACAGATCTTTGCCTTTTAACTCTTTCTGTGTAACAAATGATACAGGGTCTTTATTCAACCCTGTCACAGTGCCCAGTGAATCTGATTCTAGAGTACTTGCTGTCCCTTTCTTTCTTTATTTTATTTAGCTTTTGTTAACCGGGTAAGTGCACTAGCCATAAATGGACTATTTTCAGGTACGACCCGGGAGAGTACAGACATGCAGAAACTTAACAGGATAACAAATTATAAGTGCTTTACATACAATGAGTTAAAGAGGATACAATACATCAGAACATACAAAGTAAAGCACTTTACATACAATGAGTTAAAGTAGATACAATATATCAGAGACATACAGAGTAGACCATTCATAAGTTCATAGGTGCCTGCCTATGCAATGAATAGAGAGGACCTTGGACAATAAATTATTAGGTGACATATCATATGAACAGAACAAGGTATACAAAACAAAAACAGGTAATACAAATGGAAGAAATAACCATTGAGAGCAGGGATGTCATTATGGAAAAGGTCGGTAAGTGAGGAAGAGGGGAGCAAGTCATGAAATTAGATTATATGAGTGTATGTAAGTGTAAGGGAGATAGATGCCTGCAGTGCAAGATTGTATATGGGCAGGGATAGGGAGCCCGGGACAGGCTGAGGCAGTAAGAGGGTTACAGGTATATAGAGGTGAGGAAATACTATTGTATGGCCAGAGACATCAGTCATTAGGTAAGGTGAAAGCAGGAACAGGTATCGGCAATCAGCAGATTCGAGTGCAGTTTTCTCTTAAAGCATGTGTGGGAGCTAGAAAGTCTAATGTCAAGGGGAAGGGAATTCCACAGCTGTGGAGCCGCATGCTCAAATGCAACAGTTCCTTTCCTAGTGCGGCACCTCGGCAAATTCAGAAAGGAGTTATCAGCTGATCGTAGACCATGGATTGTGTGCTGAGGAACAAGCATAGCTGCAAGACACCTAGGGGTTTGATTTCGAATTATCGAATCAATAAGAGAGCCAAGGTAGTATTTCCTACTAGCTAACGGAGAGAGCCAACCAAGATCATTATAAAGCTGACAGTGGTGTTTAAGCCGAGGAGCAGGAGAGGCATAGCGACATATGTTGTTATATGTAATATCCCATCTAAGTAGGTCTGTTTTATGAGCAGCCCCAAATAAGAGAGCCCCATAGGTTAGGGTCGGGAGCAGAATCCCCCTCGCAATGGCCATTTTAGCCAATGGCATGAGCATATAACTAGTCTTCTATGCAACACCCAGTTTGGAGTTGACAGCTCTGCAAACAGACTGTACATGAAGATTAAGATCAAGAGATTGATCTAACAGGATGCCCAGGTACTTGAAAGAGGTCACACATTCCAGTAATTGACCTTCTAAGTCCTGCACCGTCAGTGGTGTTGTGCAAGCCCGGAGCTTTGGGGCCGATCCAAGCAGCATGGCTTTAGTTTTGCTAGTGTTGACAGCCAGTTTGTGGTCGTATAGCCAGTTTTGGATATTGTTAAAGTCAGAGGAAAGGGTTGTGTTGATAGTGTCTATATTAGTAGAGCTTGTATAGATGACAAGATAATCAGCATATAGAATAGCAGAGCAGGATTTTAGAGCAGCTCCAATGTTATTTATATAAAGAGAGAATAGGAGGGGCCCTAGGATGGAGCCCTGAGGTACACCAATGTTAATGGTGGTACTGTTTGATATAGAGGAATTAAATTTCACCACTTGAGTTCTGTTTGTCAGGTAGCTTTCATACCAGTCAACAACAGAGGAGGAGAAATGCAGGTGTCAAAGCGAGGAGAGAAGCGAAGTGTGATCAACAAGGTCAAAAGCCTTTGTGAGGTCAATAAAGAGAGCCCCAGTCAGATTGCCAGTATCCATTTTTGAAAGTGTCTGTGGTGAATTTAAGGAGTGCAGTCATTGTGCTATGTCCTTGCCTGAAGCCAAGTTGGGTATCCGAGAGCAGGCTGTGCTTAAGTAGATAGTCAGTTGTCTGAGTTGCGACAATTTTCTCCAGGATTTTGCTCGGTACCAAGAGTATGGCAATTGGTCTGTAGTTCATGACAACCTTAGGATCCCCTTTTTTAAGTACAGGTGTGATCCGAGCAGCTTTCCAGAGGTCAGGGACCACTCCACCTGAAAGTGATAAAGTATACATTTTGGCCAGCGGTAATGCAATAAGGGGAGCTGCAAGTTTCAAGAGGCGGGCTTCAAGGGAGTCTGAGCCAGAGCTGGTATGATCAGAGATGGACCTCAGGAGCTTCAGGACTTCCTTTCTACACACAGCCTTAAAATAGAATGGAGGAGTATAAGGAGGCACAGGGGACAACACTTCCAACTTATCCAGACAGGTTCCTGATGAGGAGTGGGAGGACACTGCAGTGGGATCGAAGGAAAAGGTGTATTGGGAGAGATCAGAGAAATGCAGGTTGAAAGAAATTAGCTATGGTTTGTGAGTCATTGCAGTGCACATCATTTATCAGCATATCACCAGGGGTAGTTGACTGTGAGGATCCTAGGAAGGATTTGATGTGTGACCAGAATTTTCTGGGATCATTGACTGAGTTAATCAGTAGGTCTTTACAGTACTTGCTCTTAGCAGCTCTGACTTATCTTTTACATGAATTCCGTAGCGTACGGTAAGTGTTAAAATCTGTTTGCTGGCCTGATGTTTTGTAGCGCTTCCAGAGTTTATCCCTAAGGAGCAAACTTTTGAGCAAGTCTTTGTTTAGCCATCTTGTTTGTTTACCCCTCACTCTCCGTGTGAACTTTGGGGCATGTTTACATTGAACAGTAAGGAATTTAGTGATGAAGAGGTTAAGAGCATCCTGAGAACAGTGTGATAGATAGATCTCCTACCAATCAATTCTGGAGAAGTCATGCAGAAACACCTCTTGATCTAGGTGAGCAAAGTTTGTGAGAGTGATGAGACATGGTGGAGGAGATGGAGGTGCGCCCAAGGACAGGATGCAGAAAGTAGGAGAGTGGTCAGTTAAGGCATCAGCAAGAGTACCAGCGGCTGAGATGTGTTCGATCCGGTTTACCAGCACCCAATCCAATAGTGTGCCTAGTGGTGATAAAGACAGACTTCTAGTCTGCACTGTCACCATCTGATGCAGGTTGTAGCTATGAATCAGAGATTGAAGAGAACTGAGAGCTGCCCCAAGCCAGTTTAAGTTTAGGTCCCCTAAGATGACAACCTCATTATGATTAAAATTCTGAGAGGTATTTTCCAACAGGTACTCTAGACCCACAGTCCCTCTCGCTGGGGGGTTATACGCACAGATAACATGCAGTTTCTTGGCTCCTAACGCAAGGGTAGCATGCAAGTATTCACATACCGATTGAGCATCCAGGATAGCGAGAAGAGAGACAGTCAGATTATTTTTGTAGTACAGAGCAACTCCAACACCACAATTGTTCGATATCCTATCCCTTTGAATAATAGAGTAATTTGGCAGGGAGCAGAGAGAGTCAGTAACCGATAGTTTTAGCCAGGTCTCAGTGAGACAGAGGATATCAGGATTGTACAGTTTGATCCATGACTCCAGTTCCACGAAGTGACGCATCAAACTTCTTATATTCAAGAGTGCAATTAACAGCCCATGTTTGGACATACTATGTATGTCATCTGCTGAGAAATAAGCATCTAGTGGCCCAGGATTTGTCTCTATATCCCCAGATAGCAGAATGGCAATGATGACAAGGAACCACAGCCCCACATTTAGAAAACGATGGGATGATGCAGACTTGTTCCGTAGTTTCCTAAACATATAGAGAGAACGGTAGGGACAGCCCTTTTGGTAGAGAAGAAGATTAGTTTGTAGTATCCTTGTATTATAAACAATAAGGTTGGAGAAAGTAAAATCATAGTGCTCGGTCCTAGATTTATTTGAGCCATCCTCATTCCATAAGGATAGTGTAATTCTGTCAAGGCAAAGTAGTACAAGAAAAGTTACGAGGGGCAACCCCCAGACAGCTGTTGGACATGGTGTGACTGGTTCTGAAGCTGGATTATAATACTCTTCTATCATGGTACACCTGTCTGCCATTTCAGCCTTCCATGTGCCCATTGAGGGCCATGCGGTGGCACAACTGGAGGTTTCCTGTATGTTTTTTGAGAGGCATTCTCCATTTGATGCCTCCCATCCATATTCCAGTCCCGCTTTTGACTTAAATATCTATGTTAGCGAAACTTACTTTGACTCATTTTGAGCTGGCCGAAAGTTGCGAGTTATGCTTTCTGTCGTGGAAAGTATTATTTTTAGTTGCCGTTACTTCTGATCGAAGAATTTCTGAGCTTCAGGCTTTGATGTGTGAGCCTTCTTATTTTGTTTTCACAAAGACAGGGTGTCTTTGCGTACCAATCCTAAGTTTTTGCCGAAGGTGGTGTCTTAGTTTATCCAGAATCAAACCATCCACCTACCAGTTTTTTTCCCGGAGCATGCCAATCCAGGGGAAACATTGCTTCATACTTTAGATGTACATAGAATACTTAGATATTATGTTCACTGTACGAGAGACTGCAGAAAGTCCTTGCAGCTGTTTGTTTCCTTTGCCCATGAGAAAGAGGGTGTTCCTGTCCCTAAACAGTGTCTGTCCAAATGGTTGGCCAACTGTATTACTTTTTATTACAGGAGGTTCCACCAGAGGCATGGCCACCTCCGTTGCATGTTTCAGGAATGTGTTCTCTGCAGAAATCTGTGCTGTTGCTACTTGGAGTACAGTCCACACTTTCACTAAGTGCTACAGTCTACACATTGCCTCTAGGAAAAAGGGCAGGCTTCAGCCTGGCTGTACTTCAAGACCTCCTGTCCTAGGCCTGTAGCCTCCAGCCACCTGACTGTCTCTCTGTCGATACCGCTTGTGACTCGTTCCATAAGTGTGGCCTGATGAAAGAGATACCCTTGAAGTAAGATAGTACAGTTATAATAAGAACATTAACAATACATCCTCGAGAGGATCTCTTTCATCACGCCATTCTGTCCCACCCTCAGTCCCCCACCTTGGTATCAGAGCTTCTCTGTCCTGTGACTGTCTTCATCTCCAGGACGGTCTGCTTTCTGTTTTACCTTGCTTAGTGGCGAGAACCTCTAGCTGTCCTTCAGTTCCCCAAGAGGAGGTCCTCTGTATATGGTCTGTGGCACATGAACTGAAGAGGGTGCGGGGCTGCCTACATTTATATGGGAAGGACGTTGGTGTATGACATCATCGTGGACAGCCCCTGGAAGACTGCTAGAAAAAAAGGTTTGTGGTCCTAGTGCCTGGTGACTACAGTTCTGTAGGTGTGGCACCCACACACATACCAGATACTGCTGGAGGGATAACTTCATGAGACCCTGGATCCCGGTCCTCATATACATCTTCCCTCCCTTCCCCTTGATCCACAAGGTCATGGTCAAGGCATGAATGATCCTGATAGCTCCAGACTGGCCACAGCAGTTCTGGTACCCTGGATCTCCTCATCCACAGAAGCAGGCCCCCATGGAAATAGCCTGTCCTCCCGGACCTGCTGACCAGACAACAGGGGCTGGCCTCTACTCGGACCTTCAGTGCCTGCACCTCATGGCCTGGTTCTTGAATAGCTAGAGGTCCAGGCCTTGGGTCTCTCAAAGAAGGTACTCCGCATTGTGGAAGCATCACGGAAAGAGTTGACTCACAGATGCTGTGCCTTTAAATGGAAGAGATTTTCCATTTAGTGTCAGACCAAAGAGCGTGATCCCTTTGTCTGCCCTTTGACTAGCATTCTGGACTACCTCTGGTCCTTTTTCCAGCTTGAGCTGCGGGCGATGACCCTTAAAGTGCTCCTGGCAGCCATCTCTGCCTACTGGGCACAGGCTGGTATGCAGACAGTGATCCAGGAAAAAGTGGTCAGGCACTTCTTCAAATGCCTGAGCCACTTGTCCCCTCTGGTGCATGAACCATCTCCACCGTGGGACTTACTGCTGGTTTTGGCAATGCTTATGGGCAGGCCTTTCGAGCCCCTGCACAGGTGTGCAGTGTCACACCTGTCATGGAAGACCACCTTTCTGGTGGCCATTATGTCAGCCAGAAGGATTGGGGAGCTCCAGGTGCTCTCAGTGGAGACATAGCAGAAGAATTGAAAGTGAAGGTCTGCTTTTGCAGGTGACACCAAGATCTGTAACAGAGAGGACACTCCAGAGTTGGGAGTGGAAAGAATTTGCAGGGATCTGAAAAGTGTGGAAAAGTTGTCAAGGGTATGGCAACTGGATTTTACTACAAAAAAGAGCAGAATAATGCACCTAGGCCATAGGAACCTGGGAGTGGAGTACAAAATGGGCGGTGTGGTACTGACAAAGACCAGACATGAGAGACAGAGGGGTAATGATATTGGATGACCTAAAGGTGGCCAGGCAGTGTGATAAGGCAGTTGGGAAAGCTAGTAGGATGCTGGGGTGCATTGGAAGGGGTATCACCAGCAGGAAGAGGGAGGTGGTTCTGTCCCTGTGTAGATTGCTGGTTAAGACCCCACCTTGAGTACTGTGTCCATCATCTCAGGAAGGACATAGACAGAGTGGAGACAGTCCAGAGGAGGGATACCAAAATTGTGTAGGGTCTGCAGCAAATGCCCTACAAGGAGAGACTTGAGTAACTAAATATGTACACCCTGTAGGAGAGGCGGGAGTAGGGGGTATGATAGAGACCTTGAAATTAGTCATGGAGGTATTTTTCAGAAAAAAAGCTGTACAAGAGGGCATGCTATGAAGCTGGGGCGGGGCTAAATTCAGAAGGTATGTGAGGAAGTACTTTTTCACAGAAAGGGACTTGGATGACTAGAACAGCCTTTCAGCAGAGGCAAAAACAGTGGTGGGGTTCAAAGCTTCCTGGGACAGGCACAAGGGAATCCTAGAGGTAAGGATGTGGGAGAGAGATGGCACCATACTGTAGATCAAGTAGGGTCTGCAGCAAAAAATGAAGGTTAAAAAATGGTCAGACTGGGTGTGCCCAGCAGCCCTTACTAAGAGTCATACTAAGTTACATAAGAGCTAGGAGGCTGCTAGCCGATATTGCTCTAAGCATAGTAGTGTAAAAAAAAATCTCCATTTAAGATGAGATTATCCAGTTTTGTTTTAAATTCATTTTTGGTTTTACTGACTACTATTTCTAGTGGTAAGCACTTCCATGGGTTTATGATTTGTTGTATGAAGAAGTATTTTCTTTTTGTTGTTTTAGAGATTTGTCTTTTTAATTGAAGTGGGTGTCCTCTGGTATGTTTTAAATCCTGTTTAAATTCTAGATTCAGTTCAGTTAATAAATATGGATCCTGCATAATACTAAACATCAAAATCATATCCCCCTCAGTCTATGCTGTTTCTAAGTCATTAGGTTTAACTTCTGCTAAGGTCATATGGTAGATGACGGATTTCATATATAGTTTTCGTTGCCTTTCTCTGGACACTCTCTAATTGATTGATATACTTACTTTTGTAAGGGCACCACTCCGGTGATGCATAATCCAATGTGGTTATATGAAAGCCCTATATAGAGGGAATACTACCGCCTTATCTTTATATTTTATATATTTTAATGCTTAACAGTACATGGCGGCAACAGTTTGTGAACTTCGGTCAAGTTGGCTATCTATAACAATACCCAGATCCTGCTCATTATATGTTGAAATTAAAGTTTTTCAACATACTGTGTAGGAATAATGGGGATTTTTTTTTCTAACCATATGCATTATCTTGCATTTTTCTAAATTAAGTTTCATTCCCCAGTTTTTTGCCCATGTTGTCAATGAGTCTAGGTCATCTTCCTTGTCAGTCTTCACCATTCATTACTGCTTGGGTTAGTGCCAGGCGCACCATCACGGATGTTTTTTTTTTTTTTGAGTCTGTCCACGGCGCTACCGAGCGCCGACGTATCGCGCTGGCGCACCAGGGCAGCCGCTAGGTGCCGAGACCCTCCTGTATCACAGTTCTGTTTCTCCCGCCGCCGAGGCTGCACCTGCTGCGCGGTAGTTGAAGATTTTCTGAGTCACTCAAGACTCCTCGTATTCTCAGGTTATATTCGCTCGACGCCGTCTCCCAGTAAGACCGTTTCTTTTATTTCTGTCGATGGCGCCGAGTGCTTTATTGCTGTTTTTGTCTCTTATTTAGTTCGCATCATGTCAGGTTCAGGGGCAAAACATAAATCGAAGGCGGGCCGTGCCCCTATGTGTCGGTGCTCCTGTGGCCGGCATTTCTCCGTCATGGATCGCCATGATGTTTGTCTCCGTTGCCTGGGACCCAACCACGATATGGATGCGTGCGATGCTTGTTTCTCCATGGACCGTCGTGTCCTCAAAGTCCGCGCATTCAAGATCGGCAAGGCCCCGCCGACCTTCGGGGGACGGCGTCGCTCCAGGGACTTCCAGGTAAGGTCTCTAGGCCCTTCCTCGGGTCCCTCTGGGCCTATACGGTCCGGCGTGGAGGAAGGCTTCCTCATCTTCTCTTGCCGAAGGAAGCTTCTTTTGCGGTGTCAGAGGCATTAAGGGGTCCCTCCGGGCGCGGCAGAGACACGCCTCGGCAGTCACCTCCTCGGGTGCAGGCTCCCAGGTTCGAGGCCCACGCCTGCTGGGCCCGCACCTGTGGACTGGCGCCGCCTCCCGTGCCGAAGCCGGATCGGGCGCCGTGATCGAGGACGAGGCGCCTACAGGCCCAGTTCGCTCTTCAGGCAGCACCGGGTTGTGTTCCGGTGCCGTGGGCCTAGCTGGCGCCAGTGGGGAGCCAGGGCCGGGCTTAGCGGGTACAGGTGGGCCGAGGTCATCCGGCGCTGGTGCCGTTCGCGGCGCCGTTTCACCGGGAACCCCCGGGGTTGCTAGTATTGAGGTCTAGCTGATCTCTTCCTCTTCGGAGGCTGATGATTCAGACGTGGACCCGTTCTGGCAACCTGATTCTTCGGAGTCAGGGTCCCCAGTGGCTCGAGGTGCTAGGCGGCCCAGCGGGCCTCTTCCCCTGTCCCCGCTTCCGTCCTCCCCTGAGGTTCCCCGGGCTAGGGGTGGTCCTGGGGAGCGATGGGGCGGAGGGAGGGGCTGTCCCTCCTCGGGGGCTCGTGGCAGCTACTATCCCTGGTGCTGCTACAGTCCCCCAGGGTGGGAGATCGCTGGGGTCGAGGAGGAGGGCGCTCTCGGAGTCCGAGGGGTTGAGGGGCAGGGTGCAGGCGTCTCGGTCCCTGTCAGCCACCCCTCGCGGGGTGGCTAGGAGCCAAGTGCTGGCCCCACCTTCCCTCTTGGACCCCGGGGTCCCCTCCGGTGGCGTTGCTGTGGGCTGCCCCTCTGGATCCATGCAGTCCCAGGTTCATCACAGGGGAGGTTCCCCTTCTGGGCTCTTCCAGGCTTCAAATCCCCAGGGTTCCGTTTTGCGACCTGGTCTGTTGTCCGGGATCCCGCCAGCTCAGGCTCCGTTCCCCGGATTTCAGAGCCCTAGCAGAATACAGTTGCCTCTTCGTAGGTGCCCATCTCCCATTCCTCTGCAGCCACCCCCCGTGCTCCCGAGCCATGTCGGTCCTGCGGGCCCGTTATCCTGGGAGCAGTTCAGAGGTTCTGCGGCGGCCTTCCCCTCTTATGTCAGGTACATGAATGAGCAGGTCTTTCGCCTATCCCCACCGCCACAAGAATCCTCTGGACACTCGAGCTCTCCATCATCCTCGTCTCCCTCCTCTGAGGGAGAGGAACCCTCTGCTCATCTCTCCTCCGATGCTGATTTCACTGAATATCAGCGATTCCTTTCGAGGATGGTGAGGGATCTTCGAATCTCCTACGTTAGGCGAGACAATACCGAACGGGAGATGCGTGAATTCCTTGGTGAATTCAGTGCCCAGCACTTGGTGGTACTTTCCTGGCCTATTCCTTTCCAGGAGGCATCTATCCGTTCCTGGCAGTCGCCAGCCGCCCCTTCTCCAGTCCCGGCAGATTGCCGACATAGGTATTGTGCCCCTTCGGAATCCCTGGGTACTCTCCCCAACCCGCCCTCGGGTTTGGCATACCTAGAGACTCCCTCTGGGCACCGCCGCCTGGCGCATGACCGTCCACCAGACTCGGATTCCCTACAATTCGACCGGTGGGGGCTAAGAGTGTTCTCTTCCTCTCGTGCGATGTCTTGCATTGCATCTCATCAGGCTCATCACGCTGCCTACAGTAGGCATTTGTGGTCGATGCTCTCTCAGATCTTAGCATCAATGCCTGATATGGAGCAAACCTGACAAGCTATTGCCCTCTCTGCTATACGCCTGGAGCTGGCAAGACACCAAGCAAGGGCATCTTATGACACCAATGAGGTGGCTTCCAGGCTTACGGGGACAGCGATCTGCATTAGACGGACGGCATGGCTTCGTATATCAAGGTTGTCACCCCTGGCCCGGCGTAGGGTGATTCGCTTTGCTTTCCGGGGGACCTGTCTCTTTTCCTCCAGAGCTAGGAGACTACTGCAGGGGCTTCCTCCATCTCCCCGTCCTCGGGGCACCTCCTAGCTCTTCTCCCCCATAGGCTTCTCTCTGGAGTGGCCCAGGTCTTCCCCTTCTATTTCTTACCAACAGGAGGCTGGGGTCTTGTTCCTCAGGGTTTCTACCCCCTTTTTTTTTGGGGGGCTTGGTACTCACCCAAGCAGTAATGAATGGTGAAGATTGACAAGGGAAGATATGAAAATTACGTACCTACCGTAATTCTTGATCTTCTCTTGTATCTTCACCATTCATTACTGATACCCACCCACCCACCTTCCCTCAGTGGCCTCCTACTGTGGCGTCTCCCCCTCCCGTCTCGTTCCTCTTCCTTCCTTTGGCCTTTATGCCAAAAAAAAAAAAAAACTTTCTGTTTTCCATTCTTAGTGAATGGTTCCTTTTTTCCTCAAGGTAAAGAAGAACGAGCACGGTCTGTACTTTTCACTTGTTCTGAGGGAACTCTTTCTGACTGCCCTTAGGGTGCGACTTCTAAGTACCTTGATCAGGTTATGCAGTTTCACAGCTTAAGAGACCGTGCCCTGACTCGGCCTCAACAAAAATTTAGAATCCCTCTGGCAGGTAATATCTTTAAGCTCATTCTAGCTGCTGCTTTGCACTTGTCAGCCTTGAGCGTCTGCTATTGCCTTGCCTTAGGGAGTCTGATTGAGTTCCCACTCCATCCTTCATACAAAGCTGCCTTAAGTAAGGCATAATCTTTCCCCATACACTGCTGTTTTAGCACTTAACAGGGTGCTAAGGGACATAGTCCCCTTCCTGGATGGGCGCTCTTCCCGGAACAGGTTCTGCCCGGGCAGTCTATGAGCCCTCAGCTAGGATGTGGGGATTTGGCATGTTGAGAGATCAGAGAATCTGCCCTTATGTGGATCTGTTCAGGTGGTTCGGTTGAACCTCCCCTCAGTCCTAGCAACAGGGATTCTTGCTCCTTTGTTAGTCTTGAGTCTATAAGCCTCTCAACCAATGCTTGATGGGCACTGTTCTCCCTCTCAACATGCCTCCTTTTTCTTCTTCTTCTTTCTCTTTCCCTCTCTCTGTTCCTCCCCTAGAGCCACCCCGGAAAGGAGGCCCTGCGGTCCCTTAGGGTAGGAATTCTCTCTCTCTCCTCTGTCTATCCTCTACCGGCTTATACCTTTTTCAGTTTATATCCTTTCCTTTTTCTGTCCCTCGGCTCTCTTGCCTCGCTTTCCTTTTTTCTTACCCTTTGATTTCGCCTCTCCGGCTAGCAGAACTGAGATAGAGGAGGAGTCTGCGGCACCTAACGGCCGCCCCTTGCGCATGACGCAGTATGTCGCTCTCGAGGGCGGTGCCGTTGGAGCCGACTCCAAAAAAAAACAAACCAAAAAAAAAAACTCCCATGGTGGGTGCGCGCCGGCACTAACCCAAGCAGTAATGAATGGTGAAGATACAAGAGAAGATAAAGAATTACGGTAGGTACGTAATTTTCATTTCTTGCAGTAGTTTACAATCTAGTTCAGTAGTACATCTGCCCCCCAGTTTTTACACTATCTGCATATTTTATAGACCAAGATAATATATTTTTTGTTAAACCTGAAATAAAAATACTAAACAGGAAGCAGCCCAACACAGAGCCTTCTCGGACTCCGCTGGTAACTAATCTGCTTGGTATCCCCTTATGTTAACACTTTGATATCTCTCAGAGAGCCAGTTGGCCACCCAGGATATACAGTAAATCTAGGATTTATTTTTTCTTCCTGTAATCGTTTAATAATGGACCAGTGTGGCACCATATCAAAAACTTTAGAAAAATCCATGTACAGTGGTAATCGCGCAAAAGTTGCCCAGTAGCATGTAGTATACCAAGCAGTGTGCAATCACGAAACCATTGAACGATACCCCCTAATCAGCGACATCAAGGCACCAAAACGACACTACTGTGCCATCAGTCATTGTAGTGTCCAAGGCTTGAACCCGGACACTGTCTGTCAGTCTTGTACTTCTCCAAAATCAGCTCCAACTCGGAGTTGATAATCCTTAGTGGTGGGGGTTCGGTGAAGTCCCCCTAAGAAAACATTTTGTTTTCTTTAGAATCGGCAGCCGACCACAAAAAGCGGTCGACCTGCCGGTTTCGCTGTCTGGTCGTTTGACAGAATTTTTGCCAACAACCAGTCGTGGATCCCCCATTGAACAACATGTATACCGCTACCGCACAGTGGCATGCAGTGTGTGGTACCGGGCAACTTTTCCACGTTTACCGCTCTATACCACATCACATTGGTGTGCCTGTCACTTATCTTTTCATAAAAACAAAGCAGATTGGTGGCACAGGATCTAACCAGCACAAAATCATGTTGTTCCAAATCTGTACTTATAGATGTAATAATATGCTTTTTCAGTAGTTTCTAGTATTTTTCCGGTATTGAAGTTCGGCTAATTGGACAGTAATTGTTTGCATCCAACTGGTTTCCCTTTTTATAAATTGGAGTCACATGTGCCAATTTCCAGTCCTTTGGAACTGAACCCTTATTTACGGAATGTTCAAAAATAGTTTTTAAAGGGTTAAGCATATATTAGCAAGTCATTTTTAGAACATGAACTAATACTTTATCAGGTTCTGGTGCGGAGTTGGTTTTTAGCCTCTTAATACCCTCTCTGATTTTTTCCTTGATTATAGTTATTTTTCTGAATCAGTGATACCCAACAAAGGTAGAAGATTCTTCGGATTGGCCTTGTAAACTTCACAAAAATATGTATTAAATATCTCAGCCAACTCATGTGGCTCCGTAATAACAGTATTTTTATCCATGATTGGACCCACTGTTTGTCTTTGATTTTTAATGAGCTTATATAACTAAAAAGTGCCTCATTGTTTGATTTATATGCTTCATTGGCCAGTTTATCCTCCATATTTCACTTTGCTTTTCTTATTTCAGATTTAACTTTTTTTTTGTGTGTTCCCATGCCCTGTCGGTATTGGTCATTTGAACGAAATGGGTGGACTCTTTGGCATTCGGTACTTCTTTACTTGGACTCAGATGAGTCGTTACCATTTACTGCTTACAGCTGTGTCGGGAGAGATTGCAGATAAGGCCCTGACTCACTCGCTGCAGGCTCGCTCACTGGCAAACTTGTGTTGTTCCAGATAGTGAGAGTGAACAGCCAGCTTATAGACATCTTCAGTCATGTGAGGGCGGCATCCCATGAGTGGTCGTTGCATGCGCATGGGGTGGTCCAGGAGTTTTCAGTTTGGAGAACACTGAGTTGCCTCCTGGGAAAACGTGAAGCTGGAATTGTTTTGCACCCACCCCCTTCAGCAGAGTACACTGCCACAAGACCTTTTTGTCTGGTTCTGGACTAGAGGGGTCTCCTGTACGGATCTAGTGCATGATCCCGACAGACAGTAGACCGACCACTTGCCAACATTAAAATCCTGACAAGCACATGACCTATCACAAAATCCCAACAAACAGCTGCCAGACATCAGGCAAAACAGTAACACGAACCAACAAAGAAAGCAAACCGAAAAAACACCTCATGACATACGAGCCAATCCTGCATGCCACTTCACAAACCACAGTGCAAGTCCACAGGTTCAGATACAGCTGCCGGCAAAACCTGTAATGCTAAAAAACCTGGACATCCCACAGCATTGCCAAAAACTCTAGAAACAGCCCAACAAAGCACCTGCCCTATATAAACCAGTGCCGACACACCTGAAACCCAGAACAGCACACATAGTAGACACGGAGACTGTATTGCACATAGTGAAAGCGAGCAAGTCAACCAGGAATGAGAAGCAGACTGACAAACATAACAATACCAAAAAAATGGCAGAAACATGCCAAATAGTCCCTTCCCAAAGAGGGAAAGATAAAATCCACATTCACGGCTACCTACTTGTAAAGGAGAATCTGTACTAGTAGTGCTAGAACCAAAAATCCAAGCAATTTAAAGGGCGAGCAGCCACCGTAAAACTCAGTGAGGGACACCAGCTCCAAAAACAAGCACCTGCCACTTCGCACATTACATTCTTGCAGGGGCCTCTACCTCCCCCCATTTCAGGTGGCTCTGTCCCCTGCACCTCCAAGATTAAATATAAGCAACTCCAGGTTGCTGAGACTTGCACTGTTGGGCTGTCCCATGTCAGGCTTGTACACATGTCTGGCAGTTCAGTGTCATGAAGACGGTTTTGAGATATTGGCTGTCAGGCAGTTGCATGTCAGAATTCTGTAGGGCTGCCCTTCTATACACCTTCCCTCCATTTCTTCTGCTCCATAAGGTGGTCGTTGAGCTACGGAGGGACTGGTTGTCTTTGATTCTTATAGCCCCATACTTGCCTTACCAGTTCTGTTGCCAGGACATCCTCCGTTGCAAACCATTATGGCTATTATCACTCCATATGGACCTGCGGATGCGGTCCAAAGAGATGGTCAGGTATCCAGATCTGCAGTCGGCATCTAGAAGTCTGGTCCCTGAGCAGCTTAAATTCAAGGCCCTTGGACTTACCAGGGACTTTGTCAAGCTTCTGGAGTTGTCTCAGAAGGATTTGACTCCCAAAACTTACAATTGTAAGTAGAATAAGTTCTTTTTCTGGTGTGCAGAGTGTGGATTTTTGCCAGCTCACCTACTTGATGAAGCATATTCTCGACAGCCTGTGGTTCAGAAAGGTACACCTGATTGCTGTCTCAGCATAACTGGCGAAGGCTTGTGGCCCAGGAGTAAGTGGTCGCTTGCTTTTTCAAAGGCCTGTAACATTTGTTTCTTCTGGCAAACAAATGGCTTTCAACATGGGACATAATACTACTGCTAAGTCAGTGTATGAGCAGGCCATTTGAGCCTGTTGTCAATTTTGGTTGCAGTCAGCTCGACCAGATAGGTGTGTGCCATCTTTATCTGTGGAGTCACCTTATCTGGCTTTCCATGTGAAAAAGGCTGTCCTGCAGCCCCCTCGTGAAATTCCTCTCCAGGGAGTTTTCTAATTCCATCTGAACCAGGCTTTGATTTTGAAGCCCCATACTTCGGGTGCAGGGCGGACGCTCCACACACATGATGTCTGTAGGGTCCTGCTCTATTACCATGAATGTAAGGCAGAATTTTGTGGTGAGGCTTGTTAGCTGTTTGTTACCCCTAGGCAGACAGGTAGCCAAAGAGATGGATACAAGTGGATCACATCCTGCATTGCTGTGTGTTACCAGTTGGCTGGGAATGAACCACCTGGAGGGTTACTAGCTATATTGCTACCTCTGTTGCAGCTGTCAGGTATATTGCCATTGCAGAGATCTGTAGGACTGGTGTAATGTGCGCACACATTCACATCCATTACAGCATCAATATTTATTTATTACAGTCTTGGAATTTGACATACTTTTGAGTCTGAGACTCATTTACAAAGGTTCCACATCCAAAAGAAATCATAACAATCAGCTAAATACAACAATGTAACTAAAATATGACATGGATATAACAAAAAAAAACAAACAATCGGAGCAGTCATTATATCAGACTTTGTCAAAGTTGGCAAATAAGAACCAAAAATAGGTACCAGGGTAAAAGCTAAGATAAAATACAATAATGTATCAGTGTGTGATAATAGGCGGTCAAGAATAACTTTGTCGAAGTCAATAGATTAATATGGGTCAGCCAAGACAAATAAAAAGGAGCAGTGAAAAATGGGAAAGAGGGAGGAGGGGGAATAGGTGGAAATCAGGGTTCAGGAGCTACAGAGTGAGGTGAAGTAGCAAGGAAGCACGTCAAGAGAGAGGTACCTATTGGGGGGAGGGGTTGGGAGAGTGGCAGCTGTTAAGCCAGGAAATGAGGGGATACGTAAGGGTGAAGTAGCTTAAGTTGGGCAGTCGCAGCGGTTGAGAGAAAGAAGGTACTGGCTGAGGTTGTGTTTAAACTGCCCTAACTTGGAGGCAGTTTGTACATCAAGAGGGAGATCAGATAGCAGCTGTGTAGAGAAAGGCCTACTGCGCTTGATTAGTCCGACAGAGTGAGGCCTGATAGGTAGGTCTAATTGCGCTTCTCGTCCCTTGAGGAGTAGGTTACTGGGGTAAGGAGGTGTTGTGTTGGAGGGGTTAGACTCAGACAGATCTTCTTACCTAGTAGGCAGGTCTGGTACACGATCCTGCCACTAAGATTCAGCCAGCAGGTTTGAGTATACAGATCGCAGATGTGGGTGTACCTGTGAGCCCCAGAAACTAATTGGCAGGCCTTATTGAGGGCAACCTTAATACGTTTAAATGAAGTGTCGGTATCTGCTCCATAAATGACTAGCTCATAGTGTAAAAGAGAGAGGACAGAGCTGTTGACAGCAAGACTGAGTACATCGGGGTTAGGCTCATCACTGTCCTACTGCTTTAGGGTCCTTAAGTCTGTTCACCTGTTTTATTTAGTATAATTTTTCCCTGTGGCACACCAGAGGCTCAGCCTCCACTCTCCCCAAGCCTCCTCCTCGCCCCCAGCACTTACCTCTGCTCAGCAATCCCACTGGCTTACCCCCCAGGGTGGGGCCATCCCACCGACACGATGCCGTCACAACGCTGGTACAAGGATACCAGCATGGGTCTCCTACCGGCATTGCCTTCTCGAACTGCCACCCAGGGCAGGGTGTGGGGTCGGGTTGATGGATGCCAGTGTCAGGTCGGCCAGGAGGAGGTATGGTGGGCGTTCAGGACAGGATGAGTGGGGCGTCATGAATGGCGGCCGCTGTTTTTCCCCAAACACTCCATGGGGGGCCGTAACGTGCAATGACATAATGCGCCGAAGCAGCAACGTCTGCCATGCCCCCTTCCCATCTAGGCATCATAATCCATGGATCCCCCAGCCTCTGCCAGGGATCAGTCAGGCACCGAATGCACCTCAACCGTCCCTCCCGAAGGAGGAGAGCAGTCGAGGGACACTCAGTCCTCCTCCCACCAGCCGGCCCTCTGACTCTCGGGTCCGTTCACAAACCTGGGATGTCTGTGTCGCAAGCAGAGATCTTACTGCTGCTCCGGCAGGCCGGCGTCTGTTCACCTAAAAAGTTTGAGCTCTGTGCCTTGTTTCCCTCCTCCTGAGGACTTTAGGAAGAATCTGCCTAAATAATGACAGTGAACTGAATCTAAGTAGTTACAAGAATAGGTTATTAACATGTAGCAGTAGTTCTGCTACTAGTATGCAGTTCACATCCACACAACACCCCCCGCCACCCCAAAACAAGACTTGCTTTGGATACTTGTTTCGAGCATGCAGATTGAAGACTAGTTGGGGGGTGGAGCCAGAGGACTGCATGACTGGGTGGAAGGAATCAAGTTTGAATATTGTTTCTGATGACTGACCATACTCGGAGAAGGATTGCCTAAGTGTGGATGTGAACTGAAAACTGATAGTAGAACCGTGGTTACTAGTAAGTAACCTACTCTTCTTTGGCTGTCATGGAATACTGCTTTTATTGGTAATAGAAAATAAATTCTATATTGTTACATGCCCTTTTGTTTCCCTTTCCATGCAGGTCATGTATTCTAATGCTTTGAACATTTTTTCATTAATTATCTAGCTATGTGGTGCCCTTAAATCTATACTATGTTCCCGGTTCCTCAGCAGCTACTGCTCTTTTCTTTCGTATTTCCAAGACATCCTATGACATCAGTTACACTGTTCCATGTTACTTATCTAAATGGCTTAAAATGCCGTTAACTGATATCATTGAATGTTTAAGCAGTATGAAAAGAATGCACTAGCGGAATAGAGAAGGATTCAAGGTGGTTACAAAGGCAAAAAAAAAAGATTTTTTTTTAATGAAAAAGGCAAAAAAATTAAACTATAGGATATCCAGTTAAGTGCTTTTAGCGCCAAAAAGATAGCAGGTGGAAAATGTTAGCAATTTTTAGAAGTAGTCCAAATTTTTTATTTCTAAGGTGTTTTTTATTCTTGGTGCTTATTAGATGATTTTCCACCTGATAGTATTGGATGTGATGTGAAAAGCAGTGCTTCAGGTGGAAGCAGAAATATCTAGTTTTATTGCTCCCACTACATCATCAGAATGTGACGTCACTTGTAACATCACAAGCCCTGCTGCTTGATCAGTAACATGTCACAAGTTACCAGTCAAGCAGCAGGAGATTGGCTCTTCATTACTTGTGATGTCACGGTCATTGAGGTCACACATCTGATGATGAATTGGGAGAAATAGAATTATGTCACCCTCCATGGAGAGTGTTGTTCCACACATCACACCTAGTAATGTCAGATAGAAAATCCTCTAATTAGCAAGATGGAAAAAAAAAAACAACTTTGAATGGAAAGTGTAGGCTGGCCACCTCTGAAAGTTACTGTTAATTCTAGACAGCGCACACTCTCTAAAAGGGAAACAGGAGGGCTGTCTAAAGGTATAAAAACTGTTTCCTGTTTGTTTATTTGAATTTTGGTAACCCGGTGAACACACTGAGACAATACAGTCCCTTTTTCAGGGTGACCAGGGTAGTGCAATACATTGACAAAGTGATTTCATAGTGCTATACATTGACAAAGACATTGCAGGAGCAGTGGTTACGTTTCCTTTCAGTTTCAACCTATTATCTTAATACTACCCATAATAGAGCTGCTGTCTTGTAACCGATTCCATCTAGTGGTTTCCCACAGTAGGAGTGGTAAGATGTAGTTCCATTCATATATGTGGAAATATGTATAAATAAATATGTATATGTTGCCCTTTTTTTTTTTTTTTTTTAAGGTATTTGATCTGCGTCAGTGTCACCGTCAGATGCAACAACAGGCTGCCACAGCACAAGCTGCAGCTGCTGCCCAAGCGGCAGCTGTGGCTGGAAATATCCCTGGACCAGGCTCAGTTGGTGGCATTGCTCCAGCTATCAGTAAGTCCCATTTAAGTTTCTTTATCCATTGTTTGTAATTTGTTTATACTTATACTACTGCCACCCCACCCCCACGTTCCTCTGGCTATGTCATAGTCACTGCACGCTAACTTCAAGAGTTCCATGCTAGCAGTGTTAAAACTGAGGCAGAGTGGAACTTGGGAAGGCATTGTGGTCTAGTGGTTAGATCACAGGCCTGGGGAGCAGATGACCAAGATTTAAATTCCATGATCTTCCTCTAATCAGTCTTCTCCATAGAGTCTAACTCTTGGGTCCATGCCAAAAACTTAAGGACCCCAAGGGAGACAGTCTTTTCAGCCAGGGCTTCAGCACTAGTTACTGGCATGGGTGCATGCATGACATTGTGTGGTGCCCCGTGACTGCCAGTAACAATTACTAATGCCGTAGCCTATTTCAGTTCTGTTTTTCCCGCTACTGAGTGTGCACCGTGGGAGCAGATGGCTTACCTCAGTTTGTCCTCGCTTTATTTTCTGAGAGAATGACTAAGTCGTCGAAGAAAGGCAATAAATCTGACCTTTTTGGTCATTGTCGCTGTGGAAACAGAGTTAGCAAATATGCTTTGCCTTCCTATGTCCTGACCCGACAGATTCCTGCGATGCCTGCTATTTGCTTGGTTGCTACATGCTGTAACATAACTATCTGAAGCTGGGTCATCCAGTCCCCTACCTTTGGAGGTAGGTATCAATTCAGGATGTCTCTAGGCAGGTCTTTGGACTATTGCCCCAGATCCCCTCACTGCTCTTTTAAGTCAGCTGAGGTATATCACTCTTGCTGCACCCACCATCTTCAGTGAAGGTATCCAATGGACTATCGGCTCCTCCTGGACAGCTGGTGGAGAACCCACAGCGATCTGTTTGCCGTGGGCCCTTGGTGACATGAATCACTGGTATTGCTGCAGCATTGTTTGCGGTGTTGGTGGTGCGGTCAGTGCCAGTGTCTGCCACGGTGTCGATCTTGTACTCCTTGCAAGAGGTTGATGGCTGAGCTGTGGAACAGCTCGGTGGCAGAGGTGGTGGGTGCCAGAATCATCAGTGACTTCAGACAGATGGGACAAAGCCTAAAAGTGACCCGGGGGAGTAGCAGTAAGGCTTGAAAGCATGGGAGGGGGTATTGGGGGCAAATAATCCTGATAGACACTAGGTCTCTGGTTAGTATAGGGTATTACGGGCAAACTGAATGGATCAAGGGTCTCTTTTCTGCCATCATTTTCCATGCTTCAGTGCCAGTTTTGGTGCTGCTGTTAGTGCTGGGGACAGACCCAGTGCCAGGGATATTGTCGCTCCGGATGTCTGCATTGGTAGCAGTGCCGAGTCAGAGAGCCGTGACGGTCCCATTGCCGAGTTCTCTTCTGGCTCTGATAGAGGTGTCTGCGCCAGACAGAAGTCGGGTCTTTCAGTGGGAACTGCCTAGTCATGGACATGCACCGTCTGGCCCCAGGGCATCCCCCTGGTCATTGTTCTGCCACTTCTGTTGTAGGAATGTCGGAAGCGGGAGTCTCTGCTGGATCCTCCCGTAGGGCAAGAGAATCTCCAGAGCCTCAAGGCCATTCTCAAGATATGGGTACTGCAGCCCATCAGACTGCACCTTCCTTCAGGCCTGTGCCTCGTGAGTGGATTGACAGGCTGCCTGCATCCTGTGAGGCTCCAAGCCCTCTGAGACAGGGGTGGAGACTGTAGAAATGTGGTACAGGGAGTCCGACAGGACCCCGTTCAGGGCACCTTCATGTTTCCCACCCAAGTGGTTTCCCCAGTTCCTCTCCTTCTGGCCTTTGCTGCTGAATACTTTCTGTACCAGAAGTTTGTGCGGAAGATGTTGCAAGCGCTGGGAGCTCCTTGCTGTACTCCTGTTGCCCTGCTGTTGGGACTCCTAGGAGGTCCCAGTTCTAATAGCACTATTGTTCCTTCCTATTACAGGGCCATGGAGGAGGCAATGAGGGCTCTGTAGAGGCATCCATCTACCACCCATCCCATCACCAGGGACTGCCTTGTCACGTATTGCATACCCTCAGGGTCAACTGGAGATGCACTTCACCCCATTCATGGGCTCAAGCTTCTCCAGATTTGGACTGGCCCACAGCGCCTGACCAGTGAGTACCCTCCCAGTCCATACTCCAGGAGTTTTGATACACTGGGAAGGGTTCTTACCTCCGCCAGGTCACTGTTGTACATATTGTCCATTTCCTCACATCAGGCTCATATGGTGGCATACCAGCCAGTGGTTGCAGGTGCATAGCTTGCTCTCTGCAGTGCTTTCTTGCAAGTCCACCAGACGGACCATGGACGTTTCCATATGGGGGTGGAAGCAGCTCATCACCATTTGAGGGTGTTGTATGACACCGTCGAGATGGCATCCAGAATTGTTGGATTGGCTGTCTTTATCAGATGGGGGCTTGTGTCTTCTCCCTGCATGTCAAGCAGCAGCTTTCGGGGATATCTCCTGCCCTGAACCTCAGGAGCCATCGCATGACCCAGAGCAGTGCTGAGTCTGTTAAGACCCAGAAGTGCCCCCCCACCCGAGGTTTTCTTCCCCCATTCAGAGGACTGAGGCTGTTGTGAGACCCAGGGTTGAGCAGGCTCCTGCCTCATAAAAAGCGAAGTCTGGTAAACTGACCCTAGAATGTGATTCCATGGAGAAGACTGATTCGAGGAAAATAAAAAGTTACAGTAATGAAGATCTTCATACATAACTTTTCCATAGAGTACCACTCACCCGCCCACTGTATCCCTATCTTAGAGCCAGGGCTACAGTGGCTGCTTACCCCAGTGAGAGGACTGTGCCTTGCTGATAGTCATTCTTCTGCTGTCTGCTTTTTCTCTTGCAGATGTTTCAAACCCCAGGAAAGCTTACTGTATTCTGACTTCTGCAGTATGGTCTCATCATAAGACTGCCCCAGGGCCGAAATGGTTCATTGAACTTATGCTGATTATAGACTGTTAGGCTCGAGCTCAGTTTTCAAACCACTGTCCCTGGTAAACATTCTCAGATTCTTTACTCCGCTTGCCTAGTACAGATGCGTTCGAGAACTCTCCTTCATCTTTCTTAAAGATTTTATTTTCTCATTTTTTTGAAGTAAACTTTTATTTCTGTTCGTTTTTAAAGTACTGTCCTTGAGTTTATAGGTAGATTAGTCTAGATTTAGTGTTATTCCAGTAAATTTGTCGGTTTCTTGCTGTTTGGTTTAACAGGGAGGAAACCGAGAATTTATTTCTGTTTTAGGAGGTAGATTTTTTATTTAAAGTCTTCCCTGGACCGGTTTGTTAAATTTGGAGAGAAACCGGGGTAACTCTTGGTTCTCTCTCCTGTTGCTAAACTAACCATGGGGAAAAAAAGTGTTCTTTGTTTACCTGTATGGGTTTCTAACTCTCAGAAAACCCACTTTTGAGTGTTTTCTGTTTATGTCACGTCACTACCCAAGAAAAGAACCGGCACAGTGGGTTTTCAGCATTGTACAGAGTGTGGTGAACCATTTGCTAAAGCAGATCCTCACTTGATTTGTGTTTTCTGTCTAGGGTTTGACCACCTGAAGGCAGATTGTGAGATTTGTCAAAAAAAAAAAAAAAAAAAATTTTCTTCAGTCGACACATGATAGGCGATTTAACCGACTGAAGGAAAAAATGTCCGTTAAGGCTGCTGACCCAGCTTCGGATAAACCTTCCTCTTCTCAAAAGGAAAAACCGATGGAACCGGTTGAGCAGCCCTCTGACCTGGGTGATGGTTCCTCGGGGAGAAAAAGATCCACATACACTGCCACTGGACTGGTAAGTTCTGCAAAGAAGAAAAGGAAGGAAAAACACTTGGTTAAGGAACCACAACTGACAAACCCGTCTCTTCCAACCGCAGAGGAGATAGCAAATGCTATCAGGATTATTCAGGCACTGCAAACCGGTACCGAGGCCCTGGTTCAGCGTCCCGGTTCACAGGCCTCCGTTCAGGACCAGGGTTCTTCCTCGGTTCCCAGTTCATTCGAGCATTTCCCTGGGGGTTATGCTGAGGGTGAAGATGAGGATGATGATGATGACTTTGGGGAGCTTCCTGAACCAGATGTATCCCTTGATCCCTATCGTCCTGACTCCCCTGATAAGGGAGCCGAGGATTTTTCTACCCACTTTGCTTTTATGAAGCAAGAAGCACAAACTCTGGACCTTTCCACCCAGGAATCCAGAGGAGGAGGAGGAGGAGCCAGACTACATGGAAATGATGGATGTGCCAACAACGAAAAGGTGGTTGTTGCCCATCCACAAATCCATGAAGAGACAGGCCTCTAGAATCTTGCAGACCCCCACATCCATCCCCTCAGTGGACAAGAGGATGGACAGGAAGTACTGGGTTGCCAAGTCTGGAGCAGAGTTTCTTTTTGGACATCCCAGCCATGAAGGGGTGGTACAGGCTGCTGCATGTGACAAAGCAGGTATTCCCCTGGCATCACACCCACCTGATAAGGATTCCAGAAAGATGGACTCTATGGCCAAGAAATCCTATCTGGGTGCCTCTTTGGCCATCAGACAGGCAACATATATGGCTTATGTGTCCAGATACCAAAAGAGTCTCTGGAACACAGTCTTGGAGATTGCCAAGGCGTGCCCTGAACCCATGGCATCAGACCGGTCTGAAGCTGTAAGAAGAGGCATAGAGGCTTCAAAATGCCAGTTTCGAATGGCAGTAGATGCCAATGACATAGCAGCCAGGCAAATGGCAACCTCAGTGTCTCTGAGGAGGTATGCTTTGCTGAGGTCCACTAATTTGTCCCAGGACACCCAGACAAAGGCATTGGATTTTCCTTGTGAGCCCACATCTCTCTGTGGTGAGCAAACAGAGACTTAGATGAAGAAGATGGATGAATACAAGGTGGCCTATAAGAGTGCTGCTGCAAAAGAGAAAGGAGCAACCCCTCAGAAGTACCAAAGCAAAGGGGGGCAGGGGTAGAACCCACTATAGGCCTTTCTTCCAGGCTCAGGCATCGCCAGCCTTCCAGCCTCAGAGAGGGTACTTCAGGTTGGAGGCAGAAAGGGCAGCAGCCGTACTGGCCCCAGCACTCAGCCAAGCACACAGTCCAAGCAGACCCCCCTGAGAGGTTTGCCAGGGTCGCCTCCCCATTTCCAGTAGGAGGCAGGCTGGCCCACTATCTCCAGGCTTGGGAATCCATCACTACAGACAAGTGGGTCCTGGCAGTAGTGGGTCAGGGGCTTGCCTTCGGCTTCAGGGTTTTTCCCAAGCTGAGGGCAAGACTCTTCAGACCTGCCAGTCTATCATAAGCAACCCTGTTGGAGGAAGAAGTAGCAAAACTAATTCAGGAAAAGGCAGTAGAGCCTGTTCCCTTAACCCAGAGGGGAAAGTGTCTCTACTTCAGATACTTCCTCACCCTAAAGAAAACAGGGGAGTGGCGACCCATACTGGATCTCAGACACTTAAACAAACATTTGAGAAAGCCAAAGTTCAAAACGGTAACCCTGGCTACCATTCTCCCTACACTCAGGAAAGGAGATTGGCTGGCATCTCTGGACTTGAAGGACGCCTACTTCTATATTCCCATCAGGCAATCACACAGAAAGTACTTTAGGTTCAGATTGCAATCAGATCACTACCAGTTCAAAGCCATGCCTTTCGGCCTGACATCCGCTCCAGGAGTGTTCACCAAGTGCCTAGCAGTAGTGGTGGCACACCTAAGGAGACAAGAGAGTACAGTCTTCCCATACCTAGACAACTGGCCGGTAGTAGGCCAGTCCCCTCAACAGGTAAGAGATGCACTGACCATCACTCAGGATACTCTGGGTGCACTGGGCTTCCTGGTAAACCAGAAAAAGTCAGTGCTAATACCAGTTCAACTTCTGGAGTTCATAGAAGAGGAACTAGACACACTGAGAGGAAGGGCCTTCCTCGCTCAGTGAAAGGTAGACAGCTTGGTTCAGCTGGCAAGCTCCTTCCAACTTCATGCCCCTAGACCAGCAAGGCATTTTCTCCAGCTGTTGGGTTACATGGCTGCATCAGCAGCAGCAGTGTCAGGGTCAAGATTCCAGATGAGGGACATTCAGTTCCATCTCAGGGCTCACTGGTCTCAGAGAAGAGACTCCCTGTCAAAAATGGTATCAGTCACAGGAACCCTGCTTCAAGCTCTGTAATGGTGGCAGGAAAAGGACAACCTCAGAGAAGGTGTGTCCTTCCTCCAGTTGCCACCAGCAGCAGTCTTGACAACAGATGCCTCCCTCCTGGGATGGGACGCCAGCCTAGGAGAGCATACTGCTCACATTACCTGGCTCCAGCAGGAGTCTCTGATGCACATAAACTTGCTGGAACTCAGGGAAGTTTACCTGGGCATTCAGTCTTTCGCTTCAGTGCTGCAGGGCAAAGAGGTTCAAGACAGGACAGGTAATACAACCACAATGTAGTACATCAACAAACGAGGACACAAGGTCTCCCCCCAGTGCACAGAGGCCATGAAAGTCTGGAACTTGGCTTATTCCTAGGGACCTCTCAACAGTTCATCTCCCAGGGAAGGACAACGTCCTTGCAGACACCCTCAGCAGGATCAATCAGAACCACCACGAGTGGTCACTAAACAGGCAGGTTCTGCAAGTGGTGTTCAGGAGGTGGGGCACTCCAGAGGTGGACCTCTACGCAGCCTCAGACAATCACCATCTGCCACTGTTCTGTTGTAGGCCTCCTGCACTGGGTACAGTGCCTCTAGATGCACTCCTGTTGGATTGGACAGGGAAATTTCTGTATGCTTCCCCTTCCCCTGCTGCTCGGAGTGCTGAACAAGCTCAAGGTTCAGCCATCAACACTGATCCTCATGGCTCCAGACTGGGCCAGGCAGCCTTGGTACTCCCTGCTACTGACCCTGTCAATCTCCAAGCCAAAGCCAATATCCCTACCCAGGAGGCATAACCTGCTGACCTCGTCTCAGGGCAGGTCCTGTCCCCAATCTTCAGTCCCTCAGACTCGGAGCTTGGCTCTTAAGGACTTAGAATATGCTGATCTGCATCTCTCCGAAGGGGCGCTGGAGGTCCTTAGGGTTTCTAGAAAACCCTCTACCAAAAAGACCTACTTCTCTAAATGGAAGAGGTTTTCCATTTGGTGCCAACAGAGACAGATAGACCACCACCAGGCAGGCTTGTCAGTAGTTTTGGACTACCTGGCACACTTGCATTCCCTTGGCCTTCGATCTTCCACCCTTAAGGTACACCTAGCAGCATTCTCTGCATACCTCTCTGCTGTAAAAGAGTATCCCTGGCTACCAGCCAGGTATTCGGAAAGTTTTTCAAGGGTCTACTGCACTTGCATCCCCCTCACAGGGAATCCACTCCTGCATGGGACCTTAATATATGCATTGGTCAGCTCACACAACCACCGTTCGAACCCATGTCCTCAGCAGAGCTGAAGTATGTGACATGGAAAACAGTGTTCCTGGTAGCCATCAACTCAGCCAGGAGGATCAGTGAGCTCCAGGCCTTGTCTACAGAACCAAATTACGTAGCAGTCCATAGGGACCAGGTGGTCTTTAGAACTAATAGGAAGTTCCTCCCCAAGGTGATCTCGGACTTTCACCTGAATCAGTCCATCACTTTACCAGAATTTTTTAATTGACCGCTCCAGTTCAGGGGAGCGCAGACTGCATAGCCTTGATGTCAAGAGACATATAAGCTATTACTTGGATCACACAAAGAGCCACAGGCAGGATAGCACTCAGCTTTTCCTGACCTATGGAGAGGTGGGGAAGGGCAAATCCACCTCAAAGAGGACCATTGCCCATTGGATTGTTGCCTGTATCCAATTTTGCTACAGCAGAGTAGGTAAAGAGCCTTCAGTAGGCTTCAGGGCCCACTCTGCAAGGGGTACAGCTGCTTCCATAGCAGCTGCAAGAGATATCTCTTTATTAGAAATCTGCAAAGCAGCTACCTGGAAAACAGTTCACACCTTTACCAAGCACTACAGCCTGGATGCCCAGGCCAGAAGTGATGCTAGGTTTGACACAGCAGTGCTGCGGAGCTTGTTTCCTAAATAGGTTCTCTACCCTCCTCCAGCTGTACTGCTTGGGTAGTTTGCAGAAGTCAGAATACAGTAAGATTTCCTAGGGTTTGAAGAAAAAATTACTTGCCATAGTAATCTTGTTTCTTCCAAGGGAATCTTACTGTATTCTGAGCTCCCAACCTACCTCCCCTGCTAGAACCTATGGGCACTGCAGCACAGCTGTCCATGTTGTTTGAAACCTATGGGTGTTTCTTTATTGGGTTAGTGACCTGAGTCTTAGTGATGCCCACATTTTTAAATAAAGGGGGATTGTTGGTGTTGGGTGTTGTTTATTGGTTAGTTAATTATTAGCATACTTTAGATAGCTTGTTATTATATTTGCTCCATAAGAATCTGACGGTTGTCGAATGTTTACCAGGGACAGTGGTTTGAAAACCGAGCTCAAGCCTAACATTCCATGATTAGCATAGGTTCTATTAACCATTTTAAAGCTACTAACAGTCCCTGTTTTCCCAGGACAGTCCCTGTTTTAGGCAGCATGTTCCAGTGTCCCCACAAGTTTTGCAAAATGTCACTTTTGTCCTGGTTTTTGCTTACTTGTCCCAGTTTTGTCCCTTTTTTTATGCTGACTGCTAATCCGTGAGTGACAGTTATTTCAGCACCACTGTGGTGCTGCTCGGGCTAGACAGCAGTTTGCAACTTCAATCCCTGCGCCTGTGTTGCACCGCAAGCATGTCAGAGGGAGCACAGTGTAAATCATGTTCCTTCCTATTAGATTAGACTGAGAAGTAGTGCAGACTAGTGCATGTGGACGTCTGCCTGCCAGCAGCTGAGAGGGACTCCAGACAGAGAAGAGACTGGCAACAGTGAACCAAGGTACCTGAACCTGATCAGCTGTAGGGAAGTGTGTGAAAACAATCTGGTGTCGTGGTGGGAGTCACTGAAGTGAAGTTTGCTCAGCAAATTAAGTGAGTGTAAGCAGGTTGGATGGGACTGTCAGGAGGAGCAGTACATGCAGCTCGAATGTCTGATCACAATTTAATGCAGGTTTGCTTCTAATGAAGTTTCTGTACATCATGATTTGGAACTTGCTGCAGCAGAATGATGTATGGTTTTAATCTGGATGTTTGCTATGTTTCTTTGGGGTGGCATGGCCAGAGCAACAGCAGAATTTAATTGTGTGCAGCGTTGGTGTGGCGGTGCCTGTGGGAGTGACATTTGGGGGGTCATGGTCAGGATGGACCGTCCCAGTGTTAGGCCTCGGAAAGTTGGTAGCCTCCGGGCAGTCCTGTGGTAAGTCCATACTGCAGAAGTCAGACTACAGTAAGATTCCCTTGGAAGAAACAAGATTACTATGGTAAGCAATTTTTTCTTCAGCCTTCACAAAATTTCCCAGAAATAAAAAACAATGTTTTTCTTACCCCAGGAGTCCTTTAGCATCAGTAACTACAGCAGTTAGCTGGCTAGGTGCAACTGCCCCGGAGATATGCCTTTAAGAGAATTTATTTAAATGAGCTTGGGCATTAGCTAATCAGAAAACAGGAGGGGAGTGAGCTGAGTGAGAGCAGCCTGAAGGGCTTCAGAATTTTTTTCTCCGCTGATTGAGCAACATTGCCTCTGAAGTGCCTCTCAATTTGCCTTGTTGACAGCCTCCTAATCGCTTATCTTGGTAAAGTTTTCCTCATAAATTTCTTTCTTTAGTGTGCTGATTGAAAGTTTACGGTTTTTGTTAGTGGTTGTGTTTTTTCACGCAATTGCGCTAATTTTACTGCAACTGCTCTATTTTTACATTATTTTTTACTGCATCCACTTAAATTATATTCGTTTTTTTACTGCAGATGCTTAATTTTGAAAGTTCTTCACTTTTTTAACGTAATTCGTGACGGAATCGTCACATTTCTTCATTTTGCCTTATTTTTTACCTCAGACCTCGCAGCCTCTACCACGAGGCAATCAATTGGATTTCAAACTTTGACAGTTGCCTCTGGGTTTTCTGAGGATTGGCATTATCAGAGAATCCCATATTTAAATAATACTGGACCTAAAGGTGTCATCTGTCATGGGACTGGCTTCACAGCATCAACAGAAACCTGTGCACAGTTTGACTGGTATTGCTGGGTTTTCTATTAGATTGGCATTGGTATAGATCCCAGTACTATAAAAAAAAAAGTATAATAAAATAGAGTTATTAAACTGTGACAGGACTGACTTTGCAGCATTTCACAGAAACCTGTACTCAGTTGTTGCTTGTCCAGGTCTCGGGTTCTCTTTGTACAATTGGCTAATAGCAAAGAAACCTAATAGATATTATGGCTGAGGAGAAATCAAAGGCTACAGATGAGGGACCATCTAACAGGGGTGCAGATGAAGCCTCCAGATCCCAGTCAAAAAATAAAGCTTCCAAAGGGGCTGATGAAGTTCCTCACAAATTAAAAAATAATGAAAGTGATGAAAAAAGGAAGCTTGATCAAGCTGCTGATGAAGTGGCTAAAAAGAAACTGTCAAGAAAAAAAAAAAGCCCCTGTTCCTCCTGGGAAAGCCAATAGTGAGACAACAGGCAGCTTAAAGCATAAAGAAAAAACAAAACCTATACAACCTGGGTCTGCGCAGGATCTCCCATCTGTGCAAGACTTGGCAAAAGCATGGCAACTTTTTCAGACCCTACAAAAGATGGGGCCTATATTTACTGGGGCTGGCAAGCACTCTTCCATAGTTCTCTCTTCCAGAGACTGAGGGTGATGCAGATGACGAAGAACATTTTTAAGATGCTCCTGACATGGATTTTGAGGGCCTTGCGCCCCGTGAGTCCCCGGATCCTCCATTCGGAGCCCCCCTCCCCGGGTGATCAGGAGGATTCCTCTTCTATGTTTACATTTTTACAAAATATGCTAGACATCCTGGACCTCCCTGCGCAGGACCCCATCCAGGACGTTGATGAGGATGAAGATTATAGGGAGATGAGAGGTCTCTCAACCCCCAAGACCCTGGTCATCCCTATCAATAATGCATTCAGAAAAAATACCTTAAAATTGCTTCAAACCCCCACTTCAGTTGCAGGGGTTGACAAACGGGTTGAGAAAAAATACAGATTGTCTAGAATGGGTACCGAGTTTCTGTCTGTACACCCTAGCCACGAGAGTATAGTACAGCAGGCAGCTTGTGAGAAAGCTGGGGTCTCCTTGTCCCCCTTACCTCCAGACAAGGACTCCCAAGAAAATTGACTTTATAGCAGAGAAAATGTATGCCACAGCTTCCCTGCTGATCAGACTTTCTTCGTACATGGCTTTCACAGCCAGATATCAAAAGCCCTATCGTAGTCTGTCCTGGCCATTGCCCACAGTGGGTCAGATTCTATGGTGCAGAAGCTGGTGGATATGACACAAGCTGTCCTGGAAGCTACCAAATACCAATTCCACATGGCAGACAACAACAATTATGCCACCTCCAGGGCAGTGGCCCAAGCCATCTCTCTGAGGCGCTTTGCCTGGCTTAGAACTACCAGTCTGACCCCAGACACCCAGTCTAAGGCCATGGACTTTCCCTGTGTTCAGAACATGTTGGTCGATTCTAGAATGACTGACTATATGAAAAAGGTTGACGAGTACAAGGCCTACTGGAAGAGTCACTCCTCTAAACCTAAGCCTACTGCCCCTCAGAGATCCCGACCCAGGGGCAGTGGAAGCAGCAGTTTTTTTTCCCCAGGCCTTACAATCCTTATCCCCAGTCTGACTTTTTTCAGTACAGGGGGTCTTTCAGAGGGAGAGACAGAAGGGGCCAGAGAAGGGCCACCTCTACCCAGCCTGCAGCCTCGCAGTCTGAGTCCTGATGTGAGTGTCCAGGTGGCCTCCCAACTTACAGTGGAAGGCAGACTCTCCTACTATCTTCAGAACTGGTCCCTCGTTAAGTCAGACAAGTGGGTTCTGGAGATAGTGGAGAAGGATCTGCCACTACAGGTCAAGCAGATGCCAGACCTCAAGCGTACCCAGGTGTCAAAACCTCTGTCCTCAACACAGGTTCTACTGTTGGAATTGGAGGTATAAAACCTTCTAGCTCTCCGAGCAGTGGAAAGGGTCCCGGCCCACGAGAAGGACAAGGGCCTCTACTCCAGTTACTTTCTGACACAAAAGAAAACTGGGGAGTGGCGATCTATCTTAGATCTCAGATATTTAACAAACATCTGAAAAAACCCAAATTCAGAATGGTCACTCTGCCACTAGCCATACAGTCCTTACAGCAGGGAGACTGGCTAGCCTCCCTGGACTTAAGGGACGCTTACTTCCACATACCCATAAGTAGGTCTCACAGGAAGTTCCTCAGATTCAAACTCCCTTCGGGCCACTATCAGTTCGCCACAATGCCCTTCAGCCTGTCCACAGCCCCAAGAGTCTTTACCAAGTGCCTCGCAGTGGTGGCAGCACACCTCAGGAAACTGGGTGTCGCTCTCTGTCCCTATCTAGACGACTGGCTCATAGTGGCGAAGTCTCCTTGCCAGGTCAGGGAGTCCCTTTCCCTTACAGAATGCACTTTGGAGTCTCTGGGATTTTTGGTAAATCTAAAGAAGTCTTACCTGGAACCCACTCAGCTGCTCACCTTCATAGGAGCCCAGCTGGACACTCAGAAAGGATATGCCTTCCTCCTGCAAGAAAGAATTCAGAGTTTCCTCTCAGTGGGAGATTCTTTCATCCGGGGATGAACAAGACCAGCCAGACATTTTCTCAGGCTCCTGGGACACATGGCTTCAATGACTGCAGTGGTCCCAGGAGTCAGGTACAGGATGCGGCTCCCGCAAGCCAATTCAGAGCTCGCTGGTCTCAGAGAAGCAACAATTTTTCAAAGCTGATACCTGTGATGGAGTAGTTCCTCCAGAACCTGCTTTGGTGGAAGAACCCTGCAAATTTGCAAGCAGGGTTCCCTTCCAAGCTCCATTACCCACAAAGGTGATCACCACAGACGCCTCCCTCCTGGGGTGGGGAGCACATCTGGACAGTGCCTCAGTAAGCGGCACCTGGACTCTTGAAGAGTCACAGTTGCACATAAATCTTTTGGAACTCGGAGCAATCTTTCTAGCTCTCAAAGCATTTGCTCCCAGCATAAAAGGGCAGGCAGTACAAATTCAAACAGACAACACCTCTGCAGTGTTTTATATAAACAAGCAGGATGGTACCAGATCAGAAATACTCTGTTCGGAAACTCTGAAGCTCTGGTCTCTAGCCTTCTCCCTGGGAGTCAGCCTTTCAGCTATTCACCTCCCAGGCAAACACAATACCCTGGCAGATGCTCTAAGTCGCATCAGTCAAGGCCAGAGCGAATGGACTCTGAGCAAGCAAGTACTAGCCACAGTGTTCAGGTGGTGGGGCACACCAGAAGTGGATCTGTTTGCCTGTCCCCTCAACTTTCAGCTTCCCCAGTACTGTTGCAGTCCCCCAGTCCCGGGAACGCTTCCTCTGGATGCCTTGATCCTGGACTGGTCAAAGAGGTTCCCATATGCATTCCCTCCTTTTCCCCTGATACTCAGGGTATTGCTGAAACTCAGACAACAGCCTGCTTCGATGATACTGGTGGCTCCGGATTGGCCCAGGCCAGCCTGGTACCCTCTCCTTCTTTCCCTGTCGTGCAGCAGGCCAATTTGCCTGCTGCCAACTCACTCCCTGCTGACCCTTCCTCAGACAGGAGTGCATTATCCAGACATACTCTCTTCACCTCAAGGCCTGGTTTTTGAGGAATTGGAATTTCCATCCTTGCAGTACTCTGAACAGGTCCTTAAGATCCTGAGGATGGCTAAAAAAATGAACACTAAGACTAATGCAACCAAATGGAAAAGGTTTTCCCTCTGGTGCAAGAGCAAAAAGGTAGATCCCCTTTCAGCTTCAGACCTTCAGATGCTGGATTATCTGGTACATTTGCAGCCAAATGGAAAAGATTTTCCCTCTGGTGCAAGAGCAAAAAGGTTGATCCCCTTTCAACTTCAGACCCTCAGCTGAAGGATTACCTGGTACACTTGCAGGCATCAGGCTTGAAACCATCTTCCCTCAAGCTGCACCTGGCTGCAGTTTCAGCCTACCTTTTGGTGGGAAAGAAAGTCATTTTCTCCCCCACACCATTTTTGAACAGTTTTTCAAAGGCCTCTTGCACCTTCAGCCTCCAGTCAGGGGCCCAGTTCCTACTTGGAGCCTGAACCTCTGCATAGACAGGCTCATGAAACCACACTTTGAGCCTATGTCCACTGCTCATATCAAGTTTGTGACTTGGAAGACAGTTTTCCTGGTGGTCATTACCTCTGCCAGGAGGATTTCAGAACTACAGGCCCTGTTCACTGAGACAAATTACATAATTCCTCACAACGATAAAACTGAGCTCAGGACAAATAGGAAATTTCTACCAAAGGTGGTTTCAGAGATCCACCTAAACCAGTCCATTACTCTGCCTGTCTTCTTTACTGAGAAATCCACTCCTGGGGGGCAAAAACTCCACAGCTTGGATGTCAAAAGAGCACTCTTTCACTACATAGAGCATACGAGGCAGTTCAGAGGCTCTTCCACTCAGTTGTTCCTCACCTGCGGGGATGTAGGTAGAGGAAGACCAGCTCCCAAGAGAACCATCTCCTGCTGGTTGGTCTCTTGTATTAGATTCTGCTACGAAAAGGCTTGTCATCAACCTCCCATGGGGCTCAGAGCCCACTCCACTAGGGGCACTGCAGTCTCGGTGGCAGCAGCAAGGGACATACCACTTCTGAATGTCTGCAAAGCAGCTACCTGGAAATCTGTGCACGCCTTTGTGAAACACTGCAGTTTGGATGTGCATACCAGATCTAATGCCAGATTTGGCAGGGTGGTTCTGCAGAGCCTCTTTCCTAAGTAGGTTCTCTGCCCACTTCCCACTTGGTACTGTTCGGTAGTCTGCTATAGTTACTGATGCTAAAGGACTCCTGGAGTAAGAAGAAAAAATTACTCACCGCAGTAATCTTCTTTCTTCCAAGGGGTCCTTTAGCATCAGTAAGCTCCCACCCTTCCTCCCCAGTTCACCTGTCAGGAGAAGGGCTCTGTTATCAAGTCTCTTACCAAGTTTGGGGTTTTCATTGATGAGTTTCGTACTCAGGTTGTTCTTTTCCATTTCCTCTTTTTTGAATATTTGCATGTTTTTTGAGTCCTATTGATTCATTTTTGGAGCATGTGCCCCCTTTTTCCTTCGGAAAAATACTGAAGCCCTTCAGGCTGCTCTCACTCAGCTCACTCCCCTCCTGTTTATTGATTGGCTAATGCCCAAGCTCATTTAAATAAATTCTCTTAAAGGCATGCCTCCAGGGCAGTTGCACCTAGCCAGCTAACTGCTATAGTTACTGATGCTAAAGGACCCTTGGAAGAAAGAAGATTACTGCAGTGAGTAATTTTTTCTTTAGGGGTGTGGATGTGGTTCACTTATCCACACTCTGCTAGTTCCACTGGTATGATGTTATTGGCTGGACATCTTTAAGCTAAGCTAAGCTAAGCTACTCATATCACCCAGGCGGTATATCCCCTGATTTCGCCCTGTGACATCAGATCTTCTCTCCACTGGAAGAACAGGTCACCTCCTACATGACTCCCGCTTAGGTGATCTGCGCCATAGGGGAATGTTAATAAAGTCGAAGTTTTTGTTATTTCCAAGTACTTGTTAGTCAGTTCTCACAACTCTGTCTCCAGACTAACGATTGACCAGCAGAAACCAGGCTTCACATTGTGCATTAGGTGCCGGCAGAAGATGTCAGTTATCGACCCACACGACACATACATGCACTGCCTGAGAGAGCAACACAACGTGGATGGGTGCATCCTGTGCAAAAGTATGTTTCCTGAGTTCCTCAAGGACAGGAAGCTCCGACTCTCGCTGTGTCGGCCTTTGGAGCAGGATCTAAAGGACCGCCCTAAAGGCTGCAAGAAGGCCTTGGCTGCAGCTGGATCGACTGAACAGCTTGCGGCCTGTGGCAGAAGCTGCGGTTGCCACAGCGGGCACCTTCTCAGTCACGGTGCTGTTCCCTAGTGCCAGCATTGGAGAGTCTTTCACTGAAAAGTTCTGTGAACTGTATTTGGCCCTCCAGACCTTGGGGGAGAGCCCTAGCCCATCTCTAGGTCTCCTGCAGGCTAGCAGTGCCGCAGTGATGGCTAACTTCAGTCACTCCCTGATTGGAGTCCTTTGATGTTGTCCTTCCTCATCTCTGTGTTGAGCAACAGTTGGCATTGAAGTTCCTTAGAGACCAGGGTTAATCGCTGGCTTAACACCAGTCCAGGCAGCCTTGGACATGGGTGATTTACAGTGCCTGTGCTGTGGCAGCGGCTGTCTTCATGCGCTGCAAGGCCTGACTGTGTCTGTCCACCTTCATGGCAAACACCCAGCACAAGCTGTCCGATGTCCTTTTTCTGGGCACTGATTTTTTTTTTTTTTTTTTTGGCTCTCTGATGGAAGGACATCACACTCGAATCGAGAAATTCAGTGCTAGCCTGGATTCTGTAACTTTTCCCAGAATGACCAGAAAAAGAAGCCTAAGAAACAGGCTTTCAGTTACTGGCCCTTTCAGCCACGGCCTCCCCAGCTGCAGGCCCAGCAAGGGCAGTTCCAGGCCTGGCGCCCCAAAAAGAAGTTCAGGGCACTGCCATTCGGCCTATTCTCGGCACCAAGGGTTTTTACCAAGTGTCTAGCAGTGGTAGCGGCAGCCCTCAGGTGAGGGGGTCACTTCGTATACCCCTACCTGGACGATTGACTTCTTACTGCGCCAAACAGAAGACCAATTGAACAGGACCTTGGAGGAGACATTCAGCCTATTCCAGACCCTGGGCATCACCCTAAACCTGCCCAAGTCACAACCATAGCCCGCTCAAAAGCTGCAGTACATAGGAGCAGTCCTGGACACAGTCCAAGGGAGAGCTTTTCTGCTCACAGACAGAGCAGTAAGGCTAAGAGAAATTGCTTGCAGGGTACAGGACTCTGACTTGGTTCCAGCAAGAGTGGTTCTACAACTACTAGGTCACATGGCAGTAGCCATTGTTACAGTTCCACTCTCTCATCTGAACATGAAGATCCTGCAGTGGCACCTCAAGGTTCAACAGGATCAAGGTATGGACGAGCTAGAAGAGCCCATTTGGATCTCCAGTGCAGTCTGATAGTCCATGACCTGGTGGCTCACCCTGGCCTATCTGAGCATAGGAGTCCCCTTCCAGCGACCCAGTCCACAGCAGACTCTAACCACTAATGCATCAGAACTGGGATGGGGAGCACATCTTGCTTCTCATTAGACAAGGGGTTGTTGGAACTTAACGGAACGAGCTCTTCACAAAAACATTTTGGAGATGAGAGCTGTCCTGTACGCCCTTCAAGCCTTCCAAGGGGTACTCCTTCCCAGACCTCTACTGGTCCAGTCGGACAGTACCCCAGTAGTCTTTCTTCTCAGCAAGCAAGGGAGTACACATTTGTATCCCCTATGCAGAGAGGCGATGAGAGTTTGGGCTTGGGCAGTGGATCACAAGCTGGACATCACAGCAGTCCATGTTCCAGGCATCCACAACGTCCTCGCAGACAGTCTAAGTCACTCTAGGTCTCAGAGCCATGAGTGGGAACTACAGCAAGAAGTCATAGACTACCTCTTCAAAAGGTGGGTTCAGCCAGAACTGGACCTCTTTGCGTCCCCACACAACGGCAAACTGCCCAATTTCTGCTCGCTAGATCCAGGGCCTGGTATTTTCTGGCGAGACGCACTGTCCTTCTCTTGGACAGGGAGGTTTGTGTATGCTTTCTCTCCCTTCCCGCTTCTTCAGAGGGAACTGCTAAAGCTGCAGGCAGTAGAAGCTAGAATGGTACTGGTAGCACCATTCTGGCCTCAACAAATTTGGTTCCCGCTGTTGCAACAGCTGGCATCGGAACCAACAGATCTTACTTCGAGATACAGCTCTTGCAGCAGATTACACCATAAGGACTGAAGCCGGCAGGCAGCAGGACCCCACGGAAAACTTCTAGTTAGCTATACAAAGCGGGACTGCCCCCGACGTTGGCCTCGCTCCCGACGTCGGATACATCATAAAAGGAGTGGTTCCCCAGCATACCTCAGTTTTTTTCCCCACTGTCGACTCGGGCACATCGGCTCCACAGATGCCTTCAGCAGACAAACGACGCCAGAAAGAATTTTCTTAGTTTTTCCATCGATTTTTACAGCAAAACCAACAAGTACATGTCTTCTTCCCCAACTCCTTCTACAGAAGGGCACCCCACTAATTGCGATTGCGGCAAGCAGATCCCCTTCGAAGACAAGCATTCGGCCTGTGTGAGGTGCTTAGGCCCGGACCACAATACCCAGGCCTGCTCCATCTGCCAGCAGTTCAATAGTAGAACCAGGATCCGCTGCCAGAAAGCACTCCAGAGTTTTCTCTTGAAAGAGAAACTTAAGGCCATGGAGAAAGATCCATACTCTCGAGGGGAACCTTCACATAAATTGGGGAAGCACAAGGATAAGCACTGGGACAAGGATAGGGATAGCCCACCAACCGGGCTTCGGACTCCCAGGCTAGCTCCAGCTCTTCCCGGTGGGACTGATCTCCATCTTAGGCTAAGTCTCAGCCCCCCCCCAAGTTAAGGTTAGAACCTCAGGGGGCTCCAGCTCTGTTTCTCTGCAACTGCTGAGAACCAGATCTAAGGACAGCTATCCCTCAGGGTCGGCTGCCAGGTTGGAGGCTTCCGACCAGCACAAGTTAATGACTAGGCCTAGCACCGATGCCAAGGACTGACGCCGGGACACCGAACATTCGGTCTCCCAACCTCCAGAGACCTCGGACGTACCTCCAAGAAAAACTTTGGTGCTCACGTCCCTTAAGTGGATGTCAGAGGCTAAGCAGATGCCGGATCCATCATCCGCTAAATGTCCCAGGGATTCAACACCACCCCTGCCTCCGGACACTGGTCTCAGGGGGACATCGGAGCTCACGCCATCAATGACCACACGGGAGACACAGAAGACATCGGCCTGCCCGACGTCGCTCTACCAAAGGACCCGACGACGCCTCAACCGCCAGCGCCCGCCCCTATCAATGGGCAGGCACCAACACCAGGTCCTTCATCTGGCCTTAATTTACAGGAGGTTAAAGATCTGTTCACCTTTTGGTGGGACACCATCAAAAAAGGTGAGGTACTCACCAAGCCTCCCGGAGGGACCCCAGCCCCTGTGGCACCTCCCAGAGCAACAATGCCTGAACCGAAGGACTCTATACCACCACCCAGGGGGTAGGTCCAGGGACAGAAAGGCAAAGGCCAAGAGACCTCCACGCTTCAGGACTCCTTTAGGGTCCCCTAGCGATCACGGGTGCAAGAGACTCCGATGAAGATCCCGCTCTTCATCGGGCGACGATTCACGTCCTGATACCTCGGACACCTCCAAATCTCCCTCCCCTTTGGGTACCCCTTCCCCAGAGCCTCACAGTCTTCCTAGGTCACCACCTGATTGACTCATCATTCTCTGACATTATGAGGCACATTCAAGAGAACATGGGATGGGAGATGGAGGATTTAGACCCCGAATGGCAACGCCTGGCACATTACTTAAGGCAGAAAGACCCCAAGCCTGTGGTCGTTCCACCCCTGGTGGATACTTTTTGGGACGCTACCAAGGCTGCATGGAAGCACCCACATTCAACCACAGCGGTCCCCAAGAAGGTCGACAGACTTTACAGGGCCCCACTGGACGCTCCTTATTTAGCTCAGCAACCTGTGGCAGACTCTGTCGTCATTACAGCCTCGCATGACCGCTCACAAAGGCCCCAACACCTCAGCACCCAGCCACCGGACCAGGAATCCAAACAATTAGATTCGCTGAGCCGACGCATGTATGCAGCATCCACGTGCTCTCTTAGGTCCCTCAGTTATTTGACGCACATGGTGTAGTTTCAAAATGCACTGTGGGACCAGGGCCAAGACCTATTAAAGGACTTTCCTGATGGTGAGAAGAAGGAGGAGCTACTTAACCTCCTCTGTACGGGCTCGGACGTTGGGACCCAAGTCCTCCGAGCTGCTTACGACTCAGCAGACTCAGCAGTAAGAGGTGCCTCAACAGGCATTTGCCTCCGGAGACACTCCTGGTTGAGGGTCTCCGGATTTACTTCAGACATCCAGAAAGGGATCCTGGACGTCCCCTACAATGGCTCTGTGTTATTTGGTGAGGACTCCGAGGGGGTTATCACCAGACTCCCAAGATGCTGGGAAGGCGGCCAGAATGGTTCAGGCCATGTATAAATCAAGGCCTGATTCCTTTCGCAGACCACAGAACCGTTTTCGTGGCCGACAGAGCAAACAACAACCTTGGTCAGGCCAGCAGCAACACAGGGGCAACTTTGGCCGTAAAAACCAGCAGAGATTCTCTGGAGGTCAAGGTCAGAGACGCACCAAACCTACCCAACCTGCCGGAGCCAATACCGCCACATCATGACTCCTTCCCAGCCCTTGCCCCTTCCCCACCTCTGGATCAAAGGGAAAAAAGGGTCGGGGATCGACACACTTACCGCCTGTCAGGGTGACAGAGGACCACCTCCAACCAGTGGGTTCTTCAGCTTATCAGTCGAGGACACACTATAAAGTTCCTCGACCACCCACTGTCAAGACCTCCTCTGCATTCCCGTTACTCGGGACAGCATGCCCTGCTCATCCAGTGGGAGATCTCTTCACCTCTCTCCAAGAATGCCATCGAGGTCGTACCAAGGAGCCAGAGAGAAGGGGGATACTATTCCCACTTCTTCCTGGTTCCAAAGAAAACTGGGGACTTGCGCCCGATTCTAGACCTCAGCGACCTAAACATCTTCGTGATGTACAAGCGCTTTTGCTTGGTTACCCTTCCAGGTCTTATTTCCATGCTAAAGCAAGGCAGATGGCTAGCATCCCTGGATGTGCAGGACACGAATCTTCATCTTCCCAACACCCAGTCGCACAGAAAATTTCTGTGCTTCGGGTTTCTGGGATGCCATTACCAGTTCCAAGCACTCCCGTTCGGCTTGTCCTCTGTGCCACGCGTCCTTAGCAAGTGCATGGCAGTCATAGCAGTGGCCCTCAGGAGACAAAGCCATTACGTCTTCCCCTATTTGGATAACTGGTTCCTATGGCCTCCTCCCCAGAGGCACTGGAGAAGGCCATTCACGACACCTGCTCCCTATTTCAGTCTCTAGGGATCACCATCAACCAAGAGAAATCATCTCTCATTCCCTCGCAGAGACTACAGTTCATTGGCACGGTTCTGGATACCCATCAAGGGAGAGCCTTCCTGCCTGGGGACAGGGCGGAACGCATCAGGTCACTGATAAGGACTGTCACAGCACAAAATCTGATCTCCATTCGGACCATACTTTGCCTGCTCGGACATATGGCGGCTGCCATCGCCACGGTTCCCCACGCTCACCTCCACATGAGTTACTTAATGGACGGCTGAGAACCCAATAGGACCAGAGGCAGGATCATTTAGACCAGCCAATCAGACTCACACGGCCAGTCATTCAATACTTGCAGTGGTGGCTGGTCCTGGAACATCTTTCCATGGGAGCCCTTTCGTGGTGCCTGTACCGTCTCTGACCCTCGCCACCGATGCTTCGGTGTCCAGCTGGGGAGCTCATCTGAGAGACACCAGGAGCCAGGGATCCTGGTCACCCCTGGAGACTCACCTCCATATCAATGTCCTGGAGATGAGGGCAGTCCTGTATGCCTTACAGGCCTTACAGTCAGAGATTCCACCGGGTCATGTGTTGGCCCAAATGGACAACACCTCGGTGATGTATTACATCAACAAACAAGAGGCAAAGCGAGTGTGGGAATGGGCACTACAGGACGGCACCACACTTACCACAGTGCACATTCCCGGTGTGGACAACACTGTCGCAGACCTCTTGTGCCGGGCAAAAACCAGAGCTTGCAAATGGGAATTGCTACCGAGGACCTATTCCTGTGATGGGGGACACCAGATGTTGACTTATTCACGTCTCCATGCAACGTAGAACTGCCCAGTTTCTGCTCGCTAGATCCAGGGCCTGGTGTTTTCTGGCGAGACACGTCCCTTTCTTGGGCGAGCAGGTTCCTCTGTGCATTCCTGCCCTTCCCTTTGATCCAGAGGGTTCTTACCAAGCTCCGATCAGAATGGGCGTCAATGATCTTGGTAATGCCCTTTTGGCCCAGACAAATCTGGTTTCCGCTGCTTCACCAGCTGGCTCAGGAGCCTCCCTTATCATTACCGGTCAGCTCTCATTTGCTGTCCCAGGAGGCCGACTCCCTAGTCCATCCGAACCTCAAATCCCTGAACCTGCATGCCCGGCTCCTAAAGACGTAGCCATTCTTCGGCACGGGGTCTCACAGGGAGTTGCCGATATCCTGGTGGCAGCCAGGAAACCTTCGACTCGTGTCACGTATGCTCTGAAATGGTAAGATTTGGTCTGTGGGCTCAGGCCCGTGACCTTGATCCTCTTCGATGCCCTGAGAAGTCTATTTTAGACTACCTCCTATCCCTTTTCCAGTCGGGATTAGCATATTCTTCTCTAAAGGTACACCTCTGTGCCATTTCGGCGTACCACACACCAGTTGGTCAGCATTCATTAACCCAGTTAGAGGCTTCCCGTGCTTTTCTGCGCGGTGTCTTGCATCTCAGACCCCCGATTAAGGATCAGATTCCTCCTTGGGACCTTCCTTTCATTTTAGAGCAGCTTACGCTGCCTCCTTTTGAACCAGCCGCTGATTGCGAGCTTCACCTTCTCTCCTGGAAGGCGTTATTTTTAGTTGCCATTACTTCGGCACGGTAAATTTCTGAGCTTCAGGCGCTCATGTGTAAAGAGCCTTACTTGATTTTTCCATAAGGCCAGGGTGTCCTTAAGGACCAATACTAAATTCCTTTTCAAGGTGGTTTCAGCATTAACCTTAAACCAAGACATTGGCTGTCCGGTGTACTTTCCCAGCTATACGAACAGAGGGGAAGCCCTCTTGCACACACTAGATGTGCATAGGATTTTGAGGTTTTACTTGGCCAGAACTCCTTCACACAGACAGCCTGACCAACTGTTCTTATCCTTCACTTGAAGGATGATGGGTGCACCCGTATCGAAACAAACTCTCTCCAAGTGGCTTGTTAACTGCATTGTTTTCTGTTACCAAAAATGCAACAAACCCTTGCCGGGACCAGTAAAGAATCATTCTACAAGGGGAGGTGGCTACCTCCTTCGCTGCCTTGAAAAAGGTAGCGACATCCGCCATCTGCGCGGCCGCTACTTGGAGTTCAGAGCACACTTTCGTGAGACACTACAGTTTGGACATCGCCTCCAGGCATAGAGCGGGCTTCAGCCTGGCAGTCTTCCAGGGACTTTTGTCCTGAGAGGTCCTTTTTTTGCCTCGATCTCTCCTATCCTCGTCCCCGACTGGATTAGCATTATACCCTTACTGCTTGGGAATCTGTCCTTGTGGTGTAACCTGCTTCAAGAGCTGTATCTCGAAGTAAGATAGTACAGTTACGTAAGAACTTACCGTAACAGTTGATCTTCAAGAACAGCTCTTGCAGCAGGTAGTTTCCCTCCCACCTTCCCCTCAGGAGGTTTGGTTCTATTTCATAGCATCTTCGACGCATCAGAATTATTATTCTAGGGACATGGATATGTTGTTCATCCACACTGTCTGGCAGGTATCCTTTCCGCTTTAAATCTTGCCGGAAGGTCTTCAAGCTGGCTCCTCCCACCCACCCGGGTGGTAAAACTCTCGGCTCCGCCCCATGGCCAGATCTTCCTTACCGCTTGGAAGCTCAGGTTCCCTCCTTAACGCTCTGCGTATAAGACTGGTTCCTAATTCTTCGGTTTTCCGAATTTAAAAGTTTTTTGCATTATAGACTTCGGTCTTCTATCCCTCGCGGCTGCGATGGACAAAGCGACTCCCGGTTTTCGGCGGTGCCCTTGCGGGCAGAAGATGTCTCGGACGGATCCGCACTCCACGTGTGTCTACTGTTTAGGCCTTGAGCACGACCCGCAGGCTTGCGACCTGTGCTCTTCCTTCTCAGCCTACGTCCTCGAAGACGTGCTGCCCGTTTACAACTGGGCGCCAAGCGTTTTCCTCTGGTAAAGTCAAAGAGGCCGGTCGGCGGTTTCGCGGCGGGCTCGGTGGATCAGCTAGAGCAGATGATCGCCCTCGAAGAGGAAGCGGCGGAGCCGCATCTTCCTCGACCACGGCATTTATCCCGCTCTCCCTGGGTTCCTCTTACACAGCTTCCTTTAAGGAGCTTTGTCTGTCCCTCTCCACTAGAGGAGAGGGACCAACGTCTGCTGGACCATCTTCTCGGTCCAAGAAGAAAGACAAGGGTAAGTCCCTCCGTCGACGCTCTTGGGAGCGGGAAAGGTCCCTCTCCCCGAGTTGTCGGCCATCGACTTCGGCCACTGGCCTCCGGTGTCCCCATCAGGTCAGTTGACCGAGACTCCCGTCGGCGCGATCGAGATCTTCTCGACCCGTTGGACGGGTTGTCAACCCGAGCAATCCCCTCCGGTTGCCGGTGGGAGTTGAGGATCCTGTGGGCTTGCCAGTGCCTCTGGTTCCGGAGCCCTCGGGAAACCCTCCCGAGCCGAGGGAGGGCCGGTTCACCGTCCCTCCCCTTCCGTCCTCGGAAGGCCGAGGTTCTCGGTCTCGGACTTCTTGGCGGTCAGCCAATCCCGCCATCATAGGTGGTCTCGGTCTCGGCACCGCAGTGGCGACCACCGCTTGTCCTCGTCCCTCCTCCTCGGATGAGGGAGGCTTGGCGTAGAGATTCGTCGGCGATCACGAGGACCTCATGTGCAACAACTCCTTCTGACCGGGAACAAGCTGACACTGTCGCCTTCCCGGCCATTAAGTGGCTGTCACGGGCGGCGAAACAACCCCTCGTTTTACCAGTAGCCTGTTCCCAGGCGGTTGTTGACCAAAACCAGCTACCACGATTCGGTGGAAACTCCGCCTCCACAGCCGCTGTTTGGGGCTCCGACCAAGAACTCTCGGTCGGCTCAGGGTCTGCCCCATAGGCTGTCGGTCACCCTCACTCCCGATCGCCCTCGGCAGATGGAGGGTGGCTCAGGTCCGAGGCAGCTCTTTGCGGACTCTTCTGAGTCCGACGACGATTCCTCCCTTTTCTCCAAGCGAGTGGACTTGGAGTCCTCTGGAGGTTAGTCGCTGGACGACAGCCCTTCGTCCTTCCTGGGTTTACTCAGGCTCATCTCGGAGTCCACCGGGATGCAGCTCGAGCCCGTATCCAAGCAGGCCAAGAATCCCCTCACGGAGATATTGAACCAAGGGGATTCCCCTACGGAGGCCTTTCCTGTGGCTGAGGCCATTGTGGGCCTGGCATTGGAGCTCTGGCAGCGCCCCGCTTCCTGCCCTGCGCCTTCGGCCAGGATGGCCAGGAAGTATGCGGTCCCTACCGGTTCCCTGTCCGGTTTCTCGGAACATCCCTCAGCCGAGGGGTTAGTTACCGACAGCGTTTTCCGGCGTGACTGAAACAGTAGGGACGTGGACAAACCTCCCGACAAGGATTCCAAGAAATTGGACTATGCCGGGCGAAAAGTCTACGCTGCGTCCTCCCTTGGCCTTCATCAGGCAAAGCTAGGCCGTGCTGATGGCACATTTCTCCCATACCCTGTTGGGCTCCTGGGCGATGGTCCCTCATCTCCCAGCTGACCTGCAGACCACGGTTAGGCAGGTGCGGGACCAGGGCGAGGAGCAGTGGCCAAGCAGCAACTTCAGACTGTTCTGGACATTGGAGACTCATCTTCAGGTCAGTCGCGACCGCGGTGGCTATCGTCATCAGGCATGGCTGAGGATATCCACCTTCACAGCGGATACCCAGCAGAATTGGCGGATGTCCCTTCCTGGGACTGACCTCTTGACCCTGGGTGGAGGCCACCTCCAGAGGATCGAAAGTCAATGCCACCTTGGACTCTGTCTCCATCCGCTCAGAGGGACAAGGGCGCAGACCCCTTGCCAAGCCCCTTTAGGTCCGTCTGTGCCCCGGCACGTCCGGCCCAGCAACACCAGGGCCAGCAGGCTCGCTCTTGGTGTCCTAAACCCAAGCCCATGGCTTCCTCCTCCAGGAAGCAGGGAGGTAAAGGCCCAGGTGGTCCCTCGGCCGGTCCCTCCTCCAAGCCTGCACAGTGACGGGTTGAGGGGTGTCGCCCCCAACCTCGTCGCCTCACCACAGGTTCCCCCCGTGGGGGGACGGCTCCGGTTCTTCCTTTCTGCCTGGTCTGCTTTTACCACAGACCGGTGGGTGTTGGAAGTGGTAGGAAAGGGCCTGCCTCTGGAGTTCGAGCAGGCCCCACCCTTCAAACCATCGCACCTCGGAGGCCTCGGGGTCGAAGCCTCGCTGTCAGCTCGCGAGCTGACGCTCCGCTCCTTCTCGAGAAGGAGGTGATAGAGAGGTGGCAGACCCTCCCTCAACCGGGGTTCGTGTCCAGGTACTTCCTGGTTCGAAGCGGATGGGGGCTGGCGCCCATTCTCGACCTACGACCTAAACAAGTTCCCTAGGTCTCGAACCTTCAGGATGGTCACTCTGGCTCAGATAATACCATCCTTGGAACACGGCGTGTGGTTCTGCTCTCTGGACCTACAGGACCACGTTCTTTCATGTCCCTATCCGTCCGTCCCATCAAGGTTCCTTGCTTTCGGCGGAGGATCCTTCGAGTTCAAAGCCATGCCCTTGACTATCTCCAGCTCCCAGGGTCTTCACCAAATGCATGGCAGTGGTGACAGCATTCCCTCTTGGCGCGGTCGGGTTTACCCTTGCCTGGACGATTGGCTGAGTGCAGCCCCCTCCAGACAGGAGGTGGAGCAATCCAGAGATCTGGCCCTCCAGGTTTGCTCTCAGGTCGGCCTCCTCATCAACGAGGCCCGTTGGAACATGCGCCCCCTTCAGTGGGGACTGGCCAGCCAGTGGTCCCAACGCTGCGATCCATTGGACCAGCTAGTGACGGTGACCCAGGGGATGTGGAACGCTCTCCAATGGTGGACCGTTCCAGTTCATCTGCAGGAGGGCATCCCGTTTGTCCGGCCCGAGCCAACGGTCTCTCTATTGACCGATGCCTCTCTGATGGGTTGGGGTGCCCATCTGGAGGAACACCGAGCGCACGGCCTCTGGTCCCGAGGAGTCCGATGCCACATCAACCTGCTGGAGCTCCGGCGGTTCGCCTAGCTCTCACCGCCTTTGCTCCGTTTCTTCAGGGGTCAAGTAGTCCGGGTCCAGGCGGACAACACCACGACCATGTACTATCTAAACCGCCAGGCGGGGCAGCGCTCTATGCTTCTATGCAAGGGAAGCTCTCCGCATCCTGGTCACTGTCTGCGCAGCCTGGAGGCGGATCTCCTAGCCATTTATGTGGCAGGAGCCTCCAACACCCTGGCCGATGCCCTAAGCGGATAGGGGCTGCGTCCCAGTGGTCTCTCTGCCGAGGTAGTACAAGATCTATTCTTCCATTGGGGCACACTCAGGTGGACCTGTTTGCCTCCAGGGAGAATACGAAGCTGAGGCTGTTCCATGCCGCCCCCTCAGCAGGTATCGCTGCAGGATGCCTGAGGCCCGTGGACCTGGGCCTCTTCTCGCCTTTCCCCGTTCCCCTTGATGCACAAGGTGCTGCTCAAAGCAAGGAGGGACAAGGCGCAGGTGATTCTGATAGCCCCAGACTGGCCCTGCCAGTACTGGTACCCAGATCTCCTCAGCCTCAGCTCCATGCTCCGAGGCAGCTTCCAGCTCGCCCGGACCTGCTCTCAGTCAATCAGGGAAGGTATTCCATCCGGACCTTCAATCCCTGCCCTGGCCGTGGTTCCTGAGCGGCTGGGTTCCAGGCCTTGGGTCTTTCCGGCCAGGTCCTCAGCGTAGTTGAGGCGTCCCGTAAGGAGTCGACCAGAAAATGCTACGCCTTCAAATGGAAAAGATTTTCCATTTGGTGTCAGGGCAAGGGCCTGGACCCTTCCTCCTGTTCCTTGGCGAGCATATTGGACTACCTTTGGTCCCTTTCTCAGCAAGGGCTTAGGTCGATGACCCTTAAGGTGCACCTGGCAGCCATCTCTGCTTACCGGGCGCGGGCCGGGAAGCAGTCGGTGGTGCAGGAGAAGGTGGTCTGGCGCTTTTTCAAAGGCCTTGATCACATTTCCCCTCCGGTGCGAGAACCTCCACCTCCATGGGATCTACTGCTGGTACTGGCAAAGCTCATGGGCAAGCCATTGAACCAATGCACAGGTGTGAACTCTCTCACCTGTCGTGGAGAACCGCCTTCTTGGTGGCTATCACGTCAGCCAGAAGGATGGGAGGCTCCAGGCGCTCTGCATCGAGTCTCCCTACCTGGTCTTCCACAGGGACAGGTTGTCCTCGCCCACCAGAAATTCCTTCGAAGGTGGTGTGGAGTTTCACTTAACCAGGTGTTGACTCTGCCAGTGTTCTACCCCAATCACCTCGGAAGCCGAATGGGCTCCATACTCTGGACCTAGAGGCGGCTCGCTTACTATAAGGGGCGCATGGCTGAAATTCGGGAGAGGTTCCGCCAGCTGTCACCTACGCTGAAGCGCACCTGGCAGACCTGCAGCCAAGCGGACAATAGGCAGGTGGGTCACCTCCTGCATAGATCTCTGCTATAAGTTGGCGGGCATGGAGCCTCCCAGAGGATAAAAGCTCATTCTGCCCGCCATACTGCTGCATCGGTGGCTGCTTCCAGGGCGTCTCTATCCAGGAAATCTGCAGGGCTGCTACCTGGAAGTCAGCACACACCTTCATCACCCATTACCACATCGACCTTGAGTCACGCCCGGGATGCTGGTTTTGGAGCCCCGGTTCTCAGTCTCTATTCCTAAGTGAAGTGTAGCGCCTTGCCTCCCTCCTCCCGGAGAACTGCTAGGAGTCTGCCAGACAGTGTGGATGAACAACATATCCATGTCCCTAGAAATACAGGTTACTCACCTGTAACAGGAGTTCTAGGAATGGTATATTGTTCACACCCACCCAACCTCCGGCTTGACGCACAATCTGAGCTTCCAGCGGGCCAGATCTGGCGTCATGGGGCGGAGCCGAGAGTTTTACCACCCGGGTGGGTGGGAGGAGCCAGCTTGAAGACCTTCCGGCAAGATTTAAAGCGGCAAGAATACCTGCCAGACAGTGTGGATGAACAACATATACCATTCCTAGAACTCCTGTTACAGGTGAGTAACCTGTATGTCTTCCTCTGGATGTGGATCCTCGTTCTCCCCCTCTGAATCACATCATTATGCCGGGAGTCTCTGGTGGGAGAACTGAGGTATGCTGGGGGACAGGCCCTTTTGTGATGTATCTGACGTCGGGGGCGGTCCCCCGCTTTGTATAGCTAGCTAGAAGTTTTCCGTGGGGTCCTGCTGCTTGCTGGCTTCAGTCCTTAAGGTGTAACCTGCTGCAAGAGCTGTTTTTGAAGATCTACTGTTACAGTAAGTTCTTACGTAACTGTACTTTCCGTTGCCCCTCTCCACTCACTTGCTCTACCAAGAACAAGGGACGTTGGTCCATCCAGCCCTCCAGTCCTTGCATCTGCATGCTTGGCTCCTGAGGACTTAGCTGGGGATAGGTTTCAGGTATCCCTTAGAGTGGCAGATGTGCTTGTGGCAGCGAGAAAACCCTCTACCAGGGTGATCTATGCCATGAAATGGAAGCATTTCTGATTGTGGGCAATTCCCCATTCTCTGGATCCCCTAGGTTATCTGATGGAATCTGTGCTGGGGTATCTTCGCTACCTGTCGGACTTGGGTCTCAGTTACTCGTCCATAAAGGTGCTTCAAACAACATGAAGTCTTGCTGTATTCTGACTAATTGCAGTTAGTCCCAGCACTTGAACTGCCTCGGAGATGAAAGGGTTAAAGTCTATGTCAGGCATAGAACATTCATCTCGAGCTCGGTTTTCAAACCTCTGTCCCAGTACTTTGAAGGGTAACCGTCAGATTCTTACTCCGCCTAACTGAGAAGTCGCTCCGGAGATCCTCTCCTCCACTTCGGTTCGGTCGCAGTAAATTGATCGGTTTTATCAACAGTTTTTTTATTTTTGGTGTTCGCATCTCTGTCCCGGTACAGTAAGTGTATTGTAGGTAGACAGTATTGTGTACTGAAAGAAATTGTTTTATTTTTCGGCTCCCCACCGGTCGGTCCAGTCAGGAACCGAAGATCTTCCTGGACTAAGTCTCCATCACTCATTCACACTAGTGGGATAGCGCTAGAGGCGCTAGGACCAAAAAGAGGCCTAAAAGTTTTTCAGAAGGGTGGCGCGAAAGGACCGCATCGGCACACCGCGAGACTAGCTTGCGCCTGTGTAAACTATCTCATCGTCGACCTTCCAACCGCCTCAGTTCCTTTTCGCCCGCCGTCGAGTGCGCTTGGATGTCGACGTCGATCGTCTGCCGCAGTCCAAGTTTTCGTCTATACGACAATAGCTCTTAATGTTTTAATATTTTAAAGTAGTAATTTATTGTTTTCGAACGAGAAGAAGAAAAAAGAAATTCTTTCCTGCCGTCAATGGAGTCGTCCTTAGACGGTAGCGGTGACGGTAGGAGGACTTCGTTTGAAAGTTTTTATGGCAGAGGGGCTGTGTCCGGTCCGCCGCCCTTAATTAATGGTGGGGGGTCTGACTACGGACAGTCCTGTGCTCGGGGGGAGGACAGTCCTCCGAAACACAAATCTGACGGTTCCGGTGATCCGGCTCCGCTTGACCTCGAGCTCCTCTTCCTCGTTCGGGGAAGAGGAATCGGTGCCGCTCGAGGTTGCCCATTGGTATGTCTGCACGAGGAATGTTCGTCTGGACGGGCGATGGGCCCGAACCGGCTTTGGTGGGTTCCTCTTGGCCCCGCTCCCAACGGCTGCTTTCTCGACTCCGAGCTCCATCTCTGTCCTCGCTGGAGCTCCGGTGAGCAGTTTCACCTTTGGGTCGCTCCTATGGAGCAGGGGGTTTGACTTTCCAGTTTTCCTGGCTCTGTTCTTGATTTCGGAACCTCTGAGCCTCGGAGCCGTTGGACCGGAGCCGGGTTGATTGGATCACGTATGATGAGGTGCCCTCTGGGTGCATTTGTCATCGTGTCGACCCCTCGTGCCTACCCCCCTCTCCCTTTTCCATGCAGGGGCCGGCACAGGCACCACCTTTTTCCTTCTCCCCTTTTCAGGATTTCCATTGGCATTTTCCTTCGGGGCCGTGGTTCATCGCCGTGGCTCGGCGCCATGGTCGGCACAGTGCCTAGGAGCCGTGGCTTGTTGCCTTAGTGGCGCCAGTGGCTGATTCCTTATGGTCGGCGCCGTGCCTTGGGCGATGGCTCTGTGCCTTGGTTGACGTCGTGGTTTGGCGCCGTGCTCTTGGTGCCCAGTCGGCGCCGTGTCTTAGTCGGTGCCGTGGGTCAGCACAGTCACTCTGTGCGGCGCCGTGGGTGCTGTCTTTGCTGCCACTGGTTGTCTGTGCCGTCAGTGGTGCCGTGCACTCGCGGGCGGCGCCGTGCACCCGCGGGTGCCAGGGGTGGCGCCAGGAGCACCCATGGGTGCCGATGGTGACACTGTGGGCGCCCATGGGTTCCATGGATGCTTCAAGTGCCATGGGTGCCACTGGTGCCTTGGGTACCGGGTTGGCACCCGTAGGTGTGGCGGGTGGCACCGCAGGTGCCCATGGATGCCACTGGTGCCATGGGTGCCATTGGTGCCCTCGGGTGCCATTCTTGCCATGGGTGCCATTGGTGCCATGGGCGTCGGAGGTGCCCTCGAGTGCCATTGCTACATGGGTGCTGGGAGTACCTGCGCATAGTACCATGGCTGCCCTTGGGTATCGCCCAGGTTGGCATAGGCACTGCTTGGTGCCCTTCTGTGCCACGAGTGCTGCTGATGCCACACGGGTGCTAGTGGGTGCTGTATGGCAGAATTAGTGACACACTTTTCCTTTCAGACTCCTTTCCACAGAACTTGTGGCAGGATGTTTACCGCAGAATGAACTCCTGTTCTGCGGATTATTTTTTCCACACATTTTAGTGAGTGGTGGTCTATGTGGGATCTTGTGTCATCCAGCGGTTTTCTGCTATGGAACTCTGCTGTACCATTCTGCCAGCAGAGTCTCATTCTGCCCAGCATTTTTTCTGCTCCCTACGTGGTACCATGCTCCTCGACATCCTTCCTGATGGCGGAGTCTCTAGTGGTTCTGACCTAGACCTCTTTTGGAGGTCCTTCTGGGGTAGAAGTGCATCTAGATGAGTCTTTCCCTGTCCTTCTGGTCAGTAACGCAGCGGACGGCTCATTTTATATACTGGAGGGCACGTCATCTCTATCTTCAGAGTCAGTGAGGGGAAATCCTTTCAGTAGTTCCTCAGTAATGGGGTCCACTATAGTATTTCACACTGCGTCCGTGGACCATACTCTTCTGCGTCTAGAATTTTTCAATCGTCAAGACAGTTACACTGTGTGGAACATTTTAATTTAATAGTCGGGGGCCGCTCTGACTCTTCCGCCCCTTTGATAGGGGTATATAGCCCCCTTGTGATATTGCCTCTTCGGTGGCTTCTTCGGCACAGGTGGTTAACTTCTCTCCAGCTGTGATTGTTAGTCCGGTCATGATTTCAGTTTGGACACTTAGGCTCTTTCCGCACTCAGATGGAGAACATCTTCATCTTTTTGAAGCAAGATAATCCTCAAAATAGCAGCCTGAAGGCCTTGTTCGGCTCGGACTAAAAAAAAAAAAAAATTTTATATCATATGGTTTTTATTACAGCACAGGGCCTAGCCGAAATTACCCGGTAACCCCTTTTTTTGGGTGGTGGTGGGGGATCTGGTCAGATTCCTCCTCAGCCCCTGAGGAGCTTGTCTCCGGGATACGGTAAAGAGTACCTGATTTCTTCTTCCCCTACGGGGAGTCCGATCCAGCGACAATATGGGTCATCTCTTTCTCTGAGAGATTTCTCTCATTCGGAGACATTTCCTAGACCTAGGCAACTGCTCAGTCTGTTAATCCTTTTCTTTTATCAGGCTTTCTTCTTTTGAACAGAGCCTTACAGCAGCAGAAGCGACTCTCCACCGAGTCGGAACTCAGGTTCCTGCTTGCTTGCTTGCTTAATTTAACAGGCGATTTCCTCCTTCTTGACGGATGGTCAACTAGGTCCCTTTTTCTGAGGAAGCTTCTCAAATATTCACACCTTCAGTTCCTGCGCTCTGGTCCATGCCAGTTGCTCACGAAGCTATCCTCTTCAAGTGCGAGAGGGAGTGGTGATGTTTCTTTTTCAGCAGATGAACTAGAATCCTTTCCTACTCTTTTCAGGAAAGCCAGAGTGGCTAGTGCCTCACCACGTTGAGTCACTGCCTCTTTCAGTCACTTCAACAAATGGGTTGGCCCTAACTTGGTCCTGCTGTGTCCCTCCTCAACGCACATCTGCCTCTATTGACCTTAGAAATCCAGTCAGAATGTTTTTTTCCGCAGTGGACACATTGTCCTGTACACCTTTTTCCTTTCTTCCCTGAGTTCAGAGACTGCTGCTACAGTTGTACACACAGGGGCAGGATTATTCCTCTTGGAATATACAGTGGGTAGGATCTGGTTTTACTAGACCACCATGAGAGGCTTCTAAGTCGTGCTTGGCCTTCCATCAGGAAGATCCTGTGACTAAGTGGAGACCATTCTCCTTGATGGGCTAACCCCACCTGGACCCCCTTGCTCACCAAGTAAGGGGTTCAAGTGCTTCTGGACCTGTTGTTTACAGGTCAACCATACTGGATAGTGGGGGTTTCCATCTGCACTTCCCGGTCTACCCTGAACCAATAGACTTTACCTCCGACTTTTTCAGTTCCTGAGGTCCCTGTACGTTACGTTAGTACATGTCTTTGACACGATTAATTTTGATCCTAGATCAAATTGTGAGGCCAGGTTCTTGCCACTCTCCTAGAGTGGTTGCAGCTGCCTGGCAGACTTTCATTTTGTGCCCATTGTAGTCGTCGGCAAGGTGACGAGTTACAACTCGAGCGTTTATCTTGTAGGCACTATGTTATAGATGATCTTACAAGACAGCTCTTTTTATTAACAGGACAGTCCTTGGCTGTCCTTTCTGAAATGAACCCTATCTCCCACCACCCTACTCAGGTTGTTGGTTTAAACAGTACTCTCCCACTAGTGTGAATGAGTGATGGAGACTTAGTCCAGGAAGATATGGAAATTACGCACTTACCGTAATTATTGATCTTCTTGGACAGTCTCCATCACTCATTCAGACACCCTCCCACCATCCCCTGGGTTCACTCGTTTTCTTTCCTGGTCTTCATGGTCCTGTGATTCAGACTGTGAGGACATTATTCTTAACCTTTATTGCAAAGGCCATCTGGGCCCTCTCAGGCCCAGAAACTCAGGATGAGTTATTCTCATTAGTCACGCTGCACCTCCTCGGTCGAAAAGGTACTGAGGCGGTTGGAGGGTCGATGCTGAGATAGCCTACACAGGCGCGAGCTAGTCTCACGGTGCCGCACATGCGTGGTCCTCTCTCGGCCCCGACCCTTCTGAAAACTTTAGGCTCCCGCTTGGTCCTAGCGCCTCCGGCGCTATCCCATTAGTGTGAATGAGTGATGGAGACTATCCAAGAAGATCAATAATTATGGTAAGTACGTAATTTCCATTTCTCTGAGGGAAAAAAAAAAGTGTGTGTGTGTGTGGTTCCGGTACCTATCGGTTCCTGAAAAAAAAAGTTTTATTTCAGGATTTTTTCAACCAACCTGTGACATGGTCGGAACCGATAGGTTTTGTAGTCGCCTGACTTGAACTCTGGTAAGGGTGACTTCTTGTCTGAGGCATGTCTGAGAAACCCAAAAAGAAAACCAGGCCCACGGGGTTTCAGCACTGCACTGAGTTTTGGGAGGCTTTTGCCAAGGCCGACCCCCACCTCATCTGTGTTTATTGTCTGCGGTTTGACCACCTCAAGGAAGCCTGCCAAATTTGCAAAAATTTTCCTAAAGCTACTGCTGAAAAACGCTTGAGTGGGCTTAAGGAAAGGGAGTCTGAAAAGTCCGCTGACCCTGATGGCCAGCCCGGTTCGGTTTCGGCCGAACCTGAGGAGGTGCCTACTGACCTAGGCAATACCCCCTCGGGCAAGAGGAGAGCCGATTCTGTGGAATCTGTTCCTACAAAGAAAAAGCATAAGTTGGCCAGTTCGGATCCCGTTTCTCAAGTTCCGACCACCGACAAGATTGCCAAGGCGATTGCTATAGTGCAGTCGCTTCACCCGTTCGACCAAACTGACACCGTCCCAAGGGCCAGTCGGTTCGATCGGACTTACTAACTTCGATTATGAACCGAGCGTTTTATGAGGGCGAATGGGAGGGAGAAGAAGAAGATGATGAAGATGATTATGAGGACCTGGATGAGTCTATCGAACCAGACATCTCCCCAGACAGGCCTTCCAATGTCTCTCCTCCCAGGCTTTCTGAGTCCCCCTCTCACTACCTGTTTTACAGGAAGGTGACTGACGCTCTTCAGCTCCCTGTGGAAGAAGCTGAACAGGATCAGGAGGAGTCTATGTTGAGATGATGGACATCCCAGAGTCCAAAAGGGTGTCTATCCCTCTGCACAAGTCCCTGGGGAAAGAGACCCAAAAGATCTTACAACTACCAACATCCATACCCCCTGTGGATAAGAAGATGGACAGGAGGTATGCTTTGTCAGGCCCTGGGACGGAATTCCTTACTACTCACTGCAGCCATGTTGGGGTAGTGCAAGCTGCAGCCTGTGACAAGGCTAATATTCCTCTGGCATCTCACCCCCCAGATAAGGATTCCAGGAAAGTGGATGCCATGGCTAAAAAGCAGTACCTGGCATCCTCTTTGGGACTCAGACAATCTAATTATATGGCATATACTGCCAGATACCAGAAGTCTAGGTGGGATACGATTCTGGCACTGGCTAAGAATGCCCGTCCCCAGCTAGCCAGTGAGCTGGAGCAGGTGACTGCAGATTTCATAGAAGTTTCCAAGGTACAGTTCCATGCTGTTGTAGACTCGAATGATGTCCATTCTCGAGTTATGGCTACATCTGTTTCCATGAGGAGATTTGCCTGGCTCAGGTGTACCAATTTGTCTCAGGAAACCCAGACCAAGGCCATGGATTTTCCTGTCTCTGGTAACTCTGTTTGGGGAACAAACAGAGGCCTGCATGAAAAAGATAGAGAAGTACAGGACCACATACAGGAGTGCTGCAGCCAAAGAGAAGCAGGCCACTCCTCAAAGGCAGCATTCTAGGTCTGGCAGGGGCAGGCCTTTTTGCCAGGCCCAAGCCTCCTCTTCCTTTCAGCAGAGGGGGTTCTTTAGGGGAAGAGGCAGAAGGGGGATGACAAGGGCTGCATCCTCCTCTCAGTCTAAGCCCCCTGCCAAGCAGACACCCTGATGGGTCAGTCAGGGTTGCCTCCCCAATTCCTGTAGGGGGCAGGCTGGCTTACTTCTTCCAAGCTTGGAAGTCTATCACTTCAGACAAATGGGTTCTGTAAGTGGTGAGCCAGGGTCTTGCTCTCAGCTTCACCAGGTTCCCAAGGCTGAGAGCAAAGATCTTCCCTCCTTCCTCTTCAGAGGAAGCACAGGCTTTGCAAACAGAGGTCTCATCTCTACTGTTCCTGCAGGCAGTGGAAAAGGTCCCTCTCATGCACAGGGGAAAGGGATTGTACTCCAGGTACTTCCTTACCTTGAAAAAGATAGGGGAGTGGCGAACCATCCTAGATCTACGGTACCTAAACAAACATATCTTAAAGCCAAAGTTCAAGATGGTGACTCTGGGACTAATTCTTCCTCTCTGAGACCAGGAGACTGGTTTGCCTCCTTGGATCTCAAAGATGCCTATTTCCACATACCTATCAGGCAGTCCCACAGAAAGTACCTCAGATTTGAACTGCCCTAAGGCCATTACCAGTTCAGAGCAATGCCTTTCGGTTTGACATCTGCTTCGAGGGTATTCACCAAGTGTCTGGCAGTGGTGGTGGCCTTCCTCAGAAAGCAAGGCATCCTGCTGTTCCCTTATCTGGATGATTGGCTCATAGTAGGCCAGTCCCCAAACCAAGTCAGGTCAGATCTAAGGGCCACTCAAAATCTTCTGGAATCTTTAGGGTTCATCCTGAATCTGGAAAAGTCAGTTCTAGAGTCTACCCAGCTTTTCACATTCATAGGCATGGAGCTGGACACTGTACAGGCCAAGGCCTTTCTCCCTTTTCCAAGGGTCCAATCTCTCATAAGTCTGGCCTCCTCTTTTCGTCCACTTGTGTCTCGGCCAGTCAGACACTTTTTGCAGCTGCTGGGCCATATTGGCAGCATGCACTGCAGTAGTGCAAGGTTTCAGATGAGAGATATTCAATTTCACCTGAGAGCCTTTCCCTCTCCAAGTTGGTTCCAGTGTCCCCAACTCTGGTTCAAGACCTCCAGTGGTGGCTGGAGGAGGAGGACAATTTGAGGCAAGGAGTTCCCTTCCTCAGTCAGGTTCCCTCAGTAATACTCACCACAGATGCCTCCTTAGTGAGGTGGGGAGCCCATCTGGATCAGCATACGGCTCAGGGGACTTGGTTTCCTCAGGAGTCCATTCTGCACCTAAACCTGCTCGAACTCAGGGCTGTCTTTCTAGCAGTTCAGACATTTTCGAACATGATTCAGGGGAAAGTCGTGCAGATCAGGACAGACAACACCACAATCATGTGGTACATCAACAAGCAGAGGGGCACTCGATCTTCGGCCCTGTGCACCGAGGCCATGAAAATATGGTCTCTAGCTTATTCCCTGCAAGCTTCCCTGATCACTGTGCATCTCCCAGGAAAGGACAATGTACTTGCAGATGCTGTCAGCAAGATTTTCCAGGGTCACCACGAATGGTCCCTGGACCCTCTCATTCTTCACATCATTTTCAAAAGGTGGGCACTCCAGAGATACATCTCTTTGCAGCCCCAGACAATCATCAGCTCCCCTTGTTCTGCTGCAGACCCCCTCTTCTGGGGTCTGTCCCTCTGGATGCTCTCCTGTTAGATTAGACCAACAAGTTTCTTTATGCTTTTCCTCCCTTTCCTCTGATATTCAGAGTGCTGGTCAAGATCAGGCCCCAACCTTGCACAGTGATTCTGGTTGCCCCGGACTGGGCCAGGCAACCTTGGTATCCTCTTCTGTTGTCACTGTCAGTGACAATACCTCTGTGCCTTCCCAGACAGTTCAGTCTCCTCACCTCTTCTCCGGGGAGGATCCTGTATCCCAGCCTTCACTCTCTCGGGCTCAAGGCGTGGCTCTTGAAGAGCTAGAGTATGCAGGTCTGAATCTTTCCCAGCCAGCTCTGGATATCCTTAAGGCTAGTAGAAAGCCTTTCACCAGAAAGACTTACAGCTCCAAATGGAAGAGGTTTGGCTTTTGGTGTCCTCAGAGGCACATGCAACCGGATTCAGCTGATATTGCCATTGTTCTGGATTATGTGATGCATCTTAATAGTTTGGGCCTTCAGCCTGCCACCCTCAGGGTGTATTTGGCAGCTGTTTCTGCTTTCATTTCAGCAGGGAAAGTCTCTTCCCTAGCCTCTCACCCAGTCTTTAAAAGATTTTTCAAAGGACTGATTCATATCAACCCTTCTTTCAGGAATCCCACTCCCCTGTGGGACCTGCATATTTGTATTGCACAGCTGCTGCAGCCTCCCTTTGAGCCTCTTTCTTCAGCTGAACTGAAGTACCTGACTTGGAAAGCTGTATTCTTGGTGGCTATCACGTCCGCCAGGAGAATCAGTGAATTACAGGCCTTATCAGTGGAACCTGACTTCATTTCATTTCGCAGGGATAAGGTGGTCCTTCGCACAGATAGGAAGTTCCTTCCCAAAGTGGTATCAGATTTTCATCTGAACCAATCTGTAAGTTTGCCTGTATTCTTTACTGACCATTCCTCCTCTGGAGAGAGGAGGTTGCACAGTCTTGATGTTAAAAGAGTTCTGAGTTACTATATAGAATCCACTAAACCTCACAGAAACAACTGTTCCATGTTGTTCCTTACTTATGGAGAGGTGGGTAGGGGTAAACCTGCCACTAAGAGAACCATTGCTCGATAGAGTGTCTCTTGTATATAGTTCTGTTATTCAAAATTGGGGAAGGAGCCTCCATCAGACCTGAGGGCTCACTCCACCAGAGGTACAGCTACCTCGGTGACAGCTGCCAGGGCTATACCCTTAGTGGAAATCTGTAAAGCAGCCAACTGGAAGACTGTTCACACATTTACCAAGCATTATTCCCTTGACATTCAGTCAAGAAGTGATGCTAGATTTGGCACAGCAGTACTGTAGAACCTGTTCCCAAAATAGGTTCTGTAGTTCCCTCCTCCTAGGGGTTACTGATTGGTAGTCTGCAATTAGTCAGAATACAGCAAGACTTCATGTTGTTTGAAGAAAAAATTACTCACCTTAGTAATGTTGTTTCTTCTAATGGAGTCTTGCTGTATTCTGACTTCCCTCCCTGCCTCCCCTCCTAGAGCCTAGTTGTTTTGGGATGTGGGTGGGCAGGTGTAGTGCTGCACCCCAAGGGTGTACTGGTTGTTTCCTTGTTTTTATTATTATTATTCTCATCATTTAGTTGTCTACCTACTTGAGTCATCATACCCTAATTTTATATATGTATGGCCTTTTGGCAAGCTTTTTAAAACAATTTCTGGACTGTTAGCCAGTTAGTTTAGTGCTCGTAAGAATCTGACGGTTACGCTTCAGAGTACTGGGGACAGAGGTTTGAAAATCGAGCTCGAGATGAACGTTCTATGCCTGGCATAGACTTTAACCCTTTCATCTCTAGGGCAGTTCAAGTGCTGGACTAACTGCAATTAGTCAGAATACAGCAAGACTCCATTAGAAGAAGCATTACTAAGGTGAGTACTTTTTTCATCTCTGTGCTTTGTCAGTTTACCATGCACCAATAAACAGGAAAACTCTGGCACAGCTGGACATCTGCAAGACCTTTCTAAGAGGTATCTTGCATATTAAACCCCCCAGGGGAGACCCAGTGCCATCCTGGGATCTCCTGTTTGTTTTAGAAAAGCTCACCATGCCACCTTTTGAACCAGCCACAAGCTGCGAGCTCCGCCTCCTCTGTTGGAAGGCGTTATTTTTAGTTACCATTACTTCAGCCCGGAGGATTTCTGAGCTGCAGGCTCTGATATGTAAAGAGCCTTATCTTGTTTTTCACAGGGACAGAGTAGCCCTGCTTACAAACCCAAAGTTTTTACCAAAGGTAGTGTCTGAGTTCACGTTGAACCAGGACATCCAACTACCAGTTTATTACCCAGAGTACTTGAACAAAGGGGAGGCATTGTTACACACTCTGGATATACAGAGAATTTTGCGTTACTGTTTGGCCAGGACTAGTTCTGCCAGAAAGACAGACTAGTTGTTTGTCTCCTTTGTCCACAGGAAACTTGGAGCACCAGTTACAAAACAAACTCTAAGTGGGTCGTGCATTGCGTCACTTTTTGCTACCAACACCACAACAAACCCTTACCTGGACCAGTTAGGGGTCACTCCACCAGAGGGGTGGCGACATCTTTCACTTCCTTTCGAAATGTATCTTCAGCGGACCTATGTGCAGCTGCTACTTGGAGTTCAGTGCATACCTTTGTGAGGCACTACAGTCCGAACATTGCTTCCAGGAGGAGAGCAGGTTTTGGCCTAGCAGTCCTTCAGGGACTTCTCTCCTAATCACCCACAGTTTTTTATTGTCCCCCACCCTTTCAATCTGGGTCTTTCCTTGGGCATTGCTTGGGACTCTGTCCTAATGGTATTACTTGCTGCAGGAGCTCCCTCTCAAAGTGAGATAGTACACTTACGTAAGAAGAGAGGAGCTCTTGCAACAGGTGGTTTTCCTACCCACCTGCCCCCAGGGACAAACATTACATCTTCTCTTTGGGGATGGGAGCTGCTCTTCAGTTCTCCATCTGTTTTTTCAGCCAGGTCTCTGGTGGGAGAACTGAGGTGGTACCGAGGGACCGCCCCCTTTATACCACGTCTGACGTCTGGGCAGAGCAGACATCGGGGGCAGTCCCCCACCACAGACTGCTAGCTAGACAATTTTTCCGTGAGGTCCTAATGCCTGGCAGCCTTAGTCCTAATGGTATTACCTGCTGAAAAAGCTCCTCTCGAACATCTACTGTTACAGTAAGTTCTTGCGTAACTGTACTATCTTCCTGGACATAGTCTCAACCACTCATTCACACTAATGGGACTACGCCACAGGCGCTAGAACCAAGTGGGAGCCAAAAATCTTCAGGAGGGCCGGCGCTGGGGTAAGACCACGCATGTGCGGTGCCACGAGACTGGCTCGCACCATATAGGCTACCTCGGCGTCAACTCTCCAACCGCCTCGCTTCCTTTTTTCCCCTCACCATTGAATGCGCTTCAGTGACAATGTCGCTCGCCCACCGGGAGTCGCATCTTTACGTCTATACGACTGCAGCTTAGTTGCTCAGTATTTGATCAAGTTTTAGTATATTTATTATTTATTTATTCCTTTTAAAAAAAAAAAAAACAGTGTTTTCTTTTCTTCAACGAAAGAACAGAAAAGTCTTCTTCAGCCCACCTTTGATGGAGTTGACCATGAACGGGGCTGGTGACAGTAGGGAGACTTCACATCAAAGCTGTTTTAGCAGCAGAGCTGGGTCCAGTCCGCTGCCCTCTAGGGAGGGGGGTGGGGGTCTGACTTAGGGCGAGTCCGGTGCCGGGGAGAGGGCAGTCCTTCTGAAAGCACAAAAAGCGGGCCCGTTCCTGATCTTTCGCTGGGAACCCGCACGCTGGCTTTTGAGTTTCTCTTTGGCCCTTCGGTCAAAGAGGAAATGATATCACTCGAGGTCGCCCTCTGGTACATCTCTACGACGATCGTCAGTAGCAGGGGACAGAAGGCAGACTCAGACTCCGTTGAGGTCACCTGCGGCCTCTTTTCCCAGTGGCCGGCATCTTTGACTCTGTAGTCCCTCCCTGCCTCCTGGGGGGTCCTCCGGTGAGCAGTTTCATCATTGTGCCACTCTTATGGAGACTCCCTGAGCCTGCGGAGCCGACCTGGGGCGTTCAGGCCTGGGGGCTTCGAACCCGCGGAGTGGTTGGGTCAGCCTGGTCGTGTGGCACCTTCTTCGGTGCCGTCGACGCATGCTCTTGTGCTTCCCCCCCTCACATGGCTGTGGCGCAGGGGCCAGCACAGGTACTACCTTCTCCTACTCATGTTTTCAAATCTTCATCCTTGGGTGCCCCGGGGTTGGGGTTGGGGTTGGGGTCTCCAGGCGCTCTCACGGCACCATCGTGGGTGCCAGGATTTTTGACTCTGTTTTGAGGAGCACCTCCTCCTGCTGTCTTTCCTTTATATACTGTCTCTTCTGGGCTAGTAGGAGATGATATTGAGCCAGATCCTGATCTACGATTAGGAGACGACTTCGATGAAGATCCGTCCTTCAAAGTGGAAAGTAAGCCCTCTACTTCAGCAGAACCTTTGGTTGAGGACCTATCCTTTAAATCTCTACTGAAGAATATGAATTCTGCCCTCTCTCTCCAGACTTCAGAGGTTGATCCAGGGAAGCTGTTGCACCTTCATTATCTACATGTTCCGGAAATCCCTGTGGAATTGACACCTCCGGTACAGCCATCTTTTGAGACTCTTTCACAGATGGTGTTGGACAATCTGGCGCTTATTTCTTCCGTGGCCAAGTCCATAGACCGGAAGTATGCTTCCCCTAAGGATCAACCAGTCTTGGCCTCTCTAGCCTTTGCAGACGCCATACTGGTCTTGGTAGAAAACAATAAAGCCATTCTCCCTCAGGAGTCTACAACTCATCCAGTAAATAAAGAATCACGTAAGATTGACACCTTGGGGAAGCGAGTCTTCACCGCTGCTACCCTAGGTATGCGTATTGCTAGCTACTAGGGCTATTTCTCACAATATGAGTATACCCTCTGGCATTCGCTAAAAACCTCGGTGGAAGCTCTTCCAGAGTCTGACGTTAGTTTGGAGCTTCTCCAGACTATTACTGGAAGCATTGAATCTAATAATCAGCAATTTAAGGCTGCTATGGACGCCTTTGACACTGCCTCGAGGGCAGTGGCAGCTGGGATATGCACCCGATGCCACTCATGGTTACAGACTTCGCGGTTTACAAATGACGCTCAGCAGATAGTCATGAATTTGCCATTTGATGGAGTTTATCTATTTGGCCCACAGGTGGAGCAGGCACGGGAGGCTACGCAGAAAACTAGGACTGCCATTAAGACTGTCAGACCGGCCCTGCTGCCCTTCAACGGGGCGGAAACCGCCGGCAGTTTCATAACTGTCGGTCCTTTCGTGGTAAAGTCAGAGGGGGCTTCAACAAGAATCAAGCCCCCCAGCCGGAAAAGAAAATGCAGTGGAAGGCATAGGACCTGAAGGCGCCTAGTGCCACCCTCTGAAATTCCGGCCCCGGTCTTACCTCAGCTGTCCGAGAGGGACTCCTCTTCGGCAGTTAGGGGGGGTCATCTGACTCATTTTTACAACCAGTGAAAATCAGTCACATTGGACAAATGGGTTCTCAGGATAATTCGCGAGGGTTACTTTTTGAATTTTTCTAATACCCCTCCGGATCATCCACCCAAACAGCCCAGACTGTCTATCACTCAGTCAGACCTCCTCGCTTCCAAGATTCAAGGCCTTCTGAACAACAGGGCAGTACTGGTACAGCAACCCACAAGAGACAGGACTATCCTAGATCTACTACTGACTAACGGGGAAAGGATCACAGATCTCCAGGGAGAACGTCACCTGGGGCCAGTGACCATCTCATGGTATGGTTCAATTTGGCCAGTAGAACTAAATCATCCCATTCCAAGGCAAAAATATGGAACTTCAGGGGAGCTGACTTTGATAAAATGGCCAACAGAGTTAAGCTAGCCCTGGCAAGAAGAAATACAGGTGTGGGGGTACAGGCAAAGTGAGCAAGCATTAAGGATGCAATACTTGAAGAAACATCCCACTGTGTTAGAGAGAAAAGCAAGAGCAAAAGAAGAAGGAAACCACTTTGGTTCTCAAAAACAGTAGCAGAAAAGGTCAGAGCTAAAAGGCTGTCCCAGGAAATATAAGGGAACGCAGGAGGACGACAACAGGGAGGCATACCAAACTTCACTAAGGGAAGCAGGGAAGGCAGTAGGGCAGGCAAAGGCCCAAACCGAGGAAACACTAGCATGGACAGTAAAAGAAGGTGGCAAGACTTTCTATAGATACATTAGTGAAAGGAGAAAGTCCAGAGAGGGTATTGCTAAGATCAAAGGGGATAAGGGGGAGTGTGAGGAGGACCAAGGAAAAACATCTATCCTAAATAAATACTTCTGCTCAGTATTTACTGAGGAGAAAGTAGGGCAGGACCCACAGCTCAGCACCATGGACACAGAGGTGAGGGAGGTGTGCACCAGTCCCTTCACAAAAGAAAGGGTTATACAAGAGCTCGCTAAGCCCAGGGTGGACAAGGCAATGGCAATGGGACTTGATGGCATACATCCCAGGGTACTAAAGGAGCTAAGGGTGGAACTAGCCAAGCCATTATCAGAACTGTTTAGTGAGTCTCTGAGCACAGGAGAGGTCCCAGAAGACTGGAGAAGGGCTCATGTGATCCCGCTCCACGAGAGTGATAGCAGGGAGGAGGCAGGGAACTACAGACCAGTCAGTCTTACCTCAGTAGTGGGCAAGATTATGGAGGCACTCCTTAAGGAAAGGATAGTGCAGCACCTGGAATCCATAGGAGCACATGATCCAAGACAGCATGGGTTTACAACAGGAAAGTCCTGTCAAACTAATCTCGTAGATTTCTTTGACTGGGTAACCAGAGTGGTGGACCAAGGGGGAGCAGTTGATGTCACCTACCTTGACTTCAGCCAAGCTTTCGATACTGTTCCACATAGAAGATTGATTAATAAGCTGGGTAGGCTTGGGGTGGGTCAGAAGTTGGTCAACTGGATGGCAAACTGGTTGGCGGGCAGAAAACAGAGTGTGGTGGTAAACGATATACAGTCAGAAAAGATGCAAGTCACAAGTGGGGTACCTCAGGGATCAGTCCTGGGGCCAGTCCTCTTCAGTATCTTCCTCAGTGGCATTGCAGATGGACTTGAGGGTAAGGTTTGTCTGTTTGCAGATGACACCAAGATCTGCAACAGAGTAGATGATCCAAATGGAGTGGGAAGAATGAGAAGAGATCCGGATAAACTGGCAAAATGGTTGGCAGTGTGGCAAATGGGGTTTTAACGCAAAGAAGTGCAAGATCATGCACATAGGGAAGAGAAATCCTGAAGCCACCTATAGGTTTGGAGGGGAGTTGCTGGCAATCACAGGGGAAGAAAGAGACTTGGGCATCATCATCACAGATAACCTGAAATCATCCAAGCAGACCACTAAAGCAGTAGGTAAGGCTAAGGATGTTGGGGTGTATTAGTAGGGGTATCGCAAGTCGTAAGAGGGAGGTAATAATCCCTCTTTACAAGACATTGGTTAGGCCCCATCTGGAGTACTGCGTGCAGTACTGGAGGCCTCACCTGCACAAGGACATTAACAAAATGGAGGCAGTCCAGAGAAGGGCAACCAAAATGGTGCAGGGACTGCATCAGAAAACATGAGGACAGATTAACAGAGCTCAATATGTATACCCTAGAACAAAGGAAGGAGAGCGGTGATATGATCGAAACATTCAAACATCTTTAAGGCACTAACAAGGTGAAAGAGTATAACATGTTTCAATGTAAGAAAAATAGCAGGACAGGAGGACACAGCATTTGATTAGAGGGAGGCCAATTAAGGAGGAATGTGAGGAAGTTCTTTTTCATTGTGGAGGTCTTCCAGAAAGAGCTGACTTGCCACTGTTATTCCTTAAAATGGAATAGGTTCTCCATTTGATGCCAGAGCAACGGACTTGATCCCCTTGCCTGCCCTGTGGCGAGCATCTTGGACCATCTCTGGTCCCTTTCTCAGCTGGGACTACAAGCAACGACCCTTAAGATGCACCTGGCAGCCATCTCTGCTTACAGGGCGTGGACTGATAAGCTGAGGGTGGCCCAGGGAAGGTGGTCACATGCTTTTCAAGAGCCCGAACCACCTGTAGCCTCCAGTGTATGAACCATCTCCACCATGGGACCTATTGCTGGTGTTGGCTGTGCTCATGAGCAAGGCATCTGTGCACATGTGAGATGTCACACCTGATGTTGAAGACTGCCTTCCTGGTAGCCATCACATCACCCAGAAGGATTTGGGAGCTCCAGACATGGAGTCTCCACTGCCTGGTCTTCCACATGGACAAAGTCCTTCAACAAAGCCTGAAGTTCGTCCCTAAGGTAGTATCAGAATTTCACCTTAACCAGGTGATTAGCTTACCAGTATACCTTCTATGTACATGGATATGGTTCACTTATCCTCACTTAGGCGGTCTCCCTTTAAGAGCATGGAACAGCCTTCCTGAGGAGATTGTGAGGTCTGAAACTGTGGGAGAATTCAAGAAGGTATGGGACAGACATAAGGCAATTCTTGTGGAGAGTAGGAAGAAATAGGCTGTTGGTTAACTAGGATCTGCAGCTTATCCTGTAGGTAGGGAAATGGGCAGACTAGGTGGGCCAAGTGGTCCTTATCTGCCGTCAAAGTCTGTGTTTCTAAGAGCTGTTTTTGCTGCCGGCTCAGTGGCATGGAGGGCTGAGGAGCTGGTACCTTACCTCCTGCCACACCGGCAACCCATGTTTGGTGGCGAGCGTGAGTTGCTGGGGGTCAGCCAGGGAAGGAAAGGATTGAGCGCCCGATGGCTGCTCTCCTTTCCCTGGGATTGGCGGGGGGGGGGCACTCCACCAAATGACTGCCACCTGATGGAGGCCAGGTGGTAGTGCAGCTCTAGGAGGGCAGTGGAAGGAATGGCTGTGGGAATCCGGGGCGTGTGCACCCCAGCATCGGGAACAGGGAGAAAACCAGGAAAAAACCTATGTCTCTCTCCCCCCCCCCTCCCCCCAGCGCCATATGTGACAGCCCTCGGTGGACTCCTGGGTCTTGCTTCCGTGTCGATCCCTGCTGGCGTGACAGCGATGGGAGCGGTCAGTGGGACTGGGGGACCCTCGCTACAGGGCCCGATGACAGGAGCAGGTGGCGGTGGGTGGGGAAAAAGCTATTTGGGGGCTAGTCTTCCCAGACAGTCTCCAAGCTAAGCTCCTTCCACCACCCAGGTGGTATTCAGGCCCCCATGTCAGAGTTTCCTTTTCCACTGGAAGAGTCAGGTCTCCTCCTTCACAGTTCTGAGCATGGTGTAAGTCTGAATATTTTTTTCAAGTGCTCCATTTGGCTTACTTTCCTCTTCAACTTTAACAAAGTATATCCCTGGTTCCATCTCTGTCTCTGATGACAACATCATGGATTGCAGGGATTCTAAGCCGGTTTCTGGTTTCAGGCGGTGCATCCAGCTGCAACCAGAAAATGTCTTGGACGGATCTGCACGTCATTCGTCTACTGCCTTGGTGATCAGCAGCACGTCATGGCCTGTGCCAGGCAATGCTTCCCTCCTACCTAAAAGACCACTGTGCCCGTCTTCTCTGTTAGCCGGCGGAATGGGACCCACTGGTGAAGTCGAAGCAGGCCCATAAGGTGGCAACTGTGGTTGCGGCGTCAGCGGCCCAGATGACAGCCATGGAAGAAGTGAGTACCTCTTCGGTCACTGTGCTGCTCCCGTTTGGGACCAGCATGGGCCCAGTTTTTGTTGGTAACTTTTGAGAGATGTGCAAAACCCTCCAGAACTTTGGGGATAGTCCTGCCCACCATGGTAAGGCAAAGAAATCCATAAAGCTTGCCATCAGTCATGGGGTAAGTTAAGGGTACACTCGACTGCTTGATGGCTGTTGAGCATTCAGCTTCAGCCGAACCTTTGATCAAGGGCAAGGCCACTAGCTCCATGGTGCCCCTGTCGAGCTTGTCGGTCACAACAGAGGTTGAGCAGGTGGTCGAGATTTTTTTCGATGTCAGAGAGAAGCGACGATGACTCGATCTCCAGAACCCTGTTCTTGCTGGGCCTCAACCAAAAGGTCCAGGAGCAGTTGGTGGACCCAACTGTCTCCTCTCAGGAGTTGTCTCCCTCTGGGGTCGAACCCTGTGTGGGCAGTCTGTACTGCCCCTCCAGCCATATCTCCTCGGCGGCGTCAATCCTGTCGCGGGATTCTTCACACTCTTGTTCTCGCTTAACTGGGAGGCGCTGCCATCAACGCTTCTCTTCACCCTCATATGACGAGAGGCTTTGTCACCATGTGTGGCGGCGCTTTGAAGAGCTCCTCTGGCAGCAGTTGGCCTTGGTTGGGAAAGGTAGGGCTCTACCCTCGACCCCTCAGGTCACCTGGCACTCACCAGTTCAGCCTGTACCAGTCCTACCAAGACAGCTGTCTCCGCAGGTCTCACCACCAATACACATGGAGCTGCCTCCATGACCACCCATGCAGGAAGCCATCTCCAGAGACTGACATCCAGCTTGCCAGGTCAGTTGTCAGTGGAGATCACACACTCAAATGAGTCTCAAGTGGTGCTTGGTGACAAACAGCCGAGGGCCGTATTAGATAATTCCTCGACTGACTCCAGTGGGTCCTCGACACAATCTTTGATGGCTTATGCCTTCGACCGGGAGTCTGTCGAAGAACTGACTACTGACCACGGGCCGGTGTCCTTTTGAGCTCTTCTCAGACTTTTATCTGAGTCTATTGAGGTTCCCTTGGAGCCAGTCCAGAAAAGGGTGAAGTATCCATTCATAGAGATCCTGGACAGGAACAAATCCACTGAGGTTGGCTTCCTGATAGCCGAGGCCATCTTGGGACTGGCACTGGAGCTTTGGCAGCATTCAACTTCCTGCCCGGCACCCTCTAATCGTGTGGTCCGCAAGTATGCAGTCCCTACCGGCACCTTGTCCGGATTTTCAGATCACCCCTCTGCTGAAGGTCTGTTTGCCAGCGCATTCGCCTGCAAATCCAGAAAACACCGGGGACATGGACAAGCCTCCTGATAAGGAGTCCCAAAAAGCTTGAACACAGAGTTAAAAAGTTCTATGCTGCTTCCTCTCTTGGTCTCAGTGAGGTGAGCTATGATCTGATGATGGCCAGCTTTATCAGGGAGTCCTAGACCATGTCCTCCCTTGTCTCCCTTCCGACAAGCAGATTGGAATTAAAGTGGTCAGAGACCAGGGTCAAGCAGCGGCTAAACACCATCTTCAGACCTACTTGGATGTGGGTAATTCTTGCACCTGTGCAATGGGCAGTGGCCGTCGCAGTGCCTTGCAGGGCCTGGCTGAGGATTTCCTCCTTTATGGGTTTGTCCTATGTCCCTTTCTTGGACACCAGCCTCTTTGGCCCTAGGGTGGAGGGCCGCCTTACCAGGATTGAGAAGTCCAGTGCCACCCTAGATTCTTTGACCTCATCACAGAAGGATCAGAAAGGGCAGAGGATGAAGAAAAAACATTTTCAATTTTGTCCCTTTTCATCACAGCAGCGTAGGCAGCAGCAGCCCCAGCAGTGGCTTTCTCAGGCTTGACATCACAAGACCAAGTTCCCTGGTCAGGGCCCCAAAATAGGCAGGGGTAGGAGTGCCCCTCCGGCAGCAGGTGCCGTGCCCCCTCCAAAGCTGCCCACTGACGGGTTGAGGGGTGTCTACCTCCCACCTGCCCAGTCCCTACTCCAGCTCCCTGTCAGGGTTCAGTGGTTCCACTTCTGCCACACTTGGTCTGTAATTACCTCGAACAGGTGGGTCCTAGAGGTGGTAGGTGGCGGGTTGCTTCTCCGTTTCAGGGCTCTTCCGCCATACCAACCCCACATGCCAAGGGAGTCGATGGTGTCACAGGACACGCTGTCCACCCTCAGGGAGGACGTTGCTCAGCTTCTAGAAAAAGGAGCCATAGCCCTTATCCTAGACTTCATGGAAGGTCAGGGCTTCGTGTCCAGGTATTTCCTGGTCCCAAAACGGGGGAGGGGTTGGCACCCTGAACTGGATCTTCACGATGTGAATCAGTATCACAGAAGCGCAAGTTCAGGGTGGTCACTGTGAACCATATAATACGATCTCTGGAGCAGGGCATGTAGTTCTGCTCCCTGGACCTCCAGGATGCATTCATCCACATTCCAGTCTGTCCGTCCAGCTGGCGGTACCTTCGGTTCTGCAAAGAAGGCGTTCTCTACTATTTCCAGGTCATGCCTTTCCTTGGCACCCATGGTCTTCAGCAAGTGCATGGCAGTGGTGGGGGCCTTTCTGCAGCGCCAGGGGGTCAGGATATACCCCAGCTTGAATGACTGACTGATAGCCGGGCCGTCCATAGAGGCAGTCGAGCTGTCCAGGGACCTAGCCCTTTAAACCTGCAAAAATGTGGACCTTCTGGTCAATCCAGCCATGTCCGATCTCAGCCTGTCACAGGTGATTCATTTAATGGGGACATAATTTGGCTTCCTCCGGGCCAAGGCCCGACTCCCTGCGGACTGGGCACTGAATCTTACCTGCTTTGCCTGATCATTTCAGGCTGGGCGCTCGTGTCCTGCCTGGTACTTCCTGCAGCTGCTGGGTTACAAGGTGTCCTGCACCAGCATGGTCTGGTGGGCCTGCTGGCAGATGTGTCACCTTCAGTGGGAGCTGGGCCGTCAATGGTCCCTGCACCTAGGTCACTTGGACCAACCACTTGCAGTGACCCAGTTGATGTGGGATGCCATCCAGTGGTGGCATATCCCAGAACATCTGGAGGATGGAGTCTCGTTTGTCTGCCCAGAGCTGTCAGTCATTGTGACTACAGACTCATCTCTGGTGGAGTGAGAGCCCACCTGGGGGACCACAGAGCCCATGGGCTCTGGACCCCCAGGGAGTCCTGTCACCACATCAACCTGCTGAAGCTCTGTGCAGTGCACCTAGCTCTGACGGAATTAGCTCCTTTTGTCGGGAGTCAGGTCGTGAAAGTCCAGATGGACCACATGACAATGTTCTACCTGAACAAGCAGGGTGTCTCGCACTCCCTTGCGTTGGCATGCCCTTTACACCTGGACCATTGTGCGCAGCTTGGGTGCAGATCCCATCGTGATTCATGTCGTGGGAGCCAGCAGCCAGCTGGCGGACACCCTCAGCTGGGTGGGTGAGACGTCGCACAAGTGGTCTCTGCATCATACAGTGGTAAACCATCTATTCTTTCTGTGGGACACTCTTCTAGTGGATCTCTTTGCCTCCAGGAAGAATGCAAAACAGAGGCTGTTTCTAGGGACGTAGATATGGTATATGATCCACACTTCTGGCAGTGTTCCTTCCCCCCTTTAAATCCTGCCTGAACATCTTCAAACTTGCTTCTCCCACCCACCCGGGTGATAACTCCCTTGGCACCACCCCTTAATGTCAGATCTTCCTTTCCGCTGGAAGAAGATGATTCCCTCCTTACCACTCTCTGCGCTGACTGAGTGGCCCTTTGCTTCAAAACTTAATAAAATTATACAAAACGACTCTTCTCAAGCGATATTCCGAATCTTTCAAATCCTAATCCTGGATGACTCGATCTCGGCACCAGTTTAACAGAATGTGAGTGCAGGCAGAGGATGTCCCAGACGGACCCGCACACCTCGTGCATCTACTGCCTAGGCCACGAACATGATCCCCAGGCGTGTGGCCTGTGTCACACCTTGCATCCCAGTACTCTAGGAGACTGGCACACTCGGCTACTTTTAAGGCGTCCAGATAAAAGGAACCCTCCCATTTGATTGAAAGACACCTGTCGGGCAGTCTCTGCAGCTGCGGGGTCTACAGAACAGCTTGCAGCTTTTGAAGAGGCGGAGGCTCAGGCCACGGAGGATGCCTCTTCAGCTTCGGCCTTTGTGCCGCTTTCTTTTGGCGCCACCTTTACAGGGGCATTTTGGGATTTGTCGGTCCCTTCCCACCTTTGGGCAGGGCCCCGCTAAGAGTGCAAAATCATTCAGATCTTCAAAAAAGGAGACTAAAAAGAAGTCCTGTTGATCATGGGATCGCAAGTGCTCTCGGACCTCGGATTCTTGCACTTCTCTGGAGGTTTCGACCAAGGTCGATCCTTTGGTTCAGTTTCACATACCTCACTTTCTTGGACTCCGATTCTACCTGTCACTTCTCAGGGTGGGTTGGACCAGCACGCTGATCCGGTCACTAACCATCGGGATTCCATTACCCCCAGAGGATCCTTGGCTTTGACCAGTTCCCTCCTATTCTCGCTGTCAGCATCCTCAACGGTTGAGGTCGTGATCCCAAAGTCTGGAGTTAAGCAGCCCACACTGACATTGGTGTTCCCACTCTCAGCATTCAGGCAAGCGGCACTGCCGCTATTCCTCCTCCTCTTCCTCCTCAGATGAGGAGAGGCTCCAAAGCAAAATATGCCAGCACTACGAAGAATTCATGTGGCATCAGCTCATGTTTACCAGTGTTAAGCTGATTCTGGCCCCCACCCTGGCTCTTCCGTGGCTTCCGCCACCAAAGCGTCAACCTACTCCGGCTCAGCCTATTCCGGCTTCTCAGGCCATCCAAGTGGAACCACTGCCTAAGCAGCCAAAGGAGGGTCCCCCTCCTAAGCATGACCGTACCGCTTCCGGGCTTCCTCATCAGCTGCCGGTCATCGTGACTCCCGACAGACCACGTAGGGTCAGCAGGGACTCTGGCAGTCGACCCCTTTTTGACAATCCTCGGAGTCTTAGGACTCCTCCCTGCATTCCTGACTATTGGACGCCGAGTTGGGGGAAGATTTGTCCATGTAGCATGGTCCCACCTCTTTCAGGGGATTGCTCTGCTTGATTTCGGAGTCCACTGGGATCCAGATGGAGCCTATCCAGAAATGGGCCAAGTATCTCTTGACCAAAATTCTCGACCAGGGGGACACCCCGGGGGTAGCCTTCCTGGTTGCCAAGGCCCCTTCTTGGTCCCGCTCTGGAGCTTTGGCAGTACCCTGCCTCTTGCCCTGCGCCATCCGCTCATATGACCCGCAAGTATGCAGTTCCTATGGGTTCCCTGTCAGGATTCACCAAGCATCCCTCGGCCGAGGGTCTGGTGGCCGACTTGGTCTTTTGACTCACCGGCAGTGTCAGGGACGTGGACAAGCCTCCCAAAAAGGAATCTAAAAAGTTGGATCACATGGCCAAGAAGGTCTATGCGACCTCTTCGCTCAGCCTTCAGCAGGTGAGTTCGGCCCTTTTGATGGCCCACTACACTCATGTCCTGCTTGACACTCTTGATGAGGTGCTACCCCAGCTCCTGGCTGACTTACAGACCAAGATCAAGCAAGTCTGGGACCAGGGCCGAGCGATGACCAAACATCAGTTCTAGACAGCCATGGACATCGGGAGACTCCTTCGCCTGGTCTGTGGCTGCCACAGTGGCCATGCGCCACAGGGCTTGGCGCAGATCTCTAAATTTATGGCAGACACCCAGCACAGGTTGGCGGATGTCGCCTTTTTGGGCACTGACTTGTTCAGGTTGGGGGTGGAAGGACACCTAACTCGCATTGAGACGTCCAGTGCCACCCTGGGCTCTATCACCTCCACCCAGAGGGATCCCAAGGACTCCAGGCTTCAAGGGAAGATGCCCTTTTGGCCCCTCTCTGCCTCTGCGGCCAAGCCATCCCAGCCCCCAACTGAGCAGCAAGCCTAAGCTTGATGTCCCCGACCAAAGTTCATTACTTCGGTCATCCGGAAACCAGGTGGTTGAGGTCCCACCGCCTCCAAGCCTGCTCAGTGATGGGATGGGGGGTGCCTCCCCCATGCCCGTCCTGACGCTCTGAGTCCTCTAGTTGGGGTCTGGCTTCTCCACTTCCTTTCCATCTGGCCTGCTGGCACCATGGACGTGGTTCCTCGAGGTGGTCGGTCAGGGTCTGACTCCAGAGTTCGAGGCTTACTCACCTTGCCAAGCCTGTTCCCCACAGGAGGACATGGTGTCTGCTGACATACTGTCAGCTCTTTGGGAAGACATTGCCCAGCTCCTCCAGAAGGAGGTAGTGGCTCCAGTCCTGGACCCTCCAGTAAGCCCAGGATTTGTCTCCAGATACTTCCTGATCCCAAAGCAGACGGGGGTTGGGGGAGGTGGCTGGCGCCCTATCTTAGATCTGCATGACCTGAACAAATTGCTTTGGTCACGCACTTTCAGGATGGTCACTGTCTCTCTCAGATCATGCATATCTGGAGCAGAACATGTGGTTCTGCTCCCTGGATCTTCGGGACTCATTCTTCCACATCCCCATCTGTCCATCCCACTGCCGGTTCCTGCAGTTCGGTGTGGAGGGGATTTTCTGTGGCCATACCTTTTGGACTCTGCTTGGCTCCCAGGGTCTTCACCAAAGACATCGTAGCGGTAGCAGCCTACCTGAGGTGCTGAGGAATCCGGGTGTATCCCTACCTGGATGACTGGCTTACAGCAGGTCCATCAAGGGAAGAGGCTGAGCGGTCCAGGGAACTGGACCTCCAGACCTGCTTGTCCCATGGCCTCCTGGTGAACGAGGCCAAGTCGGAACTCATACCTTCGCAGGTGATGCATTTCATCGGGGCGGAGCGTGACTCTTGCAGAGCCAGGATTTGGCTTCTGGTGGACTAGGTGGAGGCTGTCTCTTCCTATGTCTGATCATTTTGGGTTGGGCAGTTGTACCCTGCTCGGGATTTCCTGGGATACATGGCGGCATGCACCAGCATGGTCCATTGGACCTAGTAGAGAATGCGCTTTCTGCAGTGAGAGCTTGCCCATCAATCCTCTCCGCGCCAGGGCCACTTCGACCAGCCGGTCAGTGTGACCCAGTTGATGTGGGACACCCTCCAGTGGTGGTTAGTCACAGAACATCTGCAGGAAGGAATACCATTTGTCCGCCTGGAGCGGACTGTCACCATCACGACCGATGCCTCCCTGATGGGCTGAGGTGCCCACTTGGGGGAGCACAGAGTTCATGGACTCTGGACCCCCAAGGAATTCCGATGCCATATCAGCCTGTTGGAGCTTTGGGCAATTCGGCTGGCGCAGACAGCCTTTGCTCCACAAATTTGGGGTGAGGTCATTCAGGTCCAGACGGACAACACCATGACCATGTACTGCCTCAACAAACAGGGCAGGATGCTCTCCCTTCTTCAGTGCGGGGAAGCTCTCCGCATCTCTACCCTAGTGCTCAGCTGGGACACCGATCTCCTGGCCATCCATATGGCCAGCATCTCCAACCAACTGGCAGAGGCCCTCAGTCATGTGGATGAGGCATCTCACGAGTGGTCTCTCTCTATCCAGAGGTAGTACACAGTCTGTTCTCCCAGTGGGGCACCCCTCTGGTGGATCTGTTCTCCTCCAAGGAGAACACCAAGCTGATGCTGTATTGTGCCCACTCCTCCCCCACCATCAGGTAACACTGCAGGGGGGTGCCTTCTCGAGGCCCTGGACCCAGAGCCTCCTGTATGCCTTCCCTCCATTTCCTCTGATCCACAAAGTGGTGATCAAGGCCGAGAGGGACAAGGCATGGATGATCCTGGTGGCTCCAGACTGGCCCTACACATTCTTGTAGCCCGATCTTCTCAGCCTCAGATGCAGGCCCCTGTGTTATCTTCCTCTCCACCTAGACCTACTCTCTTGCCGTCAGGGGAAGGTATTCCATCCAGACCTTCAATCCCTGCATTTCAGCCTGGTTCCTGAGTGGCTAGAGTTCCAGTCTTTGGGTCATTCTGAAGATGTCCTCACTGTGGTCGAGGCTTATCGGAAGGAGTCGACCCAAAAATGCAATGCCTTCAAATGGAAGAGGTTCTCCATTTGGTGCCAGGGCAAGGGACTGGACCCTTTATCTTTCCCGGTGGCTAGCATTCTCAACTACCTTTGGTCCCTCTCTCAGTTGGGCCTTTGGTCAGCGACCCTTAAGGTGCACCTGGCAGCTATCTCTGCATACCTGGCGTGGGCTGATATGCTGTCAGTGGCACAGGAGAAGGTGGTCTGGCACTTCTTCAAAGGCCTTGACAGCATTTCTCCTTCAGTTCGTGAACCACCACCACCACCACCGTGGGACTTGTTGCTGGTGTTGGCAAAGGTCGTGGGTAAGCCATTTGAACTGATACACAGGTGTGAGATGTCACACCTCTCGTGAGAGACAGTCTTCTTGGTGCCTGTCACGTCAGCCAGAAGGATCAATGAACTTCAGGCGCTCTCGGTGGAGTCTCCGTATTTGGTCTTCCACAGGGACAAGGTTGTCCTTCGCCCCAACCCGAAGTTCCTCTGGAAGGTTGTGTCTGAGTTTCAACTTAACCAGGTGATCAGCCTCCCGGGATATTTCACCAACCACACCTTGGAGGCCGAACAGAGGGCTCCATACTTTGTACCTGCAGCAAGCGCTTGCCTATTACAAGGAGCGCACGGCTGGAGTTCAGGGAGAGGTTTGCCAGCTCTCTGTCACCTACGCTGAAGCCGCACCTGGCAGACTGGCAGCTAAGCAGACGTTTGGCAGGTGGATTGTATCTTGCATCAACCTCTGCTATAGGTTGGCAGGTAGGGAGCCTCCCGTAGGGCTATGGGTTCATTCCACCTGTCATACCGCTGCCTCGGTGGCTGCTTCCAGGGATGTCCCTATCCAGGAAATCTGCAGGGCTGCTACCTGGAAGTTAGCACACACCTTCATTTCCTACTACCACATCAACCTTGAAACATGCCAGGATGCTGGTTTTGGGGCCTCAGTTCTCCAATATCTATTCTCTAGGGGTGCCTTGCCCCCTCCTCCCGGACAACTGCTAGGACTCTGCCAAAAGTGTGGATTGTACATCATTTCCACGTCCCTAGAAAAACAGGTTACTCACCTGTAACAGTAGATCTTCCACAGAGTGGTCTCTTGCAGTAGTTAATACTTTTGGGTATCCAACAGAGGTTGCTGTGGCGCACGGCAGCTCTTATAGCAGTTTTTCACCAGGGACCACCCACACATAACATCAGCTTCCTGTTTCCTATACAAGTGTGGGCGGTCCCTGGTATCCTCATTTCCTTTTTTTGGCATTTTCAGCTCGCATGCAGCAGCTAGAACAACTTCTGAAAACAGCAGTCATCGACAAGAAACAACATCAAAGATTTCTACAAACGCCTCCGTAGGCTTCAGGCAGATGGGGATAAAGGAGGCCTAAACCTACCCGATCTAAGGAATTATGCTTTAGCTATGCATTACAGACTTTTAGGGGTCTGGGTGACTAGGCCACCAGAGGCAGGGTGGTTAGATCTAGAGGAAGGAGAGGGAGTGGTGAGGATCTTGGCATACCTGAGAAGAGGAGGTGAAAAGGGCATAAAATAGACAGGCGAAACCAAATCCACTAGTAGTATCAGTATTAGAGGGCTGGGAACAGCTGCTGAAATGGGTTGGTGTGAAGCCGGGGGGAAGAGACATTGCTGCTCCCACTGAGGGGAAACCCAGGATTTGTGGTGGGTTTGGAGGATACAGGTTTTCTTCTTTGGGAGGAAAGGGGCGTTAAATGTGTAAAAGACCTATGGAAGAAAGGGAAATTAATGACTGGTGAGGAGCTAGGTGGGTGCTTGGGTTCAGGAATGTTCTGAATTTTTCAGGCGAGAAATTATGCTAAAACAATTGGCAGAAGTCGACTAGAAGATTCTCCCATAGAGCAGGTTGAGCATATGGTGCTCAGTACTCAAGGGGGAAGCGGGGGGGGGAATAATAGGAAGAGCGGCAAGAATGGGTCTGCAATATTTGCCTGACTTTACTTGTAAAACCAGGAGGTTATGGAGTAGAGACTTAAGGAGGGAGATACCAGACCAGGGCTGGGATTTACTGTTACAAATGCATAAGGGGTTACTGGTTTGTAATAAATATCAGGAATCTTATTATAAGTTTCTACACAGGCTTTATTGTCCCCCAAGCATGGTTCACAGATTCCGCCCTGAGATATCCCTCCTTTGTGGAAGATGTAAGAAAGAGGAAGGTACATACATACACTGTTTTTGGGAGTGTCTGTCTGGGACGGGGTGGCCGGAGAAGTAGGTAGGATGTGGGGAAGGCAGGTGGAGAGAAACCCAGTGGTCATGCTGTTTGGGGGTGGATGACTCGGAGGAAGAGGACTGGAGACCTCTCTCTAGATGGGTGTGGATCCTGGTTGTCTTGGCCAGGCACTGCATACTAAATACATGGGTTTCAAGTGAGATTCCTACTATGCAGCAATGGAAAAACCAGTGTCTGCAGGCTCTAGGTCTGGAAAGGTTATACTATGTGACTGAAAACAGGGAAGACCAGTTCTGGAGAGTCTGGGGAACGTTTATGTCCTCGTTACCCCCTGGAGAGATGGACATGCTGGGGAAAGGGTTGCAAGGATAAAAGGTAATGTCCGAATGTTTATGAGGGAAGAGGGGGTTGATGTAAATGGAGAGCCAGGAAGGGGAGAAGTCACTCTGGGACAGACAAGGTAGAGGATAATTAAGTGAGAGACAAACTATTTTCAATTTATTAACAGTCTGTATAGTCAATCGGTATGTGTTTTTATCAGCATGGTTTTTTTTTTTTTGATTAGAAACTGGGGGGAGGGAGAGAGGATAATCTAATAAATTGATGTAAGTGGGAGATACTGGAGGGGCATAGGTATATGTTGAATCAATGTTGTCGCTGTATTTTATTGTATATGTGTGATTTTACCTTTGTTTATTGTTGGAAAAACTCAATAAACACATTATGCAAAAAAAAAAAAAGATTTCTACAAACAAGGGGGCTCACGCAACAAGAGCTCCCCCATCTGCTGATCTACATTTCTGGACACACACAGAACAGGAGTACCCCGCTTCACCCTCCATGTTTCTCTTACTCATCGATGGCCACCAAACTGTTGACGATGCATCTGTGTTCTCAGTGATGGCCCATAACCGTCAGCATCCTCATCAACGGCTACCACGGTCAATAATGCATCTGTATTCTCATTGATGGCCCATAACCATTAACATCCTCATTGACGGCTACCACCATCGACGATGCATCTATATTCTCATTTACGGTCATGACCGTCAGTGTTCTCATCGACGGCTACCGTCGACGATGCATCTATATTCTCATTGACAGCCCATAACTGTTAACATCATCATCGACGCTGCATCTATGTTTTCATTGATGGCCATACCAGTCAATGTCTTCATCGACGGCTACCACCGTCAGCAATGCATCTATAATTTCATTGACAGCCATTACCGTCAGTGTTCTCATCGACAGCTACCACTGTCGACGATGCATCTATATTCTCATTGACGACCATAACTGTCAATGTTCTCATCGACGGTTACCACTGTCGACGATGCATCTGTTATCATTAACAGCCACCACCATCTGTGATGCATCCATATTCTCATCAACAGCCATACCCGGCAACGATGCATCCCTGTTTCTCATTGACGGCTGTCCCCCGTCGACGGTGCATCATTATTCTGCCTGCTCATTGACGGGACGTCTTTTTAACTCCCTTGTCAACAATGCTTCCAGCACTATAAAAAGGCAATACATAAATAACCCTTCTAGGGACATGGATATGTTGTTCAATCCACACTTATTGGCAGGTTCCTTGCCGCTTTAAATCTTGCCGGAAGGTCTTCAAGCTGGCTCCTCCCTCCCACCCGGGTGGTAAAACTCTCGGCTCCACCCCATGATGCCAGATCTTCCTTACCGCTTGGAAGCTCAGGTTCCCTCCTTAGCGCTCTGCGTTTTAGGCCTGGATCCACACTCTTCGGTTAATCCGAAACTATTTCTCAAATTTACAAGACTTTGGTCTTCTTTTTCCCTTGCGGCTGCGATGGACAAATCGACTCCCAGATTTCGTCAGTGCCCCTGTGGGCAGATGTCCCGGACTGACCTGCACTCCACGTGCATTTACTGCCTAGGACTCTGCCACAATTTGTAGGTTTGCGAATTGTGCAAATCCTTTTCGGCTTCGGTCTTGGAGGACTGCGCTGCTTGACTTCTTTTGGGGCACCCTGAAAAATGTTATCTGCCGGTCAAGTCGAAGGAGGCCTGTTGAGCAGAGTCCGCAGCGGCGGGCTCTGCGGAACAGTTGGAGCAGATGATCGCCTTCAAGGAGGAGGCAGCCAAGGCCGCGTCTTCTTCCTCCTCGGTCGCAGCATTTATCCCACTCTCCTTGGGCTCTTCATATACAGCTTCTTTTAAGGAGCTTTGCCCAGTCCCTCTCCACCAAGGCAGAAGGACCATCGGCACTTTCCAGTCAGTCCAAGAAGAAGGACTCCAAAGGTAAGTCCCACCGTCGACGTTCGTGGCAGCGGGAGAGATCCCCTTCACCATATGGTTGACTCTCGACTTCAGTCGAGGTTGCGGATAAGGCCGATGGCTTCACGGTGTCCCTGTCAGGTCAGCCGGCCAAGACATCCGTCGACGCAGTCGAGATTTTTCTCGACCCGTCAGACAGTTTATCGACTGGTGATACTGACAACCCTACTTCACCGGTTCCCTCGGTGGAAACCAAGGACTTGCCTGTGCCTCTTGTGCCAGAGTCCCCGGTTAAGGTCCCTGAACCGAGGGAGGAGCAGTTTTCCCCCGTCCCCTCTCTGACCCACCCTCGGAATCCCTGAAGGTCTCGGTCTCAGACCTCTTCCAGGTCCAGCCGATCCCGTCGACGTTGGTGGTCTCTGCACCATGGAAAGCGGCGGCGCCGCTCATCCTCGTCGTCCTCTTCGGAGGATAGGCTCCGGCGCAAGTTGCATCGGCACTACAAAGATTTAATGTGGCAGCAGCTCTTATTGTCTGGGAAGAAGCCAACTCCGTCGCCTTCTCCGGCCATTAAGTGGCTGTCACCTGAGCGGCTGAAACAACTCCTTGTAGTCGAGGAGCTGAAACCGGCACCGGTTGTTCAGCCGAAACCGGCTGCTCCACCCACTGTGGTGGAACCTCCGCCTCCACAACCGAAGATTGGGGCCCCGACCAAGGATTCTCGGTCGGGTCAGGGCTTGCCCCATAGGTTGTGGGTCACACTCACTCCCGATTGACCTCGGCACATGGAGGGTGGCTCAGGCACTCGGCAGCTGTTCGCAGACTCCTCAGAGTCTGATGACGACTCCTCCTTGTTCTCCAGGCCGCTTGACCTGGAGTCTACAGAGGGTCAGTCGGTGGACGAGAGCCCATTCTCGTTTTTAGGAATGCTTCGACTCATCTGAGAATCCACTGGAATGAAGCTTGAACCCGTTTCAAAACGGGCCAAGTATCCCCTCACGGAGATACTGGACCGAGGGGATTCCCCTACGGAGGCCTTTCCAGTGGCCGAAGCCATTGTTGGTACGGCCCTGGAGCTGTGGCAGTGGCCAGCATCTTGTCCCGCATCTTCGGCCAGGATGGCTCGAAAGTATGCGGTCCCTACCGGTTCACTCTCCGGTTTCTCGGAGCACCCCTTTGCGGAGGGGTTAGTGACCGATAGCGTTTTCCAGCGTTCCGGGAATGCTCGGGATGTGGACAAACCACCCGATAAGGAGTCCAAGAAATTGGACTACTCAATGCGGAAGGTATACGCCGCTTCCTCCCGAGGCCTTCATCAGGCTAGCTCGGCCGTTCTGATGGCACACTTATCACACGCCCTTTTGGGCTCCCTGGATGAGGTGATTCCTCATCTCCCAGCTGACCTTCAGACGATGGTCAAACAGGTGCGGGATCAGGGAAGGGCGGTAGCTAAACAGTAGCTCCAGACTTCTTTGGACATCGCTGATTCATGTGCCCGGTCAGTAGCGGCTGCAGTGGCCATGTGCCACAGAGCTTGGCTGCGGATCTCCAACTTTACGGCTGATACCCAGCACAAGCTGGCAGATGTCCCCTTCTTGGGTACTGACTTGTTCGTGCCTGGGGTGGAGGGGCATCTAAAACAGATCAAGAAGTCCAACACCACTTTGGACTCTGTCACGTCTGCCCAGAAGGACAAAGGCCACCAGCAGCAGTGTAAAACCTTTCGTCCTTCAGCCCCTGCAGCACATCAGGGCCAGCAGGCTCGTGCGTGGCACCCCAAAGCCAAGCCTGCTGCTTCCTCCAGCAGGAAGCCTGGAGGAAAAAGCCCAGGCGGCTCCTCAGCCGGCCCTTCCTCCAAGCCTGCCCAGTGACGGGTTGAGGAGTGTCGCCCCCAACCTCGTCACTCCTCCCCGGGATCCCCCCGTGGGGGGACGGCTCCGCCACTTCCTTTCCGCCTGGTCCGCTTTCATTACGGACCGCTGGGTGTTGGAAGTGGTAGGCAGGGGTCTGCCTCTGGAATTGAGCAGTTCTCCTCCTGTGAGCCATCGCCTCCACGGGAGCTACGGGCTCACGTAGACCTCTCTGTTGGCTCGTCAAGCCGACATTGCCTTGCTCCTCCAGAAGGAGGTGATCAGGAGGTGTGGACCCTCCAGACCCAGGGTTTGTGTCCAGGTACTTCCTGGTCCCAAAACGGACTGGGGTCTGGCGCCCTATTCTCGACCTACATGACCTGAACAAGTTCCTAAGGTCTTGCACCTTCAGGATGGTCACTCTGGCTCAGATCATTCCATCCTTGGAACGAGGCATGTGGTTCTGTTCTCTGGACCTTCAGGACACGTTCTTTCACATCCCAATCCGTCCATCTCACCAGCGATTCCTCCGCTTCAGAGCAGAGGGATCCCTTTACGAGTTCCGGGCCATGCCCTTCGGCCTCTCTCCAGCTCCCAGGGTCTTCACCAAATGCATGGCAGTGGTGACAGCATTCCTGTGGCGCCGAGGGGTCCGGGTGTACCCTTACCTGGATGACTGGCTGATTGCAGCCCCCTCCAGGTTGGAGGCGGAGCAGTCCTGGGATCTGGCCCTCCAGGTCTGCTCTCAGATTGGCCTCCTCATCAACGAGGCCAAGTCGAAACTCGTGCCATCGCAGGTGATTCAGTTCATCGGGGCAGAGTTCGACTCTCTTCGAGCCAGAGCACGGCTCCCGGCGGACAGGGCCGAGGTCCTTTCCTCCTTTGCCCAATCATTTCTGGTTGGGCAGTTGCACCCTGCCCAGGACTTCCTGGGCCTCATGGCTGCCTGCACCAGCGTGGTCCGTTGGGCCCGCTGGCATATGCGTCCCCTGCAATGGGGGCTGGCCCGCCAATGGTCACAGCGCTCCGGTCCTCTGGACCAGTCAGTGACAGTGACCCAGGAGATGTGGAACGGCCTCCAGTGGTGGCTCGTTCCAGCTCATCTGCAGGAGGGTATTCTGTTTGTCCGCCCCGAGCCGACCGTCACTCTGACGACCGACGCCTCTCTGGGTTGGAGTGCCCATCTGGGGGAGCTCAGAGCCTACGGCCTCTGGTCCCCTCAGGAGTCTCTATGCCACATCAACCTGTTGGAGCTTCGAGCGGTCCAACTAGCCCTCACCGCCTTCGCTCCGTTTGTTCAGGGTCAAGTGGTCCAGGTCCAGATGGACAACACCACGACCATGTACTACCTGAACCGACAGGGCGGGACGCACTCCTTGCCTCTGTGCAAGGAAGCTCTCCGCACTTGGTCTCTTGTGATCAGCCTGGAGGCAGATATCCTAGCCATCCATGTGGCAGGAGCCTCCAGCAGTCTGGCCGATGCCCTCAGCCGGATAGGCGCTGCTTCTCATGAGTGGTCTCTCCTGCCGGAGGTAGTACAAGATCTGTTCTCCCACTGGGTCGCCCCTCAGGTGGACCTGTTCACCTCCAGGGAGAATGCGAAGCTGAGGCTGTTTCATGCCCGCCCCCCTCACCAGGGCTCGCTGTAGGGGGATGCCTTCTTAAGGCCATGGACCCCAGGCCTCTTCTACGCCTTCCCTCCATTCCCCTTGATCCACAAGGTGCTTCTCAAGATGAAGAGGGACCAGGTGCAGGTGATTCTGGTAGCCCCAGACTGGCCTCGCCAGTTCTGGTATCCAGATCTCCTCAGCCTCAGCTCCAGGCTCCTAAGGGGGCTCCCAGCCCGCCCAGACCTGATCTCAGTCAGCAAGGGGAAGGTACTCCATCCGGACCTTCAATCCCTGCCCTTGATGGCCTGGTTCCTGAGCGGCTAGAGTTCCAGGCCTTGGGTCTTTCTGATGAGGTCCTCAGTGTTGTTGAGGCATCCCTTAAGGAGTCGACCAGAAAATGCTATGCCTTCAAATGGAAGAGATTCTCCATTTGGTGTCAGGGCAAGGGGTTGGACCCTTCCTCCTGTTCATTGGCTAGCATTCTGGACTACCTGTGTTCCCTTTCTCTGCGAGGGTTCGGTCGATGACCCTTAAGGTGCACCTGGCAGCCATCTCTGCTTATCGGGTGCGGGCCGGCAAGCAGTCGGTGGCGCAGGAGAAGGTGGTCGGGTGCTTTTTCAAAGGCCTTGATCACATATCCCCTCCGGTGCGAGAACCTCCACCTCCGTGGGATCTACTGCTGGTATTGGCTAAGCTTATGGGCAAGTCATTCGAACCAATGCACAGGTGTGAGATTTCTCACCTGTAGTGGAAGACCGCCTTCTTGGTGGCTATTACGTCTGCCAGAAGGATGGGAGAGCTCCAGGCGCTTTCCATCGAGTCTCCTTATCTGGTCTTCCATAGGGAGAAGGTTGTCCTGCGCCCCCACCCGAAATTCCATCTGAAGGTGGTGTCGGAGTTTCACCTTAACCAGGTGTTGACTCTGCCGGTGTTCTACACCAGTCACACCTCGGTGTCCGAATATAGGCTCCATACTCTGGACCCTAGAAGAGCGCTCTCTTATTATAAGGAGCAGACGGCTGAAGTTCGGGGAGAGGTTTGCCAGCTGTTTGTCACCTACGCTGAAGCCGCACCTGGCAGACCTGCAGCCAAGTGACGATAAGCAGGTGGGTCACCTCCTGCATAGATCTCTGCTATAGGTTGGCGGGCATGGAGCCTCCCAAAGGGATAAGAGCTCATTCTACCCGCCATACCACTGCTTTGGTGGCTGCTTCCAGGGACGTCCCTATCCAGGAAATCTGCAGGGCTGCTACCTGGAAGTCAGCACACACCTTCATTACCCATTACTACATCAACCTAGAGTCACGCCAGGATGCTGGTTTTGGGACCTCTGTTCTCCAGTCCTTATTCCCTGAGTAGGGTGTGTGCACCTTGCCTCCCTCCTCCCAGAGAACTGCTAGGAGTCTGCCAATAAGTGTGGATTGAACAACATATCCACGTCCTTAGAAATACAGGTTACTCACCTGTAACAGGAGTTCTAGGAGTGGTATATGTTGTTCATCCACACAACCCACCCGACCTCCCCGGCTTCGATCGCGCAACCTGGCTTCCAGCGGGCTAAATCTGGCATCATGGGGCGGAACCGAGAGTTTTACCATCCGGGGTGGGAGGGAGGAGCCAGCTTGAAGACCTTCTGGCAAGATTTAAAGTGGCAAGGTACTGCCAATAGGTGTGAATGAACAACATATACCACTCCTAGAACTCCAGTTACAGGTGAGTAACCTGTATTTCCTGGGTCCAGTTAGAGTCACAGAACGGGAGAAATCTTCCTTAACCTCTGTACGTCAAGCCTCGTCGACGGCCACTGCCCCAGGTGTCCCTCCGTTGACAGTGCGCCCTCATATTTTTTCTTAGTAAATGGGGCTTCATAAAAAAAACAATGGCTTATGCCATGTTTCTACTCCTCCACCCTCTTAGGTGGACAGTCACAGGGGTCAGGCGGACACAGAGATCTGAACCCTGGACTTTACCACCCGGGGCAAGACCTGCTAAGGCTACACATCTGCTCCCCTCCATCACCCCCCTTGTGTCTCAAACACTATCCCCCCCCCCAGGAGGAACTGGACGTCTCCACTGTAGTACAGCATGTCTTTCATGCCTTACGGCACTCCCAGCCCTCCGATCCAAGGGGGCAGGGCAACCCTCTACGATCTCCTGCTCTTCCGCATAAGAATTTTCATGATAACCAGGATCCATTCCCACCCTGGTTACTTCCCTATATGGAAGACTATTTTCAGAAGAAAAGTGCTCCCGGTTGACTTCACCGGTGACCTTGAACACGAAGATTTCCAGGAGCTAAAATTTCTTCCTCAGTTTCCCTTTTTCGGAAATCTCTTCTTTGGATGAGGGCCTGCCTAGAATCCGCAGCACCCCCTCCTGATGACCCTTCTTTCCACTAAATAATGATACAAATATAGAAAGTCATGGGATTCTCTACCACAAAAAACATGACAAAATAAGGATATGGCAGAATACCTTGATCTGCCAGAGGAGTCCATCTTGGTGGTTTCCCCATTAATTCTGACTTACCAGAATACCATGCTGGCTGCTTGACATCAGCCTCCAGCTATCTCAGCTGTTCCCCCTAAGGTGGATCATATTTATCAAGCTCCTTTGGTTCATCCCTTCCTTCAAGCTATCCCGGAAGTGGGCTCTATTCTGCCAGTCATGATCACATGAGCTCCTTACCACCTGATAAAGAATCCCAAAGACTTGCCTTTCTGGAGAAACAGGTCTTTTTCTCCAGTGCCATGAATATCAGAATTCTAAATGATATGAGTCATATGATTAAATACCCTTGAATCATCTGCCATTGAGACTATCAATCACCTCCCTCCTTGACCAGAATGGGAGCGATTATTGGCTGCTTTGTCAACTAGCAGTGCTATTTCCTTTCACCTACCCAGGTCGGGATATGATGCCATGGATATCTCGGCCTGACTGTCAGCTGTTGGCATTTATTTGCGACGCCACACCTGGCTACGCTTTTTCTGGCTTTACGCCTGATGTACAACATAAAGTAGCTAATGCCTCTTTTAACGGGTGCAAGTTATTTCTCGCCAGGTACTCAAACTTTACTGGATGACTTGCAGGCGTCTGGCAGAACTCTACGTACGGTTCATGGCATGTACCGTGCTCTGCATACAACCTACTGTACTCGATCCTCTTCCTGTTTTGAAAGAGGTGGAAAATACAGAGATACCAACACAGGCGGCTATAGAGATCGTACTCAACCCACAAGAGGCAACACCTCTGCCGCCAGGAGAGCCCGCCCCCACCCTCTCTGGTGGGGGGGGGCTGGGCAGCCCAACACCCAGTGACCCACTAGCGTTTTTCTTTTCCCACCCCTCCTCCACCAGGCCTCGGAGGCTGTGGGCGGTCATTTTGTCCTCCCATTTAGAGGCCGGGCAAACAGTTGCGTCAGACAAATGGGTACTCCAGATTATAAAGAGGGGTCATACTCTGGAATTTATCTTCAGGCCCCCCACCCTCGTCCTCCCCGACATATTCATTATCTATCAGATCATATACCTATCCTTCAAGAGGACTTGAGAGCTCTACTGGTGACACAGGCCGTTTCTCCAGTACCCCTTCACAACATCAAAAGAGATTCCACTCCCACTTCTTTCGGGTACCTAAACGAACTAGAGACCTCCGTCCAATACTGGACCTCAGAAAACTGAACCTTCTATCCAATACAAACGGTTTTGCTTGATAACCTTGAATTCCATCATGCCAGTACTGAAACAGGGAGATTGACTTTGTGCCCTAGATATGAAGGGTGCCTACCTGCATATCCCTATCTATCCTGCTCATCGCAGGTTTCTTTGTCTCTACCTGCTAGGTTAACACTACTAATTTCAAGCACTCTGGTTTGGCCTCTCCTCGGCCCTGAGTGTGTATCAAATACCTAGAGGTAGTTGCAGCAGCTTTACGAGGGAAAGGGCCCATATCTTCCCATATCTGGATAGCTGGCCAATCAAAGCGGAACAGCTTTGCTTGCTTACCTATAAACTACCCTGCAAATATTTTCACACTCTAGTGATCACAGTCAATTGGCCAAAGTCCAGCCTGACCCTGACTCAGTCTCCCAATACATTGGAGCCATCCTAGATACAGTCTTAGAAAGTAGTCACAGCTAATGAAGTGCTATGCCTCCTGGGTCACATGGCCGCTGCCATTCTTACGGTAGCACTCGCCCGTCTTCATATGAGACCTATTCATTGAACCCTCCAGAATCAATGGTCTCAAAGAACAAGAAAAATTTGAAGGCCAGATCAGAGTCACTCCCTCTCTTGATGTCAACTCTGACTTGATGATCAGTCGAAACCAATTTATGACAAGGAATGCCTTTTCAGTCCCTCCCTCCCATGCAGATGTTCCAAACGGATGCTTCCCTTGCAGGATGGAGCGCCCATCTGGGTCCTTATCAGACACAGGGCAAGTGGACCACTTCTCTCTCTCAGCCTCACATCAGTCTCCTAGAGCTGAGGGCAATCCGCTTAGCCCTTCCAGCATTCCAACCTCTTTTGACTCTAGGACCGTTGCTGATCCAATCAGACAACACTACAGTGATATTCCACCTCAGCAAGCAAGGACGTGCGCCAGTCTTCAACCTCTTGGAACCCTGTTACATTCCAACCTTAAGGCTCTACACCTTCATGCTTGGCTCCTGAGGATGCTTTCATAGCCAGATTACAAGTATCCTGTCCTCTTGCCAATATTCTCTTGGCCTCATGAAAGCCAGTAACCAGGAACCTTATTCCTGTCCACTGACGAAAAGCTCTAGACTACCAAGCCTCGCTGTCCGAGTCCGGTTTGAGCTATTCCTCCATTAAAGTCCTTTCAGCCACTATTCTTGGCTATCCGTAACCTGCTAGATAGCTGATTACTGTACTAACATCATCTAGCCAACACGTTTTGAATGGAATGTTGCATATCAAACCACCTATTAGACGACGCACTCCTCTGTGGGATCTCAATTTTCTAATAAGAGAAATTAACTTTTGAACTGGTGGCCACTTGTGTCCTCAGTTTCCTTTCATGGAAAACCTTATTCATAGTGGCTGTCACCTCAGCTCGCCGTATTTCAGAGCTTAATGCCCTCGTGTAGGGAACCTTACTTGATTTTTCACTAGGACAGGGTGGCAGTCCATCCCAACCCTTCCTTCTTTCCTTCCTAAAGTAGCCTCCGAACATACTTTGAATCAGTCCTTGGAGTTACCAGTATGCTGTCCTGAATACTCCAACCAAGGTGAACATCTGCTACATACTTTAGATGTGCATCATATGATACGCTACTATACTAATCGGACGCTATAGATTAGAAAAACTTCTCAACTCTTCGTCTCTTTTGCCTTGGACTGAGATGGACTCCCAGTTGCTAAAAGAACCCTTTCTTGCTGGTTGGCAAATTGAATTGCATTTTGTTACAAAAAATACAACAAGCCTTTACCTGGACCTGTCCAAGCCCACTCCACTAAAGCTATGGCCACCACTTCGGCTTGCTTTAAAAGAGCCTCCATTTCACATATCTGCAATGCAGCTACCTGGTCCACGATTCATACATTCACAAGGCATTACAATCTGTATATTTGCCTCAGGATGTAGGGAGGCATTTGACGTGATAAAGGTCTTCTACCATAACTGTCCTTCCACATGGGCATTACTGCTTGGGATTCATCCCAAAAGTATTACCTACTGCAAGAGACCACTCCGAGGAAGATAGTACAGTTACATAAAAACTTACCATAACAGTAGATCTTCGAGCAGCCTCTCTTGCAGTAGGTTTGTTCCCACCCTCAATCACCCTCCTTCTCTAAGAGAACAAATTCTGGTCCAGTGACTATGGGTTGGGACTCCTTTTGTACCTTGGCTTCCCCTCGAATCCTGTGGGAGAACTGAGGATACCAGGGACCGCCCACACTTACATAGGAAACAGAAAGCTGATGTCATGTATGGGCGGTCCCTGGTGAAAAACTGCTAGAAGAGCTGCCGTGCACCACAGCGACCTCTGCTGGATACCCAAAAGTATTATCTACTGCAAGAGACGCTCCTCAGAGATCTGCTGTTATGGTAAGATCTGTCTTCGAGGGTGGAGCTCTTGCAGCAGGTAATACCATTAGGACTGAAGCCGTCAGGTGTCAGGACCCCACGGAAAACTTGTAGCTAGCAGTACGAGGCAGGGGACTGCCCCCGACATCTGCTCCGCCTGACGTCAGATGTGGTATAACGGGGGCGGTCCCCTGGTGCCATCCCAGTTCTTTTCCTGCTGTCGACCCACGTAGTTCGGCTCCACGGACACTTCGCTTGCAGTCAACAGCATCGAACGCCTAGATAAGTCACTTCGTTTATATTTTTTTTCTATTATCGAATCTAATGCCTTGTTTATGCCGTCGCCCTCTCCACCGCGACGTAAGTCTAAGTGTTCCTGAGGGGAGCAGATCCAGGCCAAAGACAGCCATGCGGCCTGCCTCATCTGTTTAGGCCCAGACCACTGGCTGGATTCCTGCAGAAACTGCCAATGCTTGAATCAAAAGATGCGCGCCAGGAGAGCTCACGCCCTAAAAACTTTTTTCTTTTTTTTTTTTTTTAATTATTCTGATTTATCCGCCTGCTGCGGCGACTACCGGCAGGGGCATCCAGCCACCGGCCCTGCCCGCCAGGAGAGCACCAGGCTCACTCACTTGATGGGGGATCCAGCACGGCCATCGCTGATCCGCTGGAGGGTCTCCCATACCCTATCGAGCCAACGACCAGACCCCCCCCCCAAGTGCTATTCCACGTGAGTCTTCCCGCAATGCAGGCACGGCCATCAGGCTGCATGGTCGCACCCAGCCATTTCCACTTTTTCTCCCATTGGGAGCACAGACATCGGCGGCGTCTGCGCGTGCGTGCCAGCGCCTGCGTGCCCCAAGTCATACCAGCCTGGCGGTGCCGGGCGTCCCCAGGGGTCGCTGCAGCACGGTGTGGATTCCCCAGCCCTCCCCAGGACTACGAGAGCTGTCTCCCGACGCTCAATCCTAGTCCTCCCCTGCCAACCCCCGACGACTCTGGCTCGTTCCCGAAAACCCGGGCCACCGGCATAGCACGAGGTGTGGCGTCCAGCGCCTCAATCCTCAGTGCCACCCGGCTGGCCCTAAAAACCTTCTTGTTAGAGAAGCAGCTTGAAGTGATGCAGAGAGGTTCTGGAGCCAGCTCCTCCTCTCCCGCCAGAAAGTCCCCCTCCAGAGCTAAGATCTTGGGTGAAAAGCATCACAAGCAAAAGGATAGGGCCAGATCCGAATCCCACCATCATTTGCCCGCTAAACCAGCGCCGTCATAATCTTCCTCGCAGAGGTCAGGCTCAGTTCCTGCGGCTGCTGAGTCTTCCCGCTCTTCCAAGGCCATTCACACCTCTTCTCAGGGTGCACAAAAGGAGTCTGCTTCGAAGGGACATCTATCCTCCTTCCTCGCTCACTGACCTCACAAGTCTACAGGGTCGGCCCAGGAAGGTCTGCCCAGGGCCCTGGACAGGCCTTGATCCTCCAAAAAGAGAAAGCGCTCAGAGGAAAGTTCTGGTAGGCATGGGGACACCCAGGCTCGGACTCCCCCTCCACCGGCAAAGGTTCGTCCTACTCCTGCCGCCAGACCTACCAGCTGGTCGCCTACCCTGACGACTCGTTCCCCGACACCAGATGCAGGACGGTCGGCGGATGATGATCAGCCGTCTACACACACACACAACCCTCCCCAAGGGACAGGTGCCAGCTGACGTCCCTCCAGACATCGGTCGCCAGCCGGATACCGGTCTTCCGGACCCGACACCAGACACTCGGGATGGGGCGCGCGATCCCCAGACGCCCGGGCCATCTAGCCCGCCCCCGGCTGTGGTCCCGGTGGCAGATATCAGGAATTTATTCACCTCTTGGTGGAATACGGTCAAAGGGGACCTCCTTTATAGGCTGCCAGATAAGATCCCCACACCTCCGCCATGGGTCCTCCTCCTCCCACTCCAGACAAAGATCAGTCAGAGGATCACCCTCCTCCCCTAAGAAGAAGCACAGAAAAAGGTCTCGTTCCCCGTCTCCATCATCTCCCCGATCGTCCTCTTCTGCTGATGATGCAGGTTCAGACTCTGATTACTCAGGAGATGGTTTTCTTCCACCATCCCCTGAGCCCAGGGACTCGCCACGCTCCCCCCCCCCCCAAGACGATCCTTCAGCCCTCGATATGATGAGGCATATTTAGATCATTTACCAGTGAGAGACTGAGGCTTTCGACCTGGAGCGCCAGCGGCTAGCCAATATCCTAGGGGAGAAGGAGCCTAAGCCGCTGGTCATTCCTCCATTTATTAAGTCCTTCCAGGACGTCACTCGTCTTACCTGGAGGACCCCTTCCTTGGTTTCTGCTTTTCCGAGGAAGGCGGATAGGTTATATAAGCCTCCCAGGTCAGAGCCATTCCTGGCGGAGCAACCCAATGTGAATTCCCTGGTCCTCACGGCTGCCCACGGAAGAGAGACCAAGCCCAAGCACCTCAGCTCACAACCTCCTGACCCCGTCTCAAAGAAATTGGACGGCTGGGGAAGGAAAGTCTTCTCCTCCACTACTGGATCTATTAGATCCCTTAACTTCATGGCCCACATGATCTCCTACCAGCAGTCCTTGTGGAGGAAAACCATGGAGTTGGCAGAGACCCTTCCAGACTCTGAATCCAAGCAGGAGATTCTGGCTTGCGCCCAGTCTGGTCTAGACGTTGACAGGCACGCACTCAGATGCTCCTATGATCCGTTGGACATGGCTTCTAGGGCTGCAGCATCAGGCATTTGCATGAGGAGATAGTCCTGGCTCAGACTGACAGGCTTCCAGCAAGACCTTCAGAACTCTATCCTGGACTCACCGTTTCAGGGTCCGGTGCTTTTGGTCCAGAGCTGGTGCAAATGGTTAAGGACCTTAAAGAATCCGACAAGGCGGTAGCAGATGTACATTGTATGTACAAGTCCCAACCGCAGGGCAACCGCTAGCGTCCTTTGCGCCAAAGCCAAGGCCAGTCTGGCAAGCAGCCCCAAGGTAAGGGATTTCGCAGACGGGGTCAGCCCCCCTCCCAAGGTTCCCAGGGCCCAAAGCAATCCAAGGCACCCAGGGCCCTGGCCCCTTCCGTCCCTCCTCCTGACCCCCCCCCAAAGCCCTCCTCCTGTCGGGGACAGGCGGAAAGAGCAGGTAGGAGGGTGTTTCACGCTATACCCGCTTCACTGGTCCAGCATCACCTCAGATCGGTGGGTGCTGGAAACCATTCGATTAGGGTATGCCATAGAATTCATCTCTATACCTCCGGACAACCCACCACCCCCTATGTCCCACTGTCCATCAGACCATCTCAGCCTCCTTCAGGCAGAGGTCTCGCTGCTCCTGGAAAAGAGAGCGATTCAAAGGGTTCCACTGGCCCAGATAGGCAAGGGCTTCTACTCCAGTTTTTTTTCCTGGTCCCAAAAAAGATGGGAGACCTTCATCCGATCCTGGACCTCAGCGTGCTCAACCTCTCGGTCAAGTATCAGAGGTTCCGCATGCTAACATTGGCAGGACTCTTTCCTCTGCTCCAATCAGGGGATTGGCTATGCTGTCTCGACATGCAAGATGCTTACATGCATATCAAAGTCCGGAAACAGCACAGGAGGTTCTTGCGCTTCCGTCTCAGAGAAGACCACTTCCAGTTCAGGGTCCTCCCCTTCGGCCTTTCATCGGCCCCCAGGGTCTTTATGAAGTGCCTGGCAGTGATAGCTGCAGCCCTCTGCAGAAGAGGCCTCTTTGTCTACCCCTATCTGGACGATTGGCTCCTCTCTGCCCAGTCAGAGGGACAGCTAGCAGTCGCCCTCAGTCAAACACAGGCTCTTTTCTCTTCCCTGGGGATCACGGTGAACTGGCCGAAATCTCAACCAAAGCCATCTCAATGGCTGCAGTTCATAGGAGCTGTCCAGGACACAAGGAAAGGGCGTGACTTCCTCCCCTCGGACAGGATAGAACACCTCCAGGACCTGGCGAGAACCTTTCCGGGAAGGCCCTCTTCTCCCACTCGAGAGGTACTTCAGCTGTTTGGGCATATGGCTGCGGCCATCGCCACTGTCCCTTTAGCCAGGCTTCATATGAGGATGCTGCAGTGGCACCTCAAGGCACAGTGGGACCAAGCTGTGGACGACCTGGATCTTCGGATCTGGCTTTCAAAAGCGGCCCACCGTTCTCTCGAATGGTAGCTTCACTGGGACAGTCTGGAAGGGGGGGGGGTTCCTTTCCGAAGACCACCTCCATCCCAAACCCTGACATCGGATGCCTTCCTGTCAGGGTGGGGGGCACATCTAGTGATTCACAGGACCCAAGGAACTTGGTCCGACACAGAACGCTCTCTGCATATCAATGTCCTGGAAATGAGAGTGGTTCTGAATGCTCTTTCAGCATTCGAGACTCAGGTTTCCCGGGGTTCTCTTCTGGTGCAGTCAGACGACACACCAGTAGTGTTTTATATCAACAAGCAAGAGGGGATGCATTCTTACCCCCTTTGCAGAGAGGCCATGAGAGTGTGGGACTGGGCAGTAAAACACGGCGTGGACCTCGTGGCGGTTCACCTCCCGAGGGTCCAGAACGTTCTCGCCGATAGTCTCAGTCGCTCCGTTTGTCTCAGCCACGAGTGAGAGCTGCTCCAAGAGGTCGCAGACGACCTATTTGACCGTTGGGGCCTTCCAGACTTGGACCTCTTTGCATCCCCATTCAACGCCAAACTACGCAATTTTTGCTGTCTCGCTCCAGGGCCTGGTGTTTTCTGGCGAGACGCATTGTCCCTCTCTTGGACGGGGAAGTTTCTGTATGCCTTTCCCCTCGTGCAGCGAGTACTGCTCAAATTGCAGTCAGAGGGAGCCAGAATGATTCTGGTGATGCCTCTGTGGCCTCAACAGATCTGGTACCTGCTGCTCCAGCAACTGTCTCAGGAACCCCCAGTGCAGTTGCCTCTATCCACCCACTTGCTCTCTGAAGATTGGGGAACTCTTGTTCATCTGGCATGTCACTCTCTTCACCTGCATGTGTGGCTCCTGCAGTCCTAGAGGAAGAGAGGGCTGGAGTGTCAAGCAGGGTGGCAGAGATTCTGGTGGCAGCAAGGAAGCCTTCCACTAGGGCTACCTACGCTCTCAAATGGAAATGCTTCTGCCTATGGGCTTCGGCATGAGCCCTGGATCCTTTGGGTTCTCCAGTCAGGCACATGCTAGAGTATCTCCGTCACCTCCTAGATTTAGGCCTGAGTTACTCATCTATCAAGGTTCACATGTGTGCGGTCTCCGCATATCATGCTCCTATAGAAGATAAATCTCTAGCACAATTGGATGCCTGTAAGACCTTCTTGCGAAGGGTATTGCAAGTCAGACCCCCAAGGAGGGACGTCATTCCTCCTTGGGATCTCCTTTTCATTTTGGAAAAGCTCAGTCTCCCTCCCTTCGAGCCTGCAGCTTTGTGCGAGTTGCGCTTCCTTTCCTGGAAGGCCTTACTGCTGGTAGCAATTACCTCCACTGAAAGGGTTTCTGAGCTCCAGGCTCTGATGTGCAAAGAACCTTATATCATTTTTCACAAGGATAGAGTGAAATTGCGAACCAATCCCAAGTTCATGTCAAAGGTGGTGTCCGCCCTGACCCTCAATCAGGACATCATCCTTCCAGTGTACTATCCCCAAGCTTCAAACCAAGGTGAAGCACTGTTGCACACCTTGTATGTTCACCGCATTCTTAGGTTCTACCTTCACAGGACTCGCTCCGCTAGGTCGACGGACCAGTTGTTCGTCTCCGATGGTAAGAGCATGTTAGGGGCTCCTGTGTCCAAGCAGTTGCTAGCCCGTTGGCTGGTGGACTGCATATCCTTTTGTTATCAGCATCAGGAGAGGGCCCGCCCAGATGCTGTTAGGGGCCACTCCACTAGAGCAGTGGCTTCTTCCTTCGCGGCGCTCAAAAATGTTTCCTCAGCGGATATATGTGCCGCCGCGACATGGACCTCAGTCCATACGTTCGTCAGACACTATAGTCTGGATATAGCTTCCAGAAGGAGAGCAGGTTTTGGACTGGCAGTCCTTCAGGGCCTCCTCTCTTGAGGAGGTCTCGTTTCACCTGAGCTTCGGGTTACCTGCCTTTCTCCCTTTCAGACCTAGGCCTATCCTTCCTACTGCTTGGGACTCAGTCCTAATGGTATTACCTGCTGCAAGAGCTCTACCCTCGAAGACAGATAGTATAGTTACATAAGAACTTACCTTAACAGTAAATCTTCGAGAGGAGCTCTTGCAGCAGGTGGCTTTCCCACCCTCCATCCCCCAGTATCCTTTTTACCAGGGATCACGAGTTCCAGCCAGAGTGGGGATTTCTTGCCCAGTTCTCCTTCTTTTCCTATAGCTGGGTCTCCAGCGGGAGAACTGGGGTGGTGCCAGGGGACCGCTCCCTTTATACCACGTCTCACGTCAGGCGGAGCCGACGTCGGGGGCAGTCCCCTCTCTTGTACTGCTAGCTACAAGTTTTCCGTGGGGTCCTGATGCCTGACGGCTTCAGTCTCAATGGTATTACCTGCTGCAAGAGCTCCTCTCGAAGATCTGCTGTTACGGTAAGTTCTTACATAACTGTACTTTTTTGTGTAACTGTACTTTCTAGGAGTCGTATATAATGTACATCCACACTGACCCACCCGACCTCCCCTGGCAAGTGGCACATGGTCTTGCTTCCAGCGGGTAAGATGTGACTTCACAGGGTGGTGCCGTGGGAGTTACCACCCGAGTGGGTGGTAAGAGCCAGCTTGAAGACGTTCTGGCAGGATTTAAAGGGGAAAGGAACACTGCAGAAGTGTGGATGTTCATCATAGACCACTCCTAGAACTACTGTTACAGGTGAGTAACATGTTTTTTCTCTGCTGCTGAGACAGTCTTCTGGCATCGTCACAGGGTGACTCATCCAGACCTCAGACCACTTCACCTGAAGGCTTGATTCTTTAAGAGTTAGAATATTCAGGGTTAAATCTGTCCAATCAAATATTACACTGGGCTGCCGTCTGTGAGGAGTCCTTTTAACAGCTTGTCTTCAACGTTTTAAATTTAATTTTAAAATTATTTAGTTTAGGGATGGGTAGTATAAGTAAGGAACCGAAAGTGAGGTGGGATAGGGGGAAGTTTTATTATTTCCAGAGTAGTCTGATTTCTGTGAAGCATTTAAGCTTTGAATAAGTTTTATGTCCTATTTCCAGCGTGCAGTCAGTGTCAGGTTTTGCAGATTGAGCAACTTACCTACCTGCCAGAAGTCAGAGGGTGTGAGGAAGTGAGAGGATCTGGAGTTGGTGGTCAGTTGTGTCCCCACGGGTCTCGGAGTCGGTTGAAGGGATTATGTGCCACCTTGGAGTGGGAGCTTTTGCCAGACACGAATTGTGACTGAGTTGAAGAGCTGAGACTGTGAGCTCAGACTGACCAGAAGTGATCGTAGACCTCGGGTAACCTCTGTGGGGGCTCAGTTTTGGTGTCCCCCGAAAGCCGTGGAACGAACTGTGCTGCAGGAGTTTCCCTTGTGTCGTGGTGCTGGGGAACACTTTCCGGGTCGGGTTTTGATGCGGTAGGTGAGTAGTTGCCCCCTTTTCTGGGTTCGAATACTTGATTTATTGTTTGGACAAACCATTCTGGACCAAATGCGAGGTAAAGGAAGAGCATGAATTAAACGTAGCTGCTGCTGTAGTCCTGGGTAGACTGTCTGGAAAATTACGATCTTTTTTTCCATAGTCTGGACTGTGGACATTACTAGTGGGGTGTAGGCCATGAGAGGGCCCATACCCGAAGGTTGGGAATCAGTCTGTGTTGGATTTTGTCCAGTGAGACTGCAATGAACTGATGCAGATCTTCAGGAACCAAAACTGGGAGGCTGGTCCAGTATAGTCCCCATCTGGCGAGAGTGGTTATGGACTTTAACATTTTCTGGACCAACCAAGAAAATTTGAATCTGGGGGGGTGAGAGCCCTGTGGAAATGGACCCTTAAGATTGTATTGATCCTGAGCTGCTGTTTTTTGTGCTCTCTCCTTTTTGAAAGAACTGCTTCTGAGCCATATCAAGACTGCTTTGATTAAGAACTGGCGATTTATTCATAGATTTGCTTCACAGATTTTATGGACTCCTCTGGGGGATTTATATTTTTGTTTAATATTAAGGGTTGGGGAGGTGGTGGTGGGGAGGCGAGTGGTGAGAGTGAATGATTATGGGAGTGTGTGTTTGATGAGTGAATGGTGTGTGATTTTGGAAGCTGTTAACTTGTTTGTGTGTTGTTTCTGTTTTTTTTTTTTTAATTGGATTGTACTAGTAGTGACAAACTGTTGATGTGTTGGTCTTTGGCCCCCAAGGTAAGAGACTGTTCCCCCTCCAGGCTCCGCAGTCTCTGCCCTTTTGAACTTTCCTCATTAGAATTGGAGGTATATGTGTGTGCTGTAGAACATTGGGGATAATAGCACGCAGGGGAAGAAGGCGGAGATGTGCGGAGGCTGGTGGAGGGAATGTACTGGAGGGAGGGGGGCGGATTGGGGTGGTGGGGACCAGGAGATGCCCTGGTGCAAAATGGGTCCAGAAGAGGGGGTCCTCCCTGCCTGATTCCCATACCCAAGGGCTGCACAATAAGTGGGCAGGTGACTGGACCTGCCCCATTGACCTGTCCTTCTCAGGCAGTGTTGTGCAATGCCAAATCTATTAAAAACAAGACGGTAATTATTGCTGATCTTGTTGCGACATCTGATCTGGCTTGAACCACCGAGACCTGGCTGGATGAAAATACCGGTCCAGTTTTGGAGGTGGCTATTCCAGCCAGGTACTCGGTGAGACAGTGCCCGCGAAAGGATCATAGGGGTGGAGAATGGCCATATGCTTTAAATCGGACATGGGCCTCGCAGCCTTCCCAGTAGGAGGGATGAGATCCTTCGAGTGTGTCAGGTGTGTAGGTGCAGGTTGCAGGATCCTTCTCATTCACTGGCCTCCGGGGGACGAGAAGGAATTCCTGCAGGGAGTCGCAGACTTCGTCAGCATGGTGTTGGAATCGCCCAGATGGATTATTCTGGGTGATTTCAACGCCTGGGTTGAAGATGAACTCTCGCAGTTTGGTCAAGACTTCCTCCAACTAATGTGTTCACTGGGCCTGACACAGGTTGTTACCTCTTCAACCCATATTCATGCCCATTCGTTGGCTCTTGTCTTCCTGCTGAGAATGGAGGTCACTGATCTTATGGTGGAGCCAGTCGCATGGTCAGATCACCATACTGTGAGGTTCCTGATCGAGGCCCCTCAAATAGACCCTCTCCTATGGAGATGGTCCAGTACCACCCTTTAAGGGGTTTGACCCCTCAGGGTCTGATGACGGTGCTGGACCTATCAGGCCCGATGAGTGCATGTGAGGAACCCGGGGGAATTAGTTCTGACCTGTAATAGGGTGATTGCTGAGACTCTCTACTCTGTCGCACCTGTCTTGTTTGCCCTCTCGCCTCACACCAGAGGTCCCCCTAGTTTGATGGGACTCTTAGGGAGATGAGATGGGGTCAGAGGTTGGAGAGTTGCTGGGGGAGGTCCAGTAGGGTTGAGGACAGGCTTATATTGATGGTCCATTATAGAGACTATCAATCTGCAATCTCTTGAAAGAAGGCAGAGCTTCTATGCAGGGATATTGCAGCAGCAATAAACAGACTGGCTCAGCTCTTCCACACTGTGGACAGGCTACGTAATCCAGCTTGTCTCCAGTCCGGAGGAGCTTTTTCACAATCAAGATGTGATGAGTTCGCTCTGCAGCTAAGAAGAATATCCTGGTAGATAGTCTTTTCCATTCAATGTTGCTGTGGAAAAGCTGGCAAGCAGCCACCAAAGGCACTGCAGGTGCACTTTACCAGAGCGACATCTACCACTGTGGCAGCAGTGAGGGGCCGTCCCCTTCAGGTTTGTAAAGCAGCTACCTGGTCTTTGTACACACCTTTACAAAACATTACTGCCATGACAACAGTCTAGAAGACATGAGGAAATATTTTTTTCCACAGAAAGAGTGGTGAATGCATGGAACAGCCTCTCAGCGGAGGTGGTAGGGGAATTCAAGAATGTATGGGATAGGCACAAGGGAACCCTAGCAGTAGGAAAGAGAGCGTAAAATCCGGAGATCAAGTAGGATCTGCAGTATTGCAATAGGTATGGAAAGTGGGCAGACTAAGTGGGATAAGCAGTCCTTATCTGACGCCAGTTTCTATATGTTTCTATGCCAGGTTTGGAACTGTTTTACTTCAGAACCTTTTTCCTGAATAGGTTCTAGTCCCAGCCTCTCAAGATGCTGCTTAGAGTCTGCAGACTTGTATGACATAACTAGTAAACTCCTGTTAAAAGAAAAAAATTACACTGACTACTACGATAGTTTAGATAGGTCATCATCACTGCCCTCTTTGGCTCTTTAGCAGTAAATCTGACTTTGGAATGCTAGATGGTCATGACCACAGTGTGAATTTGCATATTCATTCCAATTTGGTCACTGGGACAACAACTCGTGCACAACATGATGCAGACTTGAAAATCATTGGTAAACCCCTTGAAAGAAAACATCAGCACTGCATTGAGTGTTTTTTTCCTTCTAGGTCAGCAGTGACGGGGAAAAAATACCACTGTGTACAGTTGGAGAAAACTAACTTTAATCAACATTTTATTCACCTTTAGGTCTGTCAGCTGCTGCAGGAATTGGTGTAGATGACCTTCGCCGCTTATGCATTCTTAGGATGAGTTTTGTGAAAGGGTGGGGACCTGACTACCCAAGACAAAGCATCAAAGAAACCCCTTGCTGGATTGAGATTCACTTGCACCGTGCTCTGCAGCTCCTTGATGAAGTACTTCACACCATGCCAATTGCAGACCCACAGCCTCTAGACTGAGGTCCCACATTGCTATGGCCATCAAGTCGGTTAGATAAAGGACTTTAAAACACAGCCTTGTTCATAACCTGATGACATATTTTACCGATATCTGACTTCATTTTAAACACAACACACACACAAAGATAATGTTAGCAGGTATAAAACCTGTTTGCTTTATTGCCCTCAGCAGAAATGGTGACAAAGCCTTGACCTTGATTACTGTATTTTGAAACATCAAGCAGTTTTAAATTTGTTTGTTTTGTGATTCAAGGCCTGTGACCTTGATACTGTATAGGTGTAAAGGCAGATTCTGGTTGTGTTTGAGGGATTGGCAACCCTCTCAACCCGCCCCTTAGCACTACAACCCCCTCCCTCTGTGTTTTACATATCATTTTATTGATTTTTCTTTGTAAAATAAGAGAGGATGGAGATGAAGTCCCTCAGAGACCAGCAACATTTGAATTGAATGTCCATATTTTATATGAAATGTATTAAAAATCCTGGATTAAGTCCTGCCATTGTTTTTGTAGTATTCAAGTTGCCCAAAAGTGAGGAAGGAGCTTCAGTACTCCACAGAGGCAGAAATTAAATTGGAGAGCGGAGAGCAAGAGAGATGCCACCTTCCCCCAACACACACAAAACTAAAAGTACTCATTATTTGGGATGATCAGTTGTTCAGGTCTCTCATTAACATGTCACTGTATATCTGTTTTAAGGTAATGTAAAAAGTGTTTGCAGGGACTCTAACAAACTCGTATGCTAATTGCCCCAGATTTTCTGATTCTCTTGCTAATTAGTGCTTATTCTTTGCCATCAGTCTGGCATAGCCTCCTAAGTAATTTAGTTAAGGCTGAAGAGAAGATGGAGCCAGAGATTTCCAATGGTGTTGTAATATTTTCACATACAGTAATACTGTATATATGCCTGTATAATTCAGCTTTGCCTGTAAATCCACCCTCTACCCTTTTACCTTGTCAATTATAGAAAACTTAGAATTTGTATAGCTTCAGTGATATCCAAAATCTATTTTTGTGGTCATAACTGGACACAAAATCAGGTTTTGTGGTTGCAAAATGATAAGCCCCACAGATGGGTTTCTTTAGCTTACTAGAATCCCCCTCCTTGGGTGCCTACTTTTCACACCAGCGTTTAGACCTGTGTTTGAGAATATATAGCGTATATCTCTGCTGTACAGAGTAACTTTTGTGTGGTTTCTGCTGGGTGATTTGGCACTTGAGAAACACTGTTTTAGCATAACAAAGTGCCATTTTGTTGTTTAAAAGATTATGCCAGATTGAAGCCCCATGCAATCTGTATTCCCAGATCATTTTCCCATCCCAGTCTTTCTTAGTTTAAGAAATGAATGTGGATTTCTGTGGAGGATTTATACATGGGAGGTACTGTGTTGCAGTATGTAAGAAGAGGGATTCCATTGTTTTTAACTGGTGTAGACTTTTTATTGATTTACTATGAAAGACTAAAACGTCTTTCCCCAACACTTGAAAGCCTGACGCCATAAGCCCAAGACTCAAAATCCCGACAGTGGGATTTTGATTGTTTTTCATGTTTGGGGCAAACCTCTTATTATTATAACTAACTCTCACTGGAGGGGGGCAAATCTCACTGTCTGATTTTGAGTGTCGGGCTTTAGGGTGTCTGGGGAAGATGTTCCAGTTTTCCATAGTACTCCCCTTTTTACAGTAGGGTGTTAGAGAAAAAGATAATAGTCCTTGATGCTAATTCCATTTCTTAGTATTAGCATCGATGCCTAACAATTTGTTAATAAAGGCGTTTGATATAAAAACACACAAGTGTTAAATCACTTGAGCAAGCAAGAAAGAACATTTTCAGTTGATTATTCCTTCTGACAATTTTGGTTTTTATTTCAAGATAACGCTATTTTGGCACTTTAATGAAAATTATGTTTCACATTCTATTCCCTTAGTCAGGCTTAGCTGGCAGAGATGCTTTCATTTTGCTCAGTTGGAAAACAAACAGCTTGATAATTTGGTTTGTAGGTCTGATAGATACTTCCAGGCCAAGTTTATACGCCATATACAGCGTGTGACTAGTCCAGTCCCATTCAAGGAATGCTTGATTTTGTTCAGTAGCTTAAAGTACAGGTCCAGTTAGAACACTAAACGTACCACTGGATTTTGCGTTGCTTGCGTGCAACTGATGCTTTGCATTCTGTTTCATTGAAACGTAGCAGTGTGCCAGAACAGAATCGGGTAGCTTCACTTAACACTTGACCTGCATGATTGGCTAAATAGCAGATTAACAGAAATGGTGAAAAATTAGAACTTTCCTTGGAGGTTTACTATAAGTATTGAAGGAAGGATTGCAGCATTGAATAATCAGTGGGACTTTTTCAGTAACCAAAGGAGAAACAATATATTAGATAACTGTAGCAGTTTGGGACTTTGCCATTTTTTACATGCCTACACTCCTGTATAGTTCATCTGCAGGCCACCATTTGCTGGTAGACTGACTTTGCACTGGTTTAAAAATGTGTTAGGATTTGTAGCTATCTCTAGGAAGACATAGGTTAGGTGTAACAATTGTGAAAAGATGGGAAAACCTCCCTTCCCCTACTGCCGAGACTTAATGCGCAAGGGAGGGCACATTCTCTTGGGTTGATGAGATTCTTAAAACCTAGGATGGGACTTAGTTAATCTAAGTAGGCTGCATGCCATATACTGTACATTGTAGGTAATGTAAGTTTTCAAGACAAGCAGGTTGGAGGACTTAGGGTAACAGATTCTACAGCTGTGGAATTTTTGTTTTTTTAGTTGTCTTTCAGGCTTTTGCTTACTTTTCAGTGGCATCAAAATGGTTTGCAGTGGCATACCTCTCCTGTGACAACCAGGATTGGTGCCTCTTTTTTATATATGCGTTCCTTTATATTAAATCATCATGAGTGGTGGTAAGCATTTTCATGATGTAAAGGAATTTCATCTGAAGGTTACAATTAGGTGTCTTGTATCTCTTGATTATTTATTTGACCGTTCCGTTAATCTTGTCAGTATTCCAGAATTCCACTGATTAATGTAACTTTTTTGAATTTGTGTCAGACATGGCAAAAGCATTATTCCACTAAATGGTTCTTTGTAACATGAGACTGGCTGACTTTGAAAGGGTATGTGGTTTGTATTATATAAGAATTCTATGGCACTTATACCATTGGAATAATGCTCTTATGTGATTATGTCTACATGAAAAAGCTGGGTTTTTTTTGGTACAGTTGGATTTGAATATCCATTTTTTTTTTTTTTTTTTTTTTTTTATTATTAGTGTGATAACCAATCAGAGAAAAACATACCAGTCCAACTTTGCATCTGAATATCCAAAATCGTGAATTGGGATTCTGGTATATACTGTGTAATGTCGTAGTAATGACATCTTTCTTGGGAGTAGAGGAAAGATTTATTTTATCCAAAGTGTCAGTTATATGAGTGACTGGCTAACAGACCTTTCTCGGTGCTGTGCCCCAGGCTCCCGCCAGTTTGTCTAAACGTAATGTGAAGATCAAAATCAGAACGAAACATACAAGAGCACAAAAGAACAAGAAAAATACACAATAAAGGAAGTGGACATCAAAAGCTTTAAGTAACTATAAGAACAGGTGTATTATTGAAAAGGACAAAAGATAAATGGACAGTACACTGTCGTTAAGATGTGACCTGCGGTGAACTTAGCATTCTCATAGGGACTGCATACTGATCATACGTGATAAATGTAGTATTGTACTGGCCTTTCATTCACTAACTACACCTGCAGTTTCACATTCTTAAAATTTTGGGCAAGTAACTCGGTAGCTTTGGTTGTAAATCAGTTTTTACGGAGACTGTCAGCACAGCATGCAGATGTGCTTGTTTGACTTTGCTATTTTGAGGTACAATAGTAGTGTACCTCAGTACAACAGTAAGTGATGGATTTTTTAAAACACTTTACTCTTGAAATCAGCACAGTACCAGCAAACAAAAAAAGATTGTGGGGGGGGGGCAAACAGCAAAACATGAAACCCCAATATATTTGTGTAGGACGGGTTGTTTAGGTGCTGCATGAGCATTTGCAGGACCAGATCTGCAGATTGACAAGATGGTTGATCAGTTACAGTATTACACATGTTGTGCAATCTTAAAAGGCATTCAGAATTTTTTTTTTGTTTCAATATATTCACATTTTAATTGAGAATAAACATTTTTAGTGTTCTGTCTGTTCTGCTTAACATCAGTGTATGTTGATTCTTTTTTGAATGCTTTGTACTTACATTGTGTAGATTACTCTGTTTACTCACCATTTTCAGTTTGATATTCATGTTTTAACTCTTGCTATGCAAAATAACATGAACAAAATGGATGGTGTCAACTTGGAACTTTTTTTTGTTTTTGTTTTTTTTTTTTTTTTTTTACAAAAAGGTAGTCTGTGCCTGTCAGTTATTCTAAGCCCTGCACATTCAGTGACCATATTAGCGGATGCTGACATGGTGTAACAGGACTGAGACCTAAAACAAATGTCTACAAATGGTATTCTCTGTGTGACAATGATCCACCATGTATGCATTTTTTATCTTTAGTTACTAGTTTAAATAAAATGCTGAGAACCCCGACCTATAAAGTTTTACTTTTTGTGCATTTGTTAACTTGCAGTCTGGTCCACAACTTGTGGCAGTCAAAATGTTAGGTACTGCATTCCAACTTGAGTATCCAGTTAGCCATAGGCAGAGACCAGGAGATACTTGCTCAGCTGGTCATATGAACAGGACCTTATAGTGCTGTAAGAAAAGAAAATTGTTTGATGGAAAACATGATCTTCTTTGATGGTATCTTCCCCCATTGAACCACATCATAGAGCTGTAAGCCATCGGCATCAGGACCACCTGGAAATTTTCTGTTGGGTGGGGCCACCCATGTTGATGTGCCTGGTTGGCGCCTGTATAATTGGCCATCCCCAGCATGCTTCATTTCTTTATCATGCCATGTACCATGGCTGTTGAGGAACACCATCGAACTTTGTGAAGTTTTGTTAATGCTGCTACTTCTGAAGTTACCACGAGTCAACAAAAGAGCTTTCTGTGGAGCATGGTCTGGTCTCCTTTGGGGCTGTGCTCCAGCTGATCTCTGGATCAATGGAGATCCCTCTAGAGCCTGTCCAGAAGTGGGCCAAGTACCCCCTTACAGAGACCCTCAACTGGGATGACCCCTGAGGGTTGCCTTCCCTGTGGCGGAGGCCATCTTGGGTCCACTGCTGGAGTTTTGTCAGCACCAAGCTTCATGTGCAGCATCTTTTGCCTGCATTGTCCGCAGATATGCAGTCCTGACCAGGTCTCTTCATGGCTTTCTGGACCACCCCTTGGCCAAGGCACTGGTGGCGGACTCGTGTCTTTAGTAAGATGGGAAATGTTGGGGGCGTGAACAAGCTTCCCTGACAAGGAGTCCAAGAAGCTGGATCACACAGCAAAAAAGGTCTACGCTGCCTCCTCCCTGGGTCTCCATCAGGTGAGCTCCGCATTGATGATGGCCAATTTCGGACACGCTCTCGTGGGCGTCCTGGACAAGGTCCTTCCCCACCTTCCTGCAGACGTGCATTCAGCAGTCAAGGTGATCAGAGACTTGGGTCGCTTTCTAGCCAAGCACCAACTTCAGACTGCCTTGGACATCAGTGACTCCTGCACCTGGTATGTGGCAGCACTGGTCTCTATGTACTACAGGGCCTGGCTGTAGATTTCCACCTTTATGGCAGATACCCAGCTAAAACTGGCCAATGTCCCCTTCTTGGGCACCGACCTCTTTGGTCCAGGTGTGGAGGGACACCTTACTAAGATTGAGAAGTCCAGTGCCACCTTGGACTCGGTGATGTCCTCACAGAAGGACCCTATGGGATGGAAGCCAAAGAAGAAGGCTTTTCAGTTTCAGTCCTTTTTTTTGTTCCCACAGTCTGAACCACAGAAGTCCCAGCCAGGGCCATCCCATGCCTGGCTACCTAAAGCTAAGTGTGCCAGTCAGGGCTCCAAGAAACGTGATGGCTGGGGCGGCAGTGCCTCTCCAGTGGCCAGTGCTGGACCTCCTCCAAGGCTGCACAGTGACAGGTCAGGGTCTGCCTGCCTCCCTCCTGCCCATCAGATCTCTCCCTCAGCTCCCCATGGGGGGTCAGCTTCGCCATTTCTGGTGCGTCTGGTCCATTATCACTTTGGACAAATCAGTGCTAGAAGCGGTGGGTCGAGGACTGCCTCTCAACTTTGAAGCTGCCCTGCCCTACCGAGCCCATGCCTCTTGGGAGTCCATGGTGTCTCAGGAGTCTGCCCTCCCAGAGGACATCATTCAGCTTCTAGAGAAAGGAGCTATAGCTCATGTCCTGGACGCCACGGTCGGCCAGGGCTTTGTGTCCGGATATTTCCTGGTCCCCAAACGGATGTGTGGTTGCCGCCCCATACTGGATCTTCATGATCTGAATCCATTTCTAAGGAGGTGCAATTTCAGGATAGTCACTCTGAACCAGATAATACTATCTGCAGCAGGGCATGTGGTTCTGCTCTCTGGACCTTTAGGACGCCTTCTTCCACATTCCAGTCTGTCCATCCATCCCACTGGTGTGGTATCTTTGATTCTGCGCAGAAGGGTTTCTTTCCGAGTTCTGGGTCATGCCTTTTGGCCTCTCCTCAGCCCCTAGGGTCTTCATGTGCATTGCAATGGTGGCAGCCTTCCTGAGACACCAGAGAGTTAAGGTTTATCCATACCTGCATGACTGGCTGATAGCCAGTTTGTCTCGAGAGGCAGTGGAGCGGTCCAGGGACCTGGCCTTTCAGACTTGCTCGGCCTTGGTTCTGCTCACCAACCCGGCCAAGTCAGAACTCAACCCCTCGGAGGTCATCCACTTAATTGGGCAGAGCTGGACTCCCTCCAGGCCATGGTCTGACTCCCAGCAGACAGGGCAGCGGATATTGTGATATTAATTATGTTATAAGTTGTATATTGGTTGGTTTTATTAACATGTTTATTTTATTGTTGTGGTTTTACAGAGCCCAGAGTCTGTGGAAATGGGCGCTTAATAAATGATTTATCTATCAATCTATCTTACTTCCTTTACCCAATCATTTCAGGTTGGGTGCCCACAACTTGCTCGGGATTTCCTGTGGCTGCTGGGATACATGGCATCCTGCACCAGAGTGGTCTGGTGGGCCTGCTGGCAGATGCGCCACATGCAGTGGGAGTTGGCCCACCAGTGGTCTCAGCACCTAGGTCATCTGGACAGTCGATCACGCTGACGCAGCTAATGTCGGATGCCATCCAGTGATGGTTCATCATGGAACATCTGGAGGAAGGAGTCCCATTCGTCCACCCTGAGCCAGCTGTCACTCTGATGACCAACACGTCTCTGGGATGGGGAGTGCACCTGGAGGACCACAAGGCTCATTGGTTCTGGACCCCCAGGGAGTCCTGTTACTACGTCAGCCTGCTGGAGTGCCGTGCAGTGCACCTTGCTCTGACAGTATTCACTCCATTCATCTGGGGTCAGGTTGTGCAGGTTCAGACAGACAGTATCACGACCCTGTACTACATCAACAGGCAGGGCAGAATGTGCTGCCTCGGATTGTGCTGGCAGGCCCTCTGCATCTGGACCCTTCGGTGCAGATCTCTGGCAATTCATGTAGCCGGAGCCTCCAGACAGCTTGCAGACACCCTCAACTGAGTGGGCAAGGAGTCTCACAAGTGGTCTCTCCATCAGGAGGTGACGGACAACCTGTTCTCCCAGTGGGGCACTCCCCTGGTTGACCTGTGCACCTCCCAGGAGAACGCAAAGCTAAGGCTGTTCTGTGCCCACCCCCCCACAGTGCGGGACACAGTTGGGGGGGATCCCTTCATGAGGCCCTGGACCCCAGGCCTCTTTGATGCCTTCCCTTCCTTTCCCCGATCCACAGAATGCTGGCTAAGGTGTGAAGGGACAAGGCACAGATTTATTTATTTAAGCGTTTCACCAGGAGGACACACTGAGCAGAGTACTGCTCAATTTCAGTTGCGTCCTGGGAGAGAAGGGAGGGGAGAACACAATACAGAAAATATATATTGCAATCAGGACTGGCTGCACCAGTTCTGGTACCAGATGTCCTCAGGCTCAGCAGCAGGCCTCCGTGGCACTTGCCTCCGCACCCAGATCTGCTGTCCTGTCATAAGGTGAAGGTCTTACACCCAGACCTTGAGTCCCTGCACCTGATTGCCTGGTTCTTGAGTGGCTAGAGTTTCAGGTTTTGGGTCTCTCCGCAGAGGTTCTCTATGTTGTGGAAGCCCCCCGGAAAGAGTTGACCCGCCAGTGCTTGGCCTTCATATCAATCAATCAGTCATTCATTTATTGGATAGCAAAACTGAGAAAATTTCATCTCATTTACAGTAGAAAGTGCTTTTCCATTTGGTGCCAGGGCAATGAGCTGGACCCCCTGTCCTGCCCCTTGACTAGCATTCTGGACTACCTGTGGTCCCTTTCCCAGTTGAGCCTGAGGTCGATGACCCTCATGATGCACCTGTCAGCCATCTCTACATACCAGGCGCAGGAGAAGGTGCTTGGGCACTTGTTCAAAGGCCTTGACCACTTGTCCTCACCAGTGCATGAACCACTACCACCTAGGGATTTGTTGCTGGTACTGGCAGTGCTCAAGAGTAAACCATTCGAACCAGTGCACAAGTGTGATATCTTTCTTCCTGTCATGGAAGACTGCCTTCTTGGTGGCTATCACCTCCGCCAGAAGGATCAGTGAGCTCCAAGCGCTCTCAGTGGAGTATCTGGTGTTCCACAGGGACAAGGTTGTCCTCCGCCCCAACCCAAAGTTCCTCCCAAAGATTGTTTGAGTTTTAATTTAACCAGGTAACTAACGTCCCAGTGTACTTCACCAGTCCAACCTTGGAGGCCTAGCACAGACTCCATACATTGGACCTGAGGCAGGCACTCTCTTATATGGGGTGCATGTCTGGAGTTGGGCAAGAGGTTCGTCACTTATGCTGAAGCTGCACATGGCACACCGGCAGCTAGGTGGATGATTGGCAGGTTGATTGTATCCTGCATCGATCTCTGCTGTAGGTTGGCTGGTAGGGAGCCTCCCGTAGGGCTTAGGGCTTATTCCACCTGTCATACAGCTGCCTTGGTGACTGCTTCCAGGGATGTCCTTATCCAGGAATTCTGCCGAGCTGCTGCCTGGAAATCCGCACACACACCTTCATTTCCCACTACCGCATTAACCTTCAGTCATGCCAGGATGCTGGTTTTGGGGCCTCAGTTCTCTGCTGCATTTCCAAAGTAGGGGTGTGCACCTTTCCCCCTCTTCCCAGGGAATTGCTAGGAGTCTGCCACAGTGTGGATAAGTGCACCATATCCACATCCCTAGAAATGAGGGTTCTAGGGACATGGATATGTTGTTCATCCACACTGGCAGATATCCTTGCCGCTTTAAATCTTGCCGGAAGGTCTTCAAGCTGGCTCCTCCCACCCACCCAGGTGGTAAAACTCTCGGCTCCGCCCCATGACGCCAGATCTTCCTTACCGCTTGGAAGCTCAGGTTCCCTCCTTAGCGCTCTGCGTATAAGACTGGTTCCTAATTCTTCGGTTTTCCGAATTTAAAAGTGTTTTGCTTAAAAGACTTCGGTCTTCTATCCCTCGCGGCTGCGATGGACAAATTGACTCCCGGTTTTTGGCGGTGCCCTTGTGGGCAGAAGATGTCTTGGATGGATCCGCACTCCACGTGTGTGTACTGTTTAGGCCTCGAGCACGACCCGCAGGCTTGCGACCTGTGCTCTTCCTTCTCAGCCTACGTCCTTGAAGACCGTGCCGCCCGTTTACAACTGGGGCGCCCCGAGAAACGTTTTCCAACGGTTAAGTCAAAAGAGGCCGGTCGGCCGGTTTCCATGGCGGTAGGCTCGGTGGATCAGCTAGAGCAGATGATCGCCCTCGAAGAAGGAAGCGGGCCGGGACGCATCTTCTCGACCGCGGCTTTTATTCCGCTTTCCTGGGTTCCTCTTACAGCTTCTTTTAAGGAGCTTTGTCTGTCCCTCTCCACTAGGGAGAGGGACCAGCGTCTGGACCTTCTTCTTCTCGGTCCAAGAAGAAAGACAAGGTAAGTCTCTTCGTCGACGCTCTTGGGAGGCGGAAAGGTCCCTCTCCCAAGTTGTCGGCCATCGACTTGGGTCGATCGTTCGGCTTCAGCCACTGATCTCACGGTGTCCCTGTCCAGGTCAGTTGACCGAGACTCCCGTTAGCCGCGAGTTGAGATCTTTCTCCAACCCGTTGAGCCAGGTTGTCGACCAGCGGCTCAATCTCCCGGTTCCCCGGTGGGAGGTTGAGGATCCCGATGGGCTTGCCAGTGCCTCCGGTTCCGGAGACCCTTGGGTGTTCCTTCGAGCGAGGGGGCGGTTCCACCGTCCCTCTCTGCCATCCTTGGAAAGCGAGGTTCACGGTCTCGGACTTCTTTGCGGTCCAACCGATCCCGCCATCACAGAGCGGTCTGGCACCTTGATGACGGCACGCCACCGCTCGTCCTCTTCCTCCTCCTCGGATGAAGGAGGCTTCGGCGCCAGGTTGCGTCGGCGATCCGGAACCTCCTGTGGCAGCAGCTCCTTTGACCGGGAATAACCCGGCGCCGTTGCCTTCTCCGGCCATTAAGTGCTGTCACCGGGGCGCCGAAACAACCCCCGTTTACCGAGGCCTGTTGTCAGGCGGTTGTTCGGCGAAACCAGCTGCTCCACCGATTCGGAGGAACCTCCGCCTCCACAGCAGCGGTTTGGGGCTCCAACCAAGAATTCTCGGTCGGCTCAGGGTCTGCCCCATAGGCTGTGGTCCCCTCCTCGATCGCCCTCGGCAGGTGGAGGTGGGTCAGGCCGAGCAGCTCTTGCGGACTCTTCCGAGTCCGGCCGATTCCTCCTTCTCCAAGCGAGTGGACTTGGAGTCCTCTGGAGGTCAGTCGCTGGGCGACAACCCTCGTCCTTCCTGGGGTTGCTCAGACTCATCTCGGAATCCACCAGGATGCAGCCGAAACCCGTATCCAAGAGGGCCATTAACCCTCACGGAATATTGGACGAGGGATTCCCCTACGAGCCTTCCCTGTTGCTGAGGCCATTGTGGGCCCGGCCTTCGGAGCTCTGGCAGCGTCCTGCTTCCTGCCCTGTGCCTTCGGCCAGGATGGCCAGGATATCACGGTCCCCTACCAGTTCCCTGTCCGGTTTCTCGGAACATCCCTCTGCCCGAGGGTTAGTTACCGACAGCGTTTTCGGCGTGCGAAATGCCTAGGGCGATGGACAAACCTCCCGACAAGAGTCAAGAATTGGACTATGCGAGGCGAAAAAGTCTCGCTGCGTCCTCCTTGGCCTTCGTCAGGCCAGCTCAGCCATACTGATGGCGCATTTTCTCACGCCCTGTTGGGCTCCTGGAGCGGGTGGTCCCTCATCTCGGCTGACCTGCAGACCACGGTCAAGCAGGTGCGGGACCAGGAGCAGGGCAGTGGCCAAGCAGCAACTTCAGACTGCTTTGGACACCGGTGATTCATCGCCAGGTCAGTAGCGGCTCGCGGTGGCTATGTGCCGTCGGGCATGGCTGAGGATATCCACCTTCACAGCGGATACCCACTTCGGTGGAGATGTCCCTTCTTGGGAACCGACCTCTTGACCCTGGGTGGAAGGCCACCTCCAGAGGATCGAAAAGTCAATGCCACCTTGGACTCTGTCTCATCCGCCCAGAGGGACAAGGGCACCGAACCTCAACCCAACGCCCTTTCGTCCGTCTCGCCTCTGCACGTCCGGCCCAGCAACACCAGGGCCAGCAGGCTCGGCGCTTGGCGTCCCAAACCCAAGCCTCGGCTTCCTTCTCCAGGAAGCAGGGAGGTAAAGGCCAGGCAGTCCCTCGGCGGTCCCTCCTCAAGCCTGCACAGTGACGGGTTGAGGGGTGTCGCCCCAACCTCGTCACCTCACCCCAGGTTCCCCCCATGGGAGGCGGCTCCGGTACTTCCTTTCCGCCTGGTCTGTTATTACCACAGACAGGTGGGTGTTGGAGGTGGTAGGAAAGGACCTGCCTCTGGAGTTCGAGCAGGCCCCACCCTTCAGAGCCGAGGGGCCTCGGGGTCCGAAGCCTCGCTGTCAGCTCACCGAGCCGACATCGCTCTCCTCCTCGAGAAGAAGGTGATAAGAGAGGTGGCGGACCCTCCCTCAAACCCGGGGTTCGTGTCCAGGTACTTCCTGGTTCCGAAACGGACGGGGGGCTGGCGCCCCATTCTCGACCTACACGACCTGAACAAGTTCCTAAGGTCTCGAACCTTCAGGATGGTCACTCTGGCTCAGATAATCCCATCCTTGGAACCACGGCATGTGGTTCTGCTCTCTGGACCTACAGGACAGCGTTCTTTCACGTCCCTATCCGTCCGTCCCATCAAGGTTCCTTAAGCTTTCGGCGGAAGGTTCCCTTTTCAAGTTCCAAGCCATGCCCTTGGCTTATCTCCAGCTCCCAGGGTTTCACAAATGCATGGCAGTGGTGACAGCATTCCTCTTGGCCGAGTCAGGTTTACCTACCTGGATGATTGGCTGATAGCAGCCCCTCCAGACAGGAGGTGGAGGCGGTCCAGAGACCTGGCCCTCCAGGTTTGCTCTCAGGTGGCCTCCTCATCCATGAGGCCAAGTCGTAACTCGAGCCGAAGCAGGTGATTCTTTTCATCGGGGCAGAGCTCGACTCGGACAGGGCCGAGGTTCTTTCCTCCTTTGCCCAATCATTTCTGGTTGGGCAATTGCGCCCTTCCCGGGACTTCCTACGCCTCCTGGGTCTCATGGCGACCTGTACCAGCGTGGTCCATTGGGCCCGCTGGAACATGCGCCCCCTTCAGTGGGGGCTGGCCAGCCAGTGGTCGCAATGCTGTGATCCATTGGACCAGCTAGTGATGGTGACCCAGGGGATGTGGAACGCTCTCCAGTGTGGACCGTTCCAGTTCATCTGCGGAGGGCATCCCGTTTGTCGCCCGAGCCGACAGCTCTCTATCGACCGATGCCTCTCTGATGGGTTGGGGTGCCCATCTGGGGAACACGGCGCATAGCCTCTAGTCCCGTGGAGTCGATGCCACATCAACCTGCTGGAGCTCGAGCTGTCCGCCTAGCTCTCACCACCTTTGCTCCATTTCTTGAGGTCAGTGGTCCGGGTCCAGGCGGACAATACCACGACCATGTATTATCTAAACCGCCAGGGCGGGGCAGCGCTCCATGCTCCTATGCAAGGAAGCTCTCGCATCTGGTCACTCGTCTTGCCACCGGAGCGGATCTCCTAGCCATTCATGCTGGCAGGCCTCCAACACCCTGGCCGATGCCCTAAGCCGGATAAGGGCTGCCTCCCACGAGTGGTCTCTCCTGCGGAGGTAGTACAAGATCTATTCTCCCATTGGGGCACCCTCAGGTGGACCTGTTTGCCTCAGGGAGAATACGAGAGTTGAGGACTGTTCCATGCCGCCCCCTCAGCAGGGCTCTCTGCAGGGGATGCCTTCCGAAGGCCGTGGACCCGGGCCTCTTCTCGCCTTTCCCCGTTCCTCTTGATGACAAGGTGCTGCTCAAAGCAAGGAGGGACAGGCACAGGTGATTCTGATAGCCCCAGACTGGCCGCCAATGCCTGGTACCAGATCTCAGCCTCATCTCCAGGCTTTGGGCAGCTTCCAGCTCGCCGGACCTGCTCTCCAGTCAATCAGGAAGGTATTCCATCCGGACCTTGATCCCTGCACCTGACGCCCTGGTTCCTGGCGGCTAGAGTTCCAGGCCTTGGGTCTTTCGACGAGGTCCTCAAGCGTGGTTGGCGTCCCTGAGTCGACCAGAAAATGCTACGCCTTGAATGGAAAGGTTTTCCATTTGGTGTCAGGGCAAGGGCCTGGACCCTTCCTCCTGTTCCTTGGCGAGCATATTGGACTACCTGTGGTCCTTTCTCAGCAAGGGCTTGGGTCGTGACCTTAAGGTGCACCCTGGCAGCCATCTCTGCTTACAGGCGGGCGGAAGCAGTCTGATGCCTGAGGAGGAAGGTGGTCTGGCGCTTTTCAGCAGCCTTGATCACATTTCCCTCCGGTCGAGAACCTCCACCTCTGTGGGATCTACTGCTGGTACTGGCAAAGCTCATGGGCAAGCCATTAGAACCAATGTACAGGTGTGAACTCTCTCACCTATCGTGGAAGACCGCCTTCTTGGTGGCTATCACGTCAGCCAGAAGGATGGGAGAGCTCCAGGCGCTTTCAGCGAGTCTCCTTACCTGATCTTCCACAGGGACAAAGTTGTCTCTTCACCCAAATTCCTTCCGAAGGTGGTGTCGAGTTTCACCTTAACCAGGTGCTGACTCTGCGGTGTTCTACCCCAATCCACTCAGAGGCGAATACAGCTCCTGCTGGACCCTAAATGCTCAGCTTACTATAAGGAGGCCGGCTGAAGTCGGGAGAGGTTAGCCAGCTGTTTGTCACCCTACGCTGAACGCATCTGGCAGACCTGCAGCCAAGCGGACGATAGGCAGGTGGGTCACCTCCTGCATAGATCTCTGCTATAAGTTGAGCATGGAGCCTCCCAGAGGGATAAAGGCTCATTCTACCCGCCATACTGCTGCATCAGTGGCTGCTTCCAAGAACGTCCCTATCACAGGAAATCTGCAGGCTGCTACCTGGAAGTCAGCACGCTATCACCATTACCACATCGACCTTGATCGCGCGGGATGCTGGTTTTGGGGCCTCGGTTCTCAGTCTCTCTTTCCCAAGTAAGTATCAGGGGTGTGCGTCTTGCCTCCCTCCTCCCGGAGAACTGCTGAGGTCTGCCAGACAGTGTGGATGAACAACATATTCATGTCCCTAGAAATACAGGTTCTAGGGACATGGATTATAGTTCATCCACACTCATTAACGAGGTATCCATGACGATTTAAATCTTACGGAAGGTCTTCAAGCTTGCTCCTCCCACCCACCCGGGTGGTATAACTCGACTCCGCCCCCACCAGCGCCAGATCTTCCTTACCATGGAAGCTCAGGTTTCCTCATTAACGCTCTGCGTTTGTGACTGATTCCTATTTCTCCCGTTTCTTGGTTAAAAAATAAATTTTGCAAAAAAGACTTCAGTCTTCTATCCATGTACTGCGATGAACAATCGACTCCCGGTTCGAGAGATGCCCATGCGGTGAAAGATGTCTCAGACTGGATCCACACTCCACGTGTGTGTCTACTGCCTAGGCCTTGAGCACGACCACGAACGGCTTGACCTGTAGCCTCATCTTTCTAAACCTCGTCACCTCGAACCGTACTGCCCGATTGCAACTGGGCGTCCCGAGCGTTTCCCTCGGTGAAGTCCAAGGGCGGTTAGCGGTGTCGTGACGGTTTCAACGAGATCCTTTCGGCGGATAATTGCGCCCTCGAAGAAGGAGCGGCGCGGGCGATATCTTCCTCGGCGCGGCATTTATCCCGCTCTCTGGGTTCTTCCTCACGGCTTCTTTTAAGAACTTTGTCTGTCCCTCTCCACTAAAGGAGAGAGGCCTCGTCTGCTAGACCTTATTCTCGGTCCAAGGGGACGAGTAGAATCCCGTCATAAGCGCTCTTGGGAGCGGAAGGTCCCTCTCCCGGGACGTCGGCCTCGGCCACTGGCCTCACGGTGTCCCGTCAGGTCAGTTGGCCGAGACTCCCACCGATGAAGTGAGATTTTCTCGACCCATTGGGCGGGCTATCGCCTTCTTAGCCGAATTCCCCTCTCCCGGTTCCCGGGAGGAGTTGAGGATCCCGTGGGCTCGCCTGTGCCTCGATTTCCGGAGCCCTCGGATGGACCATCAAGCCGAGAAGAGTGCGGTTCCGGCCGGCACCTCCCGCGCGACCTCGGAAATTCCGGACTCGGTCTCGGACCTCTTCAGCCAGTCCAGCCGATCCCACCGTCCATGAGCGGTCATCGGTCTCGGCACGCGATGAGCAGCGACGCCGGTTCGTCTCGTCTTCCTCCTCGGATGAGGGAAGCCCGGCGTAAATTACGTCGACAGATGCGAGACCTTATGTTGCAACAACTCCTCCTGGCGGGGAATAAAGCCGACCCGTCGCCTTCCCGGCCATTAAGTAACTGTCACGGGCGGCACAACCCTCGACTTATCGAGGCCTATACCCAGGCGGTTGTTCGGCCAAAACCAACTACTCCACCAATTCGGTGGAACCTCGCCTCCACAGCCACCAATTGGGGCTCCGACCAAAGATTCTCGATAGAAGCTGAGGTCCTGCCGGCTGTCAGTTACCCACTCCCGACCGACCTCGGCAGGTGAAGGGTGGCTCAGGCCAGAGAGCAGCTCTTGAGGACTCTTCGAGTCAAGATAATTCCTCCTTTTTCTCCAGCGACTGGACTTGGAGTCTTCAGGAGGTCAGTCAATGAAGCCCGATACGTCCTTCCTGGGACTGCTTCGGCTCATCTCGGAGTCTACGGGGATGGAGCTCCGAACCCGTTCCAAGCAGACGGGTATCCCCTCACGGAGATTCTGGACGAGGATTCTCCGACGGAGGCCTTTCAGTGGCCGAGGCCATAGTGGGTCCCGGCACTGGAGCTTTGGCGGCGCCCTGCTTCACGCCCTCGCCTTAACCGGCCAGGATGGCCAGGAAGTATGTCACGGTCCCTACGGTTCCTTGTCGGTTTTGAACACCCTCTGCTGAGGGTTGGTTACCGACAGCGTTTTCGGCCCGGCTTAGCGCGCCAGGGATGTGACAAACCTCCTGACAAGGGTCCAAGAAGTGGACTATGTCGGGCGAAAAGTCTCGCTCGTCCTCTCGCCTTCGTCAGGCCAGTTCGGCCGTCCTCATGGCACATTTTCTCATGCCTGTTGGGCTCCCTGGATGAGGTCATCCCTCATCTTCCGCCGATCTGCAGACTACGGTTAAGCAGGTGCGGGACCAGAGGGCAGAGCAGTGGCCAAACAGCAGCTCCAGACTGCTTGGATATAGGGACTCATGTGCCAGATCGGTGGCGCCCGCAGTGGCTATGCGTCATGGCTGGCTGAGGATATCCACCTTTACGCGGATACCCAGCACAAGTTGGCGGATGTTCCCTTTGGGACTGACCTCTTCGGCCCTGGGGTGGAAGGTCACCTGCAGAGGATCGAGAAGTCCAATGCCACCTTGGACTCGGTCTCTTCCGCTCAGAAGGACAAAGGCATAAACCACAGCTAAGCCCTTTCGTCCTTCTGTGCCCCGGTGCGCCCGGCCCACAGCAGCCAGGGCCAGCAGGCTCGGCCTTGGCATCCCAAAACCCAAGCCCGGCTTCCTAACAGGAGGCAGGGAGAAAGGGCCCAGGAGGTCCCTCGGCGGTCCCTCCTCCAAGCCTGCCCAGTGGCGGGCTGAGGGTGTCGCCCCATCCCGTCTACCTTACCCTGGGTCCCCGTGGAGGACGGCTCGGCCACTTCCGTTCCGCCTGGTCGCTGTTACCACGGACAGGTGGGTCTTGGAGGTGGTGGGAAGAGGCCTGCCTCTGGAATTCGAGCAGGCACCACCCTTCAGAGCCGTCACCTGGGGGCTCGGGATCCCCAGCTCACTGGCGGCTTTCGAGCCGACATCGCCTCCTCCTCCAGAAGGAGGTGGTAAGAGAGGTGGTGGACCCTCCTTCAGACCCAGGGTTTGTGTCCAGGTACTTCCTGGTTCCAGAAGCAGGACGGGGCTGGCGCCCCATTCTCGACCTACGACCTAAACAAGTTCCCTAGGTCTCGAACCTTCAGGATGGTCACTCTGGCTCAGATAATACCATCCTTGGAGCAGGTGTGTGTTCTGCTCTCTGGACTTGCAGGGCCAGCGTTTTCACGTCCCTATCCGTCCGTCTCACCAGAGATTCCTTCGCTTCCGGCGGAAGGATCCTCTTGATTCCAAGCCATGCCCTTGGCTTGTTTCCAGCTCCAGGGTCTTCACCAAATGCATGGCAGTGGTGACAGCATTCTCTTGCGGCCGAGGGCCGGGTGTACCCTTACCTGGACGACTGGCTGATAGCAACTCCCTCCAGGAAGGAGGCGGGTGGTCCAGAGATCTGGCCCTCAGGTCTGCTCTCAACTGGGCCTCCTTATCAACGAGGCCAAGTCGAACTCGAGCCAAGCAGGTGATTCTATTCATGGGCGCAGCTCGACTCTCTTGAGCCAGGCGCGGCTCCGGCGGACAGGGCGAGGTTCTTTCCTCCTTTGCCCGATCATTTCTGGTTGGGCAATTCGCCTGCCAGGACTTCCTCGCCTCCTGGGTCTCATGGCGGCCTGCACCAGCGTGGTCCGTTGGGCCCGCTGGAACATCGTCCTTCAGTGGGGACTGGCCAGCCAGTGGTCTGGCAGCTGCGATCCCTTGGACCAGCTTGTAGCCGGTGACACAGGGGATGTGGGCAGCTCTCCAGTGGTGGACGTTCCAGATCATTTGCAGGAGGCATCCCGTTCGTCCAGCCCGAGCCAGCGGTCTCTCTATCGACCAGATGCCTCTCTGATGGGTTGGGGTGCCCATCTGGGGAACACGGGCTCATGGCCTCTGAGTCACAGGAGTCGATGCCACATCAACCTGCTGGAGCTCCGGCGGTCCGCCTAGCTCTCACCGCCTTTGCTCCGTTCCTCCGGGTCAAGTGGTCCGGTCGAGCGGACAATACCACGACCATGTACTATCTAAACCGCCAGGGGCGGGGCGCTCCATGCTATGCAGGAAGCTCTCCGGTTGGTCCGTGCGCAGCCTGGGCGGATCTCCTAGCCATTCCGTGGCAGGGCCTCCAACACCCTGGCCGATGCCCTGGGCGGATAGGGGCTGCATCACAGTGGTCTCTCCTGCGGGTAGTACAGCATCTGTTCTCCCTTTGGGGCACACCTCAGGTGGACCTGTTTGCCTCCATGGAGGCAGCGAGCTGAGTCTGTTCCATGCCCGCCCCCTCAGCAGGGCTCGCTGCAGGGGATGCCTTCTCGAGGCAATGGACCCCGGGCCTCTTTCGCCTTTCCCCATTTCCCTTGATCCACAAGGTGCTTCTCAGCGAGGAGGGACAAGGCGCAGGTGATTCTGATAGCCCCAGACTGGCCTCGCAGTTCTGGTACCCAGATCTCCTCAGTCTCAGCTCCAGGACTCGCAGCGCTTCAGCTCGCCCGGACCTGCTCTCAGTCAATCAGGGGAAGGTGTTCCATCCGGACCTTCAATCCCTGCACCTGACGACCTGGTTCCTGAGCGGCTAGAGTTCCAGGCCTTGGGTCTTTCCGACGAGGTCCTCAATGTAGTTGAGGCGTCCCGTAAGGAGTCGACCAGAAAATGCTATGCCTTCAAATGGAAAAGGTTTTCCATTTGGTGTCAGAACAAGGGCTTGGACCCTTCCTCCTGTTCCTTGGCAAGCATCTTGGACTATTTATGGTCCCTTTCTGAGTCAAGGGCTGGAGTCGACGACCCTAGGGTGCACCTGGCAGCCATCTCTGCTTACGGCGCGGGCGGGAAGCAGTCGATGGCGCAGGAGAAGGTGGTCTGGCGCTTTTCAAAGGCCTTGATCACATTTCCTCAGTCGGGGAACCCCCACCTCCGTGGGATCTACTGCTGGTACTGGCAAAGCTCATGGGCAAGCCATTGAACCTATGCACAGGTGTGCTCTCTCACCTGTCGTGGAAGACCGCCTTCTTGGTGGCTATCACGTCAGCCAGAAGGATGGGAGAGCTCCAGGCGCTTTCATCGAGTCTCCTTACCTGGTCTTCCACAGGGACAAGGTTGTCCTCTTACCCCACCGAAATTCCTTCCGAAGGTGGTGTGGAGTTTCACCTTAACCAGGTGTTGACTCTGCGGTGTTCTACCCAATCACACCTCGGAGGCGAATATAGGCTCCATACTCTGGACCCTAGAAGGGCGCTCGCTTATTATAAGGAGCTGCGGCTGAAATCGAGGAGAGGTTCCCATGTGTTTGTCACCTACGCTGAAGCCGCATCTGGCAGACCTGCAGCCAAGCGGACGATAAGCAGGTGGGTAACCTCCTGCATAGATCTCTGCTATAAGTTGGCGGGCATGGAGCCTCCCAGAGGGATAAGAGCTCATTCTACCCGCCATACTGCTGCAACAGTGGCTGCTTCCAGGGACGTCCCTATCCAGGAAATCTGCAGGGCTGCTACCTGGAAGTCAGCAAACACCTTCATTACCCACTACCACATCGACCTTGAGTCATGCCGGGATGCTGGTTTTGGGCCTCGGTTCTCAGTCTCTCTTTCCCAAGTAAGTATTGGGGTGTGCGTCTTGCCTCCTCCTCCCGGAGAACTGCTAGAGGTCTGCCAGTGAGTGTGGATGAACAACATATCCATGTCCCTAGAAATACAGGTTACTCACCTGTAACAGGAGTTCTAGGAATGGTATATGTTGTTCATCCACCATCTCAAACCTCCCGGCTTCGGCGCACAACCTGAGCTTCCAGCGGGCAGATCTGGCGTCATGGGGCGAGCCGAGTTATACCACCGGGTGGGTGGGAGGAGCAAGCTTGAAGACCTTCCGGCAAGATTTAAGCGGCAAGGATACCTGCCAATAGTGTGGATGAACAACATATACCATTCCTAGAACTCCTGTTACAGGTGAGTAACCTGTATTTACTCACCTGTAATAGGGAGTTCTAGGAATGGTATATCATTCATCAAACTCACCCACCCATTCCTCCCCGCTTTGACGCACAACCTGAGCTTCCAGCGGGCCAGATCTGACGTCATGGGGCGGAGCCGAGAGTTTTACCACGTGGGTGGGAGGAGCCAGCTTGAAGACCTTCCTGCAAGATTTAAAGCGGCAAGGATACCTGCCAGACAGTGTGGATGAACAACATATACCATTCCTAGAACTCCTGTTACAGATGAGTAACCTGTATTTACTCACCTGTAACTGTAGTTCTAGGAGTGGTACAGTATATGGTGCTTATCCACGTGACGCACCCTACCTCCCCTGGTAAGTGGCACGTGGATCCCTGCTTCCAACGTGCAAGATCTGATGACATGGGTCAGAGCCAAGGAGGATATCACCTGGGTGAGAGCAGCTTAGCTTGAAGACGTTCCAGCAAGATTTATGGGGAAAGAAATACTGCCACAGTGTGGATGTGCACTATATACCACTCCTAGAACTATGGTTACAGGTGAGTGATTCCCCCAATTTACTTACCATAACAGTAGATCCTTGCGAGGATCTCCTTCATTGAGCCACAGCTCTCATTCCCTCCTCCCCCTCCTCTTTTCAGGTGATGGGTAAATATCCTGCCTGCTCCCGCTAACGTATTCTCCTGTGCTGCCTCATAGAGCGTATATACTCCTGTTTCCATATTATCTCCTGTGGTCTTGGTTGCTTCAATCCCTGCTGGTCCGGTGATCCCGAGAGCTTTTCTGCAGCAGGAAACTGAATATTGGTGAGGACGTCTACGTGACATGGGCACCAGTGAAGTGTGTTAATATGAATGGCCCCAGCCAGGACAAATTTCCTGGTGATCCTGATGCTGACAGCTTACAATGCCATGATGTGGCTCAGTGGAGGGGATTTTCTCGAAGATGGTTTGTTAAGTGTTCTCTTTGGTTGTCTCTCGCTTTAATCTTTCTTCCTACTCAGAAGAGAGTGTGGAAAACACTTCTAGGTCTCTCCCCCAGGGATGCCTTATTTCAGGCCTTCCTCCAGCAGGTCCAGGCTAAACTGAGTTTTAAGCAGAGGAGGATTTCTCCAAGAAGAATCTTAAAGGAGATCTACTGGCAGTGGTACTCGAGTCACTTGTGCATAGATTGTGGCTCGTGCACCCAGATCCCACCGGAGTCCCAATATATATTTAGTGCTTAAATTACCTGATCGCTCGTAAAATTTTATTTCTATGGTGGTGCAGCCCCCCGGGAGATCGCGCTGGCAAAAAAACGCAATATGATGACCCAGTTTACCTCTTCCTGTCTATTCCCTAATGTATGGAGATTTAAAATCTCCATATTTTACTTCATGTTAGTTTTACAAAGCTGCCGCACATATGGCATATAGGCACCTTTTTAAAAATAACACAGGCATAGAAATACAGAGATTTTAATATCTCTGTACATTAGGGCAATAGACAGGAAGAGGCAAACCACGCATCATATTATGCTTTTTCACAGTGCAACTTCTCCCGGCTGCACCACCACAGAAATTATTTTTACGAGCAATTGGGTAATTTAAGCACTAAATATATAGTGGGACTCCAGGGGGATCAGGGTGCTCGAGTCACAATCTATGCACTAGTGGCTTGAGTACCCTTGCCAGTAGATTTCCTTCAAATGAGTTCTTGGAGGTATCTTTCTCCCCTACTGTCGTCATCCCTCCTGTACACTACTACTTTGGCTGCCTGGCATAGACCTGCTCAGTTGCATGCTGTCCCTAGAAAGGCAGATAAACAATATACTGCCCCTTTAGCTAAGCCTTGCTATATATCTCGGCCTTAAACAGTCTCAGTAGTCCATAATGACTGCTCATGGCAGATCAAGGCACCCAAGCAAGTGAGTTCTCTTCCTCCTGATAAGGAGTCAAGGACCGGACCTAATAGAGTACTTTTGTGTCTGCTTACACTGGCCTAAGGATTTGAAACTATCAGGCATACATGATAAAGTATCAGAATTGCCTATGGAAGATAATGGCCTCCGTAGCTGATAAGATACACAATGGCCCTGACAACATATTGGCTCAGCAGATGGTTGCTAACAGACTGGAAGTTGGATAACACCTGCTCACGTCTGCTTATGATGCCTCAGATGATGAAGCCCGTACTCCGGCTTCAGGGATTTGCTTCCTCTGCCACTCTTGGCTTCACGTGGCAAGCTTTGCCTCTGATGTACATAAATCAGTCCTTAATGCCCCATTCAGAGAAAAGCAACACTTTGGATCAGATGTGGAAAATGCTCTACATGCTCTACAGTCCCCAAAAATGACTTTAAGGTCCCTGCACACACTAACCCCATGGTAGGGGCAGGGGTTCTTTAGCATGCCTTACACATGTCCAAGCCGTGAATATTCAAGAGCTTCACGGCATATTTCCCAGAGACCTCAGGCTTCCACTTCCTAGGCCATAACCGGTCTTCTGGTGCCCATCCCAGACCTACAAAGGTCAAACCATTACCAGCACCCCTGCCATCCCGGCTCTTTCTGACTCCCCTCCCCTTCCTCTGGCTTCAGTGCCTCAAAGTTTTGGTGGGAGGCTGAATCTCTCTTTATACAAAAGTGGAGGGAGATGAATGAAAGTTATGTACTCACTGTAATTCTTGATCTTCCGGAATACCTTCACCATTCATTACTCATGGGTCTGTGCCGGAGGTGCTAAGAACTCGCGGGAGCATATAGCTTTAAAATTCTTGAGCTAGAGGACAGACTGGGATGGCAGTGCCCACCAGGTGGATGCATGATGTGCTCGCGGGCTGGCCAGTAACCAGTGCTGGCCCTCTGCTCTTCTCCTTTCTGGTCACCAGGAGAGGAAACAAAGGATAAGGAAAAAGGAAAGGATGGGACAAGGTTGCCCCAGGGATAGAGAAAGGATATAGGATATAAAAAGAACAAAGCAATAAAACCCTGCTACCAAAGAAGAGATGGGAAAGGAGAGCCTAGGTAGCGGGTTAAAAGATGGCCAGGACATCTGGACGAGAGAGAGAGTGCAGTGGGTATCCTGAGCTTCATAATAGGAGGGCAGTCCTTTCCGAAGAGGTAAACAGAGAAGGCAAGTAGCACTCTGAGCTTGAATCAATAGGCAGTAGCAGCGTTTTACATTCAAAATAAAGCCATTTAATAGGCACAATGTGACGTCTGGTCTGCTGTTCAGATGCCACATTGTGCTTTGAGCCTTCTTCATTTGTGCCTAATAAACGGTTTTATTTTGAATGCAAAATGCTGTTACTGCCTATTGATTCAAGCTCCGGGTGCTACCTACCTTCTTTGATTGTAGAACTTGTGTATGGCAGGCGCCCTGTTTGGTAAGCACCAACCCTCTTTTTGCTGGTCACAGTGCTCTTTGGATGTTTCAGAAGAGATGGCTTTGCTGGCAGCTGCAGGGAAATTTGCTTATGTTCTGCTGCAGATTACATGGTTTCCAAGCGAAGTCGAGAGTCTCAGAAATCTCATATAAACAAAGCTTGAGTATGGGATGAATTCTTTGAGGAAGGTTCCACTTCCCTGAAAGACACAGGAATGCTAGTAGAGGTATGAGCCCTAAAACTGTGATCCAGCAAGGTCCTCTGTCTGCAGTTTAAATGAACTGCAGAGGGGTCAGAGACTCTGAGATCTCACACTACCCAAAATGGATGCCTACAAAGTCTGGATCAACTAGCACTTCCCTGATGTTCTGTGTGTGACTGAATCCTGGATCTCAGCCAGGATCCCAGACTCATCTATTTCTATTACCGATTTCAACCTAGTCACACAAGACTGTATTAAGCGTGGTGGCAGAGTGGCTGTCTTCAGGCAGTCCCTCTCATGCTCCATTCTCCACCGCGTTGCCAGCCCCATCTCACATAAACTCCTCATAGTTCACCTCTCCCTTCACTCCACACTCCCAATCTATATTGGCATACTATACTGCTCCCCCAAGACACCCCGGAATGCTATTGCTGAGTGTATCTCTGGCATCTCGTCCCTCACAGGACTGGGTGAGCTTATCTTCCTAGGTGACTACAATCTGGACCGGCTCTCCCCCTCCTCCACATCCACCATCTTCAAAATTGAATTCCTAATCCTCTCTCAGATGATTACATAGTCTACTTGTCAAAACCCCAACTCTCCAAACCATTCCCTCCTAGATTGGGTGCTCACCTCCCACCCCCACCACATCTCTGCAGTTGGCATACTCCCTGATGCCCTCAGTAGTCCTTGCATCACATTCTGTGTCAGAAAAGCCTCAATTCCCAGATCAGACCCCAAATATATATGGTGTCACCCTCTCCATACCCAGAACTTAAACTCCCTTCTTCAGGAACTAACTCAAGCAGATTGATCTTAATTGTACTCTGCCCTCAACATAGACATGGCACTCCAGTGCTTCTCTGATACCTTTACCAGTACCTGGGATATCCATGCCCCCCTTAAAAAGGCTAGAGTAAAGCATCTCCACCACCCTTTGATAACTCCTGACCTTCTCTCCCTTTGCAGAACCAAGGACAAATATTGGGCTCAATACAAGGCTACCCTCCCAGCTTCAGCTCTACAAGTCCCTAAGAAATCCCAGCACTAAGGCCATCAGGAAAGCCAAATAATTTTTTTTCAAAACACAGTTGCAGGCTAAATCCAGGTCGCCTTCCAAGTTCTGGAAAGTTCTCCATTCTCTTTTTGACCCCCCTTCGTTTCAGGCTCCCCAGCCCTAAACGTAAATGGCTCATCAGTCTCTGATTCTGCACAACTCGCTGAAACCTTTAATGCATTCTTTATCACCTGTGCTGTCTCTGATCACCCCTCTCCCACCCCTGCTGGCCCTTCTCCCACTCCTTCTGGTACAGGCTTCAATTTTCCCCCCATTACCCATCTTGAGGTTTACGAGGTGCTTATGTCATTAAATCCTACTAAAACCAATCCTGATGGCCTCCACCCCAAAATTCTTTGTTTATCTGCACCTGCAGTAGCCTCTACCTCTCCTCCAGCTCTGTCCCCCAGGCCTGAAAATTGGCCAAGGTGCTCCCCCTCCACAAAGGCCGGGATCCTACCACCTCTGGAAATTACAGACCCATCTCTCTCTTTCTCTCTCTTACCTGCTCTCGCCAAACTCCAGGAGTCATTAATGTACTCCAGGCTCCTGGAACACCTCTCTGCAACCAACTGTCTTTCACCCTTCCAGTCAGGTTTCAGGAAGCAACATTCCACGGTCTCCTTGCTTCGTGTCACCAACTCCATCCAATCTGCTGTGGACAAAGGTCAAGTTACTGCTGCCATCTTCATTGACCTGGCAAAGGCCTTTGACTGTGTCTCTCACCACCCTCTAATCAAAAAACTTTACTTTTCCAGCCTCACTCCACCTGCCATAAACTGGTTCAGATCCCACCTTCTAAACAAAAAACAATTGATTCAAGTAGGTAGTGTCCTATCCCCCCACCCCCATCCAAGCTGGTGACCCCAAGGATCCATACTTTATCCTGTTCTCTTCTCCATATTTATATATGATCTTCCCTCTATCTGCTGTCCCTCTAGTAGCCATATGTATGCGGACGATACCGTGTTATACATCTCTAGTCCCTCTGCAGCTGAAGTAACTATCCCCCTGCAGCACAGTTTTGACAAAATCCAAACATGGTTCCAACAAAACCAGCTAAAATTAAATTCCAAAAAGATGGTATCTATGTTCTTTGGGTCAAGGCAAAGGCTATCCAATTCCCAGAACCTCCTATCTTTTGCCACCCTGGACGGCTTTGTCAAATCTTTTAAATACCTCAGAGTCTGGTTAGATAGTAACCTTGACTTTTCTGCCCACAGTGATTCCATCTGTGCCAAACTCCTCAAAACCCAGAGCCCTCTACTGCCTCAAGGACTTGCCTCACCATGCCAACCCACCAATACTTGGTCACCAAAACTATTCTCCCAGTGTTTGACTACACAGATATTGTCTACTACACTGCACTTGTCACTTCCCTCACCAAACTAGATGTCCTACTAAACTCGTTTTGCCATTTTGCCACCTCTCTCCCCCAACCATCATTGTCTTCTCTATTCCTCCTTCTCCTTAACGCCTCTTCATGCAAAGCATCAGTTACATAGCCTCTCTATCATCGCCAAATTCTGGTTTAGGATGCTGCCCTCCTATCTAAGCTCTTGCCTGTCTCCAGCCAGCTCCACCACATATTCCCTTCACTGTAGGGACACTCAAACCTTCTCCTTCCCTGGACATGCACTGGTCAGGCAGCTTTCTCTTACTGACTTCCACATCTTTGGAATCAACTGCCCTGGGGCACACTCCACTCCACCACTCTCACTGCCCTAAAATCCCTGCTCCAAGCTGTTACAAAAACTATTTGCTCTTGCCTATCCACTCCTTCCTCCATCCTAACTCACCCCCCCAGCCAGCCCCGCCCCTTTCCATATGACACCATCCACTTTTGTCTAAACATACTGTAACCTCTGTCTGACTCAATGTCAAATTAAATAATACATCCTGAAACTGCAATCCCTTCACACCTCCCTAGCTTGGTCTTAGTGTTTTCTTTTACCTCCTTCTGATCTTGTGATGCATATTTTTGGTATTTTTTGCTGCCACTTGCATGAATTATTCCGTTAGTCACCGTACTACTTTTGTATAATTTGTACATAGTTAGCTTCATGTTTTCATTTATTCAAATCTGTTTCCCAGTTGTTAGTACCCTCTGTATGTTTCCAAATGTTTTAATTCCTGTATTTGCTCCCAATTTGTCTTTTACCCTGAAATCTGTATTCCTCTGTATTATTTCTGAATATTTTGTAAGACCCCGGGTTGCACCTGGAAATGAGCCTTGGCTCAGTGTGCGTTTCCCAGTTACCAACTTTTAAATTAAATAAATGTGGGGCTGGTAGTATAGCATAGAGGTTAGAGTAACAGCCTGTGAATGAGCTTGGTATAGCCAGCAGACACAACTGGGTTTGATTCCCACAACCTCCACTTGCATACTGTGTGACTCTGACCAAGTTACTTAACCTCCCCAATGCTCCTGGGTCGCCCCTGAAAGCAGGCACCTGTGCCTAGTGGGCCTTACCCAGTTAATAAAGACTAATAAAATAAAGTATGGGATGTAGTTTACTAAAGTAGTCCAATGTTCCCGAAACACAGTAATTAGAAGAGCCAGAGCCCATGAAATATGATACTAAACGAGGTTCTGGAACCGAAGAAAGACACCTAGGACTTCAAAGTCCAATGGAGCAATCCCGAGAAGGGAAAAACAAATCAGAAGGAGGGGATCCCCGCTAGAAAGGACAGAGACCAACTGAGAGAATCGGTGATATCCTATGATTCTCTTACCACAAGAGAGGCTATACATCACATACACTGAGGCAGTATAGCGCAGTGGTTAAGAGCTCTGAGCTGCAAACTTGGAGATCTGACTTTGAATCCCACATTGCCTCCCCCCCCGCATACTGTGTGACCCTGAGCACATCACTTAACTTCCTTGTGCTCCCAGGTCGCACCTTGAAACAAACTTCAGCTTAGTGTGCCTTTCCTGGTTAAACAATTTCCCCATCCCTTTCCATTTCTTATTAAAAAAATTCCATAGAGAGATTGAAGTAAGAGAAAGAGAAATGTGGCTGGCTGGAAAAAAAGTACAGAAGGCATACTGCAAGGGAAAGGGAAAGCTGCACCAGGTGAAGGAGTCTGAGCTGGAACCCCAGCATATTTCTCCTGGTCCTATGCCTGTTCTCCTACATGCCTTTTACCCCTTTGAAACAGAAGGTGGGGGGAGAGCTCCAACAGCAAACAAGCTACAGACTCCCCCTTGGAGGGGCAAAACTCTTTTTTGTTTGTTTTTGTTAAACAATGAGGTGATGGGGACTGGAACAAATAGGGAAGTCAAAAAAAACTTTTTTTTCTTTGAGGGCCATAAAAGGGCCCACAAAAGAGGTAAAATTAACCCTCCATCATGTTCCCCCCCCTTGCCTTTTTTTTTTTAACTGGTGCACCTAACAAGGGAGGCAGAAGGTGATAGACAAAACAAAAGGTAGAAAAGCTGTCCAGATGCCTGGCCACTGAGGGGGGAAAAGTGGGTGGGTTGCAGTAATGAATGGTGAAGATATTCTGGAAGATCAATAATTTCGAGGAGTATGAAATTTTCATATCTTCCAAGAATCAGTCTTCACCATTTATTACTCATTGGTCAGAGTGTCAAGCTTACCACCAAGGATGGTGGCTCACCCTGAGGGAAATTGTTGTTCCCTCAGCCTCCTGTGGGAGAAAAAAAACAGAGGTAGGGACCCCTTATGGGCCTGGCAAGGCCCGATGCTGGTCAGGGGCAGGCGGACGCTCCTGTGGCATGGGAGTAAAGAAAAGGGCCCCCTGGAACCATGAGGCAATCACCCTATGCTGGGTCAAGAGTGACAGCCTGGAAAGACAAAGCCACGCCATCCGCCTAATGTAGACTGCAGTTCCTGCCAACCTGGAGGCTACCTCATTGGCATCATAGGATGCCCTTGCCTGGTGTCTCGCCATGTCCAGGTTGTGACAGGGTTGAATAAGACCATGTCCCATTTGTTATGCAGAAAGAGTTAAACGCAAGGATCTGATCTACCCTCTCCTTTTCTGTCTCTTGTCTGATTGCACAATCTAATTTTCATGTGAGACCCTAGGAGCTGATCACTCTGGTGGTATTGACTCCCCCTCCCCCCATCTTCCTGCCCTCACTTGCTGTTTCTATCCCTTCTTTCCCCTTGCTTATCTATGGTTATAAAAATATATTTGGATCTTTGTGTGCAACTGGGATCCGCTGGTTTGAAAATGTATATAGTTATATTGTTGAAATGATTGCAAAAAGCTATTTGGAACTGGGGTTAACATTGAGATGCAGTTTGACCTCCACAAACTCCTTTGCAGAGCTGTCAACATGAGATTAGTTCTGGGACACAATGTTCTATTTTGCACCTGCAAGGAAAGAAATTGACAACATTCTGATACATTTTGTGAGAAACAGGATGTCTGGTAATGAGATCAGGATGCAGAAGTTAATTGACAGGCAAAGACTTCTTATAAAAAGAGCAATCTTTTGTTAGAAAGAGACTGACATTTAAAATTAGATACCCTCAGATGAAGGTCTTAGTTTCGCTTGAACTGCCTGTATAAGAGCTATCCTACAGAAATTTTTTTTTTTGTATTGTTATTGATGATAATAAAATGCTACTTGCAAATGTTTATAACTTCTCGTGGTTTTCCCTATGCTTCCTCACCTTTGCCTTGACGACAGATGGTGTCAGACAAAGTGTGATTTACACTTTGCAAACTGTAAGCAAGAAGTTTTGTGCATTGGTACTAGACCTGGTACCAGGAAAGCATAGAAGAAAGATATGGATCCTGCAGCAGCACGCCCTGCAGGGATTACCAGAAGGATGGCAGCCAAACTAGCAGACACAAAAGCCCAAACTGAGACTGTACAGCTGGCACCAGTGATTGAAAAAGAACAGGCAGGGAAGACACCTGAAAGCATGTCCGCCTTCTTCAAATGGGCTATACAGCAAAACGGAACACAGAAGCAGAGAAAAGAAGAGATGCAGTGACAGGAGCAGCAGAGAAAAGAGATGAAGCAATAGGAGAGCAGAGAAAAGAGATACAGCGACAGGAGCAGCAAAGAAGAGATGCAGTGATGGCTGGATGCTTTGCATACTATCAAAGCTGGAGGAACTGGCACATATCCAGCTCAGCAAACTAACAATGCTTCTTTCCGAGGTTATTTTAAGCAGCTGGGTGTGAAATAAAAACATGGTGAACCAGTGTTTAAAAAATGTAATGGGTGACTTTGAATTATTGGTTTCGAACATTGTCATAAAGTTAACTGCAGAAAGATCCCTGGGCGGATTAACAGATGAAACCATTTTTGCAGCACCACCACCACCAGTAGCAGTAGACTCCGGCTTCCGTATATGGTCCCATTTAGTCCTATATTTTTTCTTAAAGGCCATGTTATAAGGTTGTGTGAAGATCTTCAAACCACATTTGAGTTTCCGAGGTCTCACTTCTTCTGTTATTTATAAATACGGGACTCCATGCAAGTTTCACTTAGAAAGATTGTGCTAGAGGGCCACTTTTCTTCACTACTACAGTTAACCATTGCAGCTATTTGTGGACAAGATAACACTAAACATGATATCTCCCGAATATATCGGGCCTTGCAAATTCAACAGTCTTACAGTACTCTGCATGTGAGACAAGCATGGGAAGGAGACCTAAAGCAAATAATTGTAGACCAGCAATGTGAGGTTTGCTTAAAGAATATACAAGAAGTTACCTCCTCACACTTATGATGTGAGTATGCTTGGAAATCTATCGTCCACTTTTTTATTTCACCTTATAGGCAACGTAAATCTCAGAATACACTGGGTATGTCCTGTTAGCGAGGATGTGGTGAACTTCAGGTTATATTAGGGCATATTTTATGGTACTGTCCAACTCTCCAGCCTTTTTTTTTTTCCTGCAGCCCTACAGAAAGATTTAATGGAATTTCTGGGGGTGACTTTTCAGTTTACTCTATACTCACTATTAGATGCTCCTGAAGGTTATAATGAAATTATGGTGGACTGCCACAGTCCCTGCTGTCAGATCGTGGAGAGCCTAAATGACACAGATATATTATTTAGGGAAACGTACTGCTCAGCTTAATAATGTATATCCTAAATTTGAGTTGCAGTGGAGTAGACTGGTGATATTTATTTCAACAAGGAATCTTCTTTTTGTCCCATGAAATGAGGCAAGATATGTATACAAGATGTCGGACCCATGTACCCTAAGCACCTTAAAGTAAGATGAAGTGTATGTATTCCATATGAGCCCATATGATGATATGTATGCTGTAGTTAACTGCACTCTAAATTATTTGTTTATCTGTGTGATGTCTTTGTGATGTATTGTTCATGTTATCATCATTTGGAAAATAAAAATGAAATTGGAAAACAAAATGTAATGGTCTAGTGTACAGAGTTTGGGCTAAGCCTCAGATGCAGGAACAGGTAGAGCAGTTGGTTATACCAAAGAAGTATAGATGTTACTTCGAGAGGGTTCCTGCAATAGGTCATCACATATAGGACTGCACCCCCTGGCGTCAGGAACGCATGGCACACGTTTCCAGCAATGCCTGGTGGGGGACTGCCCACCCAACGTCACGTGACGGACATCAGCGTGACCCTATAAAGTGGGCGGTCCCCACGCCCACCTTCCAGTTCTTTCCCGCCATTGACCTGTGCATAGTTCCTCATGGTAAACGTTGCTCAGTCGATCACCATTTTCACCTTCATTTCCGAAGTCTTTATTAGCATTACATTTTGTTTATGTCTTCGCCGCCACCCACATCGAAGACAAAGAAGTGTGGTGCACAGATCCCTCATTAGGACAATCACTGTCGATGTCTCTGCTGCCTGGGCCCGAACCATGACACTGTGGCCTGCCCTGACTGCAAGCCTTTCAGTCGGGCCACCCGCAAACGGAGACAGCAGGCTTTGGAGGCCCATCTTTTGAAGACCAGAATGGCCTCCCTAGAGAAAGAGATGCAAAAATTGAGGGACACCGCTTCTTCCCTTTCTTCTGAATCGAAAAAGAAAAGCACCGAGAGCGGGAGCATCTGGAGGATAGGGATCGAGTGGGTTCCAGTAAGCCATCGACCAGTAAGGCCGTTCCCCCACCACCTGCCCTTATGGTAGTCCAGGCCACATCTGGGACTTCACCAGACCCCTCTGCCACTTTTCTCCTGATCTCCACCGGTAAGTCTTCTGCCGGCTCCTCCAGCGAACGCCCGGTTTCCACCAATAAGCCGGCCCCTGGTTCCTCCGGGGACCCGCCTGGCTGTTGATAAGTCGAGTCCCCACAATCAGATGGGGACCTGCGCGACACTGACCGATAAGCCAGTCGAGGGTCCTCCCTCCCTCCGCCCAGTCCCTCTTCCGTCTGCTAAGCCAGTCGTCTCGGCCTCAGATGACCACCCGGACACTGCTCACCCGACGTCCAGCTGAGCATGCGGATGGCTGTCGGCCAACCCTCCTATCAGGCTCCTCCTGGGCAGGAGCCTTTCTTTCCACCTCCCCTGGTGGAACCTCCAACCCCAGTGGGCTTGTTGGGTACAGAGGAGGAAGCGGGACCCATGGAGGTGGTTCTTACTTCTCCCACCCCAGTTACCGTGTCCCGCCAAGGGACACCAGGCGCGGAACTGCGGCGCCAAACTTCAACATTCAGAGGGTCCCTGACCCTGTTCTTCCTTCACCAGACCCACCGATGACGCCACAGTCAGGCCCTCGTGTGTCTGCTCCACCCTTCCTGATGCCAGGGGCACCGATTGGTATTTTGTCAGACCTCCTTCCGTCAGGGCCATCATGTCTGACACCAATGCAAGCTGTAGTGACGCCCGGGCTCGGCATCACATATTCAGATGACTGTAGGTCTGACGCCAGCTCTTCTGACATCTGCTTCTCTGACGTCGGGTATCCTGACACAGGGTATGGTCCCTGGCCCATCTTGGCCACACATTATCTTTCAAGGGTATCTTCCCCAGGGGCAAACGTCGGCCTGTCCTCCATCTGGCCCGGCGTTGGATTTTATACCCCACTCTGTTTTTTCAGGGTATCACCCTTCAAGGTTACCCTTATTACCAGGATTACCCCCATTATCACCATTACCATGGGTCGGGTGCACCTCTTTATCACTATCTGCCCGCGCGCCTCTGCCGCCTACACCCCCTCCTACGGCCCCACAACAGAATTTCCAATCTCTAATTCAATCCTGATGGAAGGAGGGTAGGTTGGAGCTGGTCTCGGATTTGGAGAGACATTTACCGGCCCCGGTAGTCACCCCTTCCCCTCGTTCCCTGTCCCCTGTAAGCTTTGTCCATTCGACAGTGCATATTTCAGGGAGCACGCCTTAGGACGTTACCCTTCCGGACTTCAGTACCCCTGAGGATCATGACACTCCAGACTCCGAGGAGGATTTCTCGGAGGACTCTTCTGATAAGTATTTCTCCATGGCTAAGGGCAAGCAATTGCCCAAATCTCCCCCAGAAGACCCCTCTTTCACGGAATTGTTAGGTATTATCCAGCAGACCAACAGCTGGAATACAGAGGAGCAAGACCCAAAGAGAAAACATCTTGTGGAACAGTTGGATTTAGAGACAGTTTCTCTATACCTGTCTCTCTCCCCCCCAGACAGCCCCTCACGAGACCTCACTAGAACCATCTGGCAGCTGCCCTCTATACCGGCAGTTCCTAAAAGGCAGACCAGATATATCACACTCCTGAGGGTGCTTTGTGTTTGGATGTTCACCTAAAGCGAATTCCATTGTCATAGCAGCAGATAATGATCGCTCAGCTACTCTGAAGCACATGAGCCCCCCCCCACCAAGACAAGGAATCTCGGCAGCTCAACCAGTTTGGGGAAAAAGTATATTCCTCCACTTCGTGTGCCCTCCACTCTTTCAACTACGTAGCGCACATGGTCTCCTTCCAGAAAGCGACCTTGGCCAAGCTTGAGGCCCGTATCCAAGCCATGGAATCCTTGGACCTCAAGGAGGAGCTTGTTAAAGACCTGCGCCTGTCAGCAGACATGCACTCAGGGCTCCATATGACTCTGTAGATGCAGTAGCCTGCTCTTCCGCCACAGCCGTCTCTTTCAGATGGCATACCTGACTATGCATCTCTGGCCTCTCTGACATCCAGGCTGCCATTCAAGACATCCCCTTTTGGGGTTTGGTCCTTTTTGGAGGGGACTCCAAATATATTATCACGGGCCTCCAGGACAGCGGCCAGGCCCTGAGGTCCATGTACTGATCAGTCTTTCAGAAGAAGCAGCCCTTTCGGCGACAGACCAAAAGGCAGGGTAAGCAGCCCTTTACCAGGCGGCAGGGCAAAAGGAAGGCCACGGGTTCCACCTTCACCTCCCCACCTGCCCCCAAAAACTCAGAGCGGACAGGGACCTCTTCCCCCTTGCCTCTCCGCTTCCTGACTGGCAGCTCCCTCCCCCTCCTCTGCCACCGTGCGAGGAGCCAGTGGGAGGAAGGTTCACCCTCCATGTGCAGGAATGGAGGGACGTAACTTCAGATGCATGGGTCCTGCAGCTCATTTCAAAAGGGCACACCTTGGAGTTTCCTCTAGAATCCATGAGTCACTCCAAGTTACTCCCTTTCAGGTTCCTCTAGTCAAGGAGGAAATCCGGACTCTAAGACAGGAGGCAGCTATAAAGTCTGTCCCTCTGTCTCAGTGGGGAACAGGGTTTTACTCCCATTTTTTCCTGGTCCTGAAAAAGATGGGCGACCTGAGGCCCATGTTGGGCCTCACCAGACTGAACCTGTTTGTCGAGTACAAAAGGTTCCGCATGCTGACACTACAGGGCCTCCTACCTCCTGCAGAAGGACCATTGGCTTTGCGTACTGGATATGAAGGATGCTTACCTGCATATTCCGGTGTTCCCAGGCCACCGCCATTGCCTGCGTTTCTGCTTCTAGGGGAAGCACTTCCAGTTTACCGCCCTCCTCTTTGGTCTTTCCTCGCCACTCCGCGTCTTTACCAAGTGCCTAGCGGTGGTGGCAGTGGCCTTGCACTGTCAGAGTATAACAGTGTTCCCTTACCTGGACGGTTGGCTCTTGACAGCCCCATCCAGGGAGAGTCTTCTAGATTCACTCTCATGCACACTGGACCTCTTTTCAAGACTGGAGATCACCGTCAATTTCCCCAAGTCAATTCTTACCCCCTCCCAGAACCTTCAATTCATCGGAGCGATCTTCGACACGGTCCAGTGCAGAGCCTCCCTGCCCCCCCCGGACAGGGCGGAGGCTCTTCGAGAGCAGGTCAACCTAGTGGCCTCTTCCAGATTTCTTCTGGCCAGGGCATTGTTACACCTCTTAGGCCTGATGGTGGTCTCCATCTCCACGGTCCCCTTCGCCAGGTTGCATATGAGGATCACCCAGTGAACATTGCGCGTCCAATGGGATCAGCGCTTGGACGACTTGGACCACATGGTTCTAGTCTCTAGTGCGCTCAAGGGGGATCTCCTCTGGTGGTTAGATCCCCTGATTCAAACAACATGAAGTCTTGCTGTATTCTGACTGTTTGCAGTTAGCCCCAGCACTTGAACTGCTCCGGAGAGGAAAGGGTTAACTCTATGCCAGAGCATAGAACGTTGAGCTCAAGCTCGGTTTTCAAACCTCTGTCTCTGGTACATCTCGGAGTAACCGTCAGATTCTTTACTCTGCCTAACTATGAAGACTCTCTGGAGAATTCTCCTTCACTGCCTCGGTTCGGTTAAAGTAAAATCTGTCGGTTTCATCCGTTTTTTTCATTTATTTTTCGGTATCAGATCTCTGTCTATGGTACAAGTAGTGTTATAGATAGATGGTGAGGTGTTTCTGTTAAGAAATTGTTTTTCCTTCGGTTTCTTTCCAGTCAGTCCGGTTGAGAACCGAAAGGATTCTTGTTTCTGTTTTATTGTAATATTTGGTGTGGTGTTCTAGTACCCATCGATTCCTAAAAAAAATGAATGTTTTTTTCCTTTTTTTTTTTTTTTAAACTCGTGACATGGTTGGAACTGATAGGTTGTTGTTACCTAGCTTGAATGCTGAAAAGGGTAACTTTGAAAATTTTAGGCATGTCTGAGAAACTCAAAAAGAAAACCGGTCCCACTGGGTTTCAGCACTGTACCGAGTGTGGGGACGCGTTTGCCAAGGCTGATCCCCACCTCATCTGTGTATATTGCCTGGGGTTTGACCACCTCAAAGAAGACTGCCAAATCTATAAAACTTTCCCAAAGCCACTTTGGAAAAATGTTTAAGTTGGCTAAAGGAAAGACAGGCCGAGAAGTCTGCTGACCTAGATGGCCAGCCCGGTTCGGTTCCGACCAAACCTGAGGAGGTGCCCGCTGACCCGGGCGATGCCTCCTCGGGCAAAAGGAGAGCCAATTCTGTGGAATCGGTCCCTAGTAAAAGAAAGTGAAAATCAGCCAATTTGGATCCCGGTTCCCATGTTCCAACCACTGAGGAGATTGCTAAGGTGATCACTATCATCCAGTCGCTTTGCCCGGTTCCGACTGAACCAGCTTTGACACACAGACTGGAGTCTACTCCCTTGGATTACGATCCAGAAGCATTTTATGAGGGCGAATGGGAAGGAGAAGAGGAATATCCCAGTGATGATGATGACTATGACGGCCTAGATTAGCCAGTAGATCCTGACATCTCCCCAGACAGGCCTTCTAATGTTTCTCCTCCCAGACTTTGAGTCCCCTTCCCACTTCTTGTTTTTCAAGATGGTGGCTGAGTCGCTCCAGCTTCCTGTGGAAGAAGCTGAGCAGGATCACGAGGAGCCTGACTACAATGGAAATGATGGATGTCCCATAGTCCAAAAGAGTGTCTATCCCTCTGCAATAGACACAAAAACTTTTACAGGTTCCCACATCTATACCTCCTGTGGGCAGGAAAATGGACAGGAGGTATACTTTGTCAGGTCCTAGTAAGGAATTCTTAACCACTCATTGCAGCCATGTTGGGGTAGTGCAAGCTGCAGCCTGTGACAAGGCTAATATTCCTTTGGCATCTCACCCCCAGATAAAGATTCCAGGAAAGTGGATGCTATGGCCAAAAAAACAATACTTGGCATTCTCTTTGGGATTCAGGCAGGCTGCCTATTCGGCATACACAGCCAGGTACCAGATATCTAGGTGGGATACGGTTCTGGAACTTGCTAAGAATGCCCCTCCCCAGCTAGCCAAGGAGCTGAAGCAGGTGGCTGCAAATGGCACTGAGGCATTCAAGGTCCAATGTCATGCTGCTGTGGACTCAAATTATGTGCATTCCAGAGTAATGGCTGCATCTGTCTCTATGTGGAGATTTGCTTGGTTCAAATGTACCAGTTTGTCTCAGCATACCCAGACCAAGGCCATGGATTTTCCTGTTATGGGTAATTCTCTGGAGAACAAACAGAGACTTGCATGAGAAAGATGAAAGAGTATAGGACCACCTGCAGGAGTGCTGCAGCTGAGGAGAAGCAGAACACTCCTCAAAAGCGCAATCTAGGGCTGGCAGGGGCAGGCCTTTTCACAGGCCTCGCTACCAAGCTCAGGCCTCCTCTTCTTTTCAGCAGAGGGGGTTCTTTAGGGGAAGAGGTAGAAGGGGGTTGAGCAGAGCTGCATCCTCCTCTCAATCTAAGCCCTCTGCCAAGCAGACACTCTGATGTGTCGGCTAGGGTTGCCTCCTCAGTTCCAGTGGGTGGCAGGCTGGCTTACTACTTCCAGGCCTGGATGTCTGTCACTTCAGACAAATGGGTCCTGCAAGTAGTAAGCCAGGGACTTGCTCTCAGTTTCAAAAGGTTCCCCAAAATGAGAGTAAAGTCTTTCAGTCCTCGTACTCCCTTGGAAACAGAGGCCTTACAGGCAGAAGTCTCCTCTCTACTGCTTCTGCAGGTAGTGGAGAGGGTACCTCATCAGCAAAGGGGAAAGGGACTGTATTCCAGATACTTCCTTACCCCAAAAAAGACGGGAGTGGTGACCCATCCTAGATCTACGATCCCTGAACAGACATGTCACAAAACCAAAGATCTTACTTCGAGAGGGCTCTTGCAGTAGGTAATTACATATAGGACTGACGTCGGCAGGCAGCAGGACACCACGGAAAAATTTCTAGCTAGCCGTCCCTGGCGAGGGACCGCCCCCACGTCAGGTGACCGGCGTCAGGAGACGTCGGTATAAAGGGCGATCCGGACACCCGCCTTCCAGTTCTTTCCGCCGTTAGCTGGGTACAGCTCTCGCGGAGAAAAGTTTTATCTTCGTCAGCCCTACCTTCGTTTTTCACCAAAAATCCCTTTTTCGACAGTCGTCAGTGTTAACGTCGGTGTATGTCGTCCCCTACACCCTCCGAGCACAAGAACAAGTGCGACTTGTGCGGCTCCCAACTACCGCACAAGGACAGCCACTCCCTGTGCCTGTTCTGCCTAGGCCCGGATCATCCAGTTGAGAAGTGCCAGCATTGCCTTAACTTTAACGCAGCCACCCGGAAAAGACGGCAACAATCCCTGGAGGCCCACGTTCTCAAAAAGAAGATGAGCTCTATGGAGAAGGAGCTTAAAATGCTAAGGCAGGCGTCTACTTCCCCCGAAGGCCATAGAAAGAAAAAGAACAAGGACAGGCACCGGGACAGAGGCTCCTCCACCGCGTCTCCCTCGGTAGTCGTGGGCACTCAGGTAACATCTCCTCCGGGGTATCGCTCTTCGAGGGCCGCCTCGGAGGTTTCTGAGGTGGCGTCGGTCCGCCCGTCTGGCTCGTGCTCAGGCCTTGCGGGTGCCTCTAGGCTATTGGAGGTCTCCGCCCCTGGTATAGCCACAGGATTGCGGCCTACCTTAGCGGGCGACTCCGGTAAGCCGGGCGTCGGCTCCTCTGACATCCTTCCGGAGAGGGCCGGTAAGATGTCCAACCCTTCGTGGTGACGAACGGCTTCCACCCCGGACCAGGCTGACCCTTCTTCTCGACCTGCCTCTGGTGAAGGCCCTCGTAAGTCGGACGTTGGCTTCTCCGGCGTCCGCAGAGAGCTCGCGCCTATGCCTCATGTCGGCTCATCCGACATCCAGCCGGCCAGGGAACCGATGTCGGACCTACCAACGTCCATCGTTCCCGGTTCCCCGCAGCTTTCGCTTTCGCTGCAGTCTGGGGATCCAGAGCCCCCCCCAACCTGATCCCGGGGACTTCTCCCCTCCGTCCCCTGGAGCAGTGGGGGATTTGCAGCCTCCGTCAGTCCCTCCTCCAGGTGTGCGGACATGGCGTTGGCTCCCCGGACGCCGGCTCCGACACCAGCCCTCGCGTCGGTTCCCCGGCGTCAGGGCCTCCGCCCGTCGGCCTTACCGCGCGGGGAGATTTTCTCCCCTTCCAGGCTCTCCATCTCAGGACCCGCCTGCGAGAGTTTCTGGCTGGACCATCTCTTGCCAGGCAGCCCCGGCTCCCGGGTACCCACCGTCTTATCCGACACCAGTTTACCGGGAACGCTGTATCCGATGCCGCAGTACTCGACTTCTCAATACCCGATGCCGGGATACCCACCATATGGGTATCCCCTATATTCTTATCCCCGCCTCCTCCTCCTCCACCGCCCTCGCGGCCGCCGGTGGACCTGCAGGAGACTCTGGCCTCCTGATGGGCTGAGGCCAAGGCTCAGCTCACCAAGGAGGTCGAGAGCCACCTTCCGGTGACAGTGCCGTCTCAGGCTCCTGTCGCCCCAGCTGCACACTCCCTCCCCACCCGAATTCCAGGGTTCTTCCTCTGGATCCAGGGAGGGCAGGACAACGTTCCGGGTGCTCCAAGGACCCGTTCCTCCCAGGTCGGGAAAGAGTCTTCTTCTTCTTCATCCTCTTCACTCTCGGATTCTCAGTTCTTACGATGGATGCTCCGAGAGGCAGCAGCCCGTTCTCTGCCGAAGCCCGACCAGGACTCCTCGAAGGATCCTTCCTACGGAGTTGCTTAGAAAGATCCAGGAGGGTCCATCAGTGGCACTCTTTGGAACCAGATCCTCAGTGTCTGAAACTCGCTGAACATCTGGATCTGCCCGTGACAGCTCCTACACTAGTGCCACCCTGGATAGAGCCTCATGCCGACCTTGTCACCACGATATGGAAACAGCCGTCGGCCTTAGCCCCACTTCCAAGGAAGTCAAACAGGCTGTACCAGGCTCCTGAGGGTGTTGATTTCCTTGATTCTCACCCTCGCGCCGACTCGGTCGTGATTAGTACCGCTCATGGCCGGTCGGCGAACCCAAAACATCTCAGCTCGTCCCCTCCTGATAAGGAATCCTGCCTTCTGGACCAGTACGGAAGGAAAATTTATGCTTCCTCCACATTGGGATTCAGGCCCTGAACTACATCAGCCACATGGGGGACTATCAGAAGGCCATCCTTACTCAGGTGGAAGCTAAACTGGACTCCTTGACTGACTCCCAAGTCAAACAGGAGTTGGCTGATCTCGTCCGCTCTGCTCATTCAGCCAGTCGCCACATCCTGCATGCGACATACGATGCAGTGGACACTGCCGGTCGGAGCTCCGCTTTCGCCATGGGTCTACCGCGTCATGCCTGGCTCTGCATGTCAGGTTTGGTCCCGGAGGTGCAATCCGCCATTCAGGAGGCACCTTTCAGGGGGTCGGTGCTTTTCGGGGGTGATGTCAAAGACATCATCACCGACTTGCAAGAGAAGGGCACGGCTCTGAAATCAGTGGATTCCATGTACCGTCCCCATCAGCAGCAGCGACGTCCCTTTCCGAGCGGAATCGTGAAGCGAAACCACAGGAAGGCAGGCCACCAAACGTCGGGCCCCAGACTGCCAGGTCCCCTCCGCCCAAAAAGCAGCGGTGCTTCAGCTGCGCGCTGCCCCACCACCTGACTCCTTTCCTCTCCCTGCCTCCGGACTCCCGGAGGAACAGTAGGGAGGAGGTTTTCCCTCCACCTTCTGGGATGGGAGAGGATAACCACGATTCTTGGGTGCTCCAGCTTATAGCGGAAGGACACACAATAGAGTTTCTTCAGAAACCACCCCACCACCCCCCTCTGAAGTCGTCGTACTCAAGGGAACATCTTCCTTTGGTCCAGGAAGAAATCTCTGCTCTTCTCATGAAGCAAGCGATAGAGCTCGTCCCCCTTCATCTTCAGGGGATGGGTTACTATTCCCATTTCTTCCTGGTCCCAAAGAAGACGGGAGATCTCAGACCGATTCTAGATCTCAGTTCCATGACTCTTTATGTAGAGTACAAAAGGTTCAGGATGCTCTCTCTGCAGAGCCTTCTGCCCCTCCTATGGCCGGGTCAATGGCTTTGTGCCCTGGATATGCAGGATGTTTATCTGCACATTCCCATTTGCCCCTCCCATCGCAAATACTTTCGTTTTGTGTTTCAGGGGGACCACTACCAATTCAAGGAGCTCCCCTTTGGTCTGTCCTTGGCCCCCCGAGTATTTACCAAATGCTTGGCAGTGGTAGCTGCCCACCTGCATACCATGGGAGTACAGGTGTTCCCTTACCTGGATGACTGGCTCCTGGCGGCCTCGTCCAGGGAGGAACTCCTGCGTTTCTTCTCCCTCACCCAGCAGGTCTTTGCCTGGGTATTACCATCAACCATTCCAAGTCTCATCTGGACCCCTCCCAGAGGCTACAGTTCATTGGGGCGATCCTTGATATGACCGCAAACAAGGCCTTCCTGCCTCCAGACAGGGCGGCCTCTCTTCAGGCCCAGGTTTGTCTGATATCCGACCGCAGGAAGGTCTCGGCGAGGTCGGTCCTTCACCTTATCAGGCTCATGGCGGCTGCTATACCGATGGTCCCCCGGGCTCGACTCCACATAAGAATCTCTCAGTGGACTCTTCACTCTCAGTGGGACCAACTAATGGACGACCTAGATCAATCAGTTCTGATCTCCTCGCCTATGATGCGAGACTTGCAGTGGTGGATGGTTGGAGAGAACCTGTTTCGGGGGGTCCCTTTCTTTCATCCTCCCTCCTCCCAGACTCTAACCACAGACGCCTCGGGTGAAGGTTGGGGAGCCCATCTAGGCCCTCATCGGACCCAGGGCTCTTGGTCCAGGCTAGAACAAGCTCTCCACATCAATGTGCTCGAGCTTCAGGCAGTGTTGTACGCTCTCCAAGCCCTTCATCAGTACATCCTTCCCGGCCACCTAGCCGTCCAGACAATGTGCATAGTGTGGTACACCAACAAGCAGGGAGGAACTTGGTCCTACCCTCTATGCAGGGAGGCAATGAGAGTTTGGGATTGGGCAACACACCACAACCTTCACCTCACGGCGATCCACTTTCCAGGAATCGACAACACCCTGGCAGACAAGCTAAGCCGCTCTTCTGCTCTGGATTGGACCAAGGGGTACTAGACGATATCTTTCAACTTTGGGGAACGCCGCAGGTCGACCTGTTCGCTTTCCCCAAAACACAAAACTTCCCACCTTTTGCTCGCTTGTTCCAGAGCGAGGCACTTTCTGGAACGATGCTCTGTCTCTAGACTGGAAGGACAGATTCGTCTATACTTTTCCCCCAATTCCTCTGATCCCACGAGTCTTGCAGAAACTAGCCTCAGAAGGAGCGAGAATGATTCTGATCGCTCCTTTCTGGCCCAGGCAAATCTGGTTCTCTCTTCTACAACAGTTTTCAGAGGATCCTCCTCTTCCTCTTCCTCTATCTTGAGGTTTGTTGACCCAGGATCAGGGGACCCTGGTTCATCCAGGACTCAAATCCCTTCAACTGCATGCATGGCTCCTGCAGACCTAGCCCAATCTCATTTTGATGTGTCTCCAAAAGTGGCGGAGATTTTAGTGGAGGCCAGAAAACCCTCCACCAGGTCCACGTATGCCATGAAGTGGAAGAGATTCACTATTTGGGCCGCCTCCAAGAACGTGGAGCCTTTCTCCTGTTCAGCGGGGCTTCTGTTGGAGTATTTACGTCATCTGTTCGACCTGGGTCTCAGTCATTCCTCTCTGAAGGTTCACATGGCGGCTATCTCAGCCTATCATGTTCCCTTCGCAGACAAAGCTATCGCTCAACTGGAGGTCTCTAAGAACTTTCTCAGAGGGGTCCTCCATCTGAGGCCCCCCATCCGTACTCCTGCCCCCCCTTGGGACTTAAATTTTGTTCTCGAGAAACTTACACTTCCTCCCTTCGAACCGGCAGCCTCTGCAGATTTGAAGTTTCTTTCGTGGAAGACGCTCTTCTTGGTGGCCATTACTTTGGCTCAAAGAATCTCCGAGCTCCAGGCCCTGATGTGTAAAATCCCCTACCTGATTTTTCACAAGGATCAAGTCGCTCTTAGCACGAATCTAAGTTTCTACCTAAGGTAGTAGCAGAGTCTACCTTAAATCAGTCCATAGAGTTACCTGCCTTTTTCGCAGTACTCTAACCAAGGAATATTTACTCCATACTATGGATGTTCATTGGATTCTGAGATACTACACCAATAGAGCGAAGGATCTCAGAAAGACTGATCAGTTGTTACGTCTCCTTTGCTTCCAAAGGGAAGGCAATGCTGTTTCAAGCAATGCCTATCAAATGGTTAGCTCATTGTATCACTTTCTGTTATGACAAGTGCCACAAGACCCTTCGGGTCAAGTAAGAGCCACTCCACAAAGGGTAGCTGCTTCTGCAGCTTGTTTCAGAATGTGTCTGCGGCAGACATATGTGCTGCCGCCACCTGGACTTACGTCCATACCTTCTGAGAAATACTACAGTTTGGACATTGCCTCTCGCTGTAGAGCAGGCTTCGGGCTAGCTGTTTTGCAAGGTCTACTGTCTTGAGGCTTGCACGGCTAGAGTTTTTTCTTGGAGTAGTTTCCTCCACCCGGTGCTTTTTCTTTATTCCAGACTGCTTGGGATTCAGTCCTATATGTAATTACCTACTGCAGGAGCCCTCTCGAAGATAGTACAGTTACGTAGGAACTTACCATGACAGTAGATCTTCGAGAGAGGCTCTTGCAGTAGTTAATACCTTCCCGCCCTCCATCTCCCTAGGTTTTTTCAGCTCCTTTTCCATTGAGGGAAATATCCGCTTCTCTCTCTCGTCCGGCCTCTTTCGGCCCGTGGCGGGAAAGAACTGGAAGGCGGGCGTCCGGGACCGCCCCTTTATACCGACGTCTCCTGACGCCGGTCACCTGACGTGGGGGTGGACCCTCGCCAGGGACTGCTAGCTAAAAATTTTTCCTTGGGGTCCTGCCGACGTCAGTCCTATATGTAATTACCTACTGCAAGAGCCTCTCTCTAAGATCTACTGTTACGGTATGTTCTTACGTAACTGTACTTTCAGAATGGTGACTCTGGGAATAATTCTTCCCTATCTGAGACCAGGAGACTGGCTAGCCTCTCTGGATCTCAAGGATGCCTATTTTCACGTACCTATTTGAGATTCCCACAGAAAGTACCTCAGGTTCAAGTTGCTCTCAGGTCATTATCAGTTCAGAGCAGTGCCATTCGGCCTACCATCTGCCCCAAGAGTGTTCACAAAATGCCTAGCAGTAGTGGCCTTCCTCAGGAGACAAGGCATTTTGGTGTTCCCTTATCTGGATGACTGTCTCATAGTAGGTCAGTCCTCAGACCAAGTCAAGTCTGCTCTAGGAACCACTCAGAGCTTCTGGAGTCTCTAGGGTTCATCCTAAACCTAGCAAAGTCCATTCTCGAACCAGTCCAGCTTCTCACTTTCATAGGGGCAGAGCTGTACACTGTTCAGGCAAAGGCCTTTCTTCCCCTCTCGAGGGTAAAGGCCCTCACAGCTCTGGCTTCTTCTTTTCAACCACTGGTGTCTTGACCAGCCAGGCATTTCCTACAACTATTAGGCCACGTGGCAGTTTCCACTGCAGTGGTGCAAGGAGCAAGGTTCCAGATGAGGGACATTTAGTTCCATTTAAGGTCCTTTTGGTCCCAAAGAAAGGCCCTCTTACCAAGATAGTTCCTGTGACTCAGACACTTGTCCAGGCTCTCCACTGATGGCTGGAAGAGGACAACCTGAGGCAGGGCGTCCCTTTCCTCAGTCAGACCCCTTCAGTGATTCTCACAACAGATGCTTCCCTGCTGGGATGGGGAGCCCATCTGGATCATCTCTTTGCTCAGGGAACATGGTCTCACCAGGAGTCCCTTTTGCACATAAATCTTCGGGAACTCAGAGCTGTCTTTTTAGCTCTTCAGGCATTCTCTCAATCAATTCAAGGGAAAGTGGTGCAGATCAGGACAGACAACACGACAACCACGTGGTACATAAACAAGCAAGGGGGCACTCGGTCCATGGCCTTGTGCACAGAAGCCATGAAAATATGGTCATTGGCTTACTCTCTTCAAGCTTCCCTGATCGCAGTGCATCTCCCAGGAAAGGACAATATGTTGGCAGATGCACTCAGCAGAATTTCTCAGGGTCACCACGAGTGGTCCCTGAATCCCCAAATTCTTCAGGTAATTTTCCAGAGATAGATCTCTTTGCAGCCCCAGACAATCACCAACTTCCCCTGTTTTGTTGCAGGCCCCCCTTTTTAAGGTCTGTTCCTCAGGATGCTCTCCTGTTGGTTTGGACTAACAGGTTTCTGCATGTATTTCCTCCCTTTCCTCTGATTCTCAGAGTGCTAATAAAGATCAGGTCTCAGCCCTGCAAAGTGAGTCTAGTGGCTCCAGACTGGGCCAGGCAACCATGGTACCATCTTCTATTGTCGTTATCAGTGACAATTCCTCTTTGTCTCCCCAGGAGATTCAATCTACTGACATCGTCTCGGGAGGATACTGTACCCCAGCCTCCAGTCTCTCAGGCTCAAAGTCTGGCTTTTGAGGAGCTAGAATATGCAGGCCTACGTCTCTCTGTCAGTTCTGGATATCCTTAAGGTTAGTAGAAAACCTTCTACTAGGAAAACTTACAATTCCAAATGGAAAAGATTTGGTGTTCTCAGAGGCACATTCAACCAGATTCAGCTGATGTCGCCACTGCCTTGGATTATCTGGTTCATCTTAACCAGCTTAGGCTTTAGGCCTACCACTCTTAAGGTTCATCTGGCAGCTGTGTCTGCATTCATTCCAGTTGAGAAGGACTCTTCCCTAGCTTCTCATCCAGTATTTAAGAAATTCTTCAAAGGTGTGGCTCATATCAACCGTCCCTTTAGGGAGCCTACTCCTGTTTGGGATCTGAATATCTGTATTGCACAGCTTATGCAGCCCCCCTTCGAACCACTATCTTCAACTGAGCTTAAGTACTTGACTTGGAAGGCTGTGTTCCTGGTAGCCATTACTTCTGCCAGAAGAATCAGTGAAATGCAGGCCTTGTCAGTGGAACCTGCTTTTATCTCATTCCATAGGGATAAGGTGGTCCTTTGGACAAATACAAAGTTCCTTCCCAAGGTGGTATCAGACTTTCATTTGAATCACTCTGTCATTGCCTGTATTTTTCACAGGCCATTCTTCTTCTGGAGAGCGAAGATTACACAGTCTAGATGTAAAAAAGGCCCTCAGTTACTACATAGAGCACACTAAGGCCCATAGAAATGACTGTTCACAAATGTTTCTCACTTATGGAGAAGTGGGAAAAGGTAAACCAGCCACCAAAAGAACCACTGCCAGATGAATTGTCTCCTGTATCTAATTTTGCTATTCAAAGTTGGGAAAAGAGCCACCTTCAGGCCTGAGGGCTCACTCCACCAGAGGTACAGCTGCTTCGCTAGCAGCAACTAGAAACATTCCTTTACTGGAAATTTATAAAGCAGCCACCTGGAAAACTGTTCGTACATTTACCAGGCATTACTCTCTCGACATCCAGTCCAGAAGTGATGCTAGGTTTGGTACTGCAGATCTTGTTCCCAAAATAGGTTCTGTAGCCCCTCCTTCTGGGGGGACTGCTTGGTAGTCTGCATATAGTCAGAATACAGCAAGACTTCATATTGTTTGAAGAAAAAAATACTCATCGTAGTAATGTTCCTTCTAATGGAGTCTTGCTGTATTCTGACCTCCCTCCCTGCCTCCCCTCTCAGAACCTAGTCTTGTTTTGGGATGTGGGTTGGCAAGAACAGTGCTGCACCCTAGAGTTGTACCTTTACACCCTTCATTTCTAGGAAGAGTTTTTGTGCTTGCTTTATGCTTTTTGTTAGTAATCACCATCTACAGAGATTCTTTTTGGGATTCTCGACTTGAGTTTTATGGCCTAAGCTGCCTTTTGGCTTAAATTTCAAAACAATTTCTATACTTAGTATGGAGCTTGTAAGAATCTGATGGTTACACTGAGATGTACCAGAGACAGAGATTTGAAAACCAAGCTCGAGCTCAACGTTCTATGCTCTGGCATAGAGTTGACCCTTTCTTCTCTGGAGCAGTTCAAGTGCTGGGGCTAACTGCATATAGTCAGAATACAGCAAGACTCCGTTATAAGAAACAACATTACTTCGATGAGTAATTTTTATGTTTGCTTGCACGCATGTGCAAGAAACATAGTGCGACGATCAAAATGCAGTGCCATTACAGTTGAAAGAGGAAGCACCGCTTGAGTGAGCAGCGCTCCCCTCACACACACACACACACATTGCGTGCTCATGTGCTCCTACCTCCCCCACACACACACTATATGGCTGATGGGGTGCCCAATCCCCCATCAACTCTACTGTCCTCCCCCAGACTATCAGGTGCCATGCTGGGAGCCCACCCCAGTGTGGCAACAGGTCCTATGGCCAACGGGGGTGCCCAATCCCCCATCGGCTTTGCTGCCCCCCCAACAGCCTTCCAGCTGCCATGCACAGGAGCCCATCAGCGTGGCAAGCGTCCGAGTAGTCCAAATAAAAAAAAACCTGAAAGAAAAAACCTTCCCTCGCTGCTGTCTTCACCCCCATCTCCCATCCGCGCCCACCCACTGCTCACCCTGCCTCCTCACACCCCCACCTCACCCTATACTTACCTCCGGAGCTCGTGTGCGATCTTCGGTGGGCCAGAATACGTCTGCACTCTTCAAAGCCGACTCATGAACTGAGGAAATGCGGTAAGCTGTATAATGTAATGAATAGGGTTTTTCAACTTTGTTGCATATCTCAGGCATTTTGTGGCATTTTGGCACCAAATTTTCAACATGGGGTTTTGGACCCTTCCTCATGAATTCTGTCACTGTCATTGCGTTAATCGGGCCCGAAGGGTGATTTCGCGGTTACTGCCCGAAATCACCTTTCTGGACCGATTAATGAAATGACAGTGCCATGTTCAAAAGGTGGGCTCTCGGAAAGCTTATGTTGAAAATTTGGTGGAAAAATTCCTAAAAATGACTGTTTCTGGCGTGCATTGCGCTGTTCTCACTTGCGCTTTCGTGGGTTCGCGAATTTTCAATATTTTCACTCGATTTTCAACATTGCCATTTGACCACACTTCCTTATGAGTAGTACAGCTGTCATTTTTCACATCTCACCCAAAATGTGTTTCCACGCAAGTAGCGCACAATGGCGCAGTCGGTGTGCGAAATCAATGTTCGGGACACATTAAGAAAATCACAGTGACACTGTTCATGAGCAGAGGTGTTAGATGGTTATGTTAAAATTTGGTAAAATTCTTAAAATTACTGTTTTACGAGCATCGTAGGCTGTTCCTCGCATGCTCGTAAGTTTGCGAATTTTCAATATTTTCACTCCAGATTTTCAACATTGCCATTTTACCACACATCCTTATGAGCAGTACAGCTGTCATTTTTCACATCTCGCCCAAAACATGTTTCCGCCCATGTAGCGCACAATGGCACAGTTGGTGTGCGAAATCAATGTATGGGACAAATTAAGAAAATCACAGTGACACTGTTTATGAGTAGAGGTCTTAAAATGGCTATTTTGAAAATTTGGTGAAAAAATACCTAAAAATGACTGTGTTACGAGTGAGCATTGTGCAGTTTCCACGCACCCTTGTAAGTTCATAAATTTGTAATATTTTCAGTCCAGATTTTTGCCAGTGGCATTTTTCCACACTTCCTTATGAACAGTACTGCTGTCATTTTTCACAACATGGGCGAAATGTGTTTTTACACTTTCAGCACAGAAATGCGTGGTCGCTGTGGGAAATCATTGTTCGGGACAGATAAAGAAAATCACAGTGACAGTGTTCATGACCGGAGGTCCCAAAATGCCTGTGTTGACAATTTGCTGTAAACAGTTCCCAAACTAATTACATTACGGGTGCATGTTGCACAGTTTCTACGCACGCTCATGACTTCACCAGTTTTTTTAATATTTTCACGCAGATTTTCAACATAGCCATTTTTACACCTCCCCATGAACAGTACTGCTGTCATTTTTCACATCCTGTTCAGAATGTGTTTTCGCACCTGTGGTGACAAATGCCGTAGTCGCTGTGTAAAAGCAGCTTTCGGCTAACAAACTGATATTGCTACTGTTCATGAGGTGGGGGTCACAAAAAACCCATATAGTATATGGTTAGGGCTTATTGTGGATAAAAAGTGCTGGCTTTCCAAAAGCTGTTGTAGGACAGTTCAAAGGTCAAGGAAAGTTCTTGTATCGTTCTGATGTCACAATGATATTACAACAGCTTTTCTCCCTTGAGCTGTTACCTGATTGGCTAAAGCAGCTCAGTGTTCAAAAAACAAATGGGGTAAAATGGCAGCACCGCTTAGCGAGCGGAGGGGCAAGCGTTTCAGTAAGATACTTTGGACACAAACTGCCATTGTCGGCTCCGTGTATCCAAACTATCAGTTTGGCATTTTTCTTTTTTCTTTTTCTTTTTTTTTTTTAAACAACTGGTGCTTTGAAATATCAGGTGGTGAGCAGAACTGTAGCGAGCACCGGAAGCAGAGCGGGACTGCAGCGATGACAGGGAGCAAGCGAGTGTGTGAACACAAGGTATGAAATCTTGTAGTTAAACTTTAGACATTTCTGGGGACCATATACTATATAAAATAGTATATGGGAGACCAGACACAACAAGACTTTGTTTCCATCTCGGGGATGTGATGATGTCAAACAGACCTCTCGAACTTCGCTCTCGAGGTGTGTATGACATCATCACATACCCTTGATGGAAACATAGCCTTGTTGTTTATGGTCACCCATACACTATTCTGTATGTTGAAAATTTGGAGTGAAAATACCAATGAATGCCTGAGGCGTTAGGGTTTCCGACCATAACACCCCACCCTGTAGAGAATGACAGGCATCAGGGCTGTGACTTGGGATTGTCATCTGCAGTGCTCATACCATTCCACCCCCAACCACACCCTGCAGCCACTGAGAGGCATCGAGGTGTGCCTTGGACTCTTCGGCCCCAAAGTTCAGCCCATTCTCCTATACCGTACCCATCTCACAATATTTCCTGATGGAATGGGGTGCGCATAAGGGCCAAAGACCCCAAGGCACACCGTGACACTTGTCAGTGTCTGCACGGTAAGGTGTGGTGAAATGGCGTGGCTGTTGTGCCTGATGACCCAAAGGCACACCCCAATGCCTGTCACTATCTGCAGGGTGGTGATGGGGTTGGCTTCAGTTCAGTACTTCACTGCCATTCCTTTTATGCAGCTCTGTAACTCCTACACTACCAATGCCAATGCCAGCAAGCAAACATTCGACATTGACAAATGCTTGTTTCATCTGTCTCGGGGTCTTATTTCAGAAGTCCCCCCCCTCTCTGGGCCCTCACTACAGATGCCTCCTGTCTGGGCTGGGGGGGCTCACCTGGGGGACCACCGGACTCAGGGTTCATGGTCCCAGCTAGAGATGTCTCTCCACATCAACATCCTGGAGATGAGGGCAGTCCTTTATGCCCTTCAGGCCTTTCAGTCCATCCTATCAAAGGGAACACTGCTGGTCCAGACGGACAGTATGTCATTGGTCTGGTACATCAACAAGCAGGGAGGCACCCGATCATACCCTCTATGCAGGGAGGCGATGTGGGTGTGGAACTGGGCACTCCAGCAAGACCTGTTTCTTACAGTCGTGCACATTCCAGGAGTTTGTAACATCCTGGCGGGCAGCCTCAGTTGGACGTCATCCCTCACTCACAAATGGGAACTAAGTCAGGGAGTAGCAGACTCTCTCTTTCTGAGGTGGGGTCACCCAGACATAGATCTGTTTGCCTCCCCATTCAGTGCAAAGCTTCCCAACTTCTGCTTGCTCGTTCCAGAGCCTGGTACTTTCTGGCACGACGCGTTGTCGCTATGTTGGACAGAGAAGTTCTTGTACGCTTTCCCTTCCTTTCCCATTCTGCAGAGAGTACATCTCAAACTCCAGGCAGAGGGAGCACGGATGATCCTGATAGCTCCGCTCTAACCGAGGCAAATCTGGTTTTTGCTAATGCAGCAGCTCATAGTGGAACCTCCAGATCTTACTTCGAGAGGGCTCTTGCAGTAAGTAATTACATATAGGACTGACACCGGCAGGACCCCATGGAAAAATTTCTAGCTAGCAGTCCCTGGTGAGGGACCGCCCCCACGTCAGGTGACCAGCGTCAGGAGGCGTCAGTATAAAGGGTCCGGATACCGCCCTTCCAGTTCTTCCTGCTGTTAGCTCGTGCACGCTCGTGGAAAAGTTAGGTAGCAGTCAGCCCCTACCTTCATCGTTTTTTTAGCGAAAAATCATTATTTTTTCGACTAACATCAGTACTATCATCAGTGCATGTTGTCCCCTACACCCTCCGAGCACAAGAATAAGTCCGATTCGTGCGGTGCCCAACTACCGCACAAGTACAGCCACTCCCTGTGCCTGTTCTGCCTAGGCCCCGATCACCCGGTCAAGAAGTGCCAGCACTGCCTCAGTTTCAACGCGGCTACCCGGAAAAGGCAGCAGCAATCCCTGGAAGCCCATATTCTAAAGAAGAAAATGAGTTCTACGGAGAAGGAGCTCAGAAAAACTGAGGCAGGCGTCCACTTCCCCCGAAGGCTATCGGAAGGAGAAGGAGAGGCACCAGGACAAGGGCTCCTCCACCGCGTCTCCCTCGGGAGTCGCTGGGACGCAGGTAACATCCCCCCTGGGGATCGCTCCTCGACAGCTGCCTCGGAGGGTTTCGAGCGGTCGGCCCGCCCGTCTGGCTCACGCTTGGGCCTTGCGGGCGCCTCCCGGCAGTTGGGCCTCCGCCCCTGGTTCGGCCGCAGGCTCGCGGCCCTACCATTGCAGGCGACTCCGGTAAGCGGGCGTCCAGCTCCTCTGGCCGTCCGCCTGGAAGGCGCGTAAGATGTCTGACCCTCCGGGCGACGCGCAGCCTCCACCTCACCAGACCAGGCCGATCACTCTACTCAGCCTGCCTCCGGTGATGGCTCTCGTAAGTCGGACGTCGGCTTCTCCGGCGCCCGGCGAGAGCTCGCCACTAAGCCTCATGTCGGCTTGTCCGACGTCCGGCCAGTGAAGGAGCCGACGACTGATCCCCCCCACATCTGTCATACCCGGTTCCCCTCAGCCTTCGCTGCCATCTGGGGAACCAGAGTCTCCCCAAACCGACCCTGTGGACTTTTCCCCTCCATCCCAGGCAAGCTGGGGATCTTTACCCTCCGTCGCAGTCCTTCCTCTACCTGGAGCGCGGACCTGACGCCCGGCTTCTCGGGCGTCGGCCCCTCGGCGTCCAGTACCCTCCGGCGCCAAGGCCTCTGCCGTCAGCCTGGCGTCGGCCTTACCGACTCCGGGAGACATTCCGCTCCCGCCAGGCCCTCTGGGCTCTCACTATGGACCCGCCCGTGAGGCCTCTGGCTGGGCCGTCTGCTCGGCAGCTCCCAGGTATCCTCCATCCTATTTGGCGTGGTGTGCCGGGACCACAGTATCCGGCGCCACAGTACCTACTGCCCTTGTGCTAAAGCCACAATACCCGACGCTGGGCTACCCGCAGCCAGGTGTTGGATACGCTCCATACGGTTATAACCCGTATCCTTATCCCCCGCCTCCTCCTCCTCCACCGCCCTCGCGGCCGCCGGTGGACCTGCAGGAGACTTTGGCCTCCTGGTGGGCTGAGGCCAAGGCTCAGCTCACCAAAGAGGTCGAGAGCCACCTTCCGGCGATGGTGCCATCCCAGGTTCCCATATGTCCGAGGCGGCACACTCCCTCACCACCTCCAGACTCCAGGGTTCTTCCGTCTGGATCAGAGAAAGGGCAAGACACGCTTCCCGGGGGCTTCCAAGGGATCTGATTCCTCCCGGTCGGTGAGGAGTCTTTCTCTTCTTCATCCTCCTCTTCACCCTCGGATTCCTCGGACTCTTACGACGGTCGCTCCGAGAGAGACGATGAGCCTCGCTCTCCGTCGAAGCCCAGGCCAAGGACTCCTCCGAAGTCTCCTCCGGAGGATCCTTCTTTTATGGAGTTGCTTAGGAAAATCCAGGAGGCTCATTGGTGGCATTCCCTGGAACCAGATCCTCAGCGTCTGACACTCGCTGAACATCTGGATCTGCCCATGACAGCTCCTACCTTGGTGCCACCCTGGATAGAGCCTCACGCCGACCTTGTTACCACAATATGGAAGCAGCCGTCGGCCTTAGCCCCACTTCCTAGGAAGTCGAACCGGCTATATCAGGCTCCAGAGGGTGTTGATTTCCTGGATTCTCACCCTCGTGCCGACACGGTCGTGATTAGCGCCGCTCACGGCTAGTCAGCGAACCCCAAACATCTTAGCTCGTCACCTCCTGATAAGGAATCACGCCTTCTGGACCAGTATGGGAGAAAGATTTATGCTTCCTCCACACTGGGGATCAGGGCCCTAAACTATGTCGGCCATATGGGGGACTACCAGAAGGCCATCCTGACTCAGGCGGAAGCCAAACTGGACTCCTTGCCTGACTCCCAAGTCAAGCAGGAGTTGGCTGATCTCGTCTGCTCTGCTCGTTTGGCCAGTCGACATATGCTACGTGCGACATACGATGCAGTGGACACTGCTGGGCGGAACTCAGCTTTCGCTGTAGGCCTACGGCATCATGCTTGGCTCTGTGTGTCAGGCTTGGTCCCGGAGGTGCAATCTGCTATCCAGGAAGCACCCTTCCAGGGGTCGATGCTTTTCGGGGGTGATGTCAAGGACATCATCACCGACTTGCAAGAGAAGGGGACGGCTCTGAAGTCAGTTGTACCATCCCCATCAGCAGCAGAGCCGTCCCTTTTCGCCAGGCGGAATTGGCCAAAGTGAGAAACCACAGGAAGGCGGGCCACAAAATGCCAGGTCCCACAGCTGCCAGCCCCCGCCCAAAAATGGCGGGTGCTTCGCTGCTGGCGCTGCCCACCCACCTGGCTCCTTTCCTCTCCCACTGCCTCCGGACTCCCGAGGAGGGGCAGTGAGAGAGAGGTTTTCCCTCCACCTTCCGGGATGGGAGGGATAACCACAGATTCTTGGGTGCTCCAGCTCATAGCAGAAGGACACGCCATAGAGTTTCTTCAGAAACCACCCGCCACCCTCTCTGAAGGAAATGTCAGTATTGCGGAACATCCTTCTTTTGGTGCAGGAGGAAATCTCGGCTCTTCTGCTGAAGCAAGCGATAGAGCCAGTACCCTTCATCTGCAAGACGGGTTACTATTCCATTTCTTCCTGGTCCCAAAGAAGACAGGAGATCTCAGACCAATTTTGGATCTAGTCCCTGAATCTTTCACGTGAGTACAAAGGTTCAGGATGCTCTCTTTGAGAGCCTTCTGCCCCTCCTCCGGCCGGGTCAATGGCTTTGTGCTTTGGATATGCAGGATGCTTATCTGCACATTCCCATTCGCCCATCTCATCGCAAATACCTTCGTTTTGCATTCCAGGGGGACCACTACCAGTTCAAAGCGCTCCCATTTGGTCTATCCTCGGCCCCCCTAGTATTTACCAAATGCTTGGCAGTGGTGGCGGCCCACCTGCGTACCAAGGGAGTGCAGGTTTTCCCATACATGGATGACTGGCTCCTGGCGGCCTCGTTCAGGGAGGAACTCCTGCATTTCCTCTCCCTTACCCAGCAGGTTTTTGCCTGCCTGGGTATTACCATCAACCATTCCAAGTCTCATCTGGACCCATCCCAGAGGTTACAGTTTATTCGGGTGATCCTCAATACGACCATGGGCAAGGCCTTCTTGCCTCCGGACAGAGCGTCCTCCCTTCAGACCCAGATAAGTCTGTTGTTCAACCGCAGGATGGTCTCTGTGAGGTCGGTCTTTCACCTTCTCGGGCTCATGGAGGCTGCTATCCCGACGGTACCTCGCGCTCGACTCCACATGAGGGTCTCTCATTGGACTCTACGCTCTCAATGGGATCAGCTTGTGGATGACCTAGATCACTCAGTTCTGATCTCTTCGCCGATGATGTGAGACTTGCAATGGTGGATGGTTCGAGAAGACCTTTTTTGGGGAGTTCCTTTCTTTCATCCTCCCCCCTCCCAGATTCTAACCACAGACGCCTCAGGTAAAGGGTGGAGAGCCCATCTAGGCTCTCATCGGACCCAAGGTTCCGTGTCCAAGCTAGAACAAGCTCTCCACATCAATGTGCTTGAGCTTCGGGTGGTGTTGTACGCTCTCCAAGCCCTTCCATCAATACATCTTTCCTAGCCACCTAGCCGTCCAAATGGACAACATGTGCGTGGTGTGGTACATCAACAAGCAGGGAGGGACTCGGTCCTACCCTCTCTGCAGGGAGGCAATGGGAGTTTGGGATTGGACAACACAACACGACCTTCACCTCATGGCAATTCATGTTCCAGGAGTCGACAACACCCTGGCAGACAAACTGAGTCGCTCTTCTGCTCAGACTCACGAGTCGGAACTGGACCAAGGGGTCCTAGACAATATCTTCCAACTTTGGGGAGCACCACAGCATCCCCCCTAAACGCAAAACTTCCCATCTTCTGCTCAGCTCGTTCCAGAAGCGGGTGCTTAACTGGAAAGCTCTGTCTCTGAGACTGGAAGGACAGATTCGTCTATCACTTCCCCCAATTCCACTTATCCCACGAGTCTTGCAGAAACTAGCTTCAGAAGGACCGAGAATGATTCTGATCACTCCTTTCTGGCCCAGGCAAATCTGATTCTCTCTTCTACAACAATATTCAGAGGATCCTCCTCTTCCTCTTCCTCTGTCTCAAGGTTTATTGACCCAGGATCAGGGGACCCTGGTCCATCCAGGACTCAAATCCCTTCAACTGCATACATGGCTCCTGCAGACCTAGCCCAATCCCGTTTTGGAGTGTCTTCCAAAGTTGCAGAGATTTTAGTGGAGGCCAGAAAACCCTCCACCAGATCCACTTATGCCATGAAGTGGAAAAGATTCACTATTTGGGCCGCTTCCAAGAACGTGGAACCTTTCTCATGTTCAGCGGGGCTTCTGTTGGAGTATCTACATCATCTGTTTGACCTGGGTCTCAGCCATTCCTCTCTGAAGGTACATATGGCGGCCATTTCGGCCTATCATGTTCCCTTCGCAGACAAGGCTTTTGCTCAACTGGAGGTCTCCAAGACCTTTCTCAGAGGGGTCCTCCATCTGAGGCCCCCCATCCGTATTCCTACCCTCCCTTGGGACTTGAACTTTGTCTCGAGAAACTTATCTCTCTCCTTCGAACCTGTAGCTTCTGCGGTTGAAGTTCCTTTCGTGGAAGACTCTCTGCTTGGTGGCCATTACTTCAGCTCGGAGAATCTCCAGCTCCAAGTATGATGTACACTCCATACTTGATTTTCTACAAGGAGCAGAGTTGCTCTTCGCATCCAGATCCTAAGTTTCTCCCTAAAGTAGTAGCCAAGTCTACCCTAAGTCAGTCCATAGAGTTACCTGCCTTTTCACGAGTACTCTAATCAAGGGAGTGTTACTTCATACTATGGATGTTCACCAGATTCTGAGATACTACCCTAACAGGACGAAGGATCCAGAAAGTCTGATCAGTTGTTTGTCTCTTTGCTCAAAAAAGGAAGGCAATGCTGTTTCCAACAATGCCTGTCTATGGTTGGCTCATTGCATCACTTTCTGTTATGACAATACAACAAGACCCTCCCGGGTCAAGTCAGAAACCACTCCACTAGAGGAGTAGCTGCCTCTTGCAGCTTGTTTCAGAAGGTGTCTGTGGCAGACATCTGCATGCCGCCACCTGGACTTCCGTCCATACCTTTACAAAACACTACAGTTTGGATGTTGCCTCTCGCCGTAGAGAGCAGGCTTTCAGGCTGGCTGTTTTGCAAGGCCTCCTATCTTGAGACTTGCACAGCAGAACTACCTTTTGGAGTAGTTTTCCTCCTCCGGTGCCTCTCTTTGTTTCCAGACTGCTTGGGATTCAGTCCTGTATGTAATTACCTACTGCAAAAGCCCTCTCGAAGTAAGATAGTACAGTTACGTAAGAACTTACTGTAACAGTAGATCTTCGAGAGAGGCTCTTGCAGTAGGTAATACCTTCCCGCCCTCCATCCCCCTAGGCTTTTTCAGCTCCTTTTCCATTGAGGGAAATATCCGCTTCTCTCTCTCGTCCGGCCTCTTTTGACCTGTGGCAGGAAAAACTGGAAGGCGGGCGTCCGGGACCACCCCTTTATACCGACGTCTCCTGATGCCAGTCACCTGACGTGGGGGTGGTCCTGCACCGGCTGATACTAGCTAGAAATTTTCCATGGGTCCCAGCGCCTGCCGCTAGTCGTCCATATGAATACCTACTGCAAGAGCCTCTCAAAGATCTACTGTTACGGTAAGTTCTCACGGAACTGTACTTTCTTTTAACTATCTGTTGACTCCGGATCAAGGCAGATTGGTACATCTGGGACTCAGGACCTGCATCTTCATGTGAGGCTCTGTCAGATATAATCAGGTCTCACCCATTGCAGGGTCTCCGAGAGGGTCACTCAGGTCCTAGTGGAGGCAAGGAAACCTTCCACCAGATCCACCTGTGCAATGAAATGGAAGCGTTTTTCCATTTGGGCAGTGTCTAAAGGATGGGACCCCTTCACTTGCTCAGCTCCCCAGATTATGGAGTATCTGTTGCACCTGTCTGATTCTGGTCTGTCTTATTCATCCCTTAAGGTTCACGTGTTTGCCATTTCAGCCTACCATGTATTGGTGGAGGGGAAACCCATGGCACATTTGGAGATCTCTAAGACCTTTTTGGAAGGGATCCTCCATCTTAAACTCCCAATCCGTACCCCTACCCCACCTTGGGATTTGAATTTTGTGTTAGAGAAGCTTACGCTTCCTTCTTTTGAACCAGCGATGAGCTGTGACATGCACTACCTTTTCTGGAAAGCGCTGTTTTTGGTTGCCATTACTTCTGCTCGTAGGATTTTCAAGCTTCAGGCCCTGATGCATAAGGAGCCTTATTTGATTTTTCACAAGGACCGGGCTGTCCTGCGTACAAATCTTACTTTTTTCCCAAGGTGGTTTCTGAGTTCACCTCAAATCAAATGGTTGAACTACCAGTTTATTATCCTGTTCACTCGAATAGGGAGGAGGCTCTCCTTCACACTTTGGACATACATAGGATCCTGAGGTGTTATGCCCACCGAACCAAAGAATCCAGAAAGTCTGATCAGCTTTTTATCTCCTTTGCCCCCAAATCCTTTGGTTCGGCAGTATCTAAGCAGTATCGATCCAAGTGGCTCGCTAACCGCATCCGCTTCTGTTATCAGAAGCATGACAAACCTCTTCCGGGGTCGGTCAGAGGTCACTCTACCAGAGGCATGGCTACCTCTACAGCGTTCCTAAGGAATTTTTCTGCAGCAGAAATCTGTGCGGCAGCAACCTGGAGTTCGGTCCATACTTTAACGAAGCATTACAGTCTGGACATTGCCTCTAGGCATAGGGCCGGGTTTGGCCTCACCATCCTGCAGGGTCTTCTGTCTTAGGCTGGTCCTGTTCTGTCTTTTCAGTTGCTCCTCCTCCCATGACACTCTCCTAGTCATACTGCTTGGGATTCCATCCTGTATGTGATGATCTATGGCAGGAACCCTCTCGAAGTAAGATAGTACAGTTATGTAAGAACTTACCTTAACAGTAGATCTTCCAGAGAGGTTCCTGCAGTAGGTCATCTTTTTCCCCTCCCTCCCTCCTTCTCCCAGTTTCTGAATTTCTTTCAGCCTATTTTGATCTGGGCTCCAGGATTTCATCCTTTCTTCTGTCTTATCCTCCTTGGATCTCTGGCGGGAGAACTGGAAGGTGGACGTGGGGACCGCCCACTTTATAGGGTCAAGCTGATGTCCGTCATGTGACATGGGGTGGGCAGTCCTCCGCCAGGCATTGCTGGAAAAGTTTGCTGTGCGGTCCTGATGCCAGTGAGCGCAGTCCTATATGTGATGACCTACTTCAAGAATCTGTCTTGAAGCTCTACTGTTACGGTAAGTTCTTAGTAACTGTACTATCTGAGTTGTTACAGATGGCACGATAGACCTGTGGCTAGCCACTTGGAAAGGGATCGCATCCTTGCCTGATTACTGTACAGATTTTACTGGCCTGGAATTCATGAAGATGTTGTTACCTATTGCAGTTCTTGTGCTGAATGTCAGAAAGTAGCCCCAGTGAATAAAAAAAGAAGGTGTCCCTGCTGCCCTTACCCTTGACAGATGTGTCTTGTGAGAGAATCACAATGGATGTGGTTGGCCCCTTAAAAGTAAAAAGGATAATGATGGTACCAACTACTATATATCACTACCATAAGAACCTCCTCATTCCCTCAGTCGGTTTGAGCATTTTAATCAAACTCTAAAATGCTTATTAAAAAGGTTTGTAAGAGGGTAAGAGAAAGATTGGGACCAATACTTACCTTACCTGCTTTTTGCTTATAGAGAAGTGCTACAAGCCTCAACAGGTTGTTTTTTTTTTTTTTTTAACCATTTGAAATGTTGTATGGTAGACACTCTAGAGGGCCACTAGATGTAATACAAGGAATATGGGAAGATAATCCCCTCAGAAAAAAAAAAAAAATCTGTTCATCTTACATGTGTGCCCTGAGAAAGAAACTGGCAAAATATGTTGCTATTGCTCATAGTAATCAGGAAGAGGCCCCAAATCAGCAGAAGGTGTAGTATGATCATGGGGTAAAAGAAAAAGTTTTTGAGCCAGGTGAGAAGGTCTTGTTACTGTAATCCACTACAGACAATAAACTGTTAATGAAGTGGTAAGGGCTTTATGAAGTATTTAGATGTACTGGCACAGTTAATTATGAGATTGAAACCCCCAATAGGAAAAATCCTACCAAGAAATATCATGCTAACCTCCTGAAGGAATGAGTTGGAAAAAAAAAAAAAAAAAAAAACACACCCACCATAGGCTGTTTTTTTTAGTTTTACTAGAAACTTCTACAGGAGGTATTGATATAGCTTGTGAAAGACTGGAACAAACTAACTGCTGATGCTGTAAATGTTTCCTTAACCTCTGAACAAACTGCAGAAAGTTGTAACCTGGTAAAGGCATTTAACAGTACTTTCACTGCAGTGCCAGGCCGAGCACATAATAGTCAGGGAACTCTCGCCCTGTCAGACAAAAGAGATTCAGATTAACAGAGCGGTTAAGAGCAGACGTGGTTAAGGAAATACAGAAAATGAAACAGTTGAGTATTACTGAAGAATTGAGAAGTTCTTGGTCATCGCCAGTGGTGATTGAAAATAAAAAAAGAATGGGGTGTAAGAATATGCCTTGATTTTAGGAAACTTAAGCAATGTGTCCAAATCTGACATTTATCCTATGCCCAGGATAGATGATTTGTTGGACAGATTGGAACGTGACAAGTACATCAGTACCCTCGATCTTTCCAAGGGTTACTGGCAAATTCGCCTAACTAAAGAATCCCCGAGACAAAACTGCATTTGCCACTCCAGTAGAAGTCTTATCAGTACACCACCATGCAGTTTGATTTACATATTAGAGACATGGTGGAACAACAATAATGAATGGTATAAAGAAATTGCTGGCTATAATCTGTTCCATAATAACAGGAAGGGCAAAAGAGGGGGGAGGTGTCTGCATTTATATTAAAAATAGCATTATATGCCACCAGCTCTCGATCGAAAATAACAGCTCTGAGATGGAGACAATATGGATTCAGATACAGATAAACAATAATTATAAAATGATCATGGGAAACTGCTACAGGCCTCCAAGCTTGACTAAGGTATATACAGAAAACTTAATAAAGGAGATTACAGCAGCATTGGAACTGGGTGACTCAATCATAGTGGGAGATTTCAACTTCCCAGGGATTTCCTGGGACACACTATCAGGAAATACTGCACTAGAATGCACTTTTTTAAATAACATTGTATCACTTGGCCTAAAACAATTCGTTGAAGGTCCAACTAGAGGTAGTAATATCCTGGAACTGATACTGACAGATCTTACTTCGAGAAACAGTTCTTGCAGCATGTTACACCATAAGGACTGATGCCGGCAGGAAAAATTCTAGCAAGCAATATCCAGCAGGGGACCGTTCCCAACGTCATCCCCGCTCCTGATGTCTGTCATCATATAAAAGGGGCATACCTCCAGCATCCCTCTGTTCCTTTCCTGCCGTTGACTCACCAGCATCAGCCTCACGGACGCCTCTAGCAGACAAACGAAGCTCGAGATTCAGTTTTTTGTTAAAAATCACCTGCATGTCTTCTCCAACTATGGAAAAAGACCCTTTCTCCAGGGGGAATCTTCCCACCACAAATCTGGGAAACACCACAAAAAGGACAGAGATAGGGCCAGATCCCCGAGTCGGGCCTTAGACTCCAGGGCCAGTTCCAGCTCCACAAGGTCGAATAGGTCCCCCTCCGGTGAAGGTATGGACTTCGGGAAGCCTGAGCTCAGTCTCCCTTCAGCCTCTTAAAAACTAAAAAGGATAGCCGTCCAGCCCGGCAGCCAGGCCCGAAGTCTCGGACTGGCATAAAGCTAAATCGTCCCCCAAGCTGGGCACCAACACGTCAGACCGACGCCAGGACTCTGACCACTATTCAGTTCCCAACCTCCGAGAGGGCCGGATGCCCCTCCGAGGAAGACGACAGAGCTGATGGCCCTCAAGCGGATCTCAAAAGCCCAAGCGGGCGGCCAACCCGGCACCCACGAAGCAGACCGAGGAACTGACGCCAACCCCACCTCTGCCTACTGACACCGGTCACCGGGGGTTCTCAGAAGAGGAGGTCGGAACCCCCATTCCTGATGACCAGACAGGCGACACCGAGGACGTTGGGCTGCCCCGAGAACCGATGCCCAATCTTATCTTACTACACCCCAGGGTCCGACGCCCAAGCCCGTCAATGGGCAGGCACTGACACGCGGCCCGACGTCCAGCCTGAATCTGCAAGAGGTGAAAGACCTCTTTAACTTCTGGTGGGACGTGGTGCCCACCAAGCTTCTGTAGGCTCCTCCTAAGGAGACCGACAACAGGGTACCTCCTGAACCCAAGGAGCCTACCCCACTTACTAGGGGCAGATCATGTGAAAGAAAAAGATGCCCATCCAGAACTCCTTCCGGGTCTCCCAGTGACCATCCATCTAAACGCCCCAGACGCAGATCCTGCACTCCATCAGGGGACGATTCACGTTCAGACTCTTCAAGGTCACCCTCTCTAATCAGCCTCCCATCACCAGACCATTGAGACCTGCCCAGGTCACCCCTGGATGATCCTTCTTTTTCTGATATCATGAGGCACATCCAGGAAAATATGGTGTGGGAGGCGGAGGATTTAGACCCTGAATGACAGCACCTAGCCAGACATCTCAGGCAGACCCAAGTCTGTAGTGGTCCCACCTCTGGTGGACACATTCATGGAGGTTACCAAGGCAGCATGGAAACGTCTCCACTCCACTCCAGCAGTACCTAAGAAGGCCGACCGCCTCTACTGGGTGCCCGTGGATGACCCCTACTTGGCACAGCAGCCCTTGGCTGACTCTTTGGCCTCGCATGACCGGTCACAAAGACCACAGCACCTGAGCACCCAGCCACCAGACCAGGAATCTAAACAGCTAGATTCACTGGGAAGACGCATGTGTGCGACCGCTAAATGCTCTATTAGGTCTCTCAATTACCTCATGCACATGGTGCAATTTCAGAATGTCCTGTGGGAATAGGGCCAAGACCTCCTCAAGGATTTTCTGGAGGGCGAGAAGAAGGATGAGCTAGTGAACCTCCTCTGCACTGGGTCAGACTTGGGGACCCAAGTCCTTTGAGCCGCTTACGATTCAGCCGACTCGGTGGACAGGGGTGCCGCTACAGGCGTTTGTCTCCAGATACACTCCTGGTTAAGGGTCTCTGGATTTACCCCGGACATTCAGAAGAATATCCTGGATGTCCCATATAATGGCTCAGTCCTGTTAGGTGAAGACTCAGAAAGACTCATCACCGAGTTACAGGACGCCGGGAAGGCAGTAAGAACTGTACAAGCCATGTACAGACCTAAGTCTGGTTCCTTTCATAGGAACCAGAATCATTTTCATGGCCAGTAACAAAGACAACAGCCACATTCCGGCCAGCAACCCAGGGGCAACTTTAACAGAAAGTCAGTCCAGATTCCCCACAGGCTAGGGTCAGAAACACTAAAAATCTGCCCAGCCCACCGAAACCAACACCACCACAGCATGACTCCTTCCCGGCCCCTGCCCCACCTCTGGATCTGAGGGAAGCAAGGGTTGGGGGTTGCATCCCTCACAACGTATCAGGGTGGCAGAGGATAACCTCCGACCGGTGGGTTCTTCAACTAGTAAGTCGAGGACACTCTATCAACTTCCTCGACCGCCCGCCATCAAAGCCTCCTCTGCTTTCCCGTTATTCGGGTCAGTACGCCTTGCTCATGCAGCAAGAGATCTTGGCACTCCTGGACAAGGATGCCATAGAACCAGTGCCACAGAATCAGAGAGGAGACTGATATTATTCACATTTCTTCCTGGTTCCAAAAAAGATAGGGGACTTACACCCGATCCTGGACCTCAGTGACCTCAGCACCTTCGTGTTGTACAAACTCTTCTGCATGGTCACCCTTCTGGGTCTCATTCCCATGCTCAAGCAGGGTGCATGGCTCATGTCACTGGACATGCAGGATGCATATCTCCATCTCTTCATCACTTGAGCACACCGGAAATTCCTGCGCTTCGAGTTCCTGGGACGCCATTATCTGTTCCGAGCACTCCCCTTCGGATTGTCCTCGGTGCCTTGTGTGTTCACGAAACGCTGGGCAGTCATGGCAGCAGCCCTCAGGAGACAGGGCCACTATGTGTTCCCATACCTAGACAACTGGCTCCTCATGGCCCCCTCTCGGGAGGCTTTGATAGCAGTGATTCAAGACACTCGCTCCCTTTTCGAGTAGCTGGGCATTACTATCAATCAGAAGTTGTGCCTCGTCCCTTAACACAGGTTGCAGTTTATCGGTGCAGTTCTCAACACTGGCTAAGGGAAGGCTTTCCTGCCCCAGGACAGGGCAGAATGCATCCGATCCCTCATAAGGGACATCATGGAGAAGAAGTTGGTCCCAGCCAGGACCATTCTTTGCTTGCTCGGACACATGGCGGCAGCCATCGCGATGGTTCCTCTGGCTCGGCTTCATATGAGGATTACCCAATGGATGCTACAAGCTCAATGGAACCAAAAGCAGGATCAACTACATCAGCTAGTCCAGGTCACAAATGCCGTCATCCGGAACTGGCAATGGTGGTTCGTCCCAGAGCACCTTTCCAGAGGAGTCCCCTTCTTAGCACCTGCTCCAACTCTGACACTTTCCACGGACGCTTCGGGGTCCAGTTGTGGAGCCCACCTGGAAGGAGTCAGGACCCAGGGATCTTGGTCGACCATGGAGTCTCACCTCCACATCAACATCCTCGAAATGAGGGCAGTCCTGTATGCTCTACAGGCTTTTCAGTCAGAGATCACACCAGGTCTCCTGCTGTTACAAACAGACAATACCTCGGTGATGTACTACATCAACAAGCAAGAAGGCACTCACTCCTACCCTCTTTGTACGGAGGCAAAGAGGGTGTGGGATTGGGTATTAACAGCACAGCGCAGAGATCACTGCAGTGCATGTTCCCAGTGTGGACAACACCATTGCAGATTGCCTGAGCCGGTCACAGGCCAAAGCTCACGAATGGGAACTGCTGCAAGAAGTAGTAGAGGATCTGTTCCACAGATGGGGGACACCAGATTTAGATCTGTTTGTGTTCCCATACAACGCTAAACTGCCTAATTTCTGCTCGTTAGATCCAGGGCCTGGTGTTTTCTGGCAAGACGTGTTGTCCCTCTCTTGGACGGGCAGGTTCCTCTACGCTTTCCCGCCCTTCCCTTTGATCCAGAGGGTTCTACTGAAGCTCTGTGAGGAGGGAGCACCAATGATCCTGGTGGTGCCCTTTTGGCGTACTGGCCCAGGAACCCCCGTTTCCTCTGCTGGTCAGCTAACACCTGTTGTTCCAGGAAGCCGGCTCCCTGGTCCACCCGAATCTCAAGTCACTGAACCTGCATGTCTGGCTCCTAAGGACATAGCAGTCCTTAGACACAGGGTTTCGCAGGAGGTGGTGGACGTATTAGTGGCAGTAAGAAAACCTTCCACTCATACCACCTACGCCATGAAATGGCGCAGGTTCCCGTCTTTGGACCCAGGCCCGTGGCCTAGCTCCACTTGACTGCCCTGAGAAGTCAGTGCTGGACTACCTCCTATCTGTGTATGAATCAGGGCTAGCGTATTCCTCCATAAAGGTACAAGTCTGTGCCATTTCGGCATATCATTCTCCAGTAGGTCAGAGGTCACTAGTGCAGCTAGAGGCCTCCCACGCTTTTCTGCGTGGCATCCTCCATTTGAGACCTCCTATCAAGGACTCGATACCCCCTTGGGATCTTCTTTTTGTCCTAGAGAAGCTCATGCTGCCCCCGTTTGAACCGGTCGCGGATTGTAAGCTATGTCTACTCCCTTATTTTTAGTTGCGGTTACTTCTGCTAGAAGAATTTCTGAACTTCATGCGCTCATGTGTAAAGAACCTTACTTGGTTTTTCACAAGGACAGTGTCCTTAAGGACAAATCCTAAGTTTCCTCCCAAGGTGGTCTCAACCTTAACTCTTAATCAGGATATTGAACTTCTGGTGTACTATCTGAACCACTCTAACAGAGGGGAAGCTCTCCTGCATACATTAGACATACATAGGTGCTATCTAACCAGAACCAAAACCCATCACCGGTTAGATCAGCTCTTCCTGTCATTTGCTCTCAGGATGCAAGGAGCACCTATATCGAAGCAAACTCTCTCCAAGTGGCTGGTTAAATGCATCATGTTCTGTTACCAAAAGCGCAACAAGCCTTTACCGGGATCGGTGAAAGGACATTCCACGAGGTGGTGGCTACCTCTTTCGCGGCGCTTAAGAACGTCTCTACATTGGCCATTTGTGCGGCCGCTACTTGGAGCACTGTACATACCTTTATCAGGCATTACAGTTTGGACATTGCTTCTAGGTGCAGAGCTGGTTTCAGCCTTGCAGTCCTTCAAGGACTTTTGTCCTAAATATGGTTCACTCTAGGATCCCTCCTATCCTCCTCCTGAACAGGGTATTTTGTTCCCTTACTGCTTGGAAATCAGTCCTTATGGTATAACCTGCTGTAAGAGCTGTTTCTCGAAGTTAAGATAGTACAGTTACATAAGAACTTGCTGTAACAGTAGATCTTCGAGAACAGCTCTTGCAGCAGGTAGTTTCCCTCCTACCTTCCCCTCAGGAGGTTTGGTCTTCAGACTTGGCGTCTCAGACACAATCAGATTATGGATTTTTCCTTGGCTTTCTTTGGAAGCGGATCCTTGGTCTCCCCTTCAGAATTCACTTTTATGCCGGGAGTGTGAGGGGATGCTGGGGGACTGCCCCTTTTATATGATGCCGGATGTCGGGGTGGGGCCCCCACTGGATATTGCTAGCTAGAATTTTTCCGTGGGATCCTGGCACCTGCCGGCTTCAGTCCTTATGGTGTAACCTGCTGCAAGAGCTGTTCTTGAAGATCTACTGTTGCGGTAAGATCTTCCTGGACGTAAAGTCTTCACCACTCATTCACACAGATGGGATCTACGCCGGAGGCGCTAGGACCCAGCGGGAGCAAACTTTTTGCAAGAGGGACGGTGCCAGAGATGGAGCCACGAGGAGCGGCACCGCGAGCCACTGCTCGAGCGGCAATGACTGTCTTGGCATCGACCCTCCATCTGCCTCAGTTCCTTTTTTCCCGCCGTCGAGTGCGCTTCAGCGACTTCGCTCGCCCGCCGGGAGTCAAACTTCAAACTAGCAGCATAGTTTTCAGTTTATTGTTTTGTAATTTATCTACATATAAGTACCACTTACTTTTAAAATTTACTTATTACGAAAAAGAAGTCTTCAGTCCTCCATTGACAGAGTCAACCATGAGCGGGTCAGGTGATGGTAGGGAGACTTCGTATGAAAGCTGTTCAGTCAGTCGGGCTGGGTCCAGTCTGCTGCTCTCTCTGGAGGGAGGGTCCGACAATGGACGGTCCGATGCCCGGGGGGGGATGGGCGGTCCCCAAAGCATAAAAGCGGTCGCACTCTCTGCACCGTTCGGCCTTGGCTTCTTCTTCGGCCTACAGGTCTAAAAAGAGAAGGCATCACTCGAGGTCGCCTTCTGGTATGTCTACGCATCGACAGTTGGTCGTTGGGGTCAGATGCCGGTCTCCTCCTCCGGAGTCACCGGTTTCTGTCACCGGTGAGCGACCTCTTCGACATCGGAGCCCTTCTCCGCCTACTGAAAGGGCTTCCAATGAGCAGTTTCATCAGTGGGCCACTTTTATGGAGCAATGTGCTTGGAGGTTGGTCCAGCTACCTGGCCTGGTCACTCTGAAGCCTTCGGGCCCTTCGGGGGAGCGGGTAGGGCGGTTGGACCTTCTTAGTCACGCGGCACCATCTTCGGTGCCGTCAACTCCGCGCTCAGGTGTTTTCCCCCCTCACATGGCAGCAGCAGCGCAGGGGGCCACAACAATGCCTTTATCTCCTGGTATTCTTCCTCCTTTTTCTTCAAATCAGAGTCGTCAGGGGTATTGGTTTGCTTTCTGCGCCTTCAGGAACTCTCTCGGCATCGATGGGTCTCTTGGCATCATCCTCGGCACCGGCACGCTTGTCGGCACTGTCCTCAGCACCGATGCACCATCCTTGGTGCCGCTGGGGTTGTCGCCGCTGTCCTCTGCGCCGCAGGTGTTGTTGGCGCCGTCCTCACGTCGATGCACCTGTCGGCACCGTGGGCTTTTTCAGCACCGCGTGCTGGGTTGTTTCTGACGGCGCCGTCTCCCTTGCCTTCAGCGCCGTGTTCTTCTTCGGTGCCGAGGCTTGCTGTGCCGCTATCCAGCCTTCAGGGGTTCTCGACTCTGAAGCCTTTCTCTATTTCATTTCATTCTGATTTTCACTCATTTCCTGTCGATACGGTCCCTCCTGGACTGTCAGGAGATGACATTGAGTCTGACCCAGTTTTTCGACTGGGTGATGATGTTGAAGGAGCAGGGATCAATCCTGCTGCAGAGCCTGTGGTTGAAGACCTGTCATTTAAGTCTCTGCTGAAAAATTTAAATTCTACTCTTTCTCTCCAGACTACAGATATCGATCCTGGGAAGCTCTTAAGACTCCAATACCTTAATGTCCCGGAGTTCCCTATGGATTTAACTCCCGCGGTACAACCATCCTTTGAGACGCTCTTTCAGATGGTATGGAATAATTCCACTCTCATTCCTTCTGTGGCTAAGTCCATAGACAGGAAGCATGCTGCTCCCAAGGATCGACCCATTTTGGCCTCCCAGGCCTTTGCGGAACCTATTGTACTCCTGGCAGAGAATGATAGGGCCAATCTTCCTCAGACATCTGCAGCCCAGCCTATAAACAAAGAATCTCACAAGATAGACACCTTAGGTAAGAAAGTCTTCGCTGCCTCTACCCTGGGTATGCGTATTGCCAGCTACCAGGGCTATTTCTCTCAATATGAGTATGTTCTTTGGCATTCGCTTAAACAAATGGTGGAAGCTCTGCCCGAGTCGGACGTTAGTTCAGAGCTACTTCAGACCATAACCGGGGTATCGAGTCCAACAACCAGCAGGTTAAAGCAGCTATGGACGCTTTCGATACTGCTTCCCGGGCGGCTGCTGCGGCCATTTGTACCCGCCGTCACTCCTGGCTATGCACTGCGGGCTTTACGAATGATGCCCAACAGCAGGTCATGGCGTTATCCTTTGACGGTATGTATCTGTTCGGACCTCAAGTAGAGCAAGCTCTGGAGGCCACACTGAAGACTAGGTTGGCCATTAAAATGGCTTGACCTGCTCCCACCCTTTCTCAGGGGGGGATGTTAACAAGCATTAATTTCATAACCGTCAGTCCTTTTGGGGCAAGGGCGGGGGAGGTTTTAACAAAAACCAAGCCCCTCAGCCTCAAAAGAAAACGCAACAGAAGGCACAAGGGCCAAAGCACCCAGTGCCACCTTCTGAGTCTCTGGCCCAGGTCTCACCTCAATTGCCTGAGGGGGACTCTTCCTCAGTGGTGGGAGGATGTCTGACTCAGTTCTACAACCAGTGGAAGTCCATAACATCAGACAAATGGGTCCTCTGGATAATCCGTGAGGGGTATTCCCTCAACTTTTCAGAAGACCCTCCGGATCGTCCCCCCAAATGACTGCCCAGGCTGCCAACAATACAGTCAGACCTTCTTGCCCCAGAGATACAAGGCCTTCTGAACAACAGGGCAGTAGAAATAGTTCCGCTAGATCAACAAAACACAGGATCTTCCCTTGTCAATCTTCACCATTCATTACTGCTTGCGGTGTCAGCCGGAGGTGCGCACCCGCCACGGGAGTTTTTTTTTTTTGGAGTCAACACCGACGGCGCCGCCCCCGAGAGTGATGCAATGCGTGATGCACGAGGGGCGGCCGTTGGGTGCCGCAGACTCCTCCTCCATCTCAGTTCTGTTTCTCCCGCCGTCGAGGTTGCACCTGCTACGCGTGAAGTTTTTCATCTGTGCCAGAGGCCTACTTTCGTGACTCCTCTCTCTAAGTAGTTCTTTCCCAACGATGTTGATTTTGGTAAGATTGTTCCTTTCTTTTTCATGGCGCCGGGAGCTTTTGCTGTATTTTATATTGTTTTCACATCATGTCCAGTTCGGGAGCAAAGCGTAAATCTAAAGCGGGCCGTGCCCCTATGCATCGGTGCTCCTGTGGCCGGCATTTTTCCATTACGGACCAGCGTGATGTTTGCCTTCACTGCCTGGGACCCAACCATGATATGGATTCGTGCGACGCCTGCCTCTCAATGGACTCTCGCGTCCTAGAAGTCCGTGCTTTCAAGATCGGCAAGGCTCCGCCGACTTTATAGGGATGGTGTCACTCCAGGGCTTCCCAGGTAAGCTCTTTAGACCCTTCCTCCGGGTCCCCTCCCAGGCCTATATGGTCTGGAGAGGAGGAGGCCTCCTCATCTTCTGGTCTTGCTGAGAAGGAGGCCTCTTTCGCAGTGTCGGGGGAATGCTGCGGTCCCACCTGGGGCCGCGGTGGAGACACCGCCTCGGCAGTCACCTCTTCAGAGGTGCAGGCTTCCCCAGTGTCGAGGCCCAGATATGTTGTGCCCGGCACCGGTGGACCCTCAATGCCGCCTTCTGGCACCATTCCAGATCCCGGCACCAGTGATCGGGGCAGTGCCATTCGCGGTGCCATGTTGGCTCTCGGCGACGCCAGCGGTGCCGTGGGCCCAGTTGATTCTTCTGGCGGTGGCGTGTCTGGTTCCGGCGCCGAGGGCGATGTTGGGGGTCTGACCGGCGCCGTTGGTGTCAGGGCTGGGTTCTGGTGTATCTGGTGCGCTGGAGCCGTCCGGTGCTGTAGGTGGCACCGGCATCGTTTGTTGGCGCCGTTTCTCTGGAGACACCTGGGGTGGCCAGTATTGAGGTCCAGCTGGTCCCTTCCTCCTCGGAGGAGGGTGATTCAGACGTGGACCCATCCTGGTGCCCTAACTCTTCGGAGTCGAGGTCTCCAGTGAAACGAGGTGCTAGGCGGCCCAGCGTGCCTATTCCTCTGTCTCCTCTGCTGTCCTCTCCTGAGACCTCCCAGGCTGGGGTGGCCTGGGGTCCCTGGAGGGGGATGGCATGGAGGCATGGGGAGGGGCTCATCCTCCTGAGGGGGTTGCGGTAGCTGCCGATCCTGGTGCTGCTGCACCTGCTCGGGGTGGGTTGTCGCTGGGGTTGAGGAGGAGGGCATTCTCAGAGTCCAGGGGGGTTGAGAGACCGGGATGAGGTGCCTCGGTCTTCATCTGCCACCCCTTGGGTTGCGGGTAGGAGCCATAGCGCTGGGCTCCATCTTTCCCTCTCGGGCTCCAGGGACCCCTCTGGTGGCGTTGCTGTGGGCTGCCCTTCTGGACCAATGCAGCCTCAGGTTCGTCACAGGGGAGGATCCCCTACTAGGCTCTTCCAGGCTTCGCATCCTCAGGGTTCCATTCTGCAACCTGGTTTGCTGTCCAGGACCCCGCCAGCTCGGGCTCCGTTTTCTGGATTTCAGAGCCTCAGCAGAGGACAGCTGCCTCGTCGTAGGTGCCCCTCTCCCATTCCTCTGCAGCCACCCCCCTCTCTCCTGGGCCATGTCAGTCCTACGGGCATGTTATCCTGGGAGACGTTCAGAGCCACTGCGGCAGCCTTCCCCTCATACGTTAGATGTATGCATGAGCAGGTGTTTTGCCTATCCCCACCACCGCAGGAGTCTTCTGGACACTTCGAGCTCCCCATCATCCTCGTCTCCCTCCTCAGAGGGGGAGGAGCCCCCTGGTCATCTCCCTTCCAACGCTGATTTCATTGAATATCAGCGATTCATTTCGAGGATGGTGAGGGATCTTCGTATCTCCTTTGTTAAATGAGACAATACTGAATGGGAGACTCATGAATTCCTCAGTGAATTCAGTGCCCAGCACTTGGTGGTGCCTTCCTGGCCTATTCCCTTCCAGGAGACATCTATCCGTTCCTGGCAGTCGCCAGCCGTCCCTGTTCCAGCCCCGGCAGACTGCAGGAGAAGGTATTGTGCCCCATTGGAGTCTCTAGGTTCTCTCTCCAACCCACCTTTGGGATTGGCATTCCTAGAAACTCCCTCCAGGCGCCGCCACCTGGTGCACGACTGCCCACCAGGTTCAGATTCCCTACAATTTGACCGGTGGGGTTGAAGGGTGTTCTCTTCTTCTCGTGCGATGCTGTGCATTGCATCACATCAGGTGCACCATGCTGCCTACAACAGGCATTTATGGGCGATGTTATCCCAGCTTCTAGAATCAATGCCTGATTTGGAGCAATCTAAACAGGCCATTGCCCTCTCTGCTATAGGCCTGGAGCTGGCAAGACACCAAGCAAGGGTATCTTATGATGCCAATGAGGTGGCTTCCAGGCTTGCAGAGACAACGATCTGTATTAGACGGATGGCATGGCTTCATCTATCAAGGTTGTCACCCCTGGCCCAGCATAGGGTGATACGCTCCGCCTTCCGAGGGACCTGTCTGTTCTCCTCCAGGGCTAGGAGGCTTTTGCAGGGGCTTTCTCCGTCCCCATCTTTGGGGGACACCTCCTAGTTCCTCCCATTCTTAGGTTCTTCTTCAATCAGCCGTGGGTCTCTCCCTTCTGTTTGTCACCGACGAGGGCTGAGGGTCTTGTTGCCTCAGGGATGCTCTGTTTCTCCCCTCCCCCCGGGGGTCGGTGGCTTGGTACTCACCCAAGCAGTAATGAATGGTGAAGACTGACAAGGGAAGATAGGAAAATTACATACCTACCGTAATTCTTGATCTTCTCTTGTATCTTCACCATTCATTACTGATACCCTCCCACCTTCCCCTCAAGGGCCTCCTTCTTCGGCGTCTCCCCCTTCCTGCTCGTTCCCCCTCCCTCTTTTTCTTCTGGCCTTTGCAAAAAAAAAAAAAAGAGACTTTCCGTTCCTCTGGACGGACCCTTTTTTTTTTTTATCCTGAGGGGTATGGGGGAATGACTAATTTCCTTTTCCTGAGGGAACTCTTTCTGATCCCCCTTGGGGCCCTTGGTTTTCTCAAGCCATACTGTTCACTTCAGAGTTTTGAGAGACTGTTCCCTTTGGTTCAGTCCCTTCTTTTAGGGCCCCTCGGGCAGGCTCAGATCTCCTTGTATCAGTTTCAACTATTCGTGGAACTGTTCTGGCATTTCGCCCTGAGCTGGAATCTTTGCTTTCCGTAGGGAGTCCGATTGAGTTCCTGCTCTATTCCACATAATAACTGTACCCTCTAATGGGTTCTGCCCAACCCTCTCACACTTACACATTCTGTTGTTAGCACTTAACAAAGTGTGGGTGGGCTTTCTTTCCCCTCCTATTGGAGCACTCCCCTGCCAGAATAATTTTCTGCCTTCGCAGTCTGTGAACTCTCCTCTAAGATTTGGGGGTTAGGGATGACGAGAGGTGTAGAGAATCTGCCCTTGGTGTCTAATCTGTTCAACTGGTTTGGCCAAAACAATTTTTACTTTCCAACCAGAAATACACATACCTGCACCCTATACACGCTCACCAATCGAGAACCATGAGAATGGACAATGAGAGACCCCAATTTGTTGTAATGTGTTAAGAAGGAGGGGGTGAGAAACCATGTCAAAGGCCTTTAAGAGGTCTATAAACACAGCCCCTGCGAGGTGCCCCTTGTCAAGTGTGGAATGCAGGGAGTTGGCGAGTTCTGTGAGGGCGGTCGTAGTATTATGACCAGCTCTGAAACCGTGCTGCTCCCTACATAAGAGGTTGTGTGTGAGGATTTAGTCAGTGAGCTGAATGGCCATGATTTTTTCAAGGGTTTTAGAGAGTGGGGGGGAGAATTGAGATGGGACAGTAGTTGTTTGGGAGGGAGCTGTTGCCACATTTCAATATTGGTGTTATCACTGCCATTTTCCATGAGGTTGGAAACTGGCCCAGGGACAGATTTAGAAGGTCCATGAGTGGGAAGATAACTGAGTCTAGCGCAAGGTATAGGATTCACATATCGAAGGCGTCTTTGCAGTAATTGGAGCTCTGGAAGGCTTTGGACAGGTAGGCTTTTACTTCTGTAGGGGTAATGACTCTGAGTTTGAAGGGGGGTGGAGGAGCTCAGGGGGTGGGGTAGGCTGAATTGGATTGAAAAAGTTGCTAGGGAGGACTGAGCTGAGGACTGAGAAGGTGGAGTTGAGGCAGTTAGCTACGTGAAGTGTGTCTGTGGTGGTTGTACCGTTAACGCTAAGTTGTGGGGGGGGGTGGGATTCACCATTAAGCTCCTTGAGGTTATTCCAGAACTTTCTTGTGCTACCCCAGGAGGTGGCTAGGGTGGTTCTGTAGTGCTCTGCCTTGGCCTTGCGGATTGCTCAGGTACACTTATTGTGGGCAGCATTATAGGCCTGTCTATCACTTAGCAAACCGGAGGCAGTGGCATGATGCCAGAGGTTGTCTCGCATTTTGAATTGTTGTAGGAGTTCTGGGGTGATCCAGGGGACACTACGTTTCTTAATGGTCACTTTGATGGTTGGTGCAAAAACATCACAGGTAGTATTAAAGGTGGTGGTGAAGTAGTGCAATGCATCATCTATGTACTGGGCTTGGGAAATAGGGGACCAGTCCCAGTTAATTAGATATTGTTTGAGTTTGGCTATGCCTCATGGGCGTAGTCGATGACAAAAGGTGGTATTTGGTGGTGGTTTAGGTAGCTGACAGGACCGGCTGAAGATGATTGGGGAGTGGTCACTTAAGGCGTTGGGTAGGACACCCAGGTTAGTAATATGGTGGGGGCGATTAGTGAGCAGGATATCTAGTAGGGTGTGGGTTTCATTAATTGAGTTGGCCCAGGTAGGCTGGGATACCAGTTTGGTCATATCTAACGCAGCAAAGGTATTTTGGCATGTGTTGATGAGCTCACCAACTAGTTCATGTTGAGATCTCCAACTAGGATTTGTTCCATTTTGTGGGGGTGGCTGGCTAGGTACTCAGAGAGCACTTCACAGGCAGAGGATTGGCTGCGGGGTGGGATGTAGGTGAAGGTGAGAGTGAGAGCAGCACGGTTTGGGTCAGGGAAGAGTTTTATTGAGAGGCTTGGGCACCACGGTCTAGGAAGGGCACAAGCAGGGTTTGGTAATACAGTGAGTCATTGACATAGACAGGGCCGGCGTCAGAGGGGGTGCAAGGGATGCCACTGCACCAGGGCCCAGAGTTCCAGAGGGGCCCAAGGCTCCAAGTCAAACAAATATATATATTTTTTTTTTTACACAGACACGGAGCAAAAATCCTGCCTGACTCACTGACTCCACGGTGATGACCTCTCCGCTGCCTGTGAAACCTGCGGCAGTCCAAGTTCCCGGTCCGATTCCAACAGACGACTGTAGACTGTGGCTGGCTGGGCATTTAAAAATTAAATTCCTCCCCTTCCCCTCCCTCCCGGCTCCTCCCCTGCGCTAGTGCGCTGGCGCTGCTGCAGCCTGCCAAATGCTCGCTCGCCTCCTCCCCACTTCCCCAGCCCAACCCATCAATTCCGGCGAATTCCTCGCGGCAGCGCACCTCCCGAGTCCCAGTCCCGGACCTTAAGTTGGAGTCGGACCGCGGCACTCACGGCTCACCAGCAACAGCATACGTACCTGGGTCCTGTAATGTGTGGCTAGTGGCTGTGCCTGGCTGGTGATGATGACAGCAGCTCCACCTCCTCGGCTGAGTTGGCATTGGCTCCTCCTCCCCATGCAGCACGCTGCCCAGCAGGCCCTCCTGGCGCCCTCGCTCACCCTCGCTCGCAGCTCCTCCTCCTCCCCTGCTCCCGCCCTCCTAATGCCGTGCGTGGCTAAGCGGCTTGGCTGGCTGCCTGGCTGTTTTCTGATTTGCTGGGTGCTGCTAAGTGCAAGGCCAACGATTAAAAATTAATATTAATATATAGTGATGAGTCGACGACTGATGCTTGCGTCTGCAGTCAGGCATGCGCACCACGGACCACTCGTGAGTCAGTGAGACATTCTTCTGGCGGCAGACGAGCTGGTGGAGGTGCGGAGCTGACTAACACAGACAGACTTGTCTTACATTACTTGTCTCATCTGAGAGGCTGTAATTTGTAAACTAAACACAAAACATTTGCACACTAGTTGTGTTGTGGGTGGCTGAACACTGAACATCTGAAAAAACTGGTAGCTAGCGTTAGGGCTGTAGGGCAGCAGCAACTCAGTGAATACTGTGGCAGTGTGGCTGGCAGGGCCCAAGGCCAGCAGGCAGTCGTGGTGCATGAATGAATTAATTTAAATCTGAATAGGACACACTGCTGCTGACTAGTAAGCTGTGGCTTACTTATCTTCAGAACTTCTCTAAGCATATAAGAAAGAACAGTCAGGGACACAGGGAGAACTTCGGAGAAGAAGTAAAAAGAACTCTGTAGGGCTACTACTACTGCAGTAGTATTACTGCGTCTTACTTGACTCACTCTCTTCACTCCATTAGGAGGAGAAGAAGCTGCAGGCAGGAGGCAGCAGGTTTAGTTGGACTCTAGTACTAAGGTCAATAATCATCAGTGAGTGAGTGGTGAGTGACTGTAGGTAGTCACTGTACAAGACAATGCAACACAAATAAAATCTGAATTTGACTGCTTTGCTTCTGAGGCTGATAGAAATTATTAATAACAAATAAAATATACCGTACACATACACTTCTACTAGGTCTTTGGCAAAGAAATTGGCATTGGCAAAATATAATGATATCTCATCTCTCTGTGTCAGGTCAGGAAGCATAAACTAGTAGGAGACTGGACTGGAGTCACTGTTTGGCTCTGCTGCGCCTAGTCCTTTTTGTTTATTTTAGTCTTCTTCAAAGTAAGCAAGCTAGCTTCTAGGTTCTAGCCAGCCTACTACAAGATATTCTCTGGCCTGCCTAGAAAATCTTCATTTAAGTAAGCCAGCAGCACACAGCAAGCATTTAGCCTAATACTACTTTAGGAGTTACTGTTTTTGGCATTAAAATAAGATATTCTCTGGCTCTGCTGCTGCGGCCTGCCAGTGCCTAGTCTTCCTTAAAGTAAGCCAGCAGCAGCTAGCATTTAAGCCTAGTTCCACTGTAGACGTTTCTGTTTTTGGCATTAAAATAACAAGATATTCTCTGGCTCTGCTGCTGCGGCCTGCCAGTGCCTAGTCTTCCTTAAAGTAAGCCAGCAGCAGCTAGCATTTAAGCCTAGTTCCACTGTAGACGTTTCTGTTTTTGGCATTAAAATAACAAGATATTCTCTGGCTAGTAGTTTCAGAGTTCATTCAGTGCTGTCTCTCTGTCTGATGTGATTAAATTATTGATATTCAGCAACAGTCTTCCTTCTGTCCCCACAGAGGAGTCTCCGCTGTGTGTAAACTTGACTTGTAGTGGAAGTTCCCCTCAGGAAAGGAATAGTCTAATTTAATCCTTAATTTCTGACAAGAAAGAAGGACAATACTTTATTTTGCAGAGAAGAGCAGTATATTCTCTGGACTGGCTGGCTGGCTCTGTTTTTTAGCTTACTGCCAGCCTGCTTCAAAGTTAGGCAGCAACTGCAAGGATAGGACTCAGGAGCAGCACATCTATACATTTTTCTACACAATTGTCTGCTAGTGTTAAGTGAACCACCACAGCTCAAGTCATAGAGGTAGTATAAGTAGTAGTCAAAAGTACATTTTGCATTCATAAAAAGAAAAAACATAGCTAGCAAGACAAACCATTCATAACAGAAAGAAGGAAGGAAAAAAAATAACGATGTCAAATACTGTAGCACTACCAAAGTACAAGTCTGGTTCTGCAAACGAAAGAACAAAAAGACAGCTAGAACTGAGTCAGAAAGAAGCAGAAAATGCTAACAAAATATTTTGTAAATGGTTAAATTGGCCACCAGCAGCAGCAATCGACAACAATGACCGCATCTGGTGAAAGCACCACACGTGAGCAAGAACCATCAACCTCATCACATGAAAATGTAGCTGTAGAGGCAGTAGTAGAGGGCCAGGGAGACGACTGGGGAGTCAGGGAACCATGAATCTTACTCTGACTCACAAAGAAATGTACAGCTAGCAGAAATACATGAAAGAAATGTACAGCTAGGCCTAGAAGAAATACAAGATGAAAGAAATGCACAGGAAGAAGAATACAACATATTGAGCTGGAATCCGGTTGTGACATAAACTCTGAACCCAGTCAACCACCTTTCATGTATAATTTTTACGACCCAGCTACCTGGCCTGAAAGTTTTGCTACAGAGTCAGAGCGCCTCAGGGTTGAAATTGTGCAGCATAAGCCCCTGCAGCTGAAGGAAACTGACACTGAGTTCCCTAAAACAGCTGGTCGCCGGTTTACTTCAGCAAACTATGAGCGTAAAGTGGGATCCTCAAAGATTCACAGGCCTTGGTTAATTTACTCCGTCTGCTGATGCTGTATTTTGTTTCTGCTGTAAGCTTTTTGGTGAGGATAGGGGTGTGTTTACACAAGGTTTCTCCAACTGGCAAAGTTATCACAAAGGCTAAGTCAGCATGAAGCTTACCCATCACACATGGAGAATTTCTACAAGTGGAAACATTTAGAGTTAGGGCTACAGAAACAGGCTACAATAGACAGGAGTTTACAAGAAAAAGCTGGATAAGGAAAAGGACGATGGCATGCTGTGCTTTGTCGAATTTTGGACTGTGTTTTATATTTAGCAGGCCAAAATTTAGCCTTCGGGTTCAGTAGACCGTCTGTATGTAGACAATAATGGTAATTTTTAAAATTGTTGGAACTGTTGTCCAGGTATGATCAGATTATGGCTGATCACTTGGAACGTGTTCAGCGAGGAACAAATGTTCATTATTTAAGCAAAGATAGCCAGAACAATTTATGCAGATGTTAGCTGAAGCTGTGACTAGTAAGATTAGGGACAAGATACACAATGCTCACTACTATAGTGTGCTGATGGACTGCACTCCAGATATTTCTCACAAGGAGCAGTTATCACTAATGATTCGTTATGTTGAAATCAATGGTGATCAAGTTGAAATGCAGGAGAGCTTCCTGGAGTTTCTCCATGTTGAAAATACAACAGGAGAGGCTTTGGCTGAATTATTGCTAAGTCGACTTACTAAACATGGCATTAAAATTGAAGACTGCAGGGGCCAGTGTTACGATAATGGGGCTAACATGAGAGGTATCCATCGAGGAGTTCAAAGCGAGAATACGACAGATGAATGAACGTGCACTATACGTGCCTTGCTGTCCTCATAATTGGAACCTTGTGTTAGAACACGCCAGCGGAATCATCCTTGGAAGCAAAGAATTTCTTTGGAGTTCTACAGCGAGTTTACAGAATCTTCTCTGGGTCCACCAAACATTGGGACATCCTTGTCAAGCACATGAAACGATATACCCTCAAGCCACTTTCAGAGACCCGATGGAGTGCCGTGCTGATGCTGCAAAGGCAGTCTGTGAACAACTGCCTGAATTGTTGGATTCTTTGCTGGAAGTATCAGAAACTGGAAACTGTGACAGTGAAACCCTGTCTGACATCACAGGCCTTGTGAAAACACTGGAATCATTTCCATTTATTGTATCTTTACTTGTGTGGAATGAAGTGCTTAGTGCCATCAATCGGGTGACAGTGATTTTACAGCCACCTGCTTTAAATCTTTCAAATGCCATAGATGTGGTTTCAGCAATCAAGGAACAACTGTCTGACTATCAAGACAAGGATTGGTGAGTATTAGAGGAAGCAAAGCTGCTAGCCCAAACCATGGACATCGAACCAACTTTTCCAGAAAAATGTACCAGACGTCGAAAACGCATGCCAGGAGAGCTTGCTGCAGATGAACCCTTGACTAGCCAAGAAAGCTTTGAAGTCAATTTTTTCAATTGCCTATTGGATAAAGTGTTGATGGAAATTGATGAGCGATTCCAATTTCTCCATGACTTTCAGTCACTTTTTGGTTTCTTGTTCAACATAAAAACATGTGGACATGATGAAAACTTACAAGTAGCATGCAATGAGTTGGCCCAATTTCTTGGGGACGTAGATGGTTCAGACATGTATAGAGAAATTACCTTGCTGGCTCGTCTGTTACCTGATGATGTGAAATCTCCATTTGAAGTGTTGCAGTACCTGGTACAGAAAGACCTGAGCAGAGGATTTCCAAACACCCAAATTGGACTGCAAATACTGCTTACAATTCCAATTACAGTTGCCAGTGCTGAGCATTCTTTTAGTAAACTGTCCCTGATAAAGAATTACCTGCGCTCCACAATGTTACAGGAGAGATTGTCTGCATTGGGTGTACTTTCCATTGAAAATAGACTTGCAAGACAAGTAAATTTTTCTGATGTGATAGAAACATCTGCTGCAGCAAAATCTCACCGAGTACACCTTTAAGTTCACAAAATGGAATAACAGCAGCGATATTTTTGGGTGACTTGGGAGAACAGCGTGGGGGCACTTTGGGGGGGTGGCGCTGGGGCCCGTGGATGGGGGGGGCCCACTACAAAGTCTTGCACCAGGGCCCAGTACATCCTAGAACCGGCCCTGGACATAGAAGCACAGCCACTACCTCTCTTGCTGTTATGATCAAGCCTAATGAGAGAGTAGCCTGGAATAGAGACAAATGAGTCTTGGGTCTTGACTGACAGCCAGGTTTCTGTTAAAGCCAGAATGTCTGGTTGGTGCTGTGCCATCCAGCATTGCAGGGGTGCCATTTTTTTAGGTAAGCTGCAGATATTCATAGCGGCTATTTGAAGCCCCGTGGGTGACCTCAGGGGGCGGCGCTGCGGTGCTAGGATTAGCATGAACATTGCCAGATAGTAGAAGAAGCAAGTGGAAGATCGTGACAATGGGCAGCTGTGTGAGGGCTGGGATGGCCAGGTGGAGGAACAGACATGGAGGGCTCAAGGCACAGAGAGATGGGGGGAGGGGTGCGGGGGTCTATGGGGAGAGACAGGGTGATGGAGAGGCTATGAGGGGTGAAGTGCTCCCCCCAGCAGCAAAGGTGTGCACATACCAGAGGCAACTGGGGGTTTGTTGCTGAGCAGGGTAAGCATGGTTAGCAACAGCAGTATGGTTAGTTTGTGTGGGTGGGTGTTGTGAGGGAGTACAGTGGTGGTAGATGTGACCACGGGCAGGTATGAGTGGGTCTTGCTGACACCTAACATTGTGGCAGACACAGTGGCAGGGTTGCTGCCTTTGGAGCGAAAGGTGCCTGGTTCGAACCCTGGTTTGGATGCCACATTGTATGCCTAGTGATAGCCTGGGAGACTGTGCAAGGGACACTACAGAGAGGGGCGAAAGGCAGAGAATTTAGGTATGAATGATGCAGGACAGAAGTGTTAGGGGGGAGCAGTGGGAAGAGGATTGCAGCCTACACATCTTATTGCCCTATCGTGTAGACCCCCATCTGAGGCGCTGTTAGCTCAAAGGGCTATGAGAAGACGCCTGAAGGAGAATGGACAAGCTGGGGTTAGATATAGCTCCAAAAACAATGGGAGGTGTCCTGCTTTGCAATTCACAAAAAACTTTGTCACAAATAATGGGAGTTTAAATTGTAGGGAGGGATTCAGGCAGCAAGCTAGGTGCCGGCTAGGTCTGCAGAGAGAAGAAATAAAAGACGCTGAAATTGGGGGTGGGGGGTGCTGGAGAAATTAACTGAAAGTGACTTTTCACAGAAATACCCAATGTGGTAACAGAGCACAGAATTAGGAATACAGTCTAGCCCTCTAAACGTCCAAGTTTAAACCCATACAAGTACAGTTAAAATACACTTTAAACTGAAGAAATTCAGCACTGAGTATTAAAACAGACCAAATATCAGAGGCAATACTGGATTAGGGGAAAAAAAGGTTAAATAAACTGGCCGATGGTAGTGAAAGTCCAGTCAGGAGGAATTTGGAAATGCCTGGCAGGATGAGGAACCAAACAAGGAGCTCGTGTTCCAAGGACAGTCAATACGAGCTGTCCCAAGATAAAGGCAATTGTCCTTAGAAAATTTTCAGAGACAGCCACGAAGCCTTGAGTTCCCAGAACGCTGCCCAGGCTGTACCTGCTAGCAAGGGCTCTGGGAGTGTGGCAGCAGGCTCTTCTCGCTGTGGAGGCATGTAGACCCCCGTTTGAAGCGCTGTTAGCCCAAAGGGCTATGAGAGGATGCCTGCTAGCAAGGGCTCAGGGATTGTGGCAGCTGACTTTGTACTGATAATGGATTTCAATCCTCTCTGTTGGCTAAATCAAATGAAGGATAACAATTCCAGAATCACAAGGTGGTACCGGGCTCTACAGCCATTTAAATTTAAGGTGATGCACACATCTCAAAAAGAGAATGCCAATGATGATTTTCTGTCAAGATATGGATCAGGAATTGAGAATTCCGATGGTTGAAAAAAAAAAATTGTGTGGCTTTAAACTTAACTGTTTGCTGTACTGGTTGTTATGGAAAAAAGATACTGCACATGTCCGGAACTGTAAAGGTTATTGTCAGAAACGTACTCCGAAGGTCAGGCCCTCTACTCCCACAGTGCCAATGTCAGAGCGCAATAGTGTGAACAGGTAACAGACAGGGTAACCCTCCTGTCTGCTTTTGGGTCCAAATCACCTTTAGTCTCAAGTTCTGAGGGGATTCAAACTCTAAACCTTATGCTAGCGTACCCAAATGTACAGGCTCAGATAGTATTCTCTTCGGAGGGATGCACTATATCTTTCGCCTAAAAGCATCTAGCCAGGTATCCAAAACAAACCCTTTTAACTCTGTAAGAGACCTTCAGTATATTTTTACCTTTTTCCAAGCTTAGCAACACCATCAAGCGGTTGAACGGTTTTGTCAGACTTAACCCCCTATACGTCACATGCAAAAAGAACTGGCAGACACCCAAACAGTCTTTCAAAGAAAAGGTGCTTTACTAAAAGATGATAAAAATATGAAAGATGTAAACACAGAACAATATATCAAAGAGCTCACAATCATATAAAAGAACAAGGGAAAATTACAAAGCAGAACTCCTACCACAATACATTTAGATCTTTACTATCTAAGGTATTACCTCTGGAAGTGCGTTTTAAAGTTAGATCAGAGAGCTGTGTCTCTCTAGAGTCCCAAGATAATATGGCATACATTTCAGACACAAGTATCAGTTTAAACTCTGTGTCTCCACACCCCTTCTATGAGTCATCTAGCTCCTCCTTTTAGAATATAAAGTTACAAAAAATGATTTCCTACCAGGAGGTATGTTAATAATGTGACATCAGCAAAAACCCATTTCCCAAATTATGAGTCGTTGATCAAGCAGTTCCTTTGAGGTTTATAACCCTGCAGTCCATCACCCAGGTGTGAGATAACCAACAGGAATCAGCTAAATGATGTTCTTTCCCTATGTAATAAAATGTATACTGTATTTACTTCCAACTTCAAAAGCATGAGGTCATAAAAAGGCCATAAAATGCAATGTCTCAAGGAAGTTAATTACATTACAGAGATCTCCTGGTCCACGTAATACATCCTGTGATATCAGCTGCTGACACCTTGTAATTTAAAAGGGCCAAATCTCACAGACTGACATTTCCTACAATGACCATTTATTTATAATACCAATATCATACAATAACCATAACCAGTTGGCCAAGCATCACAGTTATAAGGTAATGTTAGATAAGAATGATAAAAATGTTTTGGAAACCTGTGTGACAGGATTGAATTCAGGCCCTGTTCCATTTGTTATGCACACAAAGTTGAACATAAGGATCTTATCTTACCTGTGTCAGTCTTCACCATTCATCACAGTTGGGTATGTGGCCAGAGGTCATGATGACCCCACGGGAGCTCTATTTTTTTTTTTCCTTGGGCAAAGCCGACACAGCAACAGCGCCACCCCTCGAAGCCGATGTACAATGTGACGCTCGCAGGTTGGCCGTTAGTTGCTGTCAGCACCACCCCCTTGCCAGTTCTTCATCTCCTGCCGTAGAGGTTGGACCTCATGTGGAGCTCCTGAGGAAGAACTGCGTCACAGCTGCGGCCTAGTTCCTGATCGGCCTATAACATCGAAAAAGTACCGTCGGTTCTGTTTTGCTACCTACTCGACGACACTGACTGGTAAGACCATTCTTTTTACTTATTTTCAGCGGTGTCGGTCTGTTTTTGCTTATTTTATCAGTAGATCATGTCTGATACTGGGGGCAAGAAATCGTCGAAGATAGGAGGGCCTCCTATGCATTGGTCCCCTGCGGCTGCCGTTACTCCATTTCCGACCAGCATGATCGATGTCTCACCTGTCTCGGCCCTCTTCACAACATAGATTCGTGCGATGCCTGCTTCTCCATGGACTGTCAAGTTGTTGAACTTCACACGTGGAAAGTGGGGCAAGCGCCGCCGACTTTTGGGGGATGGGCCCACACTCGTAAGGCCAAGACACGGTCTCTTGATTTTTCCTCTGGGTCCCCTTCCAGTTCTATATGGACTGTGGAGGAGGAGGCTTCTGCCTCTTTGAGTCTTGCCATGGCAGGGTCCCCTTCCGCAGTGCAGGAGGCCCAGTCCATTCCTTTCGGAGGCGGGCAGGAGGCACCACTTTGGCCATCGCCCGTTTGGGGGCAAAGGCACCCCTGGTGTTGCATCCTGGGACCCACAGGCCTGAGCCGGCACCAGCCTCGATGCCATCCACTGGTGCTGTTTCTGGTGTTGGCGCCGAGGGCCCAGACACGGCGCCGGGCTGTCTCTCAGTGCCATTTCTGCAGTTGGTGCCATTCGTGGTGCCGATAGTGGGAATGGCACCATGGCAACTGTGGCTGTTTCTTCTGCAGCTGTTTCTGGTCTCGGCGCTGTTTTTGGTGCCAAGACTGGAGATGGTGCCATTTCCAGCTCCGGTGCCATGGTGGGTGATGGTGCCGTGGGTGGTGCTGTTTCTGATCTCGGCACCATTTGCAGTGCCATGGGGTCTATTGGCGCTGTCAGCACCGTCTCTGTCTCTGGTGCCGTTCGTGGTGCCATGGAAGGGGATGGCGCTGTGTCTGGTGCCAGTTCCCACTTGGGTGCCATCTCTGCCTCAGGCATCATTCACGGTGCCAAGGAGAGAGTTGGCGCTGACTGTGGTGCCACAGCCCAGATTGGCTCTTCTCTCAGCAAGGAAGGGGCAGGGGTCGGTGAGTGGCCTGGCACCAGACCTCAGTCTCCACCTCTTCGGAGGAGGATTCTGGGTCTGATTCAGACTGGCTTCCAGACTCCTCTGAGTCTGCTGACCCCTCTGGGGTCACTTCAATGGCCCACACTCAGCCTCCCTCTGGGGAGCAGGCAGTGGTTCCTGAATCTGGGGTCAGTGGCTCTGACCAGCAGGCAGCGGTCCAGGTGGCTGTTGCTGTGCAGCCTGGAGTCAGAGGATCTTCTGCTCCCTCAGTTGAGGTACCCCCTCCTGTGGTGTGCCTGGACAGCCCAACTTTAGGGCTGACCAGAACAGCCGTGGAAGGGGAGGGTGCTGCACCCTGGGTGGTCTCCTTGGGGACTACCCAGAGTTGTCAGCTGCCAAGGCTGGTGTTTTCAAGGTGGAGGGCTTTTTCAGAGTCTGAGGGCTCGAGGGGCATGAGTTCGGTGCAGCGGCCTCTCTCTGGGACCCACCCGGATTCGGGGAGGCGCCACAGTGCAGACCCTTGTCCTTCCATCTCTGTCTCCTCGAGAGGGTCCTCCTCTTTGGAGGCCAGGGACTGTCCTTCGTGACTCTCATGGTCCCGGTTGCCTCACAGGGAGGATTCTTCAGGGCATGGTCTAGGCAGTTCCAGTGTGTTGACCGGCTGTCGGCTGTTGGGCTTCCCAGAGCTCCACCTCTTTTGGGAGCATCCAGCAGGCTCTCTTGCCTGGGCAGAGGATGTTGCTCTTGTTCTGTGGATCTGGCCCCCATTCCTCTGTCCCCATCTCCTTCTCTCACTGGTATTTCCAGCCCTAAGGGACCTCTGACCTGAGAGCAGTTCAGGGGTGCAGCTGCTCTCTTTACCACTTATGTTAGGGCGATGGACAAGTGGGCATTCTGCCCTCCACCTGAGCAGCCACCCCCTGGATCTCTGAGATCTTCCACTTCCTCATCCTCCTCTTCGGAGGGAGGGGAACCATCCATCCACATCTCCCTCATCGCTGATCTTACTGCGTATCAGCGCTTCCTCGTGAGGATGGTGGAAGATCTTTGCATCACCCCTGGCTCTCAAGACAATCCTGAGCACTTGGTGTGTGCCTTTCTAGGCAATTTCAGTGCAGCCACCCTGGTGGTGCCTGTCTGGCCTGCTCCCTTCTGGCAATGTCCCTTCTCCAGTGTCCTGGCCCCTAGGGAACTGAGCTAGAGGTATTGTGCTCCCCCGGAGTCTCCAGGTCATATACCTCACCCTCTGTCAGGGTTGATGCAACTGGACACTCCTGATGGGCTTCGCACCCTTCACCTTGACCAGCCCCCAGATCAAGACTCTTCAGATTTTGACTTCTGGGGTAGGAGGACCTTCTACTTAGCACAGATTTTACTGTCCATAACTGCACATCAGGCCCACTGTGCTTCCTATTACAGGTTCTTGTGGTCCAGACTAGGTCAGTTCCTAGCCTCTTTTCATGATACGGAGGTAACCAGACAAGCCATCGCACTCTCTGCTCAGGGCCTGGAGCTAGCAAGGCACCAAGCGAGGGCATCCTACAACACCAACGAGGTAGCTTCCAGGGTCGTAGGGACAGTGATCTGCATTAGGCGGACGGCGTGGCTGCATCTTTCCTGGTTGTCACCCTTGGCCTGGCGTAGGGTGATTTCCTCCGCTTACCGGAGAACCCATCTTTTCTCCCGTAGAGTGAGGCAGCAATTGTCGGGGCCACTTCCTTCCCCCTCCGGGGGTCCCTGTCTCGCTCTCCACACTCTCGGGCCTTGCCAGGCCCATTAAGGTTCTCCCTCCCCAATGTCTCCCCCACCGGGAGCTAAGGGGCTTAATCCCTTAGGGTCTCGGGCCACCTTCGGGGGGGGGCTTGGTACTCAACCAACTGTGATGAATGGTGAAGATTGACACAGATAAGATATGAAAATTACATACCTACCGTAATTCTGATCTTTCTGTGCATCTTCACAATTCATCACAAATACCACCCACCATCCCCCTGGGGCCTCAGTCTCTGGGTCCCCTTCCCTCTGTGTGCCTTCTTCCTTTCCTCCCTCCCTCCTTCCCATTGACCAGGAGTGGGGGAATCCAAAAGCATGCAGGGGGGTTTCTTGCAGTCTTGCAGCTGGGGGGGGTCTGTTCCTCATCATCTTACGTCTTCAACCCCTTCTTAGGGGTGGGACGTTGGTGGCTGCCCCCTATCTCCTCCCTTAACCCTTGTCCTTCGGGACTAATCTCTTATTCTTTCAGAGGAGGTTCCCCCCTCCTCTTATTTTTTGTTGCATAGGGGAGAGGACATGCTTGGCTCCTGGTCCCCCTCCTCTCCTTAATCCACGACTCTAGGAAGTCGTTCCTGCCAGAGTATCTCTTGGTCAAATTCTGTGTCTTGAATCTTGCCAGCCTTCTAGCTACTACTGAGCAGTAATTCCATCCAAAAGCTGGGACCAGACTGTGAGCCCTGGTTTGTCCTTTCCCCTCCCACTTAATTCTTCCTTACCTTCTCTTCCCTATTTCCTCTTCTCCAGAGATTGGGGCCCATCCCAATCCCCCTAGCTTCTCTCTCTCTCCCTCATCTGTCCTCATGGTTGTTTATTTCTCCTTTTGTTTTCTTGTGTCTTTTCCTTTGTCTGTCCTTGACTCCTTGTCCCACCCTCCCAACCCTATTTCTTACTCTATGGCAACTCAGAACTGGTGAGTGGGTGGTGCTGACAGCAACTGACGCCAACCCAAGTGCCACGTTGTACTTCGGCCTCGTGGGACAGCACTGTTGCTGCATCTGCTCCGCCCAAGCAAAAGAAAAAAAGACCTCCCACGGGGTCATGACCTCCGGCCACATACCCAGCTGTGATGAATGGTGAAGATACACAGAAAGATCAGAATTATGGTAGGTATGTAATTTTCATTTCTATCCTCTCCTTTTTCGTTTCTTGTCTGTCTGGTTGTGCAACCAAAATTTCTCGTGAGACCTAAGTATTGATTACTCTGACGGGCTCATGATTCTCTGCCTTCACTTGCTGTTTCTGTCTTTTCTTTTCCCTTGCATAACTGTTATAAAAATATACATGAATCTTTGTTTGAAACTGTATATAGTTATACTGTTAAAATAATTGCAAAAAGCTATCTGGAATTTAGGGGAATTTAACCTGAGATGTAGTTTGAGCTCCTCTCAGACTTGTTTGCAAACTCTTGTGCAGAGCTGTCAGCAGGAGACTGGCTCAGGACACTGTTCTATTTGCAAGTCTGCTCTGCAAAGAAACTGACAAGAACTCTGATGTATCTTGAGAAAACAGGATATCTCCTTAATGAGATGAGGATGAAGAAGTTAATTGTAAGGCAAAGACTTGTTATAAAAAGAGCAGTAATCTTTTGCTGGAGAGGGAAAGACTGAAACTTGGAATTAGAGATACCCTCAGATGAAGGACTTTGTTTTTTCTTTGCATTTAGTTATACAGAACAATTTTAATTTTTATTTTACTGTTATTGATAATGATAAAATGCTACTTGCGAATTTTACAACTGCCTTTAGTTTTCCTATGCTTCCTGACCTGTGCCTCAATGACAACCTGTTTTTTATAAATAGGTTCCCTCTGTATGTGACAGGGTTGAATAAGTCACTGTTCCATTTGTTATGCAGAAAAAGTTAAAAGCAAGGATCTGCTTTATCCTCTCCTTTTCTGTCTCTTGGTCTGATTGCAACACCCCCCATCTCCCTACCTTCACTTGCTGTTTCTTGCTGTTTTTATCTTTTCTTCCCCCTTGCTTATCTGTAGTTATAAAAATATTTCTAGGGATGTGGATATGGTGTACTTATCAACACTTCTGGCAGTGTCCTTTCCCCTTTAAGGCTAGCTGGAAAATCTTAAAGCTGGCTCTTCCCACCCACCCTGGAGGTAGCTCCCTCAGCACTGCCCTGTGACATCAGATCTTCCTTTCTGCTGGAAGAAGAAGGTTCCCTCCTTACTGCTCTCACACTGAGTAGGACCTTTGCTTTCTAAAACTGTTCAGTTCATGAATGTTCCAGTCTTCAGGCAATTCCTTCACCTCATCCGTGACAGATGACTCGAAGTCGGCACTGGGATTTAAAAAATGCTTGTGTGGCACCACGTGCAGCTTCTGCCTTGGCCACGAACATGATCCCCCAGTGTGTGGCGTGTGCCGCACTTTGCATCCTTCAATTTTAGAAGACCGACATGCATGACTTTTGGGGCAGCCAGATGAATGGGATACTCCCATTAAATCCAAAGACACCCCTTGGGTGGTCTCCGCTGCTGCGGCGTCATCTAAACAATTGGTGGCATTTGAGGAAGCTGTGACCCAGGCCACGGAGCATACTTCTTTGGCTTCAGCCTTTTTGCCACTTCCACTGGGTGCCTCCTTTTCTGGGGCATTCTGGAATTTGTGCCAGGCCCTTCCTACCTTTGGGCAAGGCCCTTCTTCAGGCACAAAACCTAAGTCCCAAAAGAGACTAAGAAAAAGTCTCGTCATCTATCGTTTGATCATGAGCGTCGTTGGGCCGCAAATTCCTGCACTTCAATGGAGGTTTCGACTATGGTCGATCCTTCAGCCCTGGCTGCTGGCTCCACGGTCTACCCCTCAGCCAAAAAGGTCTATGCTGCCTCCTGTCTCAGCCTTCAGAAGGTGAGTTCATCCCTTTTAATGGTCTACTTTGGCCATGCCCTGTTGGGCACGCTCAGTGCAGTGCTTCCCCAGCTCCTGGCTGACTTACAGACTATGGTCAAGCAGATCTGGGATCAGGGCCAAACTGTGGCTAAGCAGCAGCTCCAGACAACCATGGACATTGGCAACTCCTGCGCTCGGTCCATGGCGGCCGCAGTTGCCATGCGCTGCAGGGCTTGGCTGAAGATCTTGACCTTTACAGTAGATACCCAGCATAAGTTGGCGGATGACCCCTTTCTGGGCATTAACTTGTTCAGGCCGGGAGTTGAAGAGTGCCTCACTCATATTGGGAAGTCCAATACCACCTTGGACTCAATGACTTCCATCCAGAAGGACCCCAAGGGCTATAAGTCTCAGATGAAGAAGCCCTTTTGGCCCCTCTCTGCCCTGTGGCCAAGCCATCCCAGCCTCTGACTGGGTAACAGGCCCAGGATTGGTGTCCTCAGCCAAAGTCCGTTGCTTCGGTCATCCAAAAACCTGGAGGTCAAGGCCCCACTGGTTCTTCAGCTAGCCCCTCCTCTGGCTCCAAGCCTGCTCAGTGACGGGGTGGTGGGTGCCTCTCTCATGCCTCTCCTGACTCCCCTGGGTCCTCCCGCGGGGGGCCAGCTCCACCACTTCCTTTCCACCTGGTCCACTGTCACTACGGACAGGTGGGTCCTCAAGATGGTCGGTCAGTGCCTGCCTCTAGAGTTCAAGGCTTACCCTCCATGCCAAGCCCATGCCCCACAGGAGGACATGGTGTCCACTGACATTCTGTCAGCCCTTCGGGAAGACATTTCCCATCTCTTCCAGAAGGAGGAAGTGGCTCCTGTCACTTTGTCTCAGATCATACCATCTCTGGAGCAGAACATGTGGTTCTGCTCTCTGGATCTTCAGGATGCATTCTTCCACGTCCCAATCCATCCCATAGCCAGTTCCTATTGTTCGTAGTGGAGGAGATTCTTTACAAGTTCCAGGCCATGCCTTTTGGCCTCTCCTCAGCTCCCAAGGTTTTCACTAAATGCATTGCAGTGGTGGCAGCTTACTGAGGCCCCGAGGGGTCTGGGTATACCCTCACTTGGACAACTGGCTCATAGCAGGTCCCTCCAGGGAGGAGGTGGAGCAGTCCAGGGATCTGGCCCTCCAGACCTGTATGTCCCTTGGCCTCCTGGTCAACGAGACCAAGTTGGAACTCATACCCTCGCAGGTGATTCTCTTCTTCAGGGCAGAGCTCGACTCTTGGAGAGCCAGGGCTTGGCTTCTGGCAGACCGGGTGAAGGCTGTCTCCTCATTTGCCAGATCATTTCAGGTTGGGCAGTTGCCTCCTGCTTGGGACTTCCTGTGCCTCCTGGGATACATGGCAGCTTGCACCAGTGTAGTCTGTTGGGCCCAGTGGAGAATGCACTCTCTGCAGTGGGAGCTTGCCTCGCCAATAGTCTCAGCGCAAGAGCCACTTCGACCAGCCGGTCACAGTGACCCAGCCAATGTGGAACTCCCTCCAGTGGTTGTTAGTCCCAGAACATCTGCAGGAAGGGATTCCATTTGCCTGCCCCAAGCCGACAGTCATCCTGATGACTGATGCTTCCCTGATGGACTGGAGTGCCCACTTGAGGGACCACAGAGTCCACGTACTCTGGACCCCCGAGGAGTCCCGATGTAGTATCAACCTGCTGGAACTGTGGGGGGTTTAGCTGGTGCTGACAGCCTTTGCTCTGCATGTTCAGGGTCAGGTCACTCAGGTCCAGACAGAGAACACCATGACCATGTACTGCCTCAACAAATAGGGCGGGACTCACTCCCTTCCTCTGTGCAGAGAAGCTCTCCACATCAGGACCCTCATGCTTAGCCTGGACGCTGATCTCCTGGCCATCCTTGTGGCCGGTGTCTCCAACCAGAAGACAGATGCCCTCAGCTGTGTGGGCAAGACGTCTCACGAGTGGTCCCTCTACCCGGAAGTAGCACACAGCTTGATTTCCACCTGGGGTACCCCTCTGGTGGACCTGTTTGCCTCCAAGGAGAATGCAAAGCTAAGGCTGTTCTGTGCCCACCCCCGTCTGCAGGGAATGCTGCAGGGGAATGCCTTCTCCAGGCCCAGGACCCCAGACCTTCTCTATGCCATCCGTCTGTTCCCCTTAATCCACAAGGTGTTGCTCAAAGCCAGGAGAGACAACAAGGCATAAATAATCCTGGTGGCTCTGGACTGTCCCCACCAGTTTTGGTACCCCAATCTCCTCAGCTTCAGCAGCACACTCCCGAGGCATCTCCCTCTATGCCCGGACCTGCTCTCTTGCAATGAGGGAAGGTACTCCATCCTGAGCGGCTAGAGTTCTAGGCTTTGGGTCTCTCTAATGATATCTTCACTGTGGTCGAGGTTTCTCAGAAGAAGTTGACCCAAAAATGCTATGCCTTCAGATGGAAGAGGTTCTCCATTTGGTGCCAGGGCAAGGGGCTGAACCCTTTATCCTGCCTGGTGGCTAGAATTCTTGACTACCTTTGGTCCTCTCTGTCAGGCCTTCGATCGATGACCCATAAGGTTCACCTGGAAGCTATCTCTGCTTACCAGTCGCAGGCTGGTATGTAGTCGGTGGCACAGGAGAAGGTGACCTGGTGCTTTTTCAAAGGCCTTGACCACATTTCCCCTCCAGCGCGTGAACAACCACCACCTTGGACTTGTTGCTGGTGTTGGCAAAGCTCATGGGCAAGCCATTTGAACCAATGCACAGGTTTGAAATGTCTCACCCGTCATGGAAGACCACCTTCCTGGTGACTATTATGTCAGCCAGAAGGATCAGTGAGCTCCAGGTGCTCTCGATGGAGTCTCCTTACTTGTTCTTCAACAGGGACAAGGTTGTCCTTCTCCCCAACCTGAATTTCATCCCAAAGGTGATTAATCTCCTGGTGTACTTCACCAACCACACCTTGGAGGCTGAGCACAAGCTCCATACCTTGGACGTGCTGTGAGAGCTAGCCTATTATAAGGAGCACATGACGGGAGTTCGGGGAGAGGTTCGCCAGCTCTTTGTCACCTATGTTGAAACCACATCGGGCAGACCGGCAACTAATAGGACAGTTGGCAGGTGTATTGTATCCTGCATCAACCTCTGCTATAGGTTGGCAGGTAGGGAGACTCCCACAGGGCTAAGGGCTCATTCCACCTGTTAAACCGCTGCCTTGGTGGCTGCTTCCTGGGATGTTCCTATCTAAAAAATCTGCAGGTCTGCTACCTGGAAGTCAGCACACCCCTTCATTTGCCACTACCACATCAATCTTGAATCATGCTGGGATGCTGGTTTTGAGGCCTCAGTTCTCCAATCTCTGTTCCCTAAATGGGGGTGTGCGCCTTGCCCCCTCCTCCCAGAGAACTGTTAGGAGTCTGCCAGAAGTATGGATATGTACACATCCATAAACTTTGAAAATAGAGCACTCACCTGTAACAGTAGTTCTAGGAGTGGTATATGGTGTACACACTGACCCACCTGGCCTCCCCTGGTAAGTGGCATACCAGTCTTGTTTTTGGCGGGCAAGATCTGATGTCACGTGGTGATGCTGAGGGAGTTACCAGGGTGGGAAGAGCCAGCTTGAAGACTTTCTGGCTAGCCTTAAAGGGGAAAGGACAATGCCAGAAGTGTGGATGTATACCACTTCTAGAACTACTGTTACAGGTGAGTAACCTGTTTAATTGGATCTTTGTGTGAAACTGGGATCCACGGTTTGAAAATGTATATAGTTACATTGTCAAAATGATTGCAAAAAGCTATTTGGAACTGAGGGGTTAACACTGAGATGCAGTTTGAGCTCCACAAACTCCTTTGCAGAGCTGTCAACAGGGTATTAGTTCTGGAACACAATGTTCTATTTTGTTGCCGTACAAGGAAAGAAATTGACAAAGTGCTGATATATTTTGTGAGAAACAGGATGCCTGTTAATGAAATCAGGATGCAGAAGATAATTGCCAGGCAAAGACATCTTACAAAAAGAGCAATCTTTTGTTAGCGATTGAAATTTAGAATTAGAGATACCCTTAGATGAAGGCCTTTGTTTTGCTTGAACTGCCTGCATAGGAGCTATCCTGCACAATTTTTTTTATGTTATAGTTTTTGACGATAATAAAAATGATACTTGCAAATTTTATGACTTCTCCAGGTTTTCCTATGCTACCTGACTTTTACCTTGACAACACAGACCCTGTGCAGAAAGGCATATGGCTTTTCTGGTTTGCTCACAGTTTGGCATGGATGCCAGGAGCTGTCCCAGCATCGCTAACTGGTGCCTACCATAGGACGTGTGATGCACTTGGTATGCCGAGATGCACAACATGTTGTGTGCCGCCATAAAAACTCTTCAACTTCAGGCATCAAACTCAGCAGAATCCGACTCTGGGGGATGGTCATGCACTGAATGTCTATCCCCAGAGGGGGGTGTCCAGGAGCTGGACCCCAGAAATGGGGTGTGGCATGGCTCCTGGAGACCCCAGGGGTATGCAGTACCTGCACTGGTTGTCCCTCAGATCTGGAGAGGGGGCAGAAGGATAGAGCTGGACATCTCTAGATGCCTCTGCAAATGGCCTAGGCTACAGAGGCATGACTGAATACTCATGAATGTGCTCCCCAAGGAAGGACAGTGTCAGACGAGCAGCATTGCAGCCTGAAAAATGGTCTAGTCACAGCTCCTTCATCATCTCCATAAGTAACTGCTGGTAATGAGGGTAGTCCGTGTCTGAGGAGAGATGAAGTGAAGAGTCATGCTCCTCTGAGGAGAAAGACAAGCTAGACCCAGGAAGTGGCAGTGCCGGGGTCCGGCTGGAAAATAGCCTGATCTAGTGCCAAAGGTAAGTGTGAAAGGCACTCACCGATGCCCTGTACTGTCCCAGGTCACGGGCCCCATAGGAACCAAAATGCCTGGGAGAGCAGGAGGGGAAGGCAGAGGAAGAGGAGGAGAGCTGTGGTGGGCTAGGCCAGATCCTCTGCCAGGGCTATGAGATCGTACAGGGACCTCGCCCGAGGAAAGGGCCTGACAGATTCATCCACTTGTAAACACCCAACCATGGAGGGGTGATCTAGGTGGTGTCCTGGGGGGGATACCCAGTGGGGAGATTGGAGCTGTAGAGGTCCCACAGGATGGCCCCTAACCCCACTATGACAGGCCCAGATGGTTCTAGCAATGCCAGAGGACCCAAGTCAGCACTATGACTCCTGTCAGAGCCACCAGAAGCTCTGGGCATGGAGCAAGGCACCAACTGGGATCTACTAGCCCCCACCTCACCAGAATGGACTCTGCCCCATGGGCTAGGCCTAACATCAGTACCAGCATCAGAATCCCATACTGAGGGACAGCAGGCACCATGAGCGGCAGCAGAACCCCCCTCAGTGCTGCAAAGTGTGCCAGAGCCAGACCTAACACCATGGACAGCACCGGAACCCGACCCCACACTGTGGCCAGCACCATCCCCCCCCCGGTGCCGGAATCACCATGAGCAGCGACAGGAGGGGTGCAGCGCCGCAACCAGCACTAGGTTGGGAAACAGAGACAATGCTGAGGACAAGAGAGACCTAGAACTAGGCCCAGAAAGGCCTCCTTCAATGCCAGAGCCTGGAAGCTATTTGGGATCATTCTGGTCTCCATCCCCTGGGTCATCCGACCGGTCAGGGGATGAGATTTAGAAGATCTCCGCCATGCCGCTGACTCCAGTAGTCTTCCCTTTCCCAGTGCTGCAAGCAGCATCAGGAGGGGACCCAGATGTGTGGGTGGCACCACTCTACGCACCGGCCTCAGTGCCAGAAGCTGATGCAGTGCCAGACCATAACCCCAAGGAACCTACCAGTGTAAGCCCAGCCTATAGCTCTGACCTTGACACTGGGGGTGTCTGGGCCCCCAAAGGGGCTTCAGACTTGGAAGGGTGCTCAATTGACCTCTCAGAAGGAGCCGTCTGTTACACATACCCCTCCCCCAAGCTCTTTGTCTCAGTGAGATGAGGACCGGAAGAGGCCTGGTCTCCCTCAGTACATATAGTACTGGGAGGGGCTCAGGGGAAGAGCCCCTTGGAGTTATCTTGGAGGCCCTTGTGTGATGCCTGCCTCTGAAAGTCGGGGGCAAATGACCCCACTTCATCGTGCATCTTTCAAGTGTGTGGAAGTCCATGGAGAAATGGGCATCACAATGGTCCATGTCATGTTGCACTCCAGTAACAATGAATTGCTGTTTTGAAAACTTTACTGAGAGTAAAGCCAGACGGCTATACTGCATGTGAAAAGAAAAAAAGCTACACAGAAAAGAACAAAATTAAAGGTACAGCACATGATCACACATTTGGCTTGTAACAGTCATATTTGCTTTAACACAGTAACAACAGTTAAAAAAGTATTGTAAACATTTATGTTTCAGATAACAGTGTTAAGAGCATCTATCTCTGCATAATTCATTAGCTATGAGTGAGTAGCACCACAGGTGAAAATGATTAAAGGAAAAGAATGGAATTAAAGGTATTGCACATAAGTGCGCTTTGTATGTAACAGCTTGAAGATATGCGTAAGCATAGAGATAAAAGTAAGAAACGGTGTATATGTTTTTATTCCAGAAGGCAGAGGCAATGATAGTCTTTCCTATATCCTTTACTAGCTATGAGTGAGAACACCATAGCGCATAAGGTATAAAAGAAAACTTTACTTATTTTATTGGTAAATATAAGAGCATGAAGCAAATGAATGTAGTAAAGCATTGTTTATGTACATGCGCCCATGAAGGTAAACACACGGAACAGTGGAAAAATAATCTGAGTGCAAAAATGAGCGGTTGAAAAGACCAGATAGTACTCTGTACCAAATAAAATAGTAAGCTGACTGATTTATGTAGCGCACATATATGAAACTGTATAACTATTTATACACTGTAAAGATAGATAGTGTTATGCAGTTGAGATGGATGCCAGTTGGCTGAAGTTGAACTCTGATAAGACTGAAGTATTGGTTGTGGACTCGGGTTGCTGGACAGGGGGTCTGGGTGGGGGCTCGCCCTCTGGACTTTATCTCAGGGGCGTGCCACTCCTGACCTCTGAACGAGTGGGAAACCTGGGGGTAATTTTTGACAAAGGGCTGACCCGGCATTCGCAGGTGTTGGCTGTTGTCAAATCCTCGATTTTACCAGCTGAGGAATATCTCCAGGATTAAGCACCTTGTTCCATCTGGCAACCTTCCTACTCTGATCCACGCCTTTGTTACCTCGCATTTGGACTATTGCAACTCCCTGTACCTAGGGCTACCAGGGGTGGAAATCTGTCGCCTGCAGCAGGTGCAGAACGCGGCGGCCCAGCTCTTGACAGGATCATCACGATCCTGTCATATTTCGCCGGTGCTGCGTGGACTGCACTGACTGCCACTTCAGTGGCAGATCACCTTTAAAGTCAGTCTTCTGACTTTTAAAGCCCTACATGGACTGGACCCCGGACTATCTGAAAGAGCTTTTGGTTCCTCACTGTCCTGGGTGATTGCTCCACTCAGCTGATGAGGGGTTGCTAGAGATTCCAAGGGTGTGTTTGAAATCTTCTGGGGCAAGGGCATTTATATATGCCACCCCTACCCTTTGGAATTCTCTACCCCATCGGTTATGGGAGTGCATGACCGTGGAGGGGTTTAAGCAAGCACTATAAACGTATCTGTGGAACCAAGCGTTTGGTGATTAATTAAAGATGCCATCAGTTTGATTTTGTTTGTTACTGAGATATTTGTTTGTTGACTTTGTGATTTTAATTATTGTTAAGGCGCCTTGGTTTTTGAAAGGCACCATACAAATAAAGTTTATTATTATTACTATTATTATTTGTATAGTGCATAAAAAGGAATTAGACCAGTAGTATAAAATAAAGTTTTTTCTAAATATTGATTTTGAATATAAAAAAAGAAAAAGAAAATATACTAAGATGCATTTGATTTTATCCAATAGTCTCCCAGATGAAACCACTCCAGCGAAACGTTGGGGTCTGTAAAATCTGAAAGAAAATAAAAGAATTTTGATTTTTGAAAATGCAAGTGGTGTTGAGTACCTCTTTTTGGGACCAGAACTGCCAAATCCAGCTTTGACTGTGACTTTCCGAATACAGGCAAGCTCCACTGAAACTAACTGAAAAAGAAGGAAGTGATTACCCTTGGCAGCCCCCTCCCTTCTCGTGTTGTGTTCCAAGGCAGATCCAGCAATGGTCATGTCGGTGCCGGACAGACATGTTTCTCCCACGGGGCACAGGTGCATGGGGGGGGGGAGACTCTGTCTTTTTCTTTGACTTCTGAGACTCGGACATGACTGACTACGGAAAATAACAAAAAACAGAAAAAAAAACCAAAAAAACAGCACAGCACCATTAAAGGACAGAGAAGAAAAGTGATGTTGGAAAAAAGTCAAAAGAAGTTACGGTGTTGAGCTGGTACTGACGAACTGAGTTGTGCACTTTAAAAATGGTGAACTCTCCCATGGAGTGCAATCTTGACGGTGGGAAGAACAGAGCTAAGAAGAGCAGTGGGCCAGCGTCGGTTACAGGCTAGCCTACGAGCTCCATGTCATGCGTCTGCCTCGTTGACAGCGCCATCCCTGTTGGTCCCTTAGCTCAACAATTGTATGGCTATACACTTCTGTGGGGTCCCAGTGCCTCCAACACAAACCCATGAGTAATGAATGATGAAGTCTGATTCTTGGAAGATCGATCGATGCTTGGATCCTGGAACTACAGTAGTTCAGCTAGGCCACACCCTAGAGCTCCTTTCTGTTCCTTCAGTATCCCCCCCTTTGCCAAATGGATATCTTCCTCATCTTGCCTTTCTGATGGAGAAGTTCAAACCCTCCTTGGCAAGAGGGCTGTAGAAATCATCCTGATTTCAAAACAAAACCAGGGCTATTATTCTTCTTCTTCTTGGTATTTCCTGGTACCAAAATGGACGTGGGATCTAAGACCCATGTAAGACCTTTGGGGACTGAATCTATTCATTGAATATAAAATATGTCAGATGATCTCTGCAGTCCCTCCTCCCCTTTTACTAAAAGGGGACTGGATGGTTGCTCTACACATGAAGGACACATACCTTCATGTCAAGATCTGCAAGTCTCAGCGACTGTGCCTGCATTTCATGCTCCAGTGTGTACACTATCAGTTTCATGTCTTGCCCTGTGGTTTGTCTTCTGCATTGGATGTCTTTACAAAGTGTTTTCCTGCTGTGGCAGCTGCTCTGTGCAGGGAGGGCCTCTGTATCTTCCAATACATAAATGATTGACTTCTGAAAGCCTCGTCGTAAGTAGCCATAGTATACACAGTATTTCAGACTCCACAGTTGTTCGACCAGTTGGGTATACTGGTTAGCGAACTGAAATCAGTCCTTACCCAATGTCTGTGACTCCAGTACATAGGGGCTGTCCTGGACATGGGGCTGAGTTGGGCATTTCTTCCCTTATGTCATGCTACAGCACTGGTGGCCCAGGTTAATTTGATTTCCTCCTGTGACTTTATTTCAGCCAGATGTCTCTTATGGCTCATTGACCTCATGGTGGCTGCCATACTGACCATCCTATTAGTGCATCTGCACATGAAGATACCTCATTGGTTCCTCCAGGTGCAGTAAGCACAGCATTCAGATGAGCTGGAGTGTCTCGTACAAGTGAATACAAGTGACTCCTCCACTCCCTGGCTCTCTGCTCTGGTTAGTGGACCGCTCCATGCTACAGAAGGGGTCCCTGTTCCTCCAGCCATCCCCCTCCTGGTGATGACCACAGAGGCCTCAGGATTGGGATGGGGTGCCCATCTTGGCCCCTTCAGAACTCAGACCAGTGGACCCCTTTGGATACGGTTCTGCAGAACAACACTGTAAATGAAGGCTGTTCTGTGTGGCCTACAGGCCTTCACCACCCATCTTCCAGGTTTCAGTTATACACTGCAGCAAACTACTAGGCAGAGTCCACTCATATCCTCTCTGCAGAGAGGTGATGAGAGTTTGGCACTGGGCAGTAGAATGTTGACATTTATGTCAGCAGTGTTCCTGCCTTGTACCCAGAACGCCCTAGCGGATCACCTCAGTTGATCCCTTACATTCTGCCACAAGTGGGAACTTTTAGACTCCACTGTGGATGACCTCTTTGGAAAATGGGGTCACCTGGACATAAACCTGTTTGCATCTCCATACAATGCAAAATGCTGCGTTTCTGTGCGCTCGCTCCAGGGCCTGGAATCTTCAGATGAGATGCATTGTCCCTCTCCATAAAAAGGGAGATTTCTGTATGCTTTTCCCGTGTTCCTTCTCATACAGAGGGTCCCGGTCAAGCTGTGAACTGAGTCAGCCATCGTGATTTGATGGCCCCGTGCTGGCCCAGACACACTTGGTTCCCTCTGCTTGAGCAGTTGGCAGTGGAACCCCTGTCCCCCTCCCCCCCTGCTAGTGGGACTTCTGACAAAGGAGCAGAATTTTCTGCTGCATTTGGATCTGCAGTCCCTTCACCTCCACACCTAGCTCCCAAGGACATAGAGCTCTCCCACTTTGGGATTTCCACAGCGGTTGCAGCTGTTCTTCTGGCAGCTAGAAAGCTGTCTACACAGTACATTTACTCACAGAAATGGAACCATTTTACAGTTTGGTGTACAGCACATACCCTGGATCCCTTTGCATGTTCAGTTAATCAAGTACTAGACTGCCTTGCATCCCATAGGGACTTGGGCCTGAGATATTTCTCTATAAAGGTATAGTTGGCCCCATTGTCAGTTTTTTATGCCCTCACAGAGTGTAAGACAGTGGCCCAGCTTGAAGTTTCCTATAGGTTCCTCAGAGGTATCCTCCTCGTACACCCCTTGGTTGGCAATCTAGTTCCTGTGTGGGACTTTAATTTGGCCATATAGACCCTGACTGGGTCTCCCTTAGAACCTGCCCCTGCTTGTGAGCTACATTTCCTATCTTGCAAGACGCTGTTCCTAGTTGCTATGACGTCTACTGGATGCATATCGGAGTTGCTTACCTTCCTTATTTTCCACAAGAATAGCATTACTGTATGTACTAATTCTCATTTTCTTCTAAAGGTTGTGTCTGAGAGAACAATAAATCAGACCATTGACCTTCCTGTTTATTTTTTGACTCCCACAGATAGTGGGGAAAGAACAGATCTTACTTCAAGTGGACTCTTGCTGTAGGTACTAACAGGTAGGACTGAGCCATCAGGTGCGAGGACCACACGGAAAACTTTTAGCTTGCAATGTCTGGCAGAGGACTGCCCGCCTGATATCACCTGACCAACATCAGTGTGACGCTATATAGGGAGCAGTCCCCATGCCCGCCCTCCAGATCTGTCTTCGTGGGTGGAGCTCTTGCAGCAGGTAATACCATTAGGACTGAAGCCGTCAGGTGTCAGGACCCCACGGAAAACTTGTAGCTAGCAGTCTGAGGCAGGGGACTGTGCCTGATGTCAGCTCCGCCCAACGTCAGACGTGGTATAAAAGGGGCGGTCCCCTGGAGCCATTTCAGTTCTTTTCCCTCCGTTGACCTGCGTAGTTCGGCTCCTTGGATGCCTCTCTTAGCAGTTGACAGCCAACGAACATCATATTAGTTTCTAATTCTTCCAAATCCTTTTTCTCATCACCTCATTTATGTTGTCGCCCTCTCCACCACAGTGAAAGTCAAAGTGTGCATGCGGGAAGCAGATCCCAGTCAAAGACGGCCATGTGGCCTGCCTCCTCTGCCTAGGCCCAGAACACCAGCCCAACGTCTGCACACATTGTCAAAGATTCAACCAGAAGACGCACACCAGGAGGGCCCATGCACTCAAAACCTTCCTTCTAGAGAAGAAGCTTGCGGCCATGCAGCGAGGATCAGAAGCCAGCTCATCCTCTCCTGCCAGGGATTCCTCACCCAAAGACAGGTCATCTGGGGGGAAGTATCACCACAAGGATAAGGATCGGGCCAGTTCTGAATCCCGCCCTAGGTCACCAGCCAAGCAGGCCTCATCTTCTTTGTTCTCCAGTAAGGGGTCCGGTTCAGTTCCGGCTCAGCCGTCCGAACCCTCCCGCACATCTAAGTCCACTCCCGCCTCTTCCCAGGGAAAACATCAGGAGTCGGCCTTGTCGGGACACCATCTCTCTTCCCTGACTCATCAACCTCTAAATACCTCAGAGTTGACCCAGGAAAGCCTGTCCAGGGCTCAGGACAGGCCCAGTTCTTCTGAAAAATGCAAGCGAGCAGAAGAACCTTCAGGTAGGCAGGAGGCCGCCTGGGTTTGGATGCCTTCATCTCTCCATCTCCTTTGTCCCCTCCTGTCATGTCCTCCTCAGATGAGGGTGGTGTGAATTCAGATTTGTCAGATGGGGAATTCTGCCCCCCTGCCCCAGAGCCTAAAGATTCCCTGTGGTCCCCTCTGGATGATCCCTAATTTTTGGACATTATGAGGCACATCCAGGCCACATATGAGTGGGACACAGAACATCTGGATCCAGAGCATAAACACCTGGCCAAGTTCCTTGGAGAGAAGGAACCCAAGCCTTTGGTGATTTCACCGTTTGTGGAACTGTTTCAGGATGTAACACGCCTTAACTGGCATACACCATCCTCCATCCCGGCAGTCCCTAGGAAGGCAAACAGCCTTTGTAAGCCTCCAAAGTCTGGACCTTTCCTGGCCGAACAACCAAAGGCCAATTTGTTGATCGTCATGGCTGCCCACAGCAGAGGGTCTCAACCAAAGCACTTGAGTTCCCAACCTCCAGATTCCGTCTCCAAAATGTTAGAGACGGTTGGGGCCGTAAACTTTTCTCCTCAGCCACTGGGACCATCAGGTCATTGAACTTCATGGCCCACATGATTACCTACCAACAGTCACTGTGGAGAAAGACAATGGACCTCGTGGAAGCTATGCCTGGCTCCGACTCCAAACAGGAATTTCTAGCATGTGCCCAGTCGGATTTGGATGTGGACAAAAATGCTCTAAGGTGTTTGTACAATGCCATAGATATGGCCTCCAGAGCAACTGCCTTGGGGGTCTGCATGAGACGGCAGTCTTGGCTGTGGCTCACGGGTTTTCAGCTGGACCTACAAGAGTCCATCCTGGATTCTCTTTTTCAGGGTCCCGTTTTGTTTGGATCAGAAGTTGAACAAATAGTAAAACAGCTTCAGGAGTGAGGAAAAGCGGTGGTTGATGTGCACCGCATGTACAAATCCCAGCCTCAGAAACCCCGCCAGCACCCTTTTCGCAAAGGACAAGGGCAAGGACAGGGTAGTAAACAGTCCCATGGTAAGGGTTTCAAGAGGCAGGGTCACCCTGCCCCTCAAGGTTCCCATGGCCCCAAGCAGCCCAAAACTCCCAAGGTCCGGGCCCCCCCGCTCCCTCAGCCTGACTCCTCTGCTGCCCTCCCCGCAGGACAGGCAGAGTGTAGCGTGGTGGAGGGCGGTTTGTGCTTTACTCAATACCTAATGGTCCAGTATCACCACGGACCAATGGGTTGTGGATACCATTCGGAAAGGATATATGATAGAGTTCATCTCTATCCCGACGGACAACCCACACCCCCATCCAGTCTATTATCCACCAGAACACAGCCTTCTTCTAGAAGTGGAGATCCAACAGCTCCTAGAAAAAAGAGCCATCCAAAAGGTTCCACAGGCCCAGAGGGGGAAAGGTTATTATTCTCATTTCTTCCTGGTCCTGAAGAAAATGGGAGACCTTAATCCAATTCTGGACCTGAGCCAGCTCAACCTCTCAGTAAAATACCAGAGGTTTCGGATGGTCACTCTGGCAGGCCTCTTCCCTCTACTCCAGCAAGGGGACTGGCTGTGCTCCCTAGATATGCAGGACACCTACATGCATATCAAGGTCCTGAAGTCTCACAGAAAGTTTCTGCACTTTAGCTTCAGAGATGAGCACTACCAATACCGGGTACTTCCTTTCGGCCTTTCCTCAGCCCCCAGGGTCTTCACCAAGTGCCTGGCAGTGGTAGCAGTGGCCCTCCACAAGAGAGACCTCTTTGTCTACCCTTACCTGGATGATTGGCTCCTCTCCACTTGGTCGAAGGAGGAGGAGCTTCTAATTGCCCTCCGAGAGACACAGGCTCTATTTTCTTCCCTGGGGATTACAGTAAATTGGCTGAAATCACACCCCTGACAAACACAAAGGTTGCAGTTCATAGGGGTTATTCTGGACACTGGACAGGGAAGAGACTTTCTGCCTCCAGACAGGGCAGACCGCCTTCAGATTTTAGCCAGTGGGCTCCAAAAGGCCCCCTCTTCCCCTGCCCGGGTGGGTCTGCAGCTTCTAGGCCATATTGCAGTGGCCATAGCCACAGTACCCTTAGCCAGACTCCATATGAGGATCCTGCAATGGCACCTCAAGGTCCAGTGGGACCAATCGGTGGATGATCTGGATCTCCAAATCCAGATCTCTCGGGCAGTACATCGTTCTCTCCAATGGTGGCTCCGTCATGACAGTCTAGCAGGAGGAGTTCCTTTCTGGAGACTTACTCCTCTCTAGACTTTAACTACAGTTGCCTCTCTATCTGGTTGGGGGGCTCATTTAGGGGATCACAGGACTCAGGGTTCTTGGTCTGCCACAGAGAGCTCTCTACATATCAATGTTCTGGAAATGAGAGCAGTGTTGAATGCACTAACTGCATTCAGAGACCAACTCTCGACGGGTCCTCTCCTGGTGCAGACAGACAACACACCAGTGGTCTTCTACATCAACAAACAAGGGGTAACTCATTCCTACCCCCTTTGTAGGGAGATCATGAGAGTGTGGGACTGGGCAGTTGAACACGGCTGGACCTCATCGCAGTTCATCTGTCCGGGGTTCCGAACATTCTCGCCAACAGTCTCAGCCACTCTTCCTCTCTGAACCATGAGTGGGAATTGCTCCAAGATGTTGCAGACCTGTTCGGTTGCTGGGGCCATCCAGAGTTGGACCTCTTTGCTTCCCCGTGCAATGCTAAACTGCAAAAGTTTTGCTCGCTCATTCCAGGGCCTGGTGTTTTCTGGTGAGACACATTTTCCCTCTCTTGGACAGGGAAGTTCCTGTACGCCTTCCCTCCCTTTCCCCTCATTCAGAGAGTACTGCTCAAATTGCAGTCAGAGGGAGCCAGAATGATTCTGGTGGCTCCTCTATGGCCTCATCAGATCTGGTATCCACCTGCTCCAGCAGCTGTCTCTGGAGTCTCCAGTTCAGTTGCCACTCTCCACCCACTTGCTCTCACAAGAGCAGGGAACTCTCATCCATCCTGCTCTTCAATCTCTTCACCTGCACACATGGCTCCTGCAGTCCTAGTGGAAGAGAGACTAGGAGTGTCAAGCAGGGTGGCTGAAATACTGGTTGCAGCGAGGAAGCCTTCCACCAGGGCCACTTACGCTCTGAAATGGAAACGCTTCTGTCTGTGGGCTATGGCCCATGCTCTAAATCCCCTGGGTTGCCCAGCTAGGCACATGCTACAATATCTCCATCACCTTCTGGACTTAGGACTGAGCTATTCATCCATTAAGGTGCACATGTGTGCGGTTTCTGCATATCATGATTCTATCGGAGATAAAACACTAGCACAGTTCAATGCCTGTAAGACGCTTCTTCGAGGGGTCTTACACATCAGACCTCCCAAGAGGGACATCATTCCTCCTTGGGACCTACTTTTTATTCTGGAGAAACTCACCCTTCCTCCCTTTGAGCCAGCAGCCTCCTGCGAGCTGAGCTTCCTCTCATAGAAGACCCTCCTTTTAGTAGCCATTACCTCCGCTCAAAGGGTTTCCAAGCTCCAGGCCCTGATGTATAAGGGACCATACACAGTTTTCCACAGGGACAGGGTGACCTTGCACATGAACCCTAAGTTCATGCCGAAGGTGGTGTCTGTGCTGACTCTTAACTAGAACTTCAACCTTCCAGTTTATTATCCAAAGTTTGCTAACCAAGGTGAAGCATTGTTGTACACCTTGGATGTTCACCGCATTTTGAGGTATTACCTCCACAGGACTCGCTCCTCCAGACAGTCGGACAAGTTGTTCGTCTCATTCACCAAGCGGATGTTGGGAGCTGCTGCTGCTTCCAAACAGTCACTAGCCCATTGGCTGATGCACTGTATTTCGTTCTGCTATCAGCATCGTAACAGACCACTTCCAGGAGCAATTAGGGGCCACTCTACCAGAGCAGTGGCCTCTTCCTTTGCAGCACTCAAAAATGTCTCTTCAGCAGACATTTGTGCTGCAGCTACTTGGAGTTCAGTCCACACTTTCATTAGGCACTACAGCCTGGACATTGCATCCAGAAGGAGAACAGGTTTCGGACTAGCAGTCCTGCAGGGCCCACTCTCATAGATGCTTTTCATCAGCTGTTTTTCAGCATGTCTTCCCTCGCCCTCTATGACCTGGGCCTATCCTTGGTTACTACTTGGGACTCAGTCCTAATGGTATTACCTGCTGCAAGAGCTCCACCCTCGAAGTTAGATAGTACAGTTACGTAAGAACTTACCGTAACAGTAGATCTTCGCGAGGAGCTCTTGCAGCAGGTGGCTTTCCCACCCTCCATCCCCCAGGATAGTATTTTGTTTTTTATATCATCAGACCATGGTGGGGACTTCCTGCTCGGTTCTCCAATTTTGTTTCTAGCCAGGTCCCCGGCAGGAGACCTGAGATGGTGCCAGGGGACCGCCCCCTTTATACCATGTCTGAGGTCGGGCAGATCTGACGTCGGGGGCCGTCCCATGCCGCAGACTGTTAGCTACAAGTTTTCCATGGGGTCCTGATGTCTGACGGCTTCAGTCCTAATGGTATTACCTGCTGCAAGAGCTCCTCTCGAAGATCTACTGTTACAGTAAATTCGTAATAACTGTAATACTTTCTTTTCCCACACTGGCCGACCCGCGCACGTTGGACCTCGTGGAGAACGTTGCTTCTGTCGATGTCATCTTGGATGAGTATCTCTCACTTAAATTTATTGAATTTAACCTTAAATATTAATTTTTTTCTTGTAAAAGGTGTTAGTATATAGTTCGTGCATGTCGTCTCCGATGTCACCCGTATCGCATAAAAATAGGTGCGATTTCTGCGGGACTCAGTTCCCCCACAAGGACTGCCATTCCCTCTGCCTTTTCTGTCTGGGCCCTGACCACAAGTCCGAGGAGTGTGAGATTTGCCAGGGGTTAAACCAGACCACACAAAAATGCCAGCAGCAGTCTCTGGAAGCCCACCTTCTAAAACAAAAAATGGCTTCCATGGAGAAGGAGCTGAAGAAACTCAGGAGCTCTTCTTTTTCCCCAGAAGGCCATTGCGAGAAGGACAAGGAGAGACATTGGGACAGGGAAGAGACCCCCTTCCAAGCTGTGGGCCCCATCGAGCACCGCAGCCCAGGAGGTAACTTCCCCTCGGGGGAAGAAGCCTTCATCTATGGCTGCCTCTGTGGCTATGGAGCAGCTGTCGGCCCCCCGGTCAGGCTCGGGCCCAATGGGAACCTCTGGGGGAAAGGAGGCACCCACTCCCACTAAGCCTCTCAAGATTAAGAGGTCTAGTGGCAACAGTGGAACCGGTAACTCGAGCACCAGCCCCTCTGATGCTCGCACAGACATGGCTGATAAAACACCCATCGGCTCCTCTGATGGCTACACAGCGCCGGCCCTGACAACAGACCTGTCATTGAGGAGCAGAATCAGCTGATGTCTGAACCACAGCTGACACCAGAGTTTCCTCTGGCTTCTCCCCATCCACCGGTGGAGATGGTCCTTCTGGCCTCCCCAATCCCAGGGGACACAGCGTAGAGAGAAAGCCTGCCATCCGGGTTCATTCTGCCCCCGATGCTGGAGCTACCCACACCTGAGGTACTGCTGGACCTGAGGAAGGCCGCTCCAGTACCTCAAGACCTGTTGGCCCCTCAAGGGCCACCAGCCAGCCCAACACCATCCCCGTCAGGACCTTTAGGGCATCCACCCTGGAACCTCCATCGGGGCCTTCTGCTCCCCCATCAGGGCCTGTTCCAGAGCCTGAAGCCCCGCCATCTGGCCCGACACACAAGCCATCTGCTCCTTCATTTGGGCTGACGCTGGGCCCTTCGGGCAACCCTCCAGGTTACCCAATGCTGCATTATCCCACACCGGGGTATATGGCGCCGCAATATCCAACACCGGGGTACCCTTTGCCAGGGCTTCTGACACCAGGGTATCCATTGCCGACATTTAACTACCCTTACTACATGGGTTACCCAGGATTTGCACACCCCAGCCCACCTCCCCCACCTCAGCCTCAGGTGGAGCTTCAGACGATGCTGCGATCTTGGTGGAATGAGGCAAAATCACAGCTCAAGTCGGAGCTCGAGAAAAGGCAGCCTCCGTCTGCCCTGATGCCGGCTCCTAGGCTTCCGTCACCTAAACAAATCCTGCCATTGGGGCCCCCAGCCTTCAACATCGGGTAGGACAGTGGAACATGTCCCACCTACACCGCTTCCCACCGAACTCATGCAGCCTAGGGACCTTTACAGGCCAGTGGACATTCCACTGCTGAGACCTAGCTCACCTGATGAGAGCCCGACGTCAGGTTCAGAAAGTGACTTAACTCACTCCGGTACTGACTATGAGTCACCCACACCAGAGGACACAAAACCCAAGGAGCCGCCAAAGTCTCCATTGGAGGATCCTTCCTTTACAGAACTTCTCAGAAAGATCCAGACAGCATATGACTGGCACACTGAGGCCCAGGATCCCCAATGCCAGAGGCTGGCAAAGCATCTAGAACTATCTGATCTGTCACCTGCCCTCATCCCACCCTGGATGGGACCGCATGAGGACCTGCCTACCATAATTTGGAAGCAGCCCACCTCTCTGGCACCCGTGGCCAGAAAGACAGACAGGATATATCAGACACCCGAGGGCAAGAACCACCTGAGTGTTCACCCCAAGGCTGACTCAGTGGTCAATAGTGCTGCCCATGTTATGTCAGTCAAACCAAAACACCTTAATGCCTCTCCATCGGACAAGGAATCTAAGGTCATTGACCAGTATGGAAAGAAGATTTATTCGTCTTCCACTTTGGCTATCAGAGCCCTGAATTACGTGGCTCATATGGTAGTCTACCAAAAATCCATTTTGGGACAACTGAAGCCTAAAATCGACTGTCTCCAAGACTCCCAGTTGAAAGAAGAAATGGCGGGCATGGTCAGGTTGGCTAGATCAGCTAGCAGACACACCCTGAGGGCCATCTACGATGCTGTGGATGCATCAGCTAGGGGCACAGCCACTGCCATTAGCCTGTGGAGGCATGCATGGCTCAGGATTTCAGGTCTGGCACCAGAAGTCCAGACATCCATTCAAGACGCACCTTTCCAAGGTCCAGTCTTGTTCTGAGGGGATGTCAAAGACATCATTACAGACTTGCAGGACAAGTTCAAGGCCTTGCGCTCCATCCAGTTCATGTATAAACCCCCTCAGAAACCTAAGCAGCCATTTCAGCGGCAGCAACGTTGCCAGCAAAGGCAGCCCCAGAACTGATGTCAGAACAAAAATTGGGCCCCTTTGTCAGGCACAGCACCCCCGTCAAAATCCCATAGGGCCTCGGTAGCCATCGCCTCCACCCTCTCCACTGCCTCCTGACTCACTGGACCCCCTTCCTCCTATGGAGCAAGTCACAAAGGAACCGGTAGCAGGAAGATTTGCAAGATACCTACCGGGATGGGAGGCTATAACCACGGACTTGTGGGTACTCCAGCTGGTGGCTCAAGGCCACAAGACAGAGTTCACAGAGAAACCTCCAGAAAATCCTCTGGATCACATGTCTTAACCGCAAAGTCACATTCCCTTAGTAAGAGAGGAAATAATCTCCCTGCTAGCAAAAGCAGCAATAGAGTCAGTTCCCACAAAGCAGCAAGGGAAAGGGTTCTATTCCCACTTCTTCCTGGTGCCCAAGAAGCTGGACGATCTCAGACCCATTCTGGGCCTGAGTTCCCTGAACCTCTTTGTGGAATACAAGAGGTTCTGAATGTTGTCTCTGCCAAGCTTGATTCCTTTCTTACAGAAGGACCATTGGCTATGTGCACTGGACATGCAGGACGCCTACCTGCACATCCCAGTTTTTGCGCCGCACCACAGATTCCTCAGATTCTGTTGTCTGAGAGAGCATTTTCAGTTCAAAGCTCTTCCCTTTGGCCTTTTGTCAGCACCCAATGTTCACAAAATGCCTAGCGGTGGTAACAGCGGCCTTGCGCAGACATGGGGTACAAGTTTCTCCATACCTTGGCGATTAGCTTCTTTTGGCCCCATTGAGGGACAGTTTGGCCAGTTCCCTGGCCATTACTCTGGACCTTTTCAGAAGGTGGGCATTACTGTCAGCCATTCCAAATCCCACCTTTTTCCTACACAACTACTCCACTTTATTGGGGCAGTTTTGGATACATTCCACGGCAGAGCTTTCCTGCCACTAGACAGGATGGAAACCCTGCACAAACAGGTGCACTTTTTGGCCTCACAGAGAAGGACATCAACCAGGATGTTTCTTCGCCTTCTTGGTCTCAAGGCTGCAGCAATCCCTACGGTCCCCCTAGTCAGACTTCATATGAGAGTCACACAGTGGACTCTCAGGGTTCAATGGGACCAGAGATCCGATGTTTTGAACCACGAGATCTTGGTCTCAGACCCAATGGATTGGGATATGTTGTAGTGGCAGGACCCAGACAACCTCCTTCAGGGTGTTCTATTCCATATGGACCTTCCCTCCCAAATCCTAATGACAGACACCTCTGGATCGGAATGGGGATCCCACCTGGGTCTCACAGGACTCAGGGCTCTTGGTCCAACAGCGAACTCCCTCTCCACATCAATGTGTTGGAAATGAGGGCAGTACTGAATGCTTACAAGCTTTCCAGCATTTAATACAGCCGGGGCAGCTTATGATCCAGACAGACACACAACATGTGCGTCATCTGGTACACAAACAAACAGGGTAGAATGCGCTCATACCCCCTCTGTCGCGAAGCGATGGGAGTGTGGTACTGGGCAGTTGGTCACAGCCGTCTTCTGACAGCAGTTCATGTTCTGGGCATTCAAAATTTCCTGGTGGATATGCTCAGTCACACTCAAGCAAGAGCCCACAAGTGGGAACTGAGACTGTCAGTGGTAGATAACGTCTTCAAAAGATGGGGAAGACCAGACCTAGATCTGTTTGCATCCCCATCCAATTCAAAATTACCAGCTTTCTGCTCGCTCGCTCCAGGGCATGGTGTTTTCTGGTGAGATGCACTGTCTCTGTGTTGGAAAGGGAGGTTCATGTATGCCTTTCCTCCACTTCCACTGATGCAGAGAGTTCTTATGAAACTTCAGGAAGAAGGGGCATGAATGATTTTGATCTCTCCCTTCTGGCCCAGGCAAATTTGGTTTTCTCTGCTTCAACAGCTGTCAGTGGACCCTCCAGTTCCACTACCAATCTGCCAAGATCTATTGACACAGGAACAGGGAACCCTGGTCCATCCAGGCCTGCGGTCCCAACACCTTCATGCGTGGCACCTACTGACATAGCTGCTGTCAGCATTGAGGTCTCCCCTAGGGTAGCACAGATCCTAGTGAAGGCCAGAAAGCTGTCCACTAGGGCCACTTATGCTATGAAATGGAAGAGATTTTCAATATGGGCCACGTTTAATGAGTTAGAACCCTTTTCCTACCCAGTACCACAGGTCCTAGACTACCTCCTGTACCTCTCTGACCTGGGACTTAGTTATTCGACACTAAAGGTTCATTTGTCCGCCATTTCTGCCTACCACATCCCTGTGGGTGGCAAAACCTTGGCTCAGCTGGAAGTATCCAAGACGTTTTTGAGGGGGATCCTTCATTTGAAACCCCCAGTTAGGAGCCCTGCTCCTCCCTGGGATTTGAATTTCATTTTGGAGAAACTCACATGCCCCCATTCGAACCAGCGTCAAGCTGTGGCATATGCTGTCTTTCATGGAAAGCATTCTTTTTGGTTGCCATTACTTCGGCTAGAAGGATTTCCGAGCTTCAGGCCCAGATGTGTAAAGAGCCTTATTTGATTTTTCACAGAGACCAGGTGACTTTGGGTACAAATCCTAAGTTTCTGCCTAAGGTGGTTTTAGAATCCACCTTAAATCAGTCTCTTCAGTTGCCAGTGTATTACCCTGAGCATTCTAATCGGGGTGAAGCAATTCTGCACATGCTGGTTGTACATAGAATTCTTCGTTATTACACGACCAGGATGAAGCCAGTCCATAATACTGATCAGTTGTTTGTTTCCTTTGCACCCAAAAGAAAGGGCGCTGTGGTTTCAAAATAGCGTTTGTCCAAATGGTTGGAAAACTGTATCAACTTTTGTTATCAGAAGTATAACAAAACCCTTTCAGGGGAGGTTACAGGGCATTCAACCAGAGGCATGGCTGCTTCTACTGCTTGTTTCAGGAATGTCTCTGCCACAGATATCTGTGCAGCTGCCACTTGGAGTTCTGTCCAAACCTTCACTAGGCACAATGGTTTTGACATTGCTTCTAGGCACAGGGCAGGCTTCGGCCTAGCTGTTCTACAGGGACTCTTGTCCTAAGATCCGTGTTTACTGTTGACTTGTTCCTATCTCCCATGTCTCAGACTTGTCTGACTTTGACTGCTTGGGACACAGTTCTACCTGTTAGTACCTACTGCAAGAGCCCTCTCGAAGAAAGATAGTACAGTTACGTAAGAACCTACTGTAAAAGTAGATCTTTGAGAGAGGCTCTTGCAGTAGGTACTGCTTTCCTTCCCACCTTCCCCCTGGGTTTTCTTCTGCTCTTTCTCCTGTCATAGCTCTTTAGCTCCAGGAGTCCACTCCTTCTCCTGTCGTGCCTTTCTAGGTCTCCGGCGGGACAACTGGCAGGCAGGCGTGGGGACCGCTCCCTCACTTCCAAGTCTTTTCACATTCAAAGCTCTGATCGCTGATTATCTGTTTTAGGCGGCTATGAGCCCTTAGCTTCTGGTTCCTCCCACAAATTCTGTGTTCAGAATTTCACCCACCTCACACCCCTAGTAAGGGATACCCAGCACTTACTAGTCTATCTCCCCTAATCCTGGTCCTCATCAGTCTCTTCCATCCTACTAGCACACTCTCGCTCCCTTCTTTCACCTTTCTTATTATCTTTCCCCTTTCTCCTTACTTATTATCAAAAAGGTACTAGCTTCTACTTAGTGGAGACAGCCTAGGATTGTCGTCTCTTCTGTCTCCTGTGAACTTTTTTTGAATTGTAATTGCATGGAACTATGTTAGAACTGTATGTATAGGCCTATATTGACCTACACCTGTACAATGTTTCTGCATTGTTGGCTACCGCATCTGTGACTATGTATTGTATTGTATTTGTGTCCAGGACCACTTTGAAAATGAGCTTGCTCAATGGTGTTTATGCCTGGTTAAATAAAGTTGATTGATTGATTGATTGATATAGCGGCATGAGGGGCGGTCCCCCGCCATACACTGCTAGCTAAATGTTTTCCATGTGGTCCAAGTGCCTGGCGGCTCAGTCCTACCTGTTAGTACCTACTGCAAGAGCCTCTCTCGAAGATCTACTGTTATGGTAAATGTTTACGTAACTGTACTATCTTCGAGGATATCTCTTTCATCATGCCACACCTATGGAACTATAAGATGCCAGGCACTAGGACCACGCAGAAACTTTTTCCAAGCAGTCCACCAGGGGACACCCACAACAACATCAGATGTCGACTCTCCCATCTAAACATGGGCAGCCCATCCCTCCTCAGTTCTTTTCCCACCCTCAACCGTTCTCCTTGGACCATGCATGGAAACGACACTGTTATAGCCGCTGATTTCTAAACTTATTTCTCACCGTAGTCACACTATCATTTTTTCACATGATCTTCGATGGCACGTGTGTCAACTAAAGAGTCATTGAAACTGTTCTGCAATTGCGAGTGTGGCAAGAAAATGTATTCTGGAGACTCGCATGATGTCTGACATGTGTTGCCTAGGTCCGGACCACAATATTCAGGCATGCCAGATCTGCAAGGGATTAAGCCGTCCCAGCGATGCTGAGGGTTGAAGTGCTGGACGCCACACCTAATGCCATGCCGATGACCCAGGGTCTGGAGTGACCTCGGGTGTCAGAGGGTCAGCCAGGGGAAGGAGGACTGAGTGTCCCAGGGACTGCTGTCCTCCTTCTCCGGGGAGGGTGGGGAGGGACAACCATGGCTGCGCTGGCTCTTGGTGGCAGCTGACACATGTGGCGGTTCACTGTGGGGTCAGCACGGGATGGTGTCGGATATGCAGTGTGCATAAGCATGCATGGCAGCATCATTGATGCCACTGCATGCCCGTGCCATGGGATGGGAAACCAGTACATGGACAAATCCTCTGGCAAATTCTTGTTTCTTCCTGGTCCCGAAGAAAATGGGAGACTTTCGTCCAATTCTGGACCTGAGCCAGCTCAACCTCTCAGTAAAATACCATAGGTTTTGGATTGTCACTCTGGCAGGCCTCTTCCCCCTACTCCAGCAAGGGGACTGGCTGTGGTCCCTAGATATGCTGGACCCCTACATGCATATCAAGGTCCTGAAGTCTCACAGAAAGTTTCTGCACTGCATGCTAGATGAAGTCCAGTCCCATCGGTGCCACACCACTCTGACTCCAGATGCTCCTCCCGGATTCTGACTCCCAGCTTCTGTAGTGGTAGGGTAAATACCTGCCATGAAGCAGCCAGCGAGAGGAATGGAGGAGGGGATTGAGCACAGGCACTGGGAGTGGTGCAGTGCCGAGGGTCCAGACAGATGGGGGGAACCATAGGCAACTCCCCCCAGCCGAGGAGGGAATAAATAAAGAAAAAAAAAAAGATCTGCAAGGGATTCAACACAGCCACCTAGTGACAGAAAAGACATCCTAGAAAAGCACCTGTTAGAGCAGCAGGTAGCCTGAATGGGGAAGGAGTTCCAGCAAAAGAGTTCTGCTGCATCGCTGGTGTACTCCTCAGAATTCAAATCCTCGAAATCCCGGCATAAAACATTTGGGTCACACAAGCACTGGTAGAGGAAAAGAGAGAGTGAAGGATCACTCTCGATCACCCCACCATGTGGTGCCAACCACCTTTGCACCTTTGACCGATTACATGGAAAGTCCCTTTGAGAGGACTAGTTCCACACTTTCCACCTGCAGTGAGGACTCAATGGTTTACACCACTAGGTCCCTTCCTGGGGACCCCTGTTTTATAACCATGATGCAGCAACTTCAAGCTGCCATAGGGTTTGATTTGGAGGAGCAGGATATAACCAGAAAGAACCTGACAGACTTCTTGGAGCTACCTGCCTCCCCCCATTGTAATTCCACCCTTCCTCCTTGCCCTGGAGGATGCCTCCTTTGCTGCCTGGCACAGGCCTAATGTAATTCCTGCCATACCTAGAAAGGCAGATAAAATGTACATGGCCCCCTCAGGTAGGCCTTTTTTTGCAGGTCAACTGAAAGCTGACTCTGTGGTCATCAGGGCTGCCCATGACAGATCAAAGGCACCAAAACATTCCAGACAAGGAGTCCAGGAGACTAGGGGTCATGGGCAAAAAGACCTATGCCTCTGCCTCTTTGGATCTAAGAATTGCAAATTATCAGGCCCATATGGTAAAATACCAAAACACACTCTGGAGGAAAGCTAAAGCAGCTGCCCAAGCTCTTCCAGAAGGTGCACCAAAGCAAGAACTCCTTATTTATTTATTAAAACGTTTAACCAGGAAGTACATACTGAGCTGAAAACATCTGGTTTCTAGATGTGTACTGGGGGAGAGGGGAATAGGAGATAGCTAACAATAAAAATATCAAGGTAAAATACAATAATACAGTTTACAAGCAGAAACATAAATATTATAGGCAGAATAATAAATGACGGCATCTAGAAAATAACACGCATTCTTTTTTTTTTTTTAATTGTTAAAGTTTTTATTTTGTATATAAAGTAATACAAATTACAATATACTTTTTCCAGGTACATTTGATGGCATACAGATGTCATAGAAATAAAAATCATTGCCACAGTTCAATATTCCATAAAACAATATTTTCCTCGTGTACATTTGATATGAAACATTAAGGTGTTGAAAGAAGGAGGAGGAGACGAGAGATAGGAGCCCAAAAAAGAAGCAAAGAGGTAGTAAAATAGATGACATAAATGGGTGGACGTGTCCCCCACTCCCAGCGCTATAAAAGGGGGAAGTCCCACATCCAATGCCCTCATTCTACCCCTCTTTATGGTACAAAATCTGGATAACGGTCTAACTAATATTGGGTCCATTTACTCCACCTTTTATCAAAGGTTGTAGTCTGAGTTTTTAATTTGGCTAAAATCCGTTCCAGATTGTATACTTCATAAGCCAGTTTTCTCCAGGTCTCTTTAATTGGGGGTGGTGAAAGCCAAAGTTTGGTAATTACCTTCTTTGCTATTACTATTGAGTGCTATATAAGCCTATACAATACCTTGCTCATTTTGATCCCGGTCGGGGGAACCGCTGTAAGAATGAAGGTAGGCGTGAGCAATTCAAGGGTTTCGAATATATCCATCAGTTCCACTGTCACTTCTCGCCAGTACCTTTGTAGGTGCGGGCAGGACCATATTATGTGTTCAGTACCCACCCACATCTGTCCACATCCCCTCCAGCACCCACCATGTTCATGTCCCTTGAATTTGGCAGTGATTTCTGGGGTTCGAAAGTAACAGACTCTGGACTTCCAAGCATATTCTCTCCAATATGTAGTGGAAAAAATTTTTGAGGAGGGGAGAGCAGATAGTTGCCACAATTCTTTATCCAGCTTTCCACCCAACTCCTTGGACCATTTAATTCTGACATAGTCTAAGTTATCAGGAGAGTATGCTCGAAATGCTTGATATAGGTTGCTGATGATATGGTCTTGGGTATTCTCTCTTAGATGAAAGATAATAGGAGGGCTTTAAGCCCGAGGTTCGATGGGTGGAGCAACAACATCACTCCCTCATTGACCTTAAAAGGTCACAACATCCTGGGCCTCGCAAGGATTCTTTTTCGTTGGCTGCCGGAGTCGCTGCTCTCCGACCCATCTCTCCAGATTTCTGCCTTTCCCGCACTCTGGCGTTGCCTTAGGCTGCCCATTTGTCTCTATCTGTGATGCGCATTCAGTTTTCATATCGGCGGCTGCCTCCGGCTGCCGGTTTGTTTCTCTTATTTTCCCTGATCTTTCTGTACTGCTGCTCTTTACGGCTTCCCTCCCACTGGCTCTCACCTCCCTCACCCGTGCCTTCGCTGCCTTTGCTCATTCGTTCTTCCCAGTCTACGCTGAGGTCCCCTGGTCCCGTCTTTCGCTCCTTCTCCCATTTGTTTTCTGGATTGTAATTTGTCCCTGCAGCTTTCTCCAGGGTGGCCCCCCCTTTTGGGATGCCTCTTCGTCCCGCGGCACCTGCTCGCTTTTCCGGCTCCTCTGATTGTTCCTCTCTGCTTCTCCTCCTTGTCAGCTGGCATCATTTGCTATTTTATCATGCCGCCTCACCGCCATGGCGGTCCTCCAGCTGCTTCAGCACCATGCAACACTCTGTCACTTACTCAGGACTCAAACGTTTGGTCGGGTTGATCCTGGCCGTGTACTCCTAGTTCCACGAACCTACTGCTCAGCTCAATTTCGTAAGTGTTCTCCTGCTGCTCTGTGGCATTATTAATTTTTATTTTTCTCTCTCGTTCTTTACCCCACATTTCAAGGTAGCATTTTTAGCCACTGGACGTGCTCAGCGATCAAACCAAGTACTAGCAGGACGTAATGGCGCTTTCTCGTCCTAGTTCAACTGTTGTCTACGACTCCTTCTTTCTACGGCCATCTGATTCTGACGACCATACAGTATGTTTGCATTCTACCAGTCAAAACTCTTGCAGGCTCCTCTCTGCCATTGTTTGGCTACACGCTGGCTGCGTTTTCTGTTTGTACAACTGCATTTTGCTTTTTGTATTGCTGCTGCCTACCTTTATCACTCTTTTATCACGCTGGGACCTCTGAGTGTAAGTCTGTTTTCAGGGTCCTCCTGCATGTTACGGCTGCTACTAAAACATTGCCTACCAACTATTGTGATAGCTGTTTAGTGCCTCAGTTGTACCATTCGCCACTGCTCTGTTCTATGCCTGGACTTCATCTTCCTTTTTCTTAACCTATGCCCTTTTCGGGGACAGTCTGGGATTGTTTCTACTATATTGTTCCAGGGCTTCCCTCTTTCATTGCACCTAGCACTCTCCGTTCCACTCTACCTCTCCTCACCCTGCTCATCCATTCCATTCCCTACCATCCTACGTCCTTTCCTGCCTCGCTTTCCAGTACCTGCCTTCCTGACGTCAATCCATCATCGTACTTCCTCCATTCCTCTGTTACCTTCCTCAGCTGCATTTGATTTCTTTTTTGGGCATAACTATCCTTCCTCATGTCCCACCTCATCAATCCATGGCTGGGTCCTATGCTACCCCATTGACCTCCGTCCGTCCTTTGTCCTTTCATCCCTCGCTTTCCATACCAGCCTCCATGGCTTCATTCCCTCATTGTACCTCATTTGTTTCCTAATTTACCTTCCTCTTCCTAGCGCCTTATCTAATACCAGCCATCATGGATTCGCTCCACTCTTAGCTTCACTCCTAATCATACATCGTCCAATTTTGCTCACTCCTCCTCTTACCTTGTCCAGTTTTGTTCCTCCATCACTCACCCTGAGTTGTCTCTGGTTCCAGATCTCCCTTCTTGGCCTCGGAGTCTCCATCCTTTTGAGGAGCCTACTTCCTTTCGCTTCCTTTGTACAAGTTCCTTTTCAAGTTCATTCCTGTCTCCTCTTCCGATTCTGTACCTGACATCCAAGATTCACTCCACTCGTGGCCTGCTATTGATATTCTTTTTGGGTATACCTACCATAACTCCTATGCCACCTATCAACCGTGGCCATCATGCTGCATGTATCAAGTTTATAACTCCAGTCATATCGAGTTCATAAATCCAGTCATTATTCACTCAGCATTACCTCAAGGTTTATCGCTTACTGACTTGTACCGGCTGGGTCCTATGCTACCCATTGACCTTCCTATCATCCGTCATGGCCTTACATCAAGGTTTATCTATTTACATCGCTTACTCGAACATTCCTATCATTGAATCCTATGCTACCTCACTGACTACAACCTCAGGGTCTAATTCTACTTGTTCATATCACATAATCAAGCATGCCTATTCAACCTCAGCATCAGCTCACTCGCATTGCTCACTCAAGCCTGTCTGCATTGTCCTCGGTCTTCTCATCAGCACATCTGGATTCTCCTTTTGCGCACATCTGGATACCTCTTGCTCACCTGACTCCTACATGGATTTACTCCCTCTCATCGTCAAAGAAAGTATTCATTGTTGCCTTATGTTCCTTCTGCGATCTGCGTGCAGCTTCGTGTTCCCTCTTCGATCTGTGCTCTCTTTTGGGAATTTCACTATTTCATAATCATCCTCACTACTCGCATTCCTCTTGTTACCAAACCCTTCTTTTAACGACATACTTCCTCAAATCAAACGTCGTCGTCAGCCTGGAGGGAAGGTGACCTAGGCCTTGGATCCCCAGAGTTTTCCTCCTCAAAAGGTTTTTTTCCTCTCCTCCTTGCCAGTGGTCATAATATTAGAGTTCGTGCTTTCTTAGGTTAGTTAGTTAGGTTCCGCTTTTGGATGGAGGCGGATGGTGGCTCCGGCTTTCCCCTCTCTCATTAGGAAGTCAGCCGTTATCATCTTCCCAGAATCCATTCATTCATCATCCTCACCTCTTTGATGCTCGACACCTTTAGGTATTCTTTTTGGGCTTCTTCCTAACATACCTTTAGCCGATGCCATCATTCCCGGCACCTGTAGGGGGAAACCCTCCTCTAGGGTTTCTTGCGTCATACCCCTACAGGGTGGTATATCCCACGGATAGAGAGGCGGAAAGCCACAAAGCAAATCAAGTTACACAAACATCATCTCATTATCTTATCCAGTTGTGTAAGCACATCGAATGGGAGGGCTTTAAGCCTGAGGTTCGATGGGCGGAACAACAACGTCACTCACCCATCGACCTTAAAAGGTCACAACATCCTGCGCCTCTCCAGGATTCTTTTTCATTGCCCACCATCCACCCTTCCTCCTCCAGCAGCTCTTCTCTGTTAGCCGAGGGCTTCTTCCTAACCTACCTTTAGCCGACGCCATCATTCCCGGCACCTGTAAGGGGGGAACCCTCCTCTAGGGTTCCTTGTGACGTACCCCTACAGGGTGGTATATCCCATGGATAGAGAGGCGGAAAGCCACAAAGGAAATCAAGTTACACAAGCATCATCTCATTAGCTTATTCAGTTTCGAAAGCACATCAGACCTTTTGTATCAAGACTGAAGGGGATTCTGAAATCTTAGACAAAGTCTCCTCATATGGAAGGAGTGAGTTTTTCAGAGTAAGATACAGTGGGTATTGATCTGAGGGAAGCTTGTAGGTGGCCTGTAGATAAGTGAAGGAGCATATGCCTAAGGGTCCTACTATTTGGAACGTGAAGTGGAGGTGATATGGTTTCCATGCCCGGAAGGAGGTGACCAATTGAGGGGGGTATGAGGCGGTATCGTATGCTAAGGCTCAAAGATAGATCCTTTCAGACAGGGGGATAAGATGGTGTAGTATATGAACCCATTGCCTGAAAAATTCAGCTGGGAAATTAGGGAAACGTCTCAAGGGAAGGCAAGCCGGTGGGTTCCCAAGGGCGTATGGCTAAGGGTGACCTCAATGTCTTTCCAATGAAGGAGGTGGTGATGACACCCCTGCTGAAGAAAGCTTCTCTGGACCCAGACTGCCTTGCCAACTACAGACCTATCTCTAACCTTCTCTTTGTTGGGAAGGTGATTGAGAAAGTAGTGGCCATACAGTTGGGGAACCATTTGACCATCCATAGCATTTACAAACCTCTCCAATCTGGTTTTCGTAAGAGGCATAGTACCAGAACTGCGTTGGTTTGGGTGCTCAATGATCTCCTGATGGCAAGAGATCAGAAAAGTTGCTCCATCTTGGTACTTCTAGATCTCTCCTTGGCATTTGACACCGTGGACCATGGGGTGCTGCTTGAGTGCCTGAGGTTCATCTGTGGCCTGTCTGGTACAGTCCTCAGGTGGTTTAAGTCCTTCTTCACTGGCAGAACTCAGAGGGCGGTGTCAGGGATTTATTTCTCTCTGTCATGTGGGGTTTCTCAAGGCTCGGTGCTGTCCCCCATGTTGTTTGTGGTATACATGCTGCCCCTCGGAGACATCGTAAGATGGTATGGGCTGAGGTTTCACTGCTATGCTGGTGATACCCAGCTCTACCCGTCTTTTGTACCTGACCAGGATAGTGCACTCTCAGTATTTAATAACTGCCTCGCTGAAGTCCAGGACTGGATGAATTCCAGCTGGCTGAAGTTGAACTCAGGTAAGACGGAGTTGATGGTCGTGGATCCAAGTCGCTGGACAGGGGAGTTGGGGGCTGGTCAGCCCACGGGGCTTTTCTTGGGGGGATCCCAGTTTCTTGCCTCCGAATGGGTGCGGGACCTGGGGGTGGCGCTTGACGATGGGCTGACACTTCGATCTCAGGTGTTGGCAGTCATCAAGTCATCCTTTTACCACCTGAGGAACATCGCTAGGGTCAAGCACCTTGTTCCGTCCAGTGATCTTTCCACACTGGTCCATGCCTTTGTGAACTTTACCTTGATTATTGCAACTCCCTTTACCTAGGACTACCGGGGGTTGATATCCACCGCATGCAGCTGGTGCAGGACGCAGCAACCCAGTTGTTGATGGGGACTTCACGGTCATGTCATATCACACTGGTGCTGCGTGAACTGCACTGGCTGGTGATTCAGTGGCGGATCACCTTCAAAGTCATACTTCTGACTTATAAAGCACTACATAGACTTGGCCCAGACTACTTGAAAGAGCTTCTGTCCCCCTTCCCGCCCTGAGTGATCACTCCGCTCGGCTGATGAGGGGTTGCTAAAGATTCCAAGGGTGTTTTTAAAATCTTCAGGGGCCTGTGCATTCATATATGTGGTCCCAGCCCTTTGGAATTCTCTACCCCATCAACTACGTGAGTGTCTGACCATGGGAGGTTTCAAGCAGGCACTAAAAACATTTCTATGGTGCCAAGCATTTGCTGCCTAATTTGTTGGATTTTATTGTTTATCTGTTTTATAGTGTTTTGACATTTTATTCTGCCTTAGTCATGCTTTTATGTAAAGCACCTCAATGCTTTGAAAGGCGCTAAATAAATAAAGCTTTATTATTTATTATTATTAATGAGCCCGGTATTCAGTTGCCATATGATATGAGGCAGTGCGAACTTGGGTCGCCTGCGCATATCTTTTCATGTTGGGTAGGTTGAGCCCCCTTGGGCTCTGTATAGTTGCAATGAAGTGTACTTTATTTGTGGCAGGTTACTACCCCAAATAAACCTAGAAATTAACTTGTCCCAGGCTCGGAAATATGTGTTTAAGGGGAAAATGGGTAGCGTCTGCATGAAGAAGAGAAGGCGGGGGAATATGTTTTGCTGTATAGTTTTAATTTGACTTAATAGTCCTAGGGGTAGTTGCATCCAGTGGGCTAGATCAGTGATGATCTGTTTTGTGAGGGGTTCTAAATTCACCAGCTCCAGATGTATCAGTTTAGAGGGTATCTTAATCCCCAGGTAACGCATTTCCATTTTATTCCAGTGGAACTGGAAGTGCGTCTTTAGTGCCTGAGAGGGGTTAAAAGAGTATTTGAGAATTTCTGTTTTAGAGCTGTTCACTCTATACCCTACCAGGTGTCCAAAAGCTTCAAGCTGCTCCCATACCACTGGAATAGAAGATTCCGGTGAGGTGAGAGTTAATAGGATGTCATCTGCAAAGAGCATGGCTTAATAAGAATGTCCTTCCATAGGGATACACTCAACGTTTATTTGTGCTCCTATATTCACAACTAGGGGTTCTAGGTAAAGGGCGAATAATAGAGGGGATAGTGAACACCCCTGCCGTCTGCCCCTGGACAAAGGGAATGACGCTGAAAGTGCTCCATCCAATTTAAGGTATGCGATAGGTGTCTGGTACATAGCTTTAATTTGCGATATAAACTTGTTTGGGAAGGCAAAACTCTGTAGAGTGGCCCACAAGAAAGGCCAAGACACTTTATCAAAAGCCTTCTCGGCATCTAGTCCAAGAAGAACTAATGGAATCTGCCTTTGTGAGGCATATTCTGTGATAAGCAGGACCCGATTAACCGCGTCATGTGCTTGACATTTTCTGATGAAGCCCACTTGGTCTCCATCAATAAGCTGAGGAAGGAGTATGTCCATCCTGTGTGCGAGTATGGACATAAAAAGTTTATAGTCGCAATTAAGCTTCGAAATTGGGCAGTATGATGCCATTAGTAGCGGGTCTTTTCTAGGTTTAGGGATGGCCGCTTTTTCTACATATGTCCAGCAGGGTGGGGGAGGTTTCCCATCCTGTAGGTCTGTAAGGGCTTTGGTTAGAGCTGGGATAATTGCCAGTTTGAATTTCCTGTAAAATTCTGCAGGATAGCCTTCTGGGCCTGGAGCCTTAAGAGATTTTGTTAACTTAAGTGTGTTCAAAACCTCCTTGGTTATGATGGGTCGAAGTAAACTCTTAGCTTGAGATGGGGGACAGTTTTGCTAGTGAGACATTCTGCAAGTACGTTTTCAGTTGTTGAGCGGATGGGTGGATATCGTCCGGGTATAGGGACTTATAAAAATCCGCCATAGCTCCCCTGATGTCCTTTGGATGAGGAAGGAGGTGATCATCTCTAGGGTCTTGCAGTCATAACTGTGGTGTGGGCTTTCACCCCCCTCAGTCTTCTGGCCAGATTCCTAGCTCCTCGGGTTCCCCTCATGACAATTAAGTTTTAAATATAGTAGTTGTTCTATTTTCTGGCCTAATAATTTCTGTAGCTTTTGTTTTGTTATCTGCAGCTGGGGTTTAACTGTTGTTTCTCCTTGGAATACCAGGGCTCAGGGAGTGGTGTGGGGCCAGAGGGTATGGGTTGATGGGGGATTGGGGGGAGACCTGGGAGGATAAGGGGCTATATGCTAGAGATAGGCTCCATCTCAGTTTGGAAGGGAAGGAAATCCTTAAGTTGAAAATAGAGGGGTTCGTTGATGAAAGGTGGGGTTTAAACTTGTGAAGGGGGGAGGGATGGGAGAAAAGGCTGTCGAGGGGGGTCCGATAAAGGAGGGAATCTGTCTCCACCCCCCTGGGGAGCTGGAGGAATGCGGGAAAAGGCCGACTGGTAAGGTGCTGACTGGGGGGGGGAGTCGGAATCCCCATGGGAACACGAGCAAGTAGAAGACTTGGTTTGCTGGCCAAGGCACCTAGCTTCACCTGAGCTCTTTCCTTCTAAGACTGCTTGAAAGGCAGAGTAGAGAAACTTACCAGAGCAAGGGAGAAGGATTAAGACTTAGTTTGGCTAAGCAGATTTACTGTGTGGTGGTGTTTTTATTTTTTACTCACAGGGATTGCTACTGTTTGTTGCTAACATTTCATTGCTTTATTTTTCTCTGATTCAAATTGTTGTTGCTGGTATACCTTCTTCTGCATTATTACAAGGTGTGCCTACAGGTGTGTGCTAACAGATTACTGCTGTAATCTTCTGATTCAAATTGTCTCTTTGCAAGGTATATCTTCTGTTACTGCTTTATTTTTCTCTGGAGCAAAGTGTTTCTTACAGGGTATATCTTCTCTGAAATTATTACAGGTGGTGCTTTACAGGTTTTACAGTTTTATCTAACATTAGGATAAGCTTTCAGGGTTACTGCATTTGTTGTTGACTGATTGTTTCTGCTCTTACCTCCTTGTTCTTTCGTCCAGTGGTTCTTCTTTTTAGGCAGGGAAGGGCCCAGCCACCACCCCATCCCCAACCACCCCACGCTACACTCCTTTTATAGGGTACCACAGTTGTGACATTTCCTGTGGCAGAGCAGGAAGGGCGGATCAGTGGGGCCTCCACAAAATGATCTCATTTACAGGGGCACTAGTAATTTAACTTGTTATAACAAGTTAAACAAAGCACAATTAAACCATTACTTGCATTTTTTCCTTTTTTTTCCTTCTAATTACTCTGACTAGGTTACAAACCCAGCAACTTATTTGGAATGGATTTCATTAACTGCAGGTACTTGGAACAATTTTCAGAAGGACAGTCTTACAGGATTTAGGACACTGTCTACATGTTGAGCCTTTGGAGATCTTAGGTCTCAGCTCCGGGCAGCATGGGAGATTGCACGCCTCAAATTTCATACTGAAGAGGAAATACATTATAAGAACCACCCGCCATTTCCCCAGCATCCAACAGAAAACCTCAACCGCAGAGGGTAGTTGGTCCAGGAGGTTGGCAGGTGGTTAGGAGGAGCAAATCAGGTGCCCCATCACACTCTGCTCTCCAACACATTACCTCCAAAAACCATATAAACACTACAAACAGGTATCTGCCTCCATCTCTGAAATCAAATAAAGAGGCAGAAGACACTGCAGAGCAGGACACTGCGGCACAGGAGCTAGCACAACAATACTGCCCCAAATCAGGAACCAAAACTAAACAAGCACAAAGGAAATCAAAAAACTCTGATCATAGGAGACTCCATGATTCGGGAGTTGATACCCATCTCCAGCCAGGGGTGATGGTCAGATGTCTCCCAGGTACATCAGCATGGAAGACACTGACCGCATTACTAAATTGTTCACAAAGCAGGAGAAAGCATTGATGTCCCGTACACATAGGGACTAATGATCTAGCCAGCCGGTCAGTTGTGGAGACCAAGGAACACCTGACTAAGCTGGGTGACAAACTATCATCTATTTCATCCAGCATCTCCTTCTCTGAGATCCTGCCAGTCTGGGAGAAGGGCAGATGGACGGAAGGTCAGAGAAGGGAGATAGGGGAGCTAAACACAGTGGCTCAAGGACTGGTGCCAGGAAAAGGACACAGATTTGTGGGAACTGGCAACAGTTCTGGGAGCCAAATTCTTTAAATTTGATGGACTGCATCTGACTAAAGAGGAGTCAGTGCATTGGGGCAGAAGTTTGACATCTTTGCAGAATATTTAACTATGCAAATGGGAGAGGGTGCAGCACCCCATCGTCGAATGAAGAACACCCTCCCCTCAGCTAGTGGTCAAACAGGAATTCAGCGTGTTTGCCGTTCATTTGCATCACCAGGTAAAAAAAGGTTTGTCTCCCATACGATGCACAGGGGTAATGCCAAACTTCACCCAACAACTAACACACCAAAATCTGGCCAATGGAAAATCATGTACACAAATGCTCACAGCCTGGGAAATAAGATCCCAGACCTGCAGGCAATAATGTCAGAGGCTAAACTGGACATAGTAGCAATTAGTGAGACGTGGTTTACCAGTAACCACCTGCAGAGACTTCAGTACCTGGCTATGTATTGTTCAGAAGAGACCGAGGTGCAAAGGAGGGAGGAGTGGCCTGTATGTTAATGAAAATATCAAAGCTACAGAAATTCAGAATACACATAAGGAGCCAGAAGAACTGTGGGTCACCCTGGAAACAGGAAATGGGACAGCCATAAGAACTGGGGTTGTCTACAGGCCCCCAGACCAGAGGGAGGACATAGACACATTACTGTTAGAAGATATACAAAACATGACAGCTAAAGGAGGTTCTGATAATGGAGACTTCAACATGCCAGATACAGATTGGTCAATACCAGCAGGAACATCTGCCAGAACTAGACTCATAGTGGATTCCCTGCAGGGGGAGGGCCTCAAACAACTGGTACAGCAACCCACAAGAGACAGGGCTATCCTAGATCTAGTACTGACTAACAAAGAAGGGATCACAGATCTCCAGGTAGAAGGTCACCTGGGGGCCAGTGACCATCACATGGTATGGTTCAATTTGGCTACTACATCTAAATCATCCCATTCCAAGGCAAAAATATGGGACTTCAGAGGAGCTGACTTTGATAAGATGGCCAACAGAGTTAAGCTAGCTCCTGGCAAAAAGAAACACAGGTGAGGGGTACAGGCAAAGTGGGCAAGCATTAAGGATACAATACTTGAAGCAACATCCCATTGTGTTAGACAGAAAGGAAGTGCAAAGAAGAAGGAAACCACTTTGGTTCTCAAATACAGTAGCAGAAAAGGTCAGAGCCAAAAGGCTGGCCTTCAGGAAATATAAGGAACACAGCGGGATGAAGATAGGAGGCATACCAAACTGCCCTAAGGGAAGCAGGTAAGGCATAAGGCAGGCAAAGTCCCAAACTGAGGAAACACTAGCACGAACAGTAAAAGAAGGTGCAAGACTTTCTATAGATACATTAGTGAAGGAGAAAGTCCAGGGGGTGTGCTAAGCTAATGGAGAAAAGGAAGCATGTGAGGAGGAGGACCCTGTAAAGGCATCTATCCTAAATAGATACTTTGCTCAGTATTTACTGAAGAGAAGGTAGGGCAGGGCCCACAGCTCAGCATCATGGACACAGGGGAGGGAGGTGAGCTACTCCCCTTCAAAAGAAAGGGTCCTACAAGAGCTTGCAAGCTCAGGGTGGATAAGGCAATGGGACCTGATGGCATACATCCCAGGGTACTTAAGGAGCTAAAGGAGGAACTAGCAGAGTCATTAGCAGAATTGTTTAGTGAGTCTCTGAGCACAGGAGAGGTCCCAGAAGACTGGAGAAGGGCTCATGTGATCCCGCTCCACAAGAGTGGTAGCAGGGAGGAGGTGGGGAACTACAGACCGGTCAGTCTTACCTCAGTAGTGGGCAAGATTATGGAGGCACTTCTTAAGGAAAGGATAGTGCAACACCTGGAATCCATAGGGGCACAGGATCCAAGACAGCATGGGTTTACAAAAGGAAGGTCCTGTCAAACTAATCTCATAGATTTCTTTGACTGGGTAACCAGAGTGGTGGACCAAGGGGGAGCAGTTGATGTCGCCTACCTTGACTTCAGCAAAGCTTTTGACACTGTTCCACAGAAGATTGATAAATAAGCTAGGTAGGCTCGGGTGGGTCAGAACTTGGTCAACTGGGTGGCAAACTGGTTGACTGGCAGAAAACAGAAGTGGTGGTAAATGGTATACAGTCAGAAGAGATGCAAGTCATAAGTGGGGTACCTCAGGGATCAGTCCTGGGGCCAGTCCTATTCAACATCTTCATTAGTGACCTACTTAGATGGACTAGAGGGTAAGGCTTGTCTGTTTGCAGATGACACCAAGATCTGCAACAGAGTAGATGATCAGATGGAGTGGGCAGAATGAGAAGAGATCTGGATAAACTAGCAAAATGGTCAGAAGAGTGGCAACTGGATTTAATGCAAAGAGTGCAAAATCATGCACATAGGAAGAGAAACCTGAAGCCACTTATAGGCTGGGAGGAGTTGCTAGCAGTCACAAAGGAAGAAAGAGACTTGGGCATCATCATCACTGATGACCTAAAATCATCAAGCAGACCTCTAAAGCAGTAGGTAAGGCTAGGGGGTGTTAGGGTGTATTAGTAGGGGTATCACAAATCGTAAGAGGTAATAATTCCTCTGTACAAGACATTGGTTAGGCCCCATCTGGAGTACTACGTGCAGTGTGGAGCCACACCTTCAAAGGACATTAACCAAATTGAGGCAGTCCAGAGAAGGGCAACCAAAATGGTGCAGGGACTGCATCAGAAGACATATGAGGACAGATTAATGGAGCTCAATATGTATACCCTAGAGCAAAGGAGGAGAGGGTGATATGATCGAGACATTTAAACACCTTAAGGGCATAAGCAAGGTGAAGGAGTCTAACATGTTTAAATATAAGAAAAATAGCAGGACAAGAGGACACAGCATGAGAATAGAGGGAGGCCGATTAAGGGGAATGTGAGAAATTCTTTTTCACAGAAAGGGTGGTAGATGCATGGAATAGCTTACCACAAGAAGTGGTGGCTATGAATACAGTGCAGGGCTTCAAACAGGCATGGGATAGGCATAAGGGAGCAATACAAATGACTATGAATAGATAGGTCACTGACAGAGCAAGGCCGATGGCACATTTATAAGGTAGAAAAGAAATGGGCAGACTGGATGGGCCTTCGGTCCTTATCTGCCGTCAACTTCTATGTTTCTATGTTTCTAAATGGAGAGTATACGGAAAGGGTGGAAGGTAGTCCTGCTAAATGCCAGGAGCTTGGGCAATAAAATGCCTGAGCTCCAGGTGATGCTAACTGAGGGAGAGGTGGATGTGGCAGCAGTCACTGAGACCTGGGCCACCGCAGGGCATGACTGGGACCTGAACCTGGAGGGTTACACCATGTTCATGAAGGACAGGGGGGAGGGAAGGGGAAGAGGGGTAGCAGTAATAGTCAAAAACTGCAATGGCATAGGAGGAGTGGAGGAGGCAGAGGGAACTGTGAAGGCAATTTGGGTCACCTTGATAACAAGGGGGGGCAAGAGAGTAAAAATAGAAGCGGTGTATAGACCGCCCACGCTGGCGGAGGAGTTGGAGGAGAGTCTGGTGGCAGATGTGGGGAGATACTGCAGTTTGGGCAGGGGAAGGGTGGTGGTGTTGGGGGACTTAAACATGCCAGGAACAGACTAGGAGACTATGACATCCTCAGTGGCCAGGGAACAGAGGTTGTTGGATGTCTTTCAGGATGCATTCCTAACTCAGCAGGTGGGGGAACCGACCAGGGAGGCGCGGATACTGGATGTGGTCCTGGAAGACAGTGACCAGATTGGGGGCCTGGAGGTGAGGGACTCGTTGGGCGGGGCGACCATGCCACAGTCCGGTTCTGCCTGGACCTAGGAGGGTAGAAGGCTGCTGCTGATGGAGGTAATTGACTTCAGAGGGGCAGTTCAAGGAAATGGGAAGGATCCTTAGAAGCATTTGGATGGGATTGGGCCAGACATGGACGCTGACAGTGGTGGGAAATCATCGGGGGTGCAGGATGCTACCAGCACCTGTACAAAGTAGGAACAAAAATACGGTGAGGCCCGTAAGCCCTGCTGGTGGACCAGGGAGGTTCAGGAGGTGGTGAGGGAAAGAAGGTGGCTTATAGGCATTTCAAGGTGCTCAAGGGTGAAAGGTTGAGGGGAGTCGAGCTGATGGCCAGAAGGGCCACTAAGGTGGTGAGTGAGGGCGGCTAAGGCAGGAAGGAGCAGAACCTGGCCAGGGAAATTGAGAGGGAACAAGGGTTCTTTAGATACATTGAGAAATGCGGAGGGTGAAGGGCAGATTAGCAGGATTAAAACAGGGAGGGATGGGCACAAGACCGGGGAGCAGGCTGAGGTACCCTAAATAGTGCCCGCCTCAGTTTTCACGAAGGAAAATGGGTGCTGCATCGCCATGGGGAGATGGTGAAACTGAGGAGGGGACCCTTACCAATCGGTGGGTCTGGGAGGGGCCATCACTGGCAGGAGGGAAGGCAAAGCAGGGGATGAGGTAGAGGAGGTGGAAATCATGGCAGAGAGCGTGAGGGAAGCCCTCAGGTCCCTTAAGACAGAGAAAGCACTGGGGCCGGATAAATTACATCCCAGAGTGCTGAAGGAACTGGCGGATGTCCTGGCAAAACCCCTGGCGGAGCTTTTCAGCATCTCTCTGAGGACAGGGTGGGTGCCCCAGGACTGGAAGGTGGCACATAAATAATAATAATAAATAATAAAACTTTATTAAGCACCTTTCAAACTACAAGGCACTGTACAAATGAACAATAATATCACATAAATAAATACATATGTAAAATCAGAATAACAGCAAGCTTCAACCCATAAAAGCTTGTCTCCACAGATGGGTCTTAAGTTCCCTCTTGAAACTCCCCACGGTCGTGCATTCCAGAAGCTGACGGGGCAGAGAATTCCAGAGGGCTGGGGCTAGAAACATAAAAGCCCAGGCTCCAGAAGATTTTAAAATAACCCTTGGAACCTCCAGCAACCCCCCATCAGCCGAGCGGAGCTGTCGTACAGGGCTGTAGGGAATCAGAAGCTCTTTCAAGTATTCGGGGCCAAGTCCATGCAGAGCTTTGTAGGTCAAAAGACCTGCTTTGAAGGTGATCTGCCACTGTATCGGCAGCCAGTGCAGATCGTGCAGCACAGGGGTAATATGTGTCCTTCTTCATACCCCCGTCAACAACCTAGCAGCAGTATTCTGCACTAGCTGCAAGTGGCGGATATCTACCCCAGGAAGCCCCAGATACAGGGAGTTGCAATAGTCAAGGCAAGAGGTCACGAAGGCGTGGACCAACACAGGTAAATCACTAGACAGAACAAGGTATTTCACCCTGGCAATGTTTCTGAGATGGTAAAATGCAGACTTTACGACTGCTGACACCTGATAGCGGAGGGTCAGCCCGTCGTCAAGTATCACTCCCAGATTATGCACCCATTCAGAGGTAAGGATCTGATCACCCCTCAGAAATAAACCAGAGGGCTGATCAGTCCTTAACCCCTCTATCCTGTGACCTGGATCCACAACCATAACCTCGGTCTTACATGAGTTCAACTTTAACCAACTCGAATTCATCCAATCATGGATTTCAGCGAGGCAGCTATTAAATACCGAGAAAGCACTAGCCTGGTTGGGAGCGAAAGACAGGTAGAGCTGGGTATCATCAGCATAGCAGTGAAACCTCAGCCCATACCATCTTACAATGTCTCTGAGGGGCAGCATATATACTGCAAACAACATGGGGGAAAGCACCGAGCCCTGAGGAACCCCACAAAGCAGAGAGAAAGGGTCAGAGGGAAAAAACCCCTGACACAACTCTCTGCATTATCCCAGATAGGAAAGATGTAAACCATCTGAGTACTGTACCCAACAGTCCACAGATGGACCTCAGGCGCTCGAGCAAAACCCCATGGTCTACAGTGTCAAAGGCTGAAGAGAGATCAAGGAGAACCAAGATAGAACGGTTTCTCCGATCTCTCACCATCAAGAGATCATTGAGCACCCGAACCAGAGCAGTCTCAGTACTATGTCTCTTTCGAAAACCAGACTGGAGAGGTTCGTAGATATTATGGATGGTCAGGTGGTCCTCCAGCTGGTTTGCCACTACCTTCTCAATAACCTTCCCAATAAAGGGGAGGTTAGAGATAGGTCTGTAGTTAGCAAAAATATCAGGGTCCAAAGAAGCTTTCTTCAAAAGGGGAGCCATCACCGCCTCCCTCAGGGAGCTTGGGAACTCACCCAATTCTATGGAGCACCAGATTATTTGAGCCAGAAATGGGCCCACAATCTCAACACAACCCAAAATCAGGAAGGTTGGACCCGGATCTAAACTACAGCACATAGGGCATATCCCCTGGACAATCCGCATAACATCCTTGAACTTTGGCAGGTCAAAGGAACTCCAGGAGACTCGGGATACCGCGACCAAATGCCGACTAATGGCATCCCCCATAGAGTGGGTCAGGCGGATCTCCAATCTGATGTCGGCTACCTTATTCGCAAAGAATTGAGCGATCTCATCACATTCCTTTTGTGAAAAGGCTCGACAGAGCTGTAGACAGGCTGGGTTGCACAACCTGTCTACAGTTCTGAAAAGCTGAGCCGGTCGGTTCTGAGCAACAGCGATCTCCCTGGACAGGAACTCTGCCTTCTTACGGGAGATCTCTGATTGGTAGAGCTGATAATGCCCCTTCAAACTAAAGCGGTTGACTTCTAGAGCAGATTTCTGCCAACGATGATCTAACCGTCATCCCACATGCCGCAACTCCCTCAAAGACCCATCAAACCAAGGGGCCCGAGGGCAGAGAGGGAAGGGATGAACATGGACAGGAGCAAATGAGTCAAGAGCCAAGGAAATGGCCAGATTATAGGCCAGAACCATCGACTCCAGACTCATGCTGGCAACAGGAAACTCTGAGAGGTTCATCGCCACCATCAGGTCTTCAGGGCACATATCCTGTAAAAGGCGGTAATGAACCATCTCCACAGGGGCAGACCTATGAAGGGGAGCACAGAAGTTGAAACCCATGGTGTAGTAATCAGATCAACTGACAGGTTCCACCACCAAATCAGAGGCCTCAATCCCCAGGAGGAAAACATACTAACATACTAAAATGCCAGCAGAATAGGCCTAACGGTCTTTCGTGTCTGCTCATTTGGTCAGCCCCCACCCTGGGTGCTGACCTTGCTGCCCACCTCGCCTTCTCTGGCTTCTCCCTTCCCAGTTCCGGATATTCTTGCTGCATTGGATTTTGCTTCCAGAACCCTTCCCCTGTACCTGTCCCACCCCCTCTTGAACCCCTCCACTGTCTCTGCCTCCACCAGCCCCCTAGGCAGCGCATTCCATGGCTCCACCACCCTCTCAGTGAGTAGCACCTCCTCCTTTCTCCCCTGAATCTTCCCCTCCAGCTTCCACCCATGCCCTCTAGTGGCCCCCTCCTCCTTCCTTCGAAGCACCCTGACTGTTCCTCCCCTATTTACCCTCTTCATATACCTGAAGACCTCTATCATGTCCCCCCGGTCCCTTCTCTCTTCCAATGTGTACATGTTTAGCTCTTCGAGCCTCTCCTCATAGGTCCTGTCCCCCAAGCCCCAAATCATTTTGGTTGCCCTCCTCTGGACCCTCTCCAGGAGGTTAATGTCCCTCTTTAAGTGTGGCCTCCAAAACTGCATGCAGTACTCAAGGTGCGACCTCACCAAGCAGTTATACAGAGGGAGTATCACTTCCCTCCTTCTGGAGGTGATCCCCCTAGCGATGCATCCCAGCATCCTGTTGGCCTTGGCTGCTGCCCTCCTACAAGTCTCAGAGTTGTTCATCTTGACATCCACCACCACCCCCAGGTCCTCTCAGCCATCGAGACTTGTAGCATTCCCCAGGGTGTACACTTGGCCGGGTTTCTGGCCCCAGGTGGAGTACCTTTTCCCTGCATTGAACCTCAGCTTCCACTTTCTAGACCATCTTTCCAGAGCCTCCACGTCCCCTGTAGGGCCACCCTTCCCTCCTCCCCATCCACCACCACCCCAGTTTCGAGTCATCTGCAAGAGACTCATCTCCTCCTGATTCCTGTCCTTATGTCAGAGACATGGCGTTGAACAGAAGGGGCCCAGGACTGATCCCATGGGACCCACTAATGACCCTCCTTGGGATGAGACTATCCCGCCAACTACGACCCTCTGGGTCCGGTCCTGGAGCCAATTGCCTATCCTTCTGATCATCTGGTTCCCCACCCCCATTTCTCCCAGCTTATCCAACAGGCCCACATGAGGAACAGAGTCAAATGCCTTGCTGAAGTCTAGAAAGAGGACGTCCACTGGTCTACCCAGGTCCAAGGCACTCGTCACCCAGTCATAGAACTCCACAAGGTTTGTCTGACACGATTTCCGGGATGAATCCATGCTGTCTATCGTCCAGGCACCCTGACTTATCCAGGTCCCCCTAGCCTCTCCTTGACAATGCCCTCTATCACCTTGCCCACCACCGATGTCAGGCTGACAGGCCTGTAGTTCCCTGCCACCTTCCTTGATCCCCCCCTTGTGGATAGGCACTATATGCGCCACCTTCCAGTCCTGGGGCACCCACCCTGTCCTCAGAGAGATGGTGAAAAGCTCCACCAGAGGTTTTGCCAGGACATCCGCAAGTTCCTTCAGCACTCTGGGATGTAATTTATCTGGCCCCGGTGCTTTCTCCGTCTTAAGGGGCTGAGGGCTTCCCTCACTCTCTCTGCTGTGATTTCCACTTCTGCCTCTTCTCCCTGCTTAGCCCTCCCCCTCCTGCCAGTGATGCCTCCCCTCTCCCCAGATCCACGATCAGGGTCTCCCTCCTCAGTATCTCTGTCTCCTCCCATGTATGATGCAGCACCCCATTTTCCTTGGTGAAAACTGAGGTGAAGTACTCATTTAGTACCTCAGCCTGCTCCCCCGGGTCTTGTGCCCATCTCTCCCCTGATTTAATCCTGCTAATCTGCCCCTTCACCCTTCATTTTTCCCCAATGTATCTAAAGAACCCCTTGTTCCCTCTCCTAATTTCCCTGGCCAGGTTCTGCTCCTTCCTTGCCTTAGCCTCCATCACCACCCTAGTGGCCCTTCTAGCCATCAGCTCATACTCCCCTCAATCCCTTTCACTCCTTGAGCACTTGAATTGCTTATAGGCTGCCTTCTTTCCCCGCACCACCTTCTGGACCTCCCTGGTCCACCAGCAGGGTTTTGGGGCCCTACCGCATTTTCGTCTTACTCTTGCACAGGTGCTGGTAGCATCCTGCACCCCTCTCCTGATGATTTCCACCTACTATCAGCGTCCATGTCTGCCCAATCCCATCAAATGCTCCTTAAGGATCCTTCCATTTCCTTAAAATCCGCCCCTGAGTCGGTTACTTCTGTCTTTGTGCAGCCTTCTACCCCTCCTAGGTCCAGGCAGAGCCAGACCATGGCATGTCACTCCCACCTAATGGGTCCCTTACCTCCAGGCCCCAATCTGGTCACTGTCTGCCAGGACCACATCCAGTACCAGCCTCCCTGGTGGTTCCCTCACCTGCTGAGTTAGACACATCTTGAAAGACATCCAACAACCTCTGTTCCCTGGTCACAGAGGATGTCATAGTCTCCCAGTCTGTTCCTGGCATGTTTAAGTCCCAACACCACCACTGTTCCTCTGCCCAGTCTGCAGTGTCTCCCAACATCTGCCACTAGACTCTCCTCCAGCTCCTCCGCCAGGGCAGGGGTCTATACACCACTCCTATTTTTACTCTCTTACCCCCTTGTTGCAGGTATTGCATCGCCTCCACGGTTCCCTCCGCCTCCTCTACTCCCCTATGCCAATGCAGTTTTTGACTATCATTGCTACCCCTCCTCCCTTCCTCCCCGTCCTTCCTGAACATAGTGTAACCCTCCAGGTTCAGGTCCCAGTCGTGTCCTGCAGTGGCCCAAGTCTCAGTGACCGCTGCCACATCCACTGCTCCCTCAGTTAGCATCGCCTGGAGCTCAGGCATTTTATTGCCCAAGCTCCTGGCATTTAGCAGGACTACCTTCCACCCTTTCCCTATAGTTCCATTTCCCCTGCTCGTGTTCCCATGGGGATTCTGTTTTCCCCTGGTCTGCACTTTGCCAGTCGGCCTTTTCCCTCAATCCTCCAGCTCCCCAGGGGGGGAGACAGAGTCCCTCCTTTATTGGCACCCCCTTGACAGCCTTTTCTCCCATCCCTCCCCTTCACAAGTTTAAACCCCACTTTTCACCAATGAACCCTCTATTTTCAACAGGATTCCCCTCCTCAAATTGAGATGGAGTCTATCTCTAGCATACAGCTCCTTATCTCTCCAGGTCTCCCCCCAATCTCCCATCAACCCATACCCTCTGGCCTCACACCACTCCCTGAGCCACTGGTTTATCTCCCTAATCTTCCTTTTGTGTTCCCCACTAGCCCTTGGCACCAGAAGGATTTCTGAGAAGGAAACTGTGCATCCTATGTCATGACAGACCCTGGCAAGCTCCCTGAATCTTTCTGTATCTCTAGCTCGCTATTTCTCTCAATGTCATTTGTACCCAGGTGGACCAGTATGTCCGGGGAACCCCCACAATCCTTTGCCAGCTGATATACCTCGTGCTTAGCCCTATGCACCGTTAGTCCAGGGAAGCATCTTGTTCTAACTGGCCAGGCTTCTCCCTCCCTATCCCATTTGATACCCCTGATCATAGAATCCCCCAACAGGAGCACTCTGACCGCTCCTTTTCCTCCATCCCCCTTCCATGTCCCTCATCCTTTCTACCAGCCCCTCCACCCAGCCGGCTCCTTGTTCCTCCCCCTATCTGGGTGCCACATGCCACCCCCTCCTTATTTACCATGGCTACCCCTCCTCCAATCCTATGCCTCTCTCCTCCCTGAGTATCCTTCTGTACCTTGCTAATTCCCCCTCACTGCTCGTGACTGGTCCTTCTCCCCGTTTGCTAAACTAGCCTGGCTCGTCCTCCTTCCTTCCTGTCTCCATTTAGTTTCCTCCTTGCTCGTCGTGCTCCCTGGCCTAAACCCTCCAGCTCCCTTTACTGAATCCTCCTTGTACTTCTGGTCCTTCTCCTTTACCTTTCCTCCCAACTGGTCCTTCTCCTTGCGCTTTCCTCCCTCTTCCCCTGCCCCTCCTGCTCTGATTCACTGCTCCCCCATTTTCCTGCATTCCAGGTCCCCCTGTTCTTCCTGCTATCTGGCCCCTGCCCCCCCATTCCTTTCCATCTCTAACCACCCCTGTTGTGGCTACATCACCCCCCTCATCCTCGAGCAGAAGAAGAGATTTGAAGCAGTTACTGAGTGTAAGGTCTGATCCACCTCCCCGCCTTGCTTCCTTCTGTCCAGCCCTGGCCATCTGCCTACTTCCCTGAGAATGTTGTCCTTCCGTTCCTCCTTTGTGAGGGTCCCCAGTTACCTGCCTGCTTCCTTGGTAGTGTCCTTTTGGACCCCCTCTGCCAGGGTTCCTATGTGACCCTAGTATTCTCCTGCATTCCTTCCCTATGCCCCGCCCCAGTGCTTGGTACAGCAGTGGGAGAATCTAGCCCCTTCCCCAACCATGCCTCCCCCCTTCCCCCAGCTGTCTCCTAATCCCTGCAACCTCCTCCTAAGCTGTGCCAGCTGGTAGCACACTGGGCAACCACCGAACTTCAAGCCCAGTCCAGTATCATGGCTGCTCCACCCTGTGCACCCCACCACCCTCCCAAAGATGCCGGCCCTAATGACGTGTGGTTCCATCCCGTCAAATAGGTTTCCTTGGGTGAGCCACCAGGATCCCCCCTAGTCCAAGATACACCCTACTGCCTAATCAGGTCACCCACTAATCTTAGAGACAGTCCCACTGTATACCAGTAACCCTGTTACTAGGTGCAGTACAACACATTAAACTTATAAGGGAAATGAACAACTCCCTAAGCTCCTCTCTCCCAGCCTTTAAATCCAACCCCCATTGGCTAGAACTACATGAGTTGCACCTGCAGCCTTTTCCTCAAATTGCAGGGCAGGTGTTCCCCTATAAATTAGCAGAATTCTGGGGGAGGGAGGGTGGGGGAGGCGGGTCTTGGGCAGACACCTGACTCAGAGAGAGTGTATCAGCCCTGTGTCTCCCTCCAAGCCCAGCAGCCAAAGAACCAGGCCAACAAATCCCACCAAATAGGTTTTAAATCAGAAATAGGCCTCCACCAGCGCAGCCTGTTACACAGTGAAACATCCACAAAATGAGCCCACTTACAGCCACCAAATCAGTTTTCAAACTTTAAGCAGCCCCAAAACAATACCCTGCTAGCCCTTAGAAGTAAGAAAGAAAGAACTAACCTTCTACCAAGTAAAATCCACAAGAACCCTGTAAAACAACAAGCAGCAGCTACTGTCCTGGAACACAACTGATCCTGTCCCTTCCAGTTCTTTCTGAGAAACAAAGCAGCTAACACCTCAAACCTGATTCAGCTCTGCCTCCAGTCAATTGGCTGAGTGAGATCTGGCCAGACCATTAACACCCTTCCCCACTGTACTAACCTTTGCAGCTAGTGGAGTCAGCAAAGGAATCAAAATTCAACTCAAAGCCCCAAAATATGTTTGCTGCCCAAGGAAACAGGTCTCCAATTTAATCAGCTTCACTAACAACACATCAAAATAGGCTTGAAATTAACAGATATAGGTCTCCAATTCAAATAACCATCTCCAAGCAAATTCCACCAAATAGGTTTTAAATCAGAAGAAATAGGCCTCCACCAGCGCAGCCTGTTACACAGTGAAACATCCACAAAATGAGCCCACTTACAGCCACCAAACCAGTTTTCAAACTTTCAGCAGCCCCCAAAACAATACCCTGCTAGCCCCTTAGAAGTAAGAAAGAAAAGAACTAACCTTCTACCAAACCAAATCCAAAGAGTGACTGTGATTATGAGTAGCTGAAGAAACAATCTGTGTAAAGCCCAGCGATATCATCAGCTGGAGGAAGTGTTATTGCGAGAGTTAAATGATGGGCCCAAGCATTGAAGTGGTCCAGAACCATCAATCTGGATGACTCCAATGCCATATCAGTGACAAAGTCTGCCACTTCCTGCAGGAATTGCTTCTCGTCTTCTGGTGGACGGTAGACGAGGGCTATCCTGCAACCCACACCAGCTACTACAGTGCACTCAAAGGATTTGGCCTCCTCAACTGGTACACCTGTAAGTCCCAACCTGGTCTTAAAACAGACCGCTACCTCACTCCGCCATCCAATCTCGGGCGGTGAATCACCGAGTACCCGGCTGGAACTGCTGCCTCCAAAATGGGCCAGCATTTCCATCCAGCCAGGTCTCGGTGATGCAAGCCAGATCAGCTGTCCCAACAAAGTCAGCAATAACAGCAGACTTGTTTTTTACAGATCTGGCGTTGCACAACACCGCCGAGTTGGGCAGGGCTCCTGAGCCGTCCCTAATTCTTGCCCATCAAAACAGATGGTGCTTTTGGGTATGGGGACTACACATGGAACACCATGTTCCAGGCTCCATTTCGCCCCAGGGCATCTTCTGGACCTAACCATTCCTATATGAGAGGTCCGCCAAACCCACCCTGATCCCTCCTACGTACAATACCAAGTGTCTGACAGTGCTGGTAGATGGAAAATGGGAGGGGGAGGGAAAGTGCAAAGGGCACGGAGATCAGAGGGTGAATAACGCATGACCGGGGGGGCTAACCAACACATACCACAAGCAGGAAACAAACTGGGGACCGAACATCTCAAGAAATCCTAATTACCTCGTAAATAAATTACCCTAAATTACAAATAAACTAAAATCCACCCATAATTACACCTTTCTCAAAAACACAACTCTAAAAACCCCAAACCAAAAACAAATAAACAAAACAAACAAATAAAACTTCCCCAACCCAGGGCCATCTCACATCTCTGAGGAAGAAAAATTAATCATAACAAAACAGAAGTTAAAGATAAAATAATACAATCAAAATATATAACAGAAAAAAATAATAATTTGCGTCCCAATGGTCCTCTCACCACCAATAGGACTAAAACACTCAAAAACAAAAATATAAATGGTCCATTTGCAATTTAGGCACTCTCACTGCCAACGATGGTTAAATTTGCAAGGGATCCAAGTACATAGGGGTTGTGAGGCCCTCTCACTGCACACACTTTCCTCGTAGGATGAGCACAAAATCCAGCAAAAAGTCAAATGGCGCTCCAATAAACCTGGGTCAGAACAATCCAAGCTACTCCAACTAGTACATCCAGAAAATAACGGCATATAGTCTTGATGCAAGACCATAGAAGGAAGCAGAGAAATCCCAAATAAAGGCCAGGAATGTAAGTAGGCCAAGCCATGGGGAGTGAAAGCTACCCCCACCACACACACACCCAACTGCCTAATTGGGCTCTATTATACCACCCACAGTGCCTATCCACAAGGGGGGATCAAGGAAGGTGGCAGGGAACTACAGGCCTGTCAGCCTGACATCGGTGGTGGGCAAGGTGATAGAGGGCATTGTCAAGGAGAGGCTGGGGGGGACCTGGAAAAGTCGAGGTGCCTGGACGATAGGCAGCATGGATTTGTCCAGGGGAAATCGTGTCAGACAAACCTTGTGGAGTTCTATCACTGGGTGACAAGTGTCTTGAACCTGGGTAGACCGGTGGACGTCCTCTTTCTTGACTTCAGCAAGGCGTTTGACTCTGTTCCTCACAGGGGCTTGTTGGATAAGCTGGGAGAAATGGGGGTTGGGAACCAGATGATCAGATGGATAGGAAATTGGCTCCAGGACCGGACCCAGAGGGTCGTGGTTGGCAGGATAGTCTCATCCCCAAGGAGGGTCATTAGTGGGGTCCCTCAGAGATCAGTCCTTGAGCCCCTCCTGTTCAATGCCTATGTCTCTGACATAAGGAAGGGTATCAGGAATGAGATGAGTCTCTTTGCGGATGACTCAAAACTGGGGGTGGTGGTGGATGGGGAGGAGGGGAGGGTGGCCCTACAGGGGGAACCGGAGGCTCTGGAAAGGTGTTCTAGAAAGTGGAAGCTGAGGTTCAATGCAGGGAAATGCAAGGTACTGCACCTGGGAGCCAGAAACCCGAGCCAAGGGTACACCCTGGGGGGCGGGGGGGGAATGCTACACGTCTCAGTAGCTGAGAGGGACCTGGCGGTGGTGGTGGATGTCAAGATGAACATCTCTGAGACTTGTAGGAGGGCAGCGGCCAAAGCCAACAGGATGCTGGGATGCATCGCTAAGGGGATCAACTCCAGAAGGAGGAAAGTGATACTACCTCTGTATAACTGCTTGGTGAGGCCACACCTCGAGTACTGCGTGCAGTTTTGGAGGCCAGACTTAAAGAGGGACATCGAACTCCTGGAGAGGGTCCAGAGGAGGGCAACCAAAATGATTTGGGGCTTGGGGGACAGGACCTATGGGGAGAGGCTGGAAGAGCTAAATATGTACACGTTGGAAGAGAGAAGGGACAGGGGGACATGATAGAGGTCTTCAGGTACATGAAGGGTAACTAGGGAGGAGCAGTCAGGGTGCTCCGAAGGAGGAGGAGAACTAGAGGGCATGGGTGGAAGCTGGAGGGGGGGGAGATTCAGGGGAGAAAGGAGGAGATTCTACTTCACTGAGAGGGTGGTGGAGCCATGGAATGCGCTGCCCAGGGGGCTGGTGGAGGCAGAGATGGTGGAGGGGTTCAAGAGGGGGTGGAACAGGTACAGGGGAAGGATTCTGGAAGCAAAGTCCTGCGCAGCGAGAATATCCGGGACTGGGAAGGGAGAAACCAGAGAGGGCGAGGTGGGCAGCAAGGTTAGCTCCCAGGGTGGGGGCTGACCAAACGTGCAGACACTAAAGACCGTTAGGCCTATTCTACTGACATTTTAGTAGTTAGTATGTAAAACAACACACATTTTAATAAATACAGAAGAAAAAATAGCAGAACAGTAAGAAGAGGGCAAGACTAGAGAATGGAGAAAAAGAGGAAGGGTCACAGGCAGTTGCAAGTAGGATGACAAAAGTCAGAAAGAAGAAACTTTAGGGAGGAAGGAGAAGAGGAAGAACAAATAGGATGTTAAGGCCTTAACAGCTAGGGCTGATGTAGGTAAACCCCTCCTCCATACAGCCTATGACATTTAGAATGCCTCAGCTAGGGCAGCAGCCTCAGGAATATGTTTGAGAAGGTATTCCTGGCTAAGGGTGGCAGGATTTGGAAATGACGTCCAGCAGTCAATTCTAAATGCCCCCTTCAGAGGATATACGTTTTTTGGCGCAGATGTGCAAGATATCCTCTCCAATTTGCAGGCCTCAGGCAGAACCCTCTAATCAGTCCATACCCTCTATCACACCCAGCCAAGGAGCAGACAGGGTGCTGTTTCATCTGGCTGGTGCAAGACACCATACCACCACCAGACAGTAAGGCAAAGATAAAGGAACAGGAGCCCTGCCTACTTCAGGTGCCCATTCAAAACCCCCTAGAGGTGGCAGTGCAGCAGGAGCAGCAATTGGCTCAGCCTGACTCCTTTCACACACCCCAACTACCATTGCAACCAGGGGTGGTTGTCGAAGTCGTCTGTCCCTCCACCTGGAACAGAGGAAGGAGCTGACATCAGATGCCTGGGTCCTGAAAATAATAGCACGAGGACATGCTCTGGAGCTTCTAGAGCTACCTCCAGACCATTCACCAATGCCTACACATTATCCTCAAAAGCATATGCCTCTGCTTCTGGTGGAAATTCACACCTTGCTCCAGAAAAGAGCAACAGAACCTATACCCCTGGAACAGAGAAACATGGTTCTATTACTGGTACTTCCTAGTTCCAAAATAGACAGGGGCTCTAAGGCCTATTTTGGATCTCAGAGACCTGAACTTTTTCATAGAATTCAAAAAGTTCAGGATGGTAACTGCAGGGCCTGTTGCCACTACTGCAGGTAGGGGATTGGATCTATCTGATCTCTCAGCTGACCTGTCTGAGACTGCCAGATTTGGGCCAGAGGCTGCTAAATACCAGTTTCAAATGGCAGCAGATGCCAGCAACACTGCTGCCAGGTGCATGGCCCTTTCAGTAGCATTCAAGAGGTTTGCATGGCTCAGGTCTACCAACCTCATGCAGGATACCCAGGCAAAGGCTAAGGATTTTCCTGTCGAAAACATTTCTCTGTTTGGGGATAAAACAGAGGCCTACATGAAGAAGGTGGATGAGTACAAGGCCATCTTTAAGGGTAATTTGGCCAAAGAGAAATCCTCACCTTCCACCAGACTCTACAGAAAGGGAGGCAGTGGTAGAGGTACTTACAGCAGGCCTTTCTATCAGGCTCAGGCTGTTCCTCAGTACCAGAAGTACCCTTAGCAGATGGGGTATTTCAGGGGTAGAGGCAGAAGGGGGTCCAGGCGTGGATCCCAGGCTGGACAGGCCCAGCCCCAACTCAAGCAGAATCCCTGACTTAGTTACCAAGTCCGTCCCGCAGGTTCCAGTAGGGGGCAGACTGGCTCACTACTTCCAGGCTTGGAAAAACATCACCACAGACAAGTGGGTCCTGGAGGTAGTGAGTCAGGGTTTGTCCCTCAGTTTCAAATCCTTTCCACGTCTAAGAACAAGAGTATTCAAACCAGCTTCAAATGCAGAAAGGAAGCTACTGGAAAAGGAGGTTCAAAACCTGCTGCTGTCAAGGGCAGTGGAACCTGTTTTTCCACAGAAAAAGGAAAGGGTTTTACTTAAGATACTTCCTCACCACAAAGAAAAATGGAGAGTGGCAGCCTATTCTAGATCTAAGACTACTAAACAGGCACCTGACAAAACTAAAGTTCAAAATGACAACGTTGGCTGTAATTTTGCCAACCCTCCAAAAAGGGGACTGGCTGGCATCCTTAGATATAAAGAATGCTTACTTCCACATCTCCATAAGGGAGTCCCACAGAAAGTATCTCAGGTTCAGACTCCCTTCAGGCCATTACCAGTTCTCAACACTACCTTTCGGTCTCACTTCAGCTCCAAGAGTGTTCACAAAGTGCCTGGCAGTGGTGGTGGCTCACCCCAGAAGGTCAGGAGTCACAGTGTTCCCCTACCTAGATGATTGGCTGGTAGTAGGAAATTCTCCACAACAGGTAAAGGATCACCTGCAGGTAATCCAGGAACCCCTGGAGTTCCTACGATTTCTAATAAACATCAAGAAATCTTTCCTAGTACCAGTCCCAAGTGTTAAACTTTATAGGAGCAGAGTTGGATACATTGAAAGGGAGAACTTACCTGCCTCAGGACAGAGTAAGCACCATCCTACAGATTGTTGGCTCGTTCAGGCTAAACAAGCCAAAACAGCAAGGCAGTTACTGCAGTTGCTGGGCCATATGGCAGTGGCCACAGGCACAGTCCTGGGCTCCAGATTCCAAATGAGAGATATACAGTTTCACCTCAGGGCACATTAGTACCAAAGAAGAGACTCACTCTCCAAGCTATTTCCAGTAACAAGAACATTACTGCAAAATCTAGAGTAGTGGACAGTAATTGACAACTTGAGAGAAGAAGTCACTTTCCAGCAAGAGCCCCATCAGTGATTCTCACAACAGATGCATCACTGCTAGGGTGGGGTGCTCATCTGGGGGATCACACCACCCAAGGCACATGGTCAAGTGCAGAGACACTCCAGCACATAAACCTACTGGAGCTCAGAGCAGTATTCTGGCCTTGCAGGCCTTTGCACCCATGGTGCAGGGCAAGGTGGTACAGATCAGAACAGACAATACCACAACAATGTACATAAACAAACAAGGAGGACAAGGTCAAATCCCCTGTGCATAGAGGCAGTGAAGGTGTGGAGTCTTGCTTACTCGCTTCAGGCTTCATTGTGGGCTATTCATCTTCCAGGAGAGGACAACACCCTGGCAGATGCCCTGAGATAGATCAACCAGGGCCACTACGAGTGGGCCCTGAACAGACAGGTGTTGGAGGTAGTGTTCAGAAGGTGGGGCACCCCAGAGATAGACCGCTTTGCGTCCCATGAGAACCACCATCTGCCACAGTTCTGTTGCAGACCACCAGCCAGGGGTACAATACCCTTGGATGCTCTGACCCTGGATTGGTCAGGGAGGCAGCTGTATGCCTTCCCTCCTTTTCCACTGATCTTTGGAGTTTTGCTTAAACTCAGATCCCAGCCAGCATCAACGATTTTGATAGCACCAGACTGGGCCAGGCAGCCATGGTACACCCTGTTGCTTTCCATGTCTGAGGCCAAACCAATACACCTCGCTCGGAGGCATAACCTGTTAACCTCCAACCAAGGGAGAATCCTGTACCCGAACCTCAGATCCCTCAGACTCAAGGCATGGCTCTTGAGGACTTACAGTATGCAGGCTTGCATCTCTCAGAAAGTGTCTTGAATGTCTTAAGAGGTTACAGAAGCCATCTACTAAGAAAACATATGCTTCTAAATGGAAGAGATTTTCAATTTGGTATTCTACCAATGTTGTGATACCTGCACAGGCAGGAATTCCAGCCTTGCTGGACTATCTTACCCATTTGCATTCCTTGGGCTTGCAACCCACTACTTTGAAGGTCCATCTGGCCTCTGTACCTGCTTACTTCTCAGCTGGGAAGGGTGTCTCCATGGCATCCAACCCTATTTTCAAAAAGTTCTCCAAAGGTCTGAACCACCTACACCCCCCCCACAGGTAACCAGTGCCAGCGTGGGACCTGAATATGTGCATTGCCAAGCTCATAGGTCCCCCTTTTGAGCCAATGGCATCAGCTCACTTGAAATATGTCACCTGGAAAACAGTGTTCCTGGTGGCCATCACTTCAGCCAGAAGGATTAGTGAGCTTCAGGCCTTGTGCATTGAACAGGACTACAGCTCATTCCATAGAGACAAGGTTGTGCTTAGAACCAATAGAAAATTTCTTCCCAAAGTGGTCTCCCATTTCCACTTGAATCAGTCCATTACTCTACCAGTCTTTTTCACTGAACACTCTAGCTCATATGAATGAAGACTCCATAGTCTTGGTGTCAAGAGAGCTTTGAGCTACTACATGACACACACCAAGGATCATAGGCAGCACAGACAGCAGCTGTTCCTGACCTTTGGGGATGTGGGTAAAGGAAATCCAGCACCTAAAAGAACCAGTTCTTGCTGGATAGTCCAATGCATCCAGTTCTGTTATTCGAAAGATGGAAAGGAGTCCCCCAGCAGGACTAAGGGCCCATTCCACCAGAGGCACAGCTGCTACTTTGGCAGCTGCCAGGGATGTCCCACTGCTGGAGATCTGCAGAACAACTACCTGGAGGACAGTACACACCTTTACTAAACATTATAGCCTGGACACCTTATCTGGGAATGATGCCAGGTTTGGCACAGTAGTGCTGCAGAGCCTATTCCCAAAGTAGGTTCTCAGCCCACCTCCAAAGGAACTGCTTCTTAGTATGCAAAGAGTTAGGAATATTGAAGAATTCCTGGGGTTAGAAGAAAACATTACCATAGTAATCTTATTTCTTCCAAGGTATTCTTCAATATTCATAACTCTCCCACCCTACCTTCCCTTCTAGAACCAGTGGCCTCTGCACCCCAAGCTGAATAACAGTCTTAAAGGGTGCCACACACTGGCATAGCTTGTTTCTGCACCCTGCTGAGCATTGTTTCTTTCTTCAGATTTTCTGACATTCAGAAGGGTTGTTTTTCCCCAGTTGGGAGTTTAGTTAATGTACTGTAGGTTAGTTATAATTGTTAGTAGATATCTTTTTGGATGGGCCTTTCATTGCAGTTTCTCCATGAAATCTGAGGCATTAATAGAATGCAGCATTTGGTAAGGGCAGCATTTGAATAAGTGGCATGAGCCAATGATAGATTATATCATTAGCATAATGTTCTGTCTCCAGGCATTTCTACTTTAAAGGCTGACTGCAAAGAGTTATGAATATTGAAAAATACATTGGAAGAAACAAGATTACTATGGTGAGTAATTTTTTTCTTCTAGGCTATAGTTGGCCTTCATCCCAGACTGTCTTGCTGCTTGGGACTCGTTCCTATGGTATGACCTGATGACTGAGATACCACCGAAGAAGATAGAACAGTTACGTAAGAACTTACCATAACAGTAGATCTTTGAGGGGATCTCAGTCATCAGGTCTGCCTTCCCTCCCACCATCCCCTTCTTATGGGGTTCTCCTCTAAGAACTGGCTTTCTGGAGTATCCAGCCTTTTATTTTGGCCTGGGCAGCTTTCTATGTCCTCGGTCCTCCATGGCGTGGGTTTGCTCTCTAATCTCCGAGGAAAAAAACTGAGGAGGGAGTGAGGCCGCTCACGTCTTTATAGGGTTGGTGACGGTGTGGACAGCCCCATAGAAACATAGATAGAAACATAGACTTTGACGGCAGATAAGAACCGCTTGGCCCATCTAGTCTGCCCATTTCCCTTCCTACAGGATAGGCTGCAGATCCTAGTTAACCAACAGCCTATTTCTTCCTACCCCCCACAAGAATTGCCTTATGTCTGTCCCATGCATTCTTGAATTCTCCCACAGTTTTAGACCCCACAACCTCCTCAGGAAGGCTGTTCCATGCATCCACTACCCTCTCTGTGAAATAATACTTCCTCACATTGCCCCGGAACCACCCCCCCATCTTTAAATTGTGTCTCCTTGTTCTTGCACGTCTCTCTTTTTTTTTTTTTCCCCAGTAGTACTGCTGAAAATTTTCCTTGTGGATCCTGCTTCACTGACGGTGAAGTTTCTATGGTGGGACCTGATGACTGAGATCTTCTCATAGATCTAGGTTAGGTTAGGTTAGGAGGCAGTATAGCGCAGTGGTTTAAGGCTCTGAGCTGCAAATCTGGAGACCTGAGTTTGAATCCCACAGCCCCCACTTGCATACTGTGTGATCCTGAGCAAGTAACTCAGCTTCCCTGTGCTCCCAGGTTGCACCTGTAAACAAGCTTTCAGCTTAGTGTGCCACTCCTGGTTAAACAATTAAAAAAAAAAGATCTACTGTTATAGTAAGTTCTTACATTACTGTTCTATTTTCAGTTGCTGATACTTCTGCTCGGAGGATTTCTGAGCTTCAGGCTCTTATGTGTGAGCCTCCTTATTTGATTTTCCACAAAGACAGGGTGTTCTTGTGTACCAACACTAAGTTTTTTCCAAAGGTGGTGCCTGAGTTTACTTCAAATGAAACCATCCACCTGCCAGTTTATTTTTCTGAGCATGCCAATCCGGGGGAAGCATTGCTCCATACTTTGGATGTACATAGAATACTCAGATATTATGTTCATCATACGAAGGACTGCAGGAAGTCCTCGCAGCTTTTTTTTCCTTAGCCCCTGGGAAAAAGGGCATACCAGTTTCTCAACAGTACCTGTCCAAATGATTGGCCAAATGTACTGCATTCTGTTACAGGAAGTACAGTAAGGAACTTCCTGGGTTTGTGCGTGGTCATTCAATCAGAGGCATGGCCACCTCTGTTGCCTGCTTCAGGAATGTGTCAGCCGCAAAAATCTGTGCTGCAGCTGCTACTGCTTGGAGTACTGTCCACACTTTCACTGAGCACTACAGTCTGGACATGACCTCTCTAAGGGCAGACTTTGGCCTGGCTGTGTTGCAAGGTCTCCTTTCATAGGCCGATAGCCTCTAATCACCCAGACTGATTCTCTGTCAGAACTGCTTGAAACTTGTTCCATAGGTGTGGCCTGATGCAAGAGATATCCTCGGAGAATATAGTACAGTTATATAAGAACTTACCATAGCAGTAGATCTTCAAGAGACTCTCTTGCATCAGGCCATGCCATCCCACCCTCCTTCCACCTGTCTCTGAGCTCTTTGCTCCTGGCTCTCTTTCCATAATAGTTCACCTTCTGCTCTCTACTTTTTTTGGTAGCGGGAACCTTCAGCTCCCTTGGTTCCCCCAGCAGGAGGTCCTCTGAATATGATGTCCAGCAGCAAACTGAGAAGAGCATAGGACTGCCCATGCTCATAAACCATAGTATGTCAACATCTGACATCGCCATGGGTGGCCCCTATTAGACTGCTAGTAAAAAATTTTACATGTTGTCCTGGTGCCTGATGACTATAGTTCCATAGGTGTTGCCTGATGCAAGAGATTCTCTTGAAGATCTGCTATTATGGTAAGTTCCTACATAACTGTGCTTTCTCAGAATCGGGGTGGATAACACTCCACCAGATATTCAAGAATGGAGAAATGAGAGTCTAGAAGTATTAAGACTGGAGAAATTAGCTCACTCTATGATAGACCAAGGGCACATTTTTTATTCAAAATAGGATTCTATTTATAAATATTTTTGCAATGGTTATCACCTATGAGTACCCAGCATTCATCATAATATACATCTATAATACTATCAGGTAATCCAAATTTTAAGTCTTTCTTTGACCCCTGCACTGTGCTGGTGGACTGGAATGTTAGTGTTATTGGGTTTTGCCACATTTGACTTATTTCAGAATACATCTTGCTGTGCTAATGACTCTGTCTCTTTCTTTACTATACGGTGGACTCTTGCTTTCCTGTCTTCTCATTTCTGCTTCTATCTTGATATCTCCCTCTTCCACTATAAGGAAAACAGAGGAGAATATTAGCAACATATTAAAATATTATTTCAATAGGGAATTAATCATTAGAATTACAATTCTGATTTCTATAAAATGCACTAGATGTTATTCAGTTATTAAGTTTTTTTGGTTAATGTGCTTTAGTAGAATATAGGTTGATTTGTTGCTTATTTTTCATGTAACACAAGATGTTGTTGTACATTATGTTTTGGGGTTAATGAAATTTTTAAATAAAATATTATCGATAAAAAAGAGAGGGAGTCAACCAGGAAGGAGGAGGATATTCTTGATGAGGCATAGACGATCCCAATCAAGGTGGGCACAGAGGAGTTGATAGATAGCCTGACAAGGGGAAATTCATGGGAGGAATATATGACCTCTCTGGTAACTGTGGTGCAAGAGAGGCTCTAATGAGTGCAGATGGCAACCACACACACACATACATATGCACACACACGCACACACATGCGTGCGCTTTCCCCTGTCCTGCCTGAAGAGATGATAGGAAGAAACATGCTAGAGTTTGGGATCCTGGAGGACAGCCAGGATTCCCAGATACAGAGGATGTCAGGAGAGTGTTGCGAAGTCCAGACGAGACAGTAGGTCATATTTTGGAAGAAGACTCCGAGCATTGAGGTGAAATATGCTCAGGCTTTTGGCAGCTGGGGAGGCATAGAAGGAGGGGGAAGGGTCCAGGGTTATACTCCACATCACCAGACCACAGAAGGATTAGGAACATGAGCAAGAGGATGGAGTGGGATCTTTGCCTCTTAGAGTGGGGGGGGCAGGAGAGGGGAAGTGAAGAAAGGGGAGGATGGCACGGTAGAGCAACTTGAGGTTAAGGGAGAGGGAATAGAGAAAACCAGAGTGGATAGGAAGGGGGCAGGGTAACAGGGAGGAGTGAGGGCTGGATGGGTGGAGGGAACTGGAAGGTAGAAAGATAGGTAGGTGGGATGGGGAGGGCAGAGGGATAGAGGCAGGGAAGTTGACGGGATACGGTAGAAGGAGGCAAGGTACATTGTGATCAGTAGGTGAGGTGCAATAGCCATCAGTTATGCAGTATGGAAGCTGAGATTATGAATGAACGTTATGTCAAAATACAAAAACTGCAGTCGTCTAGTAACTGTCCTTGGCTATAACTAAAATATGGGAGAAACAACAGGCAGGAAAGAGAGCAGCAAAACAGATGTACTCAAGCAGATTATTAACTTAGCTGAACAAGTGCAAAATAGCTAGAAGAAACACTGAAGGATATACATGACACAGACAACTGCTAAATCAATGAATGAAAAAAATGTTGAACTAGGCAAGCAAAAAGTGAGTGCACCCAGATAGGGTTTGCCTAGGAGTCGACAAGAATGGCTGAATTAAACTAAGGCAGCGAGCCACAGAATAGGGACTAACTATGCGCAAATAGTAAAACTAGGTAGGTTAACACTCAAGGTCATCATAGCTAGGATTAATAAATCCGTTCACAGCATTAGTTGACTACAGTACTGTATATCAATGGAGAGTACAAACAAACCGGTATACCCGGATATGGTGTATCAAGGAATCACATAGATAATGGAAATTTTAAATAACCAAATGGAAGGTTAAATCAGAATAGATTAGCTAGGTGGCAGCAAAATAACTCCAACAGACTTAACCAAGGGTAACTACTGCAGTAGGTATAGGCATCAGGGCCATAGTGGAGTACCCCTACAGGGTAAATGCTTCTACTGAAAGGAGTGGCAGTAGTTACAGTCAAGTAGACTGTAACAGCAAAGGTTACAGGAGGAAGACTGGAGGAGCATCATGGTTGGCTGAGCATCTGACTCCAGGTAGGCTCCTCTTAAATGGTGTTCTTTGCACTTTTGGATGGAGTTCAGCAAGCTGAGGTGAATAGGGGGACCTGGAGGCATGTGGCAGGGAGGAAAGAGAGCCCAAGATGGTGGCTGGCTCCAGCTTGACCCCTGGTGTTTGGCTGTAGCCCTGGAGCTGACGAAACTGACTGAGTCAAAAAATGCTTTTGAAATCAGTGCTGGGAGCTGAAGACCCACCTATGGAGCTGCCCGATTGGCGGGATGGAGTTCAACAGACTGAGGCAAGCAGAGGGGTCCGGAGGCTAGTGGCAGGGGGTAGGAAGAGCCCAAGATGGTGGCTGGCTCTCGCTTGACTCCTGGTGCATGGCTGTAAGTCCTGGAGCTGGTGAAACTGAGTCAAAAAGTGCTTTTGAAAATAGCACTGGGAACCGAAGACCAGCCTACAGAGCCGCTTGGAGCCAACCCTGTTTACCACCACCCTCTGCTGTCTCTCCATCAGTCAGCTTCCTACACATCTAACTATGTCCCTAGCCACATCCAGCTCCTTCAGCTTCTTAGCAATCTTCTGTGTAGCACTGAGTTGAAAGTTGAAAAGAGTAAATCCACAGTGTGGCCCTTATCTACTACCTTTGTTACCCAGTCAAAGACAATGATCAGGTTAGTCTGACAAGACCTCCCTGCCATAAACCCCTGCTGTTTACTATCCTGTAGACTGTTGCTTGCTCAATTCAGACAAGGGTAGTTCAAAAGACTGGAGGGTAGCTGATGTAGTTCTGCTACATGGGGGATGGGGGGTTGAGGGACATGCAGCGACTGGGAATAACAGGCCTGTCAGCCTTACCTCTACAGTGGGTAAAATGATAGTCACTATCAAAGAGGATTTGAACAGCTTAATAAACTGATCTACATACACATATAAAGGTATAGAGGATTGTGTATGAGCAATCATACACAACAATGCTGTTTTTCACTCAAGAGGTTTCTGTGGTAACAAGTGACCTTGAGAGTGCAGCTTGAGAGGTCCCATTACCATTGAAACCTCAAGTTAGAAACAGTATTCTATGTGCATGATTGCCAATACACAATCTTTTATAGTGTATGGGCAATCAGCCTGAGTCCAGAAAAAGTCCCCCCAGTGCTGAAAGTGTCCTACTTTATTATGGTCTGTTGTGGTTCTCTTGAGTGCTGGTCTCTTCCTTGGCTAGTTGTCTATCCCACTCATCACGCTTGTGCGAATACATTTGATGTTGTGCTGCAGTAATTACGTATCTAGTGCAGCACAACAACAATCTGACATCACTACTGCAGCAAGGCTGTTCTAGGGATGGAATTCCATCAAGAACAGCGTTCCACCATACATGCTTAAGTAATGGAGCCTACTCTAACAAGCATTTGTCAATGTCAAATGTTGCTTGCTTGTATGTGCCGTTTAGGTGTTTGGAAGTGATAGTTCCATGCCTTCCTCCCAAGACATCCACTGTGTCTTTCCGTTCAGTATTCACAGAAGAGTGGGAGGGGCAAGGGGCACAGCAGTACAGCAGTTGCCAAGGGGGTGAAAAGGTGGACAATAGTCCATTCAAAGGCAAGAGAGTCCTGCAGGAGCTCACTAAATTGAAGGTGGACAAAGCGATGGAACCAGATGGCATATGCCCAAGGATATTAAGAGAACTACGAGGGAGATAGCAGTACCTCTGGCAGCCATGTTCACTGGAGTCATTCAACACGAGTGAATTGGAGGAGGGCACATGTGGTCCCTCTACACAAGTCCGGCAGCAGGGAGGAGGCAGGGAACAATAGGCCGTTCAGCCTCACCTCAGTAGTGGGGAAGATGATGGAGACATTGCTTAAAGAAAGGATAGTGGGGCATCTAGAAGCCATCGGAGCCCAGGACCATAGACAAATGGAGTCACAGTGGGGACATCATGTCAGACAAATCTGGTTGATTTCTTTGACTGGGTGACAAAGGAAGTGAATCAGGGTTGGGCAGTGGACAACGCTTACCTTGATTTCAGCAAAGCCTTTGACACCATCCCATATAGGAGGCTGATAAACTAGCTGGGTAGGCTGGGCATGGGGGAAAGTGTGGTAAACTGGGTTAGAAACTGGCTAACAGACAGGAGGCAGAGAGTGGTGGTAAATGGTGTGCAGTCTAGGGAGAGGGGTCACCAGTGGGGTGCTGCAGGATCGGTCTAGGGGCCAGTCCTGTTCAATGTCTTCATTAGGTACATTGCAGAATGTCTGAAGGAATTTTTCACCAAATTTCAACATAGCCATTTTAAGACCTCTTCTCATGAACAGTGTCACTGTGATTTTCTTACTCTGTCCCAAACATTGACTGCGCACAGAATGCGCCATTGTCGCGCTACATGCAGAAACACATTTGGGCAGCATGTGAAAAATGACAGCTGTACTGCTCATAAGGAGACGTGGTAAAATGGCAATGTTGAAAATCTGGAATGCAAATATTAAAATTTAGAATCTCACGAAAGCGCATGTGAGAACTGCGCAGAACGCAGGCTCGTAAAACAGTCATTTTTAGAATTTTTTCACCAATTCAAAGTAGCCATTTTAAGACCTCTGCTCATGAACAGTGTCACTGTGATTTTCTTAATATGTCCCATACAATGATTTTGCACACTTCGCCATTGTGCGCTACATGAAGCGGAAACATGTTTTGGGCAAGATGTGGAAAATGACAGCTGTACTGCTTATAAGGAGGTGTGGTAAAATAGCAATGTTGAAAATCTGGGCGAAATATTGAAAATTCATGAACTTATGGCGTCTCGTGAATCAGCGCCGTAAATGCTCATAAAACAGTCATTTTGGGGAATTTTTCACCCAGTTTTCAACATAGCCATTTTAAGACCTCTGCTCATGAACAGTGTCACTGTGATTTTCTTAATCTGGCCCAAACATTGACTGCACACACCGACTGCGCCATTGTGCGCTACATGCATGCAAACACATTTTGGGTGACATGTGAAAAATGACAGCTGTACTGCTCATAAGGAGGTGTAGTAAAATGGCAATGCAGAAAATTTGGAGTGAAAATATTAAAAATTAGTGAACCTATGAGCGTGCGTAGGAACTGCGCAACGCATGCTCGTAAAACAGTCATTTTTAGGAATTTTTTCACCAAATTTTCAACATAGCCATTTTAAGACCTCTGCTCATGAACAGTGTCACTGTGATTTTCTTAATGTGTCCCATACATTGATTTCGTACACCGACTGCGCCATTGTGCGCTACATGCGCGGAAACACATTTTGGGTGCGATATGAAAAATGACAGCTGTACTGCCCATAAGGAGGTGTGGTAAAATGGCAATGTTGAAAATCTGGAGTGCAAACATTAAGAATTCGCGAACTTATGAGCGTGCATAAAACTGTACCTGCGCACACTCATAAAACAGTCATTTTAGAATTTTTCACAAATTTGTACAGGCTTTTTTGAGCCCACCTTATGAACACTGGCACTGTCGTTTCATTAATTGGTCCTGAAAGGTGATTTCATGCAGTGACCAGAAATCACTCTTTGGGCCGATTAACGCCATGACAGTGACAGAATTCATGAGGAGGGGTCCCAAAAGCTCATGTTGAAAATTTGTGCCAAAATTCAAAAATGCCTGAGATATGCAGCAAATTGAAAAACCCTATCTATCCCATTATACAGCTTACTGGCATTTCTCAGTTCGGCTTTGAAGAGTGCAGACGTGTTCTCGGTCCACCGAAGATCATCGCACCAAGATCCGGAGTAAGTATGGAGTGGGGGTGGGGGAGGCAGGGTGCGCAGTGGGTGGTGCGGGTTGTGGGAGGGGCAGGGAAGAACGAGGGACAGTTTTGTATTTAACAGGTTTGTTTTTAATAAGGCAGCGAGGGGCGTTTGCCACGCTGGGGTGGGCTCCCAGTGTGGCAGCTGGAAACTGTTTGGGGGCTGGAGCCGATGGGGATTGGGCACCCCGTCGGCCCATAGCACATTTTGCCATGCTGGGGTGGGCTCCCAGCGTGATGGCACCTGATGCTTTGGGGCGTGGAACCGATGGGGATTGGGCACCCCGTCGGCCGCAACAAATTTTGCCACGCTGGTGGGCTCCAGCGTGGCACCGGAGCTTTGGAGGGCATGGAGCCGACAGGGATTGGGCACCCCCGACCGGCCATACAGTGTGAGCACGGGGGGGAGGGGGAAGGCCCATGAGCACGCAGTATACGTGTGTGTGTGTGTGTGTGTGTGTGTGGAGGGGGGAGATCTGCTCACTGAGGCGGAGCTCTCCCTTTCAACTGTACGACCACTGCATTTTCAACTGCTGTCATAGACAGCTGCAGCAGTGATTGGGGAACTGGGGCCGCGCCTGCAAACACACTGACTGAATTGGAAGACGGGTGCCACACCTCCGAAAACTCGGATGATGGCACTATGTTTCTTGCACATGCATGCAAGCAACATAAAAATGATACGTCTTCCAGGTGGGTTCACAAGACTTGTGAACCTTGAGGAGAATATAGATCATTTCTTGCAAATGGGTGCTCAGTAATAAGAAAGTTCCTGGTTTGCTTTGAAATAATATTCTGATCAAAGGCACTCTCAATAAAGGTACCAGTATTTGATTTGAAAGTCAGTGTCAGGTCATGGTTCAGGGGCCGATAAAACTGACAGTTTCTCAATGGCATGTACACTTCCTCTACACACTTGTATCCATAACCATGACACTGGCCTCTTATCAGCAGCCTTAATAGTAATGTCCCTGTTGGACTCTAGATTTTCCGAACATGCCTTTTCATTGACTGTCAAGCTATAGAAATGAGATTTAAAGTCATATGCAAACAAAGCTTGCAAATCTTGCTCACAGGCATGTAAAAAAACAACTTACATGTAGGGTATTTTAGCGGCATAAACTTTGATGGCTTTTCGCGCATGGGGCCTGCAGTATTAATAAATGGCGACATCTCCAAATCTTCCTGTGGAGGAATAATAACTGTAGCTTGCAATACTTCAGATCTACACATCAGTTTTCTGAAAGAAACACTTTAAAGCAGCAGTATTTGTTAGCAAAACAATTCATATATATTTTTTTTAGCAAAAATATATTCCTGGCATCCTTAGATTCATTCCCAGTGTATTTTTAGTTCTGAGAGATATTTTTAAAACAGCTTTCACAGCTAATTGTGTAATTAATAACTCACATCATTAAGGGTGGCCACCACTTACAATTTTTAAAAACCTCTTCTGTTGAGATTTCCACTTGAATCTTCATGCTAGATTCATAATGTGGATGTATTAGAATGGTGTTATCACATGATCTTCCTGGACCTTATCTTCATCATTGATTCACACTGCTGAGTTCAAGTTGGAGGTGCTAGGACCCTACGGGAGCCAAAAACCTTCAAGAGGGCTGACGCTACATAGCCAATCTCAGTAACGGCCCTCAGCTGCCTCAGTTCCTTTATTCCTGCCATCGAGTGTGCTTCAGTGATGACGTTGCTCGCCCACTAGGAGTCAGAATTTTCATGTATATACAGCAACAATGTTCAGTTCAATTAGTTATCTATATTATAATTAGTGTTTATTTTTCTGTCAGTTTAAAACAAAAAAAAATTTATTTGTCAAGTTACTCTTAGCCTGAACAAGCAACGGCCTATGATCATTGACATGGATGGTAGGGAGTCTCTTTATGAATGCTGCTCTGGCAGTGCAGCTGTATCTGATCCACCTCCTTCTCCAGGGGAGGGTTCTGATGACGGGCAGTCCTGTGTTTGGGGGGGGGGAAGGACAGTCCTCCCGTAAACACAAAAAGAAGTGGGCCCACTCCTGATCCAAGTTGGGACCCAGCATCTATCAGCCTCGGGTTCTTCCTCTTTCCATTGTAAGGGGAAGAAATGGTACTACCTGAGGTCACCCTCTGGTACATCTGCCAAGAGGCCTTCTAGGTCTGCAAGTAGGAGGCCTTCACCAGTACCATCGGGTTCTCTGATGGCTTCTGCTTGTGGTCGTTCCAGGTCTCAAGCCCAAGCCCCTCTGTCCTCTTGTGGAGATTCTGGTGGGCAGTTTCACCACTGGGTAGCTCTTATGGAGCAATGGGTACAGCGTCTGGCTCATTTGCCTCTTCCTGTGGATCTGGTCCCGGGTCCTTCAGGCCTAGGCTCTTCAGACTCACACCTGGGGCATTTGAGCTGGGTAGAGCATTTGGCTCCATCAACAGATTCTGATCCCTTGCTGTTGACTGTGCCTCCAATGTCAGTTCCACTCGCTGTACCCCCTTGTAGTGTCACTGTGCAAAGCTCAGTTCAGGCACCTTCTCTGGTCACTTTGGTGCCAGCTGGACCTTCTTCCAGGTCTATGTTTGGCTATGTGTCAGATTCGGTCCTTTTGATGCCTGTCCTGGTGCCACATCTGGTGCTGTTCCTGGCTTTGTCTGCTTTGGGTTCTTTGGTAGCACCTCCTCTGATGCCGGCTCCTTTGGCACCAGTGCTGGCATCAGCCCCTTAGTGCTGGTGCCAGCACTGGCTCCTTTGCTGCCGATGCAGGCTCCAATGCCGGCTCTCCCTCCGATGCCGGTATCACGTATTTATCCAATTCCTAGGCTGAAGCTTGGCATTTCTGGGTCCTCTCCTTTTCCGGCTCTCCTTTCTGAAGAAGAGTTGGAGGGAGATGAGGCTGACCCCAACCTCATTCTTTCACAGGGTGGTGGCAATGGCATGTTCTACAACCTGGAAAATCAAGCTTCAGCTCTTGCTCCTGTCCCTCAGGAGGATCTATCTTTCCAGACCCTGCCAAAAAACATGCAGGCAACCCTTGCCCTCCAGACTTCTGCCCCAACCCATGTAAGTGGCTGCATCTGGAGTGGCTTCATGTTCTTAATATTCCCTCATGCCTCCTGTTCCTCCAGCTTTTGAAACTCTTTCGAGGTGGTGTAGATCAGGCCTACTTCCATTCCTTCTGTCTATCTCTAAGCAGATAGACCGTAAGTATATTCCTCCTAAGTACAGACCTATTTTGGCTTCCCAACCTGTTGCAGATAAAATTGTTATTCTTGCTGAAAATTACAAGGCCGTACTCCCTCAAGAGGTTACAGTACACCCCATTAACAAGGAATCCTGTAAGACTGATGCCATGAGGAAAAGGGCTTTTGCAGTGGCCACTTTGAACATACGAATGGCCAGTTATCAAGGACAATTCTCTCAGTGTGAATATGTCCTTTGGACATTTGTCCCATAAAACTCTTGTGGAGTCCTTACCAGTGTCTGACACAAAACAGAAGATTCTTCAGACTGTCACTCATGGAATAGAATCCAACATTCATCAGCTCACGGCAGCTATGGACGCATTTGATACTGCTTCCCACTCTGCTTCTGCTGGAATCTGCATAAGAAGACATTCCTGGGTTTGGACTTCAGGTTTTTCAGCCGATGCCCAGCAGCAAGTCATGAATGTCCCCTTCGATGGCATCTACTTGTTCGGCCAACAGGTGGAACAATCTCTTGAGGCCTCTCAGAAGACCAGGACAGCCATCAAATCTGCAAAACCAGCCCCTTCGTATTCTCAAAGTGGAAGGGGCCGTCAGTTCTTCCGAAAAAAACAGTCCTTTTGTGGAAGGAGCAGAGGAGCCCAAGTCAAGCACCAGTTTCCTCAGCTGCAAAAGAAAATTCAGCAGAAGGCACAGGTCCTGAAAGCACATAGTGCCACCCTTTGAAGCTGTGGCCCCAGCTCTGCTTCAGCTGTCTGAGGGGAACCTCTCCATCCAGGTGGGGGAATGTCTGACTCATTTTTACCATCAGTGGAAGAGTTCATCACCACAGACAAATGGGTTTTACAGATCATCTGAGAGGGATACTTGCTGAACCTTTCAGAAATCCCAATGGACAATCCACTCAAGAGGCAGCACACTCTGTCAACTGCCATGTCAGACCTTCTCACTATGGAGATAGTAGGCCTTTTGAGCAACAGGGCAGTGGAAGTAGTGCCTCATGCGGAATGCAATACAGGTTTCTACTTCCATTACTTTCTCATCCCAAAGAAGATAGAAACATAGAAACAAAGAATTTGACAGTAGATAAGGACCGCTTGGCCCACCTAGTCTGCCCATTTCCCTACCTAACGGATAAGCTGCAGATCCTAGTTAACCAAAAGCCTACTTCCTCCTACCCCCCACTAGAATTGCCTTATGTCTGTCCCACGCATTCTTGAATTCCCCCACTGTTTTTGACTCTACCACCTCCTCAGAAAGGCTGTTCCATGTATCACAACCCTCTCTGTGAAGAAATACTTCCTCACATTACCTTTGAGCCGTCCCCATTATCTTCAAATTGTGCCCCCTTGTTTTTGCACATATCTTTTTCTGAAAGATGCTAGCCTCTTGGACTTTGTTGATTTCCTTGAGGTATTTGAAAGTTTCTATCATGTCCCCCCCTTCCTCCTTTCCTCGAGGCTATACTTCTTTAGTTCCTTTAGTCTTTCTTCATATGTCTTCTGATGCAGACCATGCATCATTTTGGTTGCCCTCCTCTGGACAGCCTCCACCCTGTCTATGTCTTTGCGGAGATGGGTTCTCCAGAACTGTACACAGTACTCCAGATGTGGTCTTACCAACTGTCTGTACAGAGGGCCAACAACTTCTTGTTTTCTACTGGTGATGCCTCTCCCTATGCATCCCAGTATCCCCCCAGCCCTCCTTACTGCCTTCTCACATTGCTGGCCCATTTTAAGTCATCTGATATGACTACCCCCAAGTCTCTTTCCATTTTTGTTGTTGTCAGTATCTCACCCCCCATTGTGTACTCTTCCCCTGGGTTTTTGTTTCCCAGGTGCATTACTTTGCACTTCTTTGCATTGAATCTAAGCTGCCATACATTTGACCATTCCTCCAACCTTGCCAAGTCCCTTTTCATCCTCTCCACCCCACCTTACGTATCAACCCTGTTGCAGATCTTTGTGTCATCTGCAAAGAGACATACTTTCCCTTCCAGTCCCTCTGCAATGTCACTAATAAAGACATTAAAAAGGACCGGCCCCAGTACTGAACCCTGCGGTACCCCACTAGTAACCCTCCTTTCTTCACTGTGGACTCCATTTACTATTACCCACCATGTCCTGTTGTCCAACCAGTGTTTTACCCAGGCTACCACCCTAAGACCCACTCCCAGGCTGGCTAATTTGTTTATTAATCTTTTGTGCGGGACTGTGTCAAATGCCTTGCTAAAGTCTAGGTAGGCCATGTCCACAGCTGGTCTACTGCTTTTGTCACCCAGTCAAAGAAATCAATTAGATTCGTCTGACATGACCTTCCCGCTGTGAATCCATGCTGCCTTGGGTCCTGTGTCCCACTGGCCTCTAGGTACTCAACAATTCTTTCCTTCAGAAGTGATTCCATCATTTTCCCTACCACTGAGGTCAAACTGATAGGTCTGTAGTTTCCTGCCTCTGTCTTGCTCCCACTTTTGTGAAGGGGAATCTCATCCGCCCTCCTCCAGTCCTCAGGTACCACACCATCCTCCCATGATTTATTAAAAAGGGTAGTCAGTGGTGTTACTAGTTCTTCTCTTAGTTCTTTTAGAATTCTGGGGTGAATCCCATCAGGCTCCATTGCTTTATCCACCTTCAGTTTTAAGAGTTCTTTCAGAACCCTTTCTTCTGTGAAAGGACTAATATCAACCCCCCCTATCCAGAGTGCTTTTATTGACTGGATTAGGTATTTTCCCCTTCTTTTCCATTGTGAATACTGAGCAGAAGTATTTGTTCAGTATCCCTGCTTTTTCACTGTCGCTGTCTGCCCAACTACCTTCCTCTTTGTTCAGCCTCAGTATCCCTCCCTTAGTCTTTCTTTGCTCCCTAATGTACCTATAAAAGGTTTTATCCCCCTTCTTAACCGAATTGGCTATCTTTTCCTCGGTTTGGGCCTTTGCTATTCTGACTGCCTTACCCACTTCCTTCTGTTTTAACTGGTATAGTTCTCTGTCCTGCTCCGTCTGTGTTTCCTTATACTTCCTGAATGCTATCTTTTTCTCCCTTACCTTTCCTGCCACTTCTTTTGAGAACCATAGTTTTTTTCTTTCATTTTGATTTGTTTATTTGCTTTACACAAAGGCTTGTTGCCTCTGTGATGGCGGTTTTGATGTTTCCCCATTGTTGCTCCATCCCACCTTCTTGCCTGTTTGCTAGTGCTTTTCTGAGGCACTCTCCCATTTTGACAAAATCAGCCCTCCTGAAGTCCAATACCTTCAGTTTTGTTTGGCTTTACTCTACAGCTAAGTTTATCGTGAACCACACTGTTTGGTGGTCGCTTATTCCCAGATGGCTACCCACTTCAAGATCAGAGATCCTCTCTCCGTCCCCATTGAGAGTACCAGGTCTAAGGTTGCTCTCTCCCGAGTGGGTTCCAAAACTAGCTGTTGGAGGAATGCCCCCTGTAGGGCATCGAGAATGGCCCTGCTCTTGGATGTGGCTGCAGCAAAGGTGCTCCAGTCAACATCTGGCATATTCAGGTCCCCCATCAGCAATATCTCCCCTTTCTCTACCATCCCAAGGATGCCTTCTATCATTTCCTTGTTCATTTCCTCCTCCTGAGATGGGGGTCTGTATACAACCCCTGTGCGGATTGTGGAGCCATTTCCAGTCTCCAGGGTGACCCACAGTGTCTCCTCTCCTCCCTGTTTACCCTTTAGCTCTGTTGCTTTGATCCCTCCCCTTACATAGGGAGCTACTCCTCCTCCTCTTCTTCCCTCCCTGTCCCTCCTGTAGATTGTGTACCCTGGTATGTTGACATCCCAGTCATGGTTCTCTGTGTACCATGTTTCTGTGACTGCCACAATATCCAGGCATCCCTCTTCCATCAAAGCCACCATTTCAGGGAGCTTTTTACCTAGACTATGGGCATTGGTACTCATTACCTTCCATTTTTTTATGGCTTTATTTCTTTTTGCCCCATCCCTGTCCCTACTGCCTTTGTCTTTTTCTCCATTTGCCCCTGCCCTTCTCCCTATTGATTGCTCTGTCTTGGTGTTTACCTCACTAATTACCCTGATTTTTTTGGGGGGGCTAGGATTTCCCTTCTCCTTTTCAGTGCCTCCCCCCTTGGCTAGTTTAAATGCTTGCCATTGAAGCATTTAAACCTATCACCTAGGATTCTGGTTCCCCTGGTGCCCCATCCTCGACCTCAGAAAACTGAACATGTTTCTGTACTGTGAGAAGTTCAGTATGGTTTTCCTAGAAACCCTACTGCCATTTCTCAAGCCACAAAACTGGTTGGCATCCCTGGACATGCAAGACACCTACCAGTACATCCTGATGTACCACAGCCACCACTAGTTCCTACACTTTGTGGCTTTAGGACAACACTATCAGTTCAGAGTCCTGCCCTTTGGGCTATCCTCGGCACCTCAAGTCTTCATAAAGTGCTTCGTATTTCTCATAGCACACCTGCAAAAGCTCAGGCTACAGTTTTTTCCCTATCTGGACAACTAGCTCCTGGCAAGCCCATCCAAACAGGGCAAGGAGGAGGCAGTGAACACAGCAACTCAGTTTTTTGACCTCCATGGAGTCCTACTGAACCTAGAAAAGTCACAGTTTCAACCCTCGCCACAGCTCCTCGTAATTGGGAGCCCTCTTGGACACTACCAAGATGAGGGCATGCCTCCCAGAAGACAGGAGGAAGGTCATCCTTCAAATGGCACACCTCATCAGGAAGAACACATCCATGCAGGCTCACTCCATGCAGCAGATGTTAGGCCTTATGGCCTCTTTAGTCTTCACAGTGCCCCTAGCAAGACTGGACATGAGAACAACTCAATGGATACTCAGCATGCAGTGGTCTCCAACAATGCATCCCCAGTCTTACCCCATCAAAGTGAGGAAGCCTCTTCTTCAATTGCTTGCATGGTGGACACAGGAGAGCAACCTTCATCAAGGTCTTCCCTTCTCTCCACCAAAACTGCAGATAACCCATACCACAGATGCATCTCTCCTGGGATGGGGAGTCCACTGTAGGGGTCACCACATCCAGGGAGTCTGGACTCAAATGGAGTCTCATCTCCACATCAGTGTGTTGGAATTGAGGGCAGTCCTTTACAGTACACCCTTCGAGCCCTAGTGAACTTCAACTGGCATAACGTAATCCTCCTTAAGACAGACAACAAGTCAGTCATGTACTACATCAACAAGCAGGGGGAAGTACACTCTTACCCTCTGTGCGAAGAAGTGATGAGGGTGTGGAAGTGGTGTCTGGAACAGGATGCTCTCATCCAAGCAGTCTACTTGACAGGAGCTCAGAACAATCTGGAAGACCAACTCAGTTGGACAGAAGCAGATCCTCGCAAGTGGTCGTTCGCTCCAGACATCATACAGTCTCTCTTCGATGAGTGGGGAACTCCAGAGATGGATATTATTGCATCCCCACTCAACACAAAACTGCCTCAATTCTGCTCCAAAAATCCAGAACCTGGTGTTTTTTGTCAAGATTCACTCAGGCTGCAGTGGACAAATTGCTTTCTATACACATTTCCTCCTCTTCCACTGGTTCAGTGGGTGTTGCTCAGGTTGGAGGCTTATAGGGGATAAGATGATTCTCATTACCCCATTTTGGCCATGATAGATTTGGCTTCTGTTGATCAACAAGTTGTCAGTGACCCCTCCAATAGCTCTACCTCTATGGATGGACCTTCTGACACAGGAGTCTCAGGTCCATCCCAACTTATGCTCTCTTGGTGGGGGTCAGAACAGTGGAGGGATTCCAAAGGGCATGGGACAAGCACAAGGGGTTGTCTAGAGAGTGGAGGGGGGAATCTCTGGGGCAGGGGGGCAAATAAGGGGGGGAATGGGCAGACTAAATGGGCCAAGATGGTCCTTTTCTGTTGACAAATATCTATGAATCTATACCTGGCTGTTGAGGTGATAGAAGTGAACAGGTTTAAGGTCTCTTAGAGGATCGAGATTCTCACGCCTGCTCATAAACCTTCCATCAGACAGACTTACACAGCCAAATGGAAACATTTCTCTGAATGGTGCACCAAATTCCACATGGATCCATTCTGATGTCCTCCAGACAAGGTTTTAGAATGCTTGCTGGGCCTTTCTGATGCTGGATTACAATACTCTTCTGTCAAAGTACATCTGTGTGCTGTCTCTGCCTACCACGAGCCAGTCCAAAACCTGACTCTAGTTCAACTACCTCTCTTCAAGAAGTTTTTGATGGGTATCCTGCACACAAGGCCCTCTGTGAGAAAGCGTGTAGCTCCCTGGGATATCAACCTTGTGTTGGACATGCTCACACACAAGCCCTTTGAACCCATGGCAATATGTGACCTCAGATTCCTAAATTTGAAAGCTGCCTTTTTGGTGGCCATCACCTCTGCCTGTAGGGTCTCTGAGATATGTGCTTTGGTGATGGACCCTCCATACACTGTCTTCCATGAAGACAAGATGGTTCTCCACACACACACCTCAAGTTCTTGTCTAAAGTCGTTTTGGAGTTCCATCTAAACCAACCCTTGGTGTTGCCCACATACTTCTCCAACTTTCAGAATGAAGGGGAGCACACCCTCCACTCTCTGGATGTTAAAAGAGCCCTCAGGTTCTACAGCAATAGAACTAAGGACATCTGGTTGTCCAAACAGCTCTTCATCTCTTTCAACCCGAACTGGATAGGTCAGCCGGTTACGATCAAATGCATTTCTGCTTGGATAGTAGCATGTTTTCACCAATGATATTCTATGGCACAGGTCAATTTGGAAGGCCAGGTTCGTGCCCACTCCACCAGAATGGTCATTACAACCCTGGCAGAGATTTGCTCTGTTCCCATTGGTGATATTTACAGAGTCACTACTTGGAGCACAGTGCATACTTTCATCAAGCACTATGCCCTGGCTATCCATTCCAGAGAGCATGCTTCTTTTGGCAGCACAGATCTTCCCCTTGTCAATCTTTACCATTCATTACTGCTGGGTGTAAGCTGGAGGCATGCACCTGCACAGGAGCTTTTTTTTGGAGGGGGAGGAGTCAGCACCGACGGTGCCACCCACGAGGCCAACGCACTGCGTGGTGTATGAGGGTTGGCCGTTAGGCACTGCAGACTCCTCCTCCACCCAAGTTCTGTTTTCTCCTGCTATCGAGGTGCACCTGCTGCTTGAGTCTTCAGAAAATTACTGTGTCACTAGGCCTTGCCTGAATTTCGATGCCATGTTCCTGCCATTTCATTTTCCTCCATCCCACTTCTGAGAGTCCACCCGGTGCCATTGATCTCCAGTAAGCTTGTTCCTTTTAGTTCCTTACTGACAGTCCCAGGTCTATTTTCTGTAGTTTTTGGTAAATTATTTTTGGCATCATGTCTGGTTCGAGGGCTAGGAAGGATCCAAAGTGGGCTGTGCCCCCATGGGTGTGTGCCTCTGTGGCCAACATTATTCCATAATGGACCGGCATGATGTCTGCCTTCGCTACCTGGGTCCCAGCCACAATATGAATAATTGTGATGCCTGTTTCTCCATGGACCACTGCATTCTTAAGATCCACATGTTTAAAATTGGCAGGGACCCACCGACTTTCAGAGGATGGCATTGTTCTAGGGATGCCATGGCAAGAACTCTTGATCCTGCCTCCAAGTCCCCTCCCAGGTCTATATGGCTCGGTGAGGAGGAAACCTCCTCTTCTGATTCTAGCTTTGCCATAGAGGAGGTTTCTTCTGCTGTGCCAGAAGAACAGCTCGGTTCCCTGTGGAGCTGGGTCGGGAGCACTGCTACGGCAGTCACCTCCTTGGAGGTGCAGGCTTCCCCGATGTTGCAGCTCATGGCTACTGGGCCTGGCACTGGTGGACCCTTGGTACTGCCCACCGGCACTGCCTCTGGTGATAGGGACAGCGGTGCGGGTGGTGTCATATCCCGTGGCAGCACCATTTGCAGTGCCATTGTCAGGGGAGCTTCCGGGGTTGCCAGTCTGGTAGCTTGTGTGGTCGCCACCTCTTCAGAGGATGACTCACTGGGCAATCTGGATTGGTGCCCTGAATTCTTGGAGCAAGGGAGCCCCCCTGGACATGACATCAGGCATCCCAGTGCTCATCTCTTGGTGACCCTGGATTCTGCTGTCTCTGAGGGCCCTCACGTCGATGCTGGTGTCAGAAGTCAAGCAGCAGATAACAGTTCTGGGGTGCCTGGGGGAATGGTTCTGACTTTGGGGGCCGGGGCAGCCACCATCTCTGGTGCTGTCCTGACTACTGTGGTCTCTCTCGGGGAGCCTCTGGGATCAGGGGACCCCTAAGCACTGGGCTCAAGGAAGAGGGTGGCCTCAGAGTCTGAGGTGGTTGAGAGGCCAGGGTGAAGCACGGGGGCCCTTTTCTACTACTACCCTGCAGGGGGTTGGGAGGAGTCATAGTGCCAAACCCTGCTTCTCCTCCTCTGAGACTCCTGAAGTGCCCTTAGTGGGTGGTGCTGGGGTTTGCCCTTCTGGATCTATGCAAACTCAGTCACACCACAGGGGAGAATCCCCCTCAGGGCTCAGCCAGGATTTGTTTTTACATTTGCAGCGTCCGCTGACTGGGTTGACCACCAGATTCCCACATGCGGGAGGATAGTCCATGAGATCTCTGAGCCCTGATAGAGGCCGGGCACTTTCAGTTAGGTGCCATTCCCCAATCCCTCTACAGACACCTCCCCCTCTCCCAGGCCATGTGGGTCCTATGGGACTCTTAACCTGGGAGACATTCAGGGCCACTGCGGTGGCCTTCCCTTAGAATGTTAGAGCCATGGATGAGCAGGTCTTTCACCTGTCTCCACCCCCCACATGAGGACTCCAAACATCTGAGCTCCTCTTCTTCCTTGGCTTCCTCATCAGAGAAAGAGGAACGTTCTGTCCACCTCTCCTCTGACACTGATTTCACTGAATATCAGCAGTTCCTTTCAGGGTTGGTTCAGGAGCTCCATATTTCTCATGTGGTAAGATGCAATACCGAGTGGGAGATGCACTCCTTTTTGAGTGAGTTCAGTGTGAACCACCTGGTGGTACCTTCCTGGCCTATCCCTTTCCAGGAAGCATCAATCCGCACCTGGCAGTCACCAGCCACCTCATCCCCAGCCCCAGTAGACTGTAGGAGGAGGTATTGCTCTCCCTAGGAGTCTCTTGGTTCTATGCCTCACTCACCCTTGGGGGCTGACAGCTTTAGACATTCCTTCTGGGCTACAACACCCGGCTCATGACTGACCACCGGATCCGGATTCCACTGAGTTCAACCGGTGGGGAAAAAGAGTCTTCTCTTCAGCTTGTGTACTACTATGCATTAAATAACATCAGACTTACCATGCTGCCTACAACAGGCATCTATGGTCAGTCTTCAGCTAGAGGAGAGAGAGAGAAAGGGCCTTTAGCTGCTGAGTGTGTTTGTAAGTTGATTTGAAGTAGTTTTTTTAGCTGCCATTTCTGTGTTGGACATGGTATCTGAGGTCTGTTCCTAACTGCCTTTTTTGTGGTTTAAAATTTGGTTTGGGCAGGATTAAGGTATTCTAGTAGACAAATTGGTGATTGTGTGTTTCGATGTTGCTCTCTTGCCTGTAAGTGCAGGCATCATATTACAGGGATTAGTGGTGTTAGAAGGTGATGGTTAACTGCCATCTCATTCAGTCTTCAGCTAGAGGAGAGACAGAAAGGGCCTTTAGCTTCTGAGTGTGTTAGTAAGTCGATTTAAAGTAGTTTTTTTAGCTGCCATTTCTGTGTGTTGGACATTGTATTTGAGGTCTGTTAACTGCAGAAGCAGTTGGGGTCTGGCAGAGGTTGTCTGAACCTTCTTTTGCTGAGCAGTTGGGGACAGGATTTACTTGCTGGATAAGCATTGCATTTTTTTCAGTCTGTGAAGGAACTAGAAGGGGAAAGGATCAGATCTGTTCCAGTACAGTAGCTGCTTCTTGTTGTTTTTACATTGTTTTTTGTGGATTTTACTTGGTAGACGGTTATTTCTTTTCTTTCTTACTACTTCTAAGGGGCTAGTAGGGTATTGTTTTGGGGCTGTTGGAATTTTGAAACCTGTTTTGGTGGCTATAAGTGGCCTCATTTGTTTGATGTTTTACTGTGTAGCAGGCTGCATTTGTGGAGGCCTATTTCTTCTGATTTAAAACCTATTTGGTGTGATTTAATTGGGGCTGTTTCTTTGAATTGGAGATCTATATCTTCTAATTTCAAGCCTATTTTGATGTGTTGTTGGCGAAGCTGTTTGAATTGGAGACCTGTTTCTTTTGGTAGCAAACCTATTTTTGGGGCTTCGAGTAGAATTGTGATTCATTTTTGCTGGCTTCACTAGCTGCAAAGTTTAGTGCATAGTGGGGTAAGAGTGCTAATGGTTTGACCAGGGGCCTCAGCTATCTGATTGTTTCTGGAAGACTTGGGCTGGTCCCACCCCCAACCCCTCACTCGCCTCAGTCCGTGATTTCCTTTATACCAGGGTTCTGACATCACTTCCTCAAATGGGCAAAGGATATGCACCTGTCATAGCAGAAGCAGATATCCAGGAAAGGAACAGCAGCGAGTGAAGAGGTGACTGCTATCTCAGTGGAAGGGAAGTAATTGCAAATCAAGGAGCTTTCATTGTTACTTCTTTGCATTTCTATTGCATTGTGAAAGGAGGAGTAGGAGTCTGAGGAAGGTTGTGCAATAGCTACTTAAAGTCTTTTTTTGGGTGTGGATAGGAAGGATAGGAATATAAAAAGCAGTTGCTTAATCTTTCTAAACATGTACAACAAAGGGGGTAAGGGAAATTAAGAAAAGAATGTTTTGCACTGGTAGAGGGGGGAGAGGGGAGACTTGGGGGAGTGTTTGGTATCCTTCATCTGGAAGGGTGGGGGGTCACTGGTGGGCAACAACAACAGTGGGTAGAGTGGTAGGCTGCAACAACTGTGGTGCACCAGTCTTTCTGAAAATTGCCTGGAGTGTGGGGGGGATGTTTAGTGTGCAACCACATAGAGAAATGTAGAAAGGAGATTGAGGGTCTGTAGGAGGAACTAAGACAGGCAAGGCAGACTGGGGGTGGGTTTAGCCCAATACTGGAGGGAGGAAGGAGGGGAGATAAGGGAGGGCGATTTGAGCCAACAGTGGTGAGGAGAGGGTCAGAAGAAGGAAAGCAGAGACAAAGGGGCCCAGGCCAGGAAGAATGATTGCCGGGGAAATCAGGTCAGGAGACAAAAGTCAAATGGAAGGAGGAGATAGGGACTTGTGAGGGGAGGTGAAGAAGTGGCAAAAGTCATGGAGTGGAAAGGAGAGAACAGGTTACTATGAAGAGAGAGAGAGTGGGCATTTGTGAAGGGTCTTCAGAAAATAGTTTTGCACTGCTAGAGAGGAAGAAGGAGGAGGAGGGAAATGATGACATTAGAGGAGTAATTGATAAATGCCTGGACCAAACCAGAGCAGGGGGAAGTTCTGCTGGGAGAATTGCAAAAGGGGGAAATAATGTGTGGAGGAAGAAGAGAAGCCAGAAATGAGAGAGGGAGATAAATGGAAGCAAGCAGGGAGCAAGAGTGGAATCTTAGTGCTGGGGGACTCAATACTAAGAGGAGTCAGGTGGGGTAGCAAGGGGGAGAGGCATAGTCACATTTGGGTGGAGGCCATGCCAGGAATGACAATGGAAAGGGTGGGACAATCTGTTCTGAAATATGTCAGAAGGGGTAGGGACAAGCCTCATTTAATTATACATCTTGGGACGAACGACCTGGCTGACAAGACAGTAGATATAGTCCAGAGGAGGTTTGAGGAACTAGGACAATTATGTGAGGGGGCAGGAAGAACAGTAACTTTTTCAGAGACACTTCCAGTGCCCAAGGCAAGCACAACAAGAAAGCTGAGAATAGAGGAATTTAACAGATGGCTAAGAACCTGGTGTTGTGCTAAAGGGTATGGGCTGTTGGAGGGGTGGGGAGAGACCTGGGAGGACAGTAGTCCCTATGACAAGGACAGACTACACTTGAGTGAGGAGGGAAATAAAGTGTTGAAACAGAGGATGGAGGAGTACATAGAGGAAGTTGGGAATTTAAACTAGGAGCGGGGGGTGGCAATTGGGCAAGAGACATGCAGAGACAACAGGTTGGGAAACCATATGAGCTTACCCCCCATAACAGTGACAAAGGACAACTGGCAAGTACTATTGGTGATGCTAGTAAAGGAGGGCAGGATGGGAGGGAGGGAAGGGTGGAAGGTGGTTACCCTTAATGCTAGGAGCCTTGGAAGGAAAACTGCAGAGTTACAGGTGCTCATGGCAGAGGGAGAGGTGGACATTGCAGCCATCACAGAAACATGGGCCGCCAATACAATGACTGAGACCTGTCTGTGACCATGGTACAGGTTATTTCATGGGACAGGTGATTAGGAAAGGAGGGGGTGTGGCACTATATGTTAAAGGAAGGACTGAAGTGTGTAAGGGAGGAAGGGGAGGAGGGTAGTATGGAGCCACTTTGGATGCAAATCCAGGATTCCAAGAATAGGATTCTCAGAATGGGAGTGGTGTACAGGCCACCATCTCAGATGGAGGAGTTAGACAGGGAACTAGCGGGACAGATCAGGAGGACCTGCGAGAAGGGTAGTGTGGTGATTGTGGGGGACGTCAACATGCCAGGAGTGGACTGGACTGGAGTACCCCAACAACCAGGAACAGAAGGGAGCAGGTACTGCTGGATGCCTTCCAGGACAGCTTCTGCTGCAAATGGTCAGTGAACCAACCAGGTTAGGGAATACCCTTGACCTTGTGCTGGCAAATGGGGACTTTGTGAGAGAACTTACAGTGGAGGAACCACTGTCAGGAGTGACCACCACTCAGTATGGCTCACATTGGATATGGGCAAGGAAGGAGTGGAATCTGGCACAAGAGTGCTGGACTTCAGGAGGGCCAATTTTGTAAGGATGGGGGAAGTGGTAAAAGGGTACCTGGCCAGAATTCAATCTAGTATGTACACTAACCAGAGGTTGGAGCTCATAAAGCTGGGGATAGTGGAGGCAACCAAAACCTGCTGCAAGGCCCAGAGCAAGAAGGCTAGGGCTAGGAAACTGAGCTGGTTGAGCAAGGATGTCATGGAAAAGGTAAGGAGGAAAAGAGCTGCCTTTAGGAGGTACAAGAAAACAGGGAGGGGGAGGACAGGGAGGAGTACTTAATGGAATCGAAGGAGGTGACAAGGGCAGTAAGGGGAGCCAAGGCATCTACAGAACTCAGGCTGGCACAAGGCATTAAGAAGGGGGAGAAGGACTTCTTTAGGTACATCAGGGAGAACAGGAGCTGTAAGGACCACATAGTAAGGATTAGGAAGAGGGTTGGTGGAAGCAGGGTGCGATAAGGCAGAAGCACTAAATGATTACTTCTGCTCAGTATTTACTAAGGAGAAGAGGGGGGTGACACCCAAGGGGGGAAGAATGGCAGAAACAGGGGTGGAGGGGGTGACAGATGAGGAAATCATGGAGGGCAGAGTTCAGGAAGGTTTGAAGGCACTGAGGGTGGACAAGGTGCCAGGCCCAGATGGCATCCACCCCAGGGTACTGAAGGAGCTGGCAGAGGTCCTTGTGGGACCTTTGGCAGACCTATTTAATGCCTCACTACATTTGGGGTGTGTACCTCAGGACTGGAGGATGGCTCATGTGGTGCCCCTCCACAAGAGTGGCCCCAAGGATGAACCGGGAAACTACAGACCAGTGAGCCTCACATCCATCGTGAGTAAGCTAATGGAGACTATCCTGAAGGAGAGGCTGTTGGCCCTCCTAGAGGCCAGAGGACTACAGGACAGCAGACAGCATTGCTTCATATGTGGCAGATCCTGCCAAACCAACCTGGTGGAGTTCTATGACTGGGTAACTAGGCAACTGGACAGGGGCCATGCAGTGGATGTCCTGTATCTGGACTTCAGTAAGGCATTCGACTCGGTGCCGCATGGAAGGCTAGGAAGTAAGTTAGAAGGCACAGGGGCGGGTGCAAAGCCATTGAGATGGGTAGGGAACTGGCTTCAGGGAAGGCAACAGATGGTGGTGGTGGGTGGGGAGCTCTCACACCCAAGGGTAGTGATGAGCGGTGTACCACAGGGCTCGGTGTTGGGACTAGTGTTGTTTGGGATATTCATTGCAGACGTATCATTGGACATCAAGAGCAAGATCAGTCTGTTTGCTGATGATACCAAGGTAGGAGCAGTGGTGGATGATCTAGGGGGATGGCAGGGGTTGCAGGATGATCTGGCAAAGCAGTTGCAGGATGATCTGGCAAAGCTTGAAACCTGGACAGACACCTGGCAACTGGGGTTTAATGCCAAAAAGTGCAAGGTGCTGCATTTTGGGATGAAGAACCCAAGGAGGAGTTACCAGCTGGGGGGAGTGCAGCTAGCCCAGACAGAGGAGGAGGAGGAGAAGGATCTGGGGGTGCTCATTACAGGGTCAATGAACAACTCAGCACAATGTAGGAAGGCAGCTGCAAAGGCCAACAAAATGCTGGGTAGTATTGCAAGGGGTATATCCTTGAGGAGGGAGGAGGTGATTCTGCCACTGTATAGGTCATTAGTTAGACCGCACCTGGAGTACTGCGTGCAGTACTGGTGCCCGTATCTGAAGAGGGACATTAAGTTACTGGAGGGGGTACAGTGCAGGGCAACAAAGATGATCAAGGGACTAGGGGACTTATCATACGAGAGGAGGCTGAGGGAGTTGAACATGTACTCGCTGGAGGAGAGGAGGAACAGGGGGGACATGATTGAAACCTTTAAGTACATGAAAGGAATAAACAAGACAGGTACAAAAGGGCTATTCAAAGTAAGGGAGGGGAGGGACACCAGGGGCCATGATATGAGACTGGAGGGAAGAAGGTTCAGGAGGGAGATGAGGATACACTTTTTTACAGAGAGGGTGGTGGCTGGGTGGAATGCGTTACCTGCAGAAGTGGTATCCAGTAGAACAGTGGACTGCTTCAAAAGGGGATGGGACAGGACAAGGGGGAGGGTCAATGAAGGGGAAGGGTGGAAGGGAGGGGTAGCTGCAGAATAAGGGGTGCTAGCAGCACATTCGAGCAGACTTGATAGACCTCTAGCCCTTTATCTGCTGGCAAATTTAATATGTTCGTATGGTGCTGGCACAAGTGCTAGCATCATTGCCTGATTCGGAGGAAGCTAGGCAAGCCATTGCCTCTCTGCACAGGGTCTGGAGCTTGCAAGGCACCAAGCAAGTAGAGGCGTGCACCTGCACAGGAGATTTTTCTTGGGGGGAGGACTGGCGGACACCAGTGAGGTGGCTCCAGACTAGTAGGGACAGCGATCTGCATTAGGCGGATGGCATGGCTTCGCCTGTCTAGATTTTCACCCGTTGTCCGGTGTAGGGTGATTTCCTCCACCTTCTGGAGGACCCGTCTTTTCTCCTGCAGGGCGAGGAGGAATTTACAGAGGCGTCTTCTGTCCCTCCAGCCACAGGGGACACCTCCTTGACCTGAACAGCCTTAGGCAATGTGTGACCTAGTATGGCAGTAGGGTCTTCCCCTCCTGCATCTCCCCCGCAAGAGGCTGAGGGAATCTGTTCCCTCAGGGCAGTGCCAGATCCCCTCTGGGGGGCTTGTTACTCACCCAGCAGTAATGAATGGTGAAGACTGACAAGGGGAAGATATGAAAATTATGTACCTACCGTAATTCTTGATCTTCTCTTGTATCTTCACCATTCATTATTGATTCCCGCCCACCTTCTCCTCTTGAGCCTCAGCTCCTGGGCACTGCCTCCACCCTGCTCGCCCTACCTCTCTTTGAGGCCAATTGGGGGCAGAGTCCCCCTGGTACCTCAGGGCCCTCTGTTTCCTTCTCTAAAAGTCACAGAGAATGCAACCTAAGAGGGCGTCGAGTAGGGTCTTCTTTCTCACTGTCCCCTTACTTATAGGGGTCATTCTGGACATAGTCTGCTCCTGTTTAAAGGTTTGTTTCCTCTTGGCTAAGCCCTCAGGTGGTAAGCTAGAGAGGGCCATGCTCCAGGACATTCATCCTGAATGTGGGTTTAGGGTGGGGGGGGGGTCAGACTCTGCCATGCTCTATATTATCCAAGACCATTTCAAATTTTCCTTTCTGGATCTATGTCCAGTGGTCTCTGAAGTTGACAGGATCCTTGCACCTGTGTCTTCATATCTCTTGGGTTTTTGAGGCTGAAAATAAGCCAGTGGTCTTCCGGCTTAGCATGGCAGAGGTCTCCCCTTCTTTCCCTATATATATTATATCTTTCTCTTCTCTTTCCTCTCTCTCTCTCTCTCTCTCTCTCTCTCTCTTTCACTCTTTCTTTCCTGTGCTGCTGCCCAGGGGCTGGGGCCCTAATTCCAGTTGGTCAGCTTATTCCTTTTTCAGTTTATATTCTTTCCTTTTTCCTATCCCTCGGCTCTCTTGCCTCACCTCTGGATTTCTCTAGTCCCCCTTTTTTTTATCCTCTCTGGCAGAACAGAACTGGGGTGGGGAAGAGTCTGCGGCACCTAATGGCCATCCCTCATGCGCCATTTAGTACATTGGCCCTGGCAGACTCCCCCCAAAAAGCCCCATGCAGGTGCACGCCTCTGGCTTACACCTAGCAGTAATGAATGGTGAAGGTACAAGAGATCAAGAATTACAGTAGGTACATAATTTTCATTTCTTAATGAACTATTGTCCTGAGTGAGCTCTGTCTCCTACTGCCCTGCTCGGGGGAATTTTTGTCTGATGCTTGGTACTCCACCCAGCAGTGTGAATCAATGGTGACGATAAGGTCCAGGAAGATATGGAAATTATGTACTCACCATAATTCTTGATCTTCTTGGGTCATCTTCACCATTGATTCACATGCCCACCCACCATCCCCCGAGCTCACTCTCTCTGTTTATTGGTCTTCATATCCCTTGTTTTGGTTTGGGCTGTGAAGACACTGCTCTTGTTGTTCACCCTTCTTACATGGGTCACAAGGGCTATCTTATGCCCTTGTTAAGTTAGGCGATTGTTTAGTTAGGTTACACTGCACGAGGAGAGGCTCTGGTGGAACCTCCAGCACTATGAGGACCTCATGTGGCAACAGCTAATCTTGTCCGGGCACAATCCTACCCCGGCCATTATTTGGCTTTCACCTCCTTGGCTGATGCCGACCCCTTCAGAGTGCCTCTGAGGCCAGGAGATCAGAGGGCTGTGAGTTCAGTTCCCACATCTGGCACTTGGGTTAATATCCCAGTACTGACACTGTAGTGCAGCATGAGAGGGGTGCTGCACTTCTGAGGTGCCATCTTTCGGATGAGATGTTAAACCGAGGTCCCATCTGCCTGGATTGGTGGTAGTTCAGGTGGATGTTAAAGATCCCATGGCACTTATCAAAAAGAGTAAGGGAATTTCCCTGGTGTCCTGGCCAAATTTCCCTCATTCACTAAAAATACCACCAACAGCTTAATCTGGTTCAAGGTCAGTTGGCATTCATCTGTATCCCCCTCCCCCGGGTCGTGCCTGAAAATAGGCAGGATTTGTCTAGTGCACTTACCCGGTCAACAAAAGCTAAATAAATAAAAAAAGGTACTGGTACTGAGGCAGTTGAGGGTTGTTGCCGAGATAGGCATCATACTGTGAGCCAGTCTTGCGGTTCCTAGTATGTGCACAACCTACCTCGGCACCAGCCCTCTTGAAGATTTTTGGCTCCCACAGGTTCTTAGCACTATTGGCTTGAACCCAGCAGTGTGAATCAATGGTGAAGATGGTCAAGAAGATTAAGAATTATGGTGAGTACGTAATTTCCCTTTTCTGATGGTAAACAGCTAAACACTGTACCAAGTAATTTTTTATGGCAGGGAGTGAGAACTTTTTAAAACTTCAAAATTTCATATCTTGGTTCAGGAATGAAAGAAAATGAAAAAAAAATGATGTTGATATTTTTGCCAGGAAAACGTTATTGCTGAAAACAACTATATGGTGACTAACAAATACTGCTGCTTTAAGTTCAAGTCTTACAAATGTATTGAGATCCACAATAGTGTAGAACTCATTTACATGATAAGTTGGAACAAAATCAAGGCCTTTGTTTAATGCGCTATCAGTCTATGACAAATTATAAGATGAAAGATTTATCACACTAATCTAGGTTACTAATATCTGCCTCTGTTCTGGACGTGGTTGCTGAAATAATGGTGTCTATCCATTTCTGATTGCACCTCTTATCTCTCATACCTTTTTTGGCAGATTGAATCTTCTTAAGCATGGGCTCCAACATGGGTCTGGAGGCAAAGATGGTAACAAGGCTTGCTCCTCCCCACAAAAAAGGGGTCAAGTTGAAGTCACTTACTCCCGAGCTTAATTCAAGACCAGATTCCCTTACCACAAATGCATAGGACTATAAACCACTTTGGCATTGAAAAGGTCATGATGGATAATAAAGGTGGAGACTGAAACAGACCCTGACCCAGGAAGAAGGCTTTCCAGATATACCATCTGGGGGAACTCTCGTGGCCGGATCTTAATGATCAATTTGAATAATCTTTTAATCCTCTTTTAACTGTACCTCCTGAACAAGTCTGGCTATGCATGCAATGGATATTTTATTTTATTCAGGGAAGACCACTGGGCAACAGGTGCCCTTTTTTCAAAGGTGACCCAGTCCTACGACCAGATAAGACAATGCATTACATAAAAAATAGTTTGTACCATATGTACACTTGTAAAAAAACAATTCATAGAGGAAAGTCTCATCTAAAACAGTCCCATAATTTCTGACCATCCAAATAGTTTTTTACCCTTGATTTAAAAATACTCAAAAGTTTGACAATCAACAATATCCCATTCCAACTTTTAGATACCCTATATTTAAATTTTGTTCCTGAGAAGTATTACAGTGTGGGTGGGGGGAGTATCCTATGATTTACAGATGCTCTGGTATTATATAAATTAGCACATGGCACTGTTAACATATTCAGTTGTACAGATACATGACCATGTAACATTTTCCAACACCATGCATTATCAAACTGTAATCTTCCTAGCTTAAATGGGAGCATATTTAGTTGACAGTACAAGTTACAATGATGAACATTGTTCTTCACATTGAATACAAAACAACAGAACTTATTTATTGTGGTTCTGAAACTCGACAGTGCATTGTCTGTAGCCACTGCATACACCATTGTACCTCATAAAATGGGTCTAAAAATCAAAGAAATTTAATCGAGTAAAACCAGTCAGGTGACTGTGCATTATTGCAGCACAATGCATGGTAATCCTGCTCCTAAACTTGACTGGATTTGTTAGTAACCACATCATACCATAAACAAATCAGTCCCCCTGCAACCAGAACTGATCTTCCTTCACAAACATGGCTGCTGCCTTTACTTACTAAAAACTTTCAATGTAATGTTGCCCATCCTTGCAGACAAAGCCAACTTCTGGCTGCTCTCCCCAGCTTGCTGCTCCTGTCAGTCTGACTTATGAATGTAACTGTGACACCTAGTTGCTCCCATTAATATTATTGTCCTTAACTGTTGTTTACTGTCTAACCCCCAATCCAGAACTAGTATGCTTGTAATCAATGTTATTTGAACTCTTTTTTTTTATCTCCTCAATGTGATTATTATATTGTACTGTATTTGTACTTATTTTGATGTGAAACCTGTGTAAAAGAGTCTCTGACTCATAGGTACTTGTAATCTGAGAGTTCAATAAATAAAATAAATAAAAATAAATAAAAAACAAATTAAATTAAATATTGTTTCCCTGATCATTACACTTTCTTTACACACATAAACAAATTAGAAACATTAAGTATTGTTAATAGTTTTCATTATGTGTTTCTTGCTTTTACAATGAACAATTCTCTTCCTATCATTACCTGCTTATCAGGGAAGCCTCTGCTGCTTACCCTGACACAGATAAAACTGAGACTCTGGCTCCACATGAGGTCTTTTTTTTTTTTTGAGACCTTTGTTTTGAGTGTGTATGTGTGGGTCTGCTTGTGTACACACCTATGTTGGGTGAGGAACATTTTATCAGTGGAATTGTGCATAATGTTGAATCCCTATATTCCATGGTAAACATCTGATATGTTGAATGTGGGGAAAGACAGGAAAAAAAGAAACAGGATGAAGAAAGGAGGCAAGACTATATAAACAAAGACAGACAAGGTGGGAAAACAGGGTTACATAGGAAGAGGCAGACCCAGCCTACTTAAATACATTCCTGAAGTTCATAAAAGCATGTACATTTAAATCATATATGGGGGGTTTCAGGTGAACACTACCCCCTTCCCAATAAAAATCTGGGTGTTTCAAATGTTTGGAACGTGTTTCCATTCAAACACTGTACCTGTATTGATTTCAAATGTTAATATGATAACATGTTTTTTTTTTATAGAAATTCACACCACAGATGGTTTTCATTGTCTTTTATTGTTTTTAGCTACCACCACCCCAGTTACTAGAATATGGACTATTTTTTGTCTTCAAAGTTAAAATGCAGCATATTTCAATAAAAGGTCCTATTTTTATATTTTTAAGATAATTTCGTATCTACATTCATTTTAATTCAAAATTTATTTTTTTGTGTAACTTTTTATTTAAAAAAAGGAAGAAACATTTTATATATAACAGGGCAAACATGAAACATCCTTATAAATAAAAAACAAGAAGAAGTGTAACAAACATACAAAATAATCTTTAGTATGGGATAGTTCAGTAAAAGGATTGGGGCCTTCAATTCATATTACTAGAAATAATGTAATATCAATCCAAAAGAAAGTATCATTAAAACATAAAACTTAATTCAGAGCTGGAGATTAAGACTATAAAAACTTGTAAGTTCATAAACAAGACAAAACTGAACCGCTCCTGTATCCTCTATTCCATTTGTACAGATGAAGGCGAATCTAATGCCTAGAAATGTATATAAAAGTGATGCTTATTCCAGAAAGTGGGTGGCCACCCCCAGAGTACACCCTTTCCCTCGAGTCTTTTAACTTCCCCCTCCACAGGACAAACTCCTTCCTACAGTATGTGACATAATATATATTACCCATCTTCTCCAAAACAGCTCAAAATGTTCCAGACACTGATTTAGTTGGGCTGTTGTTTTTTCCATTTTGTATACTTCCACCATAAGGTCTTGCCATAGGGTGATAGTAGGAATAACCTTAATGAGCCACCATTTGGTTAGTGCTTTTTTTGCTATCAAGAGGCAAATGTCTAATAATTTCCTTTTAGAAGGTGCTCACAGAGCAGCATCATATTTAGAAAAAAGGAAAAATTCTGCTGTCAGCCAAACTGAGACAGCAAACAACTCTTCCAATTAGGCCTGCAGGTTAGTAAAAAATGGTTGGAGAGCAGAGCAAATCCAAAAAATGTGCCTATGTATTGCTGTTGAGCGACCGCAGCCTCTCCAGCAGGTGGCCCCTTTTCATGGAAGGTATTTATCTGAAGCGCTGGGGTTCTAAAGTATCTAAGAGTCACCTTCCAAGAAAACTCCTTCCGATTATAAGAGGAAGAAGCTGAATATAAAAACTTAAGATGTCTCTCCCAGTCCAATGCTTCCAATGAGAGATGCAGGTCTGCTTCCCAAGTTTTCCCTAGAGAATCAAGAGATTCCTATTTCAGTTGTTGTAATGCATCATAAATGTAGGAGATCATATGGGTGAGTGATGCCCTGCCCTACAATGCCACCTTTAATAGTCATATAATTTGGGGTATTGAGAAGTCATCTGGGGAGGATAGTAACATTTTTTTTATAAAATCAGCTAGTTGTAAATATCAGAACCAATCCTGGGGTCAGATATTGTACTGTTGTTGTAGTTCATCAAATGAAAACAGGTGACTCTTGTTAATAAAGTGAATGATCAGGTGCAGTCCTAGTCTCTCCCAGTGCCAAAATCCACGGTCCAGCCTAGCTGGCAGAAAATCATTCAGATAAGGGACAGAGTATAATAAATATCTCATTTTGCGTAGGTATGGGGAGTTCAATAATGATTGGCAACATTTTAATGTATTATTATTATGTTTTTTTTTATTTATTGTCTTGGATTTACAACCTTTGAGCTTGGAGCTCATTTACAATGGTTCCACGTCGGGAAATGGAAAGTAACAAAACAGAACAGAACAGAACAGAACAGAACAGAACAGAACAGAACAGAACAGAACAGTACAGTACAGTAGCATTCAAATACATGATGAGGTACAGGTGAATGGGCTACAAGGAATACAAAATGGTATATACATTTCAATTACAAAATGCAAGGATTTGCAAGACGATAAATATAAAAAATATTTATATTAGAGGGTGCCCTAAAGGCAAGGGTGAAGAGATGAGCACAGCCAGGAGGTGGCATTGTCAAGAGGTGAGAGGTAGCAATGAGAAAAGGGAGTTGGTAGGGAATGGGGGGGAGAAGGAAGGAGGGCTAGGACAGAAGGGAAGCAGAGTAGGTAAGAAGGCTAGAGGGGAGGGGGAGGTGAAAATGGGGTAATGGGTCAGAGGGGGAGCAAGGTGAAGACTCAAGAGATGGAAAGAGGTGGGTGGGCAAGCAAAGTGAGCAATATATTAGCTGTATGTGGATTTAGAGTAATGTCCCTTGTTGGCGGGATGGGATGAGTCAACAGAGCATGGGTCAGATGATATACTGTAGGTCTTCCTCCCGCACTGCCATTGTTTTCCAATGAGCACTCTTTTGGCTATGGAGCCATAAAAAATTACACAAAGTTGAGCTGCTTGATGGTAGCTATGTAAGTCTGGTAATGCTAGGCCTCCTAGTTTCTTAGGCAGTTGCAGGAGGGAGAATCTAATCCTTGTGCACTGCGAGTCCCAAATATAATGGGGGATTTTTTTTGTTGAGCTCCTGGAAAAATTTGGCAGGAGGGGGAATTGGAAGGGTCTGTGCTAAATATAAGAATCTTTGGAGTAGATTCATTCAGATCATGCCTATTCATTGAATCACAGGAAGAGGGATAGATTTCCATCTCTCCATATATGTACTTCATCATTGGTGGAGTTCATAATTGCATGAATAAAGTTGGAAGAAATCCCCTACCAGGTGGACTCCCAAATATTTCAGAGAAGATAGGCCCCAACGAAAAGGGTAGGACCACTTAGTTTCTTCTGTAGGAGAGCAGTGTAACTGCAAAACTTCAGTTTTCATGATGTTAATCTAATAACCTACCATGGAGCTAAAATGATCAAGGGTCTGCCATGGGGGGGGAAGGGGACTGGTCGGAGGATACTAAATGTATCAACAGGTCATTAGCATACAGTGCTAATTTATGATGTCTACCCCACCACCTGAAGGCCAGTGATAGCCTCATTTTGATGTATTGCTTGTGCCAGATACTCCAGGTAAATAGCAAACAGCAGGGGAGAGAGAAAGGGCACCCCTGCCAAGTGCCACGGAGCAGGGTGATTGGATTGGATATGGAGCCGTTTATTTTTATATAGGCCATGGGGTGTTTACATATATGCACATAAGTAGGTGCCCAAATTGCCAGAGAAGCCCAGTGTATCCAAAGTGGTCACCAAAAAAGGCCATGCCACCCAGTCAAATGCCTTCTCTGTATCCAAGCTGAGCAATAAGAATGGGCTCTTTGACTGAGTGGCATGGTGTGATATATGGAGAGATTGTTTAATGTTGTCCCGTGTTTGTCTGGCCATAATAAAGCCACACTGGTCCTCATCTATAAGAGAAGGCAAAATCCCCTCCAACCTTCTAGTTATAATAGCTGCAAATAATTTGTAATCAATGTTGAGTACTGAAATAGGGCGGTATAATAAGCAGCATGTATGATCCTTGCTTGGTTTCGGTACACTGGAGATAGTGGCATAGCACCAGTGAGGGGGACTGGATTGCCCTCCAGCACCTCCTGGCAGACCGGGAGCAGTTGAGGAAGTAAAAGATCTTTAAAAGGTTTATAAAACTTTCCAGTACCCATCTGGGCCTGGACTTTTGCCTGTTTTCAAGCATGCAGTAGCCTCTTCTAATTCCAGTTGGGTTATAGGGGTGTCCAGGACAGCTGTCTGGGCTGGAGCCAGTCTAGGTAGTTGTAACCCACTCAAGAAAGCAGAAATCTCCTGGGTATCAGACAAAATGTCAGGAGTGTACAAGGTTTGATAAAAAAAAGTTTGAAGGCCTCCAGTATCAGAGGGGGTTGTTTTACTAGGGTACTGGAGGAGGAACATTTGATTTGAGTTATGGTGGATTGCACAGTGTGCTGTCATAATCAGTGAGCTAGAATGTGGACTGCATGAGGGCCACCCTCATAGTATCGCTGTTTCAAAAATTGCAAGGCCTGTTCTGTTTTTATATCCAATAAGGTTTGTATCTTTTGAGGTGTGGCTTCCAAAAGGGGGGCCACCGCCTCATACCCACCATCATGCCTCTCAGAGATCCTTCAGTTGAACTTGAAAATTATCTAATTGAGCAGCCTGTGTTCATTTATGATGAGCAGTGAACTTAATGATCTCTCCCCTTAATAATGCTTTGATTGTGTCCCAAAGAACCCCAGGTTTAATATCTGCTTGCATGTTATCTTGGATTATTTGTGGGAGCCTTTCCTTAACCATGGTCTAAAAGGCCGGTATATTTAATAAGCAGTTGTTAAAATGCCATAAAGTGGTTTCTGTTCTGTACTCCAGTCTAAGGTCAGTAACACAGAAGTATGATTGGGGATCCGACAATCTCTCACTAGATGTTGATGTTCACTGGATATGTGACAAAACTCTATCCGAGTGTACAAGTTAAGTGTGTGGGGGGGGTGAATAATGGGTATAAACTCTAGTGTGAGGGTGGAGAAGTCTCCAGGTATCCACCCAATGAACTTTCTTAAAATAAGTCTGGGCAGCTCTTTGAGCTCCAGATTTCTTAGGTGGTCTGGGGTTGGTAGTATCCCTGTTATCATATATCATGTTATGGTCCCCTCCTACAATTAACACCCCCCCCGACTGATATTCAGTGATTTTCTGTTGGAGTAAGTCCCTTACCGTACCTGCACCTGAACCTGGGAGCATATATAAACTAACCAAAGTTATGGGAAGGCCTTCATAAGTGCAAGTGAATAATGCTAAGTGCCCTTCAGGATCAGTGTAGGTGGAGAGTAATTATAACGGGGTAGCACGGGGAACCAGTATGGCAGCCCCACTGCGTTTCCCCCTATGGTATCAGGAGACAACAACCTGAGCAAACCCACATTTACTTAGTTTCAGGTGCTCCTCTCGACTTAGGTGGGTTTCCTGCAGCAGAAGAAAAGTTGGACATTGTTTCTTTGGCAGCGATAAGACTTCATATCTCTTAATTGGATTATTCAATCCATTAACATTTTGTGAGTAGATTGTAAGTTTAGTATGTGGTGTCATTTTTGTTAGAGTAAAAAACACTTCCAATTTAGTTGGCCTGCCCTTAGGACTGCTCTGTAACGAGTATAAGGAGTGAATAAACCCCATCTCTAAGTCACAAGAATATCCCCTTCTTACCCCAGGAATCCACTAATATTACTAGCTTCTACAGTGTCACTTTAAGACAACATTGCTCCGGAGAGAATGGAACTATATGCAAATGATGGAACATTTGCCACATGCCATTTTTCAAAAGCTGCCCAGCTAACTGCCTATGTTCTAACTCCTCAGATTTTTTCTCTCTGCCTGCAAGTCAAGATGTCCTGGAGTTTCCTCTCCCTCTCAGTTGTTCCTGACGTGTTATTTCCTTCAAAAACTTAAGTATTATTTATTTCTCTTTAATTGCTGCCTAGTTTATTGTTTTTTAGTTTTAAACTTTCCTTGGTTAGTGTATTTTAGATAGTTTATCGGTTCCTTTCGGTTGACTCTAAACTGGAAGGGACCAAGGGTTGTTTATTTTAATCGGAACCCTTTTTACTGTTCCGCATGCTTTTTCAGGGTTTTTCTATTAAAAAAACCCTAATTTTGAACCGAGTTATCGGTTCTTTTCCCCTGGTTCCAGGTCACTGAACCGACCGCAACTGAGAGGTTTTGAATTTTTTCTCAGTTCCTGAACCGACTGAAACCTTCAAATTTAATTAATGGTTTGTGGTTCCTGTTTCCTCTAACTCTCTTAAAATGTCAGAAAAGCCTAAAAGGAAAACAGGTCCCCCTGGGTTAAAAAATTGTTTAAAATGTGCAGAGGTATTTGCCAAAGCAGACAACCATGATTTCTGTGTTGTCTGCCTTGGACAACAACATCTCTCTATGGATTGTAACATTTGCAAGTCGTTTCCACCAAAGGCACTTGAAAAACGTTGGAAAAGGCTGCAAAAAATACTTGAAAAGGGTGCCATGGGCTCTGACCAGTCCATTCCCTTTAAAAATATGGCTAAAACTGCTACAGCCTCTTCTAACACCCCTAATATGGGTGAGGGCTCTAGTGAAAAGGGCATTGAACCGGCCAACTCTTCTGTGCCTGCCAAAAAGTTGAGAAAAACTAAGCATACTGCGGCCCCTGCTGGAAAGCAGCAAGGGACCCCTCAGGTGCCTGCTTCTTCGCCTTCTAACTTAGCACAGGCTATGCAAGTGCTTCAGGTTTTGCAGGGTTTGATATCCCTTCAGCCACCTGTTCAGGCTCTGCCAGGGAATCCATCTGCTTCTGTTCCCCCTCCACTCCTGGAACATTTGGAGTGTGGGGTACTGGAAGAGGTCTAGGTAGAAGGGGGAACTGAACCTGAAGTTTCTCCTGAACAGGAGTTTGGCTCACCCCCCAGACCTTCTGAGGATAATTCCTCACTCTTTGCATTTGTGAGGAAACTGGTTGAATCCCTGGGCCTTGTCACCTCTGAGGAGGTGCAAGATAAGGAGGAAGCTGAATATATGGAATTAATGGGGCTGACACCCACTAAAAAACTCTTACTTCCCCTCTGTAAGTTCTTTAAGAAGGATGTTATGACTATATTACAAGCATTCCTCCTGTCGACAAAAAGAGTGACAAGAAGTATCAGCTTGACAGGACAGGGGCTGAGTTTCTTTTCACTCACCCCGAGCACCAGGGTGTTGTTCAACACTCAGCATGTAAAAATGCTAAGGTGCCTCTATCCTCGCAACCTCCTGACAAGGATTCAAGGAAAATGGATGCTATGGTGAAAAAGGGCTACCTGTCAGCTTCATTGGCAATCAGACAGGCCAGTTACCAGGCATATGCTGCCCAGTACCAAAAGACCCTGTGGCAGTCAGTACTGGACACCTTGAAAAGGAATCCTTCTAATGCAGGGCCAGACCTGGTTGAAGTTGCCAGACTGGGCCTAGAGGCTTCAAAATTCCAATTTCAAATAGCAGCTGATACCAACAACACTGCTGCTAGATTGATGGCTGGTTCAATAGCCCTCAGGAGATTCACCTGGCTCAGGACAACTAACCTGAATCCAGATACCCAGGCCAAGATCATGGATTTCCGGCTGGAAAACAACGCACTCTTTGGTGAGCAGACTTAGGCTTACCTGAAAAAGGGGGATACTTATAAAACCACTTTCAGGAGCACTACTAAAGAGGAACCTTCCCCTTCTCCAAAGCCAGTGGGAAGGGGAGGTAAGAGTGTGGCATTGGGCAGCAGACCCCTTCCTCAGGTGCAGACTGCCCCACAGCATATGCAGTACCCTACAGACAAAGGTAGGGTTAAATTGGGTCATAGGAGGGGCTCCCAGGCTGAACCAGTTCTGCCACAACTACAACAAGCCCCCTGAATTTGTACTCAGGCCTGACAGTGGGACTCATCCCCTTTTTATACCTGGTGGTAGAGGGTCACTTTGGCAATAATGCCAGCATTATGAAAACAAGTGGGTTTTTTTAATAGGATCCTTTCGAGGAGTCCTCAGGCCCCAGTTTTTTCCCTTTAACCCCATCACCACTCCTCTTTACAGGGTCTTTCTTGGTGTGTTTTTTTTTAGACAGTTTCCATACAATTTTGTTTTAGGCCCCTCTATTAATATTGTTCTTGCTCTGGTTGGCTTTACACTTTGATCCATTCTGGGCTCTGCAGATGAGTGCTTCATGTGGATCAATATCCGAAGTGAACCCTGCTCTTGGCTAGGGTCATTGGCTCACCCATAAGAAAACTGGGTGAATCAGTTTTTACCCCTAGCAGGATGACTGGCTAGTGGTGGACAATTTTTCCCATAAATAAGGATCTCTGTCAGGGTCTAAAAAAAAAAGGGAAAAATCAGTTCTAATCTCTGTACAGTCACTGCATTTTTCTTAAATGAGCTGAGTACCATCGTGGGAAGGACTTCCCCAACCAGGAAAGGCTAACCAAGTTCTGCACCATAGCAGCGCCTATATCTCCTGGACTACTTGGTTTCAGCAACGGGTACTTTTTGGGACAACGGTTTTCAAGCGAAACACTGATGGTCCCTCAGAGCCAAGTTGTACCAGATAAGGGATCTTTCCTTCCTCATTATAAGTAAGTCTTCCACTAGGAGTCTCCATCTATGCTCCTTAGAACAGAGGCATCTTCACTGTTGGTTTGCCCACCTATGAGGGGGCATCACCCACAGTCTTTAGGAGTTGCTCCAGCACATGGGACACTATCTTTTTCCCTGCTCCACATGGGCAATGGATATAAGGAGCCCCTTTACTATTCCCAGTGTCCTCTACAGGTTGTCAACCTTCCTGGAACAAATAACACCTAGCAGATGACCTGAGTGGTCAGATCAGGCTCATCATGAGTGGCTCCAGAGCAGGAGATGCTGCTTAAGTATTTAGAGGGTGGCTTATCTCAGTGATAAATCTCTCTGCATCTAATGTGAATCATCACCTGCCTCAGTCCCATTTTGGATCACCATACAGGGCATGGTACCCCTGTTTGATTTGCTTCTGGGATGGTTTGGGGAGGCATGGGTATGCCTCTCTCCTATTGTAGTCATTCAGGGAATTCATTACACTGTGATCCCAGCTGGTTTCAAGAGTTCTATTAGTAATGTGACCCTTCAACCATGATATTTTCTACTGTTGTCTCCTTTGTCTGTGGCCAAACCTATATGCCTCCCACCCCCCCATGGGGGGTCACAACCTGTTGACTGCCACCTGGAGGAGATTCATGTACATCAATCACAGGTTCCTAGGGTTTAGGTTTGGCTCTTTGGTATTTAGAATATGCTGTTCTGCATCTCTTAGTGAGTCACTACTATCAGACTCTATAAGCGACCATCCCATTACTTACATAGTCCGCAAACATCCATCACCTTAAATCCTCTCCCAGATTTCTAATACAACGATCATATAAATCACTAAACCTTACCCCTCTTCTGGAAGAATTAGCACATGCAAACTGGGGTCATCACCGTAGTAATTCTAACATGGATGATGCCCTTACACATTTCCGGAACACCTTCCTCAGTGTCTGGGATAATCATACCCCCATGCGACACATCAGGGTCCAGGGAACACACCTTCCCTGGATTTTCCCTGAACTGAGTGTCAAAATGTCTGGGACAAGGCATGGAACATTTACAAGTCTACGCTCCTCCCAGGTGATAACATCACATACCGCATGCTCCGTAACAAGTGCACCAAGGCCACTCGTCTAGCCAAAGCCGAATACTTTAGCAACACCTTCAACACCAATCGATGTACGCCATCAAAATTGTGGAAAGTTTTCCACTCCCTTTTGTCCCCCCATCGACAAATCCCCCCCCTACTGTTCACAAATGGTACTCTTCTCTCAGACCCACTTGCGGTTGCCTCTGAGTTCAACTCATACTTCACCACATGTGCTACTACTCTCCTAGCCTCCCTTCCAGCTGTAGCTCCACCCACCCAACATGCTGAAGCTACCAAACCCCACGGACTGAACACTTTCTACTTCGGGAACATCTCTCCTATGGAAGCTCTAGATGCCCTACTCTCCCTTAACCCCTCCAAGGGAAAGTCCCTGGATGGGTTGGACACCAAACTCCTTTACCTATCTGCCCCTGCCATTGCAACTCCACTAGCCTCCCTTCTAAATCTATCGTTTGCCTCTAAATCAGTTCCTTCAGAGTGAAAGCATGCCACAGTCTTACCACTTCCTAAAGGAGGGGACCCCACCTCCATGGCCAATTACCACCCCATCTCCCTCCTCCCTGCCCTCATGAAACTTCAGGAGCACCTCGTGCTCTCACAACTCTCTAACTTCCTCTCAGAATCCAACTTCTTCACTCCCTTCCAGTCTGGATTTAGGAAGAACCACTCTACCACCACTTCCCTCCTAAGACTCTCTGACACCATCCTCTCGGGGATGGACAAAGGTCTTATTACATCAGCCATCTTTGTCGACTTAGCCAAAGCTTTCGACACTGTCTCTCACCCCCTGTTGCTAACCTGCCTCTCTGAAGCTGGTCTATCTGTGTCTGCCACCAACTGGTTCCGAGCCTACCTGCAAGGCAGAACTCAGTCTGTAAAAATTGCTGATTTCACCTCACCTACACTACCAATAGATACTGGTGTTCCCCAGGGCTCAGTACTCAGCCCCATTCTCTTCTCCATCCTGCTAAATGACCTACCACAAACTTGTTCATCTACCTCTATTTAAATGTATGCAGATGACACAGTCCTCTTTACCTCTGGCCAGAGGAGGTTGCTACCAGTCTACAGGCTGATTTTAATGAAGTTCAGCTCTGGTTTAGCTCCCACCAACTCTCCCTAAATGCCAAGAAGACAGTCTCCATGACCTTTGGCACTAGGCAGATACTATCCAGGCTTACCACACCCCTGTACTTCCACACCCTTGATGGGACAGTCCTTGAGGACGTATCAACTTTTAGGTACCTGGGTGTCTGGCTTGACTGACACCTATCCTTCTCTTCCCATGTGGACACTATTCTGAAAAAACTGTGTCCAAAGCTCGGCGCTTTCTACAGGAACCGCAGTAGTTTTCCGCTACCTGTGAGACATGAAATTGTGCAGAAAATGATATTACCTTCCTTCGACAAATGTGATGTAGTCTACAGTGCCGCTCCTTATTACCTACCTTCGACAAATGTGATGTAGTCTACAGTGCTGCTCCTTAGTCTACCCTATCCAGACTGGACCCCCTCTTCAATGCCTTCTGTCGTTTTGCCCTCAATGCACCCCCTCGTACCCACCACTGTGTGCTTTACCATTCACTGGCCTTCCCCTCCCTTGACAGCCGGCGCCTGCTCCATAGTGCTAAATTTGCGTCTAACCTCTGGCTTGGGTCCCTTCCTCCCTACCTTGCCTCCTCTCTATCGTCTCCCCCAACCCCCCCATGCCCTCAGGTCTACCGACTCCCGGCTGTTGGCAATCCCTCACTGTTGGACCACTGCAGGCCAATCTGCCTTCTCCTACCATCTCCCAAAACTCTGAAATGCCCTGCATGTCCAAATCCATCACTCGTCCTCTAGGCACTCCCTGTCCTCTGCTCTGAAAAACTTCTACGTGGTAAATTGTTTATGTATCTGACCTCCTCCTCTTCCCTCCACTTGCCCTTACCCCCACTACCCCCTCCTAGATCCCATGCGGCCTGACCAGTGGCTTTAGCTGTGGCTATAAATGCTGGCATATATCCACCAACTTCTGCACTTACTCCCTACTGCACTTCTAGTCTTGTCTCTCTGCCTTGTGTCTCTGTCTAACGTGTTCCTGTAGATTAGTGGCTGTCAGTATTATATTGTGAAAACCCAAGCCGGGTTGCAACCTAATTCCATGCTCTACCATAACTGTCAACATTGTTGTAGCTTCCCCCCTTGAATGCAACCTTCTTACCCTAAGTCGATGTACTGCTTATACAATATTACTCTCACTCCATGTACCAATGTGAAACTCAAATTCCATGATGCAATGTATGCAATGCTACTCTCACTTCTTGTTCCATTGTGTAACTCACTTTCATGTATCAATGTTCTAAATTGATCTCTTCTGTAACCCCCCCCCCAGGTTGCACCATGAGATGAGCAACTTTTTGCTCAGTGTGCCTTTCCTGGAGAAACATTTCAATAAATAAATAAAAATAAATAAGTCACATGGGAGTTTTCAATGGATCACAGAGAATCTTTGAAAAGAAAAAAAGCCTGTGTTGCAATAAGGGACAAGGCTTTACACCTGGGCGTTCTCTCAAGGGTCTGGAGTCAACACTAGCAGATATCCCAGATTTTTGTGGGGTTACTTTATTTACCAGCATTCACTGGTCTTAGCTCTTGACCCATGGCTACATTGAGTTTCCATCTCTGCTCATGCCCTCCTGGGAAGGAACCATCCTTGGCATTCATTCCAATCTTCACTTTGTAACAAGCTGTCTTACCTGTATTCCCTCATGGGACACCAGTGCCAGCAGGATCCAGGATGTCTACATAGCTAAGCTCATGCTCTCCCCTCTTCAACCCCAAGGTTTCAAGTTTTTCTGGGGGGGTCACCACTTTGGCCTGAGAGGTCAATGAGATCCAAAATCTGGTTGTATGAAGATGACTATTTCTCCAGCCTTAGAGACTAGATAGTATTGAGAGCAAAAAAAGGGGGGGTCCTTACCCAGAGTCATATCAAACTCCCACTTGAACAAGTCTGTAACCTTGCCAGTCTCTCCACTGAGCATTCTTTCACAGGCAAACATGGTCCATGCATTATAGGGGTACAAAGAAACCCATCTATTACCATAAGTCATACCAAGGATCACAGGCAGGATGGGTATGCACTCTTCCTGACATATGAAAATATGGGCAAAAGGATATCCACCTCCCAAAAGTATTGGCTGTTGTGGATAGTTTAGTGTAACCAGCTTTGCAGCTCCATAGTTGGGAAAGGAGCTCCATCAGGATTCAGAGTTCATTACACTACAGCTACAGCTGCCTCTGTTGCAGCTGCCAGGGAGGTCCCCTGTTGATACCCTGTACAGCAGTTACCTTAAAGTTTTCTGCACATTTGCAAGGCACTTCTTCTGGACACTTGTCTAGTAATGAGGCCAGGTTTGGCCCAGCAGTTCTGCAGAAGCTCTTTATTAAATGGTTCTGTGCCCACCTCCAAAGGTACTGCTTCTTAGTCTACAGAAGTTAATAATATTAGTGGATTCCTGGGGCAAGAAGGAAAAATTACTCACCATAATAATCTTCTTTCTTCCAGGGGATGCACTAATATTATTTACTTTCCCACCCTTACCTCCCCTTCTAGAACCAGAGACCTCTACATCCCTGGTGAATTAATCAACTGTGGTGGTGCCAGTTAATGGCATTCTCTTCTTCATCTTTCTCTAGCACTGTTGGGCCTTTGTTCCCCTTTTTCAGGCGATTCTGACATTGAAAGGGGGTTTGTTAATATTGTAGTAGTTGCCCCAGTGGGGCCTTTTGTTGGTGTTAATATAATTTTTTATATTGGGGCCTCTTTGCAGGCTCCATCCAAATCTGAGGAGTTAGAACATAGGCAGTTAGCTGGGCAGCTTTTGAAAAATGGCATGTGGCAAATGCATTGAAGAGACCAGTCTGAACCTGTGAGTCAGTCAAATGCTGAGGGACAGGAGGACTGGTACTCGGAACTGCTGTTGCTCTAAACTGCTTCTTTTGACAGTGAAAGAACTTGAAACTGTTGCAGATTGCACTCCACAGTGTTGTAGGAGGGAAAGACAAAAAACAGAATGTAGGTGGGAGTTGTAGTTCCCCAGTGCTAGTTGGGGAACTACGGGACTGCAGGAAGGCCTGTAAATAATTGTTAATACACATCACCAGTTAGGTGCAAGTTGGAGAGCAAAGCTATTTTGCACAAAGAGTGATTTTAACTAAAAAGGCAGGCTAATTTTACTGGCAGGGTGTCAGTGACTCCTTGACCACTTCCAGGGCACTGAACATAAAGAGGGAGGCAGGAGTGAGTGCCAGTGATTGAAGAGACCAGTCTGAACCTGTGAGTCAGCCAAAACTGAGGGACAGAATGATTAGTACTCAGAACCACTGTTGTGCCGAACTGCTTCTATTGACAGAGAAAGAACTTGAAATGGTAACAAATTGCACTCCACAGTATTGTAGGAGGGAAAGACAGAAACCGGAACATAGTTGGAAGTTGTAGTTCCCCAGTGCTAGTCGGGGAACTATGGGACTGCAGAAAGGCCTATAAATAATTTTTAATACACATCACCAGTTAGATGCAAGCTGGAGAGTGCAGCTATTTTGCACAAAAAGTGATTTTAACTGAAAGGGCGGGCTAATTTTACCAGTAGGGTGTCAGTGGCTCCTTGACCACTTCTGGGCACTGAACATAAAGAGGGAGGCAGGAGCGAATGCCGCGAGCTCGAGTGCATGGAGACGCACACAGAGACACACGTGTCATAACACACGTGCATCATAACACGTTACACAGGTTGTGGGAGAAACATCTATCCATAAAGAAGGAAGCCATTGCATGTCAGTGAGTATTCAGTAGAGAGTAGAGTCTAATTTGTTTAAAATCATGGACCCAAATATGGTTACATTAGAAGGGGAACTCATAGGACTGCACTGTATCCTGTGTAGAAAAACTTGTACCGAGGTAGTAAACGAAGTACTACTATATACATGTGAACAATGCTTACTGTTTAAAGAACTAAAGAGGAAGCTGTTGGAAGTGAAATTAAGTTAGTGACAGTCCAACAAAATATTGTACTGCAAGAGTTAACGGGTTGCGAGCAAGGTTCACAGGAAAAAAATAAATAATAATATGGGGAGAATAGAAAAAAGAATGAGACGTAGGGATACGGAACAAGAACAGGATTGGGAAATACATGAAGGGAAATCCAAGGTAGAAGGAGAGCAAGGAGATTTGTTTTGGAGACTAAAAACTGCTTTGAACCCTTGTTGCTGTTGGATACTGAAAATTACAGTGCAGTCAATGATGAACATAGGGATGATACTGATGATATTGAACAGAATAAAGGAAGCAGGAATACAGGTGTAATCAAGAATGATCTGACTATATTAGACCATTGCAGTACAGACCTGCTGCAAGATAATGTGACACAAACATGTACCGACACACAGTCCTTATTGAGCACCAGTCACAAGCATTAAGGGAGAATGTTGTGACAGTTAGCCCAGAAAACACAGAATTACAAATGGACTCACTGGAGAAACAACAAAATAAACCACAACCAATAAAGGAAGACCGTATATTGACCACAATGAATGAGGGAAGTTGTATAACTAGGAATCACGATAGTGATAGGGAACATGATAGGGATATAACATCACCCCAAAAGCAAACACTGAATCTGGAAGTTACCAATATACTGAACTTATATCAGGGATCAAAGATGGTATGTGTCCTAGGAGACTCAATTGTAAAATATACTGATAGATACACTTCGAGAAGTAAAAAAGAAAATACCACCACACGCTATTTTTCAGGGGCTAAGATAAGGGATGTTCAAGATATGCTAAAAGACATAGTGCAGAATAAGCATGGGACTGAAACAATTATACTACATCTGGGAGTAAATAACGTCCAAAAAACAGGGACAGGAAGAGATTAAAAAGGAATTTCAAAACATATGGAAAGAAGCAAAAGCACTAAAATGTAAGGTCTATTTCTCAGAAATACTGCCAGTCTTGAGAGAAACTAAGTTTATTAATGATAAAATCAAGGAAATAAACAACTGATTAAGGCAATGGACAACAAAGGAAAATACTGGATGTACTACCCATTGGGAAGAGTTTATAAATGATCCTTCATATTATTGTAAGGATGGTTTACATTTAAGTAAAAAGAGGAGTTGGAGACTAGGTTTGGACTTGAAAAAAAAATAGTTGACTTTAATTTAAACTGAGTGCAAAGGGGGGAAGGGAAATTTACAGCAAAGATATCAGACAAGGTGGAAAATCAGTCAAAAACAGAAATAGTATACCAGGAATGAGGGTTTGGTCACTAAATGCCAGAAGCTTAAATATCACAAAGAAACTAGAATTGGAAGTTAAAATGTTGAACGACAATGTAGATGTCTGTATGATAACTGAAACACGGTGGGACCAGGAAGTGAACTGGAATACAGATATTGAAGGGTATAGACTTTTTCAGAGCCAAGAAAAGGAAATAAAATGGAGGCAGGGTGGCAATATACATTAAAGATACACTGCAAAGCAATTCATATAACAAATTAATAGAAAATGAAGGAGTGGAATCATTATGGATTACCATTCATGAATGCCATAATAAAAAACGATTTTGTGGAGAATACTATAGACCTCCAAGTAGTGTTAGAGAACTAGATGACCTTATAAATCAGGAAATTGAGAGGATGGCAATGGAAGGAGATGTTATACTAATGGGAGACTTTAACTATCCAGAGATAAAGTGGGCAGACAGAAACAATATAAAACCTAGTGGAAAGCAATTTATTGAAATGTTAGATATGATGGGATTGAAACAGTTAATAAGTAGGCCAACCCATGGGGAAAACATACTAGATTTATTAATAACAAACAGAGAAGAAATAATAAGTAAATTACGGGTACGTGAACACCTTAGCAACAGTGACCATAATATAGTTGAATTCCATTTGGGTATACAACAGATGTATATAAAAAGGAAAACGGTTGTTAAAAACTATAATAAAGTCAACTACTAAAAAATTAAAGATGAATTAAGAAAGTGGGATTGGAAAACACATTTAGGAGGTAAAAATGTGGATCAAATGTGGAAAATATTAAAAAATAAACTTTTAAACTTGGAAGAGAGATTCGTACTGAATAAAAAAATGTATAACAAAAGAGGGATAAAAACACCATGTGCACAAACAAAGTACTAAAATTAAGCACCAAAAAGAGGAATGCATTTGCCAAAATGAAAAAAATAAACAGGTTTAGTAGAAGCAAAGGAGGAATATAAAAAAAATTCTGAAATGGTTGAAAAAAACAAATAGAAAAGAAAGGAACAAAGTAGAAATAAATCTGCCATACAGAAGGGATAATGGTAAAAGGTTTTATACATATATAAACCAGCAAAAAAAGGATAGCAATCAAGTGGGTCCATTGATAAACAATGACAGGGAAATTAGTGGATCTAAAGAAATGACGAATGTCTTCAATGAATATTTTGGGACAGTGTATGAAGAACAAAATTATTACACTCCAAATATCAACACAAATATCTGTTATAACTTAAATCTAACCACAGCCCATTAGCAGTAGAAGGTCTATTAAAACAGCTTAAATCCTACAAGTCGGCAGGTCCCGATAAACTGAACCCTGGATACTTAAAGGAATTGAGTTCATTGATATCAGAACCCCTTGCTATGATTCATAATACCTCATTTGATATGGGAGAGGTCCCTGGTGACTGGAGGCAGGCAACAGTGATGCCCCTATTTAAAAAAGACAGAAGAATGGAAACTGCTAACTATAGACCAGTGAGTCTAACATCGATTCACGGAAAAATTGCGGAAACCATCCTCAAGGATAAAATCGATTATAACTTAGAGGTCTTGGGTTATGTGGATAACACACTGCATGGGTTTAGAAAAAAATAGGGCAGGTGTCACAAGCCACCTGTGTTTCTATGAATATATAAATATAAACATCAATAATTATATATCTACGGATATCGTGTTTTTTGATTTCCAGAAAGCATTTGATAAGATACCACACAACAAATTACTATCAAAAATGGAACAAATTGGAATGGATAGTTATATTATTTCATGGACTAAGAGTTGGCTCGATGTCAGAACACAAACAGAATTATGGGGGAATCGTCTGATGCAATCATGTTGACTAGCGGGGTCCCACAGGGATCAGTGATGGGTCCGACACTTTTTTCAATATACATTAGTGATCTGCACAATAGTATTTCCAAACTGGTCATTAAGTTTGCAGATGACATTAAACTGGGGGGACCAGTTAGTTCACCAGAGCAACAAAGAATTATGGTAGAGGATGTAAAAAAGATAGAAGCATGGGCACAAGAAAATCAGATGCCATTTAGTGTCAATAAATGTTTGGTTATGCATTTAGGAAAAAAGAACAATGAAAACCACATATATACACACTAGATACTAAAACATTAAGAAGCACCAAAGAAGAAAAAGATTGTGGGATCATTATTGATAACAATCTGAATTTCAAAAAGCAAAGAACATATACTATACAAAAAGCAAATTATATGGTACAGAATATCAAGAGAAGTTTTGTAAATAGGTCCATAGGTTCTCTTTTACCATTATGTAAGACAGACATAAGACCAAAGATGGATTATGGGTCACAGCTGTGGAGTCCCTATACAAAAGGAGAAATTAAAAGGGTGGAAGCCGTGCAGAGACGATTTACAAAAATGATTGAGTCATTAGCTAACAATAACTATGAAGACAGATTAAAAAATACAGGATTATTTTCATTGGAGCAGAGAAGATTAAGGGGGGACCATGATGGCTATGTACAAAATTATAAAGGATAGGAAACTACTGAAAGAGATGGGTATAATAATACAAAATAAACCAACAGGATGGAGAGGTCATAGGATGCAAATAAAAGTTGGTAGAGTTAAAAAGAAATATTAGATATGGTACATTTTTAAACAGGACTGGAAGAATATGGAATTAATTTCCAAATAAAATAGTTGAAAGTGGATCATTGTTATTCAAAAGAGAGATAGATACATGGTTAGAAAGGAACAAGGACAAATGGTCCCACTAAGGTGGGGAATGGTTTTAATGGACCAAAGGGTCTTGTACCATTCAAAACCCAGTATAAGAACCCAATATAAATGTTCCATCATTTACATCTAGTTCCATTCTTTCCAGGGCAGTGCCATCTTAAAGGGACACTGCAAAAGTTCATAATATTAGTGAATCCCCTGGAAGAAAGAAGATTACTATGGTGAGTAATTTTTCCATCTCCCCCATTTCAGTGGGGTAAAAAGTACCCCCGACAGGTGGCCATCCCACCTATTTGATTGAGTAGCTTTATATAATTGCTTCTTTGTGCAGCCAAAACATACAACCCACCTAGTAACATAGTAAACAGTAACAAGTCAAAACACCAAGATCGGGAAGCAGTAACAAACAGTATAAATAACAAACTACAGTAAATATTAATAACTGGGCTTCCAAGGGAGAAGGGCATGTTAGAGTGAGTGCCCTTTATGGAGTTGGGCAGAACCACAGTAAAACTGTGGAGCACAGCTGGGAGGAAGGGTAACAACAAGTGTCATTAGGCCTCCCGGGTTGTGGTATGAAGCAGACCCAACCAAGGAAAAGGAATCAGGGAGGATGCATACCCGAAAGGACAGGGAAAACTGTATGAGCCTTGTAATCTGGGGAAAAGACACAAGGGAGTAACGCTCTTATGCCTGCTAATTATAACGCTAGAGCGTGCATAAACTGAGGGTCCTAGACACTCTCAATAATCCTTTAAGAAACAGGAGACCCCAAAAATCTCTTGAATTATACCACAGTTTGTAAAACAAAAATACCAGTTCCCCTGATGGTTAATTTTAAAAATGAAAAATCTGACCCATAAAGAAAGCTTCAGTTATATACCTGGTGTCCATTTTCACACTTGGGCAGTCTCTGTTCATAAAATCAAGCCGAGTAATGCTGAAACTTAGTCATCAAGTGTTCAAAATAGATTAGAGGCAGAATCCCAGCAGCATACAAACCTGCCACATTTGTCAGCACACGAAAACAAAATATTATAACAATGTACAACACACCATCCTACATTCGGGAGACAATTAGTGAATCTGATGGCTGGGATCTGTTAGGCTTCTGTATAAAAAAAGGGAGGGGGGAACATGAACAGTACTTAACTGTTAAAAATTAAATTAGGAGACCAGTACAATGCTTTATCATTAACTAAACTCCAAACAACTATTGACAGACCAGTTGTCTGGCCATGTAATGAGGGACTGGTTATGGTCTGTATTCATGATGGAGGGAGCCCAGCATTATGAAAATATAGTTGGAAAGGTCTCACCATGTTGTATCAGGTGATGGTGTCCTGTGAATTGTCAGTAGTGGCTCCAGTGACACAAAAACTTTTCAAAATTTTTCTGATGTCCTGCAGTTCATTTGGAGCTGCCTTCTTTCCTGAATCTCAGTGCTGGTGCAGTTTACCACTCTGCCAGGCAGATCATTGAGGTTGTGGGGTGTCATCGAGGCACAGGTCAGGGAGCATAGGAAAAGCAGGAGCAGTTTCAAAATTTGCAAATAGTGTTTTATATTTCTCAATAACAGCAAAATGAAAAATAAAAATTATTCAGTATAAACATTTACAAAGGCAGTACAAACAGAGAAAACTCCTTTTTTTTCTTTTCTGTAAGCACTTTTAGCCACTGGAGCCCTGGCAGTCAGCTACGGCCTTCCAAACGTAGGGACTCTCTCTCCGGTCCCAGTGCTCCAGTGTTAGGCAGCCCCAGTAGTTCCCCTGCAGCTTGATACCCATGGTGGGGCCAGGATGAGGTTGCCAGCTTCTCCCCCCTCCCAGAGACCCAATCCAAAATCCGGCGACCACTCCTGGGAATGGTGGACCATCCTCGAGCCTACCAGGCTCATTTTTCCTTATTCAACTGGCCCCCATTTGTGACGTAAGGACGTCGGCTCGAGCCTCCTGACCCATACTGCCCTCCAGCCACTGCCAGAGGGCAGTCAGTGAGTGGGATGACTAGTCTCCCTCTCCCCGGAAGAGGAGAGCAGTCCTCGCAATGCCATATTACTTGAAAGCTGCACTAAGTCCTTCTGAGGGTATGTCTTAAAGGGACACATTCATGCCCAGTGGGCACTGCAGTCTGAAAGCCCATGAAAAGCACTTTCAAATGAGGTATTGGGCTCATCTGTAGCTGGAAGCACCCCAGAGGTACAGATGACTGAGTCTGTTCAGTATTAATACTACATTACAGCCATTTTTAGAACCTTGTAATGTCAGTGACGAACAAGCTGTGCTTAAGTCAGTGCAGTTAGGCACAATTTGTTTGTTAGTGACATCACAATGTTCTAAAAATGGCTGTAATGTAGTATTAATACTGAACAGACTCAGTCATCTGTATCTCTGGAGTGCTTCCAGCTACAGATAATCCCAATACCTCATTTGAAAGAGCTTTTCATGGGCTTTCAGACTGTGATGGTCACTGGGCATGAATGTGTCCCTTTAATTGCAAGTTTCAGTCTCTCAGTCTTTCACTCTTTTTGTCTCTCTAGCAAAAACATTGATGCTCTTTTTATAAGTCTTTGTTTGGGAACTCGTTAAGAGAGTTTGCTTCTCACAGAATGTTCTTATAAGTTTACAGAATGTTCTTGCCAGTTTCATTCCTTGCAGGTGCAGCAGAACAGTACATGGTGTCCCAGAACTGACCTCTTGTTGACAACTCTGCAAATGTCTTAAAAGCTGCATCTCAGGTTAACTCCTTGAGTTACAAATAGCTTTTTGCAATCATTTCAACAGTATAACTATATACAGTTTTAAACAAAGGGATACCATTTCAAACAAAAGGATCCCAGTGTCACATAAATTCACATATATGTTTACAACCACACAGATATGCAAGGGGGAAGAAGAGACAGAAACAGCAAGTGAAGGTAGAGAGATAGCGAGAGGCGGAGAATCGTGAGACCGTCAGAATGATCAGTTCCAAGGTCTCATGAGAAAATTTGGTTGAGCAACTAGACAGACAGGAGACAGAAAAGAGGATAGAACAGACCCTTGCATTTAAACTCTTTCTTCACAACAAATGGGGCAGGGCCTTATTCAATCCTGTCACAGGGGGCTGGTGTTGCAGTCTCAGTGTTAGAATCCAGCCAGCTGCAATCCTTTAAAGCTTGCTTCACTTCCTTTGATGATGTATACAGTGCCACTCCAGACTCCAAAACACCCTCAACCTAGCAGGGTAAGTGGGTTTAGAAACAAACTTGATGTCCTTCCAGAGATGAGGTCTCCAGAACTGGACACAGCACACTAGGTGATTTCTCACCAGAGATCCATACAGAGATATCACCAGCAGAAAGAGGGAGGTGATGTTACCTCTGTATGGATTTCTGGTGAGAAATCACCTAGTGTACTGTGTCCAGTTCTGGAGAACTCATTTCTGGAAGGACATAGACAGAGTGAGGTGTTCCAGAGGAAGGCAACTAAAATGGTGGACCTACTCAAACATGTGCTGGACATACCACCTATGCTGCAATTCCGGACTAAGCGAGCCCATCAAGCACTTGTCTTGAAACAAACTGACCCAAAAGCCAGACCATGATCTGGGTTCATCAAGTTTAAGTTTCAGGGACAAGGAAAAAATTCTTCAGTTGACTTGGGAGTGTAAACAAGTTAAGTATAATGGCTCTCACCTTTTCTTTTATCAGGACTACCCCCCCCCCAGAGATTCTCCAGAAAAGGCTGGCATATGCTGGTGTTCTTTGGATTTTAAGGGCACATCAAGTTTGTTTCCAAACCCAATTACCCTGCTAGGTTGAGGTTGTTTTGGAGTCTGGAATGGCACTGTATACATCACCAAAGGAAGTGAAGCAAGCTTTAAAGGATTGCAGCTGGCTGGATTCTAACACTGAGACTGCAACACCAGCCCCCTGTGACAGGATTGTATAAGGCCCTGCCCCATTTGTTGTGAAGAAAGAGTTTAAATGCAAGGGTCTGTTCTATCCTCTTTTCTGTCTCCTGTCTGTCTGGTTGTGCAACCAAATTTTCTCATGAGACCTTGGAACTAATCACTCTGGACGGTCTCACGATTCTCCGCCTCTCGCTATCTCTCTACCTTCACTTGCTGTTTCTGTCTCTTCTTCCCCCTTGCAATGCCTTGGTACACTGCCTGGCCACCTTTAGGTAATCAGATATGATTACCCCAGGTCTCTTTCCTGTCTGATGGATGTCAATACCACTCTCCCCATTTTGTACTCCGCCCCTGGGTTTCTGTGCCCTAACTGTATGATTTTGTAATTTTTCACATTGATACATAGATGCCACACCATTGACCACTACTCTAACCTTCTCAGATCACTACTCATTTTTTTCCACCCATCCTGGAGTGTCTATCCTACTGCAGATTTTAGTGGCATCTGCAAAAAGGTAGACCTTTCCCTTCAAGCCCCTATACAATGTTGCTAATAAAGACATTAATGGGGATCGGTCCCTGTGGCACCCCACTGGTCACCCTCCCTTCCTCAGAGTGAACTCCGTTTACCACCATCCTTTGTCATCTATCCCTTAACAATTTCTTACCCAGTTTACCACCTTTGGAAAAATGTTAAACTTTGGGAAACAGATTTATCAGATTCCTTTATAAATTAAATTTTGTTCCTATATAAAAATCCCAAATAAGTATTCATCTTTTTAATCACAGAATCTATGGGGGCATTATAAGATTGCACTTTCATGACAGGCACCTAAGGAGTCAATCTGCTGTATCTGATTCCCTCCAATGTGGTTATATCCAAATCTTTCTCTGCACCTAACTTTCTTGGATTTCTAAATATCATAGACTTTATTTTTTTAATATTCATAAGAAGATTATGTTTGGATTCTGTCAAAATCCCCTAGAAGTCGAAGTGATAGAGCCGGTGGAGATCCACCCCTAGCCACCACCACAGTATCATCATATAACGCTCTTACTATTCAAGCATGTAGTCAGAAAATCATTTTAACAACATGCTAAAAAAGGAAAGATCCCAATATGGATTACTGGGGACCACCAACTTTACTGGCATAATAGTTGAAATACTCCTGTTTATTTATACTTGTTATGATCTCTCAGATTAATATTGATTAACCCAGTTATACATCAACCCCGATAATCCTTAGCAAATGGTGATCCATCAGAATGAAGGCTTTTGTCAAATCAATATAAATTGCCCCTGCCAAGTCTCCACTTTCCAAGACACCATGCAAAAACTCAGTAAACACTAATGAAGCAGTTGTTGCTCTATAGCGGGGTTTTTCAACCAGGGATGCTAGGCCCCCTGGGCATCCCTGAGCAAGGCATAGGGGGTCCTTGGAGTGAGCAGGAAAACTGTTAAATATGAAACTCTACACTCTTAACACCTCCCACCCCTCCATTTCCTCAGGGTCACATAGTGAATATGGGATTCAAATATGGTCTCTGGCCAGAAGTTCTGTGCTCAGACTCCACACCCCCATCACCATGTGTGTAGGAAAATTAACCTCCACCCCCCCGGCACACACCCTCTTGTCTACCGTTGCAGGTAGGAGGTCCCTGCTACTATTGACATTCGCTCTGGGGGTCTATACACACAAAAAGTTGAAAACCCCTGCTCTACAGTTCTTCCTTCACACTGAGTTCTATTTTCTCTATATGAAAAAATAACTGATCATAAACATTGTGCTCTGGTGCTTTGGACAGTGAAGACAAGACAGAGATTGCTCTATAAATATTCACTATTGCTGGGCAGTTTGCCTTGTGAACTAGAGCTTGTATTTCAAGCCTTAAGAATCCCTCACTTTAGTTTAACAAATATAATCACTCCCCTGGAATGAGCTACACCAAAGCTTTTAGAATGTTATACTAATTATGGAATTTAAAATGAAATTCAAACTCTGTTGTGTGGTCACACTCACCCCTGCACTAAGAAAGCAGTCACACCAAAGTCTTCTCTTCACTTCTGTCCAGTTTATTATTTTAAAATGTTTAACTGTGTTAGTTAACTGTTCAATACTCTGCATTAGTCAGGGTGTTATTTTTTTGTGTAAATTTCATTTTTTCCAGCTCCCAGGAGCTGGAGAAGGCCGTTTTTGGCATAGTTCCCAAGTGCAGGGAACAGTTATTTTTTTGCTTTAAAAAAATGAATAAAAATTACTTTTACTTCAACTGTTTTGCAGTTTTAGAGTATTCTGGGGAATGAAACGAGAATTTGAAAATTTTACTGAGAAGATATTTAACTTGTGGTGTTAATTTTTGAGGAACCGAACAACATTTTTTCTTGGTTAAAGCTGTGTTTAACAATTGCTGAGCTTTTTATAATTACATTTTTTTCTGTTGGGGACTGTAAATGTCATTCCAGGGTCATCAGTGTTTGGCATGACTGACAGACTCAAACAGAAGATAGGACCTACAGACTTTAAAAATGGTCAGGTTTGTTTTCAACTCCTGGCATAGACAGACTGCCACGAGTTGTGTTTAAAGTACCTGGGTCCAGACAAAACAATCATTTCACCAGCGTTGAGCTTTGTATTAAGTTTTCACCTAAAATGCATGACAAAATAGCTAAAAAAATGTGAAGATATCATGGCTTCTCAGTCTGCCTGTATGTCACCTAAAGGCTCAGAGGAGGGTCCAGCTCCTCAAAGTAAGCTTCAGTCCCCATCAAACAGGACAGAAAAGAAAGATAAAGCTGCAAAAGATGGTTCAGAGCAGGGTGTCCGGGGGCCTGAAGCTATTACAATTAAAAGTGTTTTAGAGCAGGCACTGTAGAGTATACCTGCCAAGAAAAAACAAAATGAAAAACATGTTGCTGTTCCTCCCCCTCAAGAAGAAAAGGAGACTCCAGTGAGCAAAAATAAAATGCCCTCACTAGAGGACATGACAAAGGCATGACAATTCTTTGAAGCATTCCAGGCTATGGGGAATTTCATTAATATCCCTGCCGTCCCCCCCCCAGCTTCGGTTCCATTTCCAGTGCCTCTGGAGGATGAGGCTGAAATTTAATATGAGATGAGGAGGAAGGAGAACCCATAGAACCAGATGGTTCTCCTGAGCAAGAGTTTGGCTCTCCTCCTAGGCCTTCTCAATATTTCCTCACAGGAAACTGAGGAGGAGGAGGGGGAGGATGAGGTAGAATTCATGGATATGATGGACTTAACTCCCTCAAAGAAGTTAATGCCACCCATCCATACATCCCTTAGAAAAGCCACTTGTAAAATCATGCACCATGCAAGAGAAGGCATTTCTCCCTCAAGCAAGGGTAGCAAATTTTATTGCAACTGCAGAATCTTTCAAGGCAGATATGCTAAGACCTGTAAGAGATTTTCTGTGTGTACTGGGGCACATGGCCTCTTCCACTGCAGCAGTGTCAGGGTCCAAATTCCAAATTAGAGATGTTCTGTATCACTTAGGGGACCACTGGTCTTAGAGGTGGGATCTACTGTCAAAATTAGTGCCTGTCACAAAGTCTTTGTTAAGGGCACTGGAATTGTGGAAGGAAGAATACAACTTCAGAGAGGGAACTCCCTTCCTTCAATAATGCCTACAGCTATACTCACAAGAGATACCTCCCTCTTGGGCTCAGGCACCCACCTGGAGGACCTCACTGCAAGTGGTACTTGGAGTACACATGAGACTCAGGAGCATATAAGTCTCCTGGAGCTCTCAGAAGTGAATCTGGCAATACAGGCTTTTTCCTCCTAAATCAGTGGTCAGTCTGCTCAAGTCAGACCAGACAACACCACAATGTATTACATAAACAAGCAGGGAGAAACAAGATCTTCAAAGCTGTGCACAGAAGTAATGAAGGTCTGGAACCTGGGATACTCCCTAGAAGTTTAGCTTTCAGCAGTACACCCACCAGGGAAAGACAATGTGCATCTGCAGTGTTCAGATGTTGGGGTACACCACAAACAAACATGTGTGCTTCCTGAGAGAGAAACCTGTTTTGTTGCTGACCCCCATCAGTGGGTACAGTTCCAGAGGATGCTTTAGTCCTCAACTATTCAAGGAAGCTTCCATATGCATTCCCACCTTTCTAACTTTTGCTGAGAGTACTGCTCAAACTGAGAAGCGAGTCAGCAACAATAATTTTCATTGCTCCAGACAGGGCCAGGCAGACATGGTACTCCATGCTCCTATCCCTCTCCAACAGGCCTCCTATTAACCTCCCCATAGAATACAATCTGCTGACACTGTTCTAAGGTAGGATAACATTCCAAGATTCAGATGGGCAGACTAGGTGGGCCAAGCGGTTCTTATCTGCCATCAAATTCTGTTTCTATGTTTCAAGAACTCTGCATCTCAGAGCATGGTACTTGAAGAGCTAGAGTTCTTTGGACTAAATCTTTCTGAGAAAGTTATGGAAGAGCTGAAGGTCTCCAGGAAACTAGCAATAAGGAAATATACTTCAAAATGGAAAATAGTTTCCTTTTGATAGTCCTATAGACAGCTCAACCCACTATGAGCAAGTTTGTCTACAATCCTGGACTACCTAGTCCATCTCCAGTCCTCGGGCCTTAGGCTTTCAAAACCCTGAACATTCATTTGACAGCTGTATCAGCTTATGTATCAGCTGGCAAAAACAGGTCAGTGGCCTCACAACCCATTTTCAAAGGTTTTTCAAAGGCCGTAATAACGTGTACCCTCCAATAAGGGACCATGTCCCTCCCTCTCTGGGACATGAATGTGTGCATTGCTCAGTTGATGGAGGCTCCTTTTGATTCTATTGCAACTGCTGCCTTGAAGTATGTCACCTGGAAAGGAGTTTTCCTGATGGCAGTGACATCTGCTAGAAAGTGAGTGAGCTGCAAGCCCTCTGCACAGATCCTAACTGCATCATCTTTTACAGTGACAAGGTAGTCCTGAGTACTAACAGTAAATTCCTTCCCAAAGTGGTGTCTGAATTCCATCTGACTCAATCAGTTACACTTCCAGTTTTCTATACAGCAAAATCCAGCTCAGGAGAACAGAAACTTCACAGTCTGGATGTGAAGAGGGCACTGAGCTACTACTTGGTTCTGAGCATCAAACTACTGTGCTACTGGATGGTTCCTCCTTTGATGTGGTCCATTCCTATATGTACCTCAGTGTGTGACTTGAAAGCAGGCTTGACTTCTCTACCCACATTGATGCCATCCACGGTAAACTTTGCCCCAAACTTGGAACCCTGTACTGTAATAAAGACTGCCTGTCCTCACATGTCCACCAGGAACTGGTTACTAAAATGGTGCTTCCAGTCTTTCATTACGCTGATGTGGTATACTCCACTGCTCCATTCTCTTCCCTTGCCAGATTGGAAACCCTTTGCAAAGCCTTCTGTCATTTGCCACTTACTCACCTCCTTGTACCCATCGCTGTACACTCTACTGTTCCTTATCCATCCTTCCCCTTCCTTGCCGTCACCTGCATCACTGTGCTTCCTTCATCTCTAAATATTAATTTGTGGAACTGCCCTCATACTCATCCTGTCTCATATATCCTATCCCATCTGTCTCATACTCCTTTTGTTTTGGGGATCCCCGCACTTTCTCCTTCCCCCATTCTTGCTCCTCAGCTGGAGAGTCAGCTTTCTGCTATCATCTCCCCTTTCTCTGGAACCCCCTCTCTTTGGCACTCTATCACACCTCCCATAAGCACTGGCTGAAACTCCTCCCACCTCCTTCCTGCACCTGTTGGCTCCCTTCCTGACCTGCCTTTCCTACTCTCCTCACCAATTTTTGGCCCCTCCCTTGAGATTGTTGTATGCCTCACATTTCTCAGTACTGTGATAGTCTACCAGTTGCTTGATTTTTGTCTGAGGAAGTGGAGCATTTTCTTGCTCCTGTTACCCCTGAATTATAAATTTTGCACCTTTTTACCAAATTTCACTACTGTTGTTTGTACTTTGTTTGTTTGAAACCACCTATTTTATTGTATTTGCTTGATGTTTTTCTCTACCTTCCCCTGGGTCACACCTGGAAATGAGCCTTGGCTCAGAGTGCCTTTCCCAGTTACAGAGTTTCAATAAATAAATACATACTTGGATCACATAAAGAATGTTAGGTCCACTAACACTCAGTTACTTATCACCTATGGTGAAGTGAGGAAAGACAAACTTGCATCCAAGAGAACCATTTCTCATTGGATAATCTCCTGATATAAGTCTGTTATGACAATGCTGCCACCTAAAGACCTTAAGGCACACTCCCACAAGGGATACCTCTGTGGCAGCATTAAGATGTATTTCCCTATAGGAAATCTGTAAAGCAGCTATCTGGAAAACAGTACAGACTTTCACAAAGCACTACTGTCTGGCTGTACAGTCCAGAAGTGATGCCAGCTTTGGCACTGCCATCTAGCAGAACCTTTTCCCTAAGTAGGTTCTGTACCCAGCCTCCCAGGTACTGCTATGGCGTCTTCATTTGTTAAGCATAAGTTAGGGATTCCTGGGGTTTAAAAGAAGAAATTACTCACCATAGTAATGTTTCTTCCAAAGGGACCCCTTGCTGTGCTAAACAATCCCTAATCCCTACTTCCCTTTCCAGAACCTGGTAAAAAAAAAAGTTTAAACAAGAATCAATACTTTCTATTTGCTCAAGCATTACTTGTTACAGTGCCTTTACAATTGTAGCTCAATGGTCTCAGGCATCTAAATTTTAATAACAGTTGGGGAGGCAGTATAGCACAGTGGTTTAAGGCTCTGAGCTGCAAATCTGGAGGCCTGGGTTTGAATCCCATAGCCCCCACTTGCATACTGTGTGACCTTGAGCAAGTCACTTAACTTCCCTGTGCTCCGAGGCTGCACCTGTAAACAAGCTTTCAGTTTAGTGTATTACTCCTGGTAAAACAATTGAAAGAAAAAAAAATGTTCTGCCTGGTTTTAACTATTTTTCAAAATTTTGCAGCAATTTTAATATCTTTGGGTAGTCATTCAACTAGTTTTAGTGGTCACTGCTCAACCAAGCGTTAGAAATAAATCTGATGTTAGAGTGCAGGGGTAGGCGTGACCACACAGCAGACTTTGAATTTAATTTTAGATTTCATAATTAGCAATACATTCTAAAAACTCTGTGGTGGTTCATTCCAGAGGGCATGGCTGCATTTGTTAAACTTACTGAAGGATCCTTGTGGAAGAAACAACAGTACTATGGTGAGTAGTTTTTTCTTCCTGTTCCATGTATTTGGGATCTCCTGTGTTATTAAGAAAGGTTCATAATCTATATAATTGGTAGTGCAAATTTAGGGGTAGTTATTTTTCAACAACTTTATATTAATGTCATCACTATTCAACCTTGTCTTGAGATTCATTTTATTTATATACTTAATTATAAATCACTAACATAATTTCAGCCAATCAGATGCAGAGCCACTGTATATTCTCTGTACAGAGTACTGTTGTGTATGAGCATCAGAAGGGAGCACTCCACTTAAACACTGGGATGGAGGTGGGGGGGAAGATGTCACAATGAAATAATAAAGAAGACTCTAAACATTAAAAATCACTTAAGCTAAACTTGAATGATTTATAATAAGGTAATGGGGCTGAGGGGTGTCTCTTATGGTACAATAGACTTCTCTCATGAGGTTTGGGCAGCAGAACATATAGCTTTACTTTGTGTTCCTCTTACCCAAACCCCGCGCTCTGAGTTTCATACACTATAAGAAACACCCCTTGTGTGTCCTGTTACCCTATACCTTCTCTTTTGTTGTTATAGCCTTAAAAGTGAGGACCAGATGAGCACTTGGCATCTGTAATCATTTCATCACATATCTATGTACATTACTTGGTACTTAGATGGCCACATTACTAAAAATGTTATTAAACTAATTTGTCATTTTTGATGAATCTGTTATAAAATGATCATGTAAATATAACACTTTTGGTACAGTCTTATTCTTTTAAGCCTGGTTTATACCATCCTAACCTATTTGGATTCTTCCTTGTTTCCCTTTGTTTATTACAATAAAACTGAGTTTCAACCTTCCGAATAAACAATATACTTTTATTCCTTAACTAATGATACTGTATTTGTTATACTCATTTTATTAAAGATCCATTTAAAACATAGCCAGAGTAATAACAGGTAAAAATCCACATCTTCCATTACTGTAAATACAATCTGTCTGTCTGGCAATCAAACAATTCTTATAACAAGGGTGTAGAAGAAAAAAAAAAGACATCAGTCCTACATAGTCAAGATAGCAATTAATACACAGGAGAAAAGCATTTTGTTAAAATTAACCTATTAAAATAAAGATAACAAATAAATAAACTAAAAGAACAAGAACAAGGTCACCACATTACTAAAAACATTATCTTCACAGTTCATTTCAATAAAATATTAATTTTCTCATCTAATATGTATGAATGAATTCTGAGGGCATAGTTCTAGTAGAGAAAATAAGAGCTAATAGCAATTAAGGGATTACGAAATTAAGAAAGGAGCAGAACAAGATAGCGAGTGTAGATGTTATTACTATTGCAGTAGAATTTATTGCATGGAAGTGAATGGGTCATTACAGTATAGGTCCCATCTCGTCCATCTATTAAGGCACAGGACTTGCTGAAGTCTAACAGTGAAGGTGATCCTCTCCATGTTTTGTATTCAATTAACTATAGAGATCCATTCTGAAATTGTTGGGCGATGTATCTGGAGCCATCTCTTGGTAATGGCTTTTGGCGCTGCTGCCACCAAGAGAGACCAGAGATATTTGGATTCTCGACCTTTAAGTGATCGTGGAGGGATCCCCAATATTAAATGTTTGGAGTTTAGGGGGATTGTGATATCTAATAATGTAGTTAAGTGTTGCTTGATAGAGTCCCAATATGCTGAAAGAGATGGGCAGCATCAAAACACATGGACATAGGTAGCCCGCTGCTCTCCACATTTCTGCCAGCATGTGGCTGTGGTATGGGAAGACCATTTAGCCTGGGTTAAAGGAACCAAAAAATATCCAATCTGCAGTTTCCAAAGAAACTCACGCCAGGTTGGTGAGGAAGTTATGCTCCAGATAGTGATCCAAACCTTCTTCCAATCGCCTGGCTCCAAAGTAATGTTAAGTTCCTGTTCCCATTTGTCTTGTGGGATGTCAGTATTATATTGTAAGTCTGCTATATAATTAGCATATAGCATAGTTCTGGTGCCCTTTCCATAAGTGGAACTCCAAACAGATTCAAAAAGTCAAGGAAAAGGATGATCTTAAGATGGGTTCAGGTGTCCTTGAATCTATTTATTAGTATAATCTCGGAGTTGGCAATAATGAAATATGTTGGTAGGTTGCCAACCAAATTTCTGGGCCACATTATCAAAAGGAACAAACAAGTCTCCTTGAAGCAGCTGCCAAGAGGCCTGTAGACCACGCCAAACCTGCTGCTTAAACCAGGAGTCATATTTTGAAGCCAGAAACGAGTCTTCTCAAATCCACCATTTATATTTCCACAAGGATTGGGTGGTGCTTCCCCGACTTATCCCCCCATTTCCATCCCTCGAGCACTGTCTTTACACCCGTGAGAATGGATTGTGGGGGTTTCTGCAACTGTTTGGGCATAAATAGTAATGCAGGGAGAGGAGGAGACAAGTTCTGAGCCAATTCAATTTGTTTCTAATGAGCTTTGTAGGCTTCATTAGTCCATAAAAGGGCTAGTTTCATTTAAGCTGAAACCCAATAACCCATTAGCATTGGCAGTGCCCAGTCACCCTCGGCCTTTGGGAGATATAATACACGTCTTGAAATTCTAGGGTGTTTTCCTCCCCATACAAAATGTAAAATTTGTTTTTGCCAGTTACTAAACTCCTTCGTTGGAATATGATAGGAACACACTGAAAAAAATACAAACATCTAGTTTGTATATTAGTCTTGATGGTCTGTATTCTAGAATGGAGTGGCAAAGGAAACAACAACCATCTTTTATAGCTTAAATTAAGTGTCTGAAGTAAGGGGGGAAATTCTCTTCAAACAATTTAGAAGTTAAACCCAATTGGACTCCCAAGTATTTAATACTCGTTAGGTCCCATTTCATGGGATAACGAGTTTGGAGAAATTGTGTAACTTTATAAGAGAAGACCAATACCTCTGTCTTAGCTGTATTCAAGGAATATCCTGACAACTCTGCAAAGAGTTGAATTTGTTTGAAAATCTCTGGGAGTGAGTGAGTGCTCAGGGTCCCCTAAGCAGAGAATGATGTTGTCTGTGTATAAAGCTAGCTTGTGGTCCCTCATATCCATTGAAATTCCCTTAATTTTCTGGTTAAGACGAATACTGTGAGCCAATGGCTCAATGTATAGGGTGAATAACAAGGGAGATAAGGGATACCCCTGACGAGTTCCACGTTGGAGGGTAAATGAATTCGAAACATGTCCACTGGCATGGATATATCCAACCAGGAGAGTATATAATTTATCTACAGTATTAGGCCAAATGAATTGATCTGTCGATTCAAAGCCTGTCAGACCCCACTGGAGGGAAGGCTCAAGACACTTTATCGAAGGCCTTCTCAGCATCCAAACTCACAAGAAGGGCTGATTGTTTAGTGAGGTTAAGTTGGTCCATAATATGAATCGTTCTATGAATTTTATCCTGGGCTTGCCTGCCCAGGACAAAATCCGTCTGATCTAAGTGTATTAACTGTGGAACAACTTGTTCTAGCCAGTGGGTTAAAATACCTGTGAAAATCTTACAGTCTATATTCAAAATAGATATAGGTCTATATGAAGCACATAAAGAGGGGTCCTTGATGGGCTTCGGAACCACAGATATAATCGCCTGAGACCAGGAGTGGGGTAAAACACCATATTCTCTCATAACATAAGTTTATACTTTATGTAATGGGGGGGGGGGATCAGCTCTTTAATTTGTTTGTTGAACTCACATGGGGGAATCTGTCTGTGTTTGGACATTTGCCCGTTTTCAATCTGCCAATTTCTTTAATAATCTCCAAGTGAACGATAGGGGTTATAAGAGCTTGGTTTTGCTGTTCTGTTGTCTGAGGAGAGATGTAATTGGTTTAAGAAGGAAGTTAACAGGGCAGAATGGGGTGAGTGGGTCTGTCTTATAAAGGGCCATATAGTAGGTTCTGAAGGCCTTGACTATTTCAGGGGTTAGATAGCAGTTTTTGTTTTAGGGTGGATAATTTGAGTTTTGGTAGCTTTAGAGCGAAATTGGAGCAGCCGACATGCCAGCAGTCTCAAGGACATTGGACCCCCCTTGTAATACTGCTGTCTGAGATACAATCATTTCTGCTCTACCTGATAGTCCAAAATGGACAATAGTTATTTTTTTAAATTAGTTAGTTGCGTCTTCCTTTGTTTATTATACTGATTTTTTGCTGCTTCTCTAAGGCAGCAATACAAGCTTACAACTGTGTCTTATATTTCTCTCTCTGTTTCTGTTTATGAGAAGAGATTTCTATCAATTTACCCCAAATTAATGCCTTAACTGTGTCACATAACATAGACGAGGGAGTCCAGGGCTATCATTCTCTTCCAATGCCTGCTTGACATGCTCAGTTAGGGTTTTTTGTACTTCAGGATCTTGGATAAGGGAAACGTTTAATCTCCAGAAGGTAGAACTTCTGAACTGACTCAGGTTTATTTTTAAATAAATAGGTGCATGGTCTGAATGGACCATGTCTCCTATCCAAGCTTCCATTATTTGTCCCTTACATAGAAACATAGAATTTGATGGCAGTTAAGGATCGCTTGGCCCACCTAGTCTGCCCATTTCCCTACCTGATAGATAAGCTACAGATTCTAGTTAATCAACAGCTCACTTCCTCCTACCCCTACTAGAATTGCCTTATGCCTGTCCCATGCATTCTTGAATTCTCCCATTGTTCCTGACTCCACAACTTCCACAGGAAGGCTGTTCCATGCTTCCACAACCCTCTCTATGAAAAAATACTTTCCAACATTGCCTCTGAGCCGTCCTCCCTCTATCTTCAAATTGTGCCCTCTTGTTCTTGCACATCTCTTCTTCTGAAATATGCTACCCTCTTGTACTTTGTTAATTCCCTTGAGATACTTCAAAGTTTCTATCATGTTCCCCCCCCCTTCCTCAAGGGTATACATATTAAGTTGCTTTAGTCTCTCCTCATATGTCTTCAGACCCTGTACCATTTTGGTTGCCCTCCTCTGAACAGCCTCCACTCTGTCAATGTCTTTGCGGAGATGGGGTCTCCAGAATTGCATGCAGTACTCCAGATAGGGTCTCACCAACTGTCTGTACAGAGGGATAACAACTTCCTGTTTTCTACTGTTGATGCCTCTCCCTATTCATCCCAGTATACCCCTAGCCCTCCTTACTGCCTTCTCACATTGCTTGCCCACCTTTAGGTCATCTGATATAATTACTCCTAGGTCTCTTTCGATTTTTATTGTTGTTATTAACTCATCTCCCACTGTGTACTCTTCCCCTGGGTTTTTGTTTCCCAGATGCATTACCTTGCACTTCTTTGCATTGAATCTGAGCTGCCACATATTTGACCATTCCTCCAACCTTGCCAAGTCCCCTTTCATCCTTTCCACCCCACCATGTGTATCAATCATATTGCAGATCTTTGTATCATCTGCAAAGAGACATACCATTTCTTCCAGGTGCTCTCCAATGTCACTTATAAAGACATTAAAGAGGACCGGTCCCAGTACTGAACCCTGTGGTACCCCGCTAGTTACCCTCCTTTCTTCACTGTGGACTCCGTTTACTATTACCCTTTGCGTTCTGTTGTCCAACCAGTTTTTTATCCAGGCTACCACCTTGGGACCTACTCCAAGGCTGGCTAACTTGTATATTAATCTTTTGTGTGATACTGTGTCAAATGCCTTGCTAAAATCTAGGTAGGCTATGTCCACAGCTCCTCCCTGGTCTACTACTTTGGTCACCCAGTCAAAGAAATCTATTAGGTTCATCTGACATGACCTTCTTGCTATGAATCCATGCTGCATTGGGTCCTGTGCTCCACTGGCCTCTAGGTACTCAACAATTCTTTCCTTCAGAAGTGATTCCATCATTTTCCCTACCACTGAGGTCAAACTAACTGGTCTGTAGTTTCCTGCCTCTGCCCTGCTCCCACTTTTGTGAGGTGGAATCACATTTGCCCTCCTCCAGTCCTCAGGTACCACCCCATCCTCCCATGATTTGTTAGAGAGAGTACTCAGTGGTGTTACTAGTTCTACTCTTAGTTCTTTTAGAATTCTGGGGTGAATCCCATCAGGCCCCATTGCTTTGTCCACCCTCAGTTTCAAGAGTTCTTTCAAAACCCTTTATTCTGTGAATGGACTGGTATCGACCCCCCTATTCAGAGTTCCTCTGTTGTTTGGTTAAGGTACCTCCCCCTCCTCTTCCATTGTGAATACTGAGCAGAAATATTCATTCAGTATCCCTGCTTTTTCACTGTCACCCTCTGACCACATTCCCTTCCCTTTATTAAATCTCTGTATCCCTCCCTTGGTCTTTATTCGCTCCCTAATGTATGTATAAAAGGTTTTATCTCCCTTCTTAACAGAGTTGGCTATCTTTTCCTCAGTTTGTGCCTTTGCTATTCTGACTGCCTTCTCTGCCTCCTTCTGCTTTAACTGATAAAGTTCTCTATCCTGCTCCTTCTGTGTTTCCTTATATTTCCTGAATGCTATCTTTTTCTCCTTAACCTTCCCTGCCACCTCTTTTGTGAACCATAGTGGTTTTTTCCTTCATTTTGTTCTGTTGATTTGCTTCACACAAGGGCTTGTTGCCTCTGTGATGGCTGTTTTGATTATTCCCTATTGTTCCTCCATCCCTCCTTCTTGTCCATTTGCTAATGCTTTTCTGAGGCACTCTCTCATTTTCCCAAAGTCAGCCTTCCTAAAGTCCAGTACTCTTGTTTTTGTATAGCTTGACTCTATGGCTGTATTTATTGTGAACCACACGTTTGGTAGTCACTTGTTCCCAGATGGCTACCCACTTCTAAATCTGAGATCCTTTCTCCTTCCCCATTTCAGAGTACAAGGTCTAAGATTGCTCCCTCCCAAGTGGGTTCCAGTACTAGCTGTCTGAGGCATGCCCCCTGTGGGGGCATCAAGAAGGACCCTGCTCTTGGATGTGCCTGCAGCAAAGGTACTCCAGTTAACATCTGCCATATTCAGGTCACCCATCAACAATATCTCCCCTTTTTCTGCCATTTTAGGGATGCCTTCCATCATTTTCTTGTCCATTTCCCCCCCCTGAGATGGGGGTCTGTACACAACCCCTATGCAGATTGTGGTGCATTTCCTGTCTCCATGGTGACCCATAGTGACTCATCAACTTCCTGTTTACTCTTTAGTTCTGTTGCTTTAATCCCTTCATTTATATAGAGAGGTACTCCTCCTCCTCTTTTACCCACCCTGTCCCTCCTGTAGACTGTGTATGCTGGTATGCTGACATCCCAGTCATGGTTCTTTGTGTACCATGTTTCAGTGACTGCCACAATATCCAGACAACCCTCTTCCATCGAGGCCACTAGTTCAGGGATCCTGTTACAGACTGCGGGCATTGGTACTCATCACCTTCCATTCCCTTTCCCCACTAAAACAGCCATATTCAAAACTGAAAGACTCAACACTTTTTGCCATAAATGAACACTCCATTACTGTCCAAAACAAATTCAACAGCCCCAGCATTTAAAAAAAAAAATTCAATAGTTTTCATGTAACACTCGCTCCCTCCTCAGTCCATCGCACTCACCGCAGCACAAGTACACTTTCAGTGTGCTGACTCCATCACTCAAACCTCCTAATGATCGCAACTCCTAATGATCTCAGAACTGTGCCACTGAGCATTCCTTCAGTCCATAACACACCGATAGCACCCAGCAAAAGAAGGTTCCTCATAAAATAAAAAAACGATATTCCCCGAATACCACTGGTACTTTCTGCTGACCGTAAGCTAAAACCGGAAGCATACACTCACTCAGGGATAGTAGACAGTTACTGTTCACACCAAACCAACAATCAACTGGCTTCATAACCTGTCAATAAATCAATAGTCCATGACTCTCTTTATTAAACAAACAAACCAAAAAAAAATCAGAGCATATTACCCTCTGTGGGTACTACACTCATCTTGTCAAACATAAAGGTCTCCCTAGCAACACAGAACCTCCTTAGCAACCTAGGACAATTTCTTTTTTACTCATATCATTTTATTGGTAAGGAAAAATATCCGAAGAATTGGATTTACATACATAATCCATAAATATCATACTTATGTTAACTTTTATCAAACATTTCCAATTGAGTCTTTTGAAAAGAATTAACCCCCTTTATAGTTAATAGCTCCAATCTCGTAGTCCATTTCTAGGAGAGCTTAGTGTGAGGTCAATGTCCGTGCTACACTGAGTCCGAGGACTTCATAAGATGGATACAGTCCGGTGCAGAAATCCAGTGACCCTCACCCAAGCATTCTGTTAAAAATATATTTGGTTTCTAATTCTATTCTTGCAGGGGGATGGTATATATAACAGAATATTACTCTGACATAGCAATATGTAAACAAAACTCATACATAAAAATAGTTGATTGTCATTCAGTTCCCTAATACTTCCAAATAACTGACCTCATATTGCTAATTTCAACAGCTGATAAATATAAAAACAAAACATTATCTACATTATTCTGCAAGTTAAAATACTCTTCTTATTATTCTGTACTAGTCCCTTCCTAGTTTCCCCTTACTTTATTATAACCAAAATGTTCACAGCTAAATTACTTCAATCTTCCTGCTCTCCTCCTCCAGGAGCGATCCCTTCTATTATCTATTGCACTAATGTCTTAATTCTCCTTTCTCTGGGTCTCTCTCCATACCTGCCATGGTCTCCAGATTTCTAGATATTTCTCTTTTTTTAAATGTATCATGGAGGTAATATTCTCCATACTCTCCGCCTCTTCCACCTTGGAGATCTCTCATGGGGGGAGGGTATTTTTCTTTTAGCGGAGCAATAAATCTAACAAAAATCATCTAAAATGCAAGAAAAATCTACTTTTTCTTTCTTTTTCTTATCACAAAAAAAGGACATTGTATAATCACAATAAACCACTCCAGGGTGTGGGTGATGCTGGGATTTACCCACGCCTGGATGGTTTGGTCACGAGGCCGCCCATGCCAGGCATGGGTAAACCCAGCATCACCCACACCCTGTTCTGGTTTATTGCTTAAATAATTGGTCTTTCTTGACAGCACCTTGTCCCAGAGTAAAATTAATAAATATCTGGAGTGCTGTAGAGAAAAAACAACAAGAACAGTAGCGGTGACTTTAAAAATTGAACTACTATAACTAACAAGAAAAAAAAATGCCAACGGGGCAAAATATGACTTGTGATGTGTGATGCTTCCAGGGGAGGGGTCAGTAACTCCAAACCTCTACAACCCACTCCTGTAATCTCTAAAAAATGACAGCAGGGCAGGGAAGAGGAGGTGTGTTTGCCTACCACTAGGAGGTCCTCCTCTAGAGCCAAAGATGGCACAGTCAGGCTCAGAGACCCATTCAAGGGCATATTTGGTATCTGTCACTCAGCTGAGGTAAGAAGCTCAGATCTCACATAAGAGCTACACTCCACATCATCTCAGCTAGTAGGAATTATTAAACATCTCTTGTTTAAACCATCCCAAGTGGTACTCATAAGCCCATTTATTCCCAACAAGGTAAGCCCAAATCACCAGACAGCCGTTCCCAATTTCTCACTGTTCACCCCCCCTGCAGAGCAAACCTCAAATATCCCAGGAGGGGGACACCTCCAGTTAGTCCCCAATCCTCACAAAACTGGCCAGTCAGGGAGACCCAACTCCAGCACTGTAGAAATGAAAATTCGGAATTCCCCAGAACCCCCGGTGTATATATCCCCCACCAGAAGGTGAGCCCCGAATAAATTTATTTATTTATAAAATTTTGGTGACCGGGTGAGCCCACTGGGCCCCGGAGGTCCCTTTTCAGGGGTGACTCGGGGTTTTCATGGAACAGTAAGTGGAAATGGTGAGCAAGATTCACATGAGTTACAGGCAAGATACAGTGTGGTACAGCATAGTGAGGCAGTGAGCATTAGTTTAAATAACTGACAGTTCCATCTTGAGAGTGCAGAAATAAAAGTTAGACACTGTCAAACAAAAATGTTTTTAGAGTCAATTAAAAATATTTATAAAGTCAGTATAGGAACCATTTCACTGAATAAATGTCCATCGAAGAGAAACAGAGAACTGTCTTTCAAAACAGCAATGTCTCTCTCTACCAGAATGTACCGACAGTCTTATAGTTAGTTAACTTAAAATAATTAAAATAAACAGTACTGTTGCCTTTAGAACAACATACATCTTTGTAACAATTAAACGGCTTTGCAATTGCTGGGTAAAGAATCTACTGAACCACAAATGAAGGTGAAAAATTTATTATTTAGCCCTCTGGAACAGGCGGCCATGGGAGGCGGGTGGTGGCAACTCAAAGCAGTCTGAAACAGTCTTTGTCCAGGGGAAAGAGGAGAAATTGGGCCAAATTTATACTACTAGAAGTAGAGGTCTTATTTAAGAAGAGTCTGCCATCCATGCGTGGCTGTGAAATGGAGACTCTTGGGCTGAAAGCAAAAAGAAAGAATCACAGATTTCTTAGCAATATGTGCTCAGTATGTTGGCTTCCTATTGATCCGAGTGCTGCTGTTGGTGAAAGGTTTTCAGAAGTAGTTGAAGATTCTGGAAGGTTGCGAGGGCCACCAGAAATCCCGATCCTTTATGTTTTTGCTTTGAAGCCACTTGCCATTCCAGATCAGTAGATGCACAGCATTGCGTCGATGATGCGAGTTTCACCGCAGCTAGTAACACAGATACATAGAAACAAAGAATCTGATGGCAGATAAGGACCACTAGGCCCACCTAGTCTGCCCATTTCCCTACCTAACGGATAAGCTGCAAATCCTAGTTAACCAACAGCCTACTTCCTCCTACCTCCCACTAGAATTACCTTATGTCTGTCTCATGCACTCTTGAATTCCCCCACTGTTTTTGACTGTATGACCTCCTCAGGAAGGCTGTTCCATGCATCTACAATCCCCTCTGTGAAGAAATACTTCCTTATATTACCTCTGAGCCATCTCCCCATTATCTTCAAATTGTGCCACCTTGTTCTTGCACATCTCTTTTTTGAAAGATGCTACCCTCTTGGACTTTGTTGATTTCCTTGAGGTATTTGAAAGTTTCTATCATGTCCCCCCTCTCCCTCCTTTCCTTGAGGCTATACATCTTAAGCTCTTTTAGTCTTTCTTCATATGTCTTCTGGTGCAGACCCTGCACTATTTTGGTTGCCCTCCTCTGGACAGCCTCCACCTTGTCTATGTCTTTGCGGAGATGGGGTCTCCAGAACTGTACACAGTACTCCAGATGTGGTCTTACCAACTGTCTGTCCAGAGGACCAACAACTTCCTGTTTTCTACTGGTGATGCCTCTCCCTATGCATCTCAGTATCCCCCCAGCCCTCCTTACTGCATTCTCACATTGCTGGCCCACCTTTAACATAGAAACATAGCATTTTACAGCAGATAATGACCGCTTGGCCCACCTAGTCTGCCTATTTTTCTACCTAACAGATAAGCTGCAGATCCTAGTTAACCAACAGCTTACTTCCTCCTACCCCCCACTAGGACTGCCTTACGTCTGTCCCATGCATTCTTGAATTCAACCACTGTTCCTGACTCCACGACCTCCTCAGGGAGGCTGTTCCATGCATCCAAAACCCTCTCCATGAAAAAATACTTCCTCACATTACCTCTGAGCCATCCGCCCTCTATTTTCAAATTGTGCCCCCTTGTTCTTGCACATCTCTTTTTCTGAAAGATGCTATCCTCTTGGATTTTGTTGATTCCCTTGAGGTACTTGAAAGTTTCTATTATGTCCCCCTCTCTCCCTTCTTTCCTCAAGGGTATACATATTAAGCTCCTTTAGCCTTTCTTCATATGTCCTCTGGTGCAGACCCTGCACCATTTTGGTTGTCCTCCTCTGGACAGCCTCCACTCTGTCTATGTCTTTGCGGAGATGGGGTCTCCAGAACTGCACACAGTACTCCAGTACTCTCAGCAACTGTCTGTACAGAGGGATAACAACTTCCTGTTTTCTACTATTGATGCCTCTCCCTATGCATCCCAGTATCCCCCCAACCTTCCTTTTCTGCCTTCTCACATTGCTTTCCCATCTTTAGGTCATCTGATATAATTACCCCCAGGTCCCTTTCCATTTTTACTGTTGTCAGTATATCACCCCCCATTGTGTACTCTTCCTCTGGGTTTTTGTTTCCCAGGTGCGTTACCTTGCACTTCTTTGCATTGAATCTGAGCTGCCATACATTTGACCATTCCTCCAACCTTGCCAAGTCCCTTCTCATCCTTTCCACTCCACCTCGTGTATCAACCCTGTTGCAGATCTTTGTGTTGTCTGCAAAGAGACATACTTTTCCTTCCAGTTCCTCTGCAATGTCACTTATAAAGACATTAAAAAGGACTGGTCCCAGTACTGAACCCTGCGGTACCCCACTAGTAACCCTCCTTTCTTCACTGTGGACTCCATTTACTGCTACCCTTTGTGTCCTGTTGTCTAGCCAATTTTTTATCCTGGCTACCACCTTGGGACCCACTTCAAGGCTGGCTAACTTGTGTATTAATCTTTTGTGTAGGACTGTATCAAATGCCTTGCTAAAATCTAGGTAAGCCATGTCCACAGCCCTCCCTGGTCAACTAGTTTGGTCACCCAGTCAAAGAAATCTATTAGATTCATCTGACATGACCTTCCCATCGTGAATCCATGCTGCCTTGGGTCCTGTGCCCCACTGGCCTCTAGGTACTCAACAATTCTTTCCTTCAGAAGTGATTCCATCATTTTCCCTACCACTGAGGTCAAACTAACTGGTCTGTAGTTTCCTGTCTCTGTCTTGCTCCCACTTTTGTGAAGAGGAATCATATCCACCCTCCTCCAGTCCTCAGGTACCACCCCATCCTCCCATGATTTGTTAAAGAGAGTAGTCAGCGGTGTCATTAGTTCTACCCTTAGTTCTTTTAGAATTCTTGGGTGAATATCATCAGGCCCCATTGCTTTGTCCACCTTCAATTTTATTAGTTCTTTCAGAACCCTTTCTTCTGTAAATGGACTGGTATCGACCCCTGTCTTTAAAGTGTTTCTCTTGTTTGGTTTAGGTACCTCCACTTCCTCTTCCTTTGTGAATACTGAGCAGAAATATTCGTTCAGTATCACTGCTTTTTCACTGTCACCCTCTGACCACATTCCCTTCCCTTTATTAAGCCTCAGTATCCCTCCTTTGGTCTTTCTTCGCTCCCTAATGTATGTATAAAATGTCTTATCCCCCTTCTTAACAGAGTTGGCTATCCTTTCCTTGGTTTGGGCTTTTGCTATTCTGACTGCCTTCCCTGCCTCTTTCTGCTTTAACTAATAAAGTTCTCTGTCCTGCTCCTTCTATGTTTCCCTATATTTCCTGAATGCTTTCCTTTTCTCCTTAACCTTCCCTGCCACCTCTTTTGAGAACCATAGCGTTTTTTTTCTTCGTTGTGTTTTGTTGATTTACTTTACACAAAGGCTTTTTGCCTCCGTGATGGCTGTTTTGATTACTTCCCATTGTTCCTCCACCCCTCCTTCTTGCCTGTTTGCTAGTGCTTTTCTGAGGCACTCTCTCATTTTCCCAAAGTCAGCCCTCCTAAAATCCAATACTTTTGCTTTTGTATGGCTTGATTGTATGGCTGTGTTTATCATGAACCACACTGTTTGGTGGTCACTTGTTCCCAGATGGCTACCCACTTCTAAATCCAAGATACTTTCTCCGTCCCCATTTGAGAGTACCAGGTCTAAGACTGATCCCTCCCAAGTGGGTTCCAATACTAGCTGTCTGAGGCATGCCCCTTGTATGGCATCAAGAATGACCCTACTCTTGGATGTGCCTGCAGCAAAGGTGCTCCAGTTAACATCTAGCATATTCAGGTCCCCCATCAGCAATATCTCCCCTTTTTCTGCCATTCTAAGGATGCCTTCTATCATTTCCTTGTCCATTCCCTCCCCCTGAGATAGGGGGTCTGTACACAAGCCCCATGTGGATTGTGATGCCATTTCCTGTCTCCAGGGTGACCCACAGTGCCTCATCTGCTCCCTGTTTATGACTACTCCCAGGTCCCTTTCCATTTTTGTTGTTGTCAGTATCTCACCCCCGCTGTGTACTCTTCCCTTGGGTTTTTGTTCCCCAGGTGCATTATTTTGCACTTCTTTGCGTTGAATCTAAGCTGCCATACATTTGACCATTCCTCCAACCTTGCCAAGTCCCTTTTCATCCTCTCCACCCCACCTTGCATATCAACCCTGTTGCAGATTTTTGTGTCATCTGCAAAGAGACATACTTTTCCTTCCAGTCCCTCTGCAATGTTACTTATAAAGACATTAAAAAGGACCGGCCCCAGTACTGAACCCTGCGGTTCCCCAGTAGTAACCCCTCTTTCTTCACTGTGGACTCCATTTACTATTACCTTCTATGTCCTGTTGTCCAGCCAATGTTTTACCCAGGCTACCACCCTGGTACCCACTCCCAAGCTGGCTAATTTGTTTATTAATCTTTTGTGCGGAACTGTGTCAAATGCCTTGCTAAAGTCTAGGTAGGCTGTGTTCACAGCCCCTCCCTGGTCTACTATTTTGGTTACCCAGTCAAATAAATCAATTAGATTTGTCTGACATGACCTTACTGCTGTGAATCCATGCTGCCTTGGGTCCTGTGCTCCACTGGCCTCTAGGTACTTAACAGTTCTTTTCTTCAGAAGTGATTCCATCATTTTCCCTACCACTGAGGTCAAACTGACAGGTCTATAGTTTCCTGCTTCTGTCTTGCTCCCACTTCTGTGAAGGGGAATCACATCCACCCTCCTCCAGTCCTCAGGTACCACACCATCCTCCTATGATTTATTAAAAAGGGTAGTCAGTGGTGTTACTAGTTCTTCCCTTAGTTTTTTTTAGAATTCTGGGGTGAATCCCATCAGGCCCCATTGCTTTATCCACCTTTAGTTTTAAGAGTTCTTTCAAAACCCTTTCTTCAGTGAAAGGATTAATATTAACCCCCCTATCCAGAGTGCTTCTATTGACTGGATTAGGTATCTCCCCCTGCTCTTGCACTGTGAATACTGAGCAGAAGTATTCATTCAGTATCCCTGCTTTTTCACTGTCGCTCTCTGTCCAACCACCTTCCCTGCCCAACCACCTTCCTCTTTATTCTGCCTCAGTATCCCTCCCTTAGTCTTTCTTTGCTCCTTAATGCACTTATAAGAGGTTTTATCCTCCTTCTTAACCAAGTTTTCTATCTTTTCCTCGGTTTGGGCCTTTGCTATTCTAACTGCCTTCCCCACTTCCTCCTGCTTTAACTGGTACAGTTCTCTGTCCTGCTCGTTCTGTGTTTCCTTATACTTCCTGAATGCTAGCTTTTTCTCCCTAACCTTCCCCACCACTTCTTTTGAGAACCATAGTGTTTTTTTCTTTTGTTTTGATTTGTTTATTTGCTTCACACAAAGCCTTGTTGCCTCTGTGATAGCGGTTTTGATGTTTACCCATTGTTGCTCCACCCCACCTTCTTGCCTGTTTGCTAGTGCTTTTCTGAGGCTCTCTCCCAATTTGGCAAAATCAGCCCTCCTGAAGTCCAGTACCTTCACTTTTGTATGGCTTGACTCTACAGGTAAGTTTATTGTGAACCACACTGTTTGGTGGTCGCTTGTTCCCAGATGGATACCCACTTCAAGATCAGAGAGCCTCTCTCCATCCCCATTTGAGAGTACCAGGTCTAAGATTGCTCCATCCTGAGTGGGTTCCAAAACTAGCTGTCTGAGGCATGCCCCTGTAGGGCATCGAGAATGGCCCTGCTTTTGGATGTGGCTGCAGCAAAGGTGTCCAGTTAACATCTGGCATATTCAGGTCCCCAGGTCCCCCATCAGCAATATTGCCCCTTTCTCTGCCATTCTAAGGATGCTTTCTATCATTTCCTTGTCCATTTCCTCCCCCTGAGATGGGGGTCTGTATACAAGCCCTGTGTGGATGGTGGTGCCATTTCCAGTCTCCAGGGTGACCCACAGTGCCTCCTCTCCTCCCTGTTTACCCTTTAATTCTGTTGCTTTGATCCCTTCCCTTACATAGAGAGCTACTCCTCCTCCTCCTCCTCCTCTTCTTTCCTCCCTGTCCCTCCTGTAGATTGTGTACCATGGTATGTTGACATCCCAGTCATTGTTCTCTGTGTACCATGTTTCTGTGACTGCCATGATATCCTGGTATCCCTCTTCCATCAAGGCCACCATTTTGGGGAGCTTTTTACCTAGACTATGGGCATTGGTACTCATTACCCTCCATTTTTTTTCTTATGGCCTTATTTCATTTTGCCCCATCCCTGTTCTTACTGCCTTTGTCTTTTTCTCCATTTATCCCTGCCCTTCTCCCTATCGACTGCACTGTCTTGGTGTTTACCTCACTAACTACCCTGATTTTTTGGGGGCTAGGATTTCCCTTCTCTTTTTCAGTGCCTCCCCCTTTGGCTAGTTTAAATGCTTGCCAATGAAGCATTTAAACCTATCACCTATGATCCTGGTTCCCCTCCTGGATAGATGCAGACCATCATGCCAGTATAGGCCTGCATCCCTTCAGGTGGAGCCCCAGTCCCCAGTGAAGCCAAATCCCTGAGCTCTGCCCAGTTTTTCAACTAGTCATTGAACCCCATGGTGCAGAGCACCCTAGCCTTGTCCATGCCGTAGGCAGGTAGCACTTCCGAGAAAGTTACCATGTGTGCTACTTGTCTAAGGCCCCTCCTCAATGCCACAAACTCCTGTTGCACTGCTCTGATCCCATTCTAAGCCAGGTCATTTGCCCCTAAGTGGATAATGACATCTAGCTCATGCCCCCTTGCAGCTGCTCCCACGATCCTGAGGATTTGTTTCCTGTCCCTTCTAGCCATGGCACTGGGCAGGCACCTTACCTCCCTTTCCCCTCCCTCCCCAGTTCTACCCCCTAACAATTGAGTCCCCCACCAGGAGTTGTTTCCTTCCCCTTTGGGGTCCTGTGCCACCCTCCTGTGGGTCTCCATTGTGAAGGTTCCCAGCATCCTCCTTGGTCTCCACAGTGGGTGCCTCCATATAGGAACCATGCTCCACCAGAGTGGTGAATGAATTGTGGAGAGGTACAACTGGAGGGATGCACCTCTGTTCCATCACCCTCATCCTCCCTCAGCCCACCGTGGTCCCACCTCTCCTCTTTCTTGGCAATCTCTGAGATAGTGGCAGTGGCCTGGGTGGTCACTGGGTGGGGGAGCAGGTTTTCCGAATCCTTGCAAGGTCAGCATGGAGATGAACAACCTCTTCCCTCAGACCAGAGAGGTGCCTGCAAATAGGGCAGCAACGCAGTCTCCAGAATGTCTCCCAGAAGTCTACTATTCCACAGTGCATTGTACCACTCCCCACATGTCTGTGTCCCTTCCTGTTACAGATGCTTTTTTTGTTCTTGTTTTAGTGTGTGCAAGCTTGTGAGTGTCTCTACCCCCATTCAGTGTGCTGTGCCTTTAAGGATATGAGCAGGTGTATGTTGTTAGCAGTTTTGGGGAAGTGATGTCAGAACCCCTGCTATAAAGGAAGTTATGTGCTTAGGGCAGGTGGGGTGAGGGACAGGGTGGGTGGGAGAAAACCTGTGCTCTCTGGAACCAATCAACTACAACTCTGACCCTCCACCCTGGGGAGTGCCTTCCTTCCTTTAAGACACCTATTTCACAGAGGCTAAGTAACAGGTCTAGTCACAAATGACTGCAAATATCTCCCAGCTACAGTTCCTCCCTGACAAATAAAAGTTAAACTAAGAAAAGTAAACCCCAAAAACAGAGAATCAAAACTAGTTACCTACACAGGTCCAAAAAGTAATAATTCAGTTCAGTGTAGTCTATTAAATTACCTCCTTGATTTAAGGAAGCTTTGGCAGCTTTCTCTCTCTCTCTCTCTCTCTTTCAGTTATAATTGTTTGTTAGGCGCCTTGGTTATAGAAAGGTGCCATATAAACAAAGTTTTATTATTATTATTAAATCTGTACCTAGTAAACCCTTCACCACAAGAGCTTTTCTTGCCACATCCAGAGTTTATTAAAGCTTTGTGCCTTTAGCCATAAAAATTCTCATTTTATCCAGATATGGCGTATGGAAGCGGATTTGCTGTTCCTGTAGGCTCTTGATGACACTTCCTTAATTCTGGCACTGTTTCTGAATTTCCACTGGATAATCATGGTTGAAAAACAATCTGGAATAAAGGTATTTAATATCTTTTTTTTTGCCAGGCTCTGCGGAGAATGTCCTCCTTCACTTTATAACTATTGATTTTTAAGACCACTGACCATGGTCTGGCCTTGGGGTCTGTGGGCTTGGGTGTTAGGACACGATGTGCTCTTTCAACACCCAGGTGGTAGTCTGGGGGGAGATCGAAACATCTTTAAGGAGATCTTCAATAAAGTCTATCATTCTCCCCATTTCTGCACCTTCCTTCAGCCCATAATATACGAAGGTTCTCTCGTCAGGAATGACCCATAAGGTCTATGCATTTTTTTCTGTACAGCCTTGGCCTGTTGCAGGATGTCTTCCACAGCTTGGTCTAATTGAAGTGTTCCATCCTCTGCTGTGGCAAGACTCAGCAGCCTACAATCTTTGTTCAAACCAGGTCATTTTTTGATTCAGCTGTTTAAACTCATGCTTGTTTTCAGCTCTCATGGCTTTGATCTCACTTAAAAGTGTTTCAAAGTGAGCCAGCCTGGTGACACAGAGGGCTGAGGTGTGGGATGCCTTATGTCTTGCCACGCCGGTGACTTATGTTCAACATGAACACGGGCTGTCGGAGACTGGCATGGGGGCGAGGGTGCAGTGCAGGATTGAGCTGCCATCAGGCAGCTCTCCTCTCTGGGGAAGGATCTGAGCTTCCCTCAGCTCTTGGCTGCCTTGCAGTGGAGGCCAGAGGGCAGTGCAAGCTGAGGGAGCCAGGGCACTAGGCCAATGGGGTGGGAGGATAGGGCCATTACTGGGGCACCTCTCTGTCGGGGGTCCTGGGTGTTTTGAAGTGAGCCAGCCCGGTGGTTCACAGGGTTGAGGTGCTGCACACCTTACCTCTCACCATGCTGGCGACCTGTGTTTGGGAATAAGCACGGGCCATTGGAGGCCGGCATGGGGGGTGAGGGTGCAGTGCAGGATTGAGCTACCGTCAGGTAGTTGTCCTCTTCTGGGGAGAGATCTGAGCTTCCCTTGGCTCTTGGCTGCCTTGTGGTGAAGGTCAGGGGGCAGCGCAAGCCGAAGGAGCCAGGGCACTAGGCCAGTGGGATGGGAGGATAGGGTTGTTACCAGGGCAAGAGGGCGCATGCGCATCTTCACATGCGAGAACCTCTCTGTCTGGGGTCCTGGGTAAAAACTGGGAGAAAATCAGGAAACAAGGTCAGGGGCCGTGGCAGTATGAAGCCTCCAGACCGGCTCTGGGGATCTGCTGGGACATGCAAGACATCATAAGATCCTGAACAACCCCAGAGTCCAGTAAGGTTGGCTGACAAGGCAGCTGTGTCCCACCAAAAGGAGAACATAAATACTTGAATAAAAAAAAAAAAAGTGTTTCACAGCAAGACCTTGGGAGCTGCTCTGCCTCTTCTTCTGTCTTGTAGATTGGATCCGTTAGGCCCGAAGGCGAAGGGCTCCTGCTAGTATCAACACTCCTCTTGGTAAATCCAGCTTCATCTTTATGGGAAAGTTTAGTTTTCGACCGGGATCAGGTGATTTGATCCTTCCGTTGACCTCCTCCTGGCATTTGTAGTGATTTTAGTGTTATTTAATGGTATTTTAGGAGTTTTTTTTTGCTGAGTGGAAGTAGGAGCTCAAAATCTAGCTACCAATCCGCTCTGTGACATCAGCGGAAGCCTAATGATACTGTACTAAGTCTAATTGTGTCTGATCTATAATCTGGTTTTAACTGTAATACTTGTTAAGTATTTGTAATGACTGCTTTTATTATTATTTATTATAATTGTTTGTTAGGAGCCTTGGTTATAGAAAGGCGCCATATAAATAATGTTTTATTATTATTAAATCTGTACCTCTTTTCCTATACTGAATACCGATTACAGACATTATCCCTTTCCTTTGTATTATTTTATAGATCTGCTGTTACCAGTTTTGTACACCACCTTTCTTGAGCGCTTTTCTCAAAGGTGCAAAACAATCAGAGTTAACATTTTGCTTCAGATTTTTCTCACAGATGAAGTTTGTATCTTCTATTAAGATAACATTTTCCATAGAAGTCAGCAAAATTGATCTGTACCAACATTATGCTCTTTTTTTTTATATACATACAGTTTTTATTGCAAATGTATTAATTAATAACCCTTATCAAATTTGAGCGGGGCATGACATATAGCAATACAAGTATGAACTTCATCTTTATGCAGTTATGTTTTCACTGTAATTTTGTGCAGATGAAATGCACTGTTTTATATTCTTTTAAGTTTTGCATTTTATGCCCTGGTTTGAGTTCCCCATGTACCCATTGTTCATAATTACAACCTGCGACTTTAATGGTATACTATATAAAGAGGGGTTGCTTTTATATTCTTGAAAAAGCTTAGTATTGGTGCATGAAATGTTGGGTTATTTTTGGGGGCACCTGTACACTTTGATCACTTTTCTCTGCTTTTTTTTTTGCCTTTTTAGGAGTTTTCTGTTCATTATCATTTGATTGATCAACCACATGGCTGAACACAATACTTTGGTTGCTTCCCCCCACCCTGAAACTCCTGGGGGGGATCCCATTCCTCCATCTGGAGCCCATTATGTCCCTGCTGATGGATGCCTCCCTCATCAGCTGGGGAAGGGGAGCACCTGCAGGAACACAGTATCTGTTCCCCCATGAAGTTTCAGCTGCACATCAACCTGATGGAGCTTTAAGTAGTTTGCCTGGTTCTATTGAAGTTCACCCTGCTGCTAAGAGGTAAAGTTGCCTGATCAACATGAACAACATGACCACCATATTCTACCTGAACAAGCAGGGCAGTGCCCACTTCTTCGAACTGTGCTAGGAAGCCTTTCAGATGTGTGATGTGGCCTGCTTGCTTTAGGATGACCTAATGAGAGTCCACTTGATAGGCTTGAATAATCAGCTGGTGGAAGCCTCAGCTTTGAGAGGGGCCTCCCACAAGTCTTCTCACCATCCCTATGTGGTTTTCCAAGTATTATCCACATGGGGAACCTCAGTGATGTGCCTACTTGTTACCAGGAAAAAAAGACAGAAGAGATGGCTTTGCACTCATCCCCCTTGACAGGACACCCTGCTGGCAGGGGTGTAGCTACAAGGATGCAGGGGGTGCAGTGGCACCCAGGCCCATGAGGTCTGAGGGGCCCAAATCATAATTTTGATGTTTATTCAAAACTGGGGAAGGGCCCTGTAACACCACCTTGCACCTTGGCCCTCTGGGAATTTGCTACGCTACTGCCTGCTGGGGGAATGTCTTTGCCTGTCCGTGTCCTGATTATGAGCTTACCATGATTCCGTTCTGTTACCTAGATAGTATTCCACCAATAGGAAGGGGCATTTAGGTAGGTGGGAGCCACACAAGTGCGATATTGGGAGATTACAAATTCAAGACTGAGTATCACACTAATGGGGGGGGGGTGGTTAGAGGTTTATCAAATGGAAGAAGAAAAGCAGATCTGGGCAACGGGTGGAGGAATGCCACTGAGCAGGGTTCATGCAGAGTGGTCTATTTAAATGTCCTCAGCCTTGGCAATAAAATGAGCGAGTTTGAAGCAATTGCAGCAGATGGCAACACTGACATAATGGTAATGACTGAAACCTGGATATCACCCAAAAAGGACTGGGACTTCATGGTCCCAGGCTACACATTATTCAGTAGGGAAAGGGATGAGGGGAAGGGAGTTGCACTGCACGTCAGGTAGTGTATCAGAGTGATTTAGAATAAGAGAATGGAGGTGGGGTCATGGTAGAATAACTAAGGGTGCAGCTTACAGTAGATGGGGAAGGGTTGTCCACGTGAGTCATCTACAGGCCCAGTTGTCAGATAGAAGAGGTGGACAGGGCTGTAGACAAGAAGATTAGTAAGGTAACGTCTGGAGAGAAAGTCATTCTGTTAGGAGACTTCAACTTATCAGGTGCTGACTGGCACATTACAGTGGTGAAGAGTACCAGAAATCAGGTGCTGGTAAGCACCGTGCAGGACTGCTTCCTGACTCAGCAAGTGGAGGAACAGATTAGGGATGAGACCATTCTTTACCTAGTTCTGATCAACTGAGATATCTTTGGGGGTTAACAGTGGAAACGAATTGTAATTTCTCCCTTTTTTTCACATCCTAATTTATTCTGGACTTGAGCGGCTGGATAGGATGATGGAAAGTTCTCTTTTCCTGAAAACCCTGTGGGTATGTAACCTAAGAGTTTACCTCCGCTATCAGGGGTCTGATCTGACAACTTGCACCCCCTCCTTAGCAATAGGGACCAGTTACTGCAGATCCCCTACCTTGGGAGTCATACTTTATTTGTACAGCGTTACTTGTTTTATGTTCCTAACCTGTTATTGTACACTGCTTGTACTTCTTGTTCATTGAGTTTGTCTATGTTTGCAGATCTTGTCATTGGTTTGTAATGGCCAGCACTTCACGCACACTTATGTTACTCACCGGGTTCACTGTTACACTATAAGGGTTTGGTGGTATCAGTTCTCAATGTTATGGTCTATCTGCGATCATAGAGATAAGAAAAGGGGGGACATAGCAAGGGGGTTTCAGTGACTCTCTTCTGGTACTGTATTACCTGTGACACTTAGATTTTGCTCATACCATCATATGAATTAATTATTTCATGTACTTACTAAATGTTTAATAACAATTTTAATATTAAAAATGAGATAAGAAGTGGAAATCAGGTATTTGCTTTACCATCTGGGTTACTGTTATAACCTACAATAATTGCAAGGTCTAAATCATAGAAATGTTGCATAATTTCACAGAATGCCAGTGGCCTAATGTTCCCTATTAAATGGGCTAAAACAGTGGCTTCTCTGAAAAAATTAAAGCCAGGACTCCTGCTATTGCAGGAAACCCACCTAACCCAAGTGGAACATGATAAATTAGGTAAACTGGGCTTCCGTATTGCCAAAAAAGGCACAGAAGGTGGCAATCATTGTCTCTAAGAATACATCTTTTACAGTGGAAAAAAAAATGCTGACTGAGAGAGCAGAATGGCCATCGCTGTGGGAAGGGGAACCTTCAATGGAGAACACTATATAGTAGTGAACCTTTATTTATGCTCAGGACAGACGCCTCCTCCCTCTAAGAACTCTTCACCATATCCTGCACTACCAAACCAGAATATTAATCCTGGGAGGAGACCTTGATATGTTGATGGACCACCAAAAGATACTTCTTCCTCTGACCTCTCTAGGACTCTTCCTGCATACTGTCACTGGTATAGACTGCTAGGAGATTTGGGGCTCCTGGATATTTGGCTTCAACTGAACTACACCAACATAATTCAGTCTAGGTGTTCTATTTCCACTCCCATAAAATGCATCCTAGATTAGACTACATTCTCTTTGCAGCACACCTCACAAAGGTTTACTTAGAGTGGTCAAATTCTTTTACCTGACCATGTCCCAATCACCCTATCACTTGATTTGGACCAGAGCCCCCGTCATATCACCTGGAGGTTCAACCTAGTTTACTCAATGATCCCACATTTAAAAGATTTCTTCAAGATAAAATTCCAGACATACTGTTTCACTAAGGGACCAGGTATTTCCTGCATCTTTACCTATGATACATTAAAAGTAGTATAACAGTGAGAAATCATAGGATACTTCTCCAGACAGCATAAGCAGAGAGAACACCAAATGAAACAACTAACTGAAGCTTTAAAATTTTTTCCAAATGGCTCACCAACAAAAGAACTCTAGCTTACTATTCCAAATTACACAGACTCAAAACGAAGTGCACAATCTCCTGATGTTGCAAACAGAATGGGCCCTAGCAGATTTGAAACATAAATATTATGTGTGTGTGGGGGGCGGGGGAGGCCACCAAACTAGTAGCCTTCAGGCAGTGTCAACAACAAAAGAAAGCTGCAGTCCCCTTGGGCTGCAATCACTAAACTTTGTGATCCAAATATACAAAAAGAAGTGTACAAAAACCATGAAATATTGAAGATATTGAAAAACTACTACTCCACTCTGTATACACAAGACCCAGAACCAGATCTGAAATCTTGCAGGGCATTCTTTGATACTATAACACTCCTTACCCTCTTAGATACTCAAAATAAGCAGCTTGTAACTCTCATTACTGCCTCTGCATTACTGACAGCACTTGCGAGACTGAAACTGGAAAATGTCCAGGACCAGAAGGCTTTGCAGATGAATTTTATAAATCTCAAATATCCTTGCTATTAGATCATCTACTGTCAGCGTTCCAGACCACTCAGTCAGGTGACCCCCCCAACTTCAGGGACTTATGCCACTGTATCAGCCATACTGAAGCCAAACAAAGACAGTACCAAACTTCAGTCATATCTTACGAACACACAGTGAACTCCACATTCGGCGGATGTGGATACCGGAGACAATTGGTAAAGGCGGATAGTTTTCAAAAACCAAAATCATGCTCATAACATTGTTTGGGCCTGTTAATGCAGATGTTGCATGCTGGTAACCGTGGACAGCCAAATGGGTAATCACATTAGTCATAGCCATTGATTGCAGCTGTTCACACTTGCAGCACTCGCTAATGAGCTAATCGGCTGTACTTACGTAAGTGGCCCCACTGGCATCTCACCGGGGCGAGTGGCCAACAACCCCCGAGAGGGTGGGGCTAGGAGGGCCGCCTACCATCCAAAGAGAAGACAGCCTCCTCAAGCAAGTGGCCCTATCGGGGGAGCTCCTCCGAGAGGGCTGACCCTGATGGACCTGGCAAGGAGGGGCATGGCAGGGCTTTTAAGGAGCGGTCCCATGGGATTTTGCCCTCTTGTGACTGCTCCTTACCACAAAAGTTTTGTTTTATTCCTGTCTCACCTCCAGTTTCCTGCCTTGTAGTGCCTCGGCATTCCTAGTTGTGCCAGTCACCCACCGGCCTTATATTGGTCACCTGTTGCTTCCCAGTGTGTGATCTGCTATCCCCGGCTTTTCGAGGTAAGTTCTTTCTTTTTTCTGACCTTGTGTTGCAGTCGATAGAGTCATGGCTTCAGTGGCTGGTGGACCAGGGTTCTAGACTGGCTCTGGGGGATACATGCTTCTTGAGCTGCTCCTGTGGCAACCTCCTCTCCCCCCTCAGCTCTATTTTTCCGGCCAGCAGTCAGGGCACGTTTCCTCCTTGGGGTTATGAGCAAGCAGCTCCTCTGCATGCTAAGCTGCTCAGCCGCGCTATCGTTCTCTTCCCCTCCCCCCTTTTTTCTCTAGAAAGCTTAGTTTCTGGTATTTCCTTTGTCCCTTTCAGTTCGTGTGTCTGGGTCTCTCGGGTGGCAGCCCCCCCGCTGTGCTGGCCTGACTTGGCCATGTGGCTCCCTCTCTGGTCGCCTTGTTTCTGTCTCAGGCTCTGTCCCCCCCTCACTTTCGTTGCTTCGCTGCCCCCTGGGCGGGTAACTATTGAATTACTTTGTGGTTTACCTCCCAAAATACATAATAACTTATATCTTTTGGTGGGGCCTAGCAAATTGAGAAAGAAAATCCAGGGGTATAATTTCCAGAGGAGGAACATTTAGAGTATGGGAGCATCATTCAGGCAGGGATAGAAGGGGTCTGGGTGAAAAACCTCCAGGAGACACTGGGAAAGCGACAAAGGGGGAGTCCACATGGTTGGGTGGGCACATAGGAGACCTACGGCATGGCGGGCAAAAAAAAAAAAATTATTATTTACTGTCCTCGCCTTCATAATCCGATTTTCATTCTAAGCCACACATTGTAGCAGGACTGAATTTATGTCAGCATTTTTCATGCTGTGTGCCACAGTTTGGTCTTTTATCCCTAAGTGTTCCAAGCTTGTTTTGCGAAGCTAGAAATTACAAGTGGGTAATTGCATGTCTACGGTTATGTCTGTGGTGATGAGTTGTGGGGTCAGTGGGTTTTTAGGAGGTGCAGCAGGGGTTAGGAGGCTATGCCGTGCTTGGAGTGTCTGCCCTTCTTTGAGTACCTTCCAGCCTTGATCCGCTGATAGACACCTCCATGCCTGCTTTGTATCAGCCGCTTTGGATCAGAATTGGCTAGCAAAATGCTGCCAGTCAGATAAGCTGCTTTAGCCCACTGTTTCAGGGCAGCATAAATCTCCAAGTTTTAAGGTATCTGTTATGCTGCTTCTGCCCCTCCCCCTCATGTGCGTTTCCTCTTTCTGTTGTTTCTGTTTTTGGACACTTCACTGATTCTTATGTGTTAAGTGCCTCACAATAATAACATGTGGAAAATGATGTTCTTTTATCAGGGGACATCCAGAAAACCGCAATTTCCAAGAGCGTTTGCATGGGTTCAGAGCAGATTCTGTAGTACTTCTCTGTGCACACACACGCACAGTTTGCTTTTTGGGTGTGGGGGTACACAGCAACTGTGCTGCAAAGATGTTTCATTCATGTATAATGTCTACTACTAATCCCTTTCATATAAAAATCAAACTATATGCCTGCATTTTGGCAGCATTCGCAAAATAGTTGTGAATTTTAGAATCGGGGTTTTCTCACTTGGCCTTTGTCTGCTTTAGTTGTCTGCCTTCAGGTGACTGTTCTTTCTTCTCCCCATTCCTTTGGCAACCATTTTAGTGTCCCAGCCGAGGACTGGGTGTCATGTGTGGACAGGCAGCCAGAGTGGTTGAAGGACCAAGTGATGGATTTTCCTGTTTATAGTCTTTTTCACTAGAAATTATGTATAAGAGGAAATTGTTATATATTTTCAATTTTTTTTCTCCCTCCTCCCCTGGTTCCCTGCATGTAATTACTGTGCCTGGCTGGTTCCTTACGGTGCCGCCTCCTTGGGTCTGTGGCCATGAGGCACCATCCCCAATTTGACCCTGTGTGGGCATGCCAAATACAGGGTCTCTTTTTCACTTCACTTCCCTTCCACATCAATTTCATGGCTTTAAGGTTACGTGGCAGCACATTCAAAGTAATTTTGGAACAGTCAGTTAGAAGGCTAACTAGTAGAGGGCAGGTGGAAGTGTGCATTAATAACTAATGTTTTTGTCTCAATAGGTATTGCCTCATTGAACACCACTTTGCCCCTTACAATCAATAGCTAAAATGGCCGAATCACAGAGTAGTCAGGTTCTGGACAGCCAAGCCTCTCAAATCTCCACACTGGCACGGGGTTCCGGTCAAGACCTTTCTGGGCTAGCAAGCCAGACATAATCTGTGGAACAGGCTATCCCTGCACAAGGGCAAGACCAAGCATTCCATGAGGCCCTGCAATGCCTAAAGGACATTGGGGGGGGTCGGATTGGCTGCTTGCCATATCCAGGCTGGAACCAGAACTACTGGTTGCCCATCCAGGTGGGCAACAGCTAACTGTGGCAGACCCTCCCACCATAGTAGAACATAGGCGGCAAGAGCTGGCTGGTGAGGAGGAGGGACGTCAGCCCAGGTGTAGCCAGCCATTGGCCCAATTATTGGAATCCATGGCTCCAAAAAAATCTGTTACTAAAAGGGGGCAGGGCAGGCAGAGTAAGCGTAAGGTGCAACCAGTGGCAGAGGCAGGCAAAAAGCATGCTGAGAAAAAATGGAGCAGAGTCGAGGAGAACATATCTGTGATCCAACCCAGGGCAGTGAATGAAGAAATGGAAAACCCCCTGGTGATAACGATGGTCCAGCCACAGATCAGTGAGTATGAGGGAGCTCAGGACAGTGATGTGTCAATAGAATTAGTGTGGTCTGATTCTGATAGCGAGAAGGAGCAATCCAGTGACTGCCGGGAATAGCTGCCATTGGAATCCGCAATGGAAGAAGCAAAATATAAAAAATGGAGAAAGAACCTCGAAGACATGGCTAAGGCCACAAAGGTAAGAGAATTGGAACAAAAGAGGGTCAGGTGATGGGAGGCAGGATTGGGGGCTGTGGTCAAAAAATGATTTTGGAAAAAACACCAGGAGATCAGCGGGGACAAAAGGTAAGCAGCCAGGTAGGGCAGCAGGGGGCTCCAGGGGTCAATTTGGTGCCGGTGAGGCCAGGGCACCAAACATGGCAGCATAACCCTTTCATGTGGCAATTTATGTATGGGGGCCAGGCAATATGCCCATCTCTTGGGCAGCGATGAATCCTTGTGGCCCCTTCGCTCCTGGTTTCCCAAAAACTCAGCAGGGTGGAATGACCAACCCCATCACAGGGTCTCAAGCATTTCTGGCCAATAAGCCTGGCAAGGGTACTTCTCTGGGTCTAGCGGGATGTGAGGTGCTGGGGCCAATGGATAATTATGGGTTCAGGGCATGCCAGTGGGCCGAGCCTGCAGCAGTAGGATACCAAGCCCCATTAGACAGACAAGAGGGGATGGAAAAAAGGGTTACAGAGTCTAACAGGATAGGGACAGAGGAAGCACCATCAAGTCAACTAGGAGGCAGACAGCAGATCACCACAGGGGTCGAGGCTCAGTTGACCCAGCCTCCCCAGTCCATTGTTTCCCAAGGGGCTACGGCAGAAGGGGGTAATGCACAAGTGTCAGTAGTTCAGGTACGGACAGGTGTAGGGCCTTCAACAGTACAACATCCTCCAACTAACAAGGAAAGTTTGACACCAGGCTTACAAGCGCAGGAAACTGTAGCCTCTCAAATGGGTACCGCTCCCAATACTACAACAGGTGACAAGTCAACCAGTGCAATAACATCATCACTGGAGCATTGGGCATATGCCTGGGTGGAAGACCCATTGAGGGACTACTTATCCGACGCTGTCAGGGAAAAAATTTGGAAAGGGGAATTTATAGATATGTTCTGTTTAAAGTGAATGATGAGAAAAAGAACAAACAAGAGAGGCCAAGGCAGCCGAAGGTGCCTTTCATATTAAAGAATTGGGCAGCAGCATTTGACATATTTATGTCTGTTTATGGGATGAAACACCCAGATAAGCTAATTGCTCTTCTTAAATGCAGGGATACCATAAAATTCATACATCTGTCCTTTGATGGACATGCATGGCTAAAATACGATGAGCAGTTTCGCCTAAAATTATCTAGGCAACCCAATCTCAAATGGGAAAACACGCACATAGACCTCTGGGTCCGTTATATGACTTGTGGCCACCCCAATGTGGTAACCTACATAGATAGTGGTCAGGTTATTGCCAGACAAACAGGGGGAGAGTACAAGAAAGAACAGAGGAAAGGGACATGGAGGAAGCCTTGTTACGACTACAACAAAGGAAAATGTTTTTGTTCCTTTTGTAAATACGGCATATCTGTAAACAGTGCGGAGGGGAGCACAAGGTTTCAGAATGCACCCGACAATCTTCCAAAAAACCAAGCAATGAAGGAACAGGTAGTGAAAAAGGAAAGGGGTCTTGGAAGTTTAGCTAATTCACCAGTACGGTCAGACAGTATGGACCCCTGGCTTGACTGCTACCCAGACAGAACACTAGCAAAATGCATACATGATGGTTTCAAGCATGGTTTTAAGATACCATACAAGGGGCCAAGGGTGGAAACCACAGCTCAAAACCTAAAATCTGTGAACTCACTCCCCAATATCCTAGAGATAAAAATCACCAAGGAAGTAGTCAGGCAGAGTGGTGGGGCCATTTGATCACCCCCCAGTTCACAACCTCAGGGTATCTCCATTGGGGCTGGTCCCTAAGAAGGCAGAAGGAGAATACAGGATGATTCATCAACTGTCTTACCTGAAAGGCGCTTCAGTGAATAACTTCATCAACCCAGAGGATTGCACAGTGCAATACGCAACTTTCGATGTGGCACTGTGCCACATACAAGAGCTGGGTCAAGGGGCAATGATGGCAAAAAGTGACATCAAATCAGCATTCCACCTTTTACTGGTACATCAGAGTGATCAGAATCTACTGGGTTTTAAATTTAAAGGGCAATGGTATATAGATAAGGCTATGCCCATGGGATGCTCCGTAAGCTGTGCAGCCTTCGAAGCATTCTCAACTTTCTTGGAGTGGGCCACCAAAAAACACACTCAGAACACGCACATAGTACATTATCTCAATGACCTCCTATTTGCGGGTCCTAAGGGCGGAACCGCATGTGCAGCTACGCTGCGAGGTTTCACCTCTCTCATGGGGTATTTCAGTGTTCCATTAGTGCAGGAAAAAACAGAGGGACCCGCCACCTGCCTCTCCTACCTGGGCATAGAAATAGACTCAGAGGCCATGGTTTCTAGGCTACCACACGATAAGGTGTCCCTTTTCAGCAAACTGTTAAGGGAGATGAGAGGAACAAAGAAAGTGACCCTACAACAGCTGCAATCTGTTATAGGCCACCTGAATTTTGCATGCCGTGCAATCTGCCCAGGCAGGTCATTCCTCAGGTGGATAGCATCAGCCACCGGGGCTCTAAAACCATATCACCACATCAGACTGATGCAGGGCATAAAAGCTGACCTCCAAGTATGGGAACTCTTCCTACAGGATTTTAATGGTATCACCATCTAGCAGACACAAGCAGAACAATTATTGGATCTGCATATGGTGACCGATGCTTCAGGTGGTATTGGCTTTGGAGCTTTCTGGCAGGGGGCATGGTTTGCACAGCGCTGGCCACAAGAGTGGGTAGCAAAAGGGCTCACAAAAAACATCACTCTGCTCGAATTGTTCCCTGTCATGGTAGCTGTAAGGGTGTGGGGGCACAAAATGCAAAATAAGAAAGTGCTGTTCCACACAGACAACAGGGCAGTAGCAGACATATTGAACTCGCAGACGTCTCGTTCTGAAGAGGTGATGCATGTTCTGCGGGTTTTTGTATTATGCTGCCTACGCTACAACATCTCTTTCAAGGCACATCATTTGCCAGGAAAAGAAAATGTTACAGCTGATGCCCTGTCTCGATTTCAGCTCAAGCACTTCAGGTGGCCAGCCCTGTGGGCAGACCCACTCCCCACACAGATACCAGAAGCAGTGTGGAGACTTGGGAACCAAGACTGCAGCAACTGGTACAGCTCACTGTGACCCCCTCAACATGGAGGAAGTATGTAAGTAGCTATGAGTCTTTTCAACAATTCTGTGGTCACGAGGTAAGCGTGGAACTGCTCAATACCCAAAGACAAGTTCAAAGCTACATCCTCCATTTAGAAAGCCTGGGAAGATCTCTGGTGGTTATACGCCTCCAACTGGTAGGCATTGCATTTCTTCGTTAGTCCGAGGGTTTCCCTGACCCAACCAACAGTTTCATTTCAAAGAAAATGGTACAAGGCTTGTCCAGACTTTCAGGGGAAAAAGGCGGACACGAGGAAGCCCATAGGACTAGCTGAACTGTCCAGCCTCCTGAGGGCACTGTCAGTCACTTGCAGCTCGGGGTATGAAATAAAGCTCTTCAGGGCCCTATACAGTTGTGCATTCTTCGGGGCCTTCCGGGTGTCTGAGTTGGTACCGTAGTCTAACACAGCAGGTCAGAACACCAATCTCCAGTTCAGTGATTTCGACATCTGCCAAGACAGACAGTGTCTTCAGCTGCGAAAATCAAAGACTAACCAATGCAGCCCCCCCTGCCATTATAACACTATTTATGACTCCGGTGAATGTTTGCCCATGGTTGTCAATGAAGGAGTATGTGGCTGTACGTCCAACAGAACCAGGACATTTATTTTTACATGGGGATTGAAAAACTGTCACGAGGCGGCAGTTCACAGCTGTCCTACGTAAGGGTCTATGGATGGCGGGTGTAAACCCCACCTCATACAACACAAATTCATTTGGAATTGGAGCAGCCACCGAGGCAGCCAGGTGTGGGTTAAAAGAAGAACAGATAAAAGGGGTCGGCAGATGGGCATCAAAAGCCTATATGGGGTACATTAGACCCCAGCACAACACATCGAGGAGTGACGCTGGAGAACCCAGCACAAGAAGTAACAGATGCTCAAAGTAAAAAAAAAAAAATACTCACGTGTTTGTTTTGTCTTACAGGCATGGCTGCTATAACCCCTCAGATATGGATTGTGGATCATTCACACGTGAGGGAGGCCTACACAAGGGTGAAACAACGGCTTTACACAAGACAGCTGGGCATTCCAAGAAATTGAGCTGTGATTCAATGGGCAGAAAAAGGGGTGATGAAGTGGGGGGATTATGTGAAATGATTTTTAGATTGGGCCTACATCGTCAACCACCGCTCGTGCTGGTGATCCACTTGGGAGGGAATGACTTAGTCACCTTGAGGGAACCCAGATTAATTGGAGAAATTAAGAAGGGATTGGCTTTCTTAAAACAATTGTTGCCCTGCAGCATTCTGGCATGGAACAGAATCATACCTCACCAGAAGTGGCGTGGTGAGCAAAAAGCAGGAGCCATGGACAAAGCACGCAGGTCTGTGAATAGGGAGGTGTCCCATATTGTGGCCTCGCTTGGCATGGAAGTTATCAGGCATTTCCTTATTACCAAAATGGTTAAGGACCTGTATAGCCAGGATGGAGTTCACCCGTCAGACATTGGGAATTACATTTTTAACAGTACCCTCAATGATTTTTGTGAGACAGTACTATTTGGGAAAAGTAAGATCTCTTGGGCATTAGTGGGAGATACGTGTTGACACTGCATGTAAGTGGCAGTAATTCATGGCTGACCCTGGGTAAGAGAGGCTCCAGACATAAGTAGAGAAGCTGCGATTGGGTGTCACTGGGGAGAGGCATGACCCTAGGATGGGTATGCTTCAGAGATCTAAGTAGGAAGGCACCCAGATGGGGCATGCACTGAAATGCTGGGGGCCAAGATTACAAGATGGGGAGTGCGGCCTCAGACGGGCATGCTCCTCGTCAAGGGTCTAGGAGGCCCTAAATTCGGGAAAGATGGGGTGGGGAACTGTCTTGAGGGAAGGCACGGCCCTCGATGGGTCTGTTTGACTAAAGGGCCAGAGTTTCCCTCAAATCAGTGGATGATGGAGCCAGGGTTTCAGCAATACATGAATTGTGGCTGCCCAAGGGGTCTTACGGGATGGGATACTTAATGTGTCTATACAGTATATTGAATCAGGAGGTGATGTACGTATAGTGATGTATGTAGATAGATATTCTGTAATGTGCATATCTGTCGAATGTATTGTACATATTATGCTGTATAAATTGGTAAGTATTCCATGTAATGTAAACAATTTTGATTAAGTAAAAAGAGCAGCAGCCTTTTTTATACCAAAAACCGTGTGGTGTGTTACTGATTTGGGGGTCTGCTTTGGGCAATGGCCCCTCCGGCATCTCACCGGGGGGTGAGTTGCCAACATCCCCCAAGAGGGTGGGGCTAGGAGGGCCACCCACCATCCAAAGGGAAGAGGCAGCCCCCTAAGCAAGTGGCCCTATTGGAGGAGCTCCTCTGAGAGCGCTGGCCCTGATGGACCCAGCAAGGAGGGGCATGGCAGGGCTTTTAAGGAGCAGTCCCGGAGGATTTTGGCCTCTTGTGACCGCTCCTTACCACAAAAATTTTTCCCACTCTCCTGCCCTAAGCTGCCTGGCCACAGCAAGAGCTCTGTTGTGGCTCTGGGAAGTAAAACAGATAAGACTGATATAAGAAGGAACAAGAGGTGGTAATTCATGGCTGACCCTGGGTAAGAGAGGCTCCGGACATAAGAAGGGAAGCTGCGATTGGGTGTCACCGAGGAGCGGCACGACCATAGGATGGGTATGCTTCAGGGATCTGGGGAGGAAGGCACCCAGGCGGGGCGTGCACCAAAACACTGGGAGCCAAGATTCCGAGACTGGGAGTGTGGTCCCGGAAGGGCATGCTCCTCGTCAAGGGTCTAGGAGGCCCTAAATTTGGGAAAGATGGGGAAGGGAACTGTCTTGAGGGAAGGCATGGCCCTCGATGGGTCTGTTTGACTAAAGGGCCAGAGTTACCCTCAAATAACTGGATGATGGAGCTGAGGTTTCAGCAATACATGAATTGTGGCTGCCCAAGAGGTCTTACGGGATGGGATAATTAATGTGTATATATATATTGAATCAGGATGTGATGTATGTATAGTGCTGTATGTAGATAGATATTCTGTAATTTGCATATCTGTCGAATGTATTGTACATATTATGCTATATAAATTGTTAAGTATTCCATGTAATGTAAACAATTTTGATTAAGTAAAAAGAGCAGCGGCCTCTTTTATACCAAAAAACCGTGTGGTGTGGTGTGTTACTGATTTGGGAGTCCGCTTTGGGCAATGGCCCCACCGGCCTCTCACCAGGGGGGCCATTTGCCGACGTCCCCCAAGAGGGTGGGGCTAGGAGGGCCGCCCACCATCCAAAGGGAAGAGGCAGCTCCCCAAGCAAGTTGCCCTATTGGAGGAGCTCTTCCGAGAGGGCTGGCCCTGACGGACCCGGCAAGGAGGGGCATGGCAGGGCTTTTAAGGAGCGGTCCTGGAGGATTTTGCCCTCTTGTGACTGCTCCTTACCACATAAATTTTCCCACCTCCGCCCTAAGCTGCCTGGCTACAGCAAGAGCTCTGTCACGGCTCTGGGAAGTAAAACAGATAAGACTGACATAAGAAGGAACAAGGGTGGTAATTCATGGTTGACCCTGGTAAGAGGCCCGACATAAAAGAGAGATTTGGGTGTCACCAAGAAGACACAATCTAGGATAATAAAATCTGGGAAGGAACCCAACGAGAATGCACAAACACTGAGACTCAAGATTCTGAACGGGAGTGCGGCCCAGAACAGGCATATTGTCAAGGTCAGACGTTGGGAAAGATGGGAGGAACTGTCATGGGAAGGCACTGCCCTCGACAGGTCTGTTTGACTAAAGGGCCAGAGTTACCCTCAAATAAGTGGATGATGGAGCCAGGGTTTCAGCAATACATGAATTGTGGTTGCCCAAAGGGTCTTACGGGATGGGATACTTAATGTGTATATATATTGAATCAGGATGTGATGTATGTAGATAGATATTCTGTAATGTGCATATCTGTCGAATGTATTGCACATATTATGCTGTATAAATTGATAAGTATTCCATGTAATGTAAACAATTTTGATTAAGTAAAAAGAGCTGCAGCCTTTTTTATACCAAAAAAAGGTGTGGTGTGTTACTGATTTGGGGGTCCGCTTTGGGCAAGTGACTTTTTTCCCTCCACAGATTATCTGCTTGCAGTTTGTGTTCTGTTGGTGTTCTGCTGTGTTTCATTATGTTTAAATGTCCTGGAATCCTGCTTGCTCAAAATCGAGCTCCTGAAGGAAATTGATGCTCTGCCAAAAATGAGTATCTGCGACTTGGCAGCCCATCTTTCCCTGCTGAAATTGACTGTTTCAGACCTGCTGCATAGCAAAGAGCAGCTGTGGTCTGAGTGGCACTCCAACCACAACCCTCAAGGAAAATAAAAACTTGAGGGGAAAGATTCCGAGGTGGAGGAGGCTCCATTGCTATGATTCACCATAGTGAGGGAGAGGGAGGCGATGGTGTGTGGCCTGTTGTTGTCCACCAAGGCAAAGCAAATTGCAGCCACAATGGGCAAGGATTATTTCAACCCCACCGATGGCTGGCTGCAGCGATGGAAGGTGCGCAATAACATTTGCTATAGATGCGGTCGCACACATGGAAAGAAATGAAACACCAATCAAACTGCTTTCCTAAGGCAGGTTTTAAGCAAGTTGACATTTTGGAGGAACCACAAGCACCTATCCCAGTTGAGCATCTAATCCCACCTCCATCCAGGTTGTCAGAACAAGATTTCACCCACTATGTCACCTGGGAGACAATGAGCTTGACGCTGAGCCAAACGAACAAAGAGATGACATCTCCCATGTTCTGGATGTCATACAGCGAACCAACAGCTAGACTGAATCCGAAGTAGAGGAAGAAGATCCTGATGAGCCAGAAACTATACTAGTGACAACTTCCGAAGTGCGTTCTGCTCTCCTAATACTGAGATGAGCTAAGAAGCAGTGTTTCGAAGTACATCTTGACTGGAGATTGATGGAAAACATCAAGAGGAGCTTTCACCCCCACACAACTTCTTTAGCAAAGCAGACCACTGTAGGCAGCTTCTTTAAGTGACTGTCAGTACTGCTGTCAGAGTGCTTTTACCCATCTTCTCCGTTTCACGAATTTCAATGAAGAGCAAAGTTTTTGACTTCCACCACCTCCCTCTTGTACAGTGAAAAAGCACAGTGAAATGCACAAAACACAGCCTAAACACATAAAACCAAACCGCACATACAGTGAAGGTCTCTGCTCCAAAGATCCCTCCTAAAATCATCCATGTCAGGGAATTCTCCAGGTTTGACCAGGGGTCGTTTCAGGAGGACCTTATGCTTATGTACTGGTCCATTGTGCTGAATGCCCAAACCGTCTCCTCCACAGCCTGTCATTTCCTTAACATCTTTGGGGTTCTACAGGATAAGCATGCCCTATCTGTCAGATGGAGGGTTAGGGGGGTCGCTACAAAATGGCTGCATGGGAGTCTCCTTGCTCTAATGAGGGCTAGAGATAAGTGCTGGGCCAACTTCAAGCTCTCAATGCACCAGGCCATACTTCAGCATTACAGGAGGCTTAGGAACCAATGCAAAAAGGCAATCAGGGATGCAAAAAGTGAATTTTACAAAGCTGCCTTAAAGACATCTGCTAAGGACCCTAGGAACTTCTGGAGGAACATCAAAAATATTGTGAGTGGCTCCTTTGCCAGTGAGGCTCCAGACATGCTTATTGATGGAGCCAGCTGTAATAATCCACTAACCATCGCCAATGCATTTAATTTACACTTCTCTGACCTGACCGCTTTCACCTCTCGCTTCTCCTCAACTGGTTGTGTGAAACCTGGCCAGGTCCTTCCAACTGGCTCCTACCTCTCGGCCTCTGTTCTACTTTAAGGCTGTATCGGCACAAGAGATGCAGAGACTGATCTCTGGTCTCTCCCCCTTTTCTAGTGCTGGCTATGATGGTATGGAACCCAAACTTTTTCGCCTTACTGCTGCCTTCATTGCCTCTCCTGTGGCCCATATCATAAATCTATCCTTAGCCACAGGAGTTATCCCTGACCTATGGAAGGTAGCAAGGGTTGTCCCTGTATTTAAGCAGGGCAACCCTAGGGTTCTTGACAACTATTGGCCGATTGCCATCCTGTCTGCAATCAGTAAGCTCCTTGAGAAAGTTGTCGCAGAGCAACTCATGGAATATGTTCAGACTCATGAGCGACTATCTCCCTCGCAGCATGGTTTTTGAAAAGGCAAACGCACAACTACAGCCCTGGTTACTGTCACACCTGGCATAAGGGTGGCTATGGACCAGGGTAGACTCTCTGAGGCCATCTTTATTGATCTTTCTAAGGCCTTTGACCTAGTTGACCATGCACTGCTTTGCACTCAACTTAGGTCCTTGGGCCTGTCCCCTCCTGCACTTAGTTGGTTCTCCAATTACTTACAAGGCAAGTAGCAACTTACAAAATATTGCAAGGTGCTCTCTGACGCCACTGTAGTGTCCTCAGGGGTTCAGCAAAGGTCAGTCCTTGGGCCCCTGCTCTTCTCCATGTTCATCAATGATCTTCCCTCCTCTGCTGCCTCCTGCAGGTCCATCCTGTACGCCGACAACCTCGTGATTCTCACTCACTCCCAGTATATTGGGGTCATTAACCACTAGTTGAGTGAGGACTTCATGAGTATCCAGTCCTGGATATCATCTCACAAACTGGTCCTAAATCTTAGAAAGACTCAGGCCATGCTGTTTGGATCCCTAACTAAGTTAAAGGACTCCCCTGTCCCTCTGCGCAGCTCGGGTAGTGATGGTGCTACTGTTCTCATCACTGACTCCGTTAAATACCTTGGGGTGTCACTTGACCCTCAGCTTGATTTTGGACACCACATCCACAATGTGTGTCGAGCTGTAAACTGGAAATTGGGTTTGGCATATAGGGCAAAGAATAATCTTACTTTGGCTGCTCGTCTTGCACTGGCCAGAGGAGTATTTCTTCCATCTCTCAGTTATGGGCTTCTTCTGTTCACCCATACTTCCAAGGTTCATGTCACTAGGTGGTGCGTTGCTTACAATAACATTTGCCGTTTTGCGCTAGCAGACCCTCACCTCACTCACCATTGTGATCTATATGCTAAAATTAACTGGCTCTCCCTGTCCAATTATGTGAATTTTGTGTTAGGGTACTTCACAGGCAAGGTTATAGGCACTGGCACCCCCCCCCCGGATTGGCTGAACTCCTTGTGCCGGCTTCCTCTACTTTCTATTCCCTAAGGTCCCTGGGCCCTGCTATCCTCAAGGTTCCTTCTACGCGTACGCAAATGGTGACAGGGATTTCGTCTCAAGTGCCCCCAGATTTTGGAACCCCCTGCCGGTTCAGATTCGGTCCTCCCCCTCCCAGGCATGCCTACAGTCCTCCCTGTGGGCTCACTTGAAGCTAGCCTTGGTATGTGACTGTCCTAAACCTCTATGATTACCTTGATGGCCTTGGTCACCTGCATGGTACTTGAGCATATCATCTCCTGTACCTGTGGCTTCAGTACTGCTGTGCTGTCTGCCTGTCTGGTGATGCCCTGTGTCAAAACTGTAAATGTGTAAATTTCTTGCTTTCTTTCATTAAATGCTGCTTTGATATACTGTATGTCCATAATGACTCTGCATTGAATAATATTTGGCTGTACCACTGCTGCAAACTGAGTTATCTCCAATGTTATGTTTCTGCTCCTCCTGTTCTAGTTTATCTACCTTACTAGTGTCAGGTTGTACTCTGTATGTTCTTTTTTTTCCTGTACTCTCCCGGGTCGTATCTGAAAATAGGCATATGTTTTGTCTAGTGTACTTACCTGGTAAACAAAAGCTAAATAAATAAAATAAATTTACATTAGTTTTTGCAGTGCTCTGTGCCTAAGAGTACATCAGCAATGAATACTTAGGTAATGGTGCTACCTGCCAGCAAAAATGGACATCACTTTCTGCTGACAATATTACAGTGCATGAAAGTGTCCGTAGTAAATGGCTTTCACTGTATATGTGAGCATATCAAGAAGCCAGCAGAAGAAGGCCATTTGGTCTATCTAGTCTGCTCATATTACAGGGTCCACAGCTTGAGCAACTGTCCCTGCCCCCCTCCACTCCTCCCATCATCCCTACCATGATCCTTACCTTCCCCCTATGGCTATCCCAGCCTCCCTTGAAGCTGCCCACTGTTTTCAGAGACCACCTTTCTGGCAGTACATTCCAAGTGTCTACCACTCTCTCTGTGAAGAAGTGCTTCCTGGCCTTCCTTCTAAACCTTCCCCCTCCAGCTTAAGATTGTGCCCCCTCATGTTTTGGTTGCCACTCAGCTTAAAGAGACCCTCCTTATCCACTTTATTTGTCCCATTCAAGTACTTGAAGGTCCCAATCATGTCCCCTCTCTCTCTCCTTTCCTCCAGGGAGTACATGTTCAGTGATCTCAACCTCTCCTTATATGCCTTACCCTGTTGACCTGCTGCCATCTTTGTAGCCCTCCTCTGGACCTTCTCCAGCAGGTTAATGTCCTTCTTTTGGCTCCTCCCCCCAACTGGCCACTCCTTTGGGCCACCTGAGACCCACAGCCACTCTCCTACCCAGTTGCCATCTGCTGCTCCCACTACTGCCACTCTCAGGTGACCTGACGTAACCCTTTATTGGGTGGGTCCCCCCACTGGGGAAGAAGTGCCCTTAGGCACAACCAGTTAGCCCGGGTACCAGTGGGGGGGCAGTATGGGTTTTCCTTGGCTACTGTAGTATGCCAGGGACCGGTGGTCATCATCCGGTTGGTCAAGGGGAATTTTTCCACTTTTCTGGCCCACCCACTGTACCCTGTTTGGGTCTACGTGGGAACAGTGACCTGAGGCTGGGACGTGCGAGGGCGTATCAAGGCTACACGCTTCCTAGCATGACTCCCAATCCACCTCCAGGTGCCAGGGCCATATCCCCCCCCAGGAGGAAAGCATCCAATGGATGCTTTGGATCCCCTCCCTGCCGGTTTCCGCTCCTGGTTCCCGAGTTAGGGATGTGAACCTGAGTCACCAGCATGCCGAGCAAACCCTGTCACTCAGTTAATGTTCTTTTTGAGGTTTGGGCAGCAGTACGGAACTCCATACTCTAGATGTGGCCTCCCCAGTGACCTGTACAAGGGTAGTATAACCTCCTCTCTCCTACTACTGATCTCCCTAGCTATGCATCCCAGCATCTTGTTTGCCCTTGTTGCTGCTTTCTTGCACTGCGTGGAGTGCTTCAGGTCAAAAGTGATCATCACTCCCAGGTCCTTCTCCTCCTCTGATGCAGATCATCCCATAGCCATCTTAAATGTAGACTATAAACACCTTACAGCAATTATGGCCAGATGACTGGAAGCAATTCTCCCGCAACTGATACTTCTAGATCAGACCAGTTTACTACGAAGCAGCAGACTCTGGATAATATTAAATGAACCCTGCTTCTGCTCCAGTACGTGTCCAAGACTGGCTGACTGCTGCTGAGCCTAGATATAAAAAAGGCATTTTATATGGTCTTCTGGACTTTTTGTACTGTGCTACACATTATTTACATTTGGTGTATGCCCATCACTCCTTCACCTGATCAAAGCATTATATACATGCAAATAACGCCTTATCATTTGAATTCCAGCTCAAGAGAGGGACATGGAAGGGTTGTCACCTGTCTCCACTATTTTTTAATTAATTAATTTATTTTTGATCTCTGATCCATAATAATGATAAACTTTACTTTTAGGGTGCATTTCAAATACCAAGGCACCTAACAAATTAAGATCACTAATCAAACGCCAATAACATACATCATATAAAATCAGTAGTATACCATCAATCACCGAATGTCTGGTGCCATAAAAAAGTTTTCGTGCCCTATATGTGGAGTCACTAGCTCAGGCTATTCGGCAGTAAAATACCATCCAGGGGATTGATTACCATGGTAACCCACATAAACTAGAATTTTATGCTGATGATTTATTTATTTATCTTATAAAATGACTTGAATCAAACAAGCAATCTGATTGGTCAAAACTGGTCACATGACAGTGCATTAATTTAAATTACCACGCACCTCAAATTTTACTTTCCTTTTTTTCTGCTTTTTTGTTTTCTTTTTTCTGTCCATTGTTTCTCCAGCTAATGCCGTCAGCTATACCCCTTCAGACCAGCCACCTCCAGCCCCATGACCCGGTTCCTCCAGGACTTACCTTTGCCACTGACAACCTCTGCCACAGGACTTGAAGCAGATGCCTGGCTACTGGTGCGGAGCCTGCTAGGGGTGGTCTTCATTTATTGCCGAAGGTGATTTTCCACCTGATTTTCTCCCCTTATGTCCCTGGGGCCTCGGTGCAAGGACGTGCATGTGCATGGAGGCACGCACAATGCCTTGACCTGAAGGTCCTCAATCCCTCCACCTGGCCTAACGCCAAGCCCTCTGTCACTTGCACTGCCATCAGGACTATAAATAGTTGCAGTTAAAGGCCGGAAGGCTAATCTCTCTAGTCGGGGAGAGGAGACCTGCCAGGAGGCCACTCAATCCTCGCCCAGCCCTCCCCACCCCTTGGTCGACCCCCAGCAACCCATGCTCATCACCAAAAATGGATTACTGGTGTGGCAGGAGGTAAGGCACCAGTGCCTCCGCCCGCCATGCCACCAGGCTGGCCTTTTCCTGTTTTTTTTAACTCTTACAACTATTTTATAACTGCAATAACACACTCCAGGGTGTGCGGTAATACCATAAATTACTGCACTTTCCAGATAGTCGAAAGCACTCAGTTGTACCTTGTGCCTCACAGTTCGCCTGGGGCATGTGGTAATTTAGCATTACTGCACACCCTATCATGTGTTATTGCTTACTTACCAACCCTAATCAGTCCTTTCCTTCTTGCTGGAACCTTCTTAGAGACTATGGTGTCTTATCTGGCTATAAACACAATGCTATTAAAACTGCAGTCATGCAGTTCTTGCATGATCCTCCCTCATATTAACAACCACTACAAATTCAAGTGGTAACAAACCCAAATCAGATATTTAGGTGCGACTCTTCCAAAAGATATCACAAAATTGGCAGCATTAAATTATGACCCATTAATTGCCTCCATTATGTAAGACAATACCAGATGGCAGCTTCTCCCCCTGCCTCTAATCAGCAGAATTGAATAAATATAAATGAATGTGTTACCTAGATTATTATACCTGTTTCAGACCCTCCCTATAACTCCAACATACACAGACTTTCGTAATTGGGATAAGCATATTTCCCACTAGCTGTGAAATGGTACACATCCATGAATAGTGTTTAAGAAGTTACAACTCCCTAAGAATTAGAGTGGCTTAGCACTATCATCTCTTGAACTCTGTTTCCGTGCTGCCTAACTTCATTATGTCTGCTCTCGGTGCGATACCTCCTGTAAAACCCATTGCACCTCAATGGAGACAATTGAATTTCATCACTCCCTTACTAAAACTCTTTTCTTGAACCCTTCCCTCACCAGACAGTCTGCTCCATTAAGTTTTGGGGCTTAACTGCCAATAAATAAATAAATAAAATGTAAACAGAACTTGCAGTAGTTCCATGCTTTACCTATGATGCCACGTTCCTAGTAACATGTCTGGATGCCAGACGTCACTGGTAAAAGCAAGACTTGTACACTTGTTTCAGTTTTACAGCCAAGATTATCACTTAACCTTTATGCAGCTGAAGCAGAATTTTCTCCTGACAAACACAGACCATTATAGATACCTCCAGGCACAGCACTATTTGCATACAAACTGAGTCCAAAACCAGAGATTGCTATCACACACCTCTTGTTATCACTAATTCGCATCTCCCTTACACAAGGAAGGCCACCACATTTCATCTCTGTAGCTATAAGGCACTCAGTACTCCCCCTTAGTTACTACAGATGAGATCAGACAAAAGTGGGAGACGGAATTAGGTACCCTTTTAACAAGTGAGGAGTGGGAAATGGCCATTGCCTTACAGCACAAAAATAACACAATTCCACCACTGGCAGGAATTTGCCTGGACGTTTGTGCTCGGATACTTTCTTGCATCCCAGATGGTTGCTAAGTAGTACTCTATGTCCTCGGCAGCATGCTGGAGGCAATGCAGTGAAGATATGGCTTCACACTATCACATATTTTGGACTTGCCCCCATCTCAGCAGTTTCTGGGCACAGGTGGAGGATATGAAAACCTTATTGATGGGCTTTACATCTCTTACCCCCCAGACTGCATTTTTTCTGTTGTCTCCAACAGATACCCTCAACAGACATCAAAACTTATATCTTGGGAATCTTAATCACAGCCGCCAAAAAGGCCATTATAAAGTTTTGGCTCCAGGTACTGCCACCTACTAAAGAACAATGGGAGGACTATCATTTCTAAGTATAAGATGGCAAAGAAAAGGACACATAGACCTTGGCAGCAAATGTCTTAATTCAGTAACCAAACCATTGGCAGGGGGTGGATACTCCATAATATGTCAATACATGGTGACTTTGTTCCATAGACCTCTATATTTTTACAAAATACCACTGTAAGTTTTGTTAAGAAAGCAATGAGTAGAGATCTCCATGGTGGTTTTATCCCTGAAGTATGCTACCTGTGAAAAATGAATGAAAAGTTAATTGCATATGTTGTCATTAGAAAACTTTAATGTGCTACTGAAACTGTAAGTATTAGAAAACCTGTGATAATTGTTCATGTACCCAGACTGATCACCACCCCATCATATCAGTGCAAGTTTTGCATGTATGTATTAAAAAATCTAATTAAAGAAAATAAAAAAAAAATATGTGCAAAAGTTGCTAGAGCCTTGCAATCACTACACCGTGTGGTTTGACATATCGGGAGGATGGAGAGGGCACTAAAGGAATGACTGACAGGATATCAGCAACTGGAATGGGCAGAGAGTAAGTGGGAGCATATTAAAGAAGGAAGTTTATCTGTGACAAAAGGTTGCCTCAGGCAAGTGGGTGAGGGGAGAAGGTACAAGAGGCCTATGTGGTTTTTAAGTGAGGTTGAATAGTGGTGATGGGGAAAATGGTGACTTTCAAAGTTTTATTTTTTATTTTTCTTTGATGACTAGGTAAGACCTACTAGGCACAAGTGCCTGTTTTCAGTGACAACTCAGAGCATTGGAGAGGTTAAGTGACTTGTTCAGAGTCACACAGTATGCAAGTGGAGGTTGTGGGAATCAAGTCCAATTCTGATGGATGTACCAAGCTCACTCACAAGTCATTGCTCTTATCTCTGGACTATACTGCCAGCCCAAAGTGTATGAGGCTATATTTATTCACTTGAATTTTGGTGACTGAGTAGGCCCACTGAGACTAGAAGTCCCTTTTTCAGGGGCAACACGGGTGGGGGATACACATGGTAACCAACTGAATTTGAACCAGATTAAGCTGTTGGTGGTATTTTTTTTGAAGACATCTGGGGCTCATTCTTTCACATATGCGGCCCCTACTCTATGGAATTCTTTACCTCATCAGGTGAGTGATTGTCTGACCATCCAGAGTTTTAAGTCAGCCCTCAAGACACACTTATTTAAGTTAGCTTTCCCTGACAGTCCCAGCTGATAACATTTTTAAAATAATATTGCTGCTATTTATAGGCTGTAATGTTTGATTTTATTTATTGATTTTATGTAATAATTTGTATATGTTGTTTTATCTACATGTGTTTTATTGAAATTTGTTCAGTGCCTTGATCCAGGGAAAGGCGCTTTATAAATAAAGCTTATTATTATTATTTTAGTGAATGGGGGAAATTTGGCCAGGTCACCAGGGAAATTCCCCTACTCTTTTTTCAAAAAGTGCTATGGGATCTTTAACATCCACCTGGGACCGTGGTTTAATGTCTCATGTAAAAGATAGCACCTCAGGAGTGCAGCATCCCTGTCATGATGCACTACCGTGTCAGTATTGGGATTTACCCCAAGTGCCTGGTGTGGGGCTAGAACCCACAACCTTTTGATCTTCTGGCCTCAGATGTGAGTGTGCAACCTGCTGAGCCACTGACACTACATATTCATAGTCATAGTTTGATGGTTAGTTTACTTTATTTGATCAGTCAAAGGCCATGACAATTATAAAATACAATATCATATAGGTAAGTATAGACATAACAAACATACATGTTATCACATAAGTCTTACATACTTAACAAGAAAGATGGATGAATAAATTAGCATAATATCTTAAGTATCCTAGTGTGTAAAGCTCAAAATTGTTAGCTGTCTGATATTGCTAAAGTATTAGTATAAAATCCATGTATAGCTAAAAGAGAAAATTCCCTACTGGTGTCATTCCTTATCTGCTACAGCCCTGCTACGATATTTAAGATGTATTCTAGATATATTAATTAGATAGTTAGCAAATGCTGTAATTACAATCTCATCATTAGAGGTAAAAAAAATATTCAACAAAACATTCTTATCCTCTGTTTGTACAGTCCAGCAGAGTGGTAAAATCCATTTATCTCAAGGAAACTTATACCATTTACAGGTAAAGATAACATGCTCCAAATTTTCTAAAACAGAACAAGTACATGAACAGAACTTAGATTGTACTGAAGTTTCTTTCCTATAAATGGCTTCTAGTATATTATTTAGATATACCGTGAATCTATATCTAGTATAATGCCTTCTTTGATTAGGCTCAGTCAGTATATCCAGATAGTATCTGTAATAATGTGCAACTTCATTAACCCTAAGCCATTGTGACATTTTTAATTCTCCAATATTAACAAGATCCAAAGATCTATAATATTCTTTGATCTTATTCATAACATATGTCTGATATTTTAAACTAATAGTGACCCTCATATCCCTATATTTATTCAAATGAGTAAGTCCTGTCCTCTGTAGAATTTGAAATAGCAAAGATAGCCATTCAGATCTCAAATATCCCAGAGTAAGCCAGGTATATTTTTCTTTTAAACACAAGAGAGTATATCTACTCTGTTTATGCCAAAGAAGTTTAATCCAATAATTTACTATTTTGGAATCAAAATAAGCTCTAAGACAAATGGTCCCAGTTTATGCTCTAAGAAGAGAAGCAGGAACAGAATTATTTAACCCTAAAGTTACTCTAAGTCATTTGTTTAGTGGGACCTCCAGTTTATCCAGTTTGGAATGCTGCCAGATTTCAGCATTAAACAAAGCCCGCAAATTACATTTGGCCTGTAGTGCTGTCAAAAGTGGTTTGATGGAATTCCCACCATATTTTTTGTTAAATAGCATCAAGGAATTAGCTGTCCTTTTTGATTTTATAAGTGTAGTTTCCAACTGTTTATTCCATTTACCATCTTGTGTTAAATGTAAACCCAAATGCACATAACTATCCACTGTCTCAATTCTCTTTGTCCCCAGAGTCCAACACCTTTTTTTGTTTTTTCCCTTATTTCCAAAAATAAGAACCTGACTTTTCTGTGCGTTTACCCCTAGTTTATATTTAAGTGCATAATTGACTAATATACCTAACTTAGCCTGTAGACCTGTTTGTGATAAAGAGAACAGAACCAAATAATCAGCATACGCTAAAATACTACAGTACTTTCCCATAATCTTTGGGGAGTCAGTATTAGCAAGATTCAGACCATGTAACAAATTATCTAACTATCTATCTATCTATCTATCTATCTATCTATCTATCTATCTATCTATCTATCTATCTATATATATATATATATATATACATACAAAAAAGAAGTGGGGCAGTAACACAGCCCTGTCACATGCCCATGTTTGTAGGAAAAATAGAAGTAAACTGTCCTCCTTTTCCTGCTTTCACCTGAGCCCATGTTGAAGTATAGAGTTCTCTAATTACTGCTATTAATTCTGCTGAAAAACCCTTTCCCCTCATTATACCCCATAAAAGGTTTCTAGAAATACAGTCAAAGGCTGTACTGAAATCTATAAATGCAGCATATAACTCAGGACAATGTATTTTTCTTGTAGGTGCCTAATTACAAAACAATTATCAGTACTACTAAAGCCAGATCTGAAACCTGCCTGAGCGTCAGGCAGCTCTCCCAAAAGTACCAGCTGTTCTTTGAATCTATTCAGTATGAGTCAGGGAAAAAAATCTTTCCTAGATTATCTAATAGCAAAATTGGTCTGTACATGGTTGGGTCTGTTTTGTCATCTTTTTTATAAATCGAAATTATTATTGCTCCTTTCCAAGAGGAAGGGAAAGTTAACCTTTGACATCAGAAGTTAAAATATTTAGTAAGCACTATAACCCACAAAGATGGTATACTCAGATATACTTCAGATGGGATCATGTCAGGACCTGGCATCTTTTTAGTTTTTAAAGAGGCAATAACCCAATATACTTCAGAAGGGATAAATAAGGGAAATAAATGCATATTATATTCTAAAGATGTTACATTACCGATATCTAAAGAAAAAAATGTTGTGGAATAATATTTATAAAATGGGTAAAACAAATGCCTTAATTTCATTGGCTGAAAGGACGTTTAAGCTGTTTCCTTATCAGCATGTATATATGCCAACCGGCACTTTTCTCCCTTCGGCGACCTCACAACGCTGGCAATTCATTCACCTACACTATCCAAGTTGCAAAATATTTTTAGAAGCGGGTGCACAATCTGCAACAGTAGTCTAAAACCTCACAATGCTATATTGCAAGATACCAACCAACACGTAGCTTTCTGTCTCTGAAGGCAAAAGTAATTCAAATGAATTCATCCACACCCTTTTTTGCCAAATGTAAAAAAAACAAATACATCAAGTACACTGTGACTGGTCAAAAACAAACTGCTTGTACAGATGCCTTTCACATTCTTTCCATGCCGCTTCGCTACCTCTAATCTTGTTCCTTAATCCCCTGCAGCTTCATATTGTTATTTGCACAGCCCAACAGCTCTATACCACGAGACGAACATTTAAACAGAAGCACACCACACTCTAAAACAAATTAGAAAAATAAAACGTCAACCCGGAAGCTCCTGTATATAGTGGCCGCTACAGGACACACTCACTATTGCAGGGCATCTTAAACAGTATGTCAAATGCAGAGGACGCTACAGGAATGATGCTATACAGACAATAAAGCCACAATAAGGAAAAGCACACCACACTGTAAAACAAATTAAAAAAATAAAACAGCAACGCGGAAGCTCCTGTATATGGCGGCCGCTACAGGACACACTCGCTATTGCAGGGCATCTTAAACAGTATGTCAAATGCAGAGGACGCTACGGGAATGACGCTATACAGACAATAAAACCACAATAAGGAATTAAAAATGCATACACAGAGACACTCTGACCAGTATCTATATATATGGGGGGGGCATGCAGTGCACATCAACCATTACAAAAACTATATAGAGGGACTATTTTTACGTTCGCTTGCGCATCGCGCAAGAGATATTTTGGGAAGTAGCACACTTTGGAGTGTGCCTCTCCCATCCAATGCACTGCTCCCTTGAGCAGGCGTGGCGATCCTGCACCAATGGGTGCAGGAGCTCTATGACAGCGGTGTTCCTCTGCTTCAAGCAAAACACCGCTGCCATATGGGGCACCACGTCACGCCGTCCTCCCCTCGTGTCCGTGCTCCCCAGCGTCGTCACGCTGCCCCCAAAGCTTTGGTGCCACGTTGAGGCCACCCAAGCATAGCGTTGTTTTGCGGTGAGTGCCCAATCCCGTCAGTTCCTAGGCCCCCCAGCCATCTTCTGCCATGCTGGGGCCCACCCAGCGTGACAAGGGTCACATCATCGTTTTTTTTAACCTATAAAATAAAAGCGGTCCCGAGCGTCTCCCAGCCCGCCCACAACCGCACCCACCCCTGCGCCCAACCTCCCCACCCCTTCACCCCATACTTACCTCGGACTCTGGCTGACGATCTTGGTGGACCCGGGAACAGTCTGCACTCTTCAAAGGCGAACACGAACTGAGGAAATGCCGGTAAGCTGTATAATGGGCTAGATAGGGGGGTTTCAACTTTATTCCATATCTCAGTCATTTTTTGGAATTTTTCACCAAATTTTCAACATGGGGTTTTTGGGACCCCTTCTCATGAATGATGTCACTGTCATGGCGTTATTCGGGTCTGAAGGGTGATTTCGCAGGCATTGCACAGTCACTGCAAAATCACCCTTTGGGCTTGAATAACACCATGACAGTGACATTGTTCATGAGAAGGGGTCCCAAAAATCCCACGTTGAAAATTTGGTGCAAAAATTCCAAAAAATGACTGTTTTATGAGCGTGCATTGTGCAGTTCCTATGCAGGCTTGTAAGTTCGCGAATTTTCAATATTTTCACTCCAGATTTTCAACATTGCCATTTTATCACACCCTCTTATGAGTTGTACAGCTGTCATTTTTCACATCTCACCCAAAATGTGTTTCCGCCCATGTAGCGCACAATGGCGCAGTCGGTGTGCGAATCAATGTATGGGACACATTAAGAAAATCACAGTGACACTGATCATGAGCAGAGGTCTTAAATTGTTAGTGCTGAAAATTTGCAAAAAATTCCTAAAATGCTTGTTTTACGAGTTCATGCTGCACAGTTCCTATGCACGCCCTAAGTTTGCGAATTTTTAATATTTTCACTCCAGATTTTCAACATTGCCATTTTACCACACCTCCTTATGAGCAGTGCAGCTGTCATTTTTCACATCTTGCCCAAAATGTGTTTCCACCCGTGTAGCGCACAATGGCACAGTCAGTGTGTGAACTCAGTGTATGGGACACATTAAGAAAATCACAGTGTCACTGTTCATGAGCAGAGATCTTAAAATGGCTATGTTGAAAATTTGGTGAAAAAATTCCTACAAATAACTGTTTTACGAGCGTGCGTTGTGCAGTTCCTACGCATGCTCGTAAGTTTGCGAATTTCAATATTTTCACTCCAGATTTTCCAACATTGCCATTTTACCACACCTCCTTATGAGCAGTATAACTGTCATTTTTCACATCCTGCCCAAAATGTCTTTTCGCCCATGTAGTGCACAATGGCGCAGTCGGTGTGCGAAATCAATGTATGGGACACAGTAAGAAAATCACAGTGGCACTGTTCATTAGCAGAGGTTTTAAAATGGCAATGTTGAAAATTTGGTGAAAAAATTCCTTAAAATGACTGTTTTACGAGTGTTCATTGCGCAGTTTCTATGCACGCTCGTAAGTTTGCGAATTTTCAATATTTTCACTCCACATTTTCATCATTGCCATTTTACCACACCTCCTTATGAGCACTGCAGCTGTCATTTTTCACATCATGCCCAAAACGTGTTTCCGCCCCTGCAGTGCACAATGGCGCAGTCGGTGTGCAAAATCAATGTATGGCACACAGTAAGACAATCACAGTGACACTGTTCATTAGCAGAGGTTTTAAAATGCCAATGTTGACAATTTGGTGAAAAAATCCCTAACAATAACTGTTTTATGAGCATGCATTGCACAGTTCCCACGCACACTCCTAGGTTTGCGAATTTTCAATATTTCCACTCCAGATTTTCAACATTGCCATTTTACCACACTTCCTTATGAGCAGTACAGCTGTCATTTTTCACATCCTGCCCAAAACGTGTTTCCGCCTATGTAGTGCACAATGGGGGTAACAAAAAGGTCATACTGACAATTTATTGTCCAAATACCAGCAATCGCACAGGGCAGTAGGGTAAAGCACCATACATGCCAAACACCGCTGCAAATACCTGCAAGCGAACGTTCGGCATTGACAAATGCTTGTTTAACTTCTGATATTAAAAACTAAAACTATTAAAATATTTTCCTTTTTTTTCACTATTTTCCCTAAATAGTTACTTGAGGAACCCATTTATAAGCACAATAACACACTCCGAGGTGTGGTTTATCGCCTGATAAGAGCACGCCCAGGGCATAAGGCACTCGCACAAGCGCGCCTCGCGGCTCTTTAGTAGACACCCTCATGCGTCTTATCAGGCGATAAACCACACCTCGTCATGTGTTATTGCTTGCTTAAACCACGTGTCCAAGGGTATATACGTATCTAATTCATATTTGACAGTAGTTGTGCCCTTTGCCACAAGTAGCCTGTATGATTGACAATCCTTATTATTTATTGCTGTAAGCTTATTGTTCCATTGTTTCTATTGATATTCCCCATGTTTATAAACAAGAAATTTCTTATAATCTTACCTGTGTTTATTTCCATCTGTGAACCCCTGCAGGGATTTATATATGTTAGCCTTCCTGCTCTTCTTATTTAACTCCTTTTTTGCTATTCTGTATTCTTGATCAAATCATGTAGTATATCTTTGCCCAGTCTTATTATTAACAGATGTATTTTGAAGAATATCTTTAATCTTCACAAGACAGTCAGAAAGATCATGATGAAGTGCTTCATAATCCAAAGTGTCATCTATAAGCTTAGTAACTATTTCCATTAGGAAACCTCTTACAGGGGAAACTGCCTTCTCCTGCCATTTAATCCTGGTATTTCTAATTTCCAAGTGTTGTAATTGTGAATCAGTACTAATACAACAGTTTGAAACTGTTGAATATAAAGTCAGCAGTACATGGTCACTCTCTGCCCTACTTGGTATTTTTAAGGTTTCCCACAATGACATATCTCCATTCCAGAACATGTAATCAATAATTGAGGGACCTCTAACTGAAAAATGAGTATATTCCCCTTCTAAATCACCAGGGATTGTACCATTAATAGGAGCCAAATAAGGACAAAAAAACCATCAACCGCTGTCCCATCTTATTTATTTTCTTATCTTTAGTTGTTCTTGAGTACTGGTATATTTCTAAATGGCACCAATTATGGTAACTACTATCCAGATATCTATCATATGGGCCAATTCTTGCATTGAAATCTCCACAGAGGAGTAATTCCTCACAAGTAGTTACAGCCCAACTTTTATGTGGGCAGTCTTCCAGTTGGTTCCATAAAGATAAAGAAAACAGTTTGGAATTTGTTGGTGGAAAGTAAACATTAGCTAAACAAAATTTTTTCCCCTTTAAGTTGTATGTATAGTACTATAATATTTTTATTACTATAGAGTAAATCTACAGAAATATCCTTATCTATTTTAATTAGAATAGCTAGGCCACCTGCAGTTCAACCTCTGTTTGCTAGCTTCTCCCCCGGTATTTGAAATGTATGAAAGCCATTTAATAATGGCTCTTGATCTTTACTGTGCCAGGTTTCCTGAAAGCACAAAACATTAAAAATTGTGTTACAAAGTCCAACCACTCCTTGTCTACCCGTTTTGAAAAAAAACCTGCAATGCTGCATGATAATACTGAAAATTTAGAAGAATACCCTTCTGGTTGCCTTCTTGTTGAGTTAAACAGTCAATCAATCTGCGTGGCAAGGGGCTCAAACTCGTAGATGTTGAAATATTAAACAATGTACTTGCTTGATTCTTACCCTGGTGCTGTATCAATTTATCTCCTGAATTATGTTTACAAGTTGCTAATTGTAAATAATCATCCCCTTGGACAATATATAAACCTAAAGCATTCAGCAAGCCCATATTATCAACAATTTTTTCATATAGACTTAGTTTGATGGAGGCAAACAGGGAACATTACCATCTCAAAAGAAAGGAGGCTAGCAAAGCAGTCAGAAGAGCCAAGACTGAGGTAGAGCTCAAGACTGAAGAAGGGGTGAGAATAAATGACATGGCCTTCTTTAAGTATATCAGGTAAATAAGAAAAAACTAGGGAGGTATAGAGCAGCTGAGAAAGGATGAGGCATGGGTGGAGGAGGAGGAAGGACAGAAAAATTATATTTTGTATGAATATTTCTGTCTGGTCTTCACAGTCGAGGAGGGGGATCGGTCAGAGAGCAAAATCCTGGTAGGATAGGGAACAGATTTTGAAGTGGGATGAATCACAGAGGGTGATATAATCCTGAAAAAGGGTAAGGACTATCTGGAGCTGATCCAAAGGAGGGCAACTAAAATGACTCATGCCCAGCAAGGGAGGACTTAGCCAGCCCAGTGCCACAGAGGGCTGAGGTGCTGGACGCGTTACCTCACACCACAATGGCTACCCGGATTCGGGAATGAGTGTCGGGGGGCCAGCTGAGGGGGGAAGGAGCAGGATTGAGCAACTATAAAGGGAGCTCTCCTCTCCTGGGGAGGATCTATGTGGCCTCCCCCATAGTTCCACTGCCATTGGGTGGAGGTCCAATGGGCAGTGTAGGCAGTTGGGGGTGGCAAACTAGTAGGGGGGGTGCTTCAGCACTGCAGTGGCATGTACCTCCACATGTGCGCTCGTGACCAAACATGGGGAGAGTGAACACTGGGGAAAAAAACAGGCCATAAAATATTAACATAAAAAAAAAAAAAAAAGGAAACACTAGTCAGCTTCGATATATACAGTAGTCACTAGTTGACAGTAGACTGAAACCCTCTAAGTACCTGAAATGTAAAAATAGATTGGACAACCAGCAACTGTTTAAGCTTAGTGAGTGGTCTATCACAAGGGGCCACAACTATTAGCCAATTCAAAATGGGGATTTAAAAGGAATGTGAAGAAATACTTCTTCATGGAGTGGGTGGTGGAAAAGTGGAATCATCTGCCAGAAGAGCTAGTGAAAGTAAAGTCAGTGACCAATTTCAAGAGTGGGTGGGATAGTACTTGGGATTGTTGAGCATGATGGGGACAGGATGAAGCTAATGGAAAGGAAGAGTTAGTCCAAGTGGAACTGAGGGATATTGCTACGCTAGAGGCTTAACCAGTGCAAGACTGGTGCGGGCGTAGGTAGAAACCAGGCACACTGGATGGGCCATGAGTCTTTTTTTATTCTTAAAAATCATTGTAGCTATGATCCACAAGGGGTTCCTCCAAGTTCAAAAGGATCACATGATCCTCATCATTCCAGATTGACCCTCCAGTTTTCCCAGCATCTTCTCAGCAACAAACCATTTTGGCTGATCTGCTCTTGACAGACCTGATGAGGTTTGAGGGGACAGTCCTGCATCCAGACCTGAAGTCCCTGTGACACTGTGGACTATGGGCTATTGCTGGCTCATCTGAGGAGTACAGAGAACTCACTACAATCTTCATGCTCTGGTTTGAGTCCTCCCTCTGGGATAGCATGCATAGGGTGGTGAAGGGAACTTTCTCATCATCCCCGATGACCTTCCTCTGTGGTGTGCCCCATAGTTTGGTCTTCTCACTTATATTGTTCACAGTGTATATGCTGCTCCTGGGGAGGATTATTTGACCATACAATTTGGGTTTCCACTGCTACATGGACGACACTTGGTTGCATTTGTCTTTTGCGCCTAGAACATCTGATACTGTCACAGTGCTGAATTTGTGCTTATCTGAGATTCAGAGGTGGATGGAATCTAGTTGGCTGAGACTTAACCTGGGCAAGACTGAGGTGCTAGTGATGAGCTGGGTTGAGGGGAAGGAGCAGAAGTAGTCGTGGGAGAGATGGGGCTTCGGCTTGGATCATTCAGGCTGTTGGCTTATGCAAAAGTGAACAATCTGGGAGTTATTTTTAATGATTGGCTGACACTGGAGGCTCAGGTGTCTGCCGTTGCCAGGAGTGGCTTTTACCATCTTAAGAACATCAACTGGATCAAGTCCCTTATCCCTCCTGAAGATCTGCCAACAGTGGTGCACATATTCTTGATGTCTAGGTTGGACTATTGTAACGCGCTGTACCTTGGGGTTAGTGGAGGCACCTTACAAGAGCTGCAGCTGGTACAGAACGCAGTGGCCAGGTTGCTGACTGGCCTTTTGAAGTCTAGTCATGTGACCCTGGTCCTGCATGATCTGCATTGGATGCCTGTGAAGTGGCATGTTATCTTGAAGGTTGGTTTACTGTCCTATAAAGCTCTGCATAGCTGGGCCATGGATACCTGTTGGAGCTTCTGAATTCTCTCTGGTCCTTGTGTCCCCTTCACTTCCCCAAGAATGGCCTCTTCTCAGTCCTAACAGCCCAGCTTAAGTACTCGGAGATCATACATTTGAGATTGCCAGGCAGACTTGGTGGGCCTGGTTGTCCTTTTCTGCCATCACATTCTTATATTTCTATGTTTATTGTGGAACTCTTTGCCCAGGGTACTGAGGGCGGCCTCTATGTGGAGGCCTTTAAAAGGAGGTTGAAGGCTTACCTGTTTAGACAGGCTTTCAGGGACTTAAAATTTAGTGCCCGGGTATTATTCCTGATGCAGCTGCTGTTTTTAACTAGTTTAACTATTTAATTGCAATGGTTGGATTATGTTTATCTGTGTTACGTTTTTCAAGTTGTTTGATTTATTTTTGCACTTCTTTATTGTTCACTTTTTTTTTAGCCTAACCATAGACAATGCCATGCCAGCTGCTACTGCACCTTGTATTAAACTTGTACATAGGAAATTGTGCACCCTAGTTTGTGTTTGAACCTCTGAATCTTGTAAATATACCAGGTACCTAGCATGGCCCTCCACAAATATTACTTTACTTTGTAACTGTAACTGTACTGAACCTGTAATTTCTGAAGTGGAACCTTCGTAAACGAGCACTGCTCAAAAGTGTTACTGAATATTCCAATAACATAAATAAATTAAATAAATAAATACATATGTAAGTTCTCCAAATGGGCTTACCTCGTAGGGCTGCAGCCCCTTGCTTCCTTGGCAGCACCTCATCAGTGGCTCCAGGTGGACTTTGGACCCGGTGGTCCCATGATTGCCTCCACGGTTGAAAGACCACCTGACCTTATGTCTTGACCGCAGTTTGGATGGGTGCTGAGCCCTAAACAGTATATTTGCACCTCCAGGTGCTTAGGAAGCTGTTTATGTCTTCCAAGAGAAAACTGTTTTCAATGTCTTTAAGTGCCCATGTGTTTATTTTTGGGGACTGTATTGCTTTAAGATTAATGTACTTTAAGATGGCAGCCTCCCCATGACTACAAAACACAGAGGGGGCTGCTGTGTAAAAGTGGTAGGGCATTGAATTTGCCCAGGACTGCAACAGCCAATCAATGAAGGGTTGGAGAAAGACTATAAATAGGACTGGCAGCCCGCCGAAAAGAGATCTCCCAGAGTAGGAGTGCAGTACAGCTGGAGAGGGCTTTACTGCCCCATAGCTGCACTCAGGCCCCAAAGCTTAAAGGATCAAAAGATAGTGAAAGCAGGAGTACAGCGGAATCATAGAGTTTGCAGTAAGATATGGACAGCTGGTGTACAGAGTAAACAGAGAGTTTGCAATAGGATATTGAAAGCTGAAGTACAGAGAAAGCCGAGAGTTTGCTAGAGGAACAACACCAGTTTGGAGGTGTTTGCAGACACATCGGTGCTGGAGTTTTGTTGAAGAAAAAAAGTGAGTTGAAAGCTATTTAAGTTTTCAACTGAGAAAAAAAGTGAGCTGAAAGTTGTTTAAGTTGGAACTGAGCAACTGGGCACAGGCTGATGAATTCAGAGCTCAGAGACGTATTTACTGCAGTTAAAGTTTCTAGTTGGAACCCTTGGGTAAGGGTCCAGCCTTCCCCTCCTCAAAGTGTAATGCCCCAATGTTAGGGCCCCAATGTTAGGGGTTCCCAGTGTCCCCAGGTTGTCCCCAGTTTCCCCAGGTCTCAAGTGCCCAGGTGCTCCTTGTAGGCTAGGTGGCAAGTGTGTGTGTGTGGGGGGGGCAACTTTAGTGCAGGAGCACCTGCAAAAGTAAACTGCAGCTTGCAGTTTTAAATCAGTTTTTTCCCTGCTTCCCTACAGCTTGCCCAACCCTTAGCACGAGGTCATGCCATCCTCATGCTGGGCAGCTGCTTGCCTCCCTGGTTGCTAGGGACTCGATGACTTGAATGCCAGGGAAGGCTCCTGTGTGGCCAGTAATGGCTGTTTTTGAATTCAGAGTGGTCAGCAGCCAGGACGGTTGGGAGAGCACTCTCAGGTGCCCCGACAGGAAATGAAAAAAAAGAAATTTTCAGCAAAAGGGAGAGAGAGAGGGGACGCAGGGAGGTAAATGTTTAGGGTAGTTCGTACCTGCAGTCTTCCTCTCATCCCTGCATGTCAGTCCAGTGGTTCCAGTGTTGGCAGCAGTGCGGCAGCTCCCTGAAGTTCCAGCGGGTCCCCATGATCGACGGCAGTTGGACGCATCTTGGGCTCAGTATAGCCCTGTTTTATTTTAAAATTAAAATGTAAGTTAAATTTCAGTCCCTTGTTGGTGGCGCCCACAAATGGGGCAGCATCTGCGGAGAGGAAAGAGTTGGGCCAGTGAGGAGGATCGGGCTGAGCAGCAAGGCCCCCTTAGTCATCCTCCTACTGCCTGTCCACTCCACAACCAGCGCCAGCTGCAGCAGCAGCATCTTCCTCTCTCACCTCCTTCTCTCTCCAGCAGCTTCTCCCCAGGTCGGGGTGGTGAGTCGGCACAGGTGCTGACTGCCAGAACTTTTAAACAAATAAATAAACAGTTTATTTTGTGCTGAAGGGCACTCAGAGGGACAACCAGGAGTGGGGCAGGAAAGGCCCCTTAGGGAAGGGACCACCCAAGGGCAGGCGTATTTAAATTTAATAATTTATTTAAATTAGCTCCAGCAAGAGAAGCATTAGTGAGGGGTAGGGATTTATTTAAATCAAGTTCCCATGAGGCGGAGCTAGGGCAAGATGGCCCTGAATACATTAAATAAATACAGCAAACTAGGAAGCTGCAGCCAGGGGCAGGGCAAAGCCCAAGCATGATAGGCCAGTTAGCCAGGTGGGCTACCAGACAGGGCTAGTTAGCCCAAAAGCTACAGTTTATTGGTGTTAAATAATAAAAGGGCCTGTCAAGGCAAAGAGGGCCCCAGATAACGTGGTAGCCACATTAGCCAGGTGGGCCAGTGGGTTATGGGCCAGGTAGCCCACGGTTATTTCCTTAGTGTTTTTTCCACATCATATGCAGTTTATTCATCTCCAGGTGGGCCAGTTAGGGGGCACCAGCTCTAGATAAGGAATAGTGCCTCATAGAGGAGTATAATGGCCAGTAGCCAAGTGGCCACCAGTAAACAAGCCAAGCAAATATTTAAGGAGTGCTATCCTGTTGTTTAGAAGTGCACTCTGTTCTTAGCTGTAGCCAGCGGCAAGGAAAGGGAAGTGGGCCAGGCAGTTAGCCACCACAGTAGCTCAGTAGCCACAGTCCGTGCTCAAGGGCTAGTAACATCTGTAACTTCCCCATAGACCCCAGTTCAGGGAGGGACAGTCAGGAAGGGACCCTCAGCATTTTAGCTAGTCAGATTACCCTCGGCCTTAGGTAAATTCTCCCATTAGGTGCCTTTGGAGCTAAATAACTGTGTGTGGGGGGGTTATACCCCAGGGTCCCCGCATAGCTAGCCTCTAGCATTTGGCAGGTTTCCTCAGTGCATCTCTCTTCTAAAGTCCCTGCCTAGGAAAATATTTACATAGAAACATAGAAACATAGAATTTGACGGCAGATAAGGACCGCTTGGCCCACCCAGTCTGCCCATTTCCCTACCTACTGGATAAGCTGCAGATCCTAGTTAACCAGCAGCCTACTTCTTCCTACCCCCAACCCCCAGAATTGCCTTATGACTATCCCATGCATGCTTGAATTCCACCACTGATTTTGACTCACAACCTCCTCCGGAAGGCCATTCCATGCATCCACAACCTCTCTGTGAAAAAATACTTCCTAAATTACCTCTGAGCCGCCTCTATCTTCTTCAAATTGTGCCCTCTTGTTCTTGCACACCTCTTTTTGAAAGATGCTACCCTCTTGGACTTTGTTGATTCCTTGAGGTACTTGAAAGTTTCTATCATGTCCCCTCTCCCTCCTTTCCTCGGGCTATACATATTAAGCTCCTTAAGTCTCTCTTCATATGTCCTCGGTGCAGACCCTGCACCATTTTAGTTGCCCTCCTCTGGACAGCTTCCATCCTGTCTATGTCTTTGCGGAGATTGGGTCTCCAGAACTGCACACAGTACTCAGATGGGTCTCACCAGCTGTCTGTACAGAGGATAATAACTTCCTGTTTTCTACTGGTGATGCCTTTCCTATGCATCCCAGTATCCCCCCAGCCCTCCTTGCTGCCTTCTCACATTGCTTACCCACCTTTAGGTCATCTGATATGACTACCCCCAGGTCCCTTTCCATTTTGTTGTTGTTAGTATCACCCCCATTGTGTACTCTTCCCTGGGTTTTTGTTTCCCAGGTGCATTACCTTGCACTTCTTAGCATTGAATCTAAGCTGCCATACATTTGACCATTCCTCTAACCTTGCCAAGTCCCTTCTCATCCTTTCCACCCCACCCTGTGCATCAACTCTGTTGCAGATCTTAGTGTCATCTGCAAAGAGACATACTTTTCCTTCCAGTCCTCTGCAATGTCGCTTATAAAGACATTGAAGAGGACTGGTCCTAATACTGAACCCTGCGGTACCCGCTAGTAACCTCCTTTCTTCTGAGTGGACTCCATTTACTATTACTCTCTGTGTCCTATTCTCCAGCCAATTCTTTACCCAGGCTGTCATCTTGGGACCCACTCCCAGGCTGGCTAACTTATATATTAATCTTTGTGTGGGACTGTGTCAAATGCCTTGCTAAAGTCTAGGTAGGCCATGTCCACAGCCCCTCCCTGATCTACTACTTTGGTCACCCAGTCAAAGAAATCTATCAGATTGTCTGGCATGACCTTCCGCTGTGAATCCATGCTGCCTAGGGTCCTGTGCCCCTCTGGCCTCTAGATACGCGACAATTCTTTCCTTTAGAAGTGATTCCATCATTTTCCTATCACTGAGGTTAAACTAACAGGTCTATAGTTTCCTGCTTCTGCCTTGCTCCCACTTTTGTGAAGGGGAATCACATCTGCCCTCCTCCAGTCCTCGGGTACCACCCCATCCTCCCACGATTTGTTAAAGAGGGTAGTCAGTGGTGTCACTAGTTCTACCCTTAGTTCTTTTAGAATTCTGGGATGAATCCCATCAGGCCCCATTGCTTTGTCCACCTTCAGTTTTAAGAGTTCTTTCAGAACCCTTTCTTCTGTAAATGGGCTGGTATCAACTTCTGTATCCAGAGTGTTACTACTGTTTGTTTTATGTACCTCCCCTCTTCCTTTGTAAATACTGAGCAAAATATTTGTTTAGTATCTCTGCCTTTTCACAGTCTCCCTCTGACCCTCCCTCCCTTTATTAAGCCTCACTATCCCTCCCTTGGTCTTCCTTTGCTCCTGATGTACCTATAAAGGTTTTATTCCCTTCTTAACTGAGTTAGCTATCTTTCCTCAGTTTGGGCCTTTGCTGTTCTGACTGCCTTCCCAGCCTCCTTTGCTTTAACTGATACAGTTCTCTGTCCTGTTCCTTCTGTGATTCCTTGTACTTCCTGAATGCTTTCTTTTCTCTTGAACCTTCACTGCCACTTCCTTTGAGAGCCATAGTGGTTTCTTACATCGTTTTGTTTTGTTTATTTGCTTCACACAAAGGCTCGTTACCTCTGTGATGGCAGTTTTATTATTCCCATTGTTCTTCCACCCTCCTTCCTGCCCATTTGCTAGTGCATTCCTTAGGCACTCACCATTTTGGCAAGTCAGCCTCCTAAAGTCCAGTACTTTTGTCTTTGTATGGCTTGACTCTATTGCTGTGTTTATTGTGAACCATACTGTTCGATGGTCGCTAGTTCCCAGATGGCTACCCACTTCTACATCTGTGATCCTCTCTCCATCTCCATTTGAGAGTATCAAGTCTAATATTGCTCCCTCTCGAGTGGGCTCCAGTACTAGTTGTCTAAGGCATGCCCCCTGTAGGGCATCTAGAATAACTGCACTCTTCGAAGTGGCAGCTGCAACTGCGCTCCAGTTAACATCTGGCATATTCAGATCACCCATCAGCAATATCTCCCCTTTTTCTGCCATTCTAAGTATACTTTCTATCATTTCCTTGTCCACTTCCTCCCCCTGAGAAGGGGGTCTGTATACAACCCCTGTGCGGATTGTGGTGCCATTGCCTGTCTCCAAATTTACCCACAGTGCTTCTTCTCCTCCTCCCTGTTTACCCTTTTGTTCTGTTGCTTTTATTCCTTCCCTTATGTAAAGAACTACTCCTCCCCCTCTTTTACCCTCCCTGTCCCTCCTGTAGATAGTGTATCCTGGTATGTTTACGCCCCAGTCATGGTTTTGTGTGTACCATGTTTCTGTGACTGCCACGATATCCAGATGTTCCTCCTCCATCAAGGCCACTAATTCAGGAAGCTTGTTACCTAGACTACGGGCATTGGTACTCATTGCTCTCCATTTTTTGATGGCCTTACCTTCTGTTGCAGCATCCCCCACTGACTGTGCTACCTTGGTCTTTTTCTCATTTAGTACCCTGTTTTATAGGGAGAGGCTGGGATTTTTCTGCTGTGATTTTTCTGTGGGACACTGTGAATCCTGAATATGGTGAAACATTTTATAGACATTGAGACTGCATTTACAGAGACAGTGCCTGAATTTTACAGTATAACTGCCTTCTGCTGCTCAAGCTGTCTTTATCTCAAGAAACTGTTGGATTAACTCTGCATTGGCTCTGCATATATCAAAGTGCCCGGTCTGCTCGTATTTGCTTGATTGTTCCTGGAGACTATTGGATTAACCCTGCACTTGCTTTCCCTTTCAAGAACTGCCTTGCACGCCACTGAACTGCCTACTCATCTAAGAATTTCTTGGCCTAATGCTAATTTCTTCACCTGATTATTGCTCGATTTATAGACTGTTGATAACAGTGACCAACTAAAGACTGATACCATCATCCTTCTTCTGACACATTGGGGCCGGTTGCCAGCATAGGTATAGCACAGATAGCTCCCTGTTACTCGTTTCACTTCCAGAGCTACAGGCCACTGCCCTCCCTAACAGTTTTTAGGTAGCGCAGGGAACCGCCACAGTTCACAGGTAGGGATCCATCGTAAAAAGGGGGTGGGGCTTTGGATGCAAGAATCCAGAAGTCTTTGGTCAGTTGTCTGTATCCTGTTTCATTTCCCCTGGGCTCCAGCTTTGGCCCAGTTGTCTGCATCCTGAGTTTCCCTGGGGTCCAGCTTCAGCCCAGAAGTCTTCAATCAGTTGTTTGCATCCATGTCTCATTTCCCTGGGGTTCTCCACTGGCCAGGAGGCCCTACATCTGCCTTGCATTGCATGCTTCAGTTTCTCTGCAGCTCAGTTCTCCTGGAGCCCTATTCAGCCAGGAGGCTTACCATTGCTTGGGTTCTTGTTTGTTTTAGTTCTTCACCCTTCAGTTCTTCCAATTCAACCAAAGCCGGCCAACAAAGTGTACTGGTGGCCACCACTCTTGACCTGTGAAGGACTCTATGCTCTCTTGGTCTCTGCTTGACATGCTGTAGTAATGTGATGAAACAGCCTAATGATAGAGTAATAAGACTATCGTAGAGTATAGGACTAGAGTATAAGTATTATTATAGAGTATAGAGTAATAAGATGATCTTAGAGTATAGGAATAGAGCATAAGGTTATAGAGTTGCAGAGTACCGAGTTACAGTATATCCGGTTGTTCCCTGCTTATCCTGTTTGGTGCTTTGCACCCAGTAAACCTGTTTTCATTCACTGAGTTTGTCTCCTGCCTCTCCTTACCCAAGCACCGCTACACCATCAGTGAGAATAGACCTTCGTGCTTTACAAGAGTATTTGGCATCATGGACAGGATTTATAGGAATCCAAAGACAGGCAGCGGCTCATTCAGAATGGAAGTTAAAGAGTCAAGCAACAGTTCCGTAACCAGTGGAGGCTGTGAGAGATTGGCTCAGACCTACAACCATTCAAGACTTGAGACGTTTTCTGGGATTCATAAGGTATTATCGCAGATTGATAAAGGAGTTTGCAAAAAATTGCCTTGCCTCTGCATGAGTTACTGCGGTACCCAAAGGGAAAGAAACTGCCAAAGATGAGTGTTGTGAGGTGGTCCCCTCAGTGCCAAGAAGCCTTTGATCTTTTGAAGAAGGTAATGACAACAGCACCCGTCTTAGCCTATCCGGATTATGCTTGTCCATTTCATCTCTACACAGATGTTAGTAATCGTGGTCTTGGGGCAGTCCTGGTTCAGGAACAGAATGGAGTTGAGCAGGTGATTGCTTACGCCAGTCGAGGTATGAAAGGATCAGAAACAACGAGAACTACTGCTCGTTCAAGTTGGAGTTCCTGGCCTTAGTGTGGGCAGTAAAAGAAAAGTTCAGACATTATCTGGCAGCTGCACAGTTCACTGTCTACATGGACAATAATCCCCATGCTAACCTTGGGTTGGCTAAGCTAGCAGCACTAGATCAATGATGGGCCTCCCGCCTCACCAGTTTTAACTTCTCAATCAAGTACAGATCAGGAAGGTCTAATGGAAATGCAGACGCCCTGTCCTGATTGCCTATCACAGATGAGCCAGAAAGGAGTGAGACAGAGTAAGAAGACCATGAAATACCACCTTTTGTGCAAGTACCCGCTGAGATAGTCAGAGTTTGCTGCCAGCGCCAGGTGGATCCTGAACAGAACTCAGACCCCCCGGGGTGTCCTATGTCTGATGGGTGGGAAGACATGTGAAGGTAACTCCAGGACCAGAGTCCAGTAATGACTGAACTGAAAGATATTCTCCAGACTGGAAGAAAGATAAACAAACAGAGTAGAATGAACATGTCCCCAGAACTGGTCAAGATGCTACGACAGTGAGAATACTTCAGAATTGAGCGTGACCGTCTAGTTCGAGTGACCTGAGATCCTACCAGTCATGAAGAATGTAGACAAATCCTAATCCCTCATCAGGAAGCTGATCCAGTGTTAGGAGCCCATCACAATGCCTCTGGACACTTTGGAACTAAGGAAACGGAGAGCACCATTCGTCAGCAGTTCTACTGGGTGGGCATGAGAAAGGACATTGAGTGTTGGTGCACAGACTGTATGGCATGTAGCTTAAAGAAAGGTAATGGCAATGTTCAGTGAGCACCTCTGCAACCCATTGTCACCAAGTCTGTATTGGAAATCATGGCACTGGATCACTTGAAAGTTGAGAGCAGTCACAGTGGACTTAACCAGATTCTAACTATGTATTTGTAGTGGCCGTCCCAGTGAAAGAGTTATCGGCAAGATGCACCAGTGAAGCATTCTGGAAGTATTTGTCAAACCGTATGGTTACCCAGCTAAAATTCTCACTGACCAAGGAGGGGTGTTTTAATGTCAATTGTTTAAAGAACTGTGCTCCCTGTATGGATGTCACAAAATGCGAACAGCACCATATCATCCCCAAACAAATGGGTTATGCGGACTCACAAACCGTACATTAATCGAAATGCTTTGAGCACTGCCTGCACACTAGAAACCTCTATGGTGTAATTTGTTACCAGAACTATGTTACTTACTGTATATAATAACACAGTGCATTGCTCCACAGGTTTTACAACTTATTGTCTAATGTTTGGTAGACACGGATGATTACCTTTGGACCTGGTGATAAATGTCGAGGTTGAGACTTGCAAAAACATTTCTGACTCAAACCAGTGGGCCGAAGAGCATCATCAGCACCTCAGAAAGGCAGACAACATGGTACAGTCCTGAATGGAACATGCCCTTGCTCAACAAAAAGAACAATATGACCGTAGAGCTCAAGCTGGATCTTTGTCAATTGGGGACCATGTCCTGTTAAAGAATTAAGACATCCATGCGCTCATGTTAGCGACCAGGTGGAAACCAGAGCCGTTTGTAATAGTGGACATTCCCTATGATGATTTTCCTGTTTATTGGATCCAGTCAGAAACCGATGGACACTTCACTAAAGTAGTGCATTGCAATCAAATCAAGCCATGTGCATTCAAGGCTACAGATGCGGATGAGTCAGAGAATGAAAATGACTCCTTAAGTGAGAGGCAGGAGAGCACTTCCTTTGGTGTCCCTGAAGACAGCCCCTTCTAGAATGGCCTGGCATGCCTGGCATTAGTATATATAGCACACCATTCACCTGTTTTGCACCTAGTACGTCCCTCACCTGTTGTGAACCATATGGTGAAGCTATCAGAAGGTCTAATCATGCAATAAAGGTCGGCCTCCCAGACGCTTGATAGAAGAATCTGACTGAAGGAGAGCTATCCAAACAGTCTGTGGTAATGCATTTCAGAAATTAATGTAGATATGTACAGTTATATAAGGTTATTTACTTACCATATAGTAACATGTTGATATAACTTAAGAGAAAGGTATGAAAAAGGGTTTGGGGCCATACATGAGGACATGTATGTTTAAGCGGGGCCAAATATGTAATGCCCTAACGTTAGGGCCCTAAAGTTAGGGGCTCCCTGTGTCCCCAGGTAGTCCCCGGTGTCCCCAGGTCCCAAGTGCCCAGGTGCCCCTTTTAGGCTAGGAGGCAAGTGGGGGAGGCAACTTTAGTGCAGGAGCACCTGCAAAAGTAAACTGCAGCTTTAAATAGTTTTTCCCCCTGCTTCCCTGCAGCCTGCCCAGCCCTTAGCATGGGATCGTACCATCCGCACACTGGGCAGCTGCTTGCCTTCCTGGTTGCTAGGGACTTGGTGTCCTGAACACCAGAGAGGGATGCTGTGTGGCCAGTAACGGCTGTTTTTGAATTCCATGTGGTCAGCAGCTGGGACGGTCGGGAGAGCGTTCTTAGGTGCCCCAATGGGAAAAGAAAAAAAGAAAATTTTCAGAAAAAGGGAGAGAGAGGGGATGCAGGGAAGTAAACATTTAGGGTAGTTCATACCTGCAGTCCTCCTCTCGTTCCTGCATGTCAATCTGGCAGTTCCAGTGCTGACAGCAGTATAGCAGCTCCCTGAAGCTCTGGTGGGTCCCCATGATTGGTGGCAGTCAGCCACATTGTGGGTTCAGTAGAGCCCTGTTTTATTTTAAAATTAAAGTTAAATTTCGGTCCTTCGCTGGTGGCGCCCACAAGTAGGGCCGTATCTGTGGAGAGGAAAGTGTTGGGCTGTGAGGAGCGTCAGGCCGAGCAGCAAGGCACCCTTAGTTGTCCTCCTACTGCCTGCCCACTCCAGAGCCAGTGCCAGCACCAGCTGCAGCAGCAGCAGCAGCAGCAGCAGCATCTTCCTCCCTCACCTCCTTCTCTCTCCAGCAGCATTTCCCTGGGTCGGGGTGGTGAGTCGGCGGCAGCACCATCTGGCAGGTGCTGACCACCAGAACTTTTAAACAAATAAATAAAAAGTTTATTTTGTGCCAAAGGGCGCTCAGAGGGACAGCCACGAGTGGGACAGGAAAGGCACCTTAGGGACCGCCACAGGGCAGGCATATTTAAATTTAATGATTTATTTAAGTTAGCTCCAGCAAGAGGAGCATTAGAGAGGGGCAGAGATTTATTTAAATCAAGCTCCTGTGGGGTGGAGCTAGGGCAAGATGGCCCTGAATACATTAAATAAATACAGCATACGAGGAAGCTGCAGACAGGGGCAAGGAAAAGCCCCAGCATGATAGGACAGTTAGCCAGGTGGGCTACCAGACAGGGCTAGTTAGCCCAAAAGCTACAATTTATTGGTGTTAAATAATAAAGGGCCAGTCAAGGCAAAGAAGGCACCAGATAACGTGGTAGCCACATTAGCCAGGTGGGCCAGTGGGTTAGGGGCCAGGTAGCCCAAGGTTATTTCCTTAGTGTTTTTTCCACATTCTATGTAGTTTATCCAGCTCCAGGTGGGCCATTTAGGGGATGCCAGCCCTAGATAAGGAATAGTGCCCCACAGAGGAGTACAATGGCCAGTAGCCAAGTGCCACCAGTAAACAAACCAGCAAGTGTAACCACCCAGTTCCCTGGAGTTACTAGAATGCTATCAGTGTCAGTGTTATGTAGGGAAGGTAACTGGTGAATAACTAGTTAAATAGATTTTCACCTGCTCCCTCTCTATTTATTTGGTCTCAGCTGAGTTGAGAGAGGTGATGTCATTTAGAACTCTCGCAGCAGCATAAGCCACGGTAGCTAGCTGTGAGTGGGGAGTTTTAGAATTTTCAGTTAGTGTCATCCAGCAGCAGCTGAAGTGAGCAGTGGAGGAGTGAAGAGCTGCAGTGTGGGCACTGAGGAGAGCCTACTTTTTCTCACCCTAGTGCTGAGAACAATCTGTCTACCTTGTAGAAGTGGTGGAAACCATCTAGCAAGAGTTCCTGATTTTTTTTTCTCATCTCCAGTGAGATGAGGAGGACTGCAGAATGGATCCGAGGGGCAATCCCCTGTCTTTGATTCAGGACACTAAAGCTGCCTTTTGTGTACAAACAGTGAGTAATCTGACTTTGGGTATCCCCGGAGGAATGTACCTGTGATTTTCTTTGGGGGTGTACTCTAACAAAGGGACATATGCACCAAGTTCTGTTCTGTTTGAGACTGTTCTCATCTTTTCCTAAAGCTGGCTGACAATCATGGAGTCCCCAGTGAGACTTGACACATTGTTCAGGACTTTAATTTGCACTTAGAAGTAGTATTTTTCTAATGCTGAATGTGCCAGAATTCCAAGATGCATAGTTCTACTGTTTTTACTAAATGCTGAGGTGTAACTCTGAAAGAATGGCTGGGTATGGACTATGGAAGCAAACAGTGGGCAAACCCCCCCATCTGGAGTGACCAGTTTAGCACTACAGGTTCCGTAAAGGTGCCTGCTTTTTCAGGACATGGTGGCCAATGCCTGAAGAGAAAGTTTACCCCCTGGTAAGGGTTCTGCTAATTTTGAACACCAGTGTGCTCCGTCATGGCCAGTTGCCACATTTCCAGATGTTTAATCCTATGTCATATGGGAAATGTTCTAAGTTGTGGCCCTTACCACTAGAAGAAATCGTATACTCCATTGTGGCCATTGCCACCAGAAGAGAGATGTGTTTCAGCTGAGGCTTTGCCGCTGAAAAGGGCAATGAAGTCCTATACAATATGGGAAGTTTAGTGTTTCTGTCTGCTACAGATGTTGTTCTGCATTGCCTTGTGCCACGAAGTGTAAACTCTTGGGGGTCCACCTTTGCTTTTGTGTACCATTCGTAGAAATAAAACCACTCTCTAGAACCCCAACCTGGTTTGGACATTCTTGTTACTGCTTCCTGTGTGGAATTACTGGGTACCCCTCCAGAAGTTCAGACCTAGCATAGGCCCTAGCAAAAGTTCTCTCCTCAGGACCTGGGTATGTTGGTCATGCTTGTCTGTAATACTGTTTCTGTACTCCCACCCCTCTCTTTCCCCTAGACAGAAAATATGGGAGGTGTGCTTACTAGTTAAACAAGTGCTGGTGAGGGGGGTGGGATTACACAAATATTTAAAGAGTGCTATCCTGTTGTTTAGAAGTACACTCTGTTCTTAGCTGTAGCCAGCAGCAAGGAAAGGGGAGTGGGTCAGGCAGTTAGCCACCCTAGCAGCTTAGTAACCACAGGCCATGCCCAAGGGCTAGTAACCCCTGTAACTTCCCCGTAGACCCTAGTTCGGGGAGAGACAGTCAGGAAGGGACCCTCAGCGTTTTAGCTAGTCAGAATACCCTCAGCCTTAGGGTAGTTCTCCCATTAGGTAGGTGCCTTCGGAGCTAAATACCTGTGGGAGAGGGGGTTTATACCCCAGGGTCCCCACATAGCTAGCCCCTAGCATTTGGCAGGTTTCCTGTGCATCTCCCTTCTAAAGTCCCTGTCTGGGAAAATATTTCTCTGGGACACTGTGAATCTTGAAGAAGGTGAACCATTTTATAGACATTGAGACTGCATTTACAGAGACAGTGCCTGAATTTTACAGTATAACTGCCTTCTCCTGCTCAAGCTGTCTTTATCTCAAGAAACTGTTGGATTAGCTCTGCATTGGCTCTGCATATATCAAAGTGCCCGGTCTGCTCGTATTTGCTTGATTGTTCCTAGAGACTATTGGATTGACCCTGAACTTGCTTTCCCTTTCAAGAACTGCCTTGCACACCACTGAACTGACTACTCATCTAAGAATTTCTTGGCCTAACGCTAATTTCTTCATGTGATTATTGCTCGATTTATAGATTGTTGATAGCAATGACCAACTAAAGACTGATACCATCATCCTTCTTCCGACACGTTGGGGGCCAGTCGCCAGCATAGGTATAGTGTAGATAGCTCACTGTTACTCATTTCACTTCCAGAGCTACAGGCCACTGCCCTCCCTGACAGTTTTTAGGTAGTGCAGGGAACAGCCCCAGTTCACAGGTAGGGATCCGTCGTAAAAAAGGGGTGGGGCTTTGGATGCAAGAATCCAGAAGTCTTCATTTAGTTGTCTGCATCCGTGTCTCATTTCTCTGGGCTCCAGCTTTGGCCCAAGAGTCTTCAATCAGTTGTCTGCATCCTGAGTTTCCCTGGGGTCCAGCTTTGGCCCAGGTGCCTTCAATCAGTTGTCTGCATTCTGAGTTTCACTAGGGTCCAGCTTCGGCCCAGGAGTCTTTAATCACTTGTCTACATCCTGTCTTGTTTCCCTGGGGTCCATCTTTGGCCCAGTTGTCTGCATCCTGAGTTTCCCTGGGGTCCAGCTTTGGCCCAGAAGTCCTCAATCAGTTGTCTGCATCCGTGTCTCATTTTCCTGGGGTTCTCCACTGGCCAGGAGGCCCTACATCTGCCTTGCATTGTATGCTTCAGTTTCTCCACAGCTCAGTTCCCCTGGAGCCCTGTTCAGCCAGGAGGCTTACCATTGCTTGGGTTCTTGTTTGTTTTAGTTCTTCACCCTTCAGTTCTTCCAATCCAACCAAAGCCGGCCAACAAAGTGTACTGGTGGCCACCACTCTTGATCTGTGAAGGACTCCATGCTGTTTTGGTCTCTGCTTGACATGGTGCACTAATGTGATGAAATAGCCTAATGATAGAGTAACAAGACTATTGCAGAGTATAGGAACAGAGCACAAGATTATAGAGTTGCAGAGTACCGAGCTGCAGTGTATCTGGTTGTTCTCTGCTTATCCTCTTTGGTGCTTTGCACCCAGTAAACCTGTTTTAATTCACTGAGTTTGTCTCCTGCCTCTCCTTACCCAAGCACCGCTACACCATCAGTGAGAATAGACCTTTGTGCTTTACAAGAGTAGCGTTCAGCAAGGGGGGTAACTGAGAGTGCTGGTGTCAGAGACTTTGGAAAGGCCAGTTGTGGAGTTCATTTAGGAGCTTCTGTGGGGATGAACTGTGACCAAGAACTGCTGAAAATCTGAGGTGATATCTTGCCTTATTCTAAGAGGGAAAATGACAAAGCTTCTAAGTTTTTTTTATCGTATTTCTATTTTTACTCCCTGGAGCCACTGACCTGTCATGTTTCCAGCCGCAGCTCCACTCCCCCCGATGACCACGGGGGCACATCTTCTGGGCCAGCTGGCATATGCATCTGTATCTATGAGAGGAACCCTCCTGTTGGTCCCCGTGCCAGGCCAGGATCCAATACTGGTCCGGTGTCTGCGCTCGCGAGCCCCGCCGGGCTCAGGAAGTGCAGCCATCAAGCTGCCATGGACAGTGCTGCCATTTCCTCCGTAGTTATGCCCCAGGAGTGCAGACATGCAATGATGTCTAGCACAGACGTGCTCATGTCCGCTGCACTCCTCCTACCATTACACCAGCTCTAGCAGTGCCTCCAGGTGTCCCCAGGGGGCACTGCAGAGCGGTGAGAACCCACAACCCTCCCCAGGATAGGAGAGCAGTCATCCGGATGCTCAATCCTATTCTCCCCTACCAACCCCTGACAACCCGGGCTCAAGTCCGAACTCGGGTCACCAGTATGGTGCGAGGTGTGGCATCCAGTGCCTCAAGCCTCAGTGCCACTGGGCCAGCCCAAAACTTCTGAGTTTTAAATGCCCAGTGCTACTTTCTGGGTTTTGAGCAACAGTTTTCTGTCAGAAAAGGAAAGGTTTCTGTCAGAGGGTGACTGTCTCTGAGAAAAGGGGGCTCTCATGTCTCTTTTCGGAAATGGGATACAGTGCTAGGAAAGGCACTATGTATGCTTCTTTTGGGCACCAAACAGACTGTGGGTATTTCCACAGTGAAGATGTGCTGAGGAAAAATGTCAAGTTACTGCTGTCTGCCTTTGACAGTAAAATGTGACAGTTTACAAGAGCCTGTGTGTGACTGTCTGTGTCACACAAAGTGAGTGACTGTTTACTAGCCCTGTGGCTAGAAGTTGAAATGTGCCCAGAAATGCTTCAGTGATATTCTGCCTGCTGATTTGGACTGTTGTGACCTTCTCTCATGGGGGTCAGCACTTGAGTGAGGGTGGGGGTAGAGGTCCAGTGACACCTCGGACCCCCAAGGATGCTCTCCTCTCCATTGCCCCTAAATTGTAGCCCTGTAGGGTTGTCCTCTAATGTGGACTTGGACTCTTCTCTCATGGGGGTCAGTCTTGAGGGAAGAGTGGGAGGCTTGGTCTGTGGCACCTCGGACCCCCAAGGGATTGCAGCCTCTCCCTGCAGTGTAAATTCTGGGGATTAGAAATAAAGGAAAGTACAGAGCCTGCTATGCGTGTTCCCTGAAGGCAGAAAGAGAAATGTCAAGTTAAGTAAATCCGTGGCATGCAACACCTAGCCCTGAGGATGATAAGCTGTAAGGTGGAAATAATTGAACTGTCCCCCTGTGGGATTAGAACTGAGGGCCACCCTGTGGTCTGTCATGGCCAGCTGGAATGTAACATCTGCCTCCATGGAGAAACTGTGTTAAAATAAAAGGATTCTGTTTTGGATGTTTTAACGTTTACTATTCTGTTTGGACATTGGGTTATTGAAATATTTACTGCATCATTTAAAGTTATGACTAACCAGTTTAAATCTGCAGCCTTGTCAGCCCGCCTGTGCCATGGGATGCCCGGAGGTCACCCGATTCGATGAAAGTCAAGTAAGTGCATTCTAAACTTGTGCTTACCCCTCTGAAATTGTTGGCTCTCCCCTTAGTTTCCAGGGGATTAGGGGTTACATAAGTACCCCAAGCTGCGGATGTGGGGAGTTTATTGTGGCTAGCTAGCTAGTTAGAGTCTGGAACTACCTCCCGTCAGGACAGTTGAGAAACGAATATATAAAAGGTGGGACAAAGCAAAGGTTTAAGGTGTTATAAGCGAAAGTGAAAGCAGAGACAAAGCAAGTTTAATGTGTTACAAGGGAAAGTGAACATTGGGACACATCAGGTTTAAAGTGTTTCAAGCGAATGCAAAAGTTGAGACAGAACAAGGTTTAAAGTGTTGCAAGTGTTTAACAAGTTGTTGGGCCTCAATGAAAGTTTTCAGGCCTGCATCTTTATTCGGTGTGGTACCCACTGCAGCAAGGACATTAAGGGTGCACCCTGGGATGGGAAGCCCAAAGATTGTGGGTACCTGTGTGGGAAGTTTTTATAAAAGGTTGTGTTGTCACATACATCCCTTTTCCCCAAATAAATTGTTATTCTGTGTGCATGTTAATACTTGTGATTGTAAATTGATGTGCTCCAGTTACTGTGTGTGTGTGTGTGTGGGGGGGGGGTTGTTACTGAGTGGGGAAGTGTACTAGGGGGCAAATACTGTTATTTCCTGGGGGGTGGTAACCTGCAAGCTTTCCACAGGTATTCCCTGCCACTGCCCCAGGTGGAGGCACCGCACCAACAAATTGTCCAGTTACAGAACCTGTGCCAGGTCCCTCGTAGGTGTGTTCCAGAAAGACCGAGGGCCCCAGAGCAGCCAAGGTGAGTCAAAGGGCTGTTTCAAATAAATAAATAAATTTGCCTGTCTGTACCTGTACAGTGCCCAGAGCCTCCGGGGAAAGGTACCTTATAAATAAATGTACCACTGCTACAACCTGACAGCCTGGTTCCTGGGTGGCTAGAACTTTCTGAGGATCTTCTCCTCAATTTGGAGGCCTGCTAAAAGGAGCCAACAAGCACAGCCTACAATTTTTCAGGACTGAGCCCCCGAGGGCTTTCACCGCTGCAAGCGGCTGCAGCGTGGAGCTCCATTGGCCGACCGGTCTACTCCCACTGGCCGCCGACTTCTTGGCATCCAGGACCGCACCCCCAAGGACAATCCACCGCTCAAGCAGCACAGAGCTCCATCAGCCACCCGCTCTACTCACTGCGGCTCTATTTTCAGGACCGAGCCCCCGGGGGCTTTCACCGCTGCAAGCGGCTGAGGCATGGAGCTCCATCGGCCGCCGACTTCTCGGCATCCAGGACCGCACCCCCAAGGACAATCCACTGCTCAAGCGTGGCAGACTCCATTAGCCACCTCTACTCACCTCGGCTGCATTTTCAGGACCGAGCCCCGAGCTTTCACCACGCTTCTGTGGCTGCAACCTGAAGCTCCCATCGACGCGCTCTACTCACTCCGGCTGCATTTTCAGGTATGGCACCATTGAGGATTGAAAGGGCACATCAGGATTGGTCTCTGCCGCCTCGGCCTCCTCTGCCATTGGCTCCTGTGTTCCTGACCTGACCCCATAATTGGCCGTGGCTGTCTGGACTGAGCGCGGCTAAATTTTAAACTGTTGTGCACTCTCTAGCCTACCCTGTGCTATGGGAGTGCATTTTTCTGACTCTGTTTGTACTGTAAAAAATTTAGCTATAAGGTCTTTGCCGTGGTGCTTGCAATGCTTAACCCTCTGGCTTTATAGAGTATATTTAGTGAAGCCTCCGATTATTACTTAACTGTGTTACAGCCTGCTAGCATGTAATTTCTGCTCATCACGCCTCAGGTTGGTGTGATTTTCATTATTGTTACCGTTCTAATCTGTCCTACTTATTCTATCTTTCTTTTATATTCCCAGTCCTAAGCTTTAAGCACTAATTTGTATTTGCGTTTTTAAACCTCTGCCTTACTATGAATTTTGCCGGTGTCTAACAAACTGTACATTAACCTCCACCTCCTATCTTAAACCTTCCTCCCCTCGCCTTTCTTTCTCCACCCTGTTACAGCCCCACTCTCATCTTCTCCTGCTGCCCTGTTTTCTTCCTCTAAACCCAGACCTATCCATCTGCCTCCCTCATCTCTCACTCTCCTTTCTGCACATCTCTCCTTCTGTGTGTTTGGCACCCCACCCCCTAGCTGAAATAATCCTCCATCTCCTGTAAATTGCTTGCCCACCCTCCTCCTTTGTCTTACTGGAAGAGCCTGCCTGTCTTCCCCACCCACCGATTACCTAAAGCGCCGGCCTCTGGAGCAGTCTTTATCTGGCACTAACCTCTGTTCTTTCCTTCCTATTTTTCAGGACCGAGCCCCCGAGGGCTTTCACCGCTGCAAGTGGCTGTGGTGCGGAGCTCCATCGGCCACCTGCTCTACTCCCACCGGCCGCCGACTTCTCGGCATCCAGGACTGCACCCCCAAGGACAATCCACCACTCAAGCGGCACGGAGCTCCATCGGCCACCCGCTCTACTCACTCCGGCTGCATTTTCAGGTACGGCACCATCGAGGATTGAAAGGGTGCATCAGGATTGGTCCCTGCCACCTCAGCCTCCTCTGCCATTGGCTCCTGTGTTCCTGACCTGGCCCCATAATTGGCAGTGGCTGTCTGCACTGACCGCGGCTAAATTTGAAACTGTTGTGCACTCTCTAGCCTCCCCTGTGCTACTGGAGTGCATTTTTTCTTCCCACACTGCCCGGCCCGACCCCTGCCTTTATTAAATACACACTCGCCCCACCCTCCAACTATTCTCCTCTACAGCTATTGGTCATAATCCCTCCTCCTTTTTTGACCGACACTTGCTTCGTACAGTTTCTGGTCTTTCAAGACTTACTGCCCTCCTATCTCTCAGTTTGCCTATTTGCAATCCTTATATCCTACACCACCGCCTGAGTTTGTGGCACCTATTTACTTATTTCCCTACTTCTGTCTTTTCCCCCGAGCCCTTACTCTTCCCTCCTATCCCCCAGTCTCCTTTCACCTCACGTTTACGCCTTTCACATGTCTCTTTTCTGTATCTCTCCCCTGGCACTAGCTGTGTTTTACTTCCACTATTTTTGCCCAGAACTCCTTATTACTCCAGGAAGTGCTAGGTCATGTGCTCTAGCAGGGCCTTCTGAATAACCTCTACTCTGGTTCCTCTGGGACACAATTTTTAACTTTGCTATGGGTCACCTGAAATACCTAGTCACCTTAGCAGTAGTTCTATCACTGCTTTACATAGCATCCTCTAGTGCTCGCCTCGCTAACACAGCCCACTCCTCCACCACCCAACCTCCTGATGACTTCCACTTCTCCAACCTCCTACTACTACAGGACTCACCTCAGGATTTAACACCACTCCTGAAAAATCAGGGTATATGCTACCTAACTGTCCACAATCCTAAAAAATGCTTCCTCGGCCGTCTACTCCTCTTCCCTTTCTCCCAGCATAAGCTTTGGTACCTCCTGCTCCTGGCCATCCTGCTGTCAGGGGATATTGAGACTAACCCTGGCCCTGCCATCCATCTCTCTCACTTGGATGTTCCATCAAAGACCACCAAAGGTCTCCTGATAGCCCATCATAACATAAGAAGCCTCGAGCGCAACTTTTGCCAAACTCGAAGCCTGGGTCTCCCTCCACAAGCCAGATATACTGTGCCTGTCGGGAACATGGCTAAAACCCTCTATGTCTGACTCTCGTAACTTAATACCTTCCTATAACCTCCTACATAAGGACAGACCATCCTCCAAAAGAGGGGGTGGCATAGCCATCTATTTCAAAAATCACCTTAATCTCACTGCCCTAAACACAGATCCCCTACTGCACTGTGAGTCACTGCACATGCTCCTTACTCTTGGAGATAAAAAACTTCACATTATATGTGCCTACAACCCCCCAAACAGTAGTCTCACTGGCCTGGATGAGCTATTAAATCATACAGCCCTAATCTCTGGCAACGATCATCCTAGGTGACATCAACCTAAACTGGCTAGGGAAATGCCAGCCGACCTTACTCTCCAAAATCCAGAGCCATAACCTCCATCAGCTTATTACTGAACCAACTAGGTCCGCATCTCACTCCAACTCTTGCACCCTCATAGACTGGATGTTAACAAACTGCCCCGAGCACATCCAGTCTGCTGGCACACTTGCAGATGCCATGTCTGATCACTCCCCTATTTTTTGCATCTGGGGTTCTATCTCCCCCCTTCCTGTAAAACCACGCCTCATCACCTTCCATAACTTTGCCAACCTGGATCACCAAAATTTTCTTCAAGATGTGGCCAATATTGACTAGTCTGATCTCTACAACTCCTGTGATGTCCAGTCTGCGTGGACATTTTCATCACTAAATTCTCAGCACTGCAGGATCATCACTCCCCCCTTATAACCCGCCGTGTCAAAAGGGAAAACACACTAGATGGCTCAAAAAGGACTTGCTAGCTAGATTAAAAGAGAGAGAGAGACAGAAGCTGGAGCTGCTTTCAGTCCTCCAGACTTCCAGCAGACTATAACAACTATAGGTTGTTAAGGAATGTCTGCAAAAAAGCCATAAGGTCTGCAAAAAGCTCCTACTGCAAAAACCTGCTAACCAATGCCTCAAATGACCCCAAAAAGTTCTGGTCCCACATAAAAACCTTCTTGGGATCCACTCAGTCATCACCCTAAAGAAATGATCCTTAATGGAACTCACTACAACAATCCTCTGACCATTGCTAACTTCCTTAATAATCAGTTCTCAGATCTAACTAAATTCACTTCCTCCTTCCCCACGACACAGCAAATCTCTCCAGCTTTTTCCAGCAGGGCTCCTGCTGCCCCCTCCTTTCACTTCAGATCCATTACCCCAAAGGAGGTCATGCAACTTCTTAGTTTGATCTTGGATAGCGCTGCCTCGGGCTCAGACTGTATTGAGCCCAGGCTTCTAAAAATCGCCGCTCACCTCATTGCTGCCCCTCTGGCCAAAATGTTCATTCTTTCCCTATGTCACAGTAGCTTTCCTGACATTTGGAAGACCGCTAGAATCACCCCTATTCTTAAAAAGCGTAACGGCAATGACCCCTCGAACTATAGGCCTATAGCCATCTTATTGGTGCTCAGCAAAATCCTAGAAAAACTAGTTGCCATACAAACCACAGAATTTCTCCTCAAACACAACCTTCTAACATCCGCCCAGCATAGTTTTCGCAAAGGTCATAGCACCTCGACTGCCCTGCTTAAATTCTCCACAGACACTCTCACTGCTATGGACTCGGGTCTTCTAACAGGGGCAGTCTTCATCGACATGACAAAAGTTTTCAACTTGGTGAACCACTCCCTTCTCCTCTCCATCCTGCAATCTATAGACTTTGCATCTAACGTAGTCAGCTGGTTCAACAGCTATCTGTCTAATAGGTTTCAAGTTGTTAAGTTTGACTCATCCTACTCTGATAAAGCTCCTATGAGTATTGGTGTACCCCAAGGCACTATCCTGGGACTACTTCTTTTTTCTATTTTTATTAATGACATCACCTCAAACCTCTCTGCCTCCTCTGCCATACTTTATGCGGATGACATTGTCCTCTATACCAATGTAAAAAATGTAGCTGACATCAATCAACAGCTTTTTGCCAACTTCCAATGCCTACAATCCCAGCTCTTGGATCGTAAACTCGTGCTTAATGAGACCAAAACCCAGTCAATGTTATTTGGCACTCCCTCAAAACTCAATTCGAACCAAAACAACTTTAGGGTCTCCAGCCTAAATGGTTCAGCCACTGGTTTAGTTACCTCATTTAAGTACCTAGGTGTCACCTTGGATCAGTCCTTAAACTTCGAACTTCACATTTCGAACACGTGCAAGTCTGTCAACTCCAAGCTAGGTATAGCTTACCATACTAGATATGTTTTAACCCCCTCAGCAAGACTAGCCATTGCCCAAGGCATACTCCTTCCTACCCTAACTTATGGGGTATCCTCATATGCCACTCTAAAACTAATCTCCATAGATGGGACATCACCTACAATAATATATATCGGTATGCAGCCTCATCCCGTAGGCGGAAACACCACTGCCTCCTCTATTCTGATCTTAAATGGCTATCTCCTAATGCCTCCAGGCTCTACTCCCTTAGTTCCACTATAGACAGTATTATGAGGTCCCAAACTCCTAATTCTCTGGCAGCTCTGCTTGTGCCACAGACCTCCAGTTATGGCTTGCACTCTACTGATAAATTCTTCTTAAGTGTGCCGAAATACTCTACCAACAAAGGCTCTAGTGCTTTCGCCCACTATGCTCCCCTGCTATGGAACTCCCTCCCTCTAGACGTCCACCTAGCACCCACTCATGACACCTTTAAAAAAGCTCTCCGTCACCACCTTATCTCATCTAACAAATGCTCCTGCTTTAATCCACCTTAGCTCCCTGTCCCCATCCCTGACCTCAGTTCTTAACCTGCTCCCACCAAATTACCATCTCTCTCACCCCTCCCCAGCTGCACCCCCTACCCTACAGGCCTGCATCCCTATTGCCACCCTGTACTTAACCTACCTAGCTCTGCTTGCCTATCCCCTGCTTCAAACCCCCTTTTGCACTTACTTGTTCTGTTCCCAGCCCTCTGCAGCAGTACATGTTTGACCACTCTTCCTCGCGAGGTATATCCTCTCTCACCTTATTTCCACTGCCTCACCCTCTGCCTGCCTGACTCCTATTGTCTAAGTTACCCCACTCCAAACTCTGAATCACCCCCTTTTCCACTTGGCACTTATCTATTTTGTTTTTAATTTTTGCTTTTGCAGACATCAGCATATAGGCATGCTTCATGTTTCTTTTTTGTTTTGTTTTTGGTTTTTGTTTTTTTTGTTTTTGCTTTGTTTTTTGTCCTTTGTTATTGTTTTCCATAATTCACTTGCCTGTTTGAAAATTGTCTTTCCCTCAGGGTCACAGCTGCTATATGTCTATGTTTTCTTGAATTGGTGACCTTGTATCTCTGAGTTATCCCTTATACTATGTATTATGTAACACTACGGTTTTTACTGCACTGCTAATACACCTCATCCCAATGTTATGACTGTATTAATATGTCATGTTACCAGCTCTCAATACCTTGAATCTTGTATGCTGATTAACCCACTATAGAATATCACTGTGTAGACCTTACTGTACCTACCTACTTCTTATTCTCTGTAATGTTACCCTATTGCATTCTTCTGTTATGTTACCCTATTGTATTCTCTGTAATGTTACCCTGTAATCTCCCGGGTCGTGCCTGAAAATAGTCTTTCCTATGGCTAGCGCACCCACCTGGTCAACAAAAACTAAATAAATAAATAAAATAAAAGTAGAAGAGGCAGTACAGCGCTGTGGCTCAGGGCACTGAACTGCAAACCTGGAGGCCTGGGTTTGAATCCCACAGCCTCACTTGCATACTGTGTGACCCTGAGCAAGTCACTTAACTTCCTTGTGCTCCTAGGTCACACCTGGAAACAAGTTTCAGCTTAGTGTGCCTTCCCAGGTTAAACAAATCCTCCCTCCCCCGCTGGTTTCAAGCATGCTCTTGTCACTTCTCTACTTCTCAGTGAGATATTCTAGACTGCCTTCAGTCCCTGTCTCAATCAAGCCTGACAGTTACGACCCTTAAAGGGACACTGTCAACTCTTTCTGCATCATACTATTTCTAGTTGAAAACCCATTTTTTATGACGGCTTACATTCTCAAAAATTCATTGCTGTTGCTGTTTTTTTAATCTGCCCCTTTTCTTAGTAGAGCTGAAATACATGCTAATGCTGTATTTGACAGTAATTATACTCAACCTTGTTTTGTTTCAAATCCTTGACTGATTTTTTTGAATGCTTCCTGAACATAACACCCCAAACTGTGCATCCACTTGTGATGAAATAGTCTCCTCTCCTCCCACTGTATCTTGAGTGGCTAGTCTGTGTTGGGGTGTTCCCAAATCCAGGAAAGATGCAATGGGAGATGATAAATTGTTGTAAACAAACATATTACGGTATGGTAACAACAGTATGTTGGGCAGGCTGTTTTTCACTTTTAGAAAAAAAAAAGTATTCAGAATCAAACTACCAGCTATGTCAGCACATCCTATAGAATGTGAACAATCACAGAATGTGTTTTTTAAACTAGGGACAGTTTGAGGCCTATGGGGGGGGGGTTGATGGTGTCCCTTTAAGGTTCACCCAGCAGCCATTTCAGCATGATGTGCCAGTGCATGTATCCTTACTGGGGCTCAGGAAAAGATGGCATCCATGTTCTTTAAAGGCTTGGATAATCTGTTCCCACCACTGTGTGAACCTCCACCACCTTGCGATCTCACTGGTTCTGTCCCAGCTCATGAAGATGCCATTCGAGCCCTTCCTTGGTGCTACCTATGTTGTTTCAAAGCCCCGTGTTTCAGATGCTGAGCATGCACCCTGTTCCCTAGATGTTCACTGAGCTCAGCTCTGCTCTACTGTAAGGAATAAAAAGCAGACAATATTTATTTATTTCAAAATTTTCACCAGGAAAGACAAACTGAGCTTGTAACAGCCTAATTCCACATGTGTCCTGGGCAATGGAGGAAGGGGGAGTATACAGTACATGATGTAAAAATAAAAACACATAATGCAAGGCGCAGTAGCAATAAGATAAGGATGGTAAAAATGCATACAATAAAACAGTAAAAATAAAGAACAGTGCACAGTCACAATTTTTAGGTAGAACATTCAGCGCAACAAAAATAAAGAAGAGATATAATGCAAATTAAGATACAAGTAGGGCTGCCCACAGTCCTTTACTAACAATATACAAACTTTTGAAAATATATTTTGCGTAGTGGGGCTGCCACCAAATATTGGCCACAGGATGGTATCAAAGCAAAGGTAGTGCTCTAACTAAAACAATTTAGGGTACTTCAGGTGCATACTTGTGTAGATGCCTACAGGCTGCCTTGGATACAAGTGCTATACAGTGCAGAGAGCAATGCCAGATAGTAGCAGGATTAGCAACACCTAGACTGCTAAGGTGCGTGCTAACAAAGCCAGTGCAAGAGGTAGGCTCAGGAGCACAATATTACCAGATGGAAATACAGATTAAGGAATAACAAAGGGCTTGTGACCTCTCCTTAGGTGGCTGCTCAGTCAGTGTGGCTTTTCTGGCATTCCTCAACCTCTAGGCTGGATGGCAGCCTGGGCAATAAATTCAGACCCACCTTTTGCCAAGTACAAATGAAGCAAGATGCAAAAGTCACAGAAACCATTTGTAAAAAGCAGCTTCCACCCTGCTGGTCGGAGGTAGCTGCTGGTGAGAGAGAAATTTGGGAAGCCCAGCAGCAATGGGCTCATGACCCCTTCCTTAGGTGGCAGCTCAGAACACATGGCATTCCTGGCATTCTATCAGCCCCTAGGCTGAATGGCAACCTGGGCAATGAGTGTAGACCCAACTTTTGCTGAGTGCTATGAGCTCTGATTGGAGTAGGCCACAAGAGTCAGAGAAACAATTTGTAAAAAGCAGCTCCTGTGTTGCAGTTGGCAGGTGGCTGCTGGTGAGTGAGAAACTTGAGAAGTGCAACAACAAAAAGGGCTCATGACCCCCTCCTTAGGTTGTAGCTCAGACCGTGTAGTGGTACTGGTGTTGTGTCAGCCTGTGACAGGGCTGAATAAGATCCTGTCCCATTTGTTATGTAGAAAGAGTTAAAAGGTATTTGTAATCCTAGAACAAATAAATAAATAATAAATAAATGCAAGGATCTGTTTTATCCTCTTCTGTTCTGTCTCTTGTCTATCTGACTGCACAGTCAAATTTTCTTGTGAGACCTAGGAATTGGCCACTCTGACTGTCTCACTAACCCCCCCACTTTCTCTCTGCCTTCACTTGCTGTTTCTAGCCTTTCTTCCATCTTGCGTATCTGAAGTTATAAAATATGTGTGAATCTTTATGTGAAAGTGGGATCCCTTGGTTTGAAAATGAATATAGTTGTATTGTTAAAATTATTGCAAAAAGCTATTAGGAATTTAGGGGGTTAACCTGAGATGCTGGTTTGCAAACTCTTTGCAGAGCTGTGAACACGAGGTCAGTTCTGGGATACCATGTACTGTTTTGTTGCACCTGCAAGGAAGGAAACTAACAAGAACATTTTCTGAAAAACAGAATGTCTTCTTAACGAGTTCCAAGAAAAAGACTTCTAAAAAGAGCAACAATACTTCTGCAAGAGAGAGAGAGCAAGACTGAAACTTAAAATTAGACATATCCTCAGATGAAGGACTTTGTTTTCTGTTTGTATTGCCTTTGTAAATAGTTATACTGAACAATTTTTAAATTTTTTTATTTTACTGTTAGTGGAAAAAATAAAATGCTACTTGCGAATTTTATACCTGCTCCTGATTTTCCTATGCTTCCTGACCTGGGCCTCGATGACACAGACCCCTAGGCTGAAGTGCAACCCAGGTGATGAATATAGATCCGACTCTTGCTGAGTGCTGGCTGGAGCAGAATGCAAGAGTCAAAGAAGCAGTTTGTAAAAAGCAGCTCCTATGCTGCAGGAAGGAGGTGGCTGCTGGCAAGTAAGAAACTTGAGGAGCCCAACAAAAAAGGCTCATGACTCCTTAGGTGGTGACACAGACCACATGGTGTTCCTGGTGTTCTGTCATTCCCAAGGCATGATGACAACCTGGGCAATGAATGCAGATCCCTCTCTTGCCGAGCGCTGCTAGTGCTGATTGGAGCAGAACACAAGGATCAGAGAACAGTTTGTAAAAAGCAGCTCCTGTCCTGCAGGTAGGAGGTGGCTGCTGGCAAGTGAGAAACTTGGGGAGCTCAACAACAAAGGCCTTGCAACCCTCTCCTTAGGTGGTGTCTTAGACTGCATGGCAGTTCTTACATTTGTGGTGACACATGCCAGCTGTTTGTAACGTACGTTTAAGATACTCATGATAAACCAGCAAACTATTTCCAGGTGGATCACTTCCTGGATTGCTTTCTGCTGTTTGTTGGCTGGTCAGGAGCTGCCTACAGGGCTGTGTGCTCACTGTGCCAGACATACTGCATACCTTTTTTGCTGCTGTCAGGAGCATACCCATTGCAGGGATCTGCGGGGCTGCAACCTTTAGCACTGTATTCAGCCACCATGATGCTGGTTTTGGAACCTCAGTCCTTCAACCTCTCTTCACCTAAAAACTTGGGATGGGCTACCTGTCAGATAGCTGAAATAAGTAGGTCAGGTATCAGTGTTTTTTTGATTGGGTAGGGTAGTTTGGGTAATTTACTACCCTACGCAACCTAACAGTGTACTTTGCAGGTCAGGTACTGTGAACACGGGTAACGGGGTGAGTAACAGGTAATTTAAAACAAGCATTTGTCAATGCTGAAGTTCGTTGTTGGAACTGCTGTTGGTATGCACCGATTGGCAGGACTTCAGTTCCCAGCAGAAAGAACAAGTTATGCCATTAAGTTCAAATTCCCATTGAAATACAGTGAAGTGCATATCTGTTTCCTCAATTCATGATCTGGCTTTGAAGAGTGAAGATGTGTCTGTGGTTTAGAGAAGATGAGGGCACTGGAATCCCACCATGGGTTGGGGGGGGGAACGTTATGGTTAGAAACCCCTAACGCCCCAGGCGTTTGTTGGTATTTGCACTACAGATTTTCAACATGGCCTTTTGTGACCCCACCTCATGCATTTGGGACCTCTGCTCATGAACAGTGGCACTGTGATTTTGTTAATCGATCCCGAACGTTGATTTCTCATAACGACCGCGCCATTCTGTACCAGATGTGCGAAAACACAGTTCGGGCAGGATGTGAAAAATTACAGCTGTACTATTCATAAGGAGGTGTGACGAAGTGGCAGTGTTGAAAATCTGGAGTAAAAATATAAAAAATGCTTGAACGTACGAGTACGTGGAAACTGTACAGCGCATGCTCATAACAGTAATTTAGTGGAATTATTTCATCAAAATTTCAACATAGGCATTTTGTGACCTCTGCTCATGAACACTGTCACTATGATTTTCTTAATCTGTCCCGAACGTTGATTTCTTACAGTGACCACACCATTGAGCACCAGATGTGCGAAAACACATTTTGGGCAGGATGTGAAAAATGACAGCTATACTGTTCATAAGGAGGTGTGCAAAACTGACAGTGTTGAAAATCTTGTGTGAAAATATTACAAATTCTTGAAGTTATGAGTGACCATGGAAACTGCACAATGCACGCTCGTAACATAGTCATTTTATGGACTTTTGTCACCAAATGTTCAACATAGACATTTTGGGAGCTACGCTCATGAACAGTGTCACTGTGATTTTCTTAATCTGTTCCGAACACTGATTTCCCACAGCGACTGCGCTATTCTGCGCCGGAAGTGTGAAAACACATTTCGGCCAGGATGTGAAAAATGACAGCTGTACTGTTCATGAGGAGGTGTAAAAAAATGCCAATGTTGAAAATCTGGAGTGAAAATATTACAGATTCATGATGTTACAAGTGTGCATGGAAACTGCGCAACGCATGCTCATAACACAGTCATTTTTTGAAATTTATCTTATCAAATTTGCAACATAGGCTTTTTGAGAGCCCACCTCATGAACAGTGACACTGTCATTTCGTTAAGTGGTCCCAAAAGCTGATTCCATGCAGTGACTGCAAAATCACCTTTCCGGACTGAATAACCAGATGACAGTGACTGAATTCATGAGGTGAGGTCCCAAGAACCCCATGTTGAAAATTTGGGACCAAAATTATATAGGGTATTAGTATAGGGTGTGAAATGAGTCTCTTCGTGGATGACTCCAAGATGGGAGCAGTAGTTGAGGGAGAAGAGGGGAGGTTGGCCCTGCAAGGGGACCTGGACACCCTGGAAAGCTGGGCTCACACATGGAAATTAAATTTCAATATCACCAAGTGCAAGGTGTTACATCTTGGTCGGGGAAACACTAAACACAGGTACACCCTGGGAGGGGAGGTGCTGGAGGCCTCAATAGGGGAAAAAGACCTAGGGGTCATGGTGGATGCATGTATGAATAACTCTGAGCAGTGCAGGAGAGCGGCTAGCAAGGCAAACAGGATGTTGGGATGCATCGTAAGGGGGATCACCTCTAGGAGCAAGGAAGTGATTCTGCCGCTGTACAATGGACTGGTTAGACCACACCTTGAGTACTGTGTACAGTACTGGAGACCACTTGAAGAGGACATACAGCTCCTGGAGAGGTACAGAGGAGGCAACTAAGATAATCGAGGCTAGGGAGTTGGCGTATGAGGACAGACTTGAGAGCTCTGCCTGTTTTCATTGGAGGAGAGAGAGGAGAGACGAGGGGACATGATTGAGGTCTTCAAGTACCTCAAAGGAATAAATAGGAGTAAACATGGAGGGATCTTCAGACTAAAGCAGGGAGGTATCACCAGAGGGCATGGTTTGAAGTTGGAAGGTGGAAGGGTGAGGGGAAAAGAGGAGGTTTTCACTGAGAGGGTGGTGGACCCTTGGAATGCACTGCCTGGCGAGCTGGTTCAGAGATCCACAGTGGAGGGCTTCAAGAGAGGGTGGGACAGACACAGAAAGTGGATGTATCAGATGATGGCCTGTCCCAGGGGGGTGGGGATGGATGATAGGGGTTTCTGGAGCACAAGGGATGGGAGGGCCTCGGCACCCAACTAAGGATCTAAGGTTCGAGCAGACTCGATAGACCGTAAGGCCTAATCTGCTGGCAAATAGTATGTTAGTATGTTAAAATTCACACAAATGGCTGAGATATACACCAAAGTTGAAAAAAAAACAACATTTATGCCATTATACAGCTTACTGGCATTTCTTCTGTTCACGGTCAGCTTTGAAGAGTGCAGATGTGTTCCTGGTCCACCGAAGATCATCGCGCCCAGCTCTGGAGGTAAACATGGAGTGGGTGTGTGTGTGTAGGGAGGTGGGTGCACAGAAGGTGGGTGCGAGTTGGGTGAGGGGGGCACGGCAGACTGTGAGGGACCATTTTCTGGTTTACAGGTTAAAAAATAAATAAATCCAGTGTGGGAAGGTTTTCTTTGTTAACAGGGACTTTGGCACACTGGTGTCGACTCCCAGCGTGCCACGTGAGTGTTCATGGGAAAGGGGGGCTGTAGCTGATGGGAACTGGGTGCCCTGTGGGCACATACTGAGTGTCTGGAAGGGGACAAAAGCAGAGGAGGCTTGGGTACCCCCCTCAGCACACAACAAATGGGGGGGACATTATGCTGATGGGCAGTGGGCTCCCCCGTCTGCAAATGAACTGGGAGGGGGCATGCTAACAGGGGGATTGGGCACCCCTGTCAGCTTTCATGGGGGACTGTAAGAGGTTGACGGCGCTAGCCACCACCGTTTGTTTATTAAACTGGGAGGGAGCATGCCAACAACCTGGGCAGGCTACAGCAGTGTGAACGCACAACCAGGAATGCAACAATGCAGGATTGCAACATCAAAGAACAGAGCAGCACCACTATTGGTACGGCTCTGTCCTTTGAAAAGTTGTTCAACTTCACCAGAACAGCTGAAAGGGAGTCATCACCAGCCTGCTGACTGATTCGACTGCCGCTGACCTGCCCCTTGAAACAGAGCTCTCCACTGGGCACACTCCTGTCTAGCACCTCTTATTGCAATGAGTTTATCTGTGCCTGCGTGCCACAACAAACTCAAAAAGAGGCATTTTTCAGACATCCTGTGGGGTCCTAGGACACTTCCCAATCTGTAATCGGGCATTACAGGTGACCTGTGGGTTCCTCACAGCAGACAGGAGAACATGACACCAGCCTGACAATCTAATTGGTCAGTGCAGGTGTCTGAGCTCCCCATCTGCTGTGTGAGCACACAGACTAGCTCTGGAGTTTGGTGCGAGAGGGAGCAAGATTTGGAGCACACTGCAACCACGACAAAAAGCCACAAAAACTAAAAAAACCAAAAGTTAAAGCACAACTTTTGTCCAGGAAGGAAGGGGCAGCAAGGGTTGGGGACCGAAGAAAGCATGAATAGTCAGGGCGGGGGTCATCAAGTGTGGCAGTGCTTGGGAGAGAAGGATAAAGGGCTGGAAGGCACTTGATGCTGCTGCCAGCAGTTGTGAAAGCCATTTAGGCTTTATACATGCTATTTGTTGTTAGGTGCCCTGAGCCCTGTCTGTGACATATCTCTGTGTCTCTCTGCAGTATAGTGAAGCCATTTAGGCTGTATTACACACTGTCTGTTGGTGCCCTGAGCCCTGTTTGTGATATAGCTACTCTGTGTGACTCTGTAGTATAGTGAATGCCATTTAGGCTGTATACAGTACACGCACACAATCTGTAGGTGCCCTAGCCCTGTCTATGACATATACAGTACTCTGCGTCTCTCTGCAGTAGTGAAGCCATTTAGGCTGTATTATACACTGCCTGTTGTTGGTGTCCTGAGTTCTGTTTGTGATATAGCTGCTCTGTGTGTCTCTGCAGTATAGTGGAAGCCATTTAGTCTGTATACACATACACTGCCTGTAGATGCCCTGACCCTGTCTATGACATATGCTCTGTGTCTCTTTGCAGTATAGTGAAGACATTTAGGCTGTATTACACATTGCCTCTTGCTGGTGTCCTGAGCCCTGTTTGTAACACAGCTGTGTGTTTCTGCAGTATAGGGAAAGCTATTTAGGCTGTATCATGCAATGTCTGTTAGGTGCTACAAACCCTATCTGTGACATAGCTACTTTGTGTCTCTCTACAGCATAGCAAAAGCCATTTAGGCTATATTACACACCGTCTATTAGGTGCCCCAAACCCTGTCTGCGAAATAGCTACTTTGTGTCTTTCTGCAGGATGGCGAAAGATATTTATGCTGTATCACACATTGTCTGTTAGGTCCCTGAACCCTGTCTGTGACATAGCTTCTCTGTGTCTCTCTATAGCATAGAAAAAAACATTTAGGCTATATTACATACTGTCTGTTAGGTGCCCCGAGCCATGTCTGTGACATAGCTATTCTGTGTCTCTCTGCAGTATAGTGAAAGCAGTTTAGGCTGTATCACATGTTGTCTGTTAGGTGCTTCGAGCCCTGTCTGGGACATAACTACTTTGTGTCTCTCTCCAGTCTAGTGAAACCATTTAGGCTGTATTACACACTGTCTGTTAGGTGCCCCAAGCCCTGTCTGGGACATAGCTACTCTGTCTCTCTCTGTAGTATAGTGAAGCCATTTAGGCTGTATCACACACTGTCTGTTAGGTGCCCCAAGCCATGTATGTGACATAGCTAGTCTGTGTCTCTCTGCAGTATACTGAAAGCCATTTAGGCTGTATCACACGTTGTCTGTTAGGTGCTTCGAGCCCTGTTTGGGACATAGCTACTCTGTATCTCTCCCCAGTATAGTGAAACCATTTACACTGTATTATACACTGTCTGTTAGGTGCCCTGAGCCCTGTCTGGGACATAGCTACTCTGCATCTCTCTGCAGTATAGTGAAGCCATTTAGGCTATATTACACACTGTCTGTTAGGTGCCCCAAGCCCTGTATGTGGCTTAGCTACTCTGTATCTTTCTGTAGCAGAGTGAAAGTTATTTTGGCCTTATCATACCCTGTTAGGTGCCACAAGCTCTGTCTCTGATACAGCTACTCTGTGTCTCCCTGAAGTACAGTGAAAGCAATTTAGATTGTATCATACACTATTAGGTGCCTGAGCCCTGTCTGTGATGTAACTACTTTGTGTCTGTCTGCAGCATAGCAAAAGCCATTTAGACTGTATTACACACCTTCTATTAGGTGCCCTGAGTCCTGTCTGTGACATAGGTACTCTGTGTCTCTCTACAGCATAGAAAAAGCCATTTAGGCTGTATTATACTGTCAGTTAGGTGCCCTGAGCCATAGGTATTCTGTGTCTCTGTGCAGTATAGTAAAAGCCATTTAAGCTGCATTACACACTGTCTATTAGGTGCCCTGAGCCCTGTCTGGGACATAGCTACTCTGTGTCTCTCTGCAGCATAGCAAAAGGCATTTGGGCTATATCATGCATTATTTGTTAGGTGCCCCGAGCCCTGTATGTGATTTAACTACTCTGTGTCTCTCTGTAGCATAGTGAAAGCCATTTAGGCTGTATCACACACTGTCTATTAGGTGCCCCGAGCCCTTTCTGTGGCACAGCTACTCTGTGTCTCTCTGCAGTACTGTGAAAACCATTTAGATTGTATCACACACTGTCTATTAGGTGCCTGAGCCTTGTCTGTGACATAGCTACTTTGTGTCTCTCTGCAGGATAGCAAGAGACATTTACTCTGTATCACATACTGTCTATTAGGTGCTCCAAGCCCTGTATGTGACAGAGCTACTCTGTGTCTCTCTGCAGCATTGTGAAAGCCATTTAGGCTGTATTATACACTGACTGTTAGGTGCTCTGAGCCCTGTCTGCGACATAGCTACTCTGTGTGTCCCGGCAGTACAGTAAAAGCCATTTCAGCTGTATTACACACTGTCTGTTAGGTCCCCTGAGCCCTGTCTGTGACATAGACACTCTGTGTCTCTCTGCAGTATTGTGAAAGCCATTTAGGCTGTATCACACACTGTTTGTTAGGTGCCCCAAGCCATGTCTGTAACATAGCTACTCTGCATCTCTCTGCAGCATTGCAAAAGAAATTTAGACAATATTATGCAATGTCTGTTAGGTGTCCTGAGCTCTGTATGTGACTTAGCTACTCAGTGTCTCTCTGTAGCACAGCAAATGCCATTTAGGCTGTATCATACACTGTCTGTTAGGTGCCTCAAGCCCTGTCTGTGACATAGCTACTTTGTGTCTCTCTGCAACATAGCAAAAGCTATTTAGGCTGTATTACACACTGTCTGTTAGGTGCCCTGTATGTGACACAGCTACTCTGTGTCCCTCTGCAGCATAGCAAAAGCCATTTAGGCTGTATCACATACTGCCACATACTGTCTGTTAGGTGCCCTGAGCCCTGCCTGTGACATAGCTACTCTGTGTGTCTCTGCAGTATAGCAAAAGCCATTTAGGCTGTATTACACATTGTCTATTAGGTACCCCAAGCCCTGTCTTGGGCATAGCTACTTTGTTTGTCTCTGCAGTATAGTGAAAGCCCTGTCTGTGACATAGCTTCTCTGTGTCTCTCTGCAGTATAATGAAAGCCATTTAGACTGTATCACACACTGTCTATTAGGTGCCTGAGTCTTGTCTGTGACATAGCTACTTTGTGTCTCTCTTCAGGTTAGTGAAAGATATTTACACTGTATTAAACATTGTCTGTTAGGTGCCACGAGCCCTGTATGTGATATAACTACTCTGTGTCTCTCTGCAGCATAGTGAAAGCCATTTAGGCTGTATCACACATTTTCTGTTAGGTCTCCAGACCCAGTATGTGACATAACTACTCTGTGTGTCTCTGCAGTATAGTAAGTCATTTAGGCTGTATTACACACTGTCTGTTATGTCCCCCGTCTGTGACATAACTACTTTGTGTCTCTCTGCAGAGTACTGAAAACCATTTAGGTTGTATTACACTTTCTCTTAACCTGTTTGGTGCCCTGAGCCCTGTCATAGCTACACTGTGTGTGATATGTCTCAGTGGCATAGTGAAAGCCATGGCTGTGTCTACTATGTCTCGTATTTCCCAGACTAAGTCTACGAAAGGGAAGCACAGTGCTGGTGCACGTGCAACTGAAAATGATGTGGACAATATGAGTCATAACACTAATGAAGAACATAATGACAATAATAACAATAACATCACCAGGACTGGCACTAAATGTCTTGCTGAACCAAAAAAGCATGTCAATGATGCACTGATAGTAGAGTTTCATAAAGAACTGACATAGTTACTCATAGAGCTACTGAATGTTTTGCCACATGTGCCAGGAGACTTCCAGCTGCTGAAGCAGGATTCAAGGAGAGGAAGGCATCCTCCTCAAACATAGACGCTAAACCAGTGATTGCACTCCCAAGTGTAGTACAATAAAGCACTAATGTGCTGCTGTTTGTAGAAATGTTTTTAGTTTTCTGCAGTCCTGCAATTTATACCATCCGTATCCTGTTCAGGAATCAGTAGGCAAAATGCTGCAGCAATGTGAAAATCCAGGTACTTTATTCAAAAAACAAACAGCCAGTTGTGGAGACAGTCATCGTGAAGCCAACCACTGTTAGCATTGTAAACATTAGGACAGAAGGATTTACCTTTAAATAGCTGTTCCCTCTGTTTTTTAATTGATACAGATGCTTGTAATAAGGGAGGTGTATCCAAATGACTAGTTTCTAAAATGTCCATATCTGGGCCCTCATCCTCATTTACATTTTCTAAATACAGTTGTTCTAGAACCTCATAGTCCCTCCACATTTGTTCATTATTTCCATCTTCAAAATCATTCAAACCTTCTGATGCAATGTCATCTCCCTCTAAGTGAGCGGGAGCTTGTTGCAGTATAACTCCCATATTCGCTGTATCCTGTGGTGTCCCTTTTTCTTGGAAAAAAATATTTAAGTTAAATTTTTCTGCTGAATTTGTGACTATCCACATGGACAGAGAAATTATTCACTAGAGGGGTAGGGACAAATGACAGCCCCTTGTGTAATACATTTTCTTCTTTCTCTGTCAGCAAATGTTCTGCTAGGTTCTGTCCCTTCCTATTCCTCAGATTCCTGTTGTTGCCTTGCTTCCTTCCTTCTTCTCCTCCCTCTCGTTTCCCTTTTTACTTGTTTTTGTTTCTCTAAAAAAGGTCTCTTGCCTTTTGATTTAGAGCTTGAGGCTTGTTCTGCACTTTGATTTGCCCGTGTTTCTTTGCTTACAGACCTTGATCTTTCCCTTCTATTCTTTTGGAAGTGAACTTTTGACCTTCCTCTGCACTTGTACTTTGTAAATTTAGGCTCTGATCATACTGCTATCTCTCCTTTTTCATAACCTCCTTCATCTGTTATTAGTTTTATTTGCTTTCTCTCTGTAATCTCATTCTCATATCTGTCCAGCCATTTCTGCAAGTTGATATCTTATTCTTTAAATCTCTCTGTCCCTTTAAGTTCTAATGCTTGTTCCTTTATTTCTTGTAATTCAGTTTGTAAACATTCATGTTTCATTAGATCCACTTTTATAATTAATTCAGTAAATGTTTTTGAACAAGTTTTTGCAGCCTCAGTCCATTCTTTTTGAAATTCAAATTCTTCTAGACTGGAGGATGGGGTTAGAGTAACTCGCAAACTCCTTGGTATTTGATCTTTTACAAGATACTGTTCTAAAGTGGCAGTGTTATATGTTAGGTCTATTTCTTTGGCTAGCAGTTTTTCAAGTTTATCAAAAATGTGTTTTATGTCTTCAGAGTATTAGTATTAGTATTTGCCTCTGTTGTCTGAAGGTGTTCAGTAGCTTTTTGTTTCCTCCTATGTAAAGACTCTGATCCTTCATAGTTTGAACAGTCCAGTTTGTTTGCATTGACAGTGCAGGGAAAAACAGAAATGGAAACAATAAGTGTACAACAGTTTTGCACCTCCTCCCCCTGTTTGGTTAATTGAGAAGGGCACGAGACTGTATTGTGCACCATGAGTTAGCAAGGAGTGCAGCATTTTATCATAGCTCCTCACTAGTGTAAATGTACCATTGATGTTCTGTTCTGCCTAGCATTAGCTAATTAATTTGTGAGTGTTGCACTCGAGTAGAGTGCTCTGGAGCCCAGCAATACAAGCAGGAAGAGTGGGCTTGTAGTCCCTAAACAGTAGTAGGACTACAACCCAAGTGTACTGTGTACGTTTTGGATCTGTGGGCACAGAATTCATTTGTACTACCTCACTAGGTGCTTACATAGGCACTAGAACTATTTTGGGGCTTTTAAAATTTATTTTAATTTGTGCTGCTTTGCGAGTGTACAGGCTGACCCCTGCTTTACTTCCAGGTCACCCAACCTGTTAATACGAGCCCTGCTATGAGCGGGTGAGAGACCGTATTGTGCACCATGAGTTAGCAAGAAGCACAGCATTTTAACATAGCTCCTCACTAGTGTAAATGTACCATTGATGTTCTGTTCTGCCTAGCGTTAGCTAATTAATTTGTGAGTGTTGCACTTGAGTAGAGTGCTCTGGAGCCCAGCAATACAAGCAGGAAGTGTGGGCTTGTAGTCCCTAAACAGTACTAGGATTACAACCCAAGTGTACTATGTATGTTTTGGATCTGTGGGCACAGAATTCATTTGTACTACCTCACTAGGTGCTTACGTAGGCACTAGCATTATTTTGGGGCTTTTAAAATTTATTTTAACTTGTGCTGCTTTGTGAGTGTACAGGCTGACCCCCGCCGCTTTACTTCCAAGTCACCCAGCCTGTTAATATGAGCCCTGCTATGAGTAGGGTGAGTGCAAGAGGGATCACGTGATGGCATCCATCTAAGCAGCAGCTGGGATACTGAGCTCCCCCCTCTGGCCACCTTAATTGAGAAATTTATAGTGCATCCCGACGTTTTTTCGACAAAATTTAATCAGAAACCAAGTGCTCTGATAGTCTGCCATCGATTGAAGATTTTACCTTGGGAAATTGAGCCCTAGCTGGGTCGCGATGGAGGTAGATGGAAAGCAGGCCCTTACAAAGCACACTCCTCCTGCATCTCCCAAGAAGGCCGCGAAAAAGCAAAGGAACCAGGCCCCTACTAGGCCGGACCACGGAGGAGATAAAGTACTACAACCTACGCCACTGTCGGAAGATAAATTCCTCCAAGAGCTCAATCCTTTGAAGGAGCTTCTTGTAGAGCTGACTGGAGAACTCAAATCATTGCGTAGCGACCTCTCCACTGTTTCTAAAAAGGTCTCGGATGTGGAGGTCAGGGTCGCTTCCTCGGAGCAGTGGAGATCCAGGGCCGAGATGGAGATAACTGAGCTTAGGCAGCAAGTGAAGAGGCTGCAACTAAAGACTGAGGACCTGGAAGGGCGAAACCACCGAAAAATTTGTTAATAATTGGTCTTCCTGAGCTGGAAGAAGGCCCAGACCTCATGGCCTTTCTACAAAAATTCCTCGTCAAAATAGTGGGCCCATCTCCCATAAATACCTCCTACCACCTTGAAAGGGCCCATCGCTCACTGCGCCCTCGACCTGCAGCTGGATCCCCCCCGCGCTCGGTCATCATGAAATTCCTAAGCTATCTGGAAAGGCAGCACGTCTACCTGAAGGCCCGGGAGTTGAAGGAGATTCTGTGGGGTGCTTCGAGGATCCGTATAGCCCAAGACCTTCCCAAAGAAATCCAGGAGAAGAGGGCCGCGTACCATCAGATAGTGCAAAAACTAATAGCGGCAGCGATTCCATTCAAGATGGTGTATCCTGCAACCCTAAAAGTGACTATTGGTGGATCAGCTATGAGTTTTGGCACCCCTGAAGCAGCCCATAAGGAACTCACCAATAGACTGCCTGACTTGTTTAAGGGACCTGGCTGAAGACCGTACTGTGGACTCTAAATGGCTGCGCTAGTGCTCGCCTGAGCTAACTTTTCTTATTTTAGATCTCGTTCATGTCTGCTCCCTTCTTGGTTGTTTGTGTGATCCCCCTGGCCTTTTGTCCTGCGTCTGCCTACCCTCCCTGTCACCTACCTCTGTCTTTGTCCTTTTCTGCCATCCTCTTCCGCATTGTTTTAGCTGTCCTGGTCTTCCTTTTCTGGGTCCTCTTCGTGGGCTGGCCGTTGGGGCGGGAGGGCGAAGGATCGCTGGGTTTGGGTCTCGGTTCGAGTTCCCGGTTCCGTTTTTACATTTGTGTCCCGGCGGTGGAACTTTTATTTGATAGTTGCAGTTTCCAGGTGGGAACTTCCTGGAGGACGGACCGCTTGGGGTTCTGCGGTTTTAATGGATCCCCCGGAAACAGCATCCTCTGTTTTGGTTCTCCGGCGAGTTCTCCCTACTTCCCGTTTGGACTAGCATATGAGGGCCTGGCTTTCGTCGCCCATGACCGGCGCGTACTCGGATAGGTGTCCCACATATTTCACTAGGATGGGGAGGTGAAGGGGAGTTTGGCTGAGTGACCTGGGCGACAGGGCTTAGGTTGCATTTTCTAACTTGGGGTTTAGGCACCTTTTATGTTTTGTTCTTTTTCCTTCCCCTCGTGCCCTTCCTTTACTACTCCTGTTTTGTCTTGGCTTGTTCTATATGTTGTGGGGCGGGGGGGCGGCTATGGGGGAGGAGGGAGGACTTAGTGGGCCTGCTTGCTGGATGTGGGATTGCGAGCCGTGTGTTGGGGGAGTAGCTAACCTCTGCCCGGGGCTGGTTCGGGGTAGGAGTGGGTTTATTACCGTAGGGGTCTTATTTTTACTGAGGGTGTACTTGTTTTTTGTAATATATGGACACCTGTTTCCGGCTCTGGGGGGTTGGAGGTTCGTGTGGGGATTAGGGAGGTTCGTGATCCGGGGTAACAAGCTACATCTGGGACCACTTTTGTACGGACCTCCACTTGTATATAGTTTCTGGTGGGTTTATGGTTTGGGATGCTTGTGGGGGGCTAGCATATGGCAGGTTATAGTATCGGTCTCTCTGGTTTCGTTAGGGGGATGGGGTCCTTTCTGGCATTGTTTGGTCTTTTGCTAAGCTCAGAGTTCTGATTGGGGGTATGTATGGTGGGGGTTCAGATTGATATTCCATTTAACTTCTGGGTACTCTGGATTGTTCATTCAAAGGGCTTTTCGGGTTGATACGGCTTTTTGGGGTGATGGGGAGTGGGGAAAGTTTTCTCAAGAGCTGGTCTACTCCATTTTTCCGCTGGGGTTTTTTTTTTGCAGGAGGGAGGGAGGGAGATATGAAAGGGTCTCAGATCTTTATATATGAGATGCACCTTGCTATTGTATGTGATAATCACTTTGCCTGGATATCTAATTGTTTTGATATACTTATAAGATGGCTAGAAATACAGTTAAAATAGCATCCTGGAATGTTAGAGGGCTTAGGGATCGGGTCAAGCGCTCACAGGTTTTTAATCACTGCTCATTGCTCCACATTGATATACTTTTTTTGCAGGAAACACACTTATGTCATGATGAAGCTAGGTTGCTTTCTCGATCTGGGTTTTCTCAATTTTATCTTGAGGGGAATTCCTGTTTCAGCAAAGGGGTGGAGATTCTTTTCAAAAGACATGTTTTATTTATCAAAGACCTAGTTCTCTCAGACCCAGAAGGGAGATATGTCCTAGTCAAAGGTAAACTAAACGGAGAAAGTGTGGTTCTTGGTTCAGTATGGACCGTTGGGAGGAACCCTGAGTTCTTTATGACACTGGTGGATAAACTGGCCAGCTTTTGCCTACTCAATTTGTGCTAGGGGGATTGGAACGTACCCTTCTCCTTGAAGTTGGATAGGAACCCCAAGACAGGCGTGCACCTTCTTGGCTCAGAGCCCTCTGTGAAATGGTTTTAATGTTAGGTTTGAGCTACCCATGAGTCTTGCCAACCCTTCTTGTCGTGCTTTCTCTTTCCAATCCCAATCACACGGTACTAAGTCAAGATTAGACATGATATTAGTTAGTCTTTCTTTCCTCCCAAATATTCCTCTGTCTGGCATGTAACCGATCATTGTGTCAGATCATGCTATGGTTTGGATACAACTGTCCCTAAATCCTGACTACTCTCGTGACTCCATGTGGCAATTAAATACCCAATTATTAAAGGACCGCTAATGTGTCTCAGAAATCAGTTCCAGCATATCTCTCTTTCTGGCTGATAATATGAACTCCACCCCTAGGGTTGATATGATATGGGGAGCTCTAAAGTGTTATCTCAGAGGTGACTTTATCAAAATGGCTTCCCCTTAGAAAGAAGACACAGTTAGCTAGGTCGTTGGAGTTGGTTGGTAGGATTAGGGAGTTAGAAGGTAGGTATTCATCAACTTCTTCGGTTTCAGATCTTAAGGAACTTCTTTTAGCCAAGAATGAATATTCGGATCTTCTGAAAGAAAAAATAGAGTACTGTCTGGCGAAAACCCAGGCTAGATATCTGGATCTCAGCGAAAAATCCGGTAAACTACTAGCTTTGCGCCTGCGTGCACTTGAGAGTTCGAGGATCATTCCCTCTTTGGCTTCCCCATCTGGTAATACTGTCTCTTCGCCCAGAGATATTGCTCAGGTCTTTAAGGAATACTACTCGAGTCTTTATAGTCGCTCCCCGCGGCATCCTATCCGACAGCGGACATCAGGGAATACATAAGAGGAATTGGTGTTCCGTGCATGTCGGAGTCCCAGCAAGCGAGCCTACTAGCTCCTATCTCAGCCGAGGAAATAAAGAGTACTATTGCTTCTCTGGTCCCAGACAAGGCACCGGGTCCAGATGGATTCCCAGCAAACTTTTACAAAGTCTTTGTTAAGGACCTAACTCCTATTCTTCTTAAATTATATAATTACTTCCCAGTTTCATCTGAGCTTGATCCTGCTCTATTCGAGGCCACTATAGTTTTAATCCCCAAAGCAGACAAGGAACCCTCTGACCCGGCTAATTACAGCCCTATTTCTCTTCAGAACTATGATATTAAAATACTAGCCAAAATACTCGCTGAAAGGATCAAAAAGATCTGGCCGGAGCTTTTGAGCCTTGAACAGGCTGGTTTTGTTCCTGGGAGGTCGGCGGCTGACCATCTGAGGACCTTGTCACACATTTCACAGTATGCCCGGGCTACCTCAGGCCCAGTTGCCCTAGTTTCTCTTGATGCTGAGAAAGCATTTGATCAGGTTGACTGGTCCTTTTTATGGACAGTAATGGAGGAAATGGGCTTTCCGACTTCTTTTTTGAATTTGATACAGGTATTTTATAAGTGCCCTTCCGCTAAAATTTACTGTAATGGGGTCTTGTCCCTCTCTTTCTGTCTTTTTGCCAGTACCAGACAAGGTTGTCCTCTGTCTCCCTTGTTGTTTAATTTATATTTGGAACCTTTATTGATTAATCTTAAGTCTTCTCCTCGGGTGAGAGGTGTCAAGCTCCAAAAATGGGAACTAGTCCTATCGGCGTATGCAGATGATGTCTTGTTGCATTTAGTGGATCCAGTAACATCTCTAGAGGCAGCCCTGGGCATCATTAGGCAGTTTAGTTCCTTTTCTGGTTATAAATTAAATATCTCTAAATGTGAGATCTTTCCTTTAAACAACTATACTTTCAAGTGAGATTTTCTCTCCTTTGGAATGAGGTGGACCTCCAGTTCAATTAAATATCTGGGAATCTATTTCTCTACCGACCCCTCCCTTCTTAAAAAATTAAACTTAACTAAAGTCAGAGACTCGATTAGCCAGGATTTACAACGTTGGACAGCCCTCCCTATTTCTCTGTGGGGCAGAATCAATATTATTAAGATGAATGTCCTCCCCCGGATCTTCTATCCATTGAATCTCACCAACCTTTGGGTCCCTCTTTCCTTTTTTCAGCAGCTTCATAGTTTGTTTTCTACTTTTATCTGGCAGGGAAAGGGGGTACGTTGTTCTTATGGCACCTTATCACTCCCTAAAGAAAGAGGAGGCTTGAGACTCCCTAACTTTCTGTTGTACTACTGGGCAGCCCACCTGTCCAAGTTAGGAAGATGGTTTTCTACGAACACTGAGAGCTCTTACCCAAGCTGGCTTCAGCTGGAAAGGGCCTTTCTCTCCGAACTTAGAGTTGATATGTCTGCTCTATTCTACCAGACCCCGAAAACACTCTCACAACTGATCTCTGACGATACGGTGGCAGTTTCTCTTAGAGTGTGGGCTCAATGTCTCAAGTCTTTTCGGATTTCCAATTACACGGATTTAGGGCAGCCGATAACTCTTAATCCCAATATCAAATTAGGAGATTCTTGGATAGGACCAAGTTGGCTCCCTACAACTTAAAGATTCCATGGTTGAGCACTTGTTCGGTCAAGCTTGCTCCTTACTTCAGGTGATATTTTAACTAGGTTTGACATATCAATCAGAGATATTTTAAGGTGTTCCAACTCGGCACCTGGTAGGTAACAAATTGATTACTACGTTTAAGCAATGGTGGTACACCCCTTTCTTTCTAACATTATTACGCTGGCCTCTCAACCCCATTCTATCTCGCAGATTTATTCCTATCTCTTGACTTTTAACTTACGGGAGGAGGTTGGGGGTCCCCTGGTCTGGACGCATCTCCTTCCTGAGGATGTCCCGCTTTGGAGAAATTTCTGGCCTAATCTACATAGATATCATACTCAAGATAGGTTTCGGTTAGTGCAATATAATATTGTCAATAACCTGTACTATACCCCTGTTAAACTTTTTCAGCGTAAATTGGTCTCCGTCCCGGATTGTTTCAGGTGTTTACAAGGTGAGGGCAACTTAATTCACATTTTTTGGGAATGTTCTAAAGTTGCCCCACTATGGTCCTTGATTCAGGACAATTTGGATTCCCTTCTGGGTCTGAGTAGGTTTTTTTGCCCCGAAATTTGTGTGTTGGGGGATTTCTCTCATATAGATAGTGTGGAGCGTAGATATCATATGGCCCTGGTATCTATGGCAGTCAAGAAGCTGGTTTAAGACACTGGAGGACCAGTTGGTTTATCATCATGCGGACTGGTTAAAGGAGTTGATGTCGTATCTCAATCTGAAAATCTGATTGCCAGCTATAAGAATCGTGATGGACCTATTTCACAAAAGATGGGGTAAACTCAATCCTTTGTTTACCTTAAATGGTAAGGTCTGATGACCGATCCTTGACCCTCATATCACATAGCATAGTATATGCTATCTCTTTAGTTCTTTGTATCATAGTGGATTTAGGACATGTTCCTCTCTCGTTACAATAATTTAGGCTGTTGGTCAGGTTACTAATCACTCTGTAAATAGGCGGTGATATCCAGACTCTAGAGGTTGTGTGTTAGTGGTTCTTTGCTGGTGCACCCTAGGGAGGGGAGGGAGGGTATGTGGAGGGATATGTATTCTTTGACATTCTGGCTGATGGATATATATTTCATGTTTTGTTTCTTACTTTTAAGGTTTCCTGATATCCTATGCATTTGTTTATGGGGGGGGGTTGGTTCGGTCATGGCTTACTGGTTTTGTTTCTTGTTTGCTTTTGTTTTTGGTTGTATTGTTTCTGAAACTAATAAACTTAAATTTCAAAAAAAAAAAAAAGTAGAGGATGCAAGCAAGATGAGCATGCTTGTGCTTGAAGACATGCATGTAAGACACATTTGTCCAGCATGTGTTACGCATGTTTGGCATAGTAGCATGGCCAAAAACATAACAGTAAGTGTACCCGAATAACAAAAGCAGAGATATACATAGACTGAATAGCAATAAGGTGTGCAATTACATTTGCAGTATTCTTGGGACCTATTTTAGGATATTGTGCTCATAACACTAATTCCCCGTATTACACATAAGAATAAAGATTTGTGTTAGTTTAAGTGTTCTTTGGTTTGTTTTGCATTTATCAACATGGCTGAATTTATTTATTTTTTAATTTTATTTATTGAGATATTCAGAAAGACCTTTGAGTCAAAGACTCATTTACAAAGGTTCCACGTCATACATTGAACAGAGACAGGGACAATATTTTCACAGTTTGCTGTACAATTCATTATCTTATCATTTTTTTTTAACATAGTTTACACATTTGTTCAGAGAGAGACATACCCTACCAGGATAACATGATTTGCAAGTGAGTCGCACAGCCATAAGGTAGCAGAGAGGATTCTGAAGGGCTGTTTGTCCAGAAAAGGTTGGTTTGTAGGGGCCATAGGCATGGAAGACTCAGGGATGTTCTAGGTCATCTGCAGTCACAAAGATTGGTGGCCTGCAGGTGGTTTCTTAGTCTTGATTTGAAAGGGCCAAGCCTTGCTTCCTCAGTTATTAGGCTGTGGAGCACATTAGTCCAGGAAGGGGCTCTGTAACTGAAAGTTCGCTGGAATTGGGAAGTCCGGCCTCGGGGTAACCATAGCAGCCATTTGTTCGAGCTACGGGTTGTTTTGCCTGGTGGTGTTGGGAGGATAATTTGGTCCAGGGCGGGGGGGGTGAGGCCTAGTATTATCTTCTTGGTCATTAGGCAGGTGTGATACCTGATTCTGTCGTCTAAGTTTAGCCAGTTGGTGGTACTGTACAGGGAGCAGGAGTGTGTGAAACGGTCACACCCAAGGATGAGATGGCAGGCTTTGTTAAGCACAAGCCGGAGTCTGTTTAGGGCTGTGGATGGTGCGGCACTGTAGATTAGGATGCCATAGTCTAGCAGGGAGAGGATAGAGGAGTTTATGGTAAGTTGTAATGCTTCAGGGGTGAGGCAGTGTTTGCACCGGTACAGTACACCTAGTCTGGAGCTAAGGGCTGTTGATAGGTACAGGATATGTTGATTAAAGTTGAGAGCAGGGTCTAGTGTGATCCCTAGATATTTGAAGCTGCTTACTTGTTCTAGGTGGGTCTGATTAGCAGTGAGAAATTGGGGACAGAGGTTCTTGAGTGGGTTCTGGGGATGGGAGAAGATCATGGCTTTTGCCTTATTATATAGTTAATTATAAGACACTGGGTGGTGAGCCAGTCTTCGGTTTCACGGAAAGAGTATTGGAGAGTTTGGTGGAGTTTGAGAGGTGTCAGGTCGGGACCGCATCGTCCGCGTACAGGAGCAGATTGCTAGGGCAGCATGATGGGAGGGAGTTGAGGTATAGGCTGAAAAGTAGGGGGCCAAGTATGGAGCCCTGTGGGACTCCGGAGTGGATTGGGAGGTGGGGGGACAGGACAGGGCCTACCTTGACAATCTGTGTTCTATCAGAGAGATAGCTGGTGAACCAGTTTATGGCATCATTGGAGAAGCCAGTGTAAGCCAGGGTGTTCAGTAAGAGGGCATGGTTTATGGTATAGAATGCCTTAGATAGGTCCATGAAAATGGTACCTGTGAGGTGGCCATGGTCAAAGGCTGAGTGGACATGGGAGGTAAATTCAAGGAGGGCGGTGGTGGTACTATGACCCTTATGGAAACCGTGCTGCTGTCTGGATAGAAGGTTATATTTATTAAGGGGGTCAGTAAGTTGGTCAGTGACTATGCATTTTAGTGTCTTAGAAAGGGGAGGTAGGATAGAGATGGGGCAGTAGTTGTTTGTGGATGTGTGGTCCCCACTTTTATGGATGGGTGTGATGCAGGCCGATTTCCAGTGGGTGGGGAATTTCTCTTGACAGAGGGAGCAGTTGAGAATGTGGGTGAGTGGGACCAGGACTTCCAGGAGGGTGAGGCAGAGAAGTCTGAGGTCCAGGGAGTCGTATCTATAGTGATAGTGGCTAATGGCTTTGGTTAGATAGGGTTTGGCTGCCTCCGAGGTAAGGACTCATAGGTAGAAGGGTGGAGTAAGGGGAAGATGGGGGGCGATACGGGCTGGCGGGCGATCGAAGAAATTTGGGGGCAAGACATGGGAGAGATCAGTGAAAGCGGAGTTAAGGGCCAAGGCTATACTGAGGGGGTCAGTGGAGAGGCTACCATCAATTTGCATTTGGTCAGGTGGCAGATTTGGGGCTTTGCCACAGAGCTTCTTAACGTTTTCCCAGAACTTGCGTCCAGTGCCCCAGGTGGAGGTTAAGGTAGCTTTGTAATAGTTCACTTTGACGATGCATATGGCCCAGGTGCACATGTTTCAGACCTTCCGATATCATTGCCTGTCCAGAGGCCATTGGGTCTTATTGACAAGGTGCCATAGGGCATCACGCTGATGTAGTAGGCCTTGGAGGTGGTCCGAGAACCAGGGGGGCATGATTCCCCTTGGACATAGTTTTGGTGAGGGGGGCGAACTTATCATAGGCTACATAGAAACATAGAAACATAGAATTTGATGGCAGATAAGGACCGCTTGGCCCACCCAGTCTGCCCATTTCCCTACCTAATGGATAAGCTGCAGATCCTAGTTAACCAGCAGCCTACTTCTTCCTACCCCCACCCCCTAGAATTGCCTTATGACTGTCCCATGCATGCTTGAATTCCACCACTGTTTTTGACTCCACAACCTCCTCTGGAAGGCTGTTCCATGCATCCACAACCCTCTCTGTGAAAAAATACTTCCTTGAATTACCTCTGAGCCGCCCCTCCTCTATCTTCAAATTGTGCCCCCTTGTTCTTGCACACCTCTTTTTTTGAAAGATGCTACCCTCTTGGACTTTGTTGATTCCCTTGAGGTACTTGAAAGTTTCTATCATGTCCCCCCTCTCCCTCCTTTCCTCGAGGCTATACATATTAAGCTCCTTAAGTCTCTCTTCATATGTCTTCCGGTGCAGACCCTGCACCATTTTAGCTGCCCTCCTCTGGACAGCTTCCATCCTGTCTATGTCTTTGCGGAGATTGGGTCTCCATTGAAAGTGGTGATAAATAGTTCAAGGTAGTGATCTGGGTTGAGGGTGTTTGTTAGGGGTGCCCAGTCCCATTCTCTGAGGTGGGCCTTGAGTTGGGCTAGTTTACCATGCCCTAGTTTGCATTGTGAAGTAATTTTAAGAGGGGTTTTGAGGGGAGTACCAGACCAGTTGCAGAGTACTGGTGAGTGGTCACTTAGGGCGTCAGGGAGGACTTGGGTGCTGGTTATTTTGTGGGGGCAGTTGGTGAATACTAGGTCTAGAAGGGTCGATGACCCCATGTGAGCATGTAACTGGGTAGGGGTTTTGATGACCTGTGTGAAATCGAGGGCAGCAGCCTCATTGATATATGGGCAGCTGTTTTGGCCAGCCAATTTATGTTGAAGTCCCCCAGTAGTATTTTTTCATGCTTTGGGGGAAGGGTAGCGAGGTAGGACATGATGGCTTGGAAGGCTAGCTTCTGGTCTCTGGGAGGGACATAGGCAGTGGTGAGGAGGAGAGGGGAGGTTGACTTACCTAGTGTTAATTTTAGGGTGAGGGCCTGAGCCCTGGAAGTTAGTAGGGACAGAGGAAGTAGGTGGCCAGAGAGCGAGTCCTTGAGGTAGAGAGCGCAGCCACCACCTCGCTTGCCCACTCGGTCGGAGTGATAGAGAAGGTATCCAGGGAGGTTAACTGCCGAGTCAGGGACAGAGGGGGAGAGCCAGGCTTCACTCAGAGCAATGATATTGGGGTGATTCTGGAGTATCCACCCCTGAAAGGAGTCCCATTTTTTTTAAGGCTGCAGATGTTTAGTGAGGCAATGCATAGCCCATTGCCTGGAGATGGGTGGGACAGTTGGGAATTACATGGGCCAGGGTTGGGGTGGACATTTCCCATCAGAAGCAGAAGAAGTATGAGTGACCTGAGGTGATTGCTGCCTGCTCGAGTAGTAGGTCTTTGGCATTTACGTTGCATGTGACCGATGGAGGGAATTGGTAGTTTCAGGGTAAGGGGGCAGATAGGAGGAGTAAGCAGAGAAAGTGGCGGATTCACTATGTTGAGGATGTGGAAGGAGGTTGGCAAGAGAAGGAGGGGCTCCAGAGGGTTACTTGCCATGGGAGATGGTATCAAGGGATGAGGGTGGAGATGTCTATGTATGTGGTATAGTGGGGGGGGTGCTGTCGACTGTTTTTCTGTCTGGGTTTGTAAAGGCTGGTAGCTCATGTGTAGTGTGGGGGGGTTGGTTTGGGAGTGCCAGGCTGCACAAGGATAGGGGGTTGCAGTTTTGCTCCCCATTGTCACATTCTGAGTGGGAGGAGTAGGTGCCTGAGGGAGTAGTAAGAGGAAAGTGACGAGGGTAAGTGGGAGCATGGTAGGGTTAGAGATTTTTATGTAAGAGTCAAGTCTGGAGTATGACAGTAAGGGTGCCTCTAGTGGTGAGAGAAGAAAAACTGCAGGTGGGAAAGTTGACTGAAAGTTGGTTATTTTACAATCATGTGATCAGGAATCTTCCTATATATGATTATGCAGACTAAGGGTGGTGGTGGGGGCAGTGGGGAGCCGAATGCATAGAGCTCAGTGGGGCAAAGCCAGTGGTTCCAGGAACGGTCACGATCAGGTGAGCTGCTCCTTCTGTATTTCTAAGTACCTGCATGAAGGATTTCTGTGCTCCAGTTTTGGTGGTGTGGGGGAGAGCTGGCTGTAGCCCTCTCGACCTCCTAACTTGCCCCGGAGGGTCTGCTGTGGAGGAGAGAGAAGACAGAGGGAGTTATATAGGTAGGAGGAGGAGTTTCTCTGTGGGGGGGCTGGGCTGTATCGGGATACCGTTACCCTTTAAAGCTTGCAGTTAAATTATAAAAGCCCACAAAATTAATTTCAGTACAAACAAGAGAAAATGTCTTAAAGGGTAATTTTAAGTAGCAGCTGGGAAGCAGAATCCACTACAGCAATGCCAAAGCTAAACTGGTTTAAAATTAAACTATCTTCACTACTGTGCCGATACATTTAGAGTCTCAGAAAAAAGGTGCCAAGAGTTGAGGTTTGAAAATAAAGCCAGCGGTTTCAGGAACGGTCACGATCAGGCGAACTGCTCCTCCTGTGTTTCTAAGTACTTGCATGAAGGATTTCTATGCTCCGGTTTAAGTGGTGTGGGGGAGAGCTGGCTGTAGCCCTCTTGACCTCCTAACTTGCTCTGGAGGGTCTGCTGCATGAAGGATTTCTGCGCTCTGGTTTCAGTGGTGTGGGGGAGAGCTGGCTGTAGCCCTCTTGACTGCCTAACTTGCTCCGGAGGGTCTGCTGCATGAAGGATTTCTGCGCTCCGGTTTCGGTGGTGTGGGGGAGAGCTGGCTGTAGCAATCCCGACCTCCTAACTTGCTCCAGAGGGTCTGCTGCATGAAGGATTTCTGCGCTCCAGTTTCAGTGGTGTGGGGGAGAGCTTGACCTCCTAACTTGCTCCGGAGGGTCTGCTATACATTTTGTGCATTTATAATTTCATCTTCACTAGTGGTGAAAAAGGCATAAAATGTAGCTCTTGCAATATGTACTCAGTGATTTTAAACTCCCTAAATAATAAACCAAATTATAAATGCACAAAATGTACACTGAATGAGGAATTACAATTGGAAATAAATTTATTTGGAGACAGACTGATGAGACTACAGCCAAATGCTAATATAGAATCTCATAACACAAATACCATCATTGAAATACACAGTTTAAACCAAATTGATCTTATTGACTTCCTAATGGGAACCACTACATTAGAAACAAATAACATAAATTATAAAATGGCAAGAAAAAATCCACTCACCTGATTGGCCAGCAGTGTCCAGAAGGCGTGAGGATAATACAGCACAACATCATGGATCACTTCCCGGCAACCTCACAGAGCCTATGAAAAAAAAAAAAAGAAATCACTACGCCTCTGGAAAGCTGTCAAAACCTTTACCTCAGAACAGCTGTGAAGAAAATAACAAAATGTCACAAGTACCAGAAGTGAATTTTGACATCTGCAACATTGCAGACCTAACTGCAGTGTTTGAAACCGAAAAACAGCCAAGTACAATTCCAGGAAAATGAAAAGAAAAAAAAAGACACCTAGACATAGCACCTCAAGACCTGGACCAACTTGAAACAGAAAGAAATGAGCCCACAACAAAACGAGCAACTTTCTGGGCTATGAATATATTCCTGGACTGGATCAGTGAGAAAAAAATACAAATCAACTTCCAACAAATATCACCATCTGACTTAAATAATACCCTTCGCTATTTCTATGGTTCAGTCAGAACAACAACAGGACAACCATACAGTATCAGCAGCTATGTAGGTCTTTGTGCTGGCATAAACAGGTATCTAAATGAACCATCAGTAAGCAGAAACACTAATCTTATGTCCGATCCCGATTTCCAGTCCTCCAATAATGTATTTGTTGCCAACATCAAAAATCTCCGTCGAGAAGGAAAAGACCGCACGAAGCATCACCCCGCCATACCACTCACCCATCTTGAGCAGCTGAGAAACTCTAACGCGCTGTCCACAGAAACACCAGAAGGCCTAGTCCGTCAAGATGGCTAGAAATTCAAATTCATTTCGCAAGGCGCGGTTGTGAAGGTCAGCGCAAACTAAAGCCAGATTCATTTCAATTATGCACGGACTCCACTGGGCACAAGTACTTAACAATGACTTTCAACGAAAAAACTAAAAATCATGGAAAAATAATGGAATGAGGCAGAGACAACTTACGCGGCTGCATGTTTGCCCTCCCAGGACATCCGCATTGCCCAGTAGCAGCCTTCACAAAATACCTAACTAAAATCCTTGTAAATGCTCCCTGTCTCTACCTCCATCCTAGAAAAAAACCAAGCAAACCATGGTCCAAAGAAAATACATGGTTCACATTAGAACCCATGGGAATAAATTATTTAGCAACAATGCTTCCCAAAATATGTAAAGCAGCATCACTGCTACAAACCTACACAAACCACAGTCTCCGCTCTACTGCCATTCAAATTTTATCCGATGCTGGACTCCAAGCCCGACAGATAATGGCAGTAACAGGGCACCGAGCTGAGACATCTCTCCGAAGTTACTGGAGCCCTTCACTTGAAAACTGAAACACTTGGAGCAACCTCCTCTCCGCACCACAAAACAGCAGAACAAGCTTATACTTCAGCAGATATTTCCCAGCACCGATCACCCACAAAACCCTCTTGAAATTACTGAAGCCTACACTCACCATGGCCAAGTCCACATAAAACTGCACCTGGAATCCTACAGCAAGCATCGGAGCACAGATCCGAACCCGAAGCTACAGGAAATGATGCAACCAGTCTAACCTCGACGATAACCCAACCACCATCGACGTACACCATGACCCCACTTTCCTCAAACCAATCCCTAAATACCTAAATGATCATCACGGGAAACTCGATGTGTGTTTTCCACGTGTACAACAAATAAAATAAACCAACCAAGAGCAACACGATTATTTCAAAAAGCAAGCACTCAAAACACAATGTTAAACGAACTTCCTCTCTGATCTTCTTCACTTCAAGTTCAAACTGTTACAGCAAATGTATTTTCATTAAAGTAATAAACGAACTTCCTCTGTGATCTTCTTCACTTCAAGTTCAAACTGTTACAGCAAATGTATTTTCATTAAAGTAATATTTATTCCTAAACAGCAAGCTTTAAACATATATTTATACTATTGAATTTATTAACATTTAAACATATATTTATACTATTATATTTATTTATTTACAAACTGCATGGTGTTATTTATTCCCATAGCATTATTTATTAAAACTACACAATTCTGGTGTCACTGTTTAAATGTTATAAATATTAAAACTTTTAACCACAGAAACATGTCTTGGACTACTTTATTGAGTGGAAGTATACACCTCATTTTCAATAACTAAAAACAAAAAGTAAAAAGTAAAACAAAAGCTACATTTTTTACAGCCAAGCCATTTATAATAGCAATAATGCACTCCAGGGTGTGTGTGTTGTGCTGAGATAACGTCATGCCTTGCCATTGGTGCGCATCTCGGCATTCAGCCTCGTGCCCAACCGTGCAAGGCGTGACGTTATCCCAGCACAACACACACCCTGTCATGCATTATTGCTTAATGAAATAACTCCAGACTCAGCACCTTTAGTTGTGACATATAGCAACAATAAAAAAAGACTCAGAGAAAATGATTCTGTTGCCAACTCAGAGAACGACTGGTTCACAGTTAAAAATTCTAAGGCATGCAAAAAGGGCTGTAGAGCCAATACATTTGAATTGCCTCTAACAAACCAATTTAGTATATTCAATATACAGGAAATCAATCAAGCTAACAATTTATATACTGGAGGAATAATCCCTAAAGTACCATCTAATACTAATACTGATGAACCTATTATTGTTCCCTCATTACCACTAAATGGCAATGCATTACCTCACTCACCTTGTGAGGCAGATTTAATGGATCTAGGGTCAGACACTACTAAAAAAACATGGTTTGTTTTAGGTGATTCTTTAGTCAAACATTTAGACAGATTAATTTGCAATCTTGGCAAAGTATCCAGAACACTTTCTTCCTTCAGTGGAGCAAAAATAAATGATATCACTCTAATGCTGGATAACATCTTAGCTAACACTGTCCAACCTTCTGTGATTATACATGCAGGAGCAAATAATATGCTAAAAGAACCACTTGGGAAAATTAAGCAAGACATAGTAGCTATGGCTAATAAACTTACTGATCTAAATTGCAGTTTTGCCTTTTCTGAGATTTTACCTATTCCTAAAGATTCAGAGTTCAATACAAATAAAATAAAAGTATTAAATAATTGGTTGAGAAGTTGGTGCATGAAACAGCAGATTGGATGTATAACTCATTGGGAAGAATTCATTTTTAAAGAGGAACTTTTCCCATGGGATGGACTCCATTTAAGCAGAAGAGGAAATAACTTACTGGGAAAACAAATATTGTCTTATATCCAAAACAATTTAAACTCGAACAAAAGGGGGAGAGCCCTATCCTTGAGGATTCTCTTAACATTTGCCTTGATTCAAATATAGCTAAGTTGGGAAAAACAAATACTACAAACATTAAACAATATACAGAAAATAACCGAAACATATTGCTCTTAAATGCTAGAAGTTTATTAAAAAAAATTGATGAACTAGCACATTTTTTGAATACCAATAATGTAGGCATATGTGGAGTAACTGAAACTTGGTTTAAAAAAGAAGACTGGGCTACCAATATTCCAGGATATATAAAATTTGAAAAAAATTGTTTAAATAGTAGGGGAGGCGGAATTGTACTATATGTTAAAAACACATTTAAAAGTTATTTAATTGAAAACACTCAACAACAATACAAGTGAATTAATATGGATTAAAATAAAATTTACAATAAATCATACTAATACAGTAGGATTGGGTTATAGAGCACCAGACTTAAATAAAGAAGAAAATATTTCATTTATAACAAATGTTGAGGATAACCTTGTGGATAAAAACTGTATTTTCATGGGTGACTTCAATCTCTCGAACATTGACTGGAAAACCAGCAAAGGAAGCTCTATTTTTGATACATTACTTTTGGATCTTATGACAATAAATAACATGGACCAACTAGTCAAAACACTTACAAGAGGTAATAATATATTGGACCTAATTTTTTCAAATATTGAAAATGCAAATACACACATTAAGGTTATCCATCCCTTGTCTTATAGTGATCACAATATGATCCTTACAACTAAGAATCTTACCTATTCCCCAATATTAGCTGGTTGTTCCATTATAAAAAAAAAACTGTAATATAGCTAACTATAATAGCATTACTGAATATCTTAATAGTTGGAACTGGGCTACTGAGCTCTCATGCTGTAACCTTGATGAAACTTGGAGCAAAATAAACAATAAACTACAGCATTGCATTGACACCTGGGTTCTTACTAGGAAAAAATACAACAAAAATAGAAGAGTTCCTCTATGGTGGAACATAAACATTAAAAGAAGCTTAGCTAAAAAGCAGAAATATTATAGGAAATAAAAAAAATCCAACAGCATCCAATTGGCCCCAATATAACAACTCTGTTAATAAATACAAAAACCAGATAAGAAAACAAAAGAAAATACTAGAAGAAAAGTTAGCTACAACTGTTAAAGATAATAAAAAATATTTTCTTAACTATATTGGTTCACTAAAACAAAATAGTTCTCCTATTAGACCTTTACATACTTCAGAAGGCATCATCACTGATGAAACTGAAATTGCTACATAATTAAACAAATATTTTATTAATTTGTTTAAGCCTAGACATACTAATTATCCTCACAAAATAACAACTGATAGCCCATTTATCCCAATATCGGAACAGGAAGTTAGAGATAGTATTAAATTATTAAAACCAAATGGGTCAGCAGGCCCTGATGGCATTCCACCAATATTTATTAAAACTTTAACCGAATCATTAATAGGACCCTTGACATTATTATTCAATCGATCATTAGATACAAGTACTATCGTACCATCATGGAACAGAGCTATAGTTATCCCCCTGCACAAAGGTGGTAAAAAAAGTCAAGTAGAAAATTATAGGCCTATAAGTCTTACTGCAGTATTTTGCAAATTATTGGAAAGGATAATAAAAAATAGAATTATTATCCATCTGGAAGAAATAGGACAGGTAGACATATATCAACGTGGTTTTGTTAAGGGTAGATCATGCCAAATGAACCTTCTTTACTTTCTGGAACCTGTCAGCAAAGCACTAGACAATGGTTTATCTCCTTATGCACTTACCGCCCCAGGTGGAGCGGCGTCCATTGCTCTTACCCATTATCCTAACCTGGTCTAGCACCAAGTCTTCTCTCTCACTTAAGGTGTCTGCACCTTACAATGTTGATGTTTTGTTCCTGCTAGTGTTGTTCTTGCTGCAAATTCCCAATTGTTGTTTGATGTTCTCTTCTGTACTACCCAATGGTGGAGCATGTCGCTCCTGTATGTAACCTTCACTGTTAATGCTCCTGTATGTAAACCTTGTGTTCATGGATACCCTGTAACTCTCCCGGGTCGCTCCTGAAAATAGGCACTTTGCTGTCTAATGTGCTTACCTGGTTAACAAAAGCAAATAAATAAATAAAATAAATATAGTATTTTTAGATTTCACCAACGCATTCGATCCTGTATCACGTCATGTACTTATTAACCAACTTGCACTATTAACAATTCATCCAGTAATTATAAACTGGATAAATGTTTGGCTGACGGGTCATTCACAGCGAGTCTCGGTCAAAGGCTATCTGTCAGATTGGGGCCCAGTTAGTAGTGGGGTCTCCCAGAGCTCAGTTTTGGGCCCTATTCTATTTAATATATTAATATCTTCTATGAGCCTTCAATCTAATACAAGCTGGCTTGCTAAGTTCACTGACGACTGTAAGACAGGAAGCATAATATCTGATGTAATTTCAGCAATTAATTTATAAAACAATTTAACACATCTGGTTGAATGGTCAAAAAGAAATTAGTTATTGCTCAATGAATTAAAGTGTAAAGTTATGCACTTGGGCAAAAATGATCCTTGTTATACATATTCAAAGAATAATATAATTGTTCAGATGACTAATCAGGAAATAGACATTGGTGTTACTTTAACTAAAGATTTTTCCTTTGATGATCATATAACTAATGCGGCAAAAAAGTCTAACAGAATATTAAAATACATTTTAAGAAATATTAAAAGTAGGGACAAAAATGTTCTTATTCCACTGTATGCTGGACTTGTAAGACCTCATTTAGAATACTCTTCCCTTATATGTTGGATTAAGCAGCAGTTCAATTTAAACCAATAAAAGGTGTTTGCTGACATATTGTTTTTCTGGTAAAAAACTAAAGGTTTATATTTACTTATATTAAGGGTAGATGATAAACTATACCTGACCTTTCAAAAATTCCCTCACTGTGGAGAGAAAACACCTGGGGTCAAGGAATATTTTCAATGGACCAGTTAAGCAGCTTTATCAGCAACTGACTGTTTTCCAAAATTACAGGATCCATCTGTAAACAAATGTCTTTGATCAAAACCAAAGATTGGAGGGGGTCCTGTATAATTAACAAGCAGGTGATGCTGCTCATAAATGTAATTTTATGGTTGTTGTCTCTTCGTCCATGCCAAGCAAACACTGACCCTGTAATTACCAGGGAGGTTGAGCATTACTTGCAATAATGTATATCTAAGAAACATCTCAACTGAAACCATTGCCCAACATTCCAATTCTCAGTGTTTGCTGAGTAAAACAATACAGGGTTCACTGGTTTCTTCAGGGTCATGTAAAAGTCATTTCTGAGATTATGTTTTAATAACCAAATGTTTAGACCAACTAATGTCTGTATTTGTGGTGTTTCTGAGATATAGTATATAGTGCTGGTTTTCACTACCCTCAATTTTCTCTGTATACATGTGGCTACCACTGTAAATGCAATGTATTTTGGTAAAATTCAATTTAACCCCTTTATAAGTGTAGGGCTATATCCATTCCTGTTACTAAACTGTTTAACTACATCTAATTCTTGATACTTTGTACAAAGAAATGCAAATGCTTTGAAAAGAAGTCACAGTTCTGGTACTTTAAACACTGTAGATGTTTATTCTAAATTGTCTTTTCTCAGTTCCACTGAAAAGTTAAAACCTTATGCCTGTCAATGTTGTTTACCTCAATGTTGTTTACCCAATGTGTAAATGTTTTGTACAAACTGTGATTATGCCTGTATGCTTTGTGAATATATACTGTATGTGTGTGTATATATATGTATATATATATATATATATATATATATATATATATATGGATTATGCAAGTTTGGTTTGTGTAGGATAAGGACTGTATATAAGGATTGTATGTTTCAATGCAAGCCAAACCATACTGTGTCAAAACAAGACACTAGCTATTATTTTAGATGGAGTGCTGCTGCCATCTAATGGCCAGTGTGATCACTCACCAATTATGGAGGCTGTAACCCTTAGCTATGACGTAACTATGCAGTAATTAGCCGCAACCAATCAGAATTGGCCAGCAATTCCTTAAGTCTAAGGCACATGCCAAATTTGGTAAAAACCTTATACTAACATCATGATTGGTCCAAGGACCTAGTGGTCACTCAAACAGTAAGGTCAGCTAGAATATAAAAGCTGCACATTTGTGCTGGGTTGGTAGAGAAGGGTGGAGGAGAGAAGAGAGGAGAGAGAGAGAAGAAGGAAGCAGTCTAAAAGCCATAACCTGTATGTCATAGCCTGCATATGGTGAGTGATCAACACCTGTGTTAGGTAAATTAGGACTGCTTTTTAATTCTATGCTTGAGTAGGAAGTCTATGCTTGTTATAGGACTGGAAAATACAACTTGTTCCATAACCTTAAAATATTTGACTCTTAGTTTGATTTAACCTCTATCTTAAAGAACCTAGGGAATCAAGTGCTTTGGTCAGGCTCTCAGATTCAACATATAGTTGCACCAAATTTAATAAGAAATAAAAAACTAATAGAAGGGATCCAATGTAAAGTGACAAGAAAAGTTTCTACACTGCAAGCAACTGATTATGAAACCAGATTAAAAAAACAAAAATCTTTATTCAATGGAATATAGAAGGATACATGGTGACCTGTGCCAGACATACAAAGCATTTCAAGATGCAGCAATTTTTGAAACAATAGGCCTAGTTAGGCTACACTCAGAGGTAAATACTAGATCCCACTTATTAAAATTAAAAGGAACCCAAAATAATACTGTTAAAAGAAGCAGGTGGTTCACTCAAAGAGTAGTAAATACCTGGAATAAACTTCCTCCCAATGTAGTATATAGCTCAACTCTTTATCTATTTAAAACCAATTTGGATTTATTCATGGGAGATACCAAGTTCGAATTCCACCAATGAGAACGGTGGCAAGTCCATTAAGGGTAAATTACCTGCTGAACTCGTATAGATCTATGAACCTATGAACAAAAAATATCAACAATATTTCCAGTAGGGAGGTAGCATATTCCATTTATGCAATACCTCCATAAAAGAGAAAAAAAATTAATTTCCTGCCATTTTTTGCTGATTATAAAAAATCTAAAAGGTATCTATAAATGAAACACCACTCATGTGGTAGATATTTTTGTGCCTAATAACTCTTAGACTCAAAGTACCATGCTATCATATTTCGTTTTAAAGCTATTTGCATTTGTTTGTTGCAAAAAGTGAAAAAGAAAATGGAATTTTCTGCTGTTTTTTGCTAATTATAAAAATGAAAAGATATATATATATGAAATGCCACTCATTTTGTAGATGTTTTTGTGCTGAACAAATGCCATGCTCACAGTACCATGCTATCATTTTTTGTTTTAAAGTTATTTGCATTTGTTTGTTGAAAACATGACAAAAACTGAATTTTCTGCTGATATTTTTTGCTAATTAAAAAAAATCTAAAAGGTATCTATAAATGAAACACCACTCATTTTGTAGATATTTTTGTGCTAAACAACTTTCATGCTCAAAGGACAATGCTATCACTTTTCATTTTAAAGTTATTTGCATTTGAATACAGTTAGTGGAGCTTGAATACATCTGCATAGCTGGCATCGCTTGCTTCATTAACATCATCAAGGCAGCCATTTTAGAATTCTCAGAGCAGGATTTTTGAATCGGGAGAGGCTGTGTTTAAAATTTTCAAATGCTATGAAACTGCATTTATCCTACTTTAATAAATGCAGTTTCAGTATAAATGTAAATAACAGCCTCTCCTTTATAAGCCTATGGAGTCATTTAAAAAAATGTTTAAAAAGATTGTTTAGTTGTCTTTTAATATTTAATATCACCTGGTGATAATCAGTAAAAATGTGTTAAACAAATAAATTCATTAGTTGTTTCCATGCTTACACAGTGCACGTCAATGTTTAAATAAGATAAAAATATTGGAGGCTCCCACATAATTTTGGTTAAAATGTCTTTTTCTTATCCCTTTTTGTGATTCTCCATTATTTCAAATTCGACTTTGGACAAGCAGCCTTGTTCCTGTTATGTAGAGAATCTTAGAATACCTGGTCTTCTACGAATGCAATAGTATACATGTTAAACATAACATACTGCTGAACTGCATTTAGCATTAACTTGATTATAATTGTAATATACAGAGTTTACATTTTGTATTCCTTAATTGTAGGATATAAATGAAGACAGAATTACTACTATAAGGTTATAATATACCATTATTGACTTAAAGGTATCAATGTAAATATGAGGCCAAGATCTTAAATTGTTTTAATATGAGCACTTTTTCTAATTGTTTATTATCTACACCTGGAAATAACTAATGAATTTATTTGTTTAACATGTTTTTATTGATTATCACCAATTGATATTAATTATGTATTTACTGTTTAAACACTGACATGCACTTGTGTAAGCCATGCCTCCTAAGGAAGGGTAGTTATACCCGAAGTGCTGGGGGAGTGGTCATCTTCACACTGCCTGACTGTCTCCACAACTTGCTGTTTGTTTTTTTGAATAAAGTACCTGGATTTTCACATTGCTGCAGTGTTTTGCCTACTGATTTCGGAACAGGAGATGGATGGTATGAATTATACAGGCCTATACAAGTGGGATGGATGGCATCTATCTAGAGGGGAACCAAGATCCTTAGTGAGAGGTTTAAATGCTTCATTGGCAAGAATTTCAACTAGCCAAGGGGGGAGAGTTGATAGTAGGCAGGAAGACGCTAACTGCCCCACCCAGGATGAAGCAGTAGGTAGGAAGGACCTTAGGGTTGTGAAATTGACACAAAAACCTAAAACCAAGATACGTAGAATGGCAAAGATAAGGAAGAATGGGAGTTAAAGCAGGAGAGGAAGGAAGGGAAGACATGGGGATAGGAGGGGAGTTACTAGAAGGGGAGGTTGCAAAACTTGGAAGGCCATGTGCACGAATGCCTGCAGCCTGGGAAATAAAATCCCAGACCTAGTGGCCTTGATGGCAGAGGCATACCTGGACATTGTCGCTGTTACTGAGACATGGTACACAGGGAACCATGAATGGAATATAGCCATACCAGGCTGCATTCTATTTAGAAAAGACAGGGTGGGAAAAAAAGGTGGAGTCATGACTATCTATGTCAGGGAGGGAATTAAAGCAACTGGAGTTCAGGGAATGCAGGAGGGAGTAGAAGCACTGTGGGTCACCCTGGAGACAGGAAATGGCATTGCCATTCGCACATGCATGATCTACAGACCTCCACCACAAGGGGAGGAGATGGATGGGGTACTAATGGAAGCCATCCACAAAATGACAGCCCAGAGTGAAGTGCTACTGGTGGGATACTTCAATTTACCTGATGTTGATTGGAGCATCCAGACTGCATCCACAGCCAGGAGCAGAGGATCTTGGATACCCTGCAGGGGTGTGCCTCAAGCAGCTTGTGGCAGAACCCACCAGAGAAGGAGCAATATTGGAACTGGTACTCACCAATGGAGACAGAGTCATGGATGTAATGGTGGGTAGTCACCTGGGGTCCAGTGACCATGGTACAGTGTGGTTCAATGTGAGAACAGTGGAGGAGTCAAACCATACAAAAGCAAGGGTCCTGGATTTCAGACGGGTTGACTTTGCAAAAATGAGGGAGTGTCTCAAGGAAGCTCTGGCAGGGGAAGAAGAAGGGGGGATGTAGAGAAACAATAGGCTAACCTTAAGGGAACCACAGCAGAGGCAACAAGCCTTTTTGTTAGGCGAGTAAGCAAAACAAAGAGAAAGAAAAAAAAAACACTATGGTTCTCAAAGGACGTGGCCTGGAAGGAAAAGAGTGAAAAGGCTAGCTTTCAGGAGGTTCAAGAAAACACAGAGGAGGAAGACAGGGAACTGTATCTGGAAAAGCAGAGGGAGGGAGGCAGGGAAAGCAGTCAGGAGCACAAAGGCGCAAACTGAGGAAAAAATAGCCTAGGCAATTAAGAAAGGAGACAAGACCTTTTTCAGGTACATTAGTGATAGAAAGAAGACCAGGGGTGGGATTGTGAGGTTAAAAAGGGAGGAAGGAGGGTGGACGGAGGGAGACCTAGAAAAAGCAACAATCCTGAATAAATATTTTTTTTCAGTATTCACAGAAGAAGGGGAAGGAGAAGAACCACCATTAGGGAATAGGAGCACCAGTGGGAGAGAGGTGGACACCAGCCTGATTTTTTTTTGTTGCTATTAGTTTATGCTCCTGTTGCTGTGGCCCCTACCTCTGGAGGGAGCCCCCAGTCCTGTCCCCTGGCATCCATCAGCCAGCGCTGACCCTTACTCCCAGGGCTTACCCCCCCAGTGGGGCCGGTGGGGTTCCCCAACCCCTGCTGGAGACTGGACCCAGTGTGGCCAGCATTGTGGCTAGCCAAGAGTGGGACCTGTGAGACACCCTCTGTCATGCACCACAGCAACCTATTTTCTCCTCCATTTTCTCCCTTTGAAGATGGGGCATGCAATGATGCCAGCAGAGGGAGAGCACAAGCACCTGCACGTGGTCCTCCAGGCATCTGCCCTATCTTCTCCCACTTCTACAGCATCGGCATGCTTCCCCCAGTCTCCACTAGGTGCCAGTCGCAAGCCGACCACTGGCACCCCCCTCCCCAGAGAAGGAGAGAAAATCCCTGTATGTTCAATCCTTCTCCTCCCCTGCCCATCACAGGTGGCCCGTGCTCATTCCTAAATACAGGTTGCTGGCATAGCACAAGGTAAGGCTTCCAGCACCTCAGCCCTCAGCCCCACCGGGCCGGCATAGACACCACCCTCTTTATGGAGGAAAAAGTCCTAAAGGAACTCGAGAATCTGAAATGGAACAAGGCTATGGGGCTGGATGGAATACATCCCAGAATACTGAAAGAACTTAAAGAGGTGCTGGCAGCACCACTAACAACTCTGTTCAACAAATCAATAGAGACAAGATTGGTTCCAGGGGACTGGAGAAGGGCAAATGTAGTCCCTCTCTGCAAAAGTGGGAACAGGGAGGAGGCTGGCAACTACAGGCCAGTCAGCCTGACCTCAGTGATGGGGAAATCAATGGAGTCACTGCTAAAGGAAGGATTGTGATATTTCTTGAATCTAGCAGAGCACAGTATCCAAGGCAGCATGGATTCACAGCGGGAAGGTCTTGTCAAACAAATCTGATAGATTTCTTTGACTGACTGGGTGACCAGGGAGGTAGATAGGGGAAGGGCGGTGGATGTGGCCTACCTAGATTTCAGCAAGACCTTCGACACTGTCCCACATACGAGGTTGATAAATAAGTTGGGCTGCCTGGGAGTGGGCCCAAGGTGGTAAACTGGGTCAGAAACTGGTTGACTGACAGGACACAGAGGGGGGGGGTGGTAAATGATGTTCAATCCGAGGAGAGGGGGGTGACCAGCAGGGTGCCACAGGGATCTGTGCCAGGGCCAGCCCTCTTTAATGTCTTCATAAGTGACACTGCAGAGGGGCTGAAGGGGAAGGCATGCCTCTTTGCAGATGATACTAAGATCTACAACAGGGTTGACACTCTGGGGGGAGGTGTTAAAAATGAGAAAGGTCCTCAACATGCTTGAGGAGTGGTTGAGAGTGTGACAGCTAAGATTCAATGCAAAGAAATGCAAAATCATGCACTTGGGGCACATAAATCCAAGAGAGGACTACAAAATGGGGGTGGAGGGGGTACTGATGGCTACCAATTAAGAAAGGAGCCTGAGGGCAATCATATCTGATGACATAAAGGTAATAAAACAATGTGAGAAGGCTGTGGGGAGAGCCAGTGGGATGCTAGGGTGCATAGGGAGAGGTATCACCAGCAGAAAAAGGAGGTGGTTATGCCACTGTACAGATCACTTGTAAGACCTCATCTGGAGTAGTGTATTCAGTTCTGGAGGCCTCATCTCCAGAAGGACATAGACAAAATAGAGTCAGTCCAGAGAAGGGCAACAAAAATGGTGCAAGGACTGCACCAAAAGTCATATGAGTAAAGGCTAGAGGACCTCAATATGTATTTCCTGGAGGAGAGGAGAGAGAGGGGGGATATGATAGAGACATTTAAGTACATCAGGGGTATAAACAAGGTACAGGAGGGTAGCATCTTTCAGAAAAGAAGGCATACAAGAACAAGGGGGCATGATATGAGGCTAGAGGGGGTAGGCTCAGGGGCAATGTGAGGAAGCACTTTTTCATAGAGGAGTAGTGGATGCTTGGAACAGCCTACCTGTGGAGGTGGTGGGGGCAAAAACAGCAGGGGAATGAAAGAATGCATGGGATAGACATAATAATACTCTAGCAGTAGGGAAGAGAGGGTAAGCCACAGATCAACTAGGGTCTGTGGTAATACATTAGGCAGGGGAAAGGGGTAGACTAGGTGGGCCACACGGTCTTTATCTACTGTCACCTTCTGTGTGTTTCTGTGTAATTGCAGGACTGCAGAAAACAAAAAACATTTCTAAAATCAGCAGCACATTAGTGCTTTATTGTACCACGCTTTGGAGTGCACTCACTGGTTTGGTGTCTGTGTACAGGTTCGGGATAGCTTCCCACATTGCGAGTGCACCCCCTTGAACCACACGTTAGCAGACCTTTCAGTGAATTTGACCTCCTCAAATATAAGCTCAGATGCTGAGGCAGTGAATGCTGATAAAGATGGTGGTGACAGTGGGGACTGGGAATGGGACAGCCCAGGCTATATCCCACCTGATGATGTCAGCACTTCCAGTTCTTCTGAATCTTGTGGCAATGAGATCATTGCTAGTTTTTAGATGAGGGAGTTGGAGAGGATGCCGCTGTAAGGGCTCAAGAGACAAGTGCAGAAAAAAAAATCATATGCGAAACGTAAGAATAAGAAGATGATCATGAATGGGAAAAATTCATGTGAACAAGGAAATGGCAGTATAGGGTTTCCTCCAGATCCCTTGACTGTACAATAAATAGTGCCAGGCAATGTAGTACAAAGGATAAATCTTTAGTGTGAAATTTATTTTATACTGACCCTGCAGACAACTCTCGAGCTGTATGCAGTCTGTGCAAAAAGAGAGTCAGTGGTGGTGGCAAAGTTGGACATTTTGAAACATCTGTAATGATATGACATGGAAAGGCACAACACCCAACTGAGTGGGGCAAGGGATAGTGTGGTTGATATGGGCGGTAGTGGTGGTGGTAGTGATGGTGACCATAGTGACGATGAAATGGAAGCAGGAACTGACATAGAATCACTTGATGTGTCCTTGCAGTCTTCCCAGACAAACATAGATTTTCTTCCGATACCATCAAGTACTGCAAAATCCCACTGTAGTACTCCACGAGAAAAAGGTGTGAAAAGTACAACCCCCCCCAAAATTAAAAATATCTTGTCACTTTCATCAACTAACATTAAAAGAAAGTGTTGCAAGGACACCAAAATTTACCCACAAGCATCCAACATACCAGCTGTTAAACAGTGCCATTTAGGAGCTGTTGGCCGATTGTCAGCTCCCTTTCGCTTTTGTTGCCCAGAAAGGTTTCCTCAAGTTCTTGAACTGGATTGAACCACAGTACACCGTTTCCTGACAAACTTATTTCTCAAAAAAGGCTGTTCCACAGTTATATGACTTAGTGTGTAGTGTGGTCACTAAACAGTTGAAACTCTGAGGAGAAGCAGGTTCACATAACTACAGCTATGCAGTGTCAGTGGCTCAGTAGGTAGCACACTCGCCTCTGAGGCTGGGAGATCAGAGAGCTGTGGGTTCACTTCCCACATCTGGCACTTGGATTAATATCCCAATACTGACACTATAGTGCAGCATGAGAGGGGTGCTGCAGTTCTGAGGTGCCGTCCTTCGGATGAGACGTTAAACCGAGGTCCCATCTGCCTGGATTGGTGGTAGTTCTGGTGGATGTTGAAGATCCCATGGCACTTATCGAAAAGAGTAGGGGAATTTTTTATTGGAAAACAATATAAGAAAACAAAACCAAGGTAATACATAACACTATAAACATATTGCTGATTACCTATGAAAACAGAAAAAGAAAAGCACAATATCCATTGTTCATATGAAAAGGAAAAATTGTGTACTATAAAAATTGTTCACCATAGAATCAAACACCCCCCCCCCACATACTTGATATTGGAAGGAAAGAAAAAGAAAAACTCCAGACAATATAAAACCCATAATCAGGTAACCCCTTCAAACAAAATGATCGGTAAAGCTCTCCATCAAAATGCCACTAAAGGCGCAGGAAGAGTTTTCTTCTCTAAACAATAAATTCTAGAGATTTCACTTCTAATATTTTCTTGAAGTGCAGACAAAGTAATCGATTTCTGTTGTAACACAAACAAACATCTGTTGTGCCAGATGCACCATTTGCAGACAGCAAACAGCACCCGCAAAGTATCTTCCAATTTGGTCCAAAGTCCCCATAAACCAATTCAGTATACGTCAAACTGGAAAATACAGGTAAGCCCCATGAGTGACTCAATTTAGACCATAAAGGGGCAATATATGGGCACTCAAAAAAGAGATGTTGCATAGATTCTAGTTGACAAACACAGGTTTCACGAATACGGTAACGTTCAGACAACTGTTTATGTTTCTGATTTCCTTTGCCGTTCAATTTGTCATGACAACATAACCATAAAATGTCCCACATCTTTGCTGGAATTCTGCTATCTACTAATTGTTTAACCAAACACTGTGAATCACAAGGTACTGTAAAACAAGGCGGTATTAAGAACATGGAGTGCAGAATAGAGGAGTATAAGCGTTTCCTATTTCGTAACAACTCCACCTCAGGGGACACTTTCCAAAGTTTATGTTTTTTAAACACTTCAACAAGGTATACAGAGGAACCTAATGGAATTCTTGTAAAGGGTTTCCAAACAGGAGCCTGCCATTTTTAAAAAAAATATTGGGAACGGGATGCAAGGCTAAGGGCCCAACAATCTGTCCTGTTTAAACAAGGAAAAAGGTTAGCATGCACAAAGATAGAAAAATAAAAAAGCACCGGGTTTATCATTTGCAAACCCCCCTGTTTTATAGGCCAGTAAGTGACCGATCTCTTAACAGGGTTTAGTCTACTACCCCAAAGCAATTGAAAACAAATTATACAACCGGCTTCAAGAAAAAGGAAGAGGAAAAACATAGCTAACAAGTAAACAGAGGGCAAGATACAGGTTTAAGTAAAAACTGCTTCCTCCGGTCATCGGGAACCGCTTCCACCGAACAATTTTAGATTCAGCAACCTCCATAGCCGAACACCAATTACATGCCGCTGCATCAATTGGACCAAAATTAACTCCCAAAATGCAAATTTTCTGAAAATGAACAGCAATCCCTCCAATCGTAGGCAATCTATCCAGTAAAGGAATGTGCACAGCACATCCCACACTCTTTTGGGTATTTAAAGCAGAACCAGAAATCCGGAAAAGGAATGAACAATTTCAATAGCCCGTTCCCCAGAAGCTGGATCAGCTACCAGAATACAAACATCATCCGCGTAGGCCAAAACACACGGAAAAACAAGGTCAGGAGCTACGGAAATATGATGAATATCAGCCCTCCCCCCTAACTTCCGAAGAAGTGGATCAATGGAAAAGACATATAACAGGGGACTTAGAGGACAGCCTTGTCTGACCCCTCTCTTAATAGGGACACGGGAGCCTTGCAAACCATTAACCAATGGCGTGTTGTAGACCGATCTATACAAAATTTTAATCCAGCCCAGCAAAACCGCAGGTACCCCGTATTTATGCAACATAGAAAATAAATACTCATGTGGCACCCGGTCAAAAGACTTGGTTTGGTCTAAACTAAAAACATAACCTTGAGTGGTAGTCCCATCAAAGACCTCTCTCAAAATTTTCAAGTTGGAGATCATGGAACGACCCAGGATTGCACAAGTCTGTGTGGCAGAAATTACCTGAGCCGCCACCTGAGCTAGCCTATTAGAAACTATTTTGCACAAAATCTTCCAATCCGAATTTAATAAACTAATCGGCCGCCAGTTATCTAGTTTAGTTTTATCATGTGTCTGTTTATACAAAAAAATTAGATAACTGTCCGAAAAGGCGAGGGGAATAGGCAATAAGCCATGTAAAATAGTATTATAAACCTGAGTTAAATATGGTAGCAATAAGGATTTAGATTTCTTATAAAATTTGTTTGGAATCCCATCAGGTCCAGGGGTAACTGTATTTTTCAGATGACTTATAACTGAATCAACTTCTGCACAGGTAACCTGCTGATTTAAGGGTACAAAACACTCTGGGGAGAGAAGAGGAACGTCAAAGGAATCCAGAAAACTCTCCCAGGAAGGTGAATCATAAGCCCGTCCATATAATGAGTTAGTATGCAAAGAAACTTCCTCCAAAATTTTATGGTTCTCAGCTATCATGATACCAGAATGAGAAACCAAAGTAGACATATATTTAGATGCCACCTGTTGGTGACTACTATCATATGGATTAGTAATTTTAGCAGAACCCTTCCGGCCATATTTCTGTTCCAGGAAAAGCTATGTCTTTCTCTCATACTGAGAAGCCTGCATCTCTGCTTTAACCTGTCGGATTTGGTCTGAATAGTCTAAACCCCATTCAGATTGCCAAGACAGCAGTCTTTGTAGGTGGCGCCGATATTTAAGATGTTGAAAATAACGATCAGAAGATACTTTTTTAGAGTAATGTTTACAAAATTTCATAATTTCAACTTTAGTATCTTGCCACCAAAAAGCCAAATTATCATACAAGGCAAAAACAGAGATCTTATCTTGAAGAAGCCGAAACAGGCCTTGCCACCCACCATCATCAGTCAACACAGAAATATTCATTTTCCAAAAGGTATGAGTTACAGGTTTGTTAAGTGAAAACCAGTATGCAACAGTAATAAACAGTGATCTGAAAATTCACAAGGTACCACCGAATACCGTATATCATTTAACCAGTGGAAATAAAAAATAATCAATTCGAGTGGAAGATCTGCCACGATGAAAAGTGTGTTCTGGAGGAGGACCTCAAAAGAAGCCCCATCTCGCAAATCAGCAGTAACGCATAGAGTGTTAAGAAAATTGGAATCTGAATACAATTTTGAGTAAGGCCAGTTTTATCAGATAATGACAAAATACAGTTAAAATCTCCGCCAAAAATCATAGACTTAGAAGAATGAAGAAACGGCTGGATCTGTTTTAACGTAGAACCCTCTGGGTTTTAACTTGAGGTTATAAATATTAATAAGTCTCCATTCTTGGCTTTGGAAAACAATATCCAGGATCAAGACTCGACCTTGAATTAAATCAATTAACCTAGTGACCTGAATTTCTACCCCCTGAACCAGTATCCCTACTCCAGAACACAATTCTTCAGCTAGAGACCAAAAGGACAGACCATTCCTCCAATCCCTAGAGGCTTTCCCAATCTCTTGTAAAGAATGGAGCCTAGTGTCTTGCAAAAAAATGATGTGCAAGGTAAAGACAAAGAAATGAAAAATGGCCCAGCTCCTCTATCATTTTAAGACTATTCAGATTTAAGCTTCCAAAAGATATAAAGTCCCCCATCTTAGTGAAAGAGCTTGAAATCAAGATTTTTTTCTACCACAACCCTTACCTGGAGATTTAATCTTGCATCTCTTCTTTTTATTCAATTGGACCTCCCCCAAAACTTGCTCAGAGTCAGTGAACATCTCAGCCTGAGAAGATGCAATAGATGAGGCATCAGAATCCTCCCCAGTATCCACAGTTTGCTTTCACTTAGAAAAAAATCACAAACCAGTTGGAAACCATCAGGTCAGAGGGGGGAACCACAGTAGACAGAGGCACTCCTTTCATCAGAGAACTCCTCGTCAATCTCCTGTTTCCCACTGGGACCCAGTCAGAATCCCCAGGGGGCGGCATGTTGTCCTTCAGAGAAGGTAAAACAACAGCACAAGAGGTGGAAGCCTGTACTTCCTCCACAACTGTGGGGGAGAGGAGGATAAAGCCTGGGGCAGAGAACTAGGGACCTCAGGCCGTAAGGGTGCACTGGAGGAAGGCACATTCAGAAGTGAAGGTTCCAACCCAGGATTCCCAAAGGAGGGGGAGAATCAACAGGGGGTGGAGGTATCACTGCAGTATCAAAAGGTCAAAACTGGGGCCTTGCCTGAGCCGACTTCTGAGCTTGAGTGACGGTCTCATGCTGGGAATCCGGAGGCCGGTCAGGGTTATTATGGGAAGCCCATGGACAATCTTTAAAAGAATGAGAAGTTTCCTTACACAAATTACAGTATTCAGGGCGTGGGCAATTGATACTGACATAGCCAGAACCAAGACATGTAGAACATTTCAGCTGGTCACAGGCACTACTGAGATGTGTCTGGGCTCCACACTGGAAACAAGATTTCGGTTGCCCTGGATAGAAAACAAAACCATGATCCCTACCCAAATAAAAACAACTGGGCAAGTGTTGAATAGACCCATTGAGTATAGGCAATTTAACCTGTAGTTTCCACCCCCCATCCAGAAACATTCGGAATCAATAATCGGATCGGGTAAACCCAAAACAGAACATTTAGAGGACAACCATCTTACAATATCTTCTATAGCCACCCCCTCATTTTTAAACAAAACTGTAATAGATTTTATAGTTGGTTTAGTAAGGGGAATAGCGAAAAAAGGGGCCCACAAAGGAGTATGTCGAACAGCTTGATATCTGCTCCAAAAAGTATCTAACCCAGATGCATTCTTAAAGCTAACATCAAAGTAATTATCTCCAGATGTATGAATTAAAGCATAAATGTCAGAGGGAGAGAAATGGAGACTTGATTTAAGCAAAGTTTTCCCTACATAAAGGCGATCAGGAAGAGCGTCCAGGCCACCCTATAACGTATCCGAACAGCATTATGCCGTTTAGCCTGTTCAGGAGGGAATGGAACAAACCAGCAAAAGTTTTAGTCCAGGGAGGCCCAAGCCAGGCCAGAATCCTTAGTAGCCGAGCTCCTATTACTCTTCAATTCAGGGGCAGGGGAAGGTTCAGGTAGGGAATCAGATATGGGCATCGAAATAGAGTGCACTCCAGTCTCAACTAAGTCAACCTGGGAAGAAGCATGAGGCAACGGAACAACAGCAACAGGCAGGATGGAGGTAGGCAATACAGCACCGTCAGTGAGCAAGTCAGAGTTTTGGAATAAACTTGGTGTAGATACCTGCCCTTTATCCGCTTGCCAGGATGGTGATTGTGATAAAGTAAACCCCAAAGGAACCTCTAGTGGGTCCAAGATGTCCAATAAATCCCCTCGGGGAGCAGGGCCAGGCCGAGCAGGAGAGGTCCAAGAATCATCTAAAGGGGACTTCTCCCATCCTGCACCCCGAAGTGCTTCTGCAATAGTGAGTCCAGAAGCTGAGAGGTGGGAATCAAACCCACCACCAACTGGGCTAGAGACAAACAAGTTCGGTAAACTGGGCTGGCGATCCCCCACAACATTAGTAAAAACACCATTACTGTGAACAGTACCTTTCTGACCATCAGACTCTCCTGGGAGAACAGGAGTAGACAACCCAACACTGGCTTCCAGGCGGCTGCAACACTTCAGTCCGACCCCTTCCAACTTCCGAGGTGCAGAACTTAGAAAAGGAGGTGGTGTGGGGGAGCCTAGGGGAGACTCCAGGCACTTGCTTACCAGCAATCCACTGCCAGTCTCCCCGGTTCCCAGTAAACGATCATCACCACAACGGAATACTGCCAGCACTTCCTGGTTCCCGCTGGGCTCCCATAGAACACTCAGCATCTCTTGCGTCGCAGGGCGACTGACCTCATCACCAGAAGGCGGGCAAGGAGAAGCTCAGCAACGCGCTGCCGAAGAGGAAAGACCGGGTACAGTGGAACAAACTGTCTTAGGAGAGGAGAAGACAACGCCAGTCCTAGAATCCATAGGTGAGTCAAATCCAGTTACTACCGCGTCCATGGAAAGAGAGTCATGAGGCAAAAAAACAGCCGTTTGGCAGCGTGAAGCCGCATCTGTTTGGCAGTCGGAATCCGCATCCAGTAGTCCAGTAAGAACAGCAGGCATGGTCCCCGGAAGCCTAGAGATAGGCAGGGAAACCAACTCCCCTATCTCCCGCACATCCTTTTGCTCTGACTCAGAGCCCCAAGTGGCCATTGTGACAGCCGTTCCCTCACGGTGCACAGCGCAACTGCAACGGAGTAGGGGAATTTCCCCGGTGTCCTGGCCAAATTTCCCTCATTTCACTAAAAATACCACCAACAGCTTAATCTGGTTCAAATTCAGTGGCTTACCATCTGTATCCCCCCTCCCCCCGGTCACCCCTGAAAAAGGGACTTCTAGGCCCAGTGGGCTTACCGGGTCAACAAAAAAATTCAATTCAAATTCAACAGCTATGTATCAGCAACCAAACAATTGACTACGACTGCTATAGCTCATTTGGCAAGTTTTCAGTCAGAAAGAAAAAAATACTCACTATAATAATCTTGTTTCTTCCAGGGTATTCTCCAATATTCATAACTGTTGCAGTCAGCCTTTTAAGTAGAACAGCCCGGAGATGGAATGTTATGCTAATGATGGAACCATTATTGGCTCATGCCACTTTTCAAATGCTGCCCTTATTAACTGCTGTGTTCTATAATGCCTCAGATCTCATGGAAAACCTGCAAGGAAAGGCCAAACCAATAAAAACATCTACCTAACAATAAAAACTAAACTAATCTAAATAAACCTCCAATTGGAGGAAAGAACCCTCACCCCCCTGAATGTCAGAAGCACCTGAAGAAGAAGAAACAATGCCCAACAGGGCTCAAAAAGATAGACTATGCCAGTTTGAGGCACTCTTACACATAGTGATTCAGCTTGGAGTGCAGAGGCCACTGGTTCTAGAAGGGGAGGCAGGGAGGGTGAGATATGAATATTGGGGAATATCCTGGAAGAAACAAGACTACTATGGTGAGTAATTTTTTCTTCTCTTGAAGACTAAGAAGCAGTACCTTTGGAGGTGGGCACAGAACATACTTTGGAAACAGACTCTGCAGGACTGCTGTGCCGAACTTGGCATCACTTCTGGACTGGGTGTCCAGGCTGTAGTGTTTTGTAAAGATGTGTACTGTCCTCCAGGTAGCTGCTTTACAGATTTCCAACAGTGGAACATCCCTGGTAGCTGCTATAGCAGCAGCTGTTCCCCTAGTGGAATGGCCCTCAGTCCTGTTGGGGGCTCCTTCCCAGCTTTTGAATAGCAAAACTGGATGCACTGAACTATCCAGTGAGAAATGGACCTTTTAGATACTGGAGTTCCTTTACCCACATTCCCATATGTCAAGAACAGCTGCTGTCTGTACTGCCTATGGTCCTTAGTGAGAGTCATATAGTAACTCAGAGCTCTCTTAACATCAAGACTGTGAAGTCGACATTCACCTGAACTAGAATGCTCAGTAAAAAAGACTGGCAACGTGATGGATTGATTTAAGTGGAAATCAGAGACCACTTTAGGGAAGGATTTCCTATTTGTTCTCAGAACTAACTTATCCCTATAGAATGAGATGTAGCCTTTTTCAATACACATAGCCTGCAGCTTACTAATCCTTCTGGCAGAAGTAACAGCTACCTGGAACACTGTTTTCCAGGTAACATACTTCAAATGAGCTGAGGCCATGGGCTCAAATGGGGGGCCCATGAGCTGGGCGATGCAGACATTCAGGTCCCAAGCTGGCACTGGTTCCCTTTGAGGGGAGTGCAAGTAGGCCAGACCTTTGAAGAACTTTTTGAAAATGGGTTTGGATGCCATGGAAACACCCTTTCCAGCTGAGATGTAAGCAGATACTGAAGCCAGATGGACCTTCAAAGTAGTGGGCTGCAAACCCAAGGAGTGCAAATAGGTAAGATAGTCCAGCAGTGCTGGAATTCCTGCCTGTGTGGGTACCACATCATTGGCAGAACACCAAATAGAAAATCTCTTCCATTTTGAAGCATAGGTTTTGTTAGTAGAAGGTTTTCTGTAACCCCTCAAGACATTCTGAACACCGTCTGATAGATGCAAGCCTGCATACTCTAAGTCCTCAAGAGCCATGCCTTGAGCCTGAGGGATTTGAGGTTTGGGTACAGGATCCTCCCTTGGTTGGAGGTTAACAGGCTGTGCCTCTGAGGGAGGCATATTGGCTTTTCCACAGACATGGAGAACAGCAAAGAATACCATGGCTGCCTGGCCCAATCTGGTACTATCAAGATCATTGATGCTGGCTGGGATCTGAGTTTGATCAGAACCCTGAGGATCAGGGGAAGGGAAGGAAGGCATATATCCATCTCCCTGACCAGTCCAGAGTCAGAGCATCCCAGGGTATCATACCCCTGGCTGGTGGTCTGCAGCAGTACTGTGGAAGGTGATGGTTTTTGTGGGACACAAAGATGTCTACCTCTAGGGTGCCCCACCTCCTGAACACTACCTCCAACACCTGCCTGTTCAAGGTCCATTCATGATGGGCCTGGTTGATCTGACTCAGGGCATCTGCTAGGGTGTTGTCCTTGCCTGGCAGATGAATATCTTGTAGTGAAGCTTTGAGTGAGTAAGCTGGACTCCACATCTTCATTACCTCTGTTCACAGGGGATTTGACCTCGTTCCTCCCTGTTTATTTATGTAGTACATTGTTGTGGTATTGTCTGTTCTGGCCATTACCACTCTGTTCTACACCAACGGTGTGAAGGCCTGCAAGGCTAGGAGTACTGCACTCAGTTCCAGCAGGTTTACATGCTGGAGTGACTCTGCACTTGACCAGGTTCCATGGGTGGTGTGCTCCCTTAGGTGGGCACCCCACCCCAGTAGGGATGCATCTGTTGTGAGAATCACTGATGGAAGGGAACCCCTTCCCTGAGATTGTCTTCTTCCTTTCGCCACTGGAGGGCCTGCAGTAATGTCCTTGTTACTGGAATCAACTTTAAGAGAGGGTCTCTCCTTTGGCACCATTGTGCTCTGAGGTGGAACTGTATGTCTCTCATTTGGAACCTGGAGCCCAGGACTGTACATGTTGCTGCAGCCATTTGTCCCAGTAGCAGCAGGTACCATCTTGCTGTCTGTGGCTTGTATGGAGTGAATAAGCCAGCAATTTGTAAGATATTCCTTACCCTCTCCTGAGGCAGGTAAGCCCTTCCCTTCGGAGAGTCCAGTTCTGCCCCTATGAAGTGCAGTACCTGCACTGGTTGTAGGACAGACTTTTTGAGATTTATTAGGAACCCTAGGGACTCCAAGAGCTCCCATGTTATTTGCAAGTGCTTTTTGACCTGCTGTGGTGAGTTTCCCACCACCAACCAATTGTACAGGTAGGGAAACACTGTGACACCTAACTTTCTTAGGTGTGCCACCACCACTGCCAAGCACTTTGTGAACACCCTTGGAGCTGAGGTGAGACCAAACAGTAGTGTTGAAAGCTGGTAATGACCTGATAGGAGTCTGAACCAGAGGTATTTTCTGTGAGACTCCCTTATGGGGATGTGAAAGTAAGCATCTTTTAGGTCCAGGGATGCCAACCAGTTCCCTTTTTGAAGGGTTGGTAGAATCATTGCCAAGGTTACCATTTTGAATTTTGGCTTTACCAGGTGCCTGTTTAGTAACCTTAGGTCTAGAATAGGCCAGCACTCCCCGTTTTCCTTTGTGGTCAGGAAGTACCTTGAGTAAAATCATTTTCCCTTTTACTGTGGAAGAACAGGTTCCACTGCCCTTGACAGCAGTAGATTTTGTGCCTCTTTTTTCTAACAGCTTCCTTTCTGCATTTGAAGCTGGTCTGAACACTCTTGTTTTTAGAGGAGGAAAGGATGTGAAGCTCAGGGACAAGCCTTGACTCATCACTTCCAGGACCCACTTGTCTGTGGCAATGTTTTTTCTATGCCTGAAAGTAGTGGGCCAGCCTGCCCCCTACTGAGGGTGGGGAGGAGGCCTTGGCAAGTAAGTCAGGGATTCTGCTTGGATTGAGGCTGGGCCTGACCAGTCTGAGATCCACATCTGGTCCCCCTTCTGCCCCTTCCTCTGAAGTACCCTGTCTGCTAGGGGAACTGCTGATATTGAGGAACAGAATGAGCCTGGTAGAAAGGCCTGCTGTAACTGGCTCTACACCTGCCTTCCCTTCCGTAAGGTCTGGTGGAAGGTGAGGACTTCTCTTTGGCCGAGTTGCTTCTGTAGGTGGCTTTGTACTCATCCACCTTCTTCATATAGGCCTCTGTCTTATCTCCAAATAAGGAGTTGTTTTCTACGGGAAAATACATGGCTTTTGCCTGTGTATCCTATGTGAGGTTTGTGGCCCTGAGCCATGCAAACCTTCTGAGAGCTATAGTAAGGGCCATTCACTCAGCAGCAGTGTTGTTGGCATCTGCTGACACCTGAAACTGATACTTCACAGCCTCCAGGCCAAATCGGGCAGTCTCAGCCAAATCAGCTGGGAGGCTAGATTGAGCTTTATCAGATATAGCAAGGACAAACTGCCACAGTGATGTCTGGTACTGTGCAGCGTAAGCCTGACAACTGGTCTGTCTGATAGCTAATGAAGCTGACAGGTAGCCCTTCTTGGTCATATTATCCAGCTTTCTAGAGTCCTCAGGAGGATGTGATGTCAAGGGCACCTTTGCTCTGTCACAAGTTGCTGTCTGCATGACGTCTTGATGGTCAGGGTGAGTAAACAGAAACTCAGCCCCTTCCCTATCCAATAGTTACTTTTTATCAGACCTCTTCTCCAGAGGTGAAACAGAGTTTAGTGTCTGCAGAATCTTTAAAATATCTTTTTTTAAAGAATTTGTTTATGGGGAGCAACAACTTCTTTGATGGTGTTAGCTCCATAAGGTCCAGATATTCCATCTGCTCTTCATCTTCTACCACTTCATTAGTGGCTATGTCTAAGGCATCAACCATTTTCCCTCACAAAGGAGAAATGGGAGGAAAAGTCCCCAGATATCCTGGGTGGAGATCCAAAATCTTGATCAGGGGAAACTTCAGGTTCTATGGCTTCCCCCTCATCTTCATCATAATCCTCATATTCCTCATACTCTGTGTGTTCCTGGAGCGAAGTTGGAACCAAGGAAGTTGTTTGCCAAACCGGGGTTTGAAGCGGTGTTTGGGGAACCGGAACCGGTAACAACCCCTGTAAAGCTTGGATTACTTTGAATGCCTGAGCAATATCCTCAGGTGTAGGCAAACTGCTAGGCACTGCAGAAGTCCCCTTAGGCTTTTCAGCAGAGGGTTCAGTGTGCTTTGTTTTCTTTAATTTTTTAGCAGGAACCAGAGATTCAACCGGTTCACCAGTTCTTTTTCCAGTTGATGAAGAACCCTTATCAGGGGTTGTCTGCTTTGGATCTGTGGTTTCACCTGCATTTTTTGAGAGTGTAGGCTGGTCTGAGCCTGAGGCATGCTTCTCCAACTTTTTATGACGTCTCTCTGAACGTTTGTCAAGTGTCTCTTGAGGGAAGACTTACAAATGTCACACTCAGCAGAGAAATGTTCTTCGATAAGGCAAACAACTCAGAAATCATATTTGTCAGCCTTGGTGAAAACATCTCCACACTTTGAACAATTTTTAAACCCCGGGGGACCAGTTTTCTTCTTAGGTTTTTCTGACATTTTCAAAAGTAAATCTAAGTACAACAACCGCAAAGAAAAGTTTTATTAATAAGAAATTTAGTAGTTGCAGTTAATTCAGGAACAGAGGAGAGTTCCAATCGGAACTGGGGTCCAGAAAAAAAGATATATATTTATTGGTTCTTTATTATAAAGACCAAACTTAGCTAAAATTATCAGTGTTTTAGTCAAAAAACTCAGATTGAACTTACTAAACCTCAATTCCTCAGCGGTTATCCTGAGCTGAGATGAACCTAGAAAACTAAAAAATCTACTCCTATAACTAGTGGTTTACTGTTTAAACAGAAAATAAAGGCAGCAAATGAAAAAATCCTAAGAAAAATACTTGTATGTTTCAAAGTAACAATCAGGAACGACTGTGAGGAGAAGTCTCTGAGACATCTTGACTTGGCAGGTGGAGAAAGAAATCTAAGGCATTATAGAATGCAGCAGTTGATAAGGGCAGCATTTGAAAAGTGGCACAGACCAATGATGGTTCCATTATTAGTGTAACATTCTATCTCTGGGAAGTTCTACTTCAAAGGCTGACTGCAAAAGTTAGGAATATTGGAGAATTCCTATGGTAAGAAGTAATAATTCCCATTCTACCATAAGTAGTAGGAAGCAGACTGTATTATGTGTCACCACGTTTGAAGAAAACCACACTGCTGTGAATATTTTGCTGGAGCTACAAAATCAATTCCAGAAATGGCTTACTCCGTATTCCGTATCTCCAGGGTTCATAATATCAGATAATGGTGCCAACATAGTGAAGGCTGTTAGAGATGGCAACTACCAACACATGCCTTGTTTTGCACATTGTTTAAATCTTCTCATCCATGGTTTCTTAAATGGAAACAGAAATGTTGAAAACCTGTTAGGTCTTGCTAGGAAAATATGTGGGCATTTCAACCACTCTGTGAAAGCTCAAAAAATCCTGAAGGGACTGCAGAGGTCAAACAACTTACCCTCACATACATTAAACCAGGAAGTTCCAGCCTGCTGGAATGCAGCATTTTACATGTTGGAAGGCTTCTTGAACAGAAGGAGGTGGTACATGACTACACCATGCAGAATCAAATAGGTAAAGAAGACATCATGTTTAGTTCCAGCAGCTGGACTCTGTTGGAATCTTTGGTCACCTTATTGGAGCCATTTGAGGCTGCCACATTTGATGTCAGTGCAGGCAATGCAACTCTGAGTCAAATTCTTCCTCAAATCAAATTTCTTCACATTTTTCTTGACGACATAAAGCAAGACTTTCAGTCAAAAGATGACACCACTGCTGGGGAATTACAGACGACCAAACCTTACCTCAGTCATTGGAAAAATGATGGAGGCAATCCTCAAAGAAAGGCTGGTGCAATTTCTGGAGGACAGTAGCATGCAGGATGACAGGTAGCATGGGTTTGTCTCTGGCAAATCCTGCCAGACAAACTTCATTGACTTTTATGACTGGGTCATGAAGGCAATGGACAGGGGCCATGCAGTGGATGTACTCTACTTGGATTTCAGCAAGGCCTTCAATTCAGTACCACACGGTATGCTGGTCTTCAAACTGGAGAGACTTGGGGTGGGGAAAAAAATGGGCAGATGGGTTGAAAACTGGCTGCAGGATAGACAACAGATGGTAGTGGTGGTGGTGGTGATGGTGGTGGGGGGAGACATCAGAGCCCAGGGCAGTGACAAGTGGCATCCCACAGGGCTCGGCACTGGGACTGGTCCTGTTAAGCATTTTCATTGTGGACATAGTAGTAGGGATCAAAAATAAGATCAGCCTCTTTGCAGATGACACCAAGATCTGTGCTGAGGAGGACAGGGGCAAGGGGGGAAAGTATTTCAGGAAGATCTGGAAAAACTGGAGGAATGGTCATACAACTGGCAGCTTGGGTTCAATGCCAAGAAGTGTAAAGTAATGCACTTGGGAGCAAGGAACCCGGGATACAGTTACTGGTTGGGGGGTGTCCAATTATCCACATCCAAGGAGGATAAGGATCTGGGGGTGCTGGTGACCGGTGAAATGAACCACTCCGCACAGTGTAGAAAAGCAGCAGCCAAGACAAACAGGATGCTGGGGTGCATAGCAAGGGGGATTACTTACAGAAGTAGTGAGGTCATACTGCCCCAGTACAGGTCACTGGTGAGACTGCACTTGGAGTACTGTGTGCAGTTCTGGTGCCCATACTTAAAAAGAAACATCAAGCTGCTGGAGGTGGTGCAGTGCACAACAACAAAGATGATCCTGGGATTGGGGGACAGACCTTATGAAGAAAGACTAAGAGAGCTCAATATGCATACCCTGGAGGATAGAAGGGAGAGAGGGGAAATGATTGAGACCTTCAAGTACCTGAAAGGGATGAACAGAGTGGACAACAGAGGTGTGCTCACTCTAAAGAGTGGTAGGGAAACCAGAGGGCACTCTCTGAAATTGGAAGGGAAGATTCAGGAAGGAAAAGAGGAGACACTATTTCATTGAAAGAGTGGTGGTAGGGTGGAATGTACTGCCAGAGGAAGTCATATCATGCAGCAGTTGGGAGCTTTAAGATGGGATGGGACAGATTCAAAGGGAGGGTACAACCTGGGGGGACAGGGAGGGGGAGGATGGCAAATGGGGTGGGGGGCAGCTGCAGTCTAAGGGACTGATGTGCTGCACACTTAAGCAGCTTAGATAGACCACAAGGCCTGTATCTGCTGGCAATTTTGTATGTTCGTATGTTCATTATGCTGGCAGATGACTTGAGTCTTAGACTGTTGACTGATCACAGAATAAATGCCATGTTTAAAAATGACACCTATGTGTTGGCTACATTTCTAAATCCCTGCTTCAAGTGGAACATTGAAGTCATACATCCTGCATGGAAAGACATTGAGTATTGGAGAGATCTTCTGCTAACCAAATGTGACATTGTCCTACAAACACCATTAACTGATGTACAGCAGTCAATCCTGCTGAACCATCACAGTGTGCGTCTGGTGCAGACAGTAGCACATCTATCAATTCTTCACAGTCAGCAGTGTCATCAGTGAGGGAATGGGCTGGTACAGCTACTTCTCAGGCATCCTATGTTCAGGGTCAGAAAGGCAATAACTTCTGAGTTGTCTGCAACATGGACTGATATCCTATATTTCATCTGCCAGACTGGTAACCATCTCACGCAACACAATGATCCTGGAGTACTTTGCAGACCATACTGTGTTTGGTCTCAAGGAAGATCCATTACTCTTTTGGAAGCAAGAGAGAACAATATGGCCAGATCTAGAAAATCTTGCAGTAATGTACCTCAGCTGTCCATCTTCAAGCATATATTCAGAACGCATATTTAGTACAGCTGGAGAAATAGTCACTGACCACAGAATACTGCTAAGTCCTGCAAATGTGGAACTGCTTACATTTCTCAAAATGAATGCTGACAATTTCCCAATTGTCACAAACATTGATTTATGTGAGTCTGACCCTGAAAATGAACAACAGCCTGCAAACAATGATACTGAATATGATGACTAGGTTGAGTATGAAACAAATGGAACCATCACCACTGCCACCATACCAGCCACATGTGCCACACTAGTACTTCTTTTAGTTTTCGTCAGTCATCAGTTTATATTATGTAAAGTTTATCAAAGCCCACCATGGGTATAATTTGTTAAAACAGCTGCAGGCTCAATCACAGCAGATGCGCCTCTTGTACGTACCTCAGAAATGCCCGCCATGGGTATAATTTTTGGACACAGCAGCAAGCTCATTAAAAGAGTCTGTGCCTCTCGTACCTGCCTTTGCAATGCCAAACATAGGTATAATTTTTGGAAACAGCAGCAGGCTCACTAAGAGCAGCTGCACCTCTCCTACCTACCTCAGCAATGCCAACCATGAACATAATTTTTTGAAATTGCAGCAGGCTCACTCAGAGCAGCTGCCCCTCTTATACCTGCCTCAACAATGCCCAACATGGGTATAATTTTTGGAAACAGCAACAGGCTCACTAAGAGCAGCTGCACCTCTCCTACCTACCTCAGCAATGCCCACCATGGATATAATTTTTTGAAACAGCAGCAGGCTCACTTAGAGCAACTGCCCTCTCATACCTGCCTCAGCAATGCCCACTATGGGTATAATTATTGGAAACAGCAGCAGGCTCGCTAAGAGACCCTCTACCTCTCAAACCTACCTACCTACCTCAGCAATGGCCCCATGGGTATAACGGATTGGGGCACCTAACAGACAGTGTAATAGTCCCCAAAAAACAGTCTTTACATAATTTTTGTTATGGTCAGGGTCAGGTAATCGGGTAGTAGAACGGGTCAGGTAGTGACTACCTGACCCCACCTGACTACTCGGTTTTCATCCATTTTTTTTTCCGGGTACTTTTGGGGCACTCAGGGTTTGTCTTGGTGGTCAGGTATTTTAGTACCTGCCCATCCCTACTAAAAACAGGGAAGCATGCTTAGCTCCCTTCTCCTGGAGTACTGCTGTGAGTCTGCCTAAATGTTGATAGTGAATTAAATCTGCTTAGAGGAAAAGTTACTTACCTGTAATGGCAGTGTTACTACTTGAATTCATTTCACATTATCACAACCCATCCAGTCTCCACTTGCCAAGCTTGCTCTTCAGTTCTGTTTTTTCAGCATCCAGATCAGAGAGCAGTGGGGGTGAAGACCAGAAGACATGTGACTGGGTGGTAGGAGGAGTCCAAACAGAAGAGTTTTCTGGATCCTGAGCATGCGCATTGGAAACTGCCTAAGTGTGGAAGTGAATTGAATAGTAGTAGAAAGAACAGTTACTTACACTAACAGTAGATCTTCAAGAGAGACTCCTCCATTGAGCCACACCTTTGTAACTATAAGCCATTGGCATCAAGACCACTGGGAAACTTTTGCTAGCTAGGGGCCACCCATGATAACAAGCAACATCGGTGCCAAAAAAACGTGGGCGGCCCCACCTCTTCTCAGTTCTATACTGGAGATAAGCTCTGAGGGCCTCTTTCCATGAAGAACCAGGAGACCAAACCAGTACCAGACACAAAAGGGCAGGGAATGGGTCTGGGAAAGAATACATGTGACATAATCATTGGACACCTTCAGATAAGGCAATGGACAACCAGACAGTAAATATCTCAGAAGAGAAGGAGGAAAGAGGGTAAGTGTGCTCTGGCCCAATGGAGGAGATTCTCTTGGAGATCTACTGTTACAGTAAGTAACTGTTCTTACTGAGCCACACATTTGGAATGATTTCCAAGCATACACAAAGTACCCAGGAAGGATGGCATAGCCTGACAGGATAGAAGGCCTTGTAATATGACAAGGCCAAAACCAGCACATCTACAAGAGGCAATGTCTAGACCATAGTACTTAGTGAAAGTATGCACAGTGCTTCATGTGGCAGCAGCACATATGTCAGCTGCGTAGCATGTACCTCTGTCAAAAATGATACAGACCAGTCGCTTACAGCGACAAACTGACAGGTCATTGTTGGTCACTGTAATGGTCGCATGGACCCCCGGCATAGCTTCTCCGGGTGTTGCACCCCCTTCCTGAAACACCTCCAACATGGAAGTGATTATAGTAAAGTCTGGGGGGTGTGGTGGTGAAAACACACTTGTCCTGACCTCACATTGCGGACTGCGATTGCGGTCGACATCATGCACGTCGCTGTAAGGCCAATTGGCATGTTTTCTGTTGAACTGGCTTGGTGGAACCATGTCAGCAGCAGAAACATTCTGAAAACAAGCAACAGATGTGGCCATACCATGTGTGGAGGGGCCATACACAGTACCAGGAAGTTCCGTATCATACTTCCTTTAACAAAACCCAATACAGTGAGCCAGTCATTTGGACAGGCACTGCTTAGTCAGAGGGGTACCTTCTTTTCCAAGGGCAAATGAGACAAAGAGCTGAGAGGACATTCTGCAATCCTTAATGCAATCAAGACAGAACTATAGTGTTCTATGTACATCAAGTGTATGGTGTAGTGTCTCACCCTTCTTAGTGTGTCCCAAGATGTTACGTAATATTTTATGGTCTGATTCAATGCAAAATAAAAGACCACTTTGGATATAAAGTGTAGAATGGTTTGCAATTACACTCAGTCTATGTGGAAAGCCAAGTGAAAGGACTCATGCGTTGGAACCTGAAGCTCATAAATTCTAAGAGCAGAACTTATAGTGACCAAAAACAGGGATTTACAAGAAAAGAAATGCATCTCATAAGCTCAAATGGAGCCAGAGTTAATTTCTCAAGTATGAAATTCTGATCTCAAGGCGGAGCCAGTTTCCATATTGGGGGACACATGTACAGAACACCCTTAACGAACAAATGGGACATTTCTAGTCATACCACTATGCACTCATCAATAGGGGCACTGAAAGCTGAAATGGCCAAGTGCACCTTAATGGATGAGTACCGGAGACTGGAATTTGATAGAGAAAGATGGCAGGCCAGTGCAGAGTTAACAGAACCTGAAAAGTGCTTCCATTTTAAAGAATAAGTGTGTCACACGAGACTTTCTAACTGCAAGCTACTAAGGGGCACCCCAAAATGGCAATGGCTACATCTTCAGGAGCCATGCGTACAGATGTAGGGACCACAGTTCTGGATGATCCAGGGACGTCATGTTCTGCAATGTCAGACCCCAACAAAGGGGAAGTTGAACAGGAGGCGCCACTGCTAGATGCTGCAGAAGTGGAAACCAGATCTGGCAAGGCCAGATGGGGGCCACCAGTATTAGGGTTGCATGCTCTGCCTTCTGTTTAAGCAGAACCCTCTGAATGAGAAGCATTGGAAGATATGCATAAAGGAACCTCCCTTTCCAGGAGAGGGACAACACATCTCACCAAAAATCTCCAGGCCCTGAAGCGAGCAAGCACAGAAATATGGCAGTTTTGCATTATGTAGGGAATGTGAAAAGGTCAGGCCTTGGACAATGCCATCTTGTGAAAAGGTAGTTTACCTGGGAGGTCAGCAGTTTCCATTCTTGTACCAGGGACAGAGACCTGATTAGGTTGTCTGCCAAAATGTTTTGGATACCTGAGAGAAACACGGCTGACAGTTGAAGGCCATGAGACATCACCCACTATAACACTTTCATTGCTTTCCTGCACAGGGGATGAGTGAATGCCCCCTTGCTTGTTTATGTAGTGCATGACACTGACATTGTCTGTCGGAATCAGCAAGGGACTGCAGCTGAGGTATTCCTGGAATGCCTGAAGACCAAGTAAAACAGCCTGCAACTCCAGTACATTTATATGGAGATCCAAGTCCAGATCGGTATAGGACCCTTTGGTCTAAAGGGAACTGAGATAGGCACCCCAGCTTGACCCTGAAGCATCCATTCTGAGGATTTGGGGAGAGAGGAATGGAACACCATGCAGTAGGAGCTGGTGATCCATCCACTAGACCAGAGCACTGTGGAGAAATGTGATGAGGACCATCTGTTCCAGCTCATCTGTCAACTGATCTCATTGCACCCAGAGAATCCACTCTGTTATGCACATATGGAGACAGGCAAAGGGAACCATCACTATGGCAGCAGCCATGTGTCCCAGCAGATGTAGTATAGTCTGGGTGGACACATACTGGCTTCTGTGTAGCAATCTGGCCTTTCCTGTTTTGTGGTATGCTAATACCTCCCCACTCAGTTGATATGTTGCCCCTGGGTTTCTGTGCTGCGAGTGCATGATTTTGCACTTTTTTTGCATTGAAACCCATCTGCCATTCCCTTGACCAATTTTCTAGCTTTTTCAGATCATCCCTCATTCTTTCCACCCCTCCTGGTGTGTACACTCTGTTGCAGATTTTTGTGTCATCCGTGAACAGGCACACTTTCCCCTCCAGCCCTTCCGCAACATCGCTAATGAAGGCCCCCATTTACCACCACCCTCTGACGCATAAAAACATAGAAACATAGAATTTGATGGCAGATAGGGACCACTTGGCCCACCTAGTCTGCCCATTTCCCTACCTAATGGCTAAGCTGCAGATCTTAGTTAACTAACAGCCTATTTCTTCCTACCCCCCACTAGAATTGCCTTATATCTGTCCCATGCATTCTTGAATTCCCCCAATGTTTTTGACTCCACTACCTCCTCAGGAAGACTGTTCCATATATTCACAACCATCTCCATGAAAAAATACTTCCTCACATTACCTCTGAGCTGTCCCCCCCATCTTCAGATTGTGCCCCCTTGTTCTTGACTTCTTTTACTCAGCCAACATCTTACCCATTTTACTACTTTTGGACCCACTCCCAGGTTGCCCAGCTTGCTCACCAGCCTTCTATGTGGAATGGTGTCAAAGGCCTTACTGAAATCCAGGTAGGCCACATCTACCGCTCCTCCATCAGCCACTTCCCTGGTCACCCTTCAAAGAACTCAATCAAGGTTGTCTGGCAAGATCTTCCCCCTGTGCACCTATGTTGCCTCAGATCCTGTAATCCACTGGTTACAAGGTATTTCCCAATCCTTTCCTTCTGTAGTGATTCCATTACTTCACCTACTGCTGAAGTCAGGCTGACAGGTCTGTAGTTTCCTTCCTCCTTCCTATATCCACTTTTGTGTAGTGGGACCACATCTGCCCTCCTCCAGTCTCCCAGAACCTCCCCAGTTTCTAGTGATAGGTTGAACAGAGCTGTCAGAGGTTCAGCCAGCACCTCATTGAGCTCCCTCAGTATCCTAGGGTGCACCCTGTCTGGTTCCGTTGCCTTATCTACTTTTAAGCACATTAGTTCCTTGAGGGATCTCTCCTCGTAAAAGGACTAGTGCCCACCTCCCTTCATTTAATGCCCATGTCCCATATCTTTGGCCTATCACCTACCCCTTCTTCTGCAAAGTAATTGTTTAATATGTCCACTTTTGTTTTGGTCCCCCTTCTCCTTTTAGCCTTACTATCCCTCCTTTGGTCTTTCTCTTCTCACTTTTATATCTACAGAATGTTTTATCCCCTTTTTTTACTGATTGGGCAATATTCTCCTCCATTTGTGCCTGTGTGCTCCTAACTGCTCTCCCTGCCTCTCTTCATTTCTCCTGGTAACTTTCCCTATCCCCCTCCTTCTGAGTCCTCTTGTACCTTCTAAATGTTAGTTTATGTGCCCTTACTTTCTCTGCTACTTCTCTAGAGAACCATAGCAGTCTCTTTTTTCTCTTGCCCTTGTTAACCTGGCTGACAGAGATTTTTTGCCTTTTCAATGGCCCCCTTTATTTTGGCCCATTGTTCAACTCCCCCCAGTTTCCCTATCCCTGCTAGGGTGTCCCTAGGGCATTCTCCCATTTTCTTAAAATTGGCCCTCCTGAAGTCCAGGACTCTTGTCTTAGTGCAACTCAATTCTGACCCAGTTTTTATATTGTGCTACACCATACGGTGATCACTGGTCTCCAGGTGGCCACCCACTGTGATGTCAGCAACACTGTCCCCATTTATCAGTACCAGGTGCAGTATTGCCCCCCCCCCACAAGTGGGTACTTCTGACTTGTTGCCACAGCTGGTAGGCTTCAATTCACATCCGGTAGATTGAAGTCTCCTACTAGCAGTACCTCGCCTTTGCATGCCATCCTTTGGATTGCTTCCATCATGTCTTTATCCACCTCTCCCCCCCCCCGCTGGAGGTCTGTAGATCATTCCAGTGTGAATAGCAATGCCGTTACATGTCTCCAGGGTGACCCACAGGCCACAATACCTCAGCTCCTCCCTGCCCGCCCTGTATTTCTGTAGCTTTTATGTTGTCCTTAACATAAACAGTCACTCCTCCTCCTCCTTTTTTACTTACCCTGTCTTTTCTGAACAGAGTATACCCTGGTATGGCTATATCCTGGTCCTGGTTTTCATAGCACCAGGACTCGGTAATTGTTTCCATGTCCAGGTCTGCATCTGCCATGGTGGCCTCTAGGTCTGCAATCTTATTGCCCAGACTTCAAGCATTTGCACACATGACTCTCCAGATTGTCCTGCCACCCCACCCCCACCGCATTTCCCATTTGTACTTCCTTATTTCCTCCACTATTTTTTTACCATCTCTCTTTCCTTTTAACCCTTGGATTCCTTTGTTATTTGGTTCCTTTTGGGATTTCACTCCTTCAGGATTCTCATTACTGACATCATGAGCCTGTGGGGGGCACAGTTTGTGTCTCCCTGCCTTATTCTGCCTCCCCCTTGGCTAGTTTAAAGGCTCACCAATGAAGCTTTTAAACCATTCACTGAGGGACATGGCTTCCCTCCAGGGTGGATACAGGTCATCACCCTGTACAGGTCCTTATCCCTCCAGATGGGGCCCCAGTCCCCAATGAAGCCGAAATCCTCCTCTTTGCGCCATTAATTCGACCATGCATTGAAGATCCTGGTGCAGAGAATCCTATCCTTCCCCATGTTGTAGACAGGTAGCACCTCCAAGAAGGTCATAGATCGTGCTACTTGCCTAAGACCCCATCTCAATTTCCTAACCTCCTCCTGAACTATTGCTGGCTCATCCCTTGTCAGGCCATTTGTTCCCAGATGGACAATGACATCCAGCTCTCCCTCCCTAATGCCTCAGTGACACTTTGGATCCTCTTTCCATCCCTGTGAGCTGTGGCACCAGGAAGGCACTTAACCTCCCTCTCCTCATCCTTACCTGCCCCCAACTGTATCCTCCTCACTGTGGAGTCCTCCACCAGGATTCACTTCCTGTTCCTCTGGGGTCCTCTGCCACCCCCCCTTGGGGTGTCCACTATGGAGCACCCTCATATCCATCCTGGTCACTACTTTGGGTGCCTCTGTGGGACATTCCTGCTCAGCCAGTGCAGTGTAGGTGCTTCATAGTGGTACCAGATGGGAGATGTGCCTATGCTCCACCACCCTAACCCACCCTGAGTCCACTGTTTTCCAACTGCTCCTTCTTCTGGGCAACCTTTGAGGTAGCTGTGGTGGACTAGGTGGTCCTTGGTTGGAGGAGTAGGTCCTCTGAACCCAAGCCAACTCTGCCTTGAGTCTGGCAACTGCCTCCCTCAGCCCAGAGAGGTGCACGCAGATGGGGCAGCAACAGTCTCCAGAAAGTCTCCCTGAAGACTGCCGCCCCACAGCCACTGCACCACCCCCAGCATAACTATGTCCTCCCTTGCCTGTTTTTCCATTTTGCCTCCTTTAGTCCCTTTTTACCCCTTGCCCAACTATTGCTTGACCCCAACTTACCTCTACCCTGCCCATTTTTGTTTTGTTCACTCTAAACCCTTAATTACTCCTACCCTAGATAAGGTGATTCACCTACACCCACACTGTTTCTATACCTTAACACACCAGGCAATAATAAAGACACTATTTCATCAAGTTTCCCCACAACTCACCCCACCTATGCTGTCTCAATAAAGCCTCTTCAGTTCTTGTCTGTGGCAGCTTGGTGGCCCTGAGGGATGAGATGCTGGACGTCACACCTCATGCCACGCTCATGACCCGGGTTTGGGAATGAGCCTGGGTCATCAGGGGCTGGCAGAAGAGGGAAGAGATTGAGCATCCGGAGGACTGCTCTCTCTTCCCGGGGAGGGTTTCAGGGGAGCAATCGCTCAAGAGCAGTCTCTGGCAGCAGTTGGGGGTGCACGACATAGTGACACTCTGTATGCAGGGGGCAGAGTTGTGGCACAACATTGCCTAGCTTAGCTGAACTCCACAGGGTGTAAGAATAAGCAAAAAATCCCCACTCCTGAGGAAAGGCGATGGCACCTGGGCCTTTGGGTCCACACTCCAAGCACTGGACCGACTTCCTCTCCAGGGGCCAACTCGTGTAGCCCGGCACTCTACACTACAAGATAGAGTGCCCTGGGTGGATAGGGTGGACGTTGCTCTGCGGGGTTCAGATCCGGGGGTTGTGTCAGGCGGCATGAGGGAAGGGGACTAGAGGTCTTAGGTGGGAGGTAGAGACCAGGAGCCACCGAGGATACTGAAGAGAGTTCCATAGGTATGTGGAGCAGAATAAGAGTTCACAACAAAAAAAAAAAAAGTAATTCTTGTCTGTGACCAAAACACACAGACTGCTTTACCTGATAGATTTCTTTGGGTGACCAGACAAATAGATTGGGAGGAGTGGTGGACAAGGCTTACTTAGACTTCAGCAAGCCCTTCAACACTGTGCTATATAGGAAGCTCATAAAAAAATTGGGAAGCTTGGGGGTGGGAACCAAGGTGGCACACTGGGTATGTAATTGGCTGATAGATAGGTGACAGAGGGTGGTAGTTAACAGCACTCACTCGAGGGAAGGAAGAGTGATCTGGGGTCCTCCCAGCTCAGTACTGGGTCCAGTCCTCTTTAGTGTTTTTATAAGTGACATTGCAGAAGAACTGGAAGGGAAGGTGTGCCTCTTTGCTGATGGCACCAAGATCTGCAATAGGGTGGACACTTTGGAGGGGGTGGAGAATAGAGGCTGAAGAGCTCAATAAATTGTCAAGGTTATGGCAGCTGGGTTTCAATGCAAAAAAGTGCAGAATCATGCAGAACCCAGAGGCAGTGTATGGAATGGTAGGGGTAGGGGGGGATTGATGGTCAATAAACAGGAAAGAGACCTAGGGGTATTCATAATGGACTACCTTAAAGTGGCAAAGTAATGCAACAGGTGACAAGATAATGTGACAAAGCAGTAGGAAAGTCAGTGGAGTGCTAGGGTGCATAGGGAGGGGTATCACCAGCAGAAAGAGGGAGGTGCTGTTGCCACTGTATCAGTCATTGGTGAGACCACACCTGGAGTACTGTGTCCAGTTCTAGAGATTACACCTCAGAAAGGACATAGACAGAGTAGAGGCCATCCAAAGAACGGCAACAAAAATATTGCAGGGGCTGCACCACATGTCCTATGAGGAGAGACTGAGGGATCTAAACATGTGCATCCGGGAAGAGAGGAGGGAAAGTGGGGACATGATAGAGACCTTTCATTGCCTCACGGGGGTGATAAGGTTCTGAGCATTTTCCAGAAAAAATGGTGTACAAGAACTAGGGGCATGCAATGAAGATGGGAGGGAGTTTAAAAGGGATGTGAGGAAGTATTTCTTCACTGAGAGGGTAACTGCCTGGAACAATCTTCCAGCAGGAGTGGTGGGGTGAAAACAGTGGAGGGCTTCAGGCATGCATGGGATAGGTATAAAGGAAAACTGATATCATGGGAGTAGAGGTGGCCAGAGACCAAGTAGGGTCTGCAGTGGCAGAATAGGCAGGAAAAAGAAGGTCAGACTAGGTGGGCCAAGTGGGGCTTATCTGTCAACAAATTCTGTGTTCCTACATTTCTCTAAAAATAGCATCCTCTAATCCTGAATATACAGGAGGCACTACAGTGGTCGGTGTAACTGGAACCTCCAGAAACTCCATTAAATTTATTTTCCTGGAGTCTTCTTCTTCAGCCTCAAAGGTCATGACATCCTGGATTTTTCTGAGCAAAGCCTGGAATGAGGGATCTTCAGTAGATCTGGGATTGTATACCACAGAGTTCTCACTGCAAGATGAGAGGGTAGAGCTGGAAGGCAAACTCCTTTCATAGGGATCATTTTCATTTTCCTCATCTTTCAAATCCTCCTCCAAATTAAGGAGATCAGGATTATATTCCACCTCATCATTTTCTGGAATGATGACGGGGACAGTCAACTGAGCTGGCAGCTGTGATAGAGGAATAATTGGTGTACTGTTTGATCCTGTTGACAACAATGATACTGACGGGGGAGGTCCAATTGACAAGATATTAGTTTTCATCATTGGAAGCTTTCATAACAGACATTGAATCATTTCTCAGAATGACACCAGCATAAGCTGGGAGCTGATGGTGCCCTTTAATGGGTCCGGGACTACCGATGTTGAAGGGATAGAACTTGGTGATGGGGGTTGTTTACCATCCATCGTAGGTATGGCAGCGCCAGCACCTGACCCTGAATTTGGTGTCTCAGTGATGTTCGGGGGGTTGTAGTCATTGCTGCTGGAATGAATGACGATGAGGATTTACCCTAATTTAATGGAGACCTCAACCTCACTGGCAACGCAAGAGTTTTATCCTTATACTAGTGGGGATGGCTGGAGGAAGAAGAGGACTTTGACAACTTGTCTTTACCCTTGTCTGAAGCCCTCTTTGTAGTAGTGGCAGCATCACTGAACAGCTGGGAGTTTTCTTCCTGGCAGTGGCCATAGGTAAGGGAGAAGCTGGCTTGGACTCCACGGCCTTTGCTTGAGCTTCCATGGACAATGGTGATGGTTTCCTGAGCCTTCTTTTGGTGTCTCCTTGCGGTCTGCTTGAATCCCTGGCTGATCTTGCAGGGTCTTATGTTGTCGGACAGGCCAAAACTGCAAACACAAACAGTGAGCATTCTCCTTGTAGATCTTGTAACCACAGGTACAAAACCTAAATAAAGGTTCTTTTAACGGCGGCATATGGGGACATCGACAAGTTAACTTATACAAATAATAGTGAAGAAACAACATTGTTGTTTCTCTGCAGGTCTGACGAGTGGTCGACAGTGGAAGAAAGAAATGAGGAGCAATTGGGCTGCCCACATTTTATAGGTGCTGATGTGGGCAGCCTCTGGCTAGCAAAAGCTTCCAAGTGGTCCTGATTCCGATGACTTACAATTCCAAGGTTATAGCCCAGTTGAGGAGCTATCCCTGATGAAGATCTATTGTTACAGTTAGTTTCGAGCACCCAGCTGGCTCAACAGCCTCCCCACTAGCATCCTTACAGAATCTAAGACTGGCCAGTTCAAAAACAAACTTCAATTACACCTCTACAAACTTACTAGCTGTAAACTGGTATGGCTACAACCAGTCCCCCTTGAACCGACATTGGCCACTTTTACCTCTATCCTACTCTCTCGCTAAGGCAACCAAAACCTCTTTCCTACTATTCAAGTCCTTCGCTCTTTCACCCCACCTCCAATACTCACCACCCCATCTATCCCTTCTGACATAACCTTACTACTATCTTGCTCAGGCAACTTATACTTCTCTCTTTCTACTCATACCCTTTGCTCTCCCACCCCCTTCTGATTCCCACTACCCCATCCTACACCTCTGCCTTAACCTTAGGCTCCCCTTCCTCCAACAAATTGCCCTGCCTTCAACCCAACACTGGCCTAATTGCCACGGCACTTTTACCCCCAAATCCCCTTCCCTCTTCTCCCCACCTTACAACCCAGGCATTGGGTAAACTCAGCATAACTAATAATTTTCTCCTGTCTTCCACCTCCCCCCCTGAACCTGCCTTGTCCTGCCCCATGCCCCCCCCAAGTTGGCCACAGACAACCTGATGATAATACGCTTCCATACCCTGCCCAGGAAAATGTCTCCCTGGCTGCCTACATTAACTCCCTACTGCCTGGATCCTACAGCTATCATACTCTCCTGGTAGGACTATCATAACACTATTTGGACAATGTCATCCTACTGACTGCATGTACAAATACACCTGCCTGTAACCTAGCAATCATCTTAGCATTTACTATAGCTCTTATTATATGTTATATATATTGTTTTTTGTTTAACCATTCAGTTTACTATACATGTAATTTTCCATTTGTCTGTCACTTATCTATGACGTGGAGCCTTTGTAAAAGAGTCTCTGACTCAAAGTTGTTAATTCCGAGAATTAAATAAATAAATATAAAATAAATAACTTATTTTTTACTGCCAACATGCTGGCTTGTGACAACCAAAAAGTTCTGCATGTGGCATAATGCCAGTCACATGGGGTTTTGCCATGAGCAGGACACATGGTAAGTGGCATTACCAATGTAGTCATCCATTCCCCCCCCCCGCCTTCCCAACTCTCACCATAAGGCCTGCTACTGAGCCAAAGGTTTGACAAATGTTACTTGTCCTCCCAGACTACCCTGGTGATCTAGTGGACCTCACCTCCAGAGTCTTAATTTTTGCCTGGCATCCAGGGGGATTCCTCCCCCCATTCACTTTTCCTGCCACCAGCTCCCTGTGATACAGTCCCACAACAATCTCAGCCCGTGCCGATTCTTGAGGAAGCGGTCACTGTACTGTGATCCCTCCCCCAGCTGCCTGTAGCAGTTCTTCAGGCAGGGGTTGTCACAAAACTCTGCAGTAGTTCCCATGCTTTGTGTCTGGTCCTGTGGGACATTTGCATGTCAGTCTCCACCCTTTTTTTGCTGAGGTCCCCTTGTCTATGGAACGCCCGTCTATACCAACTGAGGAGTTCAGACTTAGCTGAGAGTTTTAACAAGGAGTTAAAAACTCATTTATTTAAGTTAGTGTATAATATTGATATTTAGAAAGGATGCAAGCCAGCTGTTTTAAGAAATTTGATTAATTTGAATTAATTTCATTATTGTTTCATGTATGTATTTCTGGCAATAAATACTACGTTGTGAAGCACTCCAAGCCATTTGGATGGGGTGTGGTGCTATATAAAAATAAATACCTTACCTTATCATTTCCATGCAGAGTCAAAATAGCAATAGCAAATGTGCAGGGGAAGGGTTCTGACCTTGCTGTGCTTACAAAGGACTTATGCTATGTAGTCATTGCGACCACCTAGTCACAGTCCCTTGCAACTATATATGGTGCCCCTGGTGTCTTTGGTCCTGATCCATAGTAACATACATTCTCCTGCTTTTTCTTACCCTTTGTTTGTTTTCTTAAGGCTCCCTACTGCTAATTATTTACATATAGCAAATTACAGAGTCTTCTAGGAGTCTGTTATCCCATGGATTTAAACAGAATCAAATGGTTAAATGTAATTTTAATCCATGGGACCAAAGACTCATGAATTGACACTGCAGACTACTTTTGTGTGCAAGCATGATGCAGTATTTCTCAAATGTTGATCATATTTATAAGGTCTTTTTTCAGTAGGTACTTGTGTATTCCACTCTTTTGTGCAGGTGTGAAGAGGAGTGTGTAAAGTTCATTTGGAAAAGATTTACTATGATAGATTAGTGATGTCATTGTCATTGATGCTTGTTGATGATGATTCAGTTACCTTTGTATTATCTTTTATAAATGGAGCATAAGTGGCAGAAGTATGCACTTGTTCATTTAATACACAAGTATGTTTATAAGGCACTGCACTAAGACCAAAAATGGAAAGGGGCCTGGGAGTAGTCATATCAGATGACCTAAAGGTGGGTAAGCAATGTGAGAAGTCAGTAAGGAGAGCCAGGGGGATACTGGGATGCATAGGAAGGGGCATCACAAGTAGAAAAAGGGAAGTGATTATCCCTCTATACAGACAGTTGGTGAGACCCCATCTGGAGTACTGTGTGCAGTTTTGGAGACCTCATCTACGCAAGGACATAGACAGGATGGAAGCAGTCCAGAGGAGGGCAACTAAAATGGTGCAGGGTCTACATCAGAAACCATATGAAGAGAGACTGAGAGAGCTTAATATGTATACCCTTGATGAAAGGAGGGACAGGGAGGACATGATAGAAATGTTCAAGTACCTCAAGGGAATCAACAAAGTCCAGGAAGGTAGCATCTTTCAGAAAAAGAGATGTGTAAGAACAAGGGGGCACAGTTTAAAGACAGAGGAGGGGGATGGCTCAGGGGTAATGTGAGGAAATTCTTTTTCATGGAGAGAGTGGTGGATACATGGAACAGCCTTCCTGAGGAGGTCGTTGGGTCTAAAACAGTGGGGGAATTCAAACACGCTTGGGACAGACACAAAGCAATTATAGTGCGGGGTTGCAGGAAGCAGGCTGTTGGTTAACTAGAATCTGCAGCTTATCCAGTAGGTAGGGAAATGGGCAGACTGGGTGGGCCAAGTGGTCCTTATCTGCCATCAAAGTCTATGTTTCTATGTTATTCTAATAAAAAGTCTGGTCATCTTGAATTCTAAGACTGCAATGAAAAAAAAACAAACAAAAAAACTATCCCACAACCCTCAATACTCCACCAGGTGGTGCTGTACACCTTTATGGAAAAAGGAAACAGAGCATTCTTGAATTGCAAAGACATCCAAAGTATTGGCTTGCTCTCGGGAGTAAATATTACATGATTGTAGGTATCATGAGTCATATGCTGTTCCAGCTTGTATTGACAAGTACTGAGAGACATTAAACCTTCAAAACAGATTTTTCATCCAGGGCTCTCAATTTTAAGAATAGCAAAAGAGCACTGCAGAGCAATCTGTCTTACGGCTCCCTCAGTTCTAATCTAGCCTTCCCCTTTCACTATCTGCTCCCCCCTGCCCTGAAAGCCTTACTATACCACACCTCCCATTCTTGCTCCTGAACCTAACCCCCCATACTTCTTCCCCTTCTGCTTCTTCCTTCTGTCCCACTCTTCTCGCTCCCTCTCCTATTCCCTACCTCACCTAGCGTTTGTCTCCCCATTATTGTGCTATGTGTCTGCCGTTCATGCTCCCAAGTGATTTTTAGCATTGGCTACTCACATGCTCTGTAAACTGTAGTTTTTCATAGTACAGAGTCATACTAGACATGCTGTAACCTGCTGCAGGGCTTTTATTGTACACTGATGGACACTGTTCTGTTTTCTCACTTGCCCTGTTTGATGCTGTTCTAATTTTTTTTTTTATTTATTTTAGTCTTTGGTAACCAGGTAAGACCCACTAGGCACAAGTGCCTGTTTTCAGGGGTGACCTGGGAGCACTGGGCGGTTAAGTGACTTCCTCAGAGTCGCACAGTATGCAAGTGGAGGTTGTGTGAATCAAACTCAGGTCTGGTCTGCTGGATGTACCAAGCTCGTTCACAGCTTGTTCCTCTAACCTCTAGGCTATGCTGCCAGCCCAATATTACAGAAACACAGAAGCATAGGTTTTGACAGCAGAAAAGGACCCTTAGGCACATCCGGTCTTCCCCTTGTCACTGACTATTAATCATCACTGACCTTAGTTGGTCATAGGAGTCACTCCCTCCCTCGTTCCTGTGCCTAATATGCTCCTGTGCCTGTCCCATACATGCTTGAAGCTTCCCACAATCTTTGCCCCCACTACCTCCTCTGGCAGACTGTTCCAGTCATCTATCACCATTTCTGTGAAGAAGTATTTCCACACCTCTCCTAAACTCCCCCCTCCAGCTTCGTTTCATGCCCCCCTGCTCTAGTGCCTTCCTTTCACTGAAATACACCCTCCACCTGCATCTTGTTTACTCTTGTGAGGTACTTGTAGGTTTCAATCATGTACCCTCTCACTCGGCTCTCCTCCAGGGAGCACATGTTGAATTTCTGCAGCCTTTCCTCATATGGCTTCTTGTGCAGCACCCTCACCATTTTGGTTCCCTCCTCTGTACTGCCTCCTCCTTTTCAGTGTCCTTGCAGAGGTGTGGCCTCCAGACAGTTATAGTACTCCAGGTGAGGCCTCACCTGTGAGTGATATAATGGCAGCACCCCTGCATCCTCCTGTTAGAAATCCCTCCCCACTGCACACCAGCATCCTGCTAGCCTTTCCCACTGCATTGTCACACTACCCAGCTACCTTGAGGTCTTCAGATATGATGATCCCCTAGTTCCCCTTCTTACTTGGTGACTGCAAGCTTCACTATCCCCATCTTTTACACAGTACCTGGGCAGGAGCATTGCTGGGGGTATGCATTTGGGGCTGCAGCTCTGAAACTTTCAACTGCAGCCCTGAATTAAATTTCACTGTTTGTAATTGTTTTGTTTATCTGCCTGCCCTGCCCCACATTTCCACCCCACCCCATCCCGTACCCCTGGTACTCACCCAGCTACCTTGAGGTAGCTTGGATGGACCTTGAGGTTTTTTGTTTTTTTTCCTTTGTGCTGTATACTGATGTATTATGTAAATACTCCCTCTCCCCCTTCCCCCAGGACATACCATGAGACAAAAATCTTGTGGTTCAGTGTAATTCTCCTGGTAAAACTTTTCAATAAATAAATAAATAAATAAAGTCACATCAGTTGCCAGTCTGTCTGTTACTGTGACTGACAGGAAGGGCTGTGCAGGAGATGAGGGTCTGCCTAGGCTACTACAGCCAGGGGCTGCAATGCTAGTGTGAGAGTTAGTTGACTTAAAACCTATAACTCCGTTTCTGTGAGTCGGTGAGCCCCATGAGTGAGTCCCTGCCAGCACTGGTGCAGCAGCAACAGCAGAACAGAGGCTTAACTTCTGGAGACTGGAAGACTAGCCACCGAGAGGGATGGTCAGGGGCAGCGAGTGAGCCACAGGAGATAGCAGGGCTGGCTGGGATTCAGGACGTACTCATTCATGCAGCTGATCAGGTATCTTCTGTCACTCTCCTCTCCTCCTATGTTCCTTTTCAGTCTGTTTAGATTGCTCTGACTGGTGCTGTGGTTCCAGTTGTCTGAATTAATATTTTGACTGTTGCCAAAGTGTTCTCCTAGTTGTTTTGGGAGATGAAGTATGGGCACTCTTAGATGTTCTTTTTGTCCTCCTAATAAAGAGTTCATGTAATTTTATGCTGACTGCTTTGAGGAGTTCCCCTGACAAGCTGGAAGGGCTACTCCATCACTACTAATTCAATAAACTCTAAGTGTACCAACTACGGTGTTACCGTGTAGTGTCCCTGATATATGCACCATTAGACTGCAGATGCCATTAAGCTGCTGGTCCCATTGGCCCCTTAGTTGCTGTAATTCCTTGCAAATATAACCACAATATATAGTTAAATGCAATGATATAATCCTTTAATTAAAAGGCTGTCATTTCTGTAGTATGTCTTTACTAGGCAGGCTGGTTATAAAAAATGATTACTCACTCAAGTTGGAGTAACTTGCAGCAGCAGCTCATTCATGTAGCAACAGGTTTAATTTCAATGGCTTCAAATATACAAATTATCTTTGGAGCCGAACATTATAGAAACACTCCTTATAATTGCTTTACATGCACTGCTGTGTAGTTCCCAGAGCATGTTTCACATTTTCTTTTCAGGTTTTCATTTTCACCTTGTATAATCCCTTAATACAACCAGTACATAGAAAAAGGACCAGTTCAATTACAATGGTAGCAACTTGGGTAGGACTGAGTGACTAATTTGGATTGGCAGATGGGGTGGAGTAGGGGGTAGTCCAGATTCAGATGGTGGGCAATAGTTCACACACCTTCCCCGTGCTCAGCAGTAATCCAGTTTCAGATTGCTGAATTAACTTAGGGTTCAGCAGGGCATACGCTGTGAAACCAAGTGAACCTGGGCAGGGTTCCAATTTATGCTAACACTTTAGGTCTATAATCTTATTTTTTGAAACTAACCTGACTGGCCTTTAATCCAAGTTGTTATGCACTATTGGAAAAATAGCCCCCTCCCCAAAAGTGGGGGCTATGATATTATGGTGTCAACACTTAAGTCAGATAAAAACGCCCTCCCATCTGCCACCATAAAAAAATATATCTGAGTTTTTGACTATGTTATAGGAAAGAAAGACACATTCACATAGCAAAAGTCTCACAATGACTAACACACAAAAAATAATTTTGGGGGGGGGCTTTTATACTATTGTATTCCTTACAAAAATGTATGGTGGATTTATATAGCATAAGCCTCAGAATGCACCATAGAGCATCAAAACCTCCAACGCTCCTAGGGGCCACCAGGCCCCCAGACCCCCAGCTTATTGGTTGAGGATCTAGGAAGTGAACTGTGTTCAAACCCCTGATGTATTCAAATACTAGAAGCACCTCATCCCCTGGGTTCTGCAGTCCTAAGTGCATAATCTTGCACTGTTTGGCATTTAAACCTTGCTGCCATCACCAATGCCATTCCTCTAGTTTCCTTAGATCCCTTTGCATTCTCCCTGCCCCTTCCTGAGTGTCAACCCTGTTGCAGATTTTTGCATCATCTACAAAGAGATGCACCTTCCCCTGAACTCCTCCACAATGTCACTTATGAAGACATTGAAGAGGACCGGTTCCAGCATTGAACACCCTGGCACCCAAATAGTCACTCTCCTATCAACTGAGTGGCTACCATTTACCATCACCCTTTGCCTCCTGTCCCTTAACCATTTTGATACCCAGCTTGTCATTTTCTCCCCCACCCCCAGGCTGCTTAATTTCTTAACTAGCCTCCTGTTAGGCACAGTGTCAAAAGCATTACTGAAGTCCAAATAGGCCACATTCACGGCTCTCCCCTTGATCCACCTCCCTGATAATGCAGTCAAAGAAATCTGTGAGATTAGTTTGACATGCCCTTCCCTGCAGTCTTTTTGCCTTCAGGTACTCCATGAGCCTCTCCTTCAGTAGTGTCTTCATTAACATCCCCACCACTGATGCGAGACTGACTGGCCTGTAGTTGCTAACATCATCCCTACTGCAACTTCTGTGCACAGGGCCACATTGGCCCTTCTCTAGTCCTCTAGAACTTCCCCATTTCCACTAAGGTGCTAAAAAGCACTGCCAGAGGGGCAGCCAGCACTGTGCTCAGCTCCTTTAGGACCCTTGGATAAATTCCATCTGGCCACATCACCTTATTCTCCTTTAAGGCTTCCAGTCTTTTCCAGACAGTCTCCACTGAGAATGGACTTGAGTCCACTCCCCTCTCTCCCTGGCTCATACTGCAGCAGGCTTGTCCATTCTCCCCCCACCGTGAAGATCAAGCAGAAATAATTGTTTAGTATTTCCATTTTCTCTTGATCTTCCTCTGTGCAGTCCCCAACCCTCCTGATTCTCACTGTCCCTCCCTTTGTCTTCCTCTTTCCCCCACATACCTGAAGAAGGTCTTGTCCCCTTTTTTGACCTCCTTAGCTGTCCTCTCCTCTGTTAGTGCTTTAGTTGCCCTCACCCTCCTTCCTGCCTTGTTTTACCAGATATACCTCCCTGTCTTTATCTTTCTGGGTCTCCTTGTACTTTGCAAATGTTGTTTTCTTCTCCTTCACTGTGTTTGCCGCATCCTAAGAGAACCATAGTGGCTGCTTCATCCTCTTTCTCTCGCTCACTTCCTTCAAGCAGCATGTCGTTGTCTGGGCTATAACTTCCTTAATCTTTCTGCATTGAGCCTCCACTCCCCCACTGCCTCACCCCCCCAAAAAAGCATTCTCTGAGTCAGTTTCCCATTTCTTTAAAATCTGCCCTCCTGAAGTCCAGGACTCTCACCTTATTGAGGTTTTTTACCCCTGTCCTATCCGTATGCCAAACCATACTATACGGTGATCACTTGTATACCTTATTATCTATTATTTAGTTATTTTTCTGTATTTCTGTATGTATTTATTTAATATATGTAATTATTTATTTTAACTATTATTACTTTTCCACAGAACACCTTTGGAAAAACAGCAGTCCTCATCTCAGCAGGCCTTTCTGGGGAAAAAAAAAAACATTTTATATTCTATATTAGCAAAACACTAATGCATATGTTAGGATTACAAAGCCACAAAAGGAGGGAAATATGACATTAGGGTTTTCAACCCTAGCACCCTACATCCTCCCCATACTTCACCCTCATAATCAAAGGCTGAGCTACAGGTCTGGGACCCCATGAGTCTGATGTGTCAAGCTACTGGTGTGGGCCATGCTCCACTGGTGCCCCCTAGGTGTCTTATTTGATGTAGGGCCATACATAGAAAAGTAGAATCATCAGGCATGAGTCCAGACCCATAGCTTGCTTTTTAGGGTTGAAGTAGCAGGTGCATGCTTTATTGCCCCAAACCTGATGTGCTATAAGCAAAGCAGCAGACCTGCATGGTACAACCCCTGACCTGTCTCTTGCTTTCCACAGGGTCATGTGATTTGTATGTGAATCAGTAGATCCATGGGACACAGCAGGTCCCATGTGAAGGAACACACCCAAAAGGCACTGGGCTGTATCTTTGCTTGTGCAGAGCTCTTGGACCCTACACAAATTAGTGGAGCCATGGGCATGACCACAGACCTGTAGTGTGAAGCAGCAGACCTGAGGGTATGACCCCAGACCTTTAGCTAACACTTGTGGTACATGGCTCCAGATGTGTGAGGCTTGGTCTCAGATCTGTAACTTGAATCAGAAGACCTGTCTGGTATGGCCTGGGACCTGTAGCGTGGCCTTGGGCTGCAATAGTAGGGGATGCGAGAGGAGGTGGCTGTTAGGGCTGAAAACCCTAACACCACATTCCTGCCAATGTGGCTCTGCAACCCTAACTTATGCATTGACATAATTTTTTCAAATTAATTTCCTGACAAAACAGTTAGGACATGTATCCTCACCTCTATTGTGTCCCTGCTAAATTTTTCTCACCTGCCCAGTCTCCTGCAATCAAATGATAAATCCCTTCTCACTGCCCCTAAAACTTCCATCCCTACGGGGCACCAGGCCTCTTGCATTGCTGAGCCCAGACTTTGGAACTCCCTGCTACTCACAGTTTAGAAGGTCCATGTGGGCTCTCCTTAGGGCCAGTTCTAATTGTGTCTGCACATAACTGTGCAGGTAGTTCTTATGTTCACCTGCCTTAACCTGTTAGTTTATTGTCAGTGCTGCTGTCACTTAATGGGGTTCACTGTACTAATCCCAGAACCACTGCCAACTTTTTTAACCATAAATTCTCTGACTTAACTAACTACACCTCCTCTTTCCCTGCCCAATTGAACATACCCACCCTGCCAGTTGTAGACGGTCCTCATTTCTTTTTCAAGGCAGTCTCAAGATGTAAGGTGCTTAGACTGCTAAACAATTTCTCAGATTACACTGCTGTTGGCTCTGACAATCTAGAACCAAAGCTCCTAAAGTTAGCAGCCCCCTAAATTGCTGCTCCCTTAGCCAAGATGTTCACGCTCTCCCTGTGCCAGAGCTACATCCCTGATATATGGAAGGTAGCAAGGATTACCCGTTTTCAAAAAAGGAAATCGTAAAGACCCCTCAAACTACAGGCCCATTGCCATCCTGTCAGTCCTCAATAAAATTCTTGAGAAACTTGTAGCCGCACAGACAATTGACTTCCTGCAGAAACATGATCTACTTACCTCTGCCCAGCATGGCTTTCGTAAAGATCATAGCACTACTACCACCCTTCTCAGATTTACGTCAAATACACTAGTGGCTATGGTTTCTGGTCTTCTCACTGGGGCCATTTTCATTGACATAACTAAGGCGTTTGACTTGGTTAATCAATCCATCCTCCTAGCCACCCTTACTTCACTGGGTTTCTCGACTAATGTTGTAAGGTGGTTTGGGAACTACCTATCTGAAAGGACTCAAACTGTGAAATACAACTCTACCCTCTCGGACAAAGCCATTATAAACATTGGGGTGCCGCACGGTTCCATCCTTGGGCCCCTGCTTTTCTCTATCTTCATAAATAACATCTCCACCAACCTCCATAGGACAGCCTCCCTGCTATATGCAGATGACATTGTTCTGTATGCTAGGGCAAAAAGCATTGATGTCATATACAATTTACTCTCTCTTGATTTTCAGCTAATGCAACAGTGGCTATCAAATCACAAACTTGTGCTAAATGAGTCCAAAACCCCACACAAAAGATTAATATACAAGTTAGCCAGCCTGGGAGTGGGTCCCAAGATGACAGCCTGGGTAAAGAATTGGCTGGAGAATAGGACACAGAGAGTAATAGTAAATGGAGTCCACTCAGAAGAAAGGAGGGTTACTAGTGGGGTACCACAGGGTTCAGTATTAGGACTGTCCTCTTCAATGTCTTTATAAGCGACATTGCAGAAGGACTGAAGGAAAGTATGTCTCTTTGCAGAAGACACAAAGATCTGCAACAGAGTTGATGCACAGGGTGGGGTGGAAAGGATGAGAAGGGACTTGGCAAGGTTAGAGGAATGGTCAAATGTATGGCAGCTACACAATGGGGGGTGAGATACTAACAACAACAAAAATGGAAAGGGACCTGGGGGTAGTCGTATCAGATGACCTAAAGGTGGGCAAGCAATGTGAGAGGGCAGCAAGGAGGGCTGGGGGGATACTGGGATGCATAGGGAGAGGCATCACCAGTAGAAAACAGGAAGTTATTATCCCTCTGTACAGACAGCTGGTGAGACCCCATCTGGAGTACTGTGTGCAGTTCTGGAGACCCAATCTCCACAAAGACATAGACAGGATGGAAGCTGTCCAGAGGAGGGCAACTAAAATGGTGCAGGGTCTGCACCAGAAGACATATGAAGAGAGATGAAAGGAGCTTAATATGTATAGCCTCGAGGAAAGGAGGGAGAGGGGGGACATGATGGAAACATTCAAGTACCTCAAGGGAATCAACAAAGTCCAAGAGGGTAGCATCTTTCAAAAAAAGAGGTGTGCAAGAACAAGAGGGCACAATTTGAAGATAGAGGGGGCGGCTCAGAGGTAATTTAAGGAAGTATTTTTTCACAGAGAGGGTTGTGGATGCATGGAACGGCCTTCCGGAGGAGGTTGTGGAGTCAAAATCAGTGGTGGAATTCAAGCATGCATGGGACAGTCATAAGGCAATTCTAGGGGGTGGGGTAGGAAGAAGTAGGCTGCTGGTTAGCTAGGATCTGCAGCTTATCCAGCAGGTAGGGAAATGGGCAGACTGGGTGGGCCAAGCGGTCCTTATCTGCCGACAAATTCTATGTTTCTATGTTTCTATGTTTATGCTCTTTAGATCAAATGCCAAACTCAACATGCCCATCCTAATTTCAAAGTCACCTCCCTAAATGGTTCAACAGTTGGGGTAGTAAACTCATTTAAATATCTGGGCATCACACTTGATCCATCACTAAACTTCGACCTACACATCCAACAGACCTGTAAACTGGTCAACTCCAGACTTGGAATAGCCTACCAAACCAGCTATGTGCTCACTCCCTCAGCAAGGCTTGCCATTGCCCGTGGCATACTCCTTCCAGCACTTACATTTGGTGCTGCTACTTATATCTCCGCGTGCCAATCAAATCTTTGGAAGTGGGATGTCACATACAACAACATCTGTTGCTATTGCGTCCTCCTCCCACTGGCTGAAACACCACTGTCTCCTCTATTCTGACCCGGGATGGCTTCCTCCCCTGAGCTAAGGCTGTTGTGTTGTACCAGGAAGTGGTGGGAGTCAAACAACTACATATTTGATAGAAGAAATGTTGATGATAAAGAATGAACTCATTATATGTAAGGGCCCTCATTATTTATTATTTAGTCCATTATTATCTACTATTAAATGTTTTTTAATATTTTTATAAAGAATTTGTTAATGGAAAATATTTGTATTTTTTTCTTTTTTCTTTAAGATTAACCAGTTGTCCTGATGAAGGGATAAGTCACAAAATGTAGACAATGATATACTTGATGTTAATGGTGAAAAATAAACAAGTTTTGTTGAAAGAGTTATCTTTTTGAAACAAATTTTTTTGGGTGTGAGTGGACTAGCATACCGACTACAAATTCCCAAACCTCTGGCAGGCCTCTTCCAAAATCTGACACCTTACTACCGGTTACGGTCTACTGACCAAGCTCCTGTCTTCATTCCCAGACATAACACCACTAAAGGTGCTAGTGCTTTCACCTGCTATGCCCCCAAATACTGGAAGTCCCTTCCACTAGCCTTGCGCCAATCACCATCCCACGTATCATTTAAGAAAGGATTGTGTAATTATTTTGATACTTCCCACAAGTGCTCCTGTTTCAAACCCCCCTAGCTCATACTTCCTTTCTTCCTAGCTTCATCTCTCCTTGCCACTTATGATCTGCCCCTCTAAATGCAAAGCACTTCTCCTCTACCTGTCTGTCCCACCTCCCACCTTGCCTCGGCCTCAATCCTTTTCTGGCCTCCTACTCCTATCACTCACTACTATCCCTCCCCTGAACTGCCTATTTTCAATCCCATGCAAGCACTAACATATTTACAATATTTCTGTGTTTTTCCTCAAAACAATTGGTGATGTAGTTTTGGTTATAGAACTGTTTCTGTACATTTTATTTTTCTACAAAGTTATTGCAACTACCTTGTCTGTAGCTACTTTTTTTCTACTTGCCCTGTATTCTACTATCAGCTATGTTTGAACTGGTACTGGAATGTTGCCTGTATTGTGTATTGTAAGCTAGGTTTAAACCTGTACTGGAATGTTTGCCTGTATTGTTGTACTGTATCCTCCCGGGTTGTGCCTGAAAATAGTCATTGCTATGGCTAGTGCACTTACCCGGTAAACAAAAACTAAATAAATGTTTGATTATGGAGTACTCTGTATTTTTTGTATCTACTGCTATGTTGAGATGACTGTTCCTTGAGCTATGTACAATTGTATATCATACAGAATATTGTATCATATTGTATTATTTTGCACTAACTGTCTTGTAACTTCCCTGTATTGTAATGTATTGATTGTCTTGTAACCTCCTGGGTCACACCTGAAGAGTGGCAAAATTTGTGTCTTCTGTACTTACCTGGTCAATAAAAGCTAATAGTAATAATAATAATAATCAAGGTGCCAAACATATAACGCGCATTGTGCTGGGCCTGAGGGGCCCTGCACAAAGCAGGAGATGATTCATAACTTTCTTCACACAGGCCCTGTATAAAGTAGCAGTTTAGTCATAATTTGCTTCAGGCCCTAGGGCCATTGCAAAAGAAAGGTGATAAGTCATAACTTTCCTTGCACAGGGACCTGTGGGTACTGTGTGAAGCAGATTATTTGTTATAACTTGCTTTAAACCCTTCATGAAGCAGAATTTGAGTCCTAGCTTTATTCACAAAGGACCCTACTAGCCTTGCATCAAGCAGCAGATTAATGAAATTTGGTATGCACAGTCTCAGTCCTAAGACTGCTGAGACAAAAGTTATAACTGACAAGCATATTTTCCCTAGAAAATATAGCAAAATGTAAACATCTACTAAGAAACTGTGGAAATAAAAACTGAAGAAACTGGAACACACCCTGTAAGCAAAAGGCTGTGATAAGGAATTTTACAGCAATACAAATTCAACAAAGGTAAAGAACAGAGATTTGGTGCTCATGATACAAAAAAGCATAAAAATAAATTTAGAAGGTAAGATGGCAGAAACCTTTAACAATTATTTTTTGTTCACTTTATAGCAAGCATTGGGAACATATACCACAATTTGACCCAACACACAAAGGCAGGGCGTCAGCAGGGAAGACCACAGGCTATAGGCCACGCTGCACAGGGCAGCTGAGGTAAGTGTGCTACTAGAGGATATAAGCACCATGTAGGAAACAATAACTGGGACCTACAAACATTACGTTGTAACAAGGTAAAGGAATAATACTGGCAAGTTAGGGACAGCCTTGCTGAAAATAACTGCCCCTGTAAGGGTTTAGCAAATGAAACCTTGACAAGGTAAAACAGAAAAGCAGCTACACCCTGTCTAGAGTCACCCTATTATTGGAAATACATACTGGAATAACAGTGATGCACATCCTTTCAAAAAACAGCTAAAAAGGGGAAACATTTAAACCCTATCTAGGGTAGCCCTGTTTTTGAAATACATACTGGAATAATATTAGCACACATCCTTTCAATAACCAGCTAAAATAAGGAAAAACAATTAAAACCCCATCTAGGGTCCCCCTATTTATTTTGCAATACTAAGTGGGAAAACAGTAACATACAGCTAGGCTGGTATATGCCAACTAGGGAAGATGTGGGGGCTAGGAATCGTTACAGGCAGTAGGACAGACGGGGGGGATGCAAGAAGACATAGTAGACAGGTTGGTGAGGAGAGGATTGTGAGCTGTAATGGATGTGGGGCTGCAGTCTTTATGCAGATGTTGTGGAAAATAGGGGCTGTCCAGTGTGCATCAGCCTGCAGCAGATAAGGGGAGAGATAAGGTGGCTACGATGGGAGCTGGAAAGAGGGGGGGGGAAGCAAGGATAATAAACAGCGGCAGAAAGGGCAGGTAAGGGCTACCTTGGGGCAGATTGATAGCAGGCATAGGTCGGATGCCATGAGGATACCACAAGGTCCAGGGACATATCCTCCCTAAGGACCCTGCAGAAACAGGGTGGAAGAATGACAGGTTGTAAGGAGGAATGGCAGGAGAGTAAGAGGGTAAACATAAAGGGGAAGGGGGGAGAGGAATGATGGAATGGAGGAAGGTTCTCATATTGAAATGCCTACATCGAACAGATATGCAATACTGGCCGGTGTAGGGGAATGGGGGGTTAGTGGGGGGAGAACGATCAAGGATACACAGAGACAAAGGACGGAGGCAAAGGGGAGAGAGAAACATGAGTAGCTCAGGGAGGCAAGGAGGGAATGGAAGCCACAGTGAGGGGGAGGAAGGGGGGTAGAGTTTCAGGAGGAAATAGAGAAGGCAAAGTGGCAGCAAACAATATTATCCAGGGTGGGAGGGGATCAAGAGGGAGTAGGGAAGCAGAAAGAGGGGGAGGTGCTGGTACAGCCATGAGGACTCCCAAAAAAGAAAGGGAACGGTTGAGGACAGGGGAGACTAGTTAACTAGGAGAGGATGAGGAGTCAGGGAGCAGGCCTGTGAGTGATGGAAGGGTGGTTATTGTTGGGATCCAATAATAAAAGGTATACACTGGGGGAAAAAGGGGGACCCAAAAAATAGAAGGGAGGTAACTTATATGCCAGGAACGGAGTTGGGAACAGCTGAACCAAGGATCAAGGAAGTTGTAAGGGAGATGGGTGGAAAGTCTAACTTGGCCATCCACCTGGGAACCAACGATCTGGCAGGGGAAGAGGTAGAGGTGGTGCAAAACAGATTTAGAGAGTTAGCAAGGTCATGCAAGGAGTCTGTGATCTCATTAGCTATTTCAGAGGTGATTTCAGTACCTAGGGCCAGCACAATCAGAAAAAGGAGAATAACAGACCTTAACCATTGGCTGAGGGACTGGTATAAGGTGGAAGGGTACAACGATATTGGGGAATAGGGAGAAACGTGGTCAGACAAGGGGCTATATTCTTAGAAAAAATCTCAAAGGTAAGGTGGGAAATTAACCTTATTAAATCGCACACTGTGCCTCCGATTCACAAAGTGCCACCAAATGTCCATAAAAGATAATGTTTAGGAACCCAAAAATAACTTCTTCAGAGTCCAACATTTCTTTGTAGTGAATTTTCTTTTATTTCTGTTTATACTGCCCCCTACTTTTCACTCTGTAATAAGAGTTTGTTTACGGGGTATATCTGTTAGAAAAAATAATAAGCCACTTTTTAGTACAACAATTCATGAACAAAAATCATTTGCCTCCATTTTTTATGCTATAACGCTGCGATAAGTTAAAGCATTGTGAAATTCTTGAAGTGATTATACGTAAATGAATTTACCCAGCTCACAGCTACTGTCCTCCTATATTTCGCTTTCCTCCTGCTTACTTCTTGTTACAAAAAACATCCATGCCATCTGTGAATTGATATAACATGCCCTGTCACTTATTTTACATGAAAGGCCCCATATTAGTTTAATTTTAACAAGTGCATAAAGCCTGTAACCACATAACCATTTAGCCATTTACCTCATAGCATACACAGAAGCACTCATCATGAGCTTCACTTCATTCACAGTTGGTGCAAGGCCAAATCCAACAATTGGGTATAAACCCTGCAAAACACATAAGTGTAAAACTGTTTCACCAAATAAGTTGCTACAAAATGCTCACATAGATCCTTTATGTACTTTTATAATTCAAACTTTTAAAATAAGATAGTTGTACCTTATTATCGATGATTTCAGCCAGTTTAAAAACTTTGGTGTTCACAAACGCCCTGTCTGCAGTCTCAACAGTGCTAAGTGTGCTGCTCAAGGTGTGGCCTACCTCTCTGATCAACCTGTGTGTCCTGAGGGAATGAAATTACTCCCTTGTATTCCTGCTTGAGCAGGAGGTTGCTAAGCAACCATACACCTCCTAAATAGGAGGCAGGTTCACACATGTTGGTCAAAAAGCCATGTAAGCAAAAATACCCTACTGGGTGGTCAGTATTGTGCTATACTGGACCACCCAGGGGTGTAATGATGGCAAAGGGCCTTATAGCCCCTGGAAGGTCTGGTATAGCACAATACTGACCACCCTGGAGGGTATTATTGCGCTTAGAAAATGGGCACTGTAAAACTAAATGTTTAGCAAAAAAAGTTGATATAAATTAGTTTAAACTATATTTTGAAATAAAATAGTTCCTCCACCTATTCTACACAATTGTGTGGATGTTTCTGAGCTAGGGCGTTATGTCCTTGAAGAGCCTCTTTAGTTGATGCTTTTGGTCCTGGCTGTCATAGTTACTCTCCCCCACACACACACACACACACACACACACACACACACACACACACACACAGTGGTAGAGCTACTGTAAGCATTTTCTATTTGTTGTGGTTTCTTTTTGGCTGCCCCTGCTAGAGTTGCATGGTGGTGGGAAGAACGCGAGTTCGAGTCCTAAGGTTGCCACCTGTCCGGTTTTTGACTGGATCGCCTGGTTTTTTACTTATTTGTCCGGTTCTCCAGTTTCCTCCCCATCTGCTCTGGTTTTCCCCTACAGACCATGGATGCCGCCACACTTCCACGGTGCTCCAACAATGCCCATATAACTGTAAAGCCCAAATGTGGAGATGAGAGTTGTGACAATGCAAAGATAAAACTGTGCTTGTGTTTGTGCGTTTTAAATATCACCGAAAGTACTTAGAAGGCAGGGTAGTGTCAGATTGATGTGTCACCCTCTTTAACAGACTACCATCTCCTTCCCACTTCTGTATTTAATTTTGGAGGAACAGCTACGCTACACTCCAAAGGTATTCTGATAGGGAAATCCATGCAGTTACAGTCACACTCACGGAGTTGCAAGGGAGCAGAGCATCAGGAGATCGCAGGCAAAACACTGCTTTCACTACTGCATTTGCTGACATGCGAGTTGTGTTTTTTTTTTTTTTTTACTGTGAGCATGTCAGTTTTTAATTGAAAATTAGCAGACCAATGGGGGGGAAATTTATATTATTGTGAAGGAAGTGAGTGAGCTTGAGTGCAGCTGAAACTGCTTCTGTAGTGGTGACTGACGAAAATTTTGTAGCTTTCTTTTTGCTACCCCCCCACACACACTTCTTATTGCAATTGTTCCAGTTTTGATTTGTTGATTCTCCCACCTCCCATGGCAATACACTTTAGTTTCTTTTTTGTGTGTATGTTTTCTACAGGAACGGCGAGTGTTATCATGGAGATTGGGAACGGCAGAATAAGAGAGTGTGAGTGTGGTTGGAATGATTGATAAGAGCAGTTCCTGTTTCTTTACTTTTCTTTCTTTTTTTTGTCTATTTCTAATAAAAGTATAGCCACAACTGATGCAGTTCCCATTGGGGGAATTGGACAGAAAATGTTAATGCCGTTTGCAATTTGTGCGTGGTCAGGAGAGTGAGTGAGGTCGGGGAGACAGCTGTTGTTCCATTTATACTTCAGTTTAGATTTGAACAGCGAATTGGCTATGAGGAAACAACTTTTTTTTTAAAGAACTGCCACCCAACTCAGAGCTTGCTGATCATGAGGGGAAGGGAATGGTATGTGAGGAATGGCAGCGGCACGTACGAAAACAAAGAGATGTTAAAAGATGTTAAATTGTTACTGTACCTACTATTTTCTTTGCCATTTGCCGACTGCCATTACTGCACTTGTGCCCGTGAGTTGGGGATAAAAGCTCTTACTGCAAAGTGAGATTAAAGCAACGTGGCTTGATCTTTTGCCATTTTGAATGCCACTTGGCACTCAGTGGGTTAGAGGGCTGTATCTTTCATTAAGCGAGAGGAAATAAATGGTGGCATTTTGAAAATGAACATTCTATAAGCACAATGATATTGGTGATCAGGTGGGTTGGGATTGGCACTTTTTTTTACCCGGGCTCTGTTGGCTGATAGATGCCCACCTGGCCTGGGATATCAGCCAATCAGAGCCCGGGAATTTCTTAGCCCTTTTTCTAAGAGGCATTAAAGCTTACTGAAGATTGTTAATCATTCAAAAACAAACATTCAGATTCTAAGCTGTGCATCGAGTACCTCGCATTCTAATCACTGAAGTCTTTTGTTTCTTGTAACCACCATTCGGGGTGGGGAAGGGGAAGTGAAAGCTGATAAGTAAAACATAGAGAGAGAACACACATGGGGGGGGTACATTTTTAAACTATTTTCAATCAGATTACTTATATGCCATTTATCCTTCATTACTGCATCTTAAATTCTAAATGTTAGCTAATAGACTTTTCCAAACACTTATACAAAGCTGCAGAAGATTTTATGCTATCATTTTCTATAGTTACAACTTACTTCTTTGCCTCACATATATAGCAGAATTGGAGAGGCTAGTTGCATACATTCATTTAAGCATAGCTATACATTTACATACAAGCTTGCCAGTTAGATTCTAAATTCATGCCTGTTTATCTAGTGCTCTGAGGTGGAAAATCCATCTCATCTCTGCCTGCTCAAGCAATTTTTTTATAATTGCCTCCTCGTATAGGGGGTGCAACAACCTCCAATCCCCAAAACTGCAGTGAGGCACCATTTTGTCCTGCCTCCTTAAAATGTTTTGCCACTGGTGACGTTATGTCATTTCGTCTAATGTCTCCCTTGTGTTCTAAAATTCTCACTTTCAATACTCTTTTTGTCTGACCGACATACAGCCAGTCACACTGGCATTGGAAGACGTAAACAACACCCTCTGTAGTACAGTTAATGTGTTGTCTACCAAGTTTCTATTGAAATGTGGATGTTTAAAGGTGTCCCACTTACTGGTATGATTACATACCGAACACCTTCCACACTGATTCATTCCAGGGCGTAAAGAGCCCAACAATAACTGTACTGATGCTGTCTGTGCAGATTTAAACTGTGCATGGACCAATTTGTCCTTAACATTTGGTGCCTTTTTAACGACTATTATTGGTCATTTCTATAGAGCTTGTATGTGGGTGTTGTCTGTAGCCACCAAATGTTACTTTTTGTTAATAATGAATCTGATTTCTCCCATTTTATGATTATATTGTACTGCTAGCACCGTCCTTTCTTCCTTGTTTTTTGATTTTTTCTGAAATAGTAAGCTTCTGTCTTGTTGGTCTATTCTGTGGTCTGCCTGTTGTAAAACATTACTACTATAGCCTCTATTCCTAAATCTGTTCAGCATTTCTTGTTTATGTTTTTGATACTCTGTTTGAGAACTACAAGTTCTCTTCACTCTGACAAGTTGTGAATATGGAATAATGTTTTTTAGCTTACATTCATGGAAACTAAGCCCATGCAGTATAGTGCTCCTGTCACTTACCTTACAATATAATGTGGTTTCAATTTGGCCATTCTGTATCATAATCATTATATCCAGAAATGCTATGCTATGCCTACTCTGATGTATTTCGAACTGTAAGTTTGGATCCGAGATATTAAGCTGTGTATGAAACTCCTGTAATGTTTCTGCTGTGCCAGCCCAAATACATATTATATCAGCAATATATCTGTACCACAGTCCTATATGTGCATAGAATACATTGACATTTTTGGCCAGTACTGTACTCATCTCAAAATTATACATGTATGAATTTGCATATGCTGGTGCCATGGTGCTACCCATGGCAGTCCCTCAGTCTTGTTGATAAAAGACCCCATTAAATTCAAAATAGTTATGTGTAAGAATGTACATAACAAGTTCCTGTAGTAGTTCTGTTTTGGGCATAGTTCCAGCTGGTGTCCTATCTAACATACGTCCTAAACTGACTACACCCTCTCTGTGAGGGATAGAGGTATACAGACTGGCAACATCAAATGTTACCAGCCATGCTTCCCTCAGATCCATTTGACTTGAGTAAATCTGCAGTTTTTGCATGATGTCTGTAGAGTCCCTTAGGTAAATTTCAGTTTTTTTCATTCAAAGGTTGCACATGATAGTTGATAAATTTAGACACAGGTTCAAATACCCGAGATACATTTTTATGTCTTAGGGATACAGTAAAAAGGAGGGGTTCTTGGATGTGCATTAGGCAGAATCTCAGCTTCCCACTGATTTAACCACTGCATATCTAAATACTCCTGTAGCTTCTCTTGTAATTCTGTCTGTATGTGCTCTAGACGGTCACAGTTTAATTCTTGATAATTATTTCTATCAGTTAATAACATGCACATTTCCAAGTATTGTTCCTTATTCTGTATAACTAACCCCCCCTTGTCAGCAGGCTTGATAACTAGCTGTGGGTCACCTCCTAGTTCTTTCAGTATTTGCCTCTGTTGTGATGTTAAATTTTGATGTTTGGGAAAAACATTCTGTTTAGTAGAAAATAAATCCATTATCTGTCTCTCTGTCATCTGACATAAACTTTCTATTCCATAATTTCTACCAACTGGTGATGAAAATTCTGATTTAATTTGTAACGCCTGCTTAACCTGTTGTTGTGTCATTATCTCACCGGGATGTTCCTCAAACATATTTTTAAGCCCAAGATATTGGGGGGGGGGGGATATTGAAGAGGGTACGGTGGCAACAGAGGGAATTGACAACACCCCCCAATTGATCAGATGAATGAGGAAGAAAATATTCCTATTTTCAACTTAAGTGGCAAAAATTTTACACAGGAGCATATCCACACTTTAGGGCTGGGGTTACCATTTGCACCTACAAAATCTGTGGATTTATTTGAATTAGAAGTACAGTTACAGAAATTTTAAAGAAATCTTAGGCTTAAAAATATTTTTGGGGATCAACCTAGTGAGATAACGACACAACAACAGGTTAAGCAGGTGTTACAGATTAAATCAGAATTTTCACCACCAGTTGGTAGAAATTATGGAATAAAAAGTTTCTGTAAGATAACAGAGACAGATAATGGATTTATTTTCTACTAAACAGGATCTTTTTCCCAAATATAAAAATTTAGCATCACAACAGAGGCAAATACTGAAAGAACTAGGAGATGACCCCCAGCTAGTTATCAAGCCTGCTGATGGGGGTTAGTTATACAGAATAAGGAACAATACTTGGAAATGTGCATGTTATTGTTAACTGATAAAAATAATTATCAGCAATTAAACTGTGACCCTCTAGAGCGCATACAGACAGAATTACAAGAGAAGCTACAGGAGTATGTAGATATGCAGTTGTTAAATCAGTGGGAAACTGAGATTCTATCTAATGCACATCCGAGAACCCCCACCTTTTACTGTATCCCTAAGATACATAAAAATATATCCAAACCTCTAAGCAGGCCCATAGTCTTGAGTACTGGATCTGTTTTTGAACCTGTGTCTAAATATATCAACTATCATGTGCAACCTTTGATTGAAAAAAATGAAACTTACCTAAGGAACTCTACAGACATTATGCAAAAACTGCAGATTTACTCAGGTCAAATAGATCTAAGGGAAGCATGGCTGGTGACATTTGATGTTGCCAGCCAATACCTCTATGCCTCATAGAAAGGGTGTAGTCAGTTTAGGACATATGTTAGATAGGAGACCAGCTGGAACTAAGCTCAAAACAGAACTACTACAGGAACTTGCTATGTACATTCTTACACGTAACTATTTTGAATTTAATGGGGTCTTTTATCAACAAGACCGAGGGACTGCCATGGGTAGCACCATGGCACCAGCATATGCAAATTCATACATGTATAATTTTGAGATGAGTACAGTACTGGATAAAAATTTCAATATATTCCATGCACATATAGGACTTTGGTACAGATATATCGATGATATAGTATGTGTTTGGACTGGCACAGCAGAAACATTACAGGAGTTTCATATACAGCTTAATATCTGGGATACTAACTTACAGTTTGAAATACATCAGAGTAGGCATAGCATAGTGTTCCCGGATATAATGATTATGATACAGAATGGCCAAATTGAAACCACATTATATTGCAAGGTAAGTGACAGGAACACTGTAATGCATGGGCTAAGTTTCCATGAATGTAAGCTAAAAAACAGTATTCCATCTTCACAACTTGTCAGAGTGAAGAGAAATTGTAGCACTCAAACACTATCAAAACATAAACAAGAAATGTGGAACAGATTTAGGAATAGAGGCTATAGTAGAAATGTTTTACAACAGGCAGACCACAGAATAGACCAACAAGACAGAAGCTTACTATTTCAGAAAAAATCAAAAAACAAGGAAGAAAGGACGGTGCTAGCAGTACAATATAATCATAAAATGGGAGAAATCAGATCCATTATTAACAAAAACTGGCATTTGGTGGCTACAGACAACACCCACATACAAGCTATACAGAAATGACCAATAATAGTCATTAAAAAGGCACCAAATTTTAAGGACAAATTGGTCCATGCACAGTTTAAATCTGCACAGACAGCATCAGTACAGTTATTGTTGGGCTCTTTATGCCCTGGAATGAATCAGTGTGGAAGGTGTTCGGTATGTAATCATACCAGTAAGAGGGACACCTTTAAACATCCACATTTCAATAGAAACTTCGAGATTAGACAACACATTAACTGTACTACAGAGGATGTTGTTTATGTTATCCAGTACCCGTGTGACCAGTTGTATGTCGATCAGACAAAAAGAGCACTGAAAGTGAGAATTTTAGAACACAAGGGAGACATTACACAAAATGACATAAGGTCACCAGTGGCACAACATTTCAAAGAGGTAGGACACAACGGTGCCTCACTGCAGTTTTGGGGATAGAAGGTTCTTGTGCCCCCATATGAGGAGGCAATTATAAAAAAAATGCTTGAGCAGATGGAGATATGATGGATTTTCCACCTCAGAACACTAGATAAACAGATATGAATTTAAAATCTAACTGGCAAGCTTGTATGTAAATGTATAGCTACACTTGAATGAATGTATGCAACTAGCCTCTTCAATTCTGCTATATGTGAGGCAAAGTAATAAGTTGTAACTACAGACAATGATAGCATAAAATCTTCTGCAGCTTTGTATAAGTGTTTGGAAAAGTCTATTAGCGAACATTTGGAATTTAAGATGCAGTAATGAAGGATCCACAGCATATAAGAAATTTGATTGAAAATAGTTTAAAAATGTCCCCACCGTGTGTGTTCTCTCTTCCTGTTTTACTTATCAGCTTTCACTTCCTATTCCCCCCCCGTTCCGCACCCCCGAATGGTGGCTACAAGAAACAAAATACTTCAGTGATTAGAATGTGAGGTACTTGATGCCCAGCTTAGAATCTGAATGTTTGTTTTTAAATGATTAACAATCTTCAGTAATCTTTAATGCCCCGTGGCTTTTTGACCAACCTGTATGAACCTGCCTCCTATTTAGGAGGTGTATGATTGCTTAGCAACCTTCTGTTCAAACAGGAATACAAGGGAATTATTTCATTCCCTCAGGACACACAGGTTGGTCGGAGAGGTAGGCCACACCTCAAGCAGCATACTTAGCACTGTTAAGACTGCAGACAGGGCGTTTGTGAATGCCCAAGCTTTGAAACTGTCTGAAATCATTGTTAATAACGTACAACTATCTTATTTTAAATGTTTGAATTATAAGACTACATAAAGAATCTATGTGAGCATTTTGTAGCAACTTATTTGGTGAAACAGTTTTGTTCTTATGTGTTTTGTAGGGTTTACACCCAATTGTTGGATATGGCCTTGAACAAACTGAGAATGAAGTGAAGCTCATGAGTGCTTCTGTGTATGCTATGAGGTAAATGGCTAAGCGGTTATGTGGTTACAGGCTTTATGCAGTTGTTAAAATTAAGCTAATATGGGGCTTTTCATGTAAACATAAATGACAGGACATGTTATATCAATTCACAGATGGCATGGATGTTTTTTGTAACAAGAAGTAAGCAGGAGGAAAGCGAAATATAGGAGGACAGTAGCTGTGAGCTGGGTAAATTCATTTAAGTATAATCACTTCAAGAATTTCACAATGCTTTAACTTATTGCAGCATTATAACATAAAAAATGGAGGCAAATGATTTTTGCTCATGAATTGTTATAGTAAAATGTGGCTTATTATTATTTTTTCTAACAGATACAGTATACCCCTTGAGCAAGCTCTTATACAGAGCAAGATGTAGAGGGCAGTTTAACCTGAAATAAAAATAACTACAAAGAAATTTTGGACTCTGAAGAAATTATTTTTGGGTTCCTAAACATTATCTTTTAAGGGGCTATATTCCCCAGATGGACTGCACCTTAATTGGGAATGGACAAGAATACTCAGGGACAAGCGTGGGGAATATATAGGAAAATATCTGGGTTTAAACTGCTAAGGAGGGGAAGGGGGCTAGAGGGCCTAAAAACATAAAGATGGGGAGGTTAGTGGACCTTCCCCACAAAGGCAGTGGCGATCAGGAGGGAGAGGGAGTGGAAAAGGGGGGCAACCTAAGAAAGGGGGTAAAGAAGAAAGTATGGGGGAAGGACAATGCAAAGCAAATACAAGAAAGAGGCAAGGAGGTACAGAGTCGAGGTGGGGGGTAGTGTCACTTAATGCTTGCAGTCTCGAAGACAAGATGGCAGACATGCAGGCCCTTTTAGCAAAAGGGAAGGTAGACGTAGTGGCAGTTACTGAGACCTGGGCTACAGCACACCATGACTAGGATCTCATGATCCCAGGATACAAACTCTATAGAAGGGACAGAGAGTTAAGCAAAGGGGGTGAGGTGGCAGTTTACATCAGGGAGGGAATAATATGCATAAGGGAAGAGAATGAGCAAGAGATGGTAAAAACGCGATGGATCCAACTACAGACTAACAGGGGGAGGAAGATCAGGATGGGGTGGTCTACAGATCACTTAACCAGGATGAAGAAATGGACAGAGAACTATGTTTGCAGATGCTGAAAGCGGCAGGAAAAGGGAAAGTGGTAGTTGGGGGGAGGACTTTAATCTGCCCAAGGTGGACTGGGCTATAGCAGCCATGTCCTGTGTTGGAAGTCATGAGATACTAAATGTGATACAAGGAGGGTCCATGACACAGGGTGTTACTGAACCCACCAGGGAAGGGGCAATCCTTGACCTGGTGCTCACCAGGGTGGAGCACATACATGATATAAAGGTCGGGGAATCTTTGGGTGGTAGCGACCATAGTACAGTATGGTTCAGTTTGGGCATGGGCTTAGATAATTAAGCTCCCTACCAAGACCAAAATGCTGATTCAGGAAGGCTAATTTCAAGATAATGGGTGAGCTGCTTAGATCACACCTAATGAGCATTAAAGAGGACATGAGGGTGGAACAAACATGGGCTATCATCAAAGAGGCGATTCTAACAGCCACAGCGGGTTGTCTCAGACTTAATGGGAAGACATTGGGGGCCAAATTACCATCTGGTTTAACTATGAGGTAGCCAGGGTGGTGAGGTAAAAGAGGGTGGCCTGCAGAATAAGCAGGAGAACCACAAGCGAAGAAGACAAGGAAGAATACCTGAGGCTGGCTACAGTGGCAAGAAGGGAGGTGCAGAATGCTAAGGCACAGAAAGAGCTTCAAATAGCTGAAGAGATCAAGAAGGGGAGAAGGCCTTCTTTCACTACATAAGTGAAAAGAGGGACACAAATGATGGAATAGTTAGGCTAAAGAAGGGAGATGGTGGGTAGAAGAAGAAGTGAGCAAAGTGGAAGTACTGAATGAATATTTCTGCTCTGTCTTTACAAAGGAAAATAATGGTCCGTTGCCACCCAGGGAGAGAAGGTGGGGAGGGGAGGGAATGGGGGGGAATGGACACAGTAATAGAGGTTGAAAGAATAAGAGGGTGCTGCTGGCACTTAAGGTGGACAGATTCCCAGGACCAGATGGCATACACCCTAGGTTGCTAAAAGAGCTAGCAGAGGAGCTTGCAGGGCTGCTGGTGGATCTCTTCAATAGATCCCTGGAATCAGGTGTGGTGCCCCTAGACTAGAGAACAGCACATGCAATGCCTCTCCACAAGAGCAGACCCAAGGATGACCTAGGGAACTATAGGCTGGTCAGTCTGACCTTGACAGTATGTAAACTCATGGAGACCATACTTAAGGAAAGGCTGGTGAAATACATAGAAGAGAATGGTCTTCAAGATGACAGGCAGCATGGATTTATGGCAGACAGATCATGTCAGATGAACCTGATCAAATTCTTTGACTGGGTCACTGCAGCAGTGGATGGAGGCCAGGCAGTGGACATCATAAACCTGGACTTCAGCAAGGCCTTCAGTTCTGTTCCATATAGGAGGTTGATCAGGAAACTGGTGGATTTAGGAGGGAAGGGGGCAGAGAAAATGGTAAGGTGGGTGGACAGCTGACTGAGAGGCAGAACCCAGAGAGTGGTGGTGAGGAGAGAGTTATTCAGCATCAAGGAGGTCACCAGTGGCGTACCGCAGGGATCGCTGTTGTGGATGGTGTTGTTCAATGTCTTCATAAGCATCATTGGGGAAGGCATTGAGGGCAAGATGTGCCTTTTTTCAGATGGCACCAAACTCTATGGGAGGGTGGACACAAAGGAAGTGATACATGACCTGTGGGAGAACCTCAGTAAACTCAAGGAATGGTCAGGAATCTGGCAACTTGGCTTCAGTGCCAAAAAATGCAAAGTGATGCACATCAGGGCCAGGAATCCTAGAATGGAGTATTCCCTTTTGGTGGTGGTGGTGGTGGGGGGGTCCGGGTAGCTGCTTCAGAGGAAGAAAAGGATCTGGGTGTGGTGAATACTAGAGACCTGAAACACTCCACGCAATGTAAGAAGGCAACGGCAAAGGTTAACAGGATGTTGGGGTGTATAGCTAGTGGATTCAGTATTTGGCAGAGTGAGGTCCCTTGTGAAGGTCACTGGTAAGACCACATCTAGAATATGGGGTAAGATATCGGCATCCATACCATAAGAGAGACATCAGTTTGCTGGAGAGGGTCCAGAGGAGAGCAACCAAGATGATCATGGGTCAGCAGAACATGTCCTACAAAGATAAGTTGGGAGCCTTAAGGATGTACTCCCTGGAGGAGACAGAAGGGAGTTATGATAGAGCCCTTCAAATACTTGAAAAGGATTAACAAAGTGGAAACAGAAGGTCTCTTTAAATTGAGTGACAACAGAACCATGACGAGGCACAGCTTGAAGTTGATGGGGAGGGTTGGGGGGATGTTAGAAAGCATTTTTTATGGAAAGGGTGGTGACCAAATGGAATGTGTTGCCAGAAGAGGTGGTCACAGTAAAGACAATGTGGGCCTTTAAGAGGGCTTAGGACAAGCACAAAGGGAATCTATGGGACCATGGAGGGGTTGAAGGGAAGGAAGGGATGACATGGGGGGGCAAGGACATTGGCATAAGCCATGGACCCTGTACCATTTACCGAGAAGACTTGATAGACCAAATGGCCTTCTGCCAGCTTTTTTGTATGCTCATATGTTCATAAAACGGATTTAAAAACATAAAATAAAAAATTTAGATACAAACAGACTATAGGACCAGACAAGATTTTCCTAAATTCCTGAAAGAAATGATGGATGATATAGAAACATATAATTTGTTGTCAGAAAAGGACCACTTGGCCTACCCAGTCTGCCCAGATGGTCGCTGCCTTATCTGTCTCTGCAGACCCCGCCAGCACTTCTTATGGCAGTCCATTCCAGGCATCCACATTCTTTCAGTGAAACAGTACTTCCTCACATCCCTTCTAAACACTGAGCTATGATTACCCCCAGGTCCCTTTCCTACTTAATGACTGACAGTACCTCCCCTACATCCTATATTCAAGTTCTTGGGTTTCTATGCCATAGGTGCATAATTTTGGATTTTTTGGCATTGAACCCTAACTGCCACGCTCTTGAGCACCCCTCAAGATTCCCAAGATCCCTATGTATTCTTTCTGCCCCTTCCTTATTGTCCACCATATTACAGATTTTGGTATCATCTGCAGAAAGGTGTACCTTTCCTTCCAGTTCATCTAAAATGTCACTTAAAGACTTTGAAGAGAACCTGTCCCAGTACACTGAAAAGGACCAATCCCAGTACTGAGCCCTTCAGCACCCCACTGGTCACTGTTCCATCATTAGAGTGAGTGCTGTTAACCACCACCCTCTGTCACCAATCTGTTAACCAGTTTCTAACCCAGTTCACCACTTTGGATTCCACCCCTAGGCTGCCCAATTTCCTAATCAGTCTCCTGTCCAGCACAGTGTCAAAGTCTTGCTAAATTCCAGATACATCATGTCCACTCTCTTCCCCTGGCCTATTTCCCTGGTCACCCAGTCAAAGAACTCAATCAAGTTCATCTGGCATAACCGCTTTCCCTCTCCATGTATCCATTCTGCCTTTGGTCTTGCAGCCCATTGGATTCAAGATACTATTATCATCCATTCCTTTAATAGTGTTTCCATTTATTTCCCCACCACTGAGGTGAGGCTCACTGACCTAAAGTTACTAGCCTCTCCCCTGCTGTTGCCCTTGTGTAGTGGGACCACATCAGCTCTCCTTCAGTACTCTGGACCCATGCTAATTTCCAGTGAGCTGTTGAATGAGGCCATCAGTGGGGCAGTCAGCACCTCCCTGAGTCCATAGGGTGTATCCCATCTGGTCCCATACCCTTGTCCACTTTCAGAGCTACAAGTCCCTTCGGGACTCTTTCCTCTGAACATGGACTTGAGTCTGCCTCCCCTCTCCCTTTGCTCTTGCTGATCACTGGTGGGCCATATCTCCTGCCACCTCTACTTTGAAGGCTGAGCAGACGTACCTGCTTGTACCTGTTCAGGATGTCTGCTTTTTCTTGGTCCTCTTCTGCGCATCTTCCCGCTAACCTCCTTCATGATGGCCTCCAGGTCTAGAATTTCATTTCCTAGACTCCTTGCATTGGCGCACGTAGCTCTTCATACCTTACTCTCCTCTTGCTTGCCTCCCTGTTTTCTCCCTCCTGCATGTGTTGTTTCCAGGAGCTCCCCCTGATACCTTCTTCCCTTTTTACCCTCTCTGTTACCTGTCTTCTTTACTCCTCTCTTCTTGCTATCCTGATTTATACCCCCCCCTTGTCCTCCACCTTGTCTCCGTTCGTCATTCTGCGCCCCTGCCCTGTGGGAGTTACCTGCCCTTGCGTCTTGTTCCTTCATTGTCTGGGGTGGCATTCTTTGTCTCCTTTGGTATTACAGCCCCCCAGCTAGTTTAGATGTATTTAAACCTCCTACTAAGGACTGGTGTTCCCTCCAAAAAGAAGCATGCAGGCTGTCTCCCCATGAAGGCTCATATCTTCGCAGGCTGCTCCCCAGTCCCTAGTATAACCAAAGCCCTCCTCCATACACCATGCCTTCAACCAATTGTTAAAAGCTATGGTGTGGAGTACCTTTTCCCCTCCTCAGCTGTACACAGGTAACACCCTGGCAAACACCACCATACATGCTACCTGCTTCAGGCCCCTCCCCAGCTCCCTGAAATTATTCTGCACTGTTGCTACCTTATGTCTTGCCAGGTCATTTGTCCTTAGGTGGACAGTGACATCTAGCTCCCTCCCATTTCATGTGCCCCAGAAATCCTCTAGATTCACTCTCCATCCCTCCAAGCCAAAGCACCAGCGAGGAATTTCACCTCCCTCTCCCTTCCTTCCCTTGCTCCCAAGTCTATCCCCCTAAAGACAGAGTTCCCCACCAGCAGCTGCTTCCTCCTTTGCTGGGGGCCTCTTCCTCCTTAGAGTCTCCCCTTCTGAGGACCTCCACTTCCTCCCTACCCATTACTGTGGGTGTCTCCTCTCTGCTTCCCTATCCCATGACTATGTTGAAGGAATTGTGCAGTGGCACAGGCTGAGGAGTGTGTTCCCCCCCAGAGCCTAATAAGGTCCAACCACTCTGCCTAGGTATCCTCTGGATGACTACTGGCAGACATGGTCGCCCGAAGGGGTAGAAGGTTTTCTGCACCCTTCCCAGTTCAGCCTTAAGTCCAGCAACCTCTGCCCTTAACCCAGAGAGGTGAGTGCAAATGGAGCAGCACCTCAGTCTTCAGAATGTGTCCTAAAAGAATGCAGTTCCACACTCATTGCACTGTACCGCCCCATGATCTTTCCTTTCTTAACCTTTTTGTCTGTTCTCTGTTATGCCTGTTGAACCTTTTTTGTACCTTTCTGCCTCCTTTCTATGTCCTTTGACTTCCTATCTCTTCCTTTATCTGTTTGAAATGTATTTGTTGCACTACTCTAGATAGGGTGTCTTAGGGAGTTAAAGATTAAGGGTTGGAGGAGATCTGGCCTGATGGAGGACACATTGGCCCTGAGGTCTCATTATAGTGACTATCAGGGGGCAATCTCCTGAAAGAAGGCAGATTTTTTGTCTAGGGAGATTGCTGTGGCAAGGAACAGACCAGTTAGCTCTTCCATACGGTGGACAGGCTATTACAGCCTGCCTGTCTATGTGTTGGAGGAGCAGGTTCGAACATAAGGAGTGAAGAGTTTGCTCTGTTCTTTGCCAACAAAGTGTCCTCTATCAGAGCACTGCCTCCTCTGGCATCACTCATAGAGATTGCAGGGCTCATCCTGAGGCTTGTCGGAGCACTGCTCTTGTATAGGCTGAGTTTGATCCAGTTGGAATGGAGGAGGTGGTGGAGATAGTTTAGAGGCTGCGACAAACACAGTGTGATCTGGACTCCAGTCCAATCTGACATTTGGTCTGATGTTTGGACCTGATTGGATCTGTGGTGGCTGAGATCATCTGGAGTTCCCTGAGGAGTGGGGTCTTCCCATCAGCCTTAAAAGAAGCCCTGGTTAGACCCCCACTGAAGAAACCATCATTGGACCCAGATTGTCTCAGCAACTACAGACCAGTTTCTCACCTCCCTTTTTAAGGAAGGTTATAGAAAAAGCGGTGGCCATCCAGCTTGAAGAGCATCTTATCTCCTCCTCCTTGAAGTTGTTCAGCCTTTCCAGTCGGGGTTCAGAAATGGGCACAGTATGGAGACCACCTTGGTGAAGGTGCTTAATGATCTCCCGATGGTGAGAGACAGGAAAGAGCATACCATCTTGGTCCTCCTGGATCTCTCAGCAGCGTTTGACACCATGGACCATGAGGTGCTGCTTGACTGATTCAGTACTGGTGCAGCCTGTCCAGTAATGTCATCAACTGGTTCAGGTCATACTTGACAGGCAGAGTGCAGAGGGTGGTGATGATGGGGTTAGCCTCATCTAACCCAAAGCCTCTGCTGTGTGGCATTCCGCAGGAATCGGTCTTGTTGCCCTTGTTGTTCACAGTGTATATGCTGCTGTTGGGAGACATTACCAGGTGGCATGGGCTGGGTTTTCATTGCTATGCTGATGATACCCAGCTATACTTTTCCTGTGCACCTGGTAACCAGATGGCGGCCTCCGTATTTAATAACTGCCTGGAGGAGATCCAGACTTGGATGACTCACAACTGGCTATGACTCAACCCTGACAAGACTGAGGTGCTGATGGTGGACCCAGGTTGTTGTGGTGGGGAGGGGAAGTTGGGAGACCCCCCCCCGGCTTACTTTTTGGGGGGATGCCACTGTCTCCCTCCACACAGGTGAAGGATCTGGGTGTGATCCTTGATGACGGCTTGACATTGGATGCTCAGGTGTCGGTCGACATTAAAAGTGGATTTTACCATCTGAGGAGTATTGCCTGGATCCAGAACCTTATACCATCTGAGGACCTGACCACACTGGTACATGCTTTCGTCACGTCCAGGTTGGATTACTGCAATATGAACAGCAAAAATCAGCACACCTCCGCTCAGTGCCACATTGGGCATATATTTTATTAAATACACAAGCAGACACTACAATAAGCCAACATCAGGATACACAACACAAAGCTCTGACCGGTTTCATACTAGCAGTACATCATCAGGGGGATTGCTGCAATGCCCTGTACCTGGGGCTATCTGGAGGCAATCTTTGCTGGCTGCGGCTGGTGCAGAATGCAGCGGCAAGATTATTGATGGGTGTGTGAAGGTGTGAGCATATCACGCCTGTCCTCCGTGAGTTGCACTGGCTGCCAGTTAGGTGGAGGATTGCCTCCAAGGTCAGATTACTGACCTATAAGTCCCTACACAAAAGGGGACAAGTCTACCTGCTACCTTCTTGTGTCCTATCGTCCATCCCAGGCCCTCCGTTCCACCGCGCATTGCTTCCTTTGTGTTCCTAGGGTTAGGTTGCAGCACTCAGGTGATCATGCATTTTCTGTTGCTGCACCTATCCTGTGGAACTCACTGCCTAACCGTCTTCAGGAGGCACCCTCGGTGAAAACCTTCAAACAGGGTTTAAAGACCTTTTTATTTAACTAGGCTTTTAATCTATAAATATATTATAGTGATTCTTTTAAAGTATAATGACAGATAGATTTTAAGTTTATTGCTGATAGCTCCACCAGAATTTGATTGTGATTTTGATTATTATAGTGTGTGTTTTATATTGTGTTTTTAAATTGTTAATGTGAAGTGCTCCGAGTCCCTGTAGTGGGGCACTATAAAAATAAAGTATATTTCTTTTTATCTATCTATCTATCTATCTATCTATCTATCTATCTATCTATCTATCTATCTATCCTGCTTTCCCTTTTCAACCCTTCTAGCAGTTGCTACCTCAATGATGTCTATTACTTCCTGCCTCCTAGTTGTTACCCCATTACCTGTACCTACCTAACCTCAGGCTATCTCTTCCAGTATATCGATACACAGTACTATGTTATCTCTTACCTTGCTCAGATGTTTCTCCTGCAGAGTTTCCTGTGGACTGCGGTCTGTCTGTGGGTGCTTGCAAAAGCTTTAAGATGGATGTTTCACTCCTGTGCTGTCCCAATCACAGGCTGGGACATGAGTGTGATGGGACATGCTGGACAAGGGAGTCTTCTATAGCGCTCTTGTTAGAAGGCACTCAACCTCTTGCAGCTCCACCCTCCAATCACACATCTGATAAACAGGGCTTTCTTAACCTACTCACCCTCATGATTAATTTCCTGAGCTAGGTTCCCCACACTACCTGTTACAAATTTAAAGACAAGTCTCAAAGTGCCCCAAACACATCTCTTTCCTACCGACTTATACTGCTTCTTTAAGTATGGAAAGAAAATATGAATATATATAATAAATATATAGATAGATAGCTAAATAGATGGATATTCGTTGATAAAAAAAACTTTGTTAATGCACTAGTTAGGGTTAAACTGAAAAAAGCAGGGAAATGTGGCATTAGGGTTTCCAACCCTAACACCCCACCGCCACCTTCCAGGCAGCAACAGGAAAAAACATCATGGTTTCACCTCTCCTGTGTCTTCCCATATCAGGTGTGAGCTGTCCCTTGGGGTTGTAAACCCTTAACGCTCACCCCATTCCATAATTAAAGAAGTTGACTTGTGTAGAGTAAATGAGAATGGGATGAGTGTTAGGGTTGACAACCCCAAAGGATGACTAACACCTGATATGTGAAAATGCAGTAGAGGTGAAACCATAATGTTTTTTATTGTTACTGCCTAGAGGGTGGGGTAGGGTGTTAGGGTGACATCTAACTCCCTCCCATCTCCTACATCCCAGAAATCCTCTGGATTCATTCTCCATCCCTCCAAGCCAAAACACCAGGGACACCACAGATCTGATTTGTGAAGATGTAGGAGAAGTGAAACTGTAATGGTGTTTCCTGTTGCTGTGTGGAGGGTGGGAGTGGAATGTTAGAGCTGGAAACCCTAATGCTACATTTCCTTACTTTTGTCGGCTTAACCCTAACTAGTACATTAACTAAGTTTTACAATTAATTTCCTTAATTTTTGGAGATAGTATAATCATATCCTCATTTATCCGTGGGAGCACAGGGCCCTCTGGGTCTTGTGGTTCCATCCCTCCATAGATGCATACATCTATGTTCCCGTGGAAGCGCTTCCATTTGTGCAAAAGCAGCCATTTCTTTCCTTTGTTGTATGACTTATCAAACTTCTATTGTTATCCTATGGGAATTTAAAATTGTTATGCTTTTTTTTATATTGTCCCTCAATGTTTGGTTAGGAATATGTGTTATTCTTGTAGTACTCATGAAGAACTTTGTTTTGATACATAGATTGTTCTTTAAGTCTAAAGACTGAGGGTGTTATGGCTTGTTAAAGTTCCAATGTTATGCTATAAGCATTTGCATGTTTTATTTTTTTTTATATTGCCCCTAAAAATTTGGGAATGTGTATTATTACTGTTGTAGTACTCATTAAGACCTTTATTTTGATATATGGGTTGTCCCTTAAGTCCAAACATTGAGGGAGTTATGGCTTGTTAAAGTTCCAATGTTATCCTATGGGAATTTTAATTTTAAATGTTTTTTATTTCTTTCTTGGATCTAAATTTTGGGGGGAGGATAATGTGTCATTCTTGTAGTACTCATTAAAACCTTTGTTTTGATATACAGTAAAACCCCATTTATGTGAAAGTCATGGGGGACATGAAAAACATTCGGATAAACGAGGTTTCGGATAAGTGGGGTTCCCACTGAAAATTATGCACTCTGTCACTTGTAGGTCAAGTTCACTTTTGTACCACTCGTATGTCCAGTTCCCATTCATTTTATAGTGCTGTAATGAGACATGGAACATCATCTGCACTACAGGGACCACTCATAGGTCAAGTTCACTTTCATTTTACAGATAAAACTCGTAGGTCTGATTCACTTTTATAGTGCTGTATTGATCCTGTTTCTTTCCTTTAAGCAAAATGAAACAAATCTCACCACTAGACCTGACATCCCATACAATCCTGCTCACCACTGCCATTAAGTAAAATTCACTGATTCCACTCTGATTGCAATTGCGTCTCTGCTGCTGTCCCTAATCAGGCAAGAGCTTTGAGTAACAACTTTTAGACAATCTCAGGTAATCAGAGAAGGACTGCACTGCCTGCATCCGTTCACTTGTTCATCTGCTGTCTCTGGATTAGCATTAAAAGGCAACCTGTACTATATCTGATTTTGAGTAGCAAAGTGTTTTTTATTGTGAGCACTGAGTGTGCACTGGCAATCAGAAAGGGACCACACTGCCTGCGACCTATTACTGCCTTGTCTGCTTGTGTCTGGATTGGCATTTCAATTTGAAAAAGCAACCTGTACTGTATTACAGCCGTTTCAGAGAATCTGCATCTATAAACAGCAGCAGAAATAAGGCTCACTGGGCTAAGAGGGGTTAACAAAAGGGGCATGAATGAGAAGAATTACTGTAACGAGGTGCTGAATGAAGTGAATGAGGTGTTAACTGCCAGCACATACCAAGCGCTAGCTGCACTGTCACCTAGCTTAACTATTCAGGTCTACAATATAGAAATGTAAGTAACATGTTGGGGGACAGGATTCAGTTTCAGATAACTGAGAGTTTCAGAATAACGGAGTTTGGATAAGCGGGGTTTTACTGTATATATTGTCCCTATGCCCAAATATTGAGGAAGTTATGGCTTGATGAAGTTCAAATGTGGTGGAAAACTAAGTCCAAAATCTTTTGTCATATGACGGAATCCTTTTTCATATAAAACAAAAAACCATACAAAAAAGGATGTCTTCTTATGAAAAAAGAATCAGGAAAAAAACTAAGTCCAAATTATTTTTTCATATAAGGGAATCCTTTTTCATATGAACAAAAAAAAATACGAAAACTGATCCTTTCATACAAAAAAAGAAAGTAAAAAAACTAAGTCCAGATTCTTTTTTCATTTGAGGGAATCCTTTTCCATATGAATGAAAAAAGCTCATGAAAAATGATCCCTTCATATGAAAAGAGAATTGGGGGACAAGTCCAAATACTTTTTTCGTATGAAGAGATCTTTTTTTGTATAAATGAAAAAGGTCACGAAAAAGGATCTCTTCATACGAAGAAATAATTAGGACCTAGGTTTATTTCAGATTCATTTTTGTAAGAAGGGGTATCATTTCATGAGCTTTTTTGTTCATATGAAAAAGGATCCCCATATACAAAACTCTTTTGGAGTTATTTTTTTCTCCAGATTCTTTTTTTGTATGAAGGGATCCTTTTTTGTATGGCCAATTTTTTTTATATAGCCATATGAAAAACAGTGGAAGTGAGTCACGAAAATTGATTTCAAAATGTTAAAAAAATATACTTGGGGGCCATTTTTTCCAACAGTTAAATTCAGAATCCACCTAACTGGTCCCAATGACCAAGATACATGTGTTGGTGTCTCTGCAGGATGGCATTTTTGTGGTTTTGAAAATGTTTTTTTTTTTTTAAATGGAAACAAGATGGTGGCCATACGAGAAAGGATTTTTTCCTTACCAAAAAGGACTGACCCCATATGAAAAAGCACCCTTTTTCATAGGGACTTGATTCATTTTTTGTTCTAAGCATCTATCCAAAAAACTGTACTGAGCATGCTCAGAAGCAAAATGTTCAAATTTAATAACTTTGAAACAGATTAGTATTTTTTCACCAAACCATCAAAAGGCACATGTGTACGCAAAGCCCTTTCTACCCTTAAAATTTCAGACCAGAATTCCAAACCATACGGGAGCAAGGCGATGACAAAAAAACAGCAAAAAATAGAGATTTTTTTAAAGTGTTTTCGCTATTAGCATCTTGGAATGCACACATCTGACCAGAACAGAATTTGGTATATCAAGAGATCTACCCTCCAACACCATGCATGCAAAATATCATGCAAATCCATTAAACAGTTGTGGAAAATATTAAAGTACAGTGTTTGAGGTTTAACAAAGAAACCCTTGCTCAACCCTAACTATAGTGGCGCCACTGCACCACTATAATATATGGTATGGTATGGTATGGTAGGGTATGGTATGGTATGGTATGGTGGTAACATTTTATTTATATTTCATATGAATAGGAAACTCAATTGATCAGTACTCATTTTCAATGAGGTCCTTTTCTTTTTTTACAATAAATACAGTTTCATAGATTTAACACAAAAGATAAATTGCTACAAGAAATAGCATGTGCTATACAATGTACATAGATTATAAGTACAAGTTTAAGAACTTTTGAGGTAAGTAAAATACATAGGTTATAAACATTAACCAGTATTCCAGTTAGTGCAACAGGCAGAATTCCTATGTTCCTCTCTAATACAAATATATATATATATATATATATATATATAGATATAGTCATTGCAAAAAACTATGTTAATGCATCAGTTAGATTTGATAGTACAGCGACAAAAGTTTGGAAATTTGATGTTAGAGTTCCCACCCCTACCACCCCCAGTACTCCCCCACCCTCCACACACCAACAGGAGTCGGGGTGTGCCATGCAGTCATCAGGCCTACCTCTCACCCCATTCCATGTGCAAACAAGCTAACATGGTACAGTATAGGAGAATGGGGTGAGAGTTAGACCCAATGACCACATGGCACACCCCAACACCTGTTGGTGTATGGAGGGTGGGGGGTGGTAGGGGTGGGAACCCTGACATTGAATTTCCAAACTTTTGTTGCTGTACTATCACCCCTAACTGATGCATTAACAGAGTTTTTTTTGCAATGAATTTCCCTTCTTTTTGAGATAGTATAATAGTATCATTATTTGACCCTGTGCTCCAATCCCACAAAGTTATGTGTGTGCATAGAATAAATTCAATGGACGCACATAACTTGGGCATTTTCAGGAATTGTTTCACCCAGTTTGCAACATGGCCTTTTGGGGACCCTACCTCATGAACAATGGCACTGTCATTTTGTTAATCTGTCCCGAAAGTTGAGTTTGCACAGCGACTGGGCCATTCTACACAATAGGTGCAAAAACATATTTTGGGCAGGATGTGAAAAATGACAGCTGTATACTGTTCATGAGGAGGTGTGAACAATGGTAATGTTGAAAATCTGGAGTGAAAATATGAAAAATTGTTGAAGTTATGAGTGAGTGTAGAAACTGCACAACATACGCTTGTAACATGCCCATTTTTTTGAATTTTTAAACCAAATTTTCAATATGGGCTTTCTGGGACCTCCCCTTATGAACACTGGCACTGTGGTTTCATTAATCTGTCCTGAAAGTTGATTTCGCACAGCAACGTGCCATTCTGTGACACAGGTGCGAAAACACATTTCAGGCAGGATGTGAAAAATGACAGCTGTACAGTTCATGAGGAGGTGTTAAAAAAATAGCAATGTTGAAAATCTGGAGTGAAAATATTAAAAATTGGTGAAGTTACAAGCGTGCGTAGAAACTACACAATGTACGCTCATAACACAGTCATTTTTTGGAATTTTTGCACCAAATTTTCAACATGGGCCTTTTGAGACCCCACCTCATGAACACTGGCACTGTCATTTCATTAATCAGTCCCAAAAGGTGATTCTGCATAGTAACTGCAAAATCACCTTTTGGGTCTGATTAACGAGATGAAAGTGGCAGTGTTCATGAGGTGGGGTCCCCAAAAGCCAATGTTGAAAATTTGGTTCAAAAATGCTGAAAAACAGCTGAGATATCAACGTAAGTTCAAAATGCCATTGACAGCCATTATACGGTGCTTACCTTGATTCATCAATTTGCAGTTGGGTTTTGAAGAGTGCAGACGTGTTCTGGTCCACAGAAGATGACAGCGCCCAACCTCCTGAGATAAGTATGGGGTAAGGGGGTGAGGGAGGTGGTATGCAGAGGAGGTGGGGATGGAAGAGGCGGGGGAGACGATGAGGGACCTTTTGTTTTAGGTATATATAAAAGAAAGACATCGAGGGACGTTTTTCTTCTTTTACAGGTTTTTTTTAACAAAAAAGTTCCACTTCAGAACACTGGGAGTGGACTACCCAGTGTCCCTGAGTACTGGATGGGAGTTGGGTGGGTTACGAATGCCCACATGGAGATTGGGCTCCTTAATGTCGACAAATAACATATAACAACAGGCTGCTGTGGGGGAACCAGCAATGGAAAGTGGGACATTGCACAGAGGGAGGTAGTGGGATGGGTTCTGTGTCATTGAGGGACAGGGGAACCGGCAGCAGAGGGTGGAGGGTGGGATGGCACACAGTGGGAGGGAGCAGGAGAGCTGTTTGATAAAAAGTAAAAGTAAATATAAATATGCCTTAGCCCCCTTGGAGGCACTGAAAGGATAAAAAAAGAAGAAGAATCAGCATTTATATAGCACTTTTCATACATCCAAAGCGCTTTACAAGCAATGCTAGACTGGTAGTGAAGTGACTGAATATGTGGTGGCGGCCATATCGCACATCATCACCCACACACAGCCTGGATAATTGCATGAACCAGTTTATGGGAAGGGGAATGTTAGCCAGGACACCAGGAATATTCCCTACTCTTTGCAAAGAGTGCTCTGGGTTCTTTTACTTCCACCTGGACACCCACCAGGATGGGCAGAAGGGACCTCGGTTTAACGTCTCATCCGAAGGACAGCACACCCCAGCAGTACAGCACCCCAATACTGCACTCGGATGCCAGCGATTTTTAGGTGCAAGTCCAATCCCGGTGTGGGACGAGAACCCACGACCTTCTGGTCCAGAGGCGGATGTGCTACCAACTGAGCCACGCTGACACCTTTTAAAAAAAAATCCTTTATTTAGGTAAACACCAACAGGTGTGTTCCTAAATGGGGGCTGAGGAAGACGATCCTGCCCTTAGTTTGCAAAAATAATGGCCAGAAAAGGTTTTGACCTTTACAAAGGGGCCACATTTGAGAAATGTCGCAAATTTGCCAATGTTTCTCAAACGGACTTTCACAAATTTGAGACACTTCTAATGGCCGAAGTGCAAAAACTTATTTCTGGCCATTATTTTTAAAATCTAAGAGAAAGATTGTGTTCCTCGGACCCCGATTAGGTAAACACAACTGTTGGTGTTTACCAAGGGGCACTATATTTGGAATTATAGCATTTTTTCTGCCTCACTAACTGAAAACAAGATGGCAGCCACAACACTACAGAGGCCATTAGCAACAGTAAAATGTAGTGGCGGCAGCTTTCGAGAGGCACATTTATTTTGTTCCCATTGACTATAATGGGAAAATTCAAATTTGAATAACATTTGAACGGATTAATATTTTTACATCAAATCTTCAAAAGGCACAACAGTGACCCAGACTGCATATTCCCTGACCATTTCAGACCAGACGGACAAACCATTTAGGCTGTATGTATGCCCGATCAAAGAAATGTGCAGAAACAGGGGGTTTGCGTGTTTTTGTGCACACTGCAGCTAGGCAACTGCACATCTGACCATAACTCAACTTGCCAGATCCAGAGATCTATGATGCCACACTGCACATGCACAATTTCAGGCAAATCCATCATACGGTTGCAATGTTATTAAAGTGCAAATGTTTGGGTCTAACATAGAAGTGGCAGGGCAACTCAAAGTATAGCTGCACTACCATGCAGATAATATATATATATATATATATATATATATATATATATATATAGACATTGCAAAAACTTAGTTAATGATAAGTTAGGGTTAAAGCGACAAAAGTGGGGAAATGAGATGTTAGGAATGAGCCATTAACCTTCCCACCACCCCACCACCCCATCCTCCACAGACTGACAGATGCCAGGATGTGCCAGGCCCAACTCTCACCCCATTCCATGTGTAAACAGGTTGACATGCTACAGTAAAGAAGATGAGAGTTAGGCCTCATGACCCCATGGCACATGCCATGTCAGTCTGTGGAAGATGTGGGGTGGTAGGGGGTTAGAGGCTCAACCCTAACATCTCATTTCCCCACTTTTGTCACTTTAACCCTAACTGATGAATTAACAAAGTTTTTTGCAATGAATTTCCTTACTTTTTAAAAAAGTGTAATGCAACTTGTAAGTGGTATGTATTGGTGGGAGTGTGGGCCTTCGGGCCCCACCTCCCCACCAAGCTATTTCATTGTGCATAATGATATGTGTCTGAGGGAAGCGGTCTTCCAGGCTCTGGGCGCCCCACTTACACATAACTACAGAGCCATACAGCAGCCCTATAGGGCAAGGAACACTTGTAACACTAATTTGCCAATGTCTTAGCAACTGTAGCAGCATGAAAAAAATTCAAATGCCGTTGTAATCATGACAGTGAAACCTTGACATGAGATAAATGTCAACTAAATCCGTATCTCACATTGTTTCTGAGATATGGGCACTGAAAGTCACTGGGCGCGCCACAATGTTATCCTATGGGAAAAATCTCAATTTTGTGATGGCACATCTATGGAACCGATAAAATGTTTTACACCTAAACAGCATATGTCACATCTCTGGGACACCCCCTTTATACCCTGCAAATTTCAAGCCAAAAGACTAAACTATTTATTTACAGTGCACTGGCAAAATATTTAAAAAGTTTTTTTGGAAAGTGTAATCTACCTGGTAACTGGTATGTGTTGGTGGGAGCACGATCCCAGCAAGCTGCCCATTTGTGCATAACAATATGCATGTGTGGGAGCGCTTGCCCACTTGCACATAACAACAGAGCCATACAGTAGCCCCATAGGGCTCCAAGGAACCCTTGTAACACATTTTTGGCAATATCTTCATAACCATGAAGTTGTTTTGGTTGTTTATTGTGCATTCTTTTACTACCTCTGTATGTATGTTGACCCTCATCCTTTGACGTGGAACCTTTGTAAATGAGCAATTTCTGCTCAAAGGTATTTGTAATCCAAGAATTTAATAAATAAAAATAAAAATAAATAAAAAGCAGGAAAAATATTCCACTGCAACTGTAATCTATGACTTCGAAACTTCCTCATTAGCTTAGTTAGGTGAACTAAGCTGAAGGTAGTGAAAAATCTGTATCTCGCATTGTTTCCGCGATATGGGCACTGAAGTCACTGGGGGTGCCACAGTGTTATTCCATGGGAAAAATCTCAAATTTGTGATGGCATATCTATGGAAACAATTAACCTTTTTACATCTAAACAGCATAATTCACATCTCTGAGATGCTCCCTTTATACCTTACAAATTTCAAGCCAAAAGACCGAACTGTTTATTTACAGTGCACCGGTAAAGTTTTTAAATTCCTAGTTCGTGAGTTGGCAAAATCCCCATTCGTGAGGCCAATCCCCATTCATGAGCTGTCAAAATTGTCAGTCTTGAGAAATCTTTGATCGTCAGATTTTGGCCATCTGATCTGGAAGTCACGATTTTGTCAGCTCGCAAAAGGGGACTGGCTTGCGAAAGGGGATGTTGACAGCTTGCGAACAGGGATTTTGTCTGCTCAGGAATGAGGAATTAAAAAAACAATCCCCTTTCATGAGCTGACAAAATCCCACTTCGCGAGTTGATCCCCTTTCGCGAGGTGTCAAAATCCCTGTTCATGAGCCAATCCTTGTTCGCGAGGAAGGCCATCTGGTCATAAAATGACAATCAAGTATTTTGTCAGCTCACGAAAGGGGATCGCTCACGAAGGGATTTTGATATCTGCGAAGGAGATTTTGTCAGCTCGCGAAGGATTCAAAAACCCAATCCCCTTTCACGAGCTGACAAAATCTCCTTTTGCAAGCTGACAAACTCCCCCTTCACGAGCTGATCCTTATTCGTGAAATTGGGCCATCTGGTCCCAAAGTCACGATCAAGGATATTGCTACCTCACAAAAGGGGATCGGCTCATGAACGGGGATTTTATTACCTCGCGAATGAGGATCGGAAGCGAGTCACGAACAAAGAATTTTAAAATCTAAAACTGCCATTTTTCAGCCAAACAAAGGAAACCAAAGGCATGGGTTTGTAGAGGGCATCACCCTGAACAAAACCCATGTCTCATTTGTAAAAGAAGTCAGCCGTGGGGCAAGCTATAACATTTTGTTTGGGAGGAATAAAATTAAAACAAGATGGCCTCTCGCGAACAAGGAATTTTTTCTCATGAACAGGGATCTTATAAATCCCCTTTCACGAGGTGACAAAATCCTTGATCATGAGCCCAATCCCCTTTCGGAAAACATACATATAAATCTTGGTGTAAACTGAGCATGCTCAGAACCCAAAAATTAATAATTAAAAACTTTGGAACAGATTAATATTTTTTCACCAAATCAATACTGGATTGTTCTTTGACCAAAACTCTTTCTACCCTGAACATTTCAGACCAAAATACTAAATGGAGTGACCACAGCGTGATGGGCAAAAATCAGCAAAAAAGTGTCAAAAAATGTGTTTTTCAGCACCTCGCTGCATGAAAACCATAGGGTCAACCCAAACGAAGCTTGGAAAATCAAAAGATCTACTTTATGAGACTGAGCATTTCTGAATTTTGTACAAATCCGTTGAACGGTTGTAAAATTATTAATGTGCAAAATTTGGGGTTTAACATTAAACTGCTTACTCAACCCTAACTATACTGGTGCAACCACACCAGTATAATATAATATAATGTATTATAATATAATATAATATATATATTTTTTTAATTTCAAAAAAACTATGTTAATGCAGACATTAGGGTTAAGGACACAAAGCACTAAAACAGAAACATAGAATTTGAAGGCAGATAAGGACAACTTGGCCCATCCAATCTGCCAATTTCTCCTTAACTACATGATTACATCTGACTGTGCTTGATCTACAGCTCTTTCTCCCTTCCCCTTCCTTTCCATTATGATTCCTTTGTACTTATCCCATGCATGTTTTAACCCCATCAACTCTGCTGGAAGGCTGTTCCAGGAATCCACCACTCTTTCCGTGATGAAGTACTTCCTCACATCTCTCCTGAATCTCCCCCCCTCCAGCTTCATAGCATGTCCCCTTGTTCTTGAGCACCTTTTCTTCTTAAAAATACATTCCTCCTGTACCTTACTTACCCCATGAGGTCTTTGAATGCCTTTATCATATCTCCCCTCTCTCTCCTGTGTTCCAGGGTGTACGTATTGGGGTCCTTTAGTCTCTCCTCATAAGGCTTTTGATGCAGGCTCTGCACCATTTTAGTTGTCCTCTTCTGGACCACCTCCACTCTGTCTATGTCCTTCTGAAGATGTGGTCTCCAGAACTGGACACAATACTCTAGGTGATGTCTTATCAGAGATCTATACAGAGGCAGCACCACCTCTCTCTTTCTGCTGGTGATACCTCTCCCTATGCATCCCAGTATCTCACTTGCCCTCCCTACTGTCTTGTTGCACTGCCTGGCCACCTTTAGGTTATCCAATATGATTACTTCCGGTCTCTTTTCTGCTTGATGGTCCTCAATACCACTCCACCCCGGGCCAGCCCGTCGGTGCAGCGGTAGGGTTACCATTCATGGTGCCAGAGCTGGCTGGGGTGAGGAGGATCGAGCACCCACAGGCTGCTCTCCTCCTCCAGGGAGGGTGAGTTGCATGTCCCGCCACTCTACCATCACCTGGGTGACCATGGGTGGAGGTGCAGCGGAACAGCATGAAGCAGGTGGGAGGACATCAGCCGGGAGCTGGAGTGCTTGCACATTGTGACATGCTCTGTCCCTTGGCTCCCCTAGAGTGCCGACGTCCTGAGGGGTGGCACCAGAACAAGGAAAAAAAGTCCCGCTGATGCCAGCATAGAAGGGATCCAGCTCCCAGACACCATAACCCAGCTCTCGTGGGGAGCTGTTCAGACCGCCTGACACTCACTAGTGGACTGGAGGGGGAAGTCCCAGGATCCCCCTCCTTCCCTCCTGGGGGATAGGCTGAGGCAGAAAGTGGGTAAGGCCTGGCGGCCCTCCAAGAGGTACTGAGGGTGGGCAGAGAGAGCATAGAATACACAGAAGAGAGCGGCATCTGTGGAGAAAGAAGGGGGCATAAACAGTCAATATATATAAACAAAATACCACTTCACCCATTTTGTATTCCACCTCTGGGTTTCTGTGCCCTAAGTGCATTATTTTGCACTTTTTTGCATTGAAACTCAGCTACCATACCCTTGACCACTCCTCTAGTTTTCTCAGGTCTCTGCTCATCCTTTCCAAGCCCCATTGCAGTGTCCATCCTATTGCAGATTTTGGTGTCATCTGTAAAAAGGTAGATCTTCCCTTACAGCTCCACTGCAGTGTCACTTAGAAAGACATTAAAGAGGACCAGTTCCAGTACTGATCCCTGAGGCACCCCACTGGTCACCCACCCTCCTCCCTTCCTTGGAGTGAATTCTGTTTATCACCACCCTCTGTCGCCTGTCCCCTAACCAATTTGTTATCCAGTTTACCACCTTTGGACCCATGCTAAGCTACCCAGGTTGTTTACCAGTCTCCTATGTTGAATGTCCTACTGAACTCTAAGTAGGCCACATCCACCGCTCTGCACTGATCTAGTTCCTTGGTCAGCCAAAGAAATCTATCAGATTTATTTGACATGACTTTCCCCTTGTAAAATCATGCTGCCTTGGGTCTTGTAACCCATTGGAGTCAAGATATTCCACAATCCTTTCCTTCAGCAGTGATTCCATTAACTTTCCCACCACCAATGTCAGGCTGACTGGCCTATAATTGCCAGTCTCCTCCCTGCTATCACTTTTGTGTAGTGGGACTACAGCCACCCTTCTCCAGTCCTCCGGAATCACTCTTTCCAGTGAGCTGTTAAACAGTACTATCAGAGGTGCAGCCAGTATTTCCCTGAGCTCCTTCAGTACCCCCTGGATGCACCCCATCTAGCCCCATTGCTTTGTCTACCTTCAGATTAGCAATTCCATTCAGGACTCTCTCCTCCAAAAAAGGACTAGTGTCCACCTTCCTCCTTCCCAAGTTTCTGTTACTTTTTTGTAGCCCCTCCCCTTTTCCTTCCTCTGTGAACACTGAACAAAAGTATTTGTTCAGGATGTCTGCCTTTTCCTGGTCCCCCTCTGCACGGTCCCCCCCTTCCCTTTTTAATCTTACAATCCCACTTTTGGTATTTCTCTTTTCACTTACATCTCTCAAACATGTCTTGTCCCCTTTTGCTACCTCCTGGGCTATTCTCTCTTCAGTTTGTGCCTTTGCACTTCTTACTGCTTTCTCTGCTTCCCTCTGTCTCCCCCAGCACACCTCTCTATCCTCCTTCCTCTGCATATCTTTTTATCTTCTGAATGCTACTCTTTTAGCTTTTACCTTTTCAGCCACCTCTTTCGAGAACCATAGTGGCCTCTTTTTCTTCTTGTTTTTGCTCACTTGTTTGACACAGAGGTTTGTTAATAGGGAAATGAAAAACATTAGGGCTTTGGGTCTCCAGGGTACTGGCAAATCAGTGGTGGTTTCTTCCTTGGGGTTGTCAACACTAATGCCCTCCTCTCCCCCCAGCCCATAGCCTCCTGTCTGAAGCACAAGGTGTAGTTCCATGCCAATGTCTCATAGTGATACACTCTTCAAAGGTAGAGAAGTATGGCTTGTCACATGTTGCCAGCAGTATCTGTCAGGGCCCTGCCTGAAGTAAACAGATCACGTCTGACCTTGTTTGTTCAGTGGAGGGGGTGGGTATTAGGGTTGACAAACTCGAGGAAGACCCCACCACCTATTCACCAATACTCTGGAGACCCAAGACCCTAAAGTTTTTCACTTCCCTAGGTTTACTAGATGTTTTAGGAAAAAAGAAGGTTGAGGCCCATCTAGATTTCCCCCCACACAATGAGGGCAAATTATGTTATATGGTTCTGGTTTAACCGAAAGTCAAGTGCCTTTTTAAATGCATCAATGTTACCAGAATCTACCAAGCCCTGTGGTAATTTATTCCAGAGTCTAGGTGTCCTCACTGAAAAGAAGTTAAGTCTAAGGTTAGTTCTTGTCTGTGGGACAATAAGTTGCTTAGTATGGCATCGAGGGACAATTTACCTGGTGGCAAAAATAAGTCCACACTTATCCATAAGTTCTGGAGTTTTTAGTAATTTATATGTTAAGAGTAGGTCTCCTCTGATTCTTCTATTTTGCAGTGGGTTTAAGCCTGTTCTAATAAGTTTGGTATGATAGGGGCTATTTGCTAGTCTTGGGACAATCTTAGTTGCACGTCTTTGAATTCTGTCTAATCGGTCAATATCTGCCCTAAGATAAGGGCTCCAAAATGGGGACCCATAGTCAATGAGAGGTCTGACACAAGCTTTGTGAAGAGAAATCAAACATTATTCAGTTTTTGTGTCAAAGGAGCGCTGAATTTGCCTAAGTAACCCATTGGTCGAATTAACCACTTTTAGGCAGTGGTCAGTAGATGTTAGTCTTGAATAGACTAATATGCCCAAATCCCTTTCCTTGTTGGTAGATTTTAACAAAGTATTATTTATATTATAGTTATTCTTGGGTTTTATGAATCCCAAAATTGAAAAACCACACATTTATCAATACTAAATTACATCATGTTATCAAAGGCCCATTTCTCAACTTTTTGTAAATCTAGTTTGAGTGAGTCAGATTCCTGTATGTTATCCACTGGACCCCCAAGCTTTGAGTCATCTGCAAATCTGGACAACCAATTTTTGGTACTTATTTGCACGTCACTAATATATATGTTAAACAAGATTGGGCCATGCACTGAGCCCTGCGGAACCCCACTAGTGACTGCACCAGGATAGGAAGAGCAGTAATTCAAGACAACCCCCTGGGTTCTATTTGTCTACCATGCATTTACCCAATTTACTATATGGTAGGAAAAACCAAGAGTTTCCATTTTTTTTAATATGGTTACCATGAGGGACTTTATCAAAGGCCTTGCTGTAATCCAACAAAATAACATCCAGCTGTTGTTTGTTATCAAGGCCCTGACTAATATTATTGTAAAATGTTAAGTTTGAAGTACAGGAATGCCCGACTATAAACTCATGTTGTGTGGTATCTTCAATATTTAGTTCCCTCATTTCTTTCTCAAGTAATAATTTTATAATGTTTTCCAATATTTTACAAACAATAGATGTAAGGCACCTAAACCCTGGACCAACAACCCTGAGGAGCAAGGGGGTCCATACAGTGAACGGCCTAAAGATAGCATCGCTAAACATCTTCAGCCTAACTACCAAATCTGACCAGCTCCAGGCTTGGATGACCATTCATACCCCTGACATACTCTGCCTAACTGAAACCTGGCTGTTGGGTAGGATCAAAGATGGTGAGGTGGCCATCAAAGGATTCCAAACGTTTTGACTTGATAGAATAGGCAGGAAAGGCGGCTGCTGCCTCTTGTATGCCAGGAACTCACTGAGTTGCTCCGTCCTCCCCATCTCCAAAGTTGCGGAGGATTATGAGATACTAGTGGTAAAAATACAAGTCGACCTAAAAGGCAAGACCCTTACCATCGCCACAACCTACCTGCCCCCCAAAAAAGCCAAGGAAGGCCTTCCTCTTGTTATGGAAAAAATTAGTGCACTCAAAAAGGGCTCAGAACTCATCTTGACTGGTGACTTTAATGTTAACTGGTTATGTAAGGAGGCGACACCCTCCAGAGACCTAATCACCTGCCATAATCTCACGCAACTCGTAACTCACCCCACCAGGCAGAACTACAAGGCTGGTACCAGCACCCTCATTGACTGGGTCTTAGCTAGCTCACCGACTCGATTCTCCAAATTCAGGGTTCTCCCGGACGTGCTGAGTCACCACTCCCCAATCTCCTTTATATGGACCACTAAACTTGCCAAAAGCCCACCACACCTCATCGAGAGCAGGGTTCTGTGGAAAGGCAAACTTGGATCCCTCAGATCAGCCCTGTCTGCCTACAACTGGTCCCCCATAAATGAGGCACCAATGCTGGACCAGGCCCTTAGCTTTTTCACTGAGGGTTTCAATTCCATCTGTGATATCTATGCACCATGCACAAAATGGAAAATTCGGGGCAGGTAAATGGCTGGATTGATGGCAAGCTCCTCTCCCTCCTAAAGGAGAGGGACTGCCTCTGGGAAAAAAAACCTTAAATACAGGTAGCAAGCACAACCTACAATGCTACAAAACTGATAGAAATTGGTGCACCAAACTTATCAGGCTCACGAAGGCTAACTTCCATAAGACCCATCTCAACAACGCATGGGGAGATGGAAAGAGGTTTTGGGACAACGTCAAGAACATCCTTGGTAAAAATCAAAAGCAGCACCCTAAGATGCCCAATGCTAATAACTCAACCTCCTCAGATCCGCTAGCCATTGCTGATGCCTTTAACCAGGCCTTTACTGACCTGTCCTCAGTACTGCCTCTAGACTACCTTCTGCCTGCGGAGGATCACGGTTGCGTCAACCTGTCCACAACTAACCACCCAGCCTTCTACTTTAAAAAGGTGATGGAGAAGGAGGTCCAAATGATGGTCAGGAAAGTCAAAGGCAAAACCAGATTGGGGAGTGACGGGCTAGACTTGAAGTTACTATCTCTCACCCTTGATGTTCTGATCATGCCCATAAGAATGCTATTTAATAAATCCTTGGCTCTAGCTCAGTTTCCGGAGAGATGGAAGCAAGCCCTGGTAACTCCAGTGCATAAGAATGGTGATGAGGTGCTGGTGTCAAACTACAGGCCAATATCTATCCTCTTCCCCACCATCCAAAGCTTTGGAAAAAATCATGGCTAGTCAACTCACAGAATACCTCAATAAATACAGTCTGCTCTGCCCAAACCAACATGGTTTCAGGCAAAAACACAGTACCATAACGGCACTGCTGGAATACTCTGACTATGCGCACAAGGTGCTGGATGAAGGCAGATTGGTGGGGTCCATCTTCATTGACCTCACCAAAGCCTTCGACACCGTCAACCACCCTCTACTAGTACTCTAGCTCCAAAGATTGGGTATGGCACCTAACGCCCTGAATTGGTTCAATGACTACCTAACACACAGGAGCCAGTGAGTCAAAATCGGGCAGATGTTATCCAGCTCCAGAGATGTACTCCTAGGAGTCCCTCAAGGATCAATTCTAGGGCCCCTACTTTTCAGCCTCTTGTAAATGACCTACCCATGGCCTGTGACACCAAACTTATCCTGTATGCAGGCGATGCCATGCTGCTGAGCAGCAGCACCTCCCAGGTTGCCCTACAAACAGCACTACAGAACTCTTTCAATAAACTTGAGGACTGGTTCTGTAGGCAAAAGCTGCTACTAAATTACAAGAAAATCAAGACCATGCTACAATCCAGCCCCTGCAACAAAAGCAGGCATACTCCCCTCGAAATCACCAATAAGGCTGTTGAGCAGACTGAGCAGGTACACTTGTTCAAGTACCTTGGGGTCACCATTGATGACTCTCTCACTTATATGCACCACATAGACTCCCTTGTCAGAGTGGTAAATACAAAGATCGGGGTCCTCTATACGCATAAGAAATCCCTCACCCCAGAAGCACTCCGAATCTCAGTCTCCAGCTCCATAATCTCCACAACAGACTATGGGCTGGTGGTCTATGGAGCTGCTACAGATACAGTGCTCAAAAGGGTCCAAATTGCACTAAATAAGACATGCCACCACATCCTGTGCATAGATCACCACACTCATACTTGCACCCTGTATGAGCGTGCAAACTGGCTTAACCTAAAAGACAGGATCAAATACCAAACTTGCCTCCTGGCAAAGAAGGCACTCCTTGGAAAAACCCCACCCTGTGTAGGAAACCTGCTTGAGGCTTCTCTCTCATCTCACATCACCAGAGGGAGAAAGAATGGAGAACTGTCCATCCCATTCTGCCTTACCTCACTAGGGCAGCGCGCTTTCTCCTACCGGACCCCCGTCTGGATAAATGATCTCCAGACAAAATGACAAACAAACATCTTGTCTCAATTCAAAACAGGCCTCAAACAGCACCTAATGTCTAGCTCAGAATGCACCTGCTTCTCAGGCCATACTTGATAGACAGGCCTACACCCAAGGTAGCACCCAGCAGGGCTACCTAGTGAACCCTGCCTCCATTCCAGCCTAGCCAAGACCTTAAGTAAGCTATCAGTCCTCTTTAAACGCTTTTTGGTACTGCCCCTCTCAAACCACCCCCACACCCACCCTCTACTTGACAAAGCCCTCTGAGCTGCTCCTCCTCCCTCCCATACCCTCCGCTTCACTATTCCCCCACCTCTCGCCTTCTCAGTGTTAGGATCAAACCCAATCCCCCTTGTTTCACTTTCACCAAGCCTGTTGCCATCTGGGATAGTATTAAACCCTATGCATTTTCTCAACCATAGTCTATCAATGGATTTGGTGGTCTCCAGGGGTGTGCTACTTAGGGCAATCACTTAGACATAGCTTGTATCCTCTTACAACTGCTCTGTTTTTCTCCTATTTGTCTAATTCTCATGTACTCACTCTTTAATGCCTAATGAGCAGGCCTCTGAAACCACTGAATATGTGTATTGTCTTATTGTCCACCCTGATGTGGAACCTTTGTAAAAGAGCTCATGCTCAAAGGTCTTTCCAAAATACTAAATAAATAAATAAAAATAAATAGGGCGATAATTCTGAACATTAGACCTACTGCCTTTTTTGTGTATTGGGGTTACATATGCTGTTGACCAATCTACAGGAATTTCTGCTTTCTGGAAGGATCTGTTAAAGATTATTTTCAATGGAATAGATATAGCTTCCACAGTTTTAATAAGACATCTAGCATGGATTTGATCAGGCCCTGGACTTATAGTTTTCTTTAGAGATTTAAGAAGTGGGATGATATCTGAAGTGATGATGTTATAATTTTGAGTTGATTTTGGACATGCCCTGGGAATGGCTTTAAGGGAGTGGGAACTTTTATTTGTGAAGACTGAACACAAATAAGTATTAGAAAGGTTGACTACATTGGTATCTGACTTGTGTGCTTTGCGTTATTCAACCCTAATGTCTGCATTAATGTAGATTTTCTTACAATTAATTTTCCTTCTTTTTCTGATCATGGAATCGTATCCTCATCTGTGCAGGTCTCTGCTGTACTGAGCTGGTTACAACACCACCTAGACCCACTTCATTGTTATATGACCTGTTACATTGATGTGCCCTGCTGAACTGATGGATGCTTGATACCAGTTGCTGTATTTGGTGTATCTCTGACCTGATTTCTGGAGTGACTTTACTGATTTCTGTGTTGCCTTTTGTATTGAAAACTTTTAATAAAAGTAGTACCTGCACAAACAAAACAAAATTAAATAAACAGAATATTGGAGTTATTTCTAGCCCTGCTTCACCAACCAACAAGTGAAAGACAACGGCATCTTAATACATGTAGTTGCATGACTAAACCGTATGATGGTACAGTGTGTAATAGTGCAACTACATAGACATAGAAACATAGACTTTGACAACAGATAAGGACCGCTTGGCCCACCCAGTCTGCCCATTTCTCCACCTACTGGATAAACTACAGAGTCTAGTTAATCAACAGCCTACTTTCTCCTACCTCCCACTATAATTGCCTTATGGCTGTCCATACATTCTTGAATTCACCCACTGTTTTTGACCCCACAACCTCCTCAGGAAGGTGGTTCCATGTGTCCACCACTCTCTCCATGAAAAAATATTTTCCTCACGTTGCCCCTGAGCTGTCCCTCCTCTACCTTCAAATTGTGGCCCCTTGTTCTTGCACATCTCTTTTTGTGAAAGATGCTACCCTCTAGAACTTTGTTGATTCCCTTGAGGCACTTGAAAGTTTCTATCATGTCCCCTTCTCCCTCCTTTCCTCAAGGGTATACAAATTAAGCTCTTTTAGTCTCTCTTCGTAGGGCTTCTGTTGCAAACCCTGCACCATTTTAGTTGCCCTTCTGTGGACTGCCTCCATCCTGTCTATGTTCTTGTGGAGATGGAGTCTCCAGAACTGCATACAGTACTCTTGGTGGGGTTTCACCAACAGTCTGTACTGAGGGATAACAACTTCCTGTTTTCTACTGGTGATGCCTTTCCCTATGCATCCCAGTATCCCCCCAGCTCTCCTTACTGCCTTCTCACATTGCTTACCTACCTTAGGGTCATCTGATATGACTACCCCCGGGTCCCTTTCCATTTTTGTTGTTGTTAGTACCTCCCCCGCATTGTGTTCACTTCACCTGGGTTTTTGTTTCCCAGGTGCATTACTTTGCACTACTTTGCATTGAATCTAAGTTGCTATACTTTTGCCTATTCTTCCAACCTTGCCAAGTCCCTTTTCATCCTTTCCACCCCACCCTGTGTATCAACCCTATTGCAGATCTTTGTATCGTCTGCAAAGAGGCATACTTTTCCTTCTAGCCCTTCTGCAATGTCTCTTATAAAGACATTAAAGAGGACCGGTTCCAGTACTGAACCCTGCGGTACCCCACTAGTAACCACCCTTTCTTCAGAGGGTACTCCATTTATTATTACCCCCTGTGTCCTGTTGTGCAGCCAGTTTGTTACCCAGGCTACTACCCTAGGACCTACTCCCAGGCTGGTTAACTTGTTTATTAATCTTTTATGTGGGACTGTGTCAAATGCCTTTGTAAAGTCTAGGTAGGCCATATCCACAGCCTTCTCTGGTCTACTTCTTTGGTCACCCAGTCAAAGAAATCAATTAGATTCATCTGACATGACCTTCCTGCTGTGAATCCATGCTGCCTTGGGTCCTGTGCCCCACTGGCCTATAGGTAATCAACAATTCTTTCTTTCAGAAGTGATTCCATCATTTTCCCTACCACTGAGGTCAAACTAACAGATCTGTAGTTTCCTGCCTCTGCCTTGCTCCCACTTTAGTGAAGGAGAATCACATTTGCCCTCCTCCAGTCCTTGGGTACCTCCCCATCCTCCCATGGTGTGTTAAAAAGGGTAGTCAGTGGTGTCACTAGGTCTCCCCTTAGTGCTTTTAGAATTCTGGAGTGAATTCCGTCAGGCCCCATTGCTTTGTCCACCTTGAGTTTTAGGAGTTCTTTCAGGACCCTTTCTTCTGTGAATGGACTGGTGTCGACCCCCCTGCCCAGAGTGCTTCTATTGTTTGATTTAGGTACCTCCCCCTCTTCTTCTTTTCTGAATACTGAGCAAAAGTATTCATTCAGTATCTCTGCCTTATACAATATTATAACTATTAGTTTAGTTACAGTACTACTAATAAAGATTTCTTACCTGAGTCTTGTGGACTGTGGGATGCTGGAGGGAGCATCCAGTTGTTGCTGTAAAATAAGAATATGAACATACGAAACTATCAGCAGAAAAAGGCCATTTGGTCTATCGAGTCTGCTCGATTTTGCAGGTAGCACCCCTACTCTGCAGCTGCCCCTCCCACCATACCCTCCCTCCCATGACCCACCCTTTTGCCCTATCCCAGCCCCTCTTGAAGCATCCAACTGTTTTACAGGACACCACCTCTGGTGGTAGTGCGTTCCACTCTGCTACCACCCTTTTGGTAAATAAATGTCTCCTCATCTCCCTCCTAAACCTTCCACCCTCCAATCTCGTGTCATGACCCCAAGTGTCTCTCCCCCACCCTCCCCTTGAACAGTCCCTCTGTGGCTGTCCTGTTTATTCCTCTCATGTACTTAAAGGTCTCATTCATATCCTCTCCTCCAGAGAGTAGATTTTCAATTTTATTTATTGAAATTTCGGATAACACCTTAGAGAACAAGTTCATTTCATAGGTTCCACGTCAGATGAATGATACTTATTGGGAAAGTACAAGATGGAGAACAAACAAAACAAGGAATTATACAAGACATTACAAGAGTGTATAACTAGAGAAGTTCCAATACATGTGGCATTGTACAATGTATGCCATGGTGCATATTCGATTAAAACCTGGAATTCAAAGGGTCATATTAGAGGGAATGGGGTCTTATGAAACAACCCTATACAGGAAAATGAGAACAGATTCAGCCTAATAGCTAATAATCAACAAGGTAAGCTTCTGCCCGAGAACAGGAAGAACATCAGGAGGAAGGAGCTACTGGTATAACTAAAACTTCCTCTAGTAGGAATATATTGCCCTCCTTCACTCCCCTCCACCCTAAACCAGTTCTACTTTTATAGGCACAGGATTTAACTGACAACAGGAACTTCCTGTTTGGGAGCAGGAAGTGAGTGATCACAGAGCCACCAAAGACTCACCATCCTAGAAGTGCAAGAGTAGCTCTCTGTCCCCCCCTAGCTGCTGGAGGTCTGACTCTGAGCAAGTAAGGAGACTACTGAGAAATATAGGAACTTCTTGTCTTAGAACAGGAAGATCAGGAGCTAAAAGGGAACAGAGGCAGTAAGTAGGGGAAGAAGAAAAAAAAAAGGAAATAAACTAACAGAGGAAAGAGTAAGTATTCCAAACAACAGTTAGGGGACCAGAAAAAAGACATGATGGGAGTGGTGCAGTGCAGCGGCTCCGGAGCAGCAGTCTTCCGGGAGACATTCTGGAGGATGCAGTGTTGTCCCATCTGCAGGCATCTCTCTGAGCTGAGGGAGGAGGTTGTTCATCTCCAGGCTGAGTTGGCCAGGATTTGTGGGACCTCCTCTCCCACCTAGGGACCACCAGGGTCACTGCTGTTGCCTCAGAGGTTGCCAAGAAAGCAGAGCAGTTGGACCACAGTGGGCTCAGGGAGGGTGAGGGTGGTGGAACAGAGGTGCATCCCTCCAGTTGTACCACTCCACAATTTCTATGCCATTCTGGAAAAGTGTGGTTCCTGTATGGAGGCACCCACAGTGGAGACCAAGGAGGATGCTGGGAACCTCCACAAAGGAGACCCACAGGAGGGTGGCATGGGACCCCACAGGGGAAGGAAACAACTCCTGGTGGGGGACTCCATTGTTAGGAAGATAGAACTGGGGGAGAAAGTGGAGAGGGAGGTAAGGTGCCTGCCTGGTGCCATGGCTTGGAGGGACAGGGAGTGAATTCTCAGGATCACAGGAGCAGCTGCACAGGGGAGGGAGCTGGATGTCATTGTCCACCTAGGGACAAATGACCTGGCTAAGAAAGGGATCAGAGGAGTGCAAGAAGCATTTGTGGAGATGGGGAGGGGCCTTAGACAAATAGCACACATGGTAACCTTCTTGGAGGTGCTGCCTGTCTATGGCACAGATGAGGCTAGGGTGCTCCACACCATGGGATTTAATCAATGGTTGAAAAACTGGTGCAGAGCTCAGGGATTTGGCTTCATTGGGGACTGGGGGTCTACCTGGATGGATGCAGGCCTATACTGGCATGATGGTCTGCATCTGTCCAGGAGGGGAACCAGGATCCTAGGTGATAGGTTTAAATCCTTCATTGGAAAGCATTTAAACTAGCCTAGGGGGAAGGCACTGGAAAGGATCAGGGAAATCCTAGCCCCCCCAAAAAATCAGGGTAATAAGTGAGGTACTGTAGACACCAACATACAGATGTCAATAGGGAGAAGTGCAGGGGTAAATGGAGAAAGTGACAAACACAATAAGGACAGGGATGGTGCAAAAAGGGGTAAGGCCATCAAGAAATGGAGGGTAATGAGTACCAACGCCCATAGTCTGGGCAACAAGCTCCCTGAACTGGTGGCCTTGATGGAAGAGGGATGCCTGGATATTGCAGCAGTCACAGAAACATGGTACACAGAGAACCATGACTGGGATGTTAACATACCAGGGTACACAACCTACAGGAGAGACAGGGAGGGCAGAAGGGGGAGTAGCTCTCTATGTAAGGGAAGAGATAAAAGCAACTGAACAAAAGAGTAAACAGGGAGGAGAGGAGGCACTGTGGGTCACCTTAGACACTGGAAATGGCACCACAATCTGCACAGGGGTTGTATACAGACCCCCATGTCAGGGGGAGGGAATGGACAAGGATATGACAGAAGGCATACTTAGGATGGTAGAGAAAGGGGAGATACTGTTGATGGGCGACCTTAATATGCCAGATGTTAACTGGAGCACCTTTGCTGCAGCCACATCCAAAAGCAGGGCCATTCTTGATGCCCTTCAGGTGGCATGCCTCAGACAGCTAGTTTTGGAACCTACTCATGAGGGAGCAATCTTAGACCTTGTACTCTCAAATGGGGACAGTGAGAGGATCTTAGATCTAGAAGTGGGTAGCCATTTGGGAACAAGTGACCACCAAACAGTGTGGTTCACGATAAACTCAGCTACAGAGTCAAGCCATACAAAAGTGAGGGTTCTGGACTTCAGGAGGGCTGACTTTGGCAAGATGAGAGTGCCTTAGAAAAGCACTAGAAAACAGGCTAGAAGGAGGGGTGGAGCAACAATGGGGAAATATCAAAACTGCCATCACAGAGGCAACAATCCTTTGTGTGAAGCAAATAAACAAATCAAAATGAAAGAAAAAGCCACTATGGTTCTCAAAAGAAGTGGCGGTGAAGGTTAGGGAGAAAAATATAGCATTTAGGAAGTATAAGGAAACACAGAAGGAGCAGGACAGAGAACTGTACCAGTTAATGCAGAAGGAAGCAGGGAGGGTAGTCAGAATAGTAAAGGCACAAACTGAGGAAAAGATAGCCAACTCAGTTAAGAAGAGGGATACAACCTTTTATAGGTGTATCAGGAGCGTAGAAAGACAAAGGGAGGGATAGTGAGGCTGAATAGAATGGACGGTGGGTGGGCAGAGAGTGACAGTGAAAATCAGGGATACTTGAATGAATACTCTGTTCAGTATTCACAGAAGAGGAAGTGGGAGGTGCCTAATTCAATTAACAGAAGCACTCTGGAGAGGGGTTGATCCCAGTCCTTTCACAGAAGAAAGGGTCTTGAAAGAACTCCTAAAACTGAAGGTGGACAAAGCAATGGGGCCAGATGGAATTCACCCAGAATTCTAAAAGAATTAAGCAGAGAACTAGTGACACCACTGACTACCCTTTATAACAAATCATGGGAGGATGGTGTGGTACCTGAGGACTGGAAGAAGGCTGATATGATTCCCTTCACAAAAGTGGGAGCAAGACAGAGGCAGGAAACTACAGACCTGTCAGTTTGACCTCTGTGGTAGGGAAAGTGATGGAATCACTTCTGAAGGAAAGAATTGTTGAGTACCTAGAGGCCAGTGGGGCACAGGACCCAAGGCAGCATGGGTTCACAGCAGGAAGGTCATGTCAGACGAATCTAATTGATTTCTTTGACTGGGTGACCAAAGTAGTAGACCAGGGAGGGGCTGTGGACATGGCCTACCTAGACTTTAGCAAGGCATTTGACACAGTCCCACACAAAAGATTAGTAGTCAAATTAACCAGCCTTGGAGTGGGTCCCAGGGTGGTAGCCTGGGTAAAACATTGGCTGAACCACAGGACAAAGAAGGTAATTGTAAATGGAGTCCACTCTGAAGAAAGAGGGGTTACTAGTGGGGTGCCACAGGGTTCAGTACTAGGTCAGTCCTTTTTAATGTCTTTATAAGTGACATTGCAGAGGGACTGGAAGGAAAAGTATGCCTCTTTGCAGATGACACAAAGATCTGCAACAGGGTTGACTCACAAGGAGGTGTAGAAAGGATGAGAAGGGACTTGGCAAGGTTGGAGGAATGGTCAGAAGCATGGAAGCTTGGATTCAATGCAAAGAAGTGCAAAGTAATGCACCTGGGAAACAAAACCCAGGGAAGATTACACAACGGGGGAGGTAGTAACAACAACAAAAATGGAAAGAGACCTGGGGGTAATCATATCAGATGACCTCAAAGTTGGCAAACAATGTGAGAAGGTGGTAGGGAGGGCTGGGGGGATACTGGGATGTATAGGGAGAGGTATCACCAGCAGAAAACAGGAAGTTGTTATCACCCTGTACAGACAGTTGGTGAGACCCCATCTGGAGTAATGTGTCCAGTTCTGGAGACCCCATCTCCGCAAGGACATAGACAGGATGGAGGCAGTTCAGAGGAGGGCAACTAAAATGGTGCAGGGTCTGCAAGAGAAGCCACATGAGGAGAGGCTAAAGGAGCTTAATATGTATACCCTTGAGGAAAGGGGGGGCATGATAGAAATGTTTAAGTACCTCAGTGGAATCAACAAAGTCCAAGAGAGTAGCATCTTTCAGAAAAAGAGATGTGCAAGAACAAGGAGACTAATTTTAATATAGAGGGGGATGGCTCAGGGGCAATGTGAGGAAGTATTTTTTACAGAGAGGGTGGTGGACGTATGGAACAGCCTTCTTGAGGAGGTTGTGGGGTCTAAAACTGTGGGAGAATTCAAGAATGCATGGGACAGACATAAAGCAATTTTTTTGTGGGGGGTAGGAAGAAATAGGCTGTTGGTAAAATAGGATCTGCAGCTTATCCTCTAGGTAGGGAAATGGGCAGACTAGGTGGGCCAAGCGGTCCTTATCTGCCATCAAAGTCTATGTTTCTATATTTCTAAGGGATGGCATCAGCCCAGGGGCCTCATCAGAGGTGAGAACGTATGGGACAAAGCATTTTAAAGTGAGCAAGGGAGCTCAGGAGATATAACGGGGGGAAGGGGATCGGGGAAAGCCATAGGGGGGTGAGGGGAAAGAGTGGAAGGGATCAAGAGGAAATGTGAAGGAGAATGATTAGCAACTTAGAACAGTTATTTACATGCTGAGAACAGTTATGCATAAGGTCAGGATAGCATAAGGTTAGAATAAGTGCTGGTCACAAGAAGGAAGGTTATTGGAAGCAGTCACAACTGATGTTCAACTCCCTCAGTCTAACCTCAGATGGTAACTCCCCCAGACCCATGATCATCTTTGTTGCTCTGCATTGCACCCCTCCCAGCAGTCTAATGTCTCTCTTTAGGTAAGGGTGCCAAAACTGAACGCAGTACTCCAGGTGGGGTCTGACCAGCGATCTGTATAATGGCAGACTCATCCCCCCTCCTCCTAGAGGTTATACACCTTGCAAACAACTCAGTATCTTGTTGGCCACTGCTGCTGAGTTGTTCACTGCTCCCATAATGAGCACCCCCAGATCTTTATCCTTCTCAGTCATAGCTAGCTGTACCCCCCAGATGGTAGCTCCTCTTTGGAATCTTTGCCCCAAAATGCAGCACCTTGCATTTTTTGGCACTGAAACCAAGTTACCAGGTGTCAGACCATGTCTCCAGCCTTGTTAGATCTTCCTGCAATCCCTTCCACCCCCTTGGTCATCCACCACTGCTTTCATCTTGGTGTCATCTGCAAATAGATTGATCTTGTTCTTTATACCTACCGAGATGTCTGCAATAAATACCTCAAATAACACCGGCTCCAGCACTGACCGCTGTGGGACCCCACTTGTCACTGCCATTGGGGATGATAATTCACCTTCCTCCACCCTCTGCTGCCATCCCTGCAGCCAGTTCTCCACCCATCCCACCAATTTTTCCCCAGCTCCTGTGCCCCTTAGCTTACATGTTGGTCTCCCATGTGACACTGAGTTGAATGCCTTACTGAAGTCCAGGTACAGGACATTCACTGCATGCCCTATGTCCATTTCCCTAGTCACCCAGTCATAGTAGTCCACTAGGTTGGTCTGGCAGGATCTGCCCTTGACAAAGCCATGTTGCCGACTGTCCTGCACCCCACTGACCTCCAGGAGGGTCACCAGCCTCTCCTTCAGGATCGTTTCCATCAGTTTCCCCACTATGAATGTGAGAATCACTGGTCTATAGTTCCCTGGTTCATCTTTGGGACCACTCTTATGGAGTTGAACCACGTGAGCCATCCTCCAGTCCGGAGGTACACACACTGAGTCCAGAGAGGCATTAGATAGGTCTGTCAATGGGCCTGCCAGGACCTCTGCCAACTCCTTCAGTACCCTGGGGTGTATGCCATCCTGTCCCGGTGCCTTGTCCACCCTCAGTACCCTTAACCCCTCTAGCACTCTACCTTCTGTGATTTCCCCATCCGTCACCCTCTCTCCCTCTAATCCTATCCTCCCCCCAACCTTAGGTATTCCCCCCTTTCTCTTTAGTAAAAATCGAGCAGAAGTAGTTGTTAAGTGCTTCTGCCTTTTCAACCCCTTTTTCATCCATTCCTTCTCCTTCTTAATCCTTACTATTTGGTCCTTACAGTCCCTTTTCTCCCTGATTTACCTGAATAAGTCTTTTCCCCACTCTTTAATTCTCTTCACCAGCCCGAGCTCCCTTGACACCTTTGCTGCCCTTACTTCTCTGGTCACCTCCTTTACTTCCTTCAGGTACTCCTCCCTGTCCTCACCCCCCGTTCTCCTGTATCTCCTATAGGCATGCACATCTCAAGCATATAATGACTTGAAATCATTAATACTTCGGAGGCAGCTTAATTTCAGTAGTTTTTGCATTATGGGTGGGTTGGTGTAAAATTCTGGTTTTACACACTCCCAGCCATATATCATTTTATTTAATCGATGGTCAGCAAAGAATTTCCTTACTTTTTGAGATACTATAAGCATATCCTTACTTGCCTGGATCTGTGTGCTCCCATCAGTCCATAATAGTATCCATATTTGTGTGTTGGAGTGCAGGACCATCTGGGCCCTGTGCTCCCATCTTTGCATAATTTTTCAGATAGTGTAATTGTGTCTTTATCTGCCTGTGGGAGCACCAAAGAAACACCTCATAGTGCAATGTTAACCTGCATAATTCCACACCAAGTTAGTATCTTTTCACCAAACCAGCAAAAGGCACATCTGAGGGGCAAGTCCTTTGTACCCTGAAAATTTCAGACCAAAATTCCAAACCATTTCGTCAGTGTGCAGTGATAAAGAAACAGCTACGATAGAATTCTTTTTTTGCAAAACTGCGAAACAGGATGTTGTTTCATGTTTCTGTTTTTGCAATTTGCAGAAAAAGAAAAATCCCTTTTTTCAAATTGCAAAACAGAATCCTGTTTTGTGTTTCTTTTTTCACCATTAGCGTAAAAGGATTTTGGCATGTTCAAAAAGTACATTTCCGGGTGATTTATCAAAAATTAAACAGCAGAATCTGATAGAATGGGTCCAAAATAGCAGAACACATGTGTTGGTTACTTCAGAAGACATCATTTTTTTGAAGTTGTTTTAATTTTGTTTGCCTCGCTAAGAAAAAAATAAGATGGCAGCAGCATGAAAAAAGATTCCCCATTTGCAACAAAAGATTGCCCATTTGTGACAAAGGATTACCCATTTGCAACAAAGAATCCTTTATCGAGGCTCACATCTAACTGGAAATTAAAATTCCCATAGGAAAGAATGGGAAATTTTAAAATTGAATAACTTTTGAACGGATTATTATTTTTTCACCAAACCTTCAAAAAGCACATCTGTGACCCAAGACCTATATACACTAAACATTTCAGATGAAAATCCCAAGCCATTTTTACACTATGGCATGACAAAGAAACGGGGGGGAAAAAAGAGGTAATGTTCACATTTTTCACACAGCATATCTCCACACCAGTACATCCAACCAGAACAAAACTTAACACATCATGAGATCTTTGGTCCCTGATGGCACCTGCAAAAAGTGTTGCAAATTGGTTGAATGGGTGTGAAGTTATTAATGTGCAAACTTTTGAGTTTAACATAAAAGTGACCATTCAACCGTAACTATAGGTGCACTATCGCACCCCTATAATAGATAGATAGATAGATAGATAGATAGATAGATAGATAGATAGATAGATAGATAGATAGATAGATAGATAGATAGATAGAAACAAACTTTATTTCTATAGTGCCCCCTCCAGGAGGCACGGAGCGCTTAACAGTATATAAAAACAATCCATACAAAACCAATGACACTTCAAAGCATAATGCAGAGATAAATATACAATTCTATCTATCACTCATTAAAACATTCCATAATAAAACAGCAGGCAGTTCATTTATCAATCTTTAGCTTAAAACAAATGCCTTATTGAATAGGAATGTTTTTAAGCCTTTTTTAAAGGTTTCCACCGAGGATGCCTCCCATAGATACCTCAACAAAGAGTTCCACATGGTTGGTGCAGCAACTGAGACTGCACGGTCCCCTGAATGCTGCAACCTGGCCCTGGGAACTATAAAAAGGCAACCCTCAGAGGAACGGAGAGCCTGCTCTCTTGCTATACCGAACCTCATTATACCGAACTCCCGATTATAACGAGTGGTTCCTAATTACAGTCTGAAATTTTCCATATTGCAGTTACATTAACACAATCTCTCCATCTGCCAACTATTCAGTCTCCCCATCTCTCCAAGCTGGTAGCTTATTGTAAAACAGTATAAAATGAATAATAATTAAAACTAAGCACACTGCAGTAAAACCGCTGAGCTGTAATGTTGCAGGGTTGAGTAGGAGGACATCAGGGGAGTGAGGCTGTGAGTGGGTAGGCAGTCGGTGTGAGCGGCTAAGGTGCAGACAGAAAGATATGATTTGCATTAGCTTGTATAGTTAGGGTTGAGAGCACACTTCTGTGTTAAAGCCAAATTTTTGAACCTTAATAACTTTGTAACCGTTCAACAAATTTGTATTTGGCATGCATAATCTTTAGGGGTAAGTCTCTTGATGTGACAAATTTCACGTGAATCCGTTGTGTGGTTTCCAAGATACAGAGTAGGACAAATGCCTAAATGTACATGTTTTTTCTGTTTCTTTGTCCACCTGTAGCTCAGAAACGGTTTTAGGTTGTGGTCTGAAATCTTCAGGGAAGAAAACCTTTGCCTCAGAGATGTGCCTTTTGAATGTTTGGTGAAAAAATATTAATACATTCAAACGTTATTAAATTTTCAATTTTCCAATTATTTCTAAAGGTAAAATTTAGATGTTCCACACAAAAAAACTTTTGTTTTTGCAGAAGCTACTGTATTTTCACAGACAGGGTTACATAGTGTCGCAGGGAGCCTAGTATATCTTTGCAGAGCTCTGTTGTGTCCATCTTGTTTTCCAGTTAGAGAGAGACAGAAAATAATGAAAACATGTAAAAATGAATGAACTACAAAGAAGAAGCATCATAACTTAGCTAAATGGTAGTTATTCAGCTACATTCTGATGTTTGTTTTTTAAAACTGTGGCCAGAAACACTTTTTCTGGGCACCTAAAATCCTGGGTGCCCAGGTTAGCGAGACTACCATTTCTGCCACGTTCTCTGTATAAGAACAGCGGGATTTTCTTGACTTCTGCAGCTGCAGCTGGAACTCATGCTGCTGGCTGCAGTTTGCGCTGTGAGCCACCCTTTTTAGGTGTGTCTACTGATAGCCCCCACTCATGGATAACTGTCTTCCATGAAGTGGATGCTCATGTCTGAAAATGTGGTATGTGTGAAATAGCTTATTTTCCCACATACCACATTTTCAGACATGAAATATCCACTTGTGATCAAGCATTCACATGATGGGGACTTTTTTTTTAACTTTATATTTATTGCATTTTAAACAAAATACAATATCAAGTTACATCTCATTAGTAAAGGAAAAAAAACACCCTCTCTGCTGTAGCTCCTATGTGGTGCAGAGACAAGGCACGAGAGAGAGAGAGACTCAAGGGCCCTGGGTTTGAAACCACCTTTTCCTTAGCTTTTTTTATCACCTTGCTGTCATTCCAGGACACTGGACTAGCAGGACCACTTCATTTTCAAAAATACATTCATTTTTGCAGGACCCACAATGAAAGCAAGGAAAGAAAAAAAAATTAGGAAAGAGTGGCTTTAAACCAAGGACCCTTGGGTCTTGCTGTCCTGTGCCTTGCCCTCTACACCAAAGGACAAGTATGGGTAAGGGGTGTTTTTTTCTTTAGTTATTAATTCTGTCAATAATGTACATGGCTTGATTGCAAGTGGATATTTATGTGTGAAATTGTGGTATATGTGAAATAAGGTATAGGCTGTTTTCTCACATACCATATTTTCGGACATGAAATATCCACTTGCGATCAAGCAGCACCTCCCACCCGATCATTGACTAGTAGCACCCTTCCCTTCCATATATTTCCCTTGTGTCTACTGGCACCCCTCGCCCTTCAACTGCAATTGATATATATATATATATATATATATATATATATATATATATATAATCTGACACCGGGATGCCCACCCCTGGTGTCAGATGTCCCCCTGTATTCCCTTCTCTTATTTGCCAACATCGGGGGGCCCAATTCCTATGTTGGCACTAGAAACCCCCTGCAGTGTGGGACACTGGGGAGCCCACTCTCAGTGTCCCAAAATATTTATTTTGCCATTACCTGTAAAGAGGAAAACCATCCCACAATGTATTTTTTTTACCTGAAATAAAGAAAATGGTTCCTCATCATCCCCACTGTCCCCCCTTCCCATCCTGACACTGAGCACCCACTATCCCATACCCCCACCTTACCCTATACTTACCTCTGAAGGTTGTATGCTGTCATCTTCTGTGGACTGGGACATGTCTACACTCTTCAAAGCTGAACTGCAAACTGAGGAATCACTGTATGTGCTGTGTAATGTATTTCAATGGTGTTTTGAACTTATGTTCATAACTTTGCCATTTTTAGGTATTTTTTTTTTCACCACATTTTCAACGTAGGCTTTTCAGGACACCACCTCATGAACAATGGCACTGTCATGTCATTAATCGGGACCAGAAGGTGATTTTGTGGTCACTGCTCAAAATCATCTTTGTGACAGGGAGATCCTGCTACTCTTGAGGAGCGACCTTTTCTTAAACCTGCTGCAACAGTTCTTCTATTTCTTAGCCTAATCTATCCTTTAGAATTTCTAGCCCACAGGGTTAGCCACCAATTGGTGCCCCTTCCCCTTTCTTGGCTATGCTTAGTGTCCTCTTTAATTTTCCTTTTCCCTCTCAGGTCCTCATACAGGGAGGTTATTGTGATGACCTCCAAGCTGATGTAAAACAGCAGGCTCTCTTCCTCATTGTTGGATTTAGTATGCAATAGCACTACATCATAAAATACTTTGATGTATATGCCTTATGTGTATGAAACCTGTAAATCTTGAAAATACCATGGCACTAGGTGTTTTTGATAAAGGTAAAATGTTACTAGGGGACTGTATTATAAAAATTAAGTTAGTTGTGTTATTTAAAATGCATGTAAATTACAGATTGTTTGAGAGGCCCTTTGGCACCATGCATTCCTGCTTTAAACCGAACAAGTCTAACATTTCATGGTGATTTGCATACAGATCCCATTGCATTATGGGGATATGTGTGATGTTGTGTTTCTTTGAAACTTGGCTTTATTGCCAATGCCCTTTGGGGTAACCCTTGATTCATTGCTTCTGCACTTAGGTTTTTTTGTCTTTATCTTGTTTTTTGGGTTTTTCCTTTTTGAGCTCCCCATCACCTAAACACAGGACCTTCACAGGGATGAAATAAATTTCTCTAAAGAGATATATCAGTGGGTCAGTAGGTGCTAACTAAGTATAGAGGAAGGACATGCATAATCTGTTGCTGCAAACTGATGTATTGAAGAAGGGATATGCCATTGCTTAAGATTATCCTCTGTGTTTTAAATAAATATCACACAGAAATTGTGTGTTTGAACCTGAAATTCTGTGTCTGGTCCATCTGTTATCCCACAACTCCTCCACAGGCTTGGTGTCAGAAGTGGGATAACTTGCTGGAAACATCTGAACTGGGCTAGGGGAACTTTTTCTGGTGCATATCACCCAGATATTCCAGGTGGACTGATGCACCAGGAGTTGCCAGAGGAGAACCTGGAGAAGAACGTCTGTGGAGTTCTGACCAGAACCATGGCCAACAGACTAGGAGAGAAGCCAGGGGTGCAAACACAGCTAGAAAGTTTGGGGGGACATGGCTCTATTGGGTCTTTGTGCGAACACCAGTGCCACCAGCTATGAAGCACAGAGATGGAAGACAGCATTATGTTTACAATGAATTAGTTGCAAGACAAAGGACAGAATGGGAAAATCTTGTTAGTCACAAATTTATTATTGTCTGTTTTACAAAAACAATCATTTAAAAGAATGTCAAGAAAAATATTACATCATCAGCATCATCATCTTCCTCCTTCTCCATCTCAATGCTTTTAAACTATATACAACAGTCACCCTCACTTAGGTAACTACAAATATGTAACAGCTTTAGCTTGGATGTGCTGTCCTCTACACAGGATAGATTAGTTGCCATAAGGTTCATTTAAAGAACAGATCCAGAAGCAAATGGTTTGATACCTTTTATTGGACCAACATAGATGTTACAAAAAGAAAACAATGTCAAAGCTTTTGGACACAGCAAGTCCTTCCTTGGACTCTGTGGAACATCTGTGTTTTCTTTTTGTAACATCTATGTTGGTCCAACAGAAGGTATGGAACCATTTGCTTCTGGATCAGTCCACACAGGGAATGACATAGTACAGTACAATATATCAGTGAAGGGGACTTTTTATATTTTGGATTTGACAAAGAGAGCTGCAGCCTGCAAAACTGTTTGCTGCTGCTCTCTCTCCTGTATACCGTATGTCTATAATCTAAACTGAAGCCTCCTATACAAGAAAGGTCAGATCAGATCAAGCATCTGGACTAATAAAATGCCCGCTTGTTGAGAAGCAAGTACACTGAACATAGGAGCCTAACTACGAAAACTGTACAAACTTAACATCTCTAGAGATATGTTATGTGCAGATGGTCTGGATCTTTCAGCGTCTGCCTGCATCTACCATATAAACTAACTCACTTGAAATAAATAAAAAAAAAATACTCAAACCCGAAAGCATTATCTCACACTGCGGCAGACATAACACATGATAGCTTGACGCTGAACAGACAGGAGCTATCTAAGAAATGTATAGTATAGCCACAGTCTGCAGACCCAGTTGTTGCAAATCAGACATTCTCTTTTCTCTGACTTTCTCTAAACTGAAATGGCCAGTGTTTATGATAAAATAGCAGGCAAAGTACAGCCTTAACAGAAAAGTTAGATTTTATCTGCTCCATACGAAATCTAATGAATTGTGTATTTAAGACTACCTGGCATGTGCCCCTTTTCCAGGATCCTTTGCACCTATGTTGAAAAACTTGGTCAGTATAGCACCGTGGTTTAAGGCTCTGAGCTGCAAACCTGGAGAACTGGGTTTGAATCCCACAACCCCCATGTGCATACTGTATGACCCTGAGCAAGCCACTTAACTTCCTTGTACTCCCAGGTTACACCTGTAAACAAGCTTCAGCTTATTGTGTCTCTCCTGGTTAAAAAAAAACCTTCTGCCAGTAAGGCAGACAGTATGGCGTAGAGGTTAGGGAACCAAGTTGTGAACCTATATAACCAGTACAGAAACATAGACATTGCCAGCAGAAAAAGACCAGTAGTCCATCCAGTTTGCTCGAACAGGTCTGTCTACCTCACCCCTTGACCTAATGTTCTAGTGAGGATAGCAGACCTGAGTCTGTCTAAATCCCACAACTGCCACTTGCACTGCATATGATGTGACCCTGAGCAAGTCACTTAAAGAGCTAGTGTACTGCTTGGAATTAATAGTAATTTTCAGATGCAGTCAGCTATCACTTCCAGTATCTGAAGTATTTTTTTATTTTCTGTTTGCTAATTAGAATATTTTCCACCTGGCAGTACTGGGGTGATATGTAGAGCAGCACTCTGTCTGGAGGGAAAAAAAAGGTAATTTCCATTCCTCCCACTACATCGTCAGAAATGAGACCAAACACCTTGAGGCACCACAATCCTTGCAGCCTGAGGAGTGACTTTCACAAGCTACCAATCAAAATGCAGGAAATTGTGACATCTTTGTAACCAGGGAGAGCCAGTTCCTGCTGCTTCATGTGAAAGTGAAGCCTGGCAGTGAGAAATGGTTCTCACTGGTTACTAGTGATGTCATAGTCAGAGTTGTTTCAATGTTGATGTAGTGGGAGGAACAGAACTGACTTTTTTTTTTATCTCCAGACAGAGTGCTGCTTCACACATCATCCCAGCACTGCCAGGTAGAAAATCTTCTAATTAGCAAACAGAAAAGAATAAATACTTGAGATATACAAAGTGACAGCTGAATACATCTAAAAGTTACAATTAACTGCAGGCAGTTTCCAGGCAGTACACTAGCTCTTTAACTTCCATGTGCTGCTGGGTTACACCTAGAAACATGTTATCTCTCACTGGGCCTTCAGTGGCCTAACATTCTAAAATAAGATTAAAATAAAAAAAGAATCTAGCATTGACGTAGGGGGTGAGCTACTACCTATATCTAGACAATGCATGATATCATTGTGACACCTCATGGGGTACAGGTTTGGACTGACTATACTTAAGCCTGTATCAATGCCCCATGGACATTAGAGAGAAGCCCATAAGGGAGACTCCGCTGAGTGTGACCCTCTTTACCTGATTTACCCTTGTGGGGAGTCTCACAACAGTAGCTGCCATGAAGCACCATTCTCAAACTAATTGCATGTCCCCTGGTTACTGTACTCTGCCTCTTACCATTACCTACTAAGTTCCCCCTCCCTTCACCACTAATGCAATGTAATTTTTTTCTTACTGAGGATGATCCCTGCTGAAATGCAGTGTCTTATTTTCAGTAGAGTTAAGGTTGTACTCATGTATACTCCTTAAGTAACTCACTCACAGTCATGTATTGAGTAAGTGGCTATATTGGGATTTGAACCTGACTCTCTGAGTTCCTGAACATGTGTTCTAACTGCCCATTCAGCCTCCACTTGTTCTTCATATTGGAACATCACAGCTCCCCCTACCAGGCTACCACCACAATGTTATCTTGTCATTAGTTGTCAGCAAGTTGCCATTTGTGTGTTCTGTAATTTATTTGAATTGATTTGAAGCTTATCTATGGTGTTCTCTGATTCACAATGTATTTTGGGTTATATGTTTTAACTTGTAAAGCAACCCAAGCCTTTAGGAAGTGGCAGTAAAGAAATAAGATTGCCTCCCCTTGCCATCACAGTCCTATACCAACTCCTGTTCTGGATCATGTGTGAGTAGATGTGGGTGGGTGGCTGATTCGGATAAACACAGTCATGGTCCATGATTGTTTTTATCTGACTCAGCCAGCCAGCCACCCCCAGTCTTTAGTTCTTAAGACCCCCTTGACAGAACAGCTGGAGGCATGAGTTCACCCCACAATCTGGGACACACTGGCCATGCTGCTAGATCAGTATTAAAACAGTAGCAGAGAACACACAAACTTTAATGTAATGGAATATATCAATATATTGCAACCCACATTGTCTGGACAATGCAAAGCATAGCACTTAGGAGTTAAAGCAATACTGCAGGAAAGTAGGAGGAATAGTTTCTCCATCTGTGTGGAGAACTTCACAGCCAAAGGACACCAGACTGTGGTTAACTGCCATGCCTTTTCAATAAGTAATACCCTCTTAAATTCCTAGAAGACTTTAAACAAAGAAAGACAGTTGACTTTACTGACATTTGCATTGCTCATTTGCAGTAGGGAAAGTCAGCTCCAATATAATGTGCCCCTGAAAAAAGAGAGCAGTTCATTTGCAGGTAACCAAGGAGAGTGCTTCATGCCTCCCAGACCTTCACTGATATATTTATTTACTTACATCAGATCATCTTGTCAGACAGCTATGCAGCTTTAAGACACTTAATACAAAAAATAACAATTGTGTTTAAATATTTTATTAATTTAGCAGCCCAGTAGCCATCCATATAGAAACCAGTACTCCATCAATGATGTGCAGTTTGTATAGGCATCACATTATACAATATTCTAAATAAATAGTGTGCAGTATGTGATGCCTATACACAGGTGTTCAGTTAATTGATTTTTAGTGGAAGTCTAAAACTTCCAGGAGTCGAAATCTGGAAGTCATTACAATTTTTTGGAAGTTGAAATACTTCCAGAATTCCACCCTTGGAACTCAATATTCTAGGAAGGGCAACTTTATGGATGCTAATGTAACATATAAATGGTAAAATACAGTTTCTTTCAGAAAAATCCATCATTTCTGACTTCCAAACCTGCAATTTTGGAAGTCATCTAATTTTGGGTTTTACATCTGGAAGTCAATGACTTCCTCCCTCTTTATTTTGGAAGTTTTTGCCTTATTTTTGGAAGTCAAATACTCCCAAAATGGAGATAACGGAAACTCTGCCTATACATCAAACTACAAATCATTGAACACAGTCCTGCTTTCTATAGGGAAAATTGCTGTGGTGCTAAATGACTGGAGAAATTAAACATGATTTCTTTAAGTGTCCAAGGGCAGGATTCACAAAGAAGATGCATTCAGTGCAGCTCGGCTGCCCCGGCACAGGGGAGATGCACTGAGGGCAAATTGGTTGATTCACAGAGAAGGCGCAGGGAGATGCCCCTTGCGCATCCCCTCTATGAATAGTACAGTTGAGCCCGGCCCAGGATGCACTGGTGCATCCCTGCTGCGCTGGTGCATACCCTATATCAGGCTGTGAACCCTTTGGGGCAGCGCATCTTAGGATGCGCTCTGCCCAAAAATGCTATTCACAGCCAGAGGCATGCAAATGAGGCCATTAGGCGTACATGGCACAATGGGGCCATTAGCATGCCATTATGGCCCCATTTGCATTGCAGCAGCAGGGATGCCCTGGTAGAATGTGTCAAACTGTAGACACCTCCTGCCCTTCCCTGGCATGACCCCATCCCCGAGCAATGCCGCTCACCGCAGCGGTACCGTCGCTTAAGCACACCTCCTCCACCCCAAGCCCCTGGTAACTGCAGCTCCCTGCGGTGGTATTAGCAAGGTCAGAACCCCCCCCCCACCCCAAGCCCTCAGTAAATGCCATTCCCTGCAGCGGTATTAGTGACAGCAGAACCCCCCCCACCTCAAGCCCCTGTGAAAGCCGCCTCTGCTGTAGTTGGACAATAGATAAGGAAAGACCCACCCCCTACCCAGGCACCCAAGCCCACCCCACTCCTGCATGGTCCCACTGCTGGTGGGTAGCTCAACCCACCCACATACCGCCACAGCTGCCTGCCGACAGAGCTGTCTGACACTGACAGCTACCATACTACCCAAAGCCCATTGGCTTGGGGTGGAGGGTTCTGCTGTCACTAATACCATCGCAGGAAGTGGCATTTACTGGGAGCTTGGGGCAGGGTGGGTGGTTTTCTGACATTGCTAATTCCACCGCAGGGAGCGGCACATTATGAGGGCTTGGGGGGCATTGACATCACTAATACCACTGCAGGGAGCAGCATTTCACAGGGGCATGGGGGGCATTGACTGCCAGGGTGGGCAGGCTGCCGTGCTGCTGCCTGCAGTATGGCAGCCTGCCTGTGGGTGGCCACCCACTTAAGTCTAGATTTGCTAGACTTATTTTTCTTTGGCGCATCCCTGGACTTGCCCTGGAGATGCACCACAGAATAGGGTTGTGAATGGGGATGCGCCCAGTATGCATGGGCAAGCCCCCTTCGCAGCCCCTCCAGATGTGCTGCATATCATTACTGGTGGTATGTGGTGCATCAGGGTTGTGCCAGTGCATCGGTCCCCTGCCAGAATTGCCTTTGGGCACATGTTGGGGATACCCTGGTGCATCACAGATGCGCTGGGCGCATCCCTTTTGTGAATCCTGCCCCAAGTGTGGGACTGCGAGAGATGATGTAGCCAAAGATTTCAGTTAATAGTTACTAGCTAAAACTCAAAATACTGCTGAGCTGACACTGACAAAGACTTTCAGAACCACTGCTGTACACAGTGGCACATAGATATCCCTGGTTTGTTTGTGTTTGCTGGTTGACAGTTTCTTGGTTGTCAAGCAGCTAATAATCTATCTGCACTTTTAGTAAAGGCAGGACTGAGCCACTTTACTTAATACCCTCACCCAAAAATCACTTTTATTCTTTATTAATTTAGCAGCCCAGCATCCATCCCATAGAAACCTGTACTCATGTCAGTCAATGATTTGTAGTTTGTATGGGCAAGGCATCCATCCCTTCAAGCTTCTAAATAAACAGAGTGTACTTTGCAAACCCTAACCATCAGTCACTTTACTGTTAATGACATCTGTATTTTCAATAGGATACATGCTGAGCTGCTAAATTAATAATGAACTGAAACACTTTTTTTGTATTAAGTGTCTTTACTAAAAGTGCAGAATAACTTCAGTCAGTAGTATATAGCTCTTCATGTTATGATTTCTACTTTCTACACCTGCCTGCTGCCTACATCACAGATTGGAGGGAGTACAACACAAAACTTTTTTTTTAAATTAATTTTAAGAAAATGCAATTACCTTATGGAGGGTGGTATTTAACCAGACGGTGTGGACATGGATTGATAGTTAAGGCAGCGCTGTGCTGGGAGGGAGCAAGTCAGTCAGGTCGTTCATGTCAGGATGCTATTCTCAGGCTGCAGCAGGAAGAAGTGTGTACTGCTGACGTACTTACAAATACTTTATACCCTATCAGCAAAGTGATCGCCACTTTTTTACTGGCAGGCTGGTGGTGAGGTGTGGGTGTTGGGCTTTTGCTGTGCTCAGTCTATCGATAAGATGACACCACCAATCACACTTTGAACCCCAACTTGCCAGCACAAAGGGATAAAGAGTGTTATAGTGTTAATCTGCTAAATTGTATTTACATTCTGGCTGTTTGATTGTTCTGTGTTGGCCGCAGAAAAAGATGTTTAATGGCTCCCAGGCTGTCCTGACTGTGCTGTGCTTTACAGCTACGCTTTGATCAATGGACCTGAACTGCATCTATGAGACTATCTAGTATACTTTGCACATTTGTTTGCATTATGTGCGGCTGCATTATTGGCCACCTGCTAGATCTGTCTCTGACTCTCAGCTCAAATGAATCTACCTCTACCAGTTTTTATTAACTCTGAGTGTGCTGTAGAATGTTAGTAATGCTGCCTTTTTAGCAAGTAAAAAATTATGGGGGGGGATGCCAAGGCTGAATTAAATAATTGGGGGGGGCATGTCCCCCCCATACCCCCCTGTGGATGCGCCCATGAGAGAAGCTACTGCCTAGACTGGACCTGGGATCTCTGAGGAAGGGCAAGCCTGAAGACGACAAAGAGATGCAAGGGGATGAGGTACCACCGTGGGGTCTTAGGCAGACTAGAGATGCAAGATGATGACACCCCGATGGTGGAAAACCTTATGAGGCTAATGAGGTGGATAAGTGAGCAATGGCTGGAGGCAGACTGACTACTCAGAGAGGCGGAACACCTGTACCAAGTGCTTGAGAGATCCTTGCTGGAGAGTTGGGATAAAGAATCAGAGGAGGGTTGTTTGTGGGCTCAGCTGGAGGAGAACCCCCTGACTAAGCAGGATATTCCTTTGTTGCCTGTGTTCTCAGGATGTTACCTGTTGGAGATCAGAGATGCAAGTATGGAACTTGAATGTGAGACCCCATGTAAGACTGTGACTAGTGATATTGTGCTGGGGTTGAAGACTCCAAGCAAGCAAGAAGAAGCCTATGAGGCTGAAGGGACTTTTTCTTATATTGATGCAGCTATATCTATTAACAGTATTGACTGGGGTATACTGCAGGCTATAGATGATAGTGTTACCAAACTGTTACAGTATGTTAAGGTCAAGGAGGGTATGCAGATTAGTAGTGATGTGGGGACAAAACAATGTTGGTGGTATGAACTAAAGAAGGATGTTCTGTACTACAGAAGCTCAACCGCTGTACAAAAAGTATGGATGCCCAGGTAGCAGTGCTGGAGGCCTACAGACAACAGGTGATGGAGGTTGCACACTCCAGTCCTTGTGGGCATCTGAGCCATAGCAGTGTCCTGACTCGGTTAACACCTTCTTACTGCTGGCCTGGTATATACAGACAGGAAGCAGCCTATATTAGGACCTGTACAGTGTTTACTGTAGTGGAGGTTCCTGCTGGGAACAGAAGACATCTGTTCAGCAGGGGTACTGGTTCATGGGGAGTGGGAAGAGTTTCCCAAAGGGAAGGGGTCATTATGAAGAAGAAATGGTGCCCTTGGACTGGGGAAACCTCCTGCCCAGGACACATTGTACCAGATGATAACAGTCCTTGGTACTACTGTTAATTCACATATTGCTGAGATGACCACTGTAAATCATGATGATGTTATTGACTTTCCCTAAAATGAGATAGTACAAAGACTGGTACCATTAGTCTCTGTTGAGAAATGTGTTAATGCCTCAGGGTAAATGATGATGATATCCACTATGTTTGTGATGGAATGTTTGTCATTAATAGGGACCCTGAGATGGAGCTTCTGAAGATGGATGGGTGGAAGCTTCATCCCTTCCTGGGACAGGAAGGTGGTAAGCAGTCTGAGATAACTACTTCCCTCTTAAAGTGGGGAATATGTGACAGGGAGAGCCTGCCACTCTTGAGGATCAACCTTTTCAAGCCCCAGGAAATCTTACTGTATTCTGATATATGCAGTATTGTCCTTCCATTGTACTGCCCCGAGCTGAAATGGTTAACTGAACCGATGCTAATAAAGGAACGTTAAGCTCGAGCTCGGTTTTCAAACCACTGTCCCTGGTCAACATTCTGCAACTATCAGATTCTTTACTCCGCTTCACTAGTATAGACGCCTCAGACAGCTCTCGTTTATCTGTCTTGAAGAAGTTTATTTTTTATGGATTTCTGTAGTAATTTATTTCTGTTCGTTTTGAAAAGCACTGTCCTTGGTTTACAGGTAGATTAGTCTGGATTTAGCTGATTTACGGCAAGTGTCTCGGTTTCTTCTCGGTTCTTTTAACCGGGAGGGAACCGGGTTTCTTTATCTTTATTTTACTTTTCTTATTCTTCTTGAAAAGCCCATTTAGGCCTGGTTATTTTATTTGTTGAAAAACTGGGGTAATTCCTGTTTTTTTCTGTGGTTGCTAAACCGATCGTTTAAAAAAAAAAAAGAACGTTTTCTGTGTGGGTTTAGTCTTGTAACCCAATTCTGGAAGTTATGTCACTACCTAAAAAGAGAACTGGCCCAACAGGTTTTCAACATTGCACAGAGTGCGGGGAACCATTCACCAAAGTGGATCCCCATTTAATTTGTGTCCTGTGTTTGGGCTTTGAACATTTAAAGGCCGATTGAGAATATGTAAGAATTTTCCCTAGTCGATGCTGTATAGGTGCTTAAATCGACTGAAGGAAAAGATGTCTGAAAAAGCTGCTGACACAGCAACTGACAAGGCCTCCACTCCTCAGAAAGAGAAGTTGTTTGAACCGAGTGAACAGCTCTCTGACCAGGGCGATGGTTCCTCTAGCAGAAAAAGGTTTGCAGAAGCTACCGCTGAACCAGCAAGTTCTGCGAAAAAGAAAAGAAAAGAGAAGCTCTCAGCCATGGAAGCACAACCAATGGTTCCAGCGGTTCCTACCACTGAAGCTATTGCGAGTGCCATTAGTATTTTACATGCATTGCAAACCAGTACTGCAGTATCGGTTCAGCACCCCGGTTCACAGTTGTCGGTTCTGGACTCGGGTTCCCTTTCAGTTCCTGGTTCCTTGGAACAATCAGTCGACATCTTCCTGGAGGAAAATTATTTTGATGAGGATGAATTTGGATAACCTGTAGAACCTGAGGTTCCTCCAGGTCCTCATGGGGCTGATTCCCCAGATAAGACCACTGAGGATTTTTCTTCTCACTTTTCTTTTTTAAAACAAGTGGCACAGACTTTGGACCTCTCCACCCAGGAATCCACAGAGGAGGAAGAGGAACAAGATTATATGGAGATGAATGATGTCCCAGCAACAAAACGACTCCTGTTGCCCATCCATAAATCTTTAATGAGGCAAGTCACACAAATTCTAAAGACACCTATATCCATCCCCCTTGTGGATAAGAGGATGGATGGAAAATACTGGGTAGCCAAATCAGGGCTGAATTCCTGTTTGGGCATTCCAGCCATGAAAGAGTGGTGCAGGCTGTTGCCTGTGACAAGGCAGGGATTCCCTGGGCTTCGCACATACCTGAAAAGGACTCCAGAAGGGTGGACTCCATAGCAAAGAAGTCATACCTGGGAGCTTCTCTAGCTATTAAGTAGGCTTTTATTTAATTTATTTATTTGTACATCAGTTTACAACCTTTGAGCCAGAGGCTTGTTTCCAAAGGTACCTCGTCACAAAGAGGACAAATACAGTACAACATTTAGTTACATGGTCTACGTAGCTAGGTGTCGGAGAAGTATGTGGAACACATCAGAGACAGTAAAAAGGGGCATTGAGGCTTCTAAGTCACAGTTTTAGATGGCAGTAGATGCTAATGACATTGCTGCTAGACAGATGGCTACATTAGTGTCCATGAGGAGGTCTGCTTGATTGAGGACAACAAATTTGTCTCAAGATACCCAGACAAAAGCTCTTGATTTCCTCTGCAAGCCTACTTACCTGTTTGGGGAGCAAACTGAAGCCTACATGAAAAAAATGGATGACTACAAGGTTGCCTACAAGAGTGCTGCAGCCAAGGAGAAGGCAGCAACTCCACAAAAGTTCCAGGAAAGAGGCAGGGGTAGAACCCATTACAGGCCTTTCTTCCAGACACAAGCTTTGCCTCCTTATCAGCCCCAGAGGGGGTATTTTAGAGGCATGGGCAGAAGGGGCAGCAACAGGGCTGCACTCAGTACCTAGCCTGCTACCCAGGCAAAACAGACTCCCTGAGAACCCTGTCCGGGTTGCCTCCCTACTTCCAGTAGGGGACAGGCTGGCTCACTACATCCAGGCTTGGAATTCCATCACCACAGACAAGTGGGTCCTAGAGGTAGTGAGCCAGGGCCTTGCCCTCAGCTTCAAATTCTTTCCCAGGTTGAGGGCAAGGCTTTTCAGATCTGCCAATCCATCAGAAATCTCTCTACTGGAAGAGGAATTAGCCAAGCTCATGCTAGAGCAGGCAGTAGAACCTGTCCTCTTATCTCAAAGGGAAAAGGGTCTCTACTCAAGATACTTTCTCACTCAAAAGAAAACAGGGACATCTGGATATCATGGCAATCACAAAAACATGGTACACTGAGAACCATGACTGGGATGTCAACATACCAGGATACACAATGTACAGGAGGGACAGGGAGGGTAGAAGAGGAGGAGGAGTAGCTCTCTATGTAAGGGAAGGGATCAAAGCAATGGAACTAAAGGATAAACAGGGAGTAGAGGAGGCACTATGGGTTACCATGGAAACAGGATATGGCACCACAATTCGCACAGGGGTGATATACAGATCCCTGTCTCAGGGGGAGGCAATGGACAAGAAAATGATAGAAGGCATCCTTAGAATGGCAGAAAAAGGAGAAGTATTGTTGCTATAGGACCTGAACTTGCCAGATGTTAGCTGGAGCACCCTGGCTGCAGCCACATCAAAAATCAGGTTTATTCTTGATGCCCTGCAGGGGGCATGCCTCAGACAACTAGTAGTGAAACCCACTAGGGAAGGAGCAATCTTAGACCTGGTACTATCAAATGGGGATGGAGAAAGGATCTCAGATTTAGAAGTGGGTAGCCATCTGGGAACAAGTGACCACAAAACAGTGTGGTTCACAATAAACACAGCAATAGAACTGAGCCATACAAAAGCAAGAGTATTGGACTTTAGGAGGGCTGACTCTGGGAAAATGGGAGAGTGCCTCAGAAAAGCACTAGCAAACTGGCAAAAAGGAGGGGTGGAGGAACAATGGGGAGTAATCAAAACAGCCATCACAGAGGCAACAAGCCTTTGTGTGAAGCAAATCAACAAAGCAAGATGAAGGAAAAAAACACTATGGTTCTCAAAAGAGGTGGTGGGGAAGGTTAAGAGAAAAAGGTAGCATTCAGGAAGTATAAGGAAACACTGAAGGAGCAGGACAGAGAACTGTGCCAGTTAAAGCAGAAGGAAGTGGGGAAGGCAGTCAGAATAGCAAAAGCCCAAACTGAGGAAAAGATAGCCAACTCAGCTAAGAAGGGGGATAAAACCTTTTATAGGTACATTGGGGAGCGAAGAAAGATGAAGGAAGGATAGTGAGGCTTACTAAAGGGAAGGGAGGGTGGGCAGAGGATGACAGTGAAAAAGCAGGGATACTGAATGAATACTTCTGCTCAGTATTCAAAAGAAGAGGAGCTGGAGGTACCTAAATCAAAGAGTAGAAGCACTCTGGCTAGGGAGGTTGGTACCAGTCCATTCATAGAAGAAAGGGTCCTGAAAGAACTCTTAAAACTGAAGGTGGACAAAGCAATGGGGCCTGATGGGATTCACCCAAGAATTCTAAAAGAACTAAGGGTAGAATTAGTGCCACCACTGACCTCCCTTTTTAATAAATCATGGGAGGATGGTGTAGTACCAGAGGACTGGAGGAGGGCAGATGTAATTACCCTTCACAAAGGTCAGAGAAAGACAGAGGCAGGAAACTACAGACCTGTTAGTTTGACCTTAGTGGTAGGGAAAATGATGGAATCACTTCTAAAGGAAAGAAATGTTGAGTTCCTAGAGGCCAGTGGGACACAGGACCCAAGGCAGCATGGATTCACAGTGGGAAGGTCATGTCAGATGACTCTAATAGATTTTTTTGACTGGGTGACCAATGTGGTAGACCAGGGAGGGGCAGAGGACATGGCCTACCTAGACTTTAGCAAGGCATTTGACACAGTCCCACACAAAAGATTAATATGTAAGTTAGCCAGCCTTGGAGTGGGTCCCAAGGTTTTAGCCTGGGTTTAAAATTGGCTGGACAACAGCATACAGAGGGTAATAGTAAATGGAGTTTACTCTGAAGAAAGGGGGGTTACTAGTGGGGTACCACAGGGTTCAGTACTGGGACCAGTCCTCTTTAATGTCTTTATAAGTGACATTGCAGAGGAACTGGAAGGAAAAGTATGTCTTGTTGCAGATGACACAAATATCTGCAACAGGGTTGCTACAGAAGGTGGGGTGGAGAGGATGCAAAGGGACTTGGCAAGGTTAGAGGAATGGTCAAATATATGGCTGTTTAGATTCAATGCAAAGAAGTGCAAAGTATAGCACCAAGGAAACAAAAATCCAGGGGAAGAGTACACAGGGGGTGAGATAATAACAACTACAGAAATGGAAAGGGACCTGGGGGTAGTCATATCAGATGACCTTAAGATGGACAAGGAATGTAAGAAGGCAGTAAGAAGAGCTGGTTGAATACTGGGATGCATAGGGAGAGGCATCACCAGTAGAAAACAGGAAGTTGCTATCCCTTTGTACAGACAGTTGGTGAGACCCCATCTGGAGTTCTGCATCCAGTTCTGGAGACCCCATCTCCGCAAGGACATAGACAGGATGGAAGATGTCCAGAGGAGGGCAACTAAAATGGTACAGGGTCTGCACCAGAATACATACAAAGAGAGATTAAACAAGCTTAATATGTATACACTCGAGGAGAGGAGGTGGGGGACATGATAGAAATTTTCAAGTAGATCAAGGGGATCAACAGAGTCCAAGGTGGCAGCATCTTTCAGAAAAAGAGATGTGCAAGAACAAGAGGGCACAATTTGAAGATAGAGTGGGGACGGCTCAAACGTAATGTAAGGAAGTATTTTTTCACAGAGAGGATTGTGGATACATGGAACAGCTTTCCTGAGGAGGTAGTGGACTCAAAAACAGTGGAGGAATTCAAGAATGCATGGGACAGACATAAGGCAATTCTAGTGGGGGGTAGGAGGAAGTAGGCTGTTGGTTAACTAGGATGTGCAGCCTATGCATTAGGTAGGGAAATGGGCAGACTAGGTGGGCCAAGCGGTCCTTATCTGCCATCAAATTCTATGTTTCTAGGGGAGTGGTGACCCATTCTGGATCTGAGACACTTGAACAAAGATTTGGCAAAGCCCAAGTTCAAGATGGTTACTCTGGCTATCATTCTCCCTTCCCTAAGGAGAGGAGACTGGCTGGCATCCCTAGACCGAATGGATACATACTTCCATATCCCTGTCAGACTGGCACACAGGAAGTACCTCAGGTTTAGGTTACCATCAGGGCACTACCAGTTCAAGGCCTTGCTTTTTGGGCTGTCATCGGCCTCCAGAGTGTTCACCAAGTGCTTAGCAGTGGTGGTGGCACATCTACGAAAACAGGGAGTTACAGTCTTACCATACCTGGATAACTGGTTGGTGGTAGGTCAGTCCCCACAGCAGATGGAAAGGGCATTGACCATCACTCAGAATACACTAAGTATGCTGGGTTTCCTGGTAAACCAGAAAAAGTCAGTCATTTCACCAGTTCAGCTCCTGAAGTTTATAGGGCAGAATTGGACACCCTGAACGGAAGAGCTTTCTTTCCTCAGGGCAGGGTAGACAGCTTGGTGCAACTAGCAAGTTTCTTCTAGCTGCCTACCCCCAGACCAGCAAGGCATTTCTTTCAGTTGCTGGGCCACATGGTGGCTTCAACAGCAACAGTACTAGGGTCAGGATTCCAGATGAGGGACATCCAGTTCCATCTTAGGGCTCACTGGTCTCAGAGAAGAGATTCCCTGTTAAAGTTGGTACCAGTTACAGGAACCCTGCTTCAAGCCCTGCAATGGCAGCAGGAAAAGGACAGCCTCAGAGGAGGCGTGCCTTTTCTCCAGATACCATCAGCAGCAGTTCTGACAACAGATGCCTCCCTTTTAGGATGGGGTGCTGACCTGGGAGAACATACTGCCCATGGTACTTGGTCCCAGCAGGAATCCCTGCTTCACATAAACCTGCTGGAGGTCAGGGCAGTTTATCTAGGCATTCAGTCCTTTGCCTCCATGCTGCAGGGCAAGGCAGCTCAGGTCAGGACAGACAATACAACAACAATGTATTACATCAGCAAGCAAGGGGGTACAAGATCCTCACTTCTGTGCACAGAAGCCATGAAGGTGTAGAATCTGGCTAACACCCTGCGGATATCCCTTTCAGCAGTCCACCTACCAGGAAAGGACACTGTCCTGGCAGATGCCCTCAGCAGAATCAACCAGAACCACCATGAATGGTCACTAAACAGAGATATCCCACAGGTGGTCTTCAGAAGATGGGGCACTCCAGAGGTGGACCTTTTTGCAGCCCCAGACAATCATCAACTTCTCCTGTTCTGCTGCAGTCCTCCACAGGTGGGCACAGTACCACTAGATGCACTACTGTTCGACTGGACAGGGAAGTTCCTGTATGCCTTCCTGCCATTCCCCTTGCTATTCAGGGTACTGAATAAGCTCAGGGCCCAGTCAGCAACTATAATCCTCATTGCTCCAGACTAAGCCAGGCACCTTGGTACTCAATGCTGCTGACCTTGGCAATCTCCAAACCAATCTCCCTACCCAGGAGGCACAACCTGCTGACATCCTCCCAGGGCAGGGTCCTGTACCCCAACTTGCAGTCCCTCAGACTCAAAGCTTGGCTCTTGATGACTTAGAATATGCCAACCTTCACCTCTCAGAAGGAGTGTTGGAGGTTTTGAGAGTTTCTAGGAAACCTTCCACCAGAAAAACTTACTCTTCTAAGTGGAAGAGATTTTCTATTTGATATGAGCAGAGACACATAGATCACCTCCAGGCCAATTTGTCAACAGTCCTGGACTATCTAGCACACTTGCATTGTCTGGGCCTTTGGCCCTCCACCCTGAAAGTGCACTTGACAGCTCTTTCTGCTTACCCCTCTGCTGGAAAAGGAACTTCCCTGGCTACTAACCAGGCATTCAGGAAGTTCTTCAAAGGGCTATTGCACTTGCATCCCCCTCATAGGGAACTCACTCCTGCATGGGACCTTAACATATGTATTGGCCAGTTGATGCAGCCACCATTCAAACCTCTGACATCAGCTGAGCTTAAGTATGTGACATGGAAAACGATGTTTCTAGTAGCAATTACTTCAGTCAGAAGGATCAGTGAGCTACAGGCTTTGTCCACAGAGCCAGACTACATTGCAGTCCACAGGGACAAGGTGGTTTTGAGGACCAATAGGAAGTTCCTCCCTAAGGTGGTAGCAGACTTCCACCTTCACCAGTCTATGACTTTGTCAGTCTTCTTTACTGACCACTTCACCTCTGGAGAGAGAAGAGTACATAGTCCTGATGTTAAGAGAGTCATAAGTTACTACATGGATCACACCAAACGGCACAGGCAGGATAGGACACAGCTGTTCATGACCTATGGAGAGGTAGACAAAGGTAAACATGCCTCAAAGAGAACCATTGCCTGTTGGATTGTTGCCTGTATCCAATTTTGCTACAGCAAAGTAGGCAAAGAACCTCCAGTAGGCCTCAGAGCCCACTCTACAAGAGGTACAGCTGCTTCTATAGCAGCTGCAAGAGATGTCCCTCTGCTAGAAATCTGCAATGCAGTTACCTGGAAAGCAGTTCACACCTTTACCAAACACTACAGCCTGGATACCAAGGCCAGAAGTGATGCCAAGTTTGGCACAGCAGTACTGCAGAGCCTGTTTCCTAAATAGGTTCTGTACCCTCCTCCAAAGGTACTGCTTGGGTAGTTTGCATATGTCAGAATACAGTAAGATTTCCTGGGGCTTGAAGGGAAAATTACTTACCACAGTAATCTTGTTTCTTCCAAGGGAATCTTACTGTATTCTGAGCTCCCAACCTTTCCTCCCCTGCTAGAACCTATGGACGTTGCAACACAGCTGTCTGTTGTTCAACCCTATGGGCATTGTTTGGTTTTTAGGCTTAGTAACTTGAGTCTTTACCAGCCCACACTGTTAAATAGAGAAAGAAAAGGGGAATAGATATTAGAGGGTTACTATTGTCATTATTAATATAGCTTTGATAGCTTATCATTAGTTTTTGCTCCATAAGAATCTGACAGTTGCAGAATGTTGACCAGGGACAGTGGTTTGAAAACCGAGCTTGAGCCTAATGTTCCATCAATAGCATAGGTTCGGTTAACCATTTTGGTTCTAGGGCAGTACAATGGAAGGACAATACTGCATATGTCAGAATACAGTAAGATTCCCTTGGAAGAAACAAGATTACAGTAGTACTTTTTTCTTCTTAAATCTGTTGCAACAGTTCTTCTATTTCTTAGCCTAATCTATCCTTTACAATTTCTATTCCATAAGGTTGGCCACCTATGGGCACCCCTTTCCCTTTCTTGACTTTGCTATAGCGTTCTCTTTAATTTTCCTTTTCCCTCTCAGGTCCTCGTACAGGGAGATGTAGCTGATGTAAAACAACAGACTGTGTTCCTTGTTGTTGGATTTAGTACGCAGTAGCACTATGTTATAAAATATCTTGATGTATATGCCTTATGTGTATGAAATCTGTAAATGTTGAAAATACCACAGCACTAGGTGTTTTTGATAAAGGTAAAACGTTACTAGGGGACTGTATTATAAAAACTGTTAGTTGTGTTATTTAAAATGCATGTAAATTACAGATGGTTTGAGAGGCTCTTTGGCACCATGCATTCCTGCATTAAGCTGAACAAGTCTAAAATTTCATGGTGATTTGCATAGAGATCCCATTGCATTATGGGGATATGTCTGATGTTGTATTTCTTTGAAACTTGGCTTTATTGCCCATGCCCTTTGGGTTAAGCCTTGCGTCAATGCTTCTGCACTGAGGTTCTTTGTCTTTAGCTTGTTTTGGGGTTCTTCTTTTGTGAACTCCCCATCACCTAAACACACAAGACCAACATTGGCATCAAATAGTTTTCTCTAAAGTGATAGATCAGTGAGTCAGTAGGTGCTGACTAAGTGCAGAGGAAGGACTGGCATAGTCTGTTGCTACAAACTGATGTATCGAAGAAGGTATATGCTATTGTTTAAGTTTATCCACTGTGTGTCAAATAAACATCACACAGAAATTGTGTGTTAAACCTGAAGTTCTGTGTCTGGTCCTTCTGTTATCCCACAGCCCCTACACAATCCTTCAGGACTGACTAATGGCATTTTACCACCTGTATTCATTAGGTGGGTCCTAAAAAGGGCAAGTTGAAAATTTGGTAAAAAAATTCCTAAAAATGACCGAGTTATGAGTGTTAGTTGAAAATTTTCTACACACACACATAACTTTGGTAATTTTCAATATTTTGAGTCCAAATTTTCAAGCATAGTTATTTTTCTCACACCACTTCATGAAAAGTATAGCTGTCATTTTTCTCATCTTGCCCAAAACAGGTTTTCGCACCTGTGGCCTGGAATGGTATTTTAGCATGGATTTGAAAATTTTCACCTATGGGGTTTATGAGGTGGGGTCATAAGAAGGCTATGTTCATAATATGGGGTCAAAATATACAAAAAAATGCCAAAGTTATGATCATTCATTGCAATTATGGTATGCCTGCTCGTAACTTCAGAAATGTTAAATGTTTTAACCTCAGATTTTCAACATTCCCTTCTTATTACCTGACCTCATGTATGCCACAGCTGTCATTTTTAAAATCCTGTCCAAAATATGTTTTTGCACCTGTGGCATGTATTGGCATTGCAACTGTGCAGAATGATGTTTTGGCATGGATTCAAAAATGTTCTGTACCTGGGTACATGAGGTGGGATAATAAGATAGATATGCTGACAATTTGGTCTTTGTTGTCCTATAAATGAAAGCGCATGGACCAGAGGGCCCTGTGCTTCCACGGCTACATACATACATGCATCTATGGAGGGATGGGAGTGCAGGGCCCTCCCCCACAAACAAATAAGGATATGATTATACTATCTGAAAAAGTAAGGAAATTCACTGTAAAAAAAAACTTCATTACTGTATCAGTTAGGGTAGTTACTAAAGCGACAAAAGCAGTGAAATGTGGTGTTAGGGTTTGCAAACCTAACACCCCACCCCTACCCTTCAGACACTGACAGGCATCGGGGGTGTGCCTTGGAGTTGTCAGCCCTGACACGCACCCCATTCTCCTATACTGTACCCATCTCAGCTTATTTACTTATGGAATGGGATGAACGTTAGGGATGATGATCCCATGGCATCCCTGATGCATGTCAGTGTCTGCATGGTGGGGGTGGATTGTTGGAGTTGGAAAACCTAACACCACATTTCCCTCCTTTTGTCGCTTTAGTAACAACCCTAACTGATGCATTAATGAAGTTTTTTGCAATTAAAAAAAAAAAATATATATATATATATATATATATAATATACAGTCTATATTCATTGCAAAAATGTTGTTAATGCATCAGTTAGGGTTCATATTAAAGTGACAAAAGTATGGAAATGTGGTGTTAGGGTTCCCAACTCTAAAATCCCACCCCACACCACCCTCCACACACCAACAGGTGTCGGGGCATGCCTTGGGCCTGCACTTCTTCACCCACAGGTGTAACATATACACACCAGCTTCTGGCTCTAGAAGGGCAGGACCCTGTGGGGCCTACCATTATGCACATGGCAGTACCTTTGCAATGTGGATATCATGATATTAGCAGTGGATGTACAAAATTCTTCAGGAAGGTAGCAGGTTTTCAGTTACACAGCTGCATCTAGTAAAAAAACGTGCAGTAACAGAGTATGCTATCTGGAGAAATACCTTTAGTACTTCTGTCTGCAGCGGTCCTGGCTCAATGGGGCCTTTTGTCTGCAGAAGATGCTGTAACATACACACATACACACATGTTTCATGAGCACATGCCCATGAGGCATACTGTATAATGTTTATTATACAATGGCAAGAAAATTTCCTGGTCTCTGATTGGTCAATCTTGGGCTGGGCCTGTGATGTTATCCCAGCACAACATCACTGGTCTAGTCTCAGCCTTACTAGGAACCTGTAGATGAGTCATATGATGAGCCAGATGACCTCTTTTTTTGCATCTCCTCTTAAGAAACAAAAACATTTTTCCACGCTAAAAAACATTCTTTAAAATTATTTTTTTAATTTATATATAACAACGAGCCATTGTATAATAGCAATAATACCCTCCAGGGTGTGTGTCGTTTGGGATAACGTCACGCCTCAGTTGTTGGACGCACTCGGCCTGTGGCCTCGACACACACCCTGTTGGGCATTATTGCTTCAATATCTATTTTGCCATCCTGTTGATGATTTGTATCTGTTATCCATTATTCACTGTATATTGTCTTTTTACTGCTGCACTTCTGTGTATCCTCTTCCCCACCTCCCTGAAGACACTCTAGAAATTAACATTCATTTTCTCAGTATGCCTTTCCCGGTGAAACTTTTAAATAAATAAATAAGGTGGCCTGTGCTTATGCAACCACAGCTACAAATCCACGAAGGTAACACATCACTGCTACTGCATTTTTGTCATCTGGAAACTGATGCATGTTGTTTGTCTTACTGGTAGTGGCTGTTTGCATGGGCTTGTCCTCTTGCTCTTTCAGGGTGGGGGTGGGGAGTTAGGCTTGGAAATGCTAATACCATATTTTCCTACTTTTGTTGCTGTAAGTTGAACCCTACCTGGTGCATTAACACAGTTTTTTTTGCAAATGAATTTCCTTTCTTTTTGAGACAGTAGAATCACATCCTCATTCATGCAGGTCCCTTTGGGACTGGCAGAAACAGATTGACCTGGCTGTGGAAGCTGTGGTTCTGGCCTTCTGTGCAGCTACAGAAGCAGACTTCGGGCTCTGCACCAAATGTGGAGTCCATCTGGCTATGGTTTTGTAGGATCTTCTGGGTCTTGCACATCTGTGCGTCTACAGATGTAGTCACACAGAGCCCTCCTGGCTCTGCGCCAAGTGAGAAGTCCATCTGGGCCCTGCACTTCCATGCCAAGTGAGGAGTACATCTAGCTGTGGAACCACAGGGCCCTGCACTTCCATGTGGCCAAAGATGCAGACTGAGGATTCCATCTGGCTATGTAAGGGACCCAGTGCTTCTGTGCGGCTACAGGCAGTGGAATAGCAAAATATATTTCAACATTCACTCATAACTTGGTCATTTAAACATATTTGTACACCACATTTTCAACATAGCTTTCTTATGACCCCCCTCATGAAGCCAGTAGGTGAACATTTTCAAATCCCTACTGAAACGTCATTTGGTGACACAGCTGTGAAAACACATTTTGGCCAGGATTTGAAAAATGTCAGCTGTCAGGTTCATGAGGTGGTGTGAAACAAATGTCTGTGTTGAAAATCTGGGGTCAAAATATTGAATATTACCAGAGTTATGAGTGTGCATTGAAATATTTCAATGTACACTCATAACTTTTTGTTTTTTTTAATATTTTTAATGCAGATTTTCAACATGGCCTTCTTATGACCCCACCTCTTGAACAAGGGTGGAGAAAATGTTCAAATCTTGCTTAAAATGTGATTTTGTACAGCGACTGCAAAATGACATTTTGGAATGGATTTGAATAATTTTCACTGCCCTTGTTCATAAGACGGGGTCCCAAAAATGCCATGTTGAAAATTTGGTGTAAAACTGTTAAAAAATGACAAAGTTATGAATAAAAGTTCAAACCCCATTGAAATACATTAAACCGCACTTGCCTTATTTTTTCATATCGCAATTGCTGGTTCCAGCAGCAAGATGTGTCTGATTGGAGAGTGAATCTTCATTGTGGGACATTTTCAGGTGCATAAGTGTATGTGTGTGTGGGGGGCTGTTGGGTGGGAGCTGTTGAGTGCTGAGTGGGGTGGGTGAGTGTGTGTGGGGGTCATATCGCTGATGGACTGTTTTCTTTTTTTTAGCTTAAAAAAATATTAAAGAGGGGCAGTTTTCTTTATTGTAGGGGGAACACAAGCCAACACTGGAGATTAGGCATCCCACTGTCAGAACTATCATTATCGGCACCGAGGGTGGGTACCCTGGTGCCACCACATATATTAAAGGAAGGGGCAGGTGACCTGGAAGGGACTAGGGTCAAGAGAAGCAGTATAGTACAACATACTATTTAAAACAAAAAAATAAAATAAAATAATAAAAAATATATATATATACATATGTGCAATATGAAACAGTCAATGAATTCAAAAATTAATTTCCATCAATAAAGAACATTATACAAGATAACTGAGATAAAAGACAGTTTGTCTATAAGCCACAACATCAGCGGCTTATGGAAACATTGTCACATCATTTTTAACATAGTTTCATACCATAGTTGTCCTATAAATGCTTAGTTAGCAAAAAGTTAGCTACTAATATCTGAATATTCTTCTCTTGTATGGTAAAAAGATATTTAATTATTTCTTCCGGAGGGAGATTGAGACTTCCTAGCAACCCACCCAGCCATCCCGGTCCCCTTACTACTTATCAAAAAAATTGGGAAGGGGGTGGGTGACTGAGAGGGGGGAGAAAGAAGCAGTATAGGGGGTAGGCACTCCAGCTTGCTTAAAGATGAAATGCAACACTACAAGTTTGATTAATAAATAGTTCTTGGCTAAATTTTCAACTTCTGTACTACTTTAGAAGAAGGCAGCTTCTCTTGTAACAGCTTAACACAACTAACAGCCCATCAGACTAGTCTGCTGGCAGCAGGACACAACCTCATCAGGACTTTACTTTCCAGTGGCTGGAATGCCACAGTAGAGGGTTCACAAGGATTCAGAGCCACCTTCCACACCAGCTGGTAGTAAACAAGGTTGCCTGGGACTTTTCATACCTCCTGCCACCAGTCAATTGGGCTGCAGGAGTGCTCATGCTTTCAAGATGCCAACAGCCTTTCCTCATCACATAATATGACCAACAGTTGGACATCCATAGTGGGAAACATCTCAGTCAGGGCTTGTCTTTCCAGCAGCACACAACAGCAGAGGGTTTGTGAGGGTCTGGAGGTGTCCCCCCTTCCAATGGCCAGTTCTCTAAAGGCTTGCCTGGGACTTTCCCAGTAGCAGCAGTACCAAAGCAAAGGGTTCACAGGGTTCCAGAGCCCTCCCACCAGCAGATTCTCAACAAATTTGCACAATAGCAGGACTATAATCCAGTTACCAGCAGGACCTGGCAGGCAGTGTCTACAGGGATCCACATAAGGGTAATCTGAGCTATTGCTGGCACTTTAAGGCAGGAATTTGGGACAGTTTGAATCATGTACCATCCCATCCTCAATCATTCAGACTGTGGGACAGGTGGAGAGACAATTGCTTACTTTCAGCTCCTTTGCCAGTTGGACTAGAAGTGATCACGTATGAGTGGCATTCTGCCTGAGTATTCCCCTAGTTCGGCCAACAAAGGCGACCCAGCGGGCAACATCTATAGTGTTACCTCCTCCACACTCTGTCAAAAGGGAGGTCTGTGAGTGGCCCAGTGCAAGCAGCCCAGTGCTGAATGTACAAGCAAAAGGGCAATAATGAAAATTAGCTGAGGCTGACCTGACCAGGCTTAGGTGCAACATACACCACCATGCAAGTATAGCATGTGCTGGTTTTTACCATGGTTTATGCTTACAAATATTGATGTGACTGTGCCATAATACACCTAACAATCCTTACTGGTTGCTACTGTTTGTTCTGCCCAGGTCCATTACTACTGCTCCCCTATTCCAAGGCCCCTGGAATTCTGTGGTTCTGCGGTTGCGGAATTTGCTGCAGAATTTGCATCATGCCACAGAATATATATAGTGCTACACAATTCATTGTTTTTGGTGAATTTTCATATAAATATACTGTTTTTCCGTAGTGTCAGGCTTTCTTTCCCACCTCGTTTATCCTGAAGCCCCTCCTCTGTGCTCAGTATATGATGTCATCGATGACATCACATCATATTTAGCCAATGGCAGGACTGCATTCTGCCAGAGAAATGAATAAATCATGCCGTAGAAATCAAAAAATTTCTGCTGCAGAAGTCAAGGAGCCCTGCTGCAGAAATCAGAAAATTCTGCCGCAGAACACCAGGGGCCCTGCCTATTACCCATGACTTTCCCACGCTTCCCCCTTCACAGTCTCTGTTGGACTACACTTTTTTCATATAGTATTTGTACTCGGACAAGGCATCTGAGCTCTGTCTGGCTGCTCAAAAATAAGATATTCTTACTCATCTCTTTGCCATGCCCTTATCCACAGCGTACTCTATGGTTTCCTGTTTGAATCTACCTGAATCTCTTCCTGGCTGGAATGTGGAACTTAGTCTTGGCCCTGTATTCACAGGCTTTTCAGCCCCTCCTATCTGGCTTCACTGCAAACATTTTAAAATAGCCCATTTAATCTGTAGCTAACTAATCTGTAATCTAACCAGACTGACTTAATTGCCTGGGTTAATCTTTACCAGCCAGATATTCTGTAGACCTGAGATATAGCTTAAACCCTCAATGGCTAATGCAGCTTGTTCACTCCAGGGCTTAAAATTCAGTGATTGCAGCATTCTCCCATTTTTAAACCCAGTCTCACAATTTCAAAAACACTTGGACGGGAATCTCTCCCTATAAAAGCAGCTGACTTTTACATTTCTCCCAACTACTGAATTATTCACAACACCACCATTTCATTATCTTCCTTTAATTTTGGTAACCCCCCCACTTGTAAAGCCTGGGGGGGTCAGGGGCAGATTTACACAGTATTCGGACGTATTCCAGAATATAGTCAGAATGCTGATTGCCATTTTGGAATTTCACATTTCAAATTCCTGTCAGAACTACTGGAAAATGGCTACCAGGAAAGCAGGTATATCAGGAGCACAACATATGAAGCAGAGGAAAATAGTGCATTTTTTTCTTGAGCAGTAAGTCCCTCAAAGTCAAGCCCTGCTTTGGCTTACCAGGAAGCAGGAAGACAGCACAGTAGTTTTCAGGGGACACTCTGGGACTACAGTATTTGCTGCTGTATCTTTTTTTTAATATTGGGGCTACTTGTCTCCTGTGCTTGGGTCACGAATGAGTGACAAATGTGCAGTGAGCTACAAAACAGGCATATTTTAAATATTTTATATCGTAATGTTTTGCGAGTGCCTTTGACCACCTGATACTACTCCTGGGTCACCACCAGCTATTTCACTTGACTCTGCAGCAAGCGGGTGAGTGTAGGAGTAGTAAAACAAGTATTGAGGCCATAAATGCATTCAGTTGCAAGTTTTTATTTTGTGGATTATGTGTGTGTCATTTTTAAGTGGTGCAATATTTATGCACATTGGAGGCCTGCTTCGGCTTACCAGAAAGCAGGAAGAGAGCACAGTAGTTTTCAGGGGACACTCTGGGACTATAGTATTTGCTGCTGTATCTTTTTTTTAATATTGGAGCTACTTGTCTCCTGTGCCTGGGTCATGAAAGAGTGACAGATGCACAGTGAGCTACAAAACAGGCATATTTTAAGTATTTTATATCGCAACGTTTTGCGAGTGCCTTTGACCTCCTGATACTACTCCTGGGTCACCACCAGCTATTTCACTCGGCCCTGCAGCGAGCGGGCGAGTGTAGGAGTAGTAAAACACTCTGAGACTACAGTATTTGCTGCAGTATCTTTTTTTTAATTTTGGGGCTATTTGTCTCCTGTGCCTGGGTCACGAATGAGTGACAGACGCGCAGTGAGCTACAAAACAGGCATATTTTAAGTATTTTATATCGCAACATTTTGTGAATGCCTGTGACCTCCCAATACTACTTCCGAGTCACCATCAGCTATTTCACTTGGCCCTGCAGTGAGCAGGGTGAGTGCGGGCAGGGCGCACGCTCGGCGCGCGTGAAGATGCGCGCAGGGACATGTGCATCGGTGCATGTTGGCTGTATCAGCTGTGGCAGTTGAGCAGACTAATAAATAGCATTTGTAAACAAACATAGGCAACATGTTGATTTGTAATTTATGTGATATGTTTAAACAAGGGGAAAAAAAGGCAAACTATGTTTGTAACAACTGCCTTATAATTAGGGAGTTAAAAGCGGAGATTGAGGCACTCAAAAATAGACTGAAGGTTCAGTCAGATATTGCAACATTAGAGCACTTTATTGACTATATGGCAGAGGGAATCAGTGAGGATATAAATAAGGACACTGAGAATGCTGAAGAACACCTGGTAATCCATAGTGGAAAGGCCGAAACGTCTGAGGAATGGTGTATGGTTCAAAAAAAACCTACATACAAGCGAGGTAGGAGAAATATTGGTGACTCATCAAATATCCTGACCCCAAATAGATACCAGGCCTTAGCTTCATCTGAGGATACTGAAGTTACTCTTCCCCCAAGCACCCAAGCAAGCCCCAGTGTATCAAATCTTGTTTGTACAAGCACTCAGCACATGAATCAAAACACAAAACAGAATACCCAAACACCTGAGTTCAACACACCCTGTGATATTTTATTTATAGGTGACTCTATGTTACGCTACACTGATAATATATTGTGTAAACAACCAAATGATTACACAACTGTTAGCGTTTTGCCAGGAGCTGGTATAGGTGACATAAAGCAGCTTTTACAAGGCTTATTGAAAAATGCTATTGCTCCTGTTACAATTTTACATGTAGGGGTTAATGATATGGGAAAAAGGGATATTCCTGATATACAGAGGGATTTTGAGGCTGTGGGGGCTATACTCAGGAACGAAGGGTGTGATGTTCTGATTTCTGGACTTTTACCTGTTCCCCAGGCAAACAATATATTAAACAGGGAAATAATCAGATTAAATGGGTGGCTCAAGCACTGGTGTGCTAGGGAAGGGTATACATTTATTGAGCACTGGCAAGAATTTCAGGATTTTCACTTGTATGCACGTGATGGGCCGCACTTAAACAAAACGAGGAAACGATTACTGGCCCAGCAACTAAAAAATAGTGTACACTGCCATTTAAACTTCACCAGCAGGGGGACGAGGGGGACTCAAAATCAAGTTGCACCAGGAAGACTCCTTTATTAGACTGGATTTTTTTGTTAATTAACGCTAGAAGTCTTACAAATAAGTTTGAGGAGCTTCAAGTAACATTTATGCTCTGAATGTCCATGTTTGTGCTATTATGGAAACCTGGTGGCAACCTGAGGGTACCTGGGATAAACAAATCCCAGGTTATACACTTTATAATAATGACAGGTCCCAATCAAGGGTGGGGGGGGGTGGCATTGTATATTATAGATTGCATATTCTCAGAATGTGTAGATATATCCAAATGGGCAGGTATTTAAGCCTTATGGATCAAGACTAGTCCGCCTTGGGCAGCTAAAATCAATTTGGGGGTTGTATACAGGCCTCCATCCATTAGGACACTGAAGGATGAGATTTTATTAGACTTTATTAACCAGATGACATTAGCGGGGAATGTAATATTGGTAGGAGACTTTAACCTCCCGGATATCAACTGGGTTATGCAAAAAGCAAGTACTACCATGGAGTCTAAATATTTGGAAGTCTTTAATCTAGCAGGGCTGGAGCAATACGTAACAAAGAATATTAGAAGTAATCATATTTTGGATTTAGTATTAAGCAACATCAGTAATAACATCCTAAACTGTACTTTAAAACCCCCATTAGGTTCCAGTGACCACCTAATGATCAGTTTTCAGTATACTGGTACCCTGGGGAAAAATGTGGGTAGTACAGTAATTTATAAGTATGATCTAGCTAACTTCCATCAAATAAGACTGGACCTGGCTAATTGGAATTGGGAAGCTGATTTTGAAAATGAAACAGCCTCTGGGATGTGGACTAAATTGGAAAGTATGTTTAATTTTTTGATCCAGAAGCATGTGCCAACAAAAAATAGATACAATGGGGCTAAAAAAGCCCTCCCACCATGGATGACCCTCCTAGTTAAGAAATGAATTAACTGTAAAAATAAGGCATACCATCAGGCAAGGCATAGTCACAATGAAACTGACTAGGTAACTTATAAAAAAATGCTTGAAGCTTGCAAAAAAGGGTATAGACCTGGCAAAAAAAAATTACGAACATGCATTGGCTACCAGAGTCCAGGATAATTACAAGACCTTCTATTCATATATTAATAGTAAAAAGGAAAAAACAATACTGTTGGGCCTTTAAAAGCATAAACTGGTTCACTTATAATAGAGAATAGAGAGCTAGCGGAGGAATATAATACATATTTTTCCTCAGTGTTTAACGGGGGGTCACAAATAAAAAGAAGGAGATGGGAATCTGAGCCAAAGGGCTCTAGCTTAATGGTAGACCCTACTGAAGTGGCTAAAAGACTAAAAAATGTCAATCACAACAAGGCACAGGGACCAGACAACATCCATCCTAGGTTAATCAAGAAGATGGCAGATTCATTGGTTGGCCCAGTTTCCTGGCTGTTTCAAAAATCAGTGGATACAGGAGAGGCTCCTGAAGCATGGAGACAAGTGGTGGTTGTCCCAATACATAAGAAGAGTTCCAGACAGGAGGTCACGAATTATAGGTCTATTAGCCTGACCTCAGTTTTGGGGAAAATCTTGGAAGGTATAATCAAAGATTATATCATAGAATCCCTATCCACATCAGGTAATTAAGATATAACACAGCATGGGTTTACCAGTGGGAGGTCATGTCAAACTAACCTTCTGGAGTTTTATAGTAAGTTTGGTAATTCCATGCATACAGGTAATTCAGTAGATATTGTTTTCTTGGATTTCGCTAAAGCATTTGACAAGGTCCCCCATGAGAAGTTGGTTAAGGCCCTAATAGATCTGGGTTTTCCTGCCTGGGTTTCTCAGTGGGTGGAGGCAAGGCTAAATGAAAGAAGCCAGAGGGTTTGTATTAAAGGAGAATAATCTGGCCATGTCAAAGTGACTAGTGGAATACCCCAGGGCTCTGTCTTGTGACCCTGTCTTTTTAATATATATATTTCATCAATGCAGGTACAGTCAGAGGTCTGGCTCTCTAAATTTGCAGATGATACCCGTATTGGTTGTCCAATAAACAATGAGGAAGATCAGCAAATTCTGTAATCAGCACTGGACAACTTGGAGTCATGGGCCTCACAAAAAAAAAATCTATTTTTAACATTGAAAAGTGTACGGTAATGCATCTTGGTATTAACAACAAGCAATTTAAATATTTACTGGGAGGTAGTACACTAAGAGCTGTTAAAGATGAAAAGGATTTGGGGATATGTATTAATAATGACCTCAGTTTTAGTATGCAGTGCAGCAAGACTATCAATAAAGCGAGCAGTATTATGTACTGCATTCAGACGCACATTAAGTGCAGGGATAGAAAGGTTATGATCCCCCTGTATACAGCATTGGTGCGCCCCCATGTGGAGTATTGTGTGCAGTTCTGGGCTCCACATAAAAAAGGGGATATTAGAGCCTCGGAGAGGGTCCAGAGGAGGGCCACTAAAAGGATTAAGGGTACTGCAGGACAGAGCTATGAGCAAAGGTTGAAATTTTTGGACATGTATTCCTTGGAATACCGTTGACTGAGAGGGGATATGTGCCTGATTTATAAGGCCTTGACTGATATGCACCTGTGGGATCTTTTGGGACTGGTACTAAGAGATCGATTATACAATACTAGAGCAAGCCGATTTCAGCTGGTTAAAAGTAGATATAAAACTAATAAACGGAAATTCTGGTTTAATATTAGAGTGACTCAGATCTGGAATACCCTACACTGCGAGGTTGTGGAAAGCAGGACAATGTTAGAATTTAAGACAAAGCTTGACAAATACCTTATATAAGTAGGGGCATTCAAGGATACTCTTAAAAATATAAATGGCGAGCTAATGGACTAATGTCTTTAAATGCTCTATAATATCTATGTAATCTAATCTATGTAATTGTTTTAGTTATTGCTCAGGCAAGTTAAATTGGCTGTCAGTGTTATTCCAGAGCGCCGCTAGCTGCTCAGAGGATGTACAGTGGAGCATAGTGACCAGCTGTCTGTGTGAACTTTGAGAGTCAGGACTGCTCCCACCTCAAGTGTATTTTTAAATTATTTCCTTTCCCACCAACATGTTGTAAAATGAAGTGCTCATTACCTTGAACTCAAGGATAAAAAACTAAATTTTACAATTTTATTTCAGGACTGCTGCAATCACTAGTGTTCCGATGTTACAATAGACTGCCAATTCAGGACACCAGGCACAGGGAAAAGAAAAATAAAAAAAGCATCGTTAAGGGTCTGTCTGTGATTTAATAATTTTTACCCTAATCCTTTAGTCATGACTCGGTGGGCTGCTGCCAAATAGCAGAAATGGTCGCCACTGGTGGTTGAAGTTTGGTAGGGGAAAGTTGTGGACTCGCTTGGCTGCATGGCCGGATTAATAGGGCACAGTGAGCAGTTCAGTTTCATTTTTTTTTCTTCCTATTCTCACCTGGCTCAGGATTTTTTTATTTCTACTGCTGTTTGTGCTAGTTGACTGAGGGGGGTAGTAGAGCTGAAGCACTAGATCACTGTGTTCATCCTCCCAGTCTACCCTGATTGAAATCACAGTTTAGCAGCATGATTTTCTGACAGGGCACGAGATAAATGGCTAAATGGTGAAATGAGCCATATAGCTTATTTAAAGGATGCGCTGATGCAGATATAAGTTGAGGAGTTTGGAAAATGTTCTATCCCACATTTTGACAAGTTCGCCCATTTTACGCAATTTAAATAATTCCGTCACATAGCTCTGGTTATGTGTTTCTCTCCTGTGTGGTTTGCAGCACATGGTTTTGATGACATAGCTAACTTTGTGACAGCTCGGATTGGAATTTTACACTAGGCTGCAGCCTGCGTAATTGTGATACAGTACCTTAGTAATGGTGAATTTCTGCACTAAGGGGCAATATTTTCTGTGCTTTCTTGTGCCTGTTGTTTAGTAAATTTCTCAGTGATAGAATAAATGATCTTAACTGAGAGAAACAGCTGCCTGCAGACTCTCAGAGTGTGGTCTTTGTTTTGTTTTTTGCTTTCCTGCCCAAATGCGGCAGCACTCTCACTGTGTGACACTGACTGCTGTAACTCTGTACAAAACACACCTTCCCTAATCCAGCGATGGTAGACTTGCCCCTTGACTTGGATAGTGCCTTACCACTTCAGAGCATGGAGATTTTGCTATAAGCCTTACAGCTGCAGTATCCCTTATACCTGCATTTGCAGACAGCGTGCTGTTATTTTTGAATGATTTGTAGTTTCTTGTGTGTGAGCTATTCATCCTTTGAAACCAGTCAAGTACTGGAGCAGACAGTTTGGGACTGAAAAGGATCATAGGTGCGATGGCTCACTTTTAAATCAACATGTCAGGAGTGCACACACCGGCAACTGAAAATACTACTTTTCAAACAATGCCACAGCTGTGGACAGGTCAGCACTTCTCAGAGACAGCTTTGATTAGAATATTTTAAGTAGCTTACCCCGTTCATTTCTTTAAAAGCTCTCAAGTCAAAATTCATTTATTACCTACATCAGCACTGTGTGAGTTAAAAATAAAAATCCACATCAGTCCAGGAAATACAATCCTGCTAGTGCAGTCACTCAGTTTGCAGTTTTTTTTTAACTCTATTTTTTGGCCCTTACCACCGAACTCTCTCCGGCAACCTCCTATTCCACAGTCTTTACCTCCCAACGTGGCTTGGTCGACTCGGGCTCCTCTCCGGTACCGGGCATCTCCCAGGTCTACCCTCTGGGGAAGGGCTGCTCCCACCCAGGGTGCTCTTTTTTTTTAGTATTGAGACACTGGCCAGAGAGGACAGGGGGAAGCCCGAGAGCCGAGTCCGTATGTGGGAGTGTGGGCTGTGGAGGGAGGCGCCTTCACCTATCGGCGAAGAGGGTTTTTCTTTCCTCCTTTCAGTGCTGTAGTCCTTGTGGAGCCTGGCCCAGCAAGGCAATGCATGCTGTGGCTCCACCCCCTTGGCTGACACCGCGATGCTCGTTCAGCTACCCCCCAGCCTCCGCCAGAGGTTGTTCATTGAGCGTTGGCTACCCCAGCCCTCCCCAGGGAAGAGAGAACAGTCCTCTGGATGCTTGATCTCTATCCTCCCCCACTGACTCCTGGCCACCCAGGTCTGCTCCCAAAACCGAGGCGCCAGCGTGACGTGAGGTGTGGCGTCCAGCACCTCAGCCCTCTGCACCACTGGACCGGCCCTCAGTTTGTAGTTTTGAAGTACACAAATGTTTAGCTATTCAACTTACACAGACCATCAACACACCTGGACAGGATATCAGGTCCAGGTGTGTAACTGGTCTATGAGAGTTGAGCAGCAAAACATTTTGTACTTTAAAACTGCAAACTTAGTGAATGCACTGTAGGACTGTATTTCCTGGACTAATGTGGATTTTTTTTTAACTCACACAGTGCTGTTGTAGGTAATAATGAATTACTTTTTTACAGAACTGGACTGACTCGAGAGTTTTTGAAGAAGTGAACGTGATAAGCTACTTAAAAAGTTTTAATCAAAGCTGTCTAAGAAATGCTGACCTTCACAGTTGCAGTGTTGTTTGAAAATGTTGGGAATAAAATTGTTGGGGGGGAGGGGGGACGAGAAAGGAATATGCCCAGCAGGTTCTATGTAGAGCCAGAAGAAAGAATTGGCAATTAGTGCTAAATTATTCCTGGCATAATATACCAGGGGGACGTTTGTTCTCTTGCATCTAATTTCTTTCGGAACTCAATAGAACTTTAATCAGGCTTGAACGTGACACACTGGTGCAAAATTGTGAATGAAGCTAAGTGGATTAACTCCTGGGAGCACAGTGTTGAGGTGCTAGTGTAAATATATAATGTGTGAACGGGGTTGTACAGTGAGTTACCTAACCAGTTGAGCTGTCTACTATGATTAGAATTTGATGAAAACAATGGTGTCTCCATTTATGTATAGTAGCAACGCAGTTACTTTTTTTGCAACGTTGTGCATTCATGGCACTCCCTGACTTATCGGAACAAATTTATGTTGTTGGCTGCCCAGCTCCTCTCAGTCTTCAACAGTAAATGCAACTTAGTCTTCAAAACAATCAGTGTTCAGCTTTTATTGATCCTGCACACTTGTACTATTCTTAGTACATTTGCATGTTTGCTGTATACATTATTTAGCTGCAGTCTCTTTGATTAAGATATGGACTAAAACCTGAATTTGCGTTCTTGCTCATAATATGTAATTTGCTACTAGGTTAACCCAATATTCTGCAGATCAGCACAACTTAATACAACTCACATATGGTCTACATGTACAATTCATTCAGTGTGCAGTGCTTGTTGTTATCAAGTTAGTGAGCTTCCACAATAGCAAGGTTTTTCATATGCTGCTAATACCATTTTCTTTGCTGTCAGAGCTAAAGTGGAACCCTTATAGCCTGACACAGTTGAATGTCTTCCACACACAATAACCTCTGCAAGCACAGCATCCCTTGTTGTTCTATATAACTTTGCTGTAAAACTGAACATACATGCGATATTTCTTACATAAACATTATTTTACAACTCATCAAAACCATCTCCTAGACAAAACGTCACAAATTGACCATATACACTTTTTTGCATGGACTGTACCATACCTTTACAATAAATGCACTGAAATCATAGAAACCACTTTTTTAAGGGAAATAAAGTACTGTAGATTTTAATTAAAAAGATGTGAGTGTGCTGAGGTATACCAATTTTCATATACAAAGTATTTAATATTATAAAGTTCCTAAATTTGAGTGCAACAGAGGGCATTGTATTGCCATCAAGCAATGAGCAAGCTGCTCACCCACTTGTTAAGGGCTCCTATGAGATCTTCTAAAAATGAAAATAAATGCTGGCAATGTATTAGTCATTGATGTCCAGGATTTATCTTTATGTAGAATCAATCAGTGGCTAAACTGAAGCATTGATCTGTGTGGTGTGACTATTGACTATATACAGTGCCTTCAGAAAGTATTCACCCCCCTTGGATTTTGTCACATTTTGTGATGTTGCAAACTCAAATTAAAATAGATTTATATGGGATGTTTTTGTCACGTATCTACACAAATTACTCTATAATGTCAAAGTGGAATGAAACTTCTGGAATTTTTTGTACATGTAATTTAAAATAAAAACCTGAAATGTCTTGATTTGATAAGTATGAGCCCCTTTTGCTATGCCACTCCAAATTGAGCTCAGGTGCATCCAATTTCCTTGTGAGATCACTCTAAAACTTGAATGGAGTCCACCTGTGGTCAGTTCAAATGGTTGACATGATTTCAGAGGAAATACACCTGTCTATATAAGGTCCCACTGTTGACAGTTCATGTCCGAGCAGAAACTCTACCATGAAGACCAAGGTGCTGTCCATAGAACTCCATGATAGAATTGTGAGGAGGCATAGCTCTGGGGAGGGGTATAAAAACATTTTTAGGATGTTGAAAGTTCCCAGGAGCACAGTCAAGTCCATCATTAGGAAATGGAAAGATTATGGAACCACCCAGACTCTTTCTAGAGCAGGCCGTCCTCCCAAACTGAGCAACCAGGCAAGAAAGACCTTGGTCAGGAAAGTGACCAAGAACCCAATGGCCACCCTGACAGAACTACAGAGTTCCATGGCTGAGATGGAAGAATCTGTCCAGAGGACAATAATCTCTGCAGCACTTCACAGATGTAGCCTCTATGGGAGAGTGGCTAGACGGAAGCCACTCCTGAGAAAAGGCCACATAATAGCATGCCTGGAGTTTGCAAGAAGGCACATGACAGACTCTGAGACCATGTGGCAAAAGATTCTCTGGTCTGATGAAACAAAAATTGAACTCTTCGGCCTGAATCAAAGCGCTATGCCTGGCGCAGACCGAACACAGCTCATCACCCATGTAACACCATCCCTACCATGAAGCATGGTGGTGGCAGCACCATGTTATAGAGATGCTTTTCAGTGGCAGGGACTGGGGCATTTGTCAGGATAGAGGGAACAATGAATGGAGCCAAATACAGGCACATCCTTGAGGAGAACCTGCATCAGTCTGCAATAGACCTTGGACTGGGGCGAAGATTTACATTCCAACAGGACAACGACCCCAAGCATACAGCCAAAGCAACACTGGAGTGGCTTCAGAACAAGAAGGTGAATGTCCTTGAGTGGCCCAGCCAAAGCCCAGACTTGAATCCCATTGAGAATCTGTGGAAAACCTTAAAGATTGCGGTTCACTGACGCTCCCCATCCAACTTGATAGAGCTTGAGCAAAACTGCAAGGAAGAATGGGCAAAAATCCCCAAATCCAGATGTGCAAAGCTGATACAGACATACCCAAGGAGACTCAAAGCTGTAATTGCTGCCAAAGACGCTTCTACAAAGTATTGACTCAGGGGGGTGAATACTTAAGTAAACAAGATATTTCAGTTTTTAATGTTTCATAAACTTTTGTTACACAATAACAATATTTTTGCCCCTTTAAATTGTTAGGTATGCTGTGTGAATCAAGCGGGGAAAAATAATTTCAATGCATTAAAAATTCTGGTAGTGACACAACAAAATGTGACAAAATCCAAGGGGGGGTGAATACTTTCTGAAGGCACTGTAGGATAGTGTATGGCCTCCCACATACAACAAGGCAATTCTTCACCTGAGTGTTTTCTATGATGGCTGATGACCTTGAGAGTGAAACCTCAGAGGTCCCTCTGCCGTCATAGAAAACATGAGGGGTGAGAATTGCCTTGTTGGGTATGGGAGACCATACACTGTTCTATATAGTGTATGGTGCCTCAAAACAGGATCAATTACATTTTTTAGTCAGCGTCTGCTGCCGGAAACCCACACTCCTGGTCTCTGCAGCCCACTGGCCAGCTCGTACACATAACTCGCCAACTGCCCCCGTCCTATGAACGTCACTGGTGGAGGCTGTTGCACTGTGACATCCTCACTAATGCAGAATGAAAAGTCATTCTGCATTAATGAGGATATCACTACTGAAGCAAAATGACTTTTTATGGTGTATGGATTTCCATACACAACTGTGTTCCACTGTACACTATATTGTATTTTTTTTAAAGTACTGTATATTAGATTCTTCTCATCAGAATTGCCGGATAAGATGCAGTACTTTAATATGTGGAGTTCCGGAAGCAGAAGCTTTCATTCATTAGAGGAATGGTGTCAAACGCCTTGCTGAAATCTAGGTAGGCCACATTCACAACTCCCCCTTCCCCCACACCGATCCACTTCCCTGGTCACCCAGTCAAAGAAATCTATCAAATTTGTTTGACATGTTGCCTCGGATCTTGTGCTCTGCTGCTTTCAAGGTGCTCCACTATCATTTCCTTTAGTAGTGATTCTATAATGTTTTCCCATCACTGAGGTCAGGCTGCCAGGTATATAGTTCCTAGCCACCTCTCTGCTCCTACTTTTGTGGAGAAGGACTACATCTACCCTTCTCCAGTCCTCTGGAACCACTCCCATATCCAGTGGCTTGTTGAACAGGGCAGCCAGTGGTGCTGCCAGCACCTCCATTAACTCCCTCAATATCCTAGGGTGTAACCCGTCTGGTCCCACCACCTTGTCCACCCTCAGTTTCATGAGTTCCTTTATGACATTATCCTCTGTAAATGGACTGGTGTCCACATCTCTTCCTAGCTGGTTTCTTAGCTGTGTTCCCTCTCCTTCCTCTTGTTCTGTGAAATCTGAACAGAATATTTGTTCAAGATTGATGCTTTTTCCTGGTCTTCTTCCATGCTCTCTCCTTCCTCCCCTTTTAGCCTCACAAAACCCCCCTCACTGTTTTTCCCTCCTTTCACTAATGTACCTAAAGAAGGTTTTATCCCCCTTCTTAACTTCTTTTGCTATTTTTTCCTCTGTTCGAGCCACTACTCTCCTGACTGACTTCCCTGCCCCCCTTTGCTTCTCTGTATTCACTGCCCTGTCATCTTCTTACTGTGTTTCTTTGTAATTCCTCAAAAAACAACTTTTTTGACCTTACTTTCCCTGGCACTTCTTTTGAGAATCACAGTTGTTTTATTTTTCTCTTGCCCTTGTTTATTTGCTAAAAGCAAAGGTTTGTCGTGTAAACTATGGCCCCCTTTAGTTGGGCCCACTGTTACCCAACTTTCCTGCATTGTACACCCCCCCAGCTAGTACTTCACTAGACATACCCCCATCCTAGTGAAGGCTGCTTTCCTAAAGTCCAGGACCCTCACCTTTGTGTGGCTTGTCCTTGTTACATTATTCATATTGAACCACACTGTGGAATAGCCACTGGATCCTAGATGTTCTCCTACCCTGACATCTGTGATTTTGTTCCCGTTGGTTAGTACCAGGTCCAAAATTGTTCCCCCCTTGTTGGCTCAAGCATTAGCTGCTTCAGGTCTGCTCCTTTCAGGGAGTCCAGAATATCCCTGCCAGGAGTGGAAGCTGCTGGGAGTTCCTAATCAATCTCAGGCATATTGAAGTCCCCTACCAGGAGCACCTCCCCTTTAGCTGCCATCGTATGGATGGCTTCCAGTAGATCCCTGCCCATTTCCTCCCATTGAGCTGGGGGTCTGTAGATCATGCCTGTGCAAATGACTGTGCCATTGCCTGTCTCCACAGTGACCCACAATGCCACTGCTTCCCTCTGCATTCCTTGCACATTTGTGGCCTATGTGCATAGCCCCCAATATGAGGAATGGTGTTTCAAGCAATTCATTAAGCACACAAACTGGCAAAAAAAGGTTTTCAGCCCTCTATAGATGCATATATGTAAAAAACAAATGCATTTTGTGGCATCAGATTTTTACTTTCAATGCTGAATGTTATCTCATAAACCCTTTTGCACATGCACAGGTCAGAAACCACTCAATTTTAAAGCTATATAACTTGGGAACCCATTATTATGTTTTCAACAGACCTGTCAAAGGTACTACCATAGGACATGACACATGTCCCCTGCAATTTTGCAATATCATCTGTGAAGTCCCCCACACCTTGAAATACACCCAGTAGTCATGGCAGGAATGACAGTTGAAATGCCATGCCACCCAATCCCTCCAGTCATGAAGGTATGTGTGTGGGGGTAGCCTTCTAGGCATTAATCTCTTTCTTTAACAAATAGGGGACTTGCTTATCACACAATCCTCTGCACCATGTAGAACAGGGGATCAGCTCAGGGACCAGGTCAGGCTTCAGAATGGATGTTCACTTCTGTCCACTTATCCACCCCCACACATCAGCATGCCAGGGGACAGGGCTGCAGACAGGTGCCAGATGGTGACAAGTAGACATGAATGGCAACCACTGCATTCCTGTTCTGCTCCATGGATGTGTAGTTGCTTGGACCACGTACATGCATTTCACATGTACAAAGCCTGCAACAGTACATAGCCCTCACAACTGGCAAGTGGTTCAAATGACAGTACAAACAGCACTGGAGATAAGGGACTTCCCCTGTCTTATATAATAACAAGATAGGGAAAGAGGTGGTATCTGATGTGCTAATGATACAATGGGCTATGCATCAAAACAAGCTAGTCCCATACACACAGCCCACTGGATGGTAGTCAAGCAGCAGTGCAATGCTGCCCCCCCCCTTAAGGAGGAGAGCCACCACTGCACACTTACTTCTCTTTCCACATGCCGACCCCCGAACAACCCTGGTTGGTTTCTGAACCTGGCAGAATGCTCACTCACACTATCATACATCAGAAGGCCTCAAACTGAACCAGAGCTTTTGTTTTACCTGTAGCATGTTAACCAGCACAGATTTCCCCAGTAAGCAGGTGAGGATAGAAGAGTGGTTTTTCATGGTCAGGAAAGAAACACCATAAATTAAAATTGTAGGTAATGTGAAATACTTTTTTTCTTAGCTATGCACATGTGGTTAAGAAGAGGATAATGAGGGCTAATAACATTTAATTGTTATGGGTTTTTTTTCAGTTGAAGGCAGTTTTATTTTTAGGGCCTAGTTGAAGTGTTTTGGTGAGTAAAGGTGACAGCTAAATTTGTAATGGCAGTCAGGGATGTGTGGTAGTATTACTTTTAAAGGATTTTGTAAAATAAGTTTAAAAAATCCAGAAACCTAGCTGTCCCAGTGTTGTGAAGGGCTGAGGCATCCGTGCCTTACCTCCTGCCACACCTGTGACCTGTGTTCACGGTGTGAGTATGTCGCCAGAGAGTCGGCTGGGGAGGGAAAGGATCTAGCATAAGAAGTACTGCTATCCTTTCCCAGGGAGGGAGGAATGGCATTCCCACAGAATGACTGCCCCCAGGTGGAGGCCTGCAGGTAGTAGGGGTCTGATGGGTGCCAGTGAAGGGAGGGTGCTGTGGAACGTCTGTGGACGTGTACACTCCCCCATGTATGTCTGGTGTGTGTGCCCCAGCAATGGGGATGGGAAGTAACATGGTGGAAATACCCCCCAGCTGCGAGTGATGACTGATCCTCCACAGGCTTTGCACTCATCAACCAGGCGAAAGTAAGTCCTGGTGATACCGGGGTGACGGAGCTGGGGGGTCGGTCTGAAGGGGATAACTGGGGCAAGCAGGAGCATAAATACCTGTATGGGGAAAATAAATTCAGAAACTCAATTGGCTGAGTATCTTGGAACCCAGTGGTGATATCCCAGCACAACAGCACTGGAAGAAGAACCATCAGCCTCTTCACAATAAACTAAATACTACAGGCCTCGAAATAAATCACCTAACTGCTACAAAAACCAAAAACTGAATTTAAACAAACAGTCCCTTTTGTATTCCATTGTGTCATTTTTTTCAGTTATGCAAGGCCTATTTGGATTCTACATTAAGAAGAATCCCCTTACCCCAAACTGGAGCCTTATTAGTAATCGATTGATGGCTTTTTTTTTCTCTGTGTCCCCCTGCTGCTGCTAGCATGTTACTTGCTCAAGAACAAACTAGTTTGAAAATACGACAGCTTTCTGCTGGCAAGAGGTGGACCGGTTGGTGCAATAAATATTTAAAATAGTAGTTCTGTGTTCGACTTTATTTGGGGTTAGTGAGTGCTTCAGCTTTTTGAGATAATGTTCATGAGCTAGCTGATAGCACCATTGTTTCGAGTGCATGGTTCTTTTGTGGAGACAAAGAATTGATGACTCGGTCCCTTCACTCCCACATGACACACACACAGCAAGTGGATCATTGCTCTGTCAGCCAAGAATGTTTAAAATGCGACTGGGCAACTCTAAGGCCACTCTTATTCTGAAATTCTGTATCGATAACATGCGTCTGAAATTATGTTTGCTGATCACTCCACTTTTGATGTCAAAGGCTCTTAATGATATGATAATTCATGGTATGCAAATGTTAAAACTGACAACTTCAGCTGTCCCAGTGGGGCTGAAGGTTGAGGCACCGGACGCCATACCTTGCGCCATGCTGGCGACCCGGGTTCGAGAATGAGCCCGGGCTGCCAAGGGTCAGCGGGGGTGAGAGAGGATTGAGCATCCAGAGGACTGCTGTCCTCTCTTGGGGAGGGAGGGAAAGTTGTCCTGCCCATTGATCGCCCTCTAGCGATGGCTGGAGGGGGATATGGGTTGGGAAGCTTGAGTCGGTGGGGACAGGGGGTTGGGAGGAAAGCCAGAAAAATTGAGCCTGGCAGGCTTGATGATGGCCTGCTGCCCCCAGGAGTCTGGTTTAGGTCTCTGGGGTGAGGGAGAAGCAGGCAACCTCCCCCTGGCCCTTGCTGTAGGAGGAAATCCACTAGGGAATATCCGGGGCCACCTAGGATGGGGAGCGGCAGAGCCAGAGAGAGTCCCTCCATTCAGAGGGCAGAAGCTGCCTGCCAAGGCTCCAGAGGAGCAAAAACTGTATTAAAAAATTAAAATGACAACTCCAGATCGGTTTTCACTCAGACCACCCTCTCTTTGGTTTTTTCTTGACACCTCAGTCTCAGGCACTTCTGACACTTATTATGGGAGTCTAGCATGTTACAGATGTGGGTAAAAGACATCTGTTCTTCACTACTCGCTAACTCCATTCAGTACCAACCTCTTTCAACCTCCACTAGTCCTCTAATCAGTTTCTTTTTGAATCTGCATGTGGTACAGTACAAGGAGCAGAATTTATTTTTACAAAAAAAGTTTGGGTAGGATAATGAGGGTGAAATGTGTAGAGGATCTGGAACATGACAACAATTGGAGTAGCCGGTTCCATGTCATAATAGTGATCACAAAACAGCGATCGCTATTATGGCAAGTATATATCACCGAAAAGAAAATCGGTGATATACACTTAAAAGTGACCCGATATCCGGATTGATAAAAAATGTTTTTGTGTTGGGGGGAGTCTGGGACTGTCCCCAGCACCCCCCCGAAATAGGATTATCAACTCCAGGGGGGCGCATGTCAGAGAAGAGGAAAAATCCAGATTTTGGGTAAAATTTAAGTGTCGAAGCTTGCAGCTGCAGCAAAATGTACATGCTCTTGGTCCCAAACCCAGTACTGGCTGTGCCAGCGTTAGCCACCCATACCACCACGTCACATGGCTAGCATGGCGGCAGCAGGTACACCAGTTCCTGAACCTCCCTTCTCTGTGCTTTCCCTGTCCCTCTCCTTTCCCTCATTATTTACCCCTTCCCTATCTCATACCCTTGCTATTCTGCACATATGGACCCCCAGGTGACAGTGCGTACCCCCTCTGGCCATGGCTGCTCACTCCCATACAACGGCCCAGTAGTGAATGCCTAGTGGTGGAAGCCCAGAAGCTGAACTGCCATCTTTTCTCATGTTGGATGCTCACATTGCCAAGTTCTTCCATGAGACTTTGGTTGATGATTCACTGACTAGCTGAATCAGGTAGCATTTCTATTTCTTGTGACATGCTTTGTTCAGTGTGTTACTTATAATGGGCAGTCATAAATCCTTTTTTTTTTCTCTACTCTATTTCCTTAGGTGTGCTGCTGACCATAGCTCTGAGAGGAATCCCAGCACAATCACTCAACTCAGTCAGATTCCAGCTGTTGATACAGAAACCATTGAGGTTGATGCGTAACAATCTAAGTAATATATTTTAATAAGCATTGACTAGCGACATTCATTGATAACTCTTAAAATTCCATTTTGTGCATCCATACTCTCCCTACTCATAGCAGATAAATGTGTTAATAAAGTACAGAGTATGGGCCAGTGTATGAGAAACCATTCAGAACAAAGCTATTCAAGCCGGCCCAGTGGCACTGAGGGCTGAGGCGCTGGACTCCACTCCTCGCACCACGCCGGCGACCTGGGTACGGAGATGGATTCGGGTCACTGGGGGTCAGCCAGAGGGGAGAAGGACTGAGCGCCCAACAGCTTGCTCTCCTTCTCCAGGGAAGTGTGAGTAGCTTGCCCTGCCACTATACTGCCACCGCCTGGGTGTCCCACGGGCGGTGCTGGTGTGGACGGGGAAGCAGGCAAGCAAGAAGGGGCAGACGTTGGCCGAGGACCAGAGCAAGTGCGCATCCATCTCATTGGTCCTCCTTGCATGCTGATGTCGGAGGGGGGACAGACCACAGGACAAGGAAAAATACTCTGTGCCCATTACAGGCAACGAACGCACTGCACCAGGACCACAAGAGGAACCAGGGGCAGACTCCACAGTGTGCACTCCATAACTGAGATTTGGGGGAGGTTGAGGTATCCTCACCCGCCCTGTCTGGGGGGTCATCTGGGGGCTGTAGAGGTAAGTGGAGCGATGCACCTTAAGAGCAGTCTACCTGGTCCTTGAGTGGCGTGGGGTGCTTGGGGGTTCTGAGAGAGGGACCGGGTGCAGAACAGAGAAGGGGTAAATAGAGAAAGTGAAAAAAAAGAACAAAGCTATTCTTCCCCAGAGTGGAAACCAAGAATCCCAATAACCTCAAGAACAAAGCTTGAGAGGTCACTCGGGCATCATAGGATCCACGGTGGGGGGGGGGGCAGATTAGCCTTGTTCTGACTAGTTTGTCATACACTTCTCTTAATAGTGTATGGGCATCAATCATGTTTAGAATCCAACAGTATATTTAAAAAACTTATTACACAGTTTTGTTCATTTAAAAGAGGTGTGCTCATTTCACTGTTTGCCATCATTAGAACCAAAAAAAGAACAGCTCAGTACATTCGCCAGCATTTGTTGCTTTCAGCATCAGCGTTCATCTGTAGATGGGAGTACTCTCAGTGCACTGTAAAAGGGAACCAAAAGTCACTTTCTGAACCACGTTATCTGCCTTCACTCTTCTGATGAGATTTTTGCTGTCAATGACTACTTGACAACTAAGTTGTATGTTGCTACTTACCACCCCCTCCCCGACTCAGCCACAATCGCCTGGAAATTGGCTGCCCTCCCAGCTTCCCCATTTTTATGTTTGCTTGCACACAAGTGCAAGAAACAGAGTGCCACCATAGGGGTTTTCATAGGTGTGGCATCCCCTCTTCCAATGCCCTCAGCATTTTTGCAGGCGCAGCCGCACCACACCAATAAATGTCCCAGGTGTCTATGACAGCAGTTCAGATTGCAGTGGCATACAATTGAAAGAAAACGACCACTAGAGTCAGTGGTGGTAACGTGTAGGCAATCTGTATACTGCCCTGCCATCAACAATGTGCAAATTTCCTCCATGTCATTACCGCTGATTGTAGCGGTGGTTGTATGCACGTGGCTCCCCTCCTTTGTTGTATGCCAAGAAGGCACCCAATCCTCCTTGGCTCATGCACACTCCCCTCCCCAAGCACAATGTATGTCCGACGGGGGGTGCTAAATCCCCCGTTGGCTCCACTGCCCCACCAAAACTTCCAGGTGCCACACTGGGAGCCCACCCCAGTGGCAAAAGTCCCGATTTCCATCTACAATAAAAAAAAACCTGTAACAAAAGAAAATGGTCCCTTGTTGACTCTCTTGCCCCTCCAACAACCCGGTGCCTCACCCTCTGTGTTACTTCCTCCCCACACCCCCTCACCCCATACTTACCTCCGGAGGCCAGCGTGATGATCTTCGGTGGAGCGGGACCACATCAGCACTCTTCAAAGCTGACCGCAGACTGAAGAAGTGCTGGTAAGCTGTATAATGGCATGAGGGTTTTTTCAACTTTGGTGCATATCTCGGTCATTTTTTCGAATTTTTGCACCAAATTTTCAACATGGGGTTCTTGGGACCCCATCTCATGAATTCAGTGACCATCATTTGGTTATTCAGTCCCGAAAGGTGATTTCACGGTTGCTGTGCAGAATCACCTTTCGGGACCCATTAACGAAAAGACAGTGTCACTGTTCATAAGGTGGGCTTTCAAAAAGCCTATGTTGCAATTTTCCCAAAAATAACTGTGTTACAAGCATGCATTGCACAGTTCCTACGCATGCTCATAACTTCGAGAATTATTACAATTTTCAGTCCTGATTTTCAACATTGCCATTTTACCACACCTCCTTATGAACAGTACTGCTGTCATTTTTCACCTCTCACCCGAAATGTGCTTTTGCACATGTTGTGCACAATGGTGCGGCTGGTGTATAAAATCAATGTTTGGGACAGATTAAGAAAATTACAGTGACACTGTTCATGAGCAGAGGTCTTAAAATAGCTATGTTGAAAATTTGGCGACAAAAGTCCATAAAATAACTCTTACAAGTGTGCATTGAGCAGTTTCCACGAACCCTTGTAAGTTCACGACTTTGTAATATTTTCGGTCCAGATTTTCAACACTGGCCTTTTTTCACACCTCCTTATGAACAGTACAGCTGTCATTTTCCACACCCTGGCCGAAAGGTGTTTTTGCACTTCCGGAGCAGAATATTGCGGTCGTTGTGGGAAATCACTGCTCAGGACAGATTAAGAAAATCACAGTGATACTGTTCATGAGAGGAGGTCCCAAAATGCCTGTGTTGAAAATCTGCTGTAAAAAATCTCCAAACTAATTACATTACGGGTGTGTGTTGTGCAGTTTCTACGTATGCTCTTGACTTCACCAGTTTTTTTATATTTTCACTCCAGGTTTTTAATATTACCATTTTTTACACCTCCTCATGAACAGTACAGCTGTCATTTTTCACATCCTGTTCGAAATGTGCTTTTGCACCTGTGGTGCCAAATGGCGCAGTTGCTGTGCAAAATCACCTTTCTGCTAATGAACTGATAGTGTCACTGTTCATGCGGAGGGGGTCTCAAACAGCCCATGTTGAAAAACTGGAGTAAAAATACCAAGAAACACCCAGGGTGTTAGGGTTTTTGACCATAATGCCCTAACCTGTAGGGACTGACAGGCATCAGAGGTGTGACTTGGGACTGTTGACAGTAATGCTCATACCATTCCACCCCCACCCCCACCCTGCAACCAGTGACAAGCAACGAGGTGCGCCTTGGACCCCCTGACCCCAGAGTTCACCCCATTCTCCTATACTGCACCCATTTCAGCGTGTTTCCTTATGGAATGTGGTGAACGTAAAGCCCGAACACTCCAAGGCACACCTCGACACTTGTCAGTGTCTGCAGGGTAGGGTGAGGTGAAATGCCGTGACCGTCATGGGCAATGGCCCAAAAGCATACCCCAATGCCTGTCCATCTCTGCAGGGTGGGGGGGTGGAGTTGGCGTCAGTTCAATACTTCACTGCCTTTCCTATACTTACACAACTTACACAACTTACAAATGACATCAGAAATAATATGGACTGTGGCCTACTCACTGGGGCCGTCTTTATCGACCTGTCTAAAGCCTTTGACATGGTACACCATCCTCTCATGCTAAAGAAGCTCCAATCCATTGGAGCATCTGACCAAGCCCTCTCCTGGTTCCATAGCTATCTTGACAATCGGACTCAGGCGGTAGCATTTCACAAGGCCCTTTTCTCCCCCCTAAACATCTCCCGTGGAGTTCCCCAGGGATCCACTCTTGGACCTCTACTCTTCTCCCTCTTCCTAAATGATATTCCCATCATGTCCCGGCATAGCTGCACTCTTATGTACGCAGATAACCTTGTTCTCACTCTGGGTCAAAATCGGTTGCTGCCATCAACTCCACTCCTCACTAATGACTTCCAATTCCTGCAGACCTGGCTCTCTAGCAACCACCAAGTCTTGAACCTAGAAAAACCCTGTGCTATGTCTCGGATCCTCTAAGAAACTGTCTGCCCCTGCGAACAGGCTCCGGTTCAATGCCTTGATGGCTCCCTCATCTCAAACACTGAGTCCTTCAAGTACCTTGGGATCACTTTGATCCCACACTTGACCTGTCTCAACATGTCAATATGGTGTGCTGTGCCGTCAATGCTAAAATTGGCGGAGCTTATCGCAGCGCCACTCCCTCACTCCTTCCGCTAGACTTTCTGTTTGGAGAGGTATTCTCATCCCAGCTCCAATATGCTCTGCCCCTCCTCTTAGCTGCAAACTCTGCTACACTCCACAAATGGGACACTGTCTACAACAACATCTGTAGATTCTACTTTAACTGCCCCCATGTCTACCCATCATTGTCTCCTTGGCGCTGGCTTAAATTGGCTGTCACCTAAGGATATTCGAGCCTACTCCCTGGGCTGCTTTATTGACTCCCTGTCTAGACCTCCCTGCCCTGTCTATCTTGCCAACCTCCTGACTCCTGCCTCACACACCTGTACCATCAGATCTTCCTCTGCCCCCATGCTCTCCACTAGTCCTTGCATGACAAAAATGGGTGAACAGGCATTTGCCCATTTTGCTCCCAAATTCTGGAACTCACTCCCCCTTATGGTGAAAACTTCAGCCTCCCATCAAGAATTCAAAAACTCGCTGTTCACCCACCTCCTAGCCTCTGGCCAATGCAAATGCTCTTAATTTGCTTTGTCCCACTGCAGGCTGTCGGGTCTGACCCTGAGTACTACACTAATGTTCTCCCATGCAATACGTTTGTCTAGGTGGCTATGAACCTTGATGTCTTTACTGTCCTCAGCTGTCTTATGGTTACCCTAATTGCTTTATTTTACATCCTTATTATGATCTATGCCTAAAATGTACCCTTATGTAACTATTACTGTGCTACCCAATGTATATCTTGCTTTGCTCCTGTACACCTATATTATGTCTGTGCATTTCTGCATATTGTAACCAATGTCCTGTGCTTTCCCGGGTCATGCCTGAAAATAGGCAGGTCTGTTACCTGGCGCACTTACCCGGTTACCAAAAGCTAATAAATAAATAAATAATACTGCATCTGTCTAACTCCAGCACTTCCACTGCTAATGCCAGCAAGCAAACATTCGGCATTGACAAATGCTTGTTTATTGATAATGCTTACCAGAGCTTCATCAATTTCATCTGCTCTCAACCCACAAGTCACCACCCACCCATCCACAGCCTCATATCTTTCCTATTTCTGAACTGATTGGATGGAGTCAGAAGAATAAAAATAAAGGAACTAAAAAAAAAGGGTGAATTGAACACACTCCAATTACACTCTGCTAGTCCGAGTCTGAAGATGAGTTACAGATAAATGCAACACGTTTTCTTTTCATCTTGCCAGATTGGTGTGACTATTGTTTGAATCCAGACATTACTTTGCAGCATTCTGGACATTTTAGCAGACGTTGCAGAAAGCACAATCATGATAGCTGTTGGTGTGGTGATATGTTTTGTGTGACATCCTTACTGCAGCAGAAAGAAAAGTTATTCTACTGCAGTAGGGATGTCACTACTAAAACGGAATGACTTAATAAAAAATACTAAAAACTTGATTGAACGAATGATTCCCATACACGATATCACATTTTGTTTCATATTCTCCATGATACTACAGTATATTACAACCTCATTATACAGTAAGTGATGTCATAGTGTCCTGTGTTAGGCCCATGGATATTGATAGTTGCTTACTAGTTTATTGCAGTGATGAAGAAACAAATGTTTATTATGAGCGCTTAAATACAGATGACATGATGTGTGAACGTACCAAATCTGAATAAAACTAAAACCACAATTTTAATTCAACTACTTTGTTAGTAGAATGTTCAAAAACATATTCAATAGCCAGCCTGGTGGTGCTGAGGGTTGAGGCACTGGATGCCACACCTCTCGCCACGCCGGCAACCCAGGTTCGTGAACGAGCCTGGGCCACTGGGTGTTGGCAGGGAGAGAGAGGATTGAGCATCTGGAGGACAGCTCTCCTCTCCTGGGAGGAAGGAGGGGTCCATGCTTGGCTCATGACTGGCCTCTGGCAGAAGCTGGAGGCACGGCAAGTGCAAACCTTCAGCAAGGGGTTGGGGAGTGGTGATGTTGGTGGTGATGCCATGATGCCAGGGTGTGTGCCACTCCTCCAGTACAGGGGAAATTGCTCTCCAGGCTCTGGGAAGATGGAGCACTGGAACAGACCCCTCATGGCCTCACACCTGCCTAGCCTTTTAGCTCTCAAGGCAGCCTGGATTTGTTGGGGTGTAGCCTCACCACGTCCCCACACGGGGGGGGGGGAACTATGGCTCCATGGAGTGAGCAAGAAGGTCTCAGGTAGGTGGTAGAGGTGGGGGAAGTCTCCACAGGTGCTCCTGATGGAGAGGAGCTTGGGAAGGTGGGGGGTGGTGAAAAAATAGATTTTTTTTGCAGTTAATCTATTTTCTTCTCCTACACAGCCCCTACAGAGCTACCTCTTGCCAGGGCACCCAGCTCCATCTCCCACTCACAGCATTGTCCCCTCGCTTTTCCCCCATGGCTTGCCCTCCACAGCAGGGTGGCGGGGATACCTCAACCCGTCAGTTCGGATCGGGTGCAAGAGGCTGCTGCTATCGAGGGAGCTGTGCCTGTGGTGTCAGGCAGTCATCTGTCTGAGGGGCCATTTTCCATTGTTCACCTCCCCCAAGTGGCACAATGATGTGCAATGCTGCCAGTGACCAAGCCGCTCGTGCTCCCACTCACAACACATCAGGCGACTGCCCTGTAACCACCCCCTAGGCGTGAGCCACTGTTGTTGACCCTCAGCCTCCACTAGAGGTCAGGCATGCAGTGGACTCTGTTCCAACCCCTCCGCGGGAGAGGAGAGCTGTCTTCCAGATGCTCGATCCTCTCTCTCCCCAGCCAACCCCTGATGGCCCACTCACACCGCAAACATGGGTCACCGGCATGGCAGAAGGTAAGGCATGCTACCTCAGCCCTCCACGCCACTGGGCCAGCCCAGCGAAAGAAGAGATTTAAAAAAAAACATATTTAAATTGTCTGTTCTTCATGAATAATTGTATTATTTCCTATAATTGACATTTGGAAATTGTTCTATTATTGTAGCTACTGAACAACCTGAAAAGTGACATCCAAATGACATAGGCTTGATTTATGATAAGATAAATACACTACAAATGAAGGAGAAGTATCAACAGTTACATAATGTATGGATATCACCAAGCACTTACTCCTCTCCAGTGACAAGGTTGTTCAACAAGAACCATTCTTTCTGTGCAAATTGGCTGGTATAGTTTCCCTAGGTAGTGTACTCTGCAAAATTTGATGGAGCATTCTGCAAGTCATGTGTTTTTTTTGGAAGCACAACATTAGCCAAAAATGCAGTCAAACTTGAAAAGCTGTACACATCACCTCTTGATAATTGGAATGTCGCTCTGAAGAAGCTGTGAGATCATCAGTCAAATTCACAGATGTACAAAAATTCAGAATTAGAAATGAAGCTGTTCATTCAACTAATGGAGAACAGAGTGGCCCCTGTCAATGTTCAGCTGAATACTGCATATCAAAAGCACATTGAAATAAACCACGAAAAATTAAAATCAATCCTAAAAACAGTGATATTCTGTGGAAAACAGAATATTGCACTACGTGGCCATCGTGATGACTCGACATGCATATTAGCAGATGATCAGCAGGCAAACCCTGGAAACTTCATAAAGTTGCTTGAGTTTTCTTGTGATGCTGGTGATGAAGTACTGAAACAGCACTTTCAGCTTTGCCCACGAAATGCAACGTACAAATCAAAAACAACACAGAATGAGCTGATCAATTGTGTAGGCTGGTGGATTACAAAACAGATTATTGGTGATGTTAAACAATATTCTCACTTTTTTTCTGTACTTGCTGATGAGGTACAAGACTGCAACAACCTAGAGCAGATGCCACTCATGATAAGATTTGTAGATGGTGAACACCAAATCCGAGAAGATTTCCTCGGCTTTATTCACTGTAACCATGGAACGTCTGGTGTAGAAATTGCAAGGCTGATTATTGAAACTATTCAAGGACTGGGTTCAGATATTCAAGAGTGCAGAGGCCAGTGCTATGATGGTGCTGGAAATATGTCTGGCAAATACAAAGATGCATCATCAGTTATAAAGGCACTTTACCCACAGGCAATGTACATACATTATGCGTCCCACCAGCTAAACCTGTGTGTTGTAAAATCAAGCACAATTCAGCCAATAAAGAATACTGTATGATGGGAACTCTTGAAGAACTGTCCTTATTTTTCAACTGGTCTCCAAAAAGGCAATCCTTATTAACAGAAAAAATAAAGGAATTGTGTCCTCAATGCAAGCACTTAAAGCTGTTAGATGTGTGCAAGACCTGTTGGGTTCAATGGTCAGATGTGATGGAGATATTTAGTGAAATCTACATGTCAGTTTTTGAAACACTGTCCATGATAAAATACAGTGAAGATGGAACATGGAACACTGAATCTTCGAACAAAGCCAGTGGACTGCTTTATGCAGTTTCTGAATTTCAGTTCATTGTGTCATTCATTATTACAAGGGATGCATGGCCTTCACTAGAGGACTGACAGTAAAGTTATGGTCCATATCACAAGATGCTCAGAGGGCATATCAGAACATTTCAACTGTCAACGAAACTCTGGAGCAAGCTCGACTCAACATAGATGAAAGGCGTAATAACTGGTTTCAGGAAGCAATCTCCATGGCAGATACAATTGGAGTAGCGGTTACAAGACCTAGGACATATGTTAGACAACAGAACAGGGACAACACTGCCACTGACAGTGGTGAGGACTATTATTGTACTGTATTGTCAATACCCTTCTTAAATCAACTGTTGCAGGAGACTGACAATAGATTGGACAATGTGAGGAAGTATTATTTCACAAAGAGGGTAGTGGATGCATGGAACAGCCTTCCTGAGGAGGTTATGGGGTCTAAAACTGTGGGAGAATTCAAGAATGCATGGGACAGACATAAGGCAATTCTTGTGGGGGGTAGGAAGAAATAGGCTGTTGGTTAACTAGGATCTGCGGCCTATCCTGTAGGTAGGGAAATGGCCAGACTAGATGGGCCAAGCTGTCCTTATCTGCCATCAAAGTCTATGTTTCTATGTGATTTTTTGTTGGCCAGGAGAAGGTGGTTTGTGGTTTCTCTGTTGTTCCATCTGTGATATTGAAGATCCTTGATAGTTGGAGGAAGTCATTTCTGGAATTCTGCACTCAGTATGAGGGTGATCTTCCCAGACCAATGAATGTTCCATCAGAAATGGATATATGGGAAACATACTGGAAAAATCAACAAGCAAAGTATAGCACCGTACCAGAAAATATATTTTACAACTGCTAACCATGCTTGACAACGTATTGTTTTCTAACATAACAACTGCAGTTATAATCATGGCAGTGATACCAGTGACAACTTGTGAGTGTGAACATTCAGTGTCAGCACTGAGATGACTTAAAACATATATGCGCAGCAGTATAACACAAGATAGACTGAATGGACTTGCCACAATGACAACACATTATAATCTGGAGATTGAATCTCACTTAGATGAAATCATCGATGAATTTTCTCGAAGAAATTCAAGGAGGATGCAGTTGATTGATGTGCTAGAAAATTGAAGATAATGATCAAAACTATGTTCAGTACTTAGAATCCTTGACATATTAGATCTTAAAATAAACCACAGAAAAATTTTAGATGTTACTGTGATAGGAAAAATCAGTGATTGTTACATAACTAATAGCATAGTGTTATATGTAGGTGGAGTTGAAAGTTGTAGTACATTATAATGTATGGTAGAACGCTGTTAACCTTAGGAAATCATCATTTCCTAAGGTTGTTAACCTAGCGATGCAACGTAGCAATGTTGTTAACCTATCGATGCTACGTCACATCGATAGGTTAACAACAGCGATCGGTCTGCGCATGTGTGCGCCTTTTTTTTTAAACGGGGAACTGACGGATGAATGCAGCAGTTAGGGAAGGACTAAACGGCCTCAGCAGTGACTATTTGTCAAAAAGTAAACAGCCGTTTTACTTTTTACGTGGGACCATACACTATAAAAAATAATGTATGGTTCCTCTATCGGTAACCGGTCACTGTTAACCATCTCGAGGTTGCCATAGTGACGTAAACCTCTCAAGCTTTGCTCTCGAGGTTTACACGGTCACCCTGGCAACCTCTTGACAGTTAACAGACTGGTTACCGATAGAGAACCATACATTATCCTCTATATTGTGACATACTGTATATATTTAATTCCTTCACTAAGTAAATGAGCATTCAAATATCTATTTCACAATAATTTACTAAAACAATTAGGTATTAATGTTGCACTATATTTGCAACACTCATGTTCACAACCTTTGCTACAGGGATGCACACAGTGGAAGCCGTGGAGGGTGGGGAGGTGGATAAAGCAAATAGAAGCATAACACTTTTGTATAGTCCAAAAGAGTGTTAGGAGATGACCACTGGCTGCCAGAGAGATTATTCTGTTAACTAATGACACAGAGGTCTTCATTGGGAATGTTATATATTACTCCATGTAAGTATCAGACAAGTAAGGCAATGGCTCTACATGCCCAGTGGGTTTAAAACTTGGTTTACAGTCATTGATGGGAATCAAGACTGCTTGTAGATTGGCATACTAGAAACAGTACAGCAATACTGAAGTAGCTAGCAGCAAGCATTGCCAGCCTAAAAAATAATATGGTGTTGTTTCAGAGTGCTTTTAGCAAGTAAGAGTTTATCCTAAAAGTATTTTTTTTAATTGTACAAGAAAAGTGTTCTCTATATTACCCCTGTTTTACTAAGTTTAAAAAATCAATACTATCTAGGTTCATAGATTTCCTTGAATCTCATTTAATTCGTTATGTTTTCTGGTATGATCTATACATTTAGTTCAAGTGTGCACTAACATTCTCAGTGTGCAGTGGGTAAAACAATTAAAAACATTATACAGTGCAGCCAGTCAGGATACTGCAGTACATTGTAGTAGAAGACATGTCACAAAATACTGCATGATAAAAGGGATTGCCTGTCATTGAAATACACAGTACTCTGCACGAGAAAGGGAACCAAAATGATGTTCAGTATGCAGGGAAAGCCCTATGAGGAGAGGTGTAGGAAATTGAATCTGTACCCATTATAGACTAAAAGGGAGAAGAGGGCATGATAGAAAACTTTTAAGTATGTGAATGGGATTAATAAGGTTAGGGAAGGGAGTTTATTTACATGGAAAGATAACATGGAAACATAGACTTTGATGGCAGATAAGGACTGCTTGGCCCATCTAGTCTGCCCATTTCCCTACCTAGAGGATAGGCCACAGATCCTAGTTAACCAACAGCCTATTTCTTCCTACCCCCCACAAGAATTGCCTTATGTCTGTCCCATGCATTCTTGAATTCTCCCACAGTTTTAGACCCCACAACCTCCTCAGGAAGGCTGTTCCATGCATCCACTACCCTCTCTGTGAAATAATACTTCTTCACATTGCCCATGAACCGTACCCTTCTATCTTTAAATTGTGTCCCCTTGTTCTTGCTCGTCTCTTTTTCTGAAAGATGCTACCCTCTTGGACTTTGTTGATTCCACTGAGGTACTTAAAAGTTTCTATCATGTCCCCCCTCTCCCTTCTTTCCTCAAGGGTATACATATTAAGTTCCTTTAGTCTCTCCTCATATGGCTTCTCTTGCAGACCCTGCACCATTTTAGTTGCCCTCCTCTGGACTGCCTCTATCCTGTCTATGTCCTTGCAGAGATGGGGTCTCCAGAACTGGATGCAGTACTCCAGATGGGGTCTCACCAACTGTCTGTACAGAGGGATAACAACTTCTTGTTTTCTGCTGCTGATGCCTCTCCCTATGCATCCCAGTATACCCCCAGCCCTCTCTACTGCCTTCTCACATTGCTTGCTAACCTTAAGGTCATCTGATATGATTACCCCCAGGTCCCTTTCCTTTTTTGTTGTTGTTACTACCTCCTCCCCATTGTGTATTCTTCCCCTGGGTTCTTGTTTCCCAGGTGCATTATTTTTCACTTCTTTGCATTGAATCCTAGCTGCCATACTTGACCATTCCTCCAACCTTGCCAAGTCCCTTCTCATCCTTTCCATGCCTCCTTGTGTATCAACCCTGTTGCAGATTTTTGTGTCATTTGCAAAAAGGCATACTTTTCCTTCCAGTCCCTCTGCAATGCCACTGATGAAGACATTAAAAAGGACTGGACCCAATACTGAACCCTGCGGTACCCCACTAGTAACCCTTCTTTCTTCAGAGTGGACTCCATTTACAATTACCTTCTGTGTCCTGTTATGCAGCCAATGATTTACCCAGGCTACCATCCTGGGACCCACTCCCAGGCTGGTTAATTTGACTATTAATCTTTTATGTGGGGACTGTGTCAAATGCCTTGCTAAAGTCTAGGTAGACCATGTCCACAGCCCCTCCCTGGTCTACTACTTTGGTCACCCAGTCAAAGAAATCTATTCGATTCGTCTGACATGACCTTCCCGCTGTGAACCCATGCTGCCTTGGGTCCTGTGCCACACTGGCCTCTAGGTGCTCAACTATTCTTTCCTTCAGAAGTGACTCCATCAATTTCCCTACCACAGAGGTCAGACTGACAGGTCTGTAGTTTCCTGCCTCTGTCTTGGTCCCACTTTTGTGAAGGGGGAATCACATCCACCTTCCTCCAGTCCTCAGGTACCACACTATCCTCCCATGATTTATTAAAAAGAGTAGCCAGTGGGTTCACTAGTTCCTCCCTTAATTCTTTTAGAATTCTGGGGTGAATCCCATCAGGAGCCATTGCTTTGTCCACTTTCAGTTTTAGGAGTTCTTGCAGAACCCTTTCTTCTGTGACAGGACTGGGATCGACCCCCCCTATCAAGAGTGCTTCTGTTAATTGGATTAGGCACTTCCCCCTCCTCTTTTGTGAATACTGAGCAGAAATATTTGTTCAGTATCCCTGCTTTTTCACTGTCCCCCTCTGTCCAGCCACCGTTCATTCTATTCAGCCTCACTATCCCTCCCTTTGTCTTTCTACGCTGGCTGATGTACCTATAAAAGGTTTTATCCCCCTTCTTAACTGAGTTGACTATCTTTTCCTCAGTTTGGGCCTTTGCTATTCTGACTTCCCTCCCTGCTTCCTTCTGCCTTAACTGGTACAGCTCTCTGTCCTGCTCCTTCTGTGTTTCCTTATACTTCCGGAATGCTATCTTTTTCTTCCTGACTTTCCAAGCCACCTCTTTTGAGAACCACAGTGGCTTTTTCTTTTATTTTGATTTGTTTATTTGCTTCGCACAAAGGCTTGTTGCCTCTGTGATGGCAGTTTTGATGATTCCCCATTGTTGCTCCACACCTCCTTCTAGCCTGTTTGCTAGTGCTTTTCTGAGGCACTCTCCATCTTGCCAAAGTCAGCCCTCCTAAAGTCCAGTACCTCACTTTGTATGCTGGCTTGACTCTGTAGCTGAGTTTAACGTGAACCACACTGTTTGATGGTCACTTGTTCCCAGATGGCAACCCACTTCTAGATCTGAGATCCTCTCACTGCCCCCGTTTGAGAGTACAAGGTCTAAGATTGCTCCCTCATGAGTGGGTTCCGAAACTAGCTGTCTGAGGCCTGCCACCTGTAGGGCATCAAGAATGGCCCTGCTCTTTATTTATTTATTTATTTAGACAGCAGTTTGGAAAACCTTTGAGCCATAGGCTCATTTACAAAGGTACCTTCTCACAGTAAGACAAATGAAAATACACAGTATAATAGTATAACACAGTATAACAGTAACTTAAGACATAGATACAAACAAGCTGGTACAGGTAGGATTGATGCAAACAATACCAGAGTTATGTTGTCCTTAGCAGCTTAGTAGTAAGCTTTGTCATAAGTATTGAATACGGCATTGACTAGTGGCAATTACAGCTTCGGGTGTTAACAAGGTGGTTCTGTAAGGAAGTTTTGAAGCACAATATAGTTGGAGCTTCGGAGATGGAGGGGGGTTGTGTGTTGAACCAGGAGTGGGCCCTAAAGCTGAAGGCTCTTTGGCCGTGAGAGGTCCTAGCTCTAGGGATAACAAGAGAGGTTTTCCCCAGAGGTCCGAGTATGAACTAGTGGGACAGAGCGGTGGATGGTGGTGGTCAATCCTGGTGGGGATAGCCCAAGGAGGGTCTTTTTTGTAGGGGTACAGGTCAGATATTTGAGGCGCCGTGATCAGGTACCAGCGCTTTTGGCAGTACAGTAGACAAGGTGTCTTGTTAGCCTAGGTTGCCCCAGTAATTAACCTGCAGGCCTTATTCAGAGTAGTGCGAATTTTATGGAGTGCAGTCTGATCAGCAGCGCCAGACACCGGCAGTCCATAGTCCACTAGGGACAGGATAGAGAAGGTGATCATGGAATAAGAGCCTCCGGGGAGGCAGTGTTTATACTGATGTAAGATGCCCAATCGGATATTAGTGGCAGTGGCTAGGGCAGCGATGTGTCCATGGAAGGAGAGGGAGGGGTCAAAATGGATCCCTAGGTATTTATAGGAGCAAACTTGTTTGAGTGGGAAAGAGGACCCAGAGTGAATGAGGAGTTTGAAGTTGCAGGACTTGTTTTGAGGATGAGTGAAGAACATGGTTTTTGTTTTTTTAAGATTTATCACCAATCTATGTTCCTTGAACCAGCCCTCGGCTTCAGCGAAGGACTTCTGCAGCGAGTCCTGGAGGGCAATAGGGTTACGACTTGAGGCAAAGATGACTGCATCATCAGCGTACAATAGAATGTTCCCCGAGCAAGAGCGTGGAAGGGTGTTAAGGTAAAGGGAGAATAGTAAGGGGCCCAGAATGGAGCCCTGGGGAACCCCAGAAAAGATGGGACAGATGTCTGAGTAGATCCCATTAAGTTTTACGGGCTGTGAGTGGTCAGACAGATAACTGGTGCACCAGGAGATAGGCCCAGCAACAAAACCAGAGAGACTAAGTGCATCAAGAAGGAGGGGGTGGGAGACAGTGTCGAAAGCTTTAGAGAGGTCAATGAAGACCGCACCAGCCAGAGAACCAGTGTCTAAGGAGGAGTGGAGAAAGTTGGAGAACTCTAGGAGGGCTGTGTTGGTACTGTGGCCCACTCAGAAGCCATGCTGCTCAGGACATAGGACATAGTAAGTGGAGAGGTAGTCAGAGATTTGAGAGGCCACCACTTTTTCCAAGGCCTTGGAGAGAGGAGAGAGGATGGAGATTGGCCGATAGTTTCCAGCCACAGTCCTATCACCACCTTTAAAGATAGGGGTGACAGTGGTGACTTTCCAGGCAGTTGGAACCTTCCCCAGGCAAAGAGAGTGGTTAATGAGGCACGTGATCGGGGTAAGGACTGTGTCTAAGACCAGCCGTAGGATACACGGATCCAGGGTGTCACTACCCGTACTATTATTCTTGAGGGCAGTGACAAGGTGCGGCCTAAGTTCTTGGGCAGAAACATGGCAGAGGAGAAAATAAGGGCAAGAAAGATTTATTGCATGTGCTGGGGGAGGAGGGTCAAAAAAATTTGTAGGGAGGATAGGGCTAAGGTCAGTGAATGAGGTGTTGAGGTGGTTGGCTATGAGGGCTGGGTCTGAGGAGATCATGCCATTAATCGTTGATCTGGTGGTGGGGGAGTGTGCACCCCATTTAACTGTTTAATGTTATCCCAGAAGGTTCTGGGGTTCCCCTATGAGGCAGTGAGTGAGGACCGATAGTGCTCAGACTTGGCCTTTCTGATGGCCCGAGTGCACTTGTTTCGGGCTGCAGCATATAACTGCCTGTCACTGGGCCGGCCAGTCTCAGTGGCACAGTGCCATAGGTTGTCCCTATGTTTGAGTTGGTGGATCAAAGCTGGGGTTACCCAGGTGGCATTCTGCCTTTTAGAACGGCGGGTTGACATTGGGGCAAAGATATCACAGGCATTATTAAAAGTTCGGGTAAAGAAGGAGAGAGCTGTGTCGATGTCAGGAGTTGTCTGTATAGGAGACCAGTCAATTAGGGACAGAAGTTCCTTAAGTTTTATCAGTCCACCAGGTATTAGATGCCGCCGGCATGTGGACTGTGATATGGGTTTGGGGACTGAGGATGACCAGTGGAATAGAATGGGGGAGTGATCGCTGAGAGAGTCTGGGAGGACTTGTACATTGGGGATCCTATTAGAGCGGTTGGTGAGTACCACATCAAACAGGGTACTGGAGCCTCTCTTGGGGTTAGTCCTGGTAGGGTGGGTAACTAGTTGCGTTAGGTCTATTGCAGAAAAGGAGTCATGGGTAGAGGAGGAGGAGGGGCTGAGCCAGTTGACATTTAAGTCACCCACCAGAATTTGATCAGCGAAGGAGGTAGTGAGGAAAGGTATTCTGTAAGAGAGGCAATGGCCTGTGTTTGGTCCCTGGGGGCACGTGTGCAGTAGTCAGATAAGGGATCCTTTAAAGGGTCAGGGTTAGTTTCAGCGTAGCGCCTGGGCCCTGAGTCGAGGATGGGAGCAGGCAGGGCTAGTACGGGAGAGATTCCTTGACATAAATAGCGCAGCCGCCACCCCGTCTCCCAACACGGTCAGACCAGAAGAGGGTGAAACCAGGAAGGGAGACTAGGGAGTCAGGGGAGAATTTTGACAGCCAAGTCTCAACCAGAGTGATGACATCAGGGTTAATTGATGTGACCAGGCATTGTAGTGAGTCAAACTTCTTTAGGAGGCTACAGATATTCATGCAGACCATGCATAGGCCTGTGGTGCTAGTTGGGGAGCTCCTGGGAACCAGGCCAGGGTTTGGATGAATGTTCCCTGACAGGAGTAGTAGCATGACTAACACCCTGGCTGGGAGATGGTGAGAGGTTTTCCTACGATTGACATGGGGGGGGAAGGGAGGCTAGGAGCAAGGGGTGGGCAGGGTGGTACAGGAAGGGAAGGCAAGAATAAGAAGACACCCAGATGTGCCTGAGGCGGGAGGAAGCTAAGGGAGGCAGGAGGACCGAGACACAGAGGTCCCAAGGGCAAGAGAGCAGGTCTCAGGAGCAAGGGGAGGGAGGGGTGCCAGGGCACAGTGCGGAGTAGCAGACGGGTAAGTGGGCAAGTGCACTGCTAGTGGGGATAGGCACAGGCAGAGCGTGAGGCAAGGCCGATACATTGTGGTAAGCAAGATCCAAGGGAAGTAGTACTGTACAGGTAGGAGTAGGAAGTAGCGAGAGAGCATAGGTCCCTCTAGTGGCCAGCAGGTATAACCTGCAAATGGGAAAGTGGGGAGATAGGTTCTGGGCAACAGGACGTGATGTCACCGGATGTGATGTCACGGGGTGGATCCTTAAATTGACAGCCGCCCCTGGGTGGGTGGGTGGTTGGGGCGGGCGGGGCAGACGGTGCGAGCCGTCATTGGGCTAGCACCCCCTGCAGGCGTCCAGACGAAGAGAAGAGGCTCTCTTTACCTCAAAAAGTTATCGGGCTGGATACAGCTTCTTCAGCTCCTCAGGTGAGCTGCTTGTGTTGCTTGTTTGTCCAGAGTGCCTGCCGCGGTCGGCAGTGAGCTTGGTGGGGGGGCTGCCTATGTAGTGGAGAAAACAAAGCCTCTCATTACTATGCAGCGGGAGAAAATGTTGTGACTTACACAAAGGGGCTCCACTCTAAGCAAACAGGGCTATTCCAAAATGAGGTCACACTAGGACCCAGCTATCCTAATACCTTCAGTTACAAGCACAATTAGACCCAATACCACAATATTAAACAAGTCTGTTTCACTTGAGCTCTTTCCTTCTCAGACGGCTTGAAAGGCAGAGTAGAGAAACTTACCAGAGCAAGGGAAAAGGATTAAGACTTCTTTTGGCTAAGCAGATTTACTGTGTGGTGTTGTTTTTATTTTTTACTCACAGGGATTGCTACTGTTTGTTGCTAACATTTCATTGTTTTATTTTTCTCTGTAGCAAAGTGTTTCTTACAGTGTATATCTTCTCTGAAATTATTACAGGTGGTGTTTACAGGTTTTACAGTTTTATCTAACATTAGGATAAGCTTCAGGTTACTGCATTTGTTGTTGACTGCTTGTTTCTGCTCTTACCTCCTTGTTCTTTCGGCCCGTGGGTCTTTTTTGGCAGGGGAAGGGCCCAGCCACCCACCCCCATCCCCAACCTCCCCACACTACACTCCTTTTATAGGGTACCACAGTTGTGACATTTCCTGTGGCAGAGCAGGAAGGGGCGGATCAGTGGGGCATCCACAAGGTGAGCTCATTTACAGGGGCATTAGTAATTTAACTTGTTATAACAAGTAAAACAAAAACAAAACACAATCAAACCATTACTTGCATTTTTTTTCCTTCTAATTACTCTGACTAGGTTATAAACCCAGCAACTTATCTGGAATGGATATCATTAACTGCAGGTACTGTGGAACAATTTTCAGAAGGACAGTCTTACAGGATTTAGGACACTGTCCTACATGCTGGGCCATTGGAGATCTTAGGGCTCAGCTCCGGGCAGCATGGGCAGAGATTGCACGCCTCAAATTTTATATTCAAGAGGAATATATTATAAGAACCACCCGCCATTTCTCCAGCATCCAACAGAAAACCTCGACCGCAGAGGGTAGTTGGTCCAGGAGGTTGGCAGGTGGTTAGGAGGGAAAATCGGGTGCCCCATCACTCTCTGCCTCCAACATATTACCTCCAAAACCATATAAACACTACAAACAGGTATCTGCCTCTATCTCTGAAATCAAACAAAGAGGCAGAAGACACTGCAGAGCAGGACACTCAGCACAGGAGCTAGCACAACAAAACTCACCCAAATCAGGAACCAAAACAAAGAAAGCAAAAGGAAATCCAAAAACTTCTGATCATAGGAGACTCCATGATTCGGGAGTTGATACCATCTCAGCCAGGGGTAATGGTCAGATGTCTCCCAGGTACATCAGCATGGAGAGACACTGACCGCATTACAAAATTGTCTCACAAAGCAGGAGAAAACATTGATGTCCTAGTACACATAGGGACTAATCGATCTCACCAGCCGGCCGTTGTGGAGACCAAAGAACACCTGACCAGGCTGGGTGATAAACTATCATCCATTTCATCTGGCATCTCCTTTTCTGAGATCCTGCCAGTCTGGGAGAGGGGCAGATGAACAGAAGGTCAGAGAAGGGGAGATAGGGGAGCTAAACATGTGGCTCAAGGGCTGCTGCCAGGAAAAAGGACACAGATTTGTAGGGAACTGGCAACAGTTCTGGGAGCGAAAGTTCTTTAAATTTGATGGACTGCATCTGACTAAGGAGGGAGTCAGTGCATTGGGGCAGAAGTTTGACGTCTTTGCAGAATATTTAAACTAGCAATGGGGAGAGGGTGCAGCACCCATACGCCAATGGGAAGAACACCCCCAGCTAGTGGTCAAACAGGGTTTAGTCATGTTTGCAGTTCATTTGCATCACCACGAAGAAAAAAAAGGTTTGTCTCCCCATACGACACACAGGGTAATGCCAAACCTCACCCAACAACTAACACAATCAAATCTGGCCAATGGAAAATCATGTAACAAATGCTCACAGCCTGGGAAATAAGATCCCAGACCTGCAGGCGATAATGTCAGAGGCTAAACTGGACATAGTAGCAATTAGTGAGACGTGGTTTACCAGTAACCACACTTGGGAGACTTCAGTACCTGGCTATGTATTGTTCAGAAGAGACCGAGGTGCAAAAGGGGGGAGGAGGGTCTGTATGTCAATGAAAATATCAAAGCTACAGAAATTCAGAATACACATAAGGAGCCAGAAGAACTGTGGGGTCACCCTGGAAACAGGAAATGGGACAGCCATAAGAACTGGGGTTGTCTACAGGCCCCCAGACCAGGGGGAGGACATAGACACATTACTGTTAGAAGATATACAAAACATGACAGCTAAAGGGGAGGTTCTGATAATGGGAGACTTCAACATGCCAGATACAGATTGGTCAATACCAGCAGGAACATCTGCCAGAACTAGACACATAGTGGATTCCCTGCAGGGAGAGGGCCTCAAACAACTGGTACAACAACCCACAAGAGACAGGGCTACCCTAGATCTAATACTGACTAACAGGGAAGGGATCACAGATCTCCAGGTAGAAGGTCACCTGGGGGCCAGTGACCATCACATGGTATGGTTCAATTTGGCTACTACATCTAAATCATCCCATTCCAAGGCAAAAATATGGGACTTCAGAGGAGCTGACTTTGATAAGATGGCCAACAGAGTTAAGTTAGCCCTGGCAAAAAGAAACACAGGTGAGGGGGTACAGGCAAAGTGGGCAAGCATTAAGGATGCAATACTTGAAGCAACATCCCATTGTGTTAGACAGAAAAGGAAATGCAAAAGAAGAAGGAAACCACTTTGGTTCTCAAATACAGTAGCAGAAAAGGTCAGAGCCAAAAGGCTGGCCTTCAGGAAATATAAGGGAACACAGCGGGATGAAGATAGGGAGGCATACCAAACTGCCCTAAGGGAAGCAGGGAAGGCAGTAAGGCAGGCAAAATCCCAAACTGAGGAAACACTAGCACGAACAGAAAAAGAAGGTGACAAGAATTTCTATAGATACACTAGTGAAAGGAGAAAGTCCAGAGGGGGTATTGCTAAGCTTAATGGAGAAAAGGGAGCATGTGAGGAGGAGGACCATGTAAAAGCATCTATCCTAAATAGATACTTTTGCTCAGTATTTACTGAAGAGAAGGTAGGGCAGGGCCCACAGCTCAGCACCATGGACACAGGGGGGAGGGAGGTGAGCACTACTCCCTTCACAAAAGAAAGGGTCCTACAAGAGCTTGCTAAGCTCAGGGTGGATAAGGCAATGGGACCTGATGGCATACATCCCAGGGTACTTAAGGAGCTAAAGATGGAACTAGCAGAGCCATTAGCAGAACTGTTTAGTGAGTCTCTGAGCACAGGAGAGGTCCCAGAAGACTGGAGAAGGGCTCATGTGATCCCACTCCACAAGAGTGGTAGCAGGGAAGAGGCAGGGAACTACAGACCAGTCAGTCTTACCTCAGTAGTGGGCAGATTATGGAGGCACTCCTTAAGGAAAGGATAGTGCAACACCTGGAATCCATAGGGCACAGGATCCAAGATAGCATGGGTTTACAAAGGAAGGTCCTGTCAAACTAATCTCATAGATTTCTTTGACTGGGTAACCAGAGTGGTGGACCAAAGGGAGCAGTTGATGTCCGCCTACCTTGACTTCAGCAAAGCTTTTGACACTGTTCCACATAGAAGATTGATAAATAAGCTGGGTAGGCTCGGTGGTCAGAAGTTGGTCAACTGGGTGGCAAACTGGTTGACGGGCATAAAACAGAGAGTGGTGGTAAATGGTATACAGTCAGAAGAGATGCAAGTCACAAGTGGGGTACCTCTGGGATCAGTCCTGGGGCCAGTCCTCTTCAACATCTTCATTAGTGACTTTGCAGATGGACTCGAGGGTAAGGCTTGTCTGTTTGCAGATGACACCAAGATCTGCAACAGAGTAGATGATCCAGATGGGGTGGGCAGAATGAGAAGAGATCTGGATAAAGTAGCAAAATGGTCAGAAGAGTGCAACTGGGATTTAATGCAAAGAAGTGCAAAATCATGCACATAGGGAAGAGAAACCCTGAAGCCACCTATAGGCTGGGAGGGGAGTTGCTAGCAGTCACAAAGGAAGAAAGAGACTTGGGCATCATCATCACTGATGACCTGAAATCATCCAAGCAGACCTCTAAAGCAGTAGGTAAGGCTAGGGGGGTGTTAGGGTGTATTAGTAGGGGTATTACAAGTCGTAAGAGGGAGGTAATAATCCCTCTTTACAAGACACTGGTTAGGCCCCATCTGGAGTACTGCGCAGTACTGGAGGCCACACCTTCACAAGGACATTAACCAGATTGAGGCAGTCCAGAGAAGGGCAACCAAAATGGTGCAGGGACTGCATCAGAAGACATATGAGGACAGATTAACAGAGCTCAATATGTATACCCTTGAGCAAAGGAGGAGAGAGGTGATATGATCGAGGCATTCAAACACCTTAAGGGCATTAACAAGGTGAAAGAGTCTAACATGTTTAAATATAAGAAAAATAGCAGGACAAGAGGACACAGCATGAGATTAGAGGGGGCCGATAAGGGGAATGTGGAGGAAATTCTTTTCACAGAAAGGGTGGTGGATGCATGGAATGGCCTACACTCAAGAAATGGTGGCTATGAATACAGTGCAGGGCTTCAAACAGGCATGGGATAGGCATAAGGGAGCAATACAAATGAGTATGAATAGATAGGCCACTGACAGAGCAAAGGCCAATGACACATTTATAAGGTAGAAAAAGAAATGGGCAGACTGGATGGGCCTTGCGGTCCTTATCGGCCGACAACTTCTATGTTTCTATGTTTCTATATTAGCTGCGTAGTATATCTGGCTTTAAGGTATAATCAGCAATTAGATCCAATACCACGATATTAAACAAGTCTGCTCTATATTAGCTGCTTAGTATATCTGGCTTTAAGGTATAATCAGCAATTAGATCCAATACCACAATATTAAACAAGTCTGTTCTATATTAGCTGCTTAGTATATCTGGCTTTAAGGTATAATCAGCAAGGCAACTCTAGGGCACCCAGTGAATCCCTAGCTTTACACTTCAGCATTAGTAGCACAAAGAGAAGCAAATAACAAGCCCACCCAGCGGTGAACAGGGAACAAAGTTCATAAAATATATGTGTTCATCAGGTAGCACCTCTCGCGGTCCAGATGAAGAGAAGAGGCCTTCACTACCTCAAAAGTTATCAGGCTGGAAATTCGGCTTCTTCAGCTCCTCAGGTGCTCTTGGATGTGGCTGCAGCAAATGTGCTCCAGTTAACATCTGGCATATTCAGGTCTCCCATCAACAGTATCTCCCCTTTCGCTGCCATTCTAAGAATGCCTTCTATCATATCCTTGTCCATTCCCTCCCCCTGACATGGGGATCTGTACACAACCCCTGTGCGGATTGTGGTGCCCTTTCCAGTCTCCAAGGTGGCCCACAGTGTCTCCTCTCCTCCCTGTTTACTCTTTTGTTCAGTTGTTTTTATCCCTTCCTTTACATAGAGAGCTACTTCTCCCCCTCTTCTCCCCTGCCTGTCTCTCCTGTAGGTTATATACCCTGGTATGTTAACATCCCAGTCATGGTTCTCTGTGTACCATGTTTCAGTGACTGCTACAATATCCAGGCATCCATCTTCCATCAAGGCCACCAGCTCAGGGAGCTTGTTGCCCAGACTACGGGCATTGGTACTCGTTACCCTCCATTTCCTGATGGCCTTACTCCTTTTTGCCCCATCTCTGTCCTTCTTGCCTTTGTCACTGTCTCCATTTACCCCTGCCCTTCTCCCTATCGACACCTCTATGTTGGTGTTTGCCGCACTTACTACCATGATTTTTTTTGGGGGGGCTAGGATTTCCCAGCTCCTTTCCAGTGCCTTCTCCCTTGGCTAGTTTAAAGATGTTACTAAAACTAGAGTTCATAGTCTAATATTGGTAGTAGGAAGATTTAAGGTCAATGTGTGGGGTGTTACTTCACAGAGAGGGTGGTGGAGACACATAACAAACTGCCTGAGGAGGTAGTGGGGGCTGAAATGGTAGAGGGATTCAAGAGGGCATGAGACAGACATAAGGAGTTGGCCAGTGGGAGGGGATGGGGAGGGTCACTGTCAAAGGTCATGTCATGAGTAGAGGGAGGGAGGGAGAGGCAGACTGGATGGGCCTGAGAGGTCCTTTTCTGCTGTCAGATTTCTATGATTCTATGAATTGTGCATAGTACTGCATTGCATCCTGTCTGGCATCAATGTATATTACATACATTCCACCTGCATGTATTACAGTTCATCTGTGGTGTGTTTTTTTAATGTACCAATGACTGTTTTAAAAAGGTTTACACAATAAAATAGATTTTTGATGGTTTCTTGTGTGCCTCTTTAATTTTTTTTCTTGAAACATCACTTGAATCCCATCTTTTTTATTTTAAGCATGGCTATTTTCTTAGCTGAACACACTGGAATAAGTGTGCTTTTGGTTCTTAGAATGATCATCTCGGGTACTTTGAGTATACTCATGGAAAAAAATTTCCAGCCAGGGGTCCCAACCTCGGGGGGCACATCCTCATGAACCCAACTCTTGGTGATTTTTAGGAATATTGTCAACATCTTAGCCTGAATCTGCCCCTGGGGGTAATCCAGTTATGACACAGAAGGGAATTTTAAGCCATGCATTCTCTGATTTCAGTCTCATCAGGCTCGATGGCTGGAAATGTAGAAATGGTCTTCTAGTGTATTGTAGGTCACATTTGAATGTTTCACTGCTGTATGACGCCCCCCCCCCCACATATCTCCTTGTGGTTCTTTTTATGGGTGAGTAACTTAAACTGGCAGGAAAATAATGTTAACCCCTAAAAATCTGCTTAGCAGTCTCAGCAACACCCAACTCACCTTGGCTCCCACTAGAATCTCTGCCAGTGGAAACATGCATATCCAAATTGACTGGTTACTTTCTAAACAGTCCTGATCAGATTCTCCAGTAAGAGACCTTTCATGATATCCTTAGTCATCATACCTAGAGGCCAGAGGGGCACAGTATCCAAGGCAGCATGGATTCACAGAGGGAAGGTCATGCCAGACAAATCTAATAGATTTCTTTGACTGGGTGACCAAAGTAGTAGACCAGGGAGGGGCTGTGGACATGGCCTACCTAGACTTTAGCAAGGCATTTGACACAGTCCCACACAAAAGATAAATATACAAGTTAGCCATCCTGGGAGTGGGTCCCAAGATGATAGCCTGGGTAAAGAATTGGCTGGAGAATAGAACACAGAGGGTAATAGTAAATGGAGTCCACTCTGAAGAAAGGGGGGGTTACTAGTGGGGTACTGCAGGGTTCAGTATTAGGACCGTTCCTCTTCAATGTCTTTATAAGCGACATTGCAGAGGGACAGGAAGGAAAAGTATGTCTCTTTGCAGATGACACACAGATCTGCAATAGAGTTGATGCACAAGGTGGGGTGGAAAGGATGAGAAGGGACTTGGCAGGTTAGAGGAATGGTCAAATGTATGGCAGCTTAGATTCAATGCTAAGAAGTGCAAGGTAATGCACCTGGGAAACAAAAACCCAGGGGAAGAGTACACAATGGGGGGTGAGATACTAACAACAACAAAAATGGAAAGGGACCTGGGGGTAATCATATCAGATGACCTAAAGGTGGGCAAGCAATGTGAGAGGGCAGTGAGGAGAGCTGGGGGGATACTGGGATGCATAGGGAGAGGCATCACCAGTAGAAAACAGGAAGTTATCCCTCTGTACAGACAGCTGGTGAGACCCCATCTGAAGTACTGCATGCAGTTCTGGAGACCCAATCTCCTCAAAGACATAGACAGGATGGAAGCTGTCCAGAGGACGGCAACTAAAATGGTGCATGGTCTGCACTGGAAGACATATGAAGAGAGACTTAAGGAGCTTAATATGTATAGCCTTGAGGAAAGGAGGGAGAGGAGGGACATGATAGAAACTTTCAAGTACCTCAAGGGAATCAACAAAGTCCAAAAGGGTAGCATCTTTCAGAAAAAGAGGTGTGCAAAAACAAGGGGGCACAATTTGAAGATAGAGGGAGGCAGCTCAGAGGTAATGTAAGGAAGTATTTTTTCACAGAGAGGGTTGTGGATGCATGGAACGGCCTTCTGGAGGAGGTTGTAGAGTCAAAAACAGTGGTGGATTTCAAGCATGCATGGGACAGTCATAAGGCAATTCTAGGGGGTTGGGGTAGGAAGAAGTAGGCTGCTGGTTAACTAGGATCTGCAGCTTATCCATTAGGTAGGGAAATGGGCAGATTGGGTGGGCCAAGCAGTCCTTATCTGCCATCAAATTCTATGTTTCTATGTTACTCAGAACTTGATGTGGACAGATTCCTCACTGACCCAGCTCACACTGATTAGTCCCCTGTGCTAGCATCACCTGATGCCCCTTCTGCTCTCTCAAACTTCCTGCTAATACTATCTATCCTTCAAGAAACCCATGCCCCACTTATAAAAAAGAGAGCTAGCATCTCAGTCACCAAATATATGCACAGTGAGCTACAGACAAATGCTGGTATACTTACAAGTCCTCACATAGCCTAACTAACCTATAAGAGTAGACAGGTGGCTCAGGAACAGATGTAAGAAAGCTATTCAGGCTGCCAAAAGTGATTACTGTAGGAACACTCTTCTGGTATCTGTCAATGATTCCCGAACCTTCTGAGGTAATCTAAAGAGTCCCCTTGGTGTTTTGTTAAAAGTCACACTAATGATATAATCCTTGATGATGTGAACTGTAATAACCTGCTAAACATTGCAAACACTTTTAATATGCCTTTTTCTGACCCTGCTGACTTTGTCTCCAGGTCCCCTACCAATCTGCCTAGGATATCTCTGAGCCCCTACTTTACTCATCCCACCCACGCACATCTTTCTGAAAACTGTGACTGTTAGGGAAACTTGTGACCCCTCAGAAGCTCTTTGTAGCGCGAAGCGTCTGGTTGCTTGTACTCACCACCTCCTCCTTTGTTAGACTGCCACAAGTTTGTTTCAAATGGACTGCTTTGATGCCTCTATTCTTTTGGTCCTGTGGTCAAATCAAATCAACTACAGCTACCTGGTAACATACCTTGTTGGAAGTAAAAATGATTTCTAACTTCAGCTAAACAGTAAGTGGCTGCTGTATGTTATTCTGTGCTCTGATCAGAAGGAGAAGTAAAAATTAACATTAACCAAAATCAAAGCATGTCCTTGAAAGTTTAGAGTGCGTTGACAACAGTGGGTTGTGTGTGGAAACTTCTAACCACCAAGCTTATCTCTTTAAGTGCTGGTCATGACAATGTGGCACCCACATTAATCTGGCTGGGTGCCTCTTTCATTGCCCCCTCCACTGCACATATTTTAACCTGTCTCTGCTCTCGGGTGTTGGTTATGGTACCTGAAAAATTGCCAGAATTGTCCCAGGCCTTAAGCAAGGATGTGTGGAAAATTACTGCCCTATTGCTATCCAATCCATTCTTAGTAAATTGCTTGAGAAGGTAGTTGAAGCCCAGTTCACCAAACATTTATACAAATGCAATTTTTTTATGCCTGAACAGCATGGATTCTGCAATAGTCACAGTACAACCACTACTCTCCTTAAACTTATATCTGACATAAAAACTACCATGGATGAGGGGATGCAGGCACATGGGGTCTTTGAGGATCTATCTAAGGCTTTTGACTTGCACAACCACAAATTGCTCTGTTCCAGTGCTCCCAGACTGATTTGGCATTTTCCCTGTAACTCCATAGCAATTTTCCAGTGTTTTCCTGTAGATTTTATTATTTCCTATGGAAGCCAAATTGCTTTGCTTTCCCGCATAATCCATGAAAGTCTATGGAAACAATTTTCCTGTAATTTGCTCCATTTCCCTGTAAATTACAAGAATCCCTGTAGCTCTGGGAGCCCTGCTGTTCTGTGTTGCTGCCTTTAGGTTCCCCATGCTGTTTTTGGTTTGCTGACTACCTTAGTAATAGGCAACAAATTATTAAAGGTTGAGAGGTAATGGGTTCACACATTACTGCCATCTACTCATAATACAAGGGTGGGGGTCAGTTTACAGATACTGTAGGGTGATCATGGGCCTTATTACCCCTGCAGTCCTTACAGTGGAAATCCAATACTGCAGGCATCTGCCTAGAGTTAATAACCAAATTGCCAACATGCTATACCTGTCATCAGCCTTTCTGACAGAACTTCCCCCCAATGATTTAAAAGGAAAAAGGTCAAAATGGTTTATAGTTACTTGGGAACACATTTATTTATTCAAAAGTTTTACCAGGAAGGCACGTTGAGCAGAGTACTGATCAATTTCATGTGCGTCCTTGGGGGAAGGGGACTGTGGTGAATAGACATGACATATATACAGAATACAATTAGTGCTAACAATGAACGACATTTATACAAAATACAATTAGTCCTAACAATGAATATAACAGCAGTTGGCAGTAAAGAATGGCAGAAACAACTGAGTAAGTACATAGCAAACACATCTAGTACAGTAGCAAGGTAAAGCTTGGATAAGCGAAGCATCAGACAACCAAAGTCACTAAACAGGACAAAAATAGCAATCTAGGCCGTGGTGCAGTAAGTACCCCTGTCTCCCAGCTAACAAGTTTCATAGAAACGTAGAACATAGACTTTGACGGCATATAAGAACTGCTTGGCCCACCCAGTCTGCCCATTTCCCTACCTATTGGATAGGCTGCAGATCCTAGTTAACCAACAGCCTACTTCCTCCTACCCCCCACTAGAATTGCCTTATGTCTGTCCCATGCATTCTTAAATTTCCCCACTATTTTTGACTCCATGACCTCCTCAGGAATACTGTTCTATGTGTCCACCACTCTCTCCATGAAAAAATTCTTCCTCACGTTGCCCCTGAGCCGTCTCCCCCCCATCTTCAAATTGTGCTCCTTGTTCTTACACATCTCTTTTTCTGAAAGATGCTACCTTCTTGGATTTTGTTGATTCCCTTGAGGTACTTGAAGGTTTCTGTCATGCCCCCCCCATCTCCCTCCTTTCCTTGAGAGTATACATATTGAGCTCCTTTAGTCTCTCTTCATATGGCTTCTGTTGCAAACCCTGCACCATTTTAGTTGCCCTCCTCTGGACTGCCTCCATCCTGTCTGTGTTCTTGTACAGATGGGGTCTCTAGAACTGCACACAGTACTCCAGATGGGGTCTCACCAACTGTCTTTAACGAGGGATAACAACTTCCTGTTTTCTAATGGTGATGCCTCTCCCTATACATCCCAGTATCACCCCAGCCCTCCTTACTGCCTTCTCACATTGCTTGCCTATCTTTAGGTCATCTGATATGACAACCCCCAGGTCCCTTCCATTTTTGTTGTTTTCAAACACCACCACCCCCATTGTGTACTCTCCCCTTGGGTTTTTGTTTCCCAGGTGCATTACTTTGCACTTCTTTGCATTGAATCTAAGCTGCCATACTTTTGACCATTCCTCCAGCCTTGCCAAGTCCCTTCTCATCCTTTCCACCCCCCACCTTTGTGTATCAACCCTGTAGCAGATCTTTGTGTCATCTGCAGAGAGACATATTTTTCCTTCCAGTCCCTCCTCAATGTCACCTACAAAGACATTAAAGAGTACCGATCCCAGTACTGAACCCTATGGTACCCTGCTAGTAACCCTCATTTCTTTGGAGTGGACTCTGTTTACTATTGCCCTCTGCATCATCCAGCCAGTTTTTTACCCAGGTTACCACCCTGGGACCCACTCCCAGGCTGGTTAACTTGTTTATTAATCTTCTGTGTGGGACTGTGTCAAATGCCTTAATAAAGTCTAGGTAGGCCATGTCCACAGCCCCTCCCTGGTCTACTACTTTGGTCACCTAGTCAAAGAAATCTATTAGATTCATCTGACATGACCTTCCCACTGTGAATCCATGCTGCCTTGGGTGCTGTGCCCTGCTGACCTCTAGGTACTCAACAATTCTTTCTTTCAGAAGTGATTCCATCATTTTCCCTACCACTGAGGTCAAACTAACAGATCTGCAGTTTCCTGCCTCTGCCTTGCTCCCACTTTTGTGAAGGGGAATCACATGTGCCCTCCTCCAGTCCTCAGGTGCCACACAATCCGCACATGATTTGTTAAAGAGGGTAGTCAATAGTGTCACCAACAAGTTATTGTTGCACACCCCAATTGGAAAACAAAGTCACCTTTTAAATGCAAAAAGGTTTTAATAAGCACAAAATTCATAATCACATCCAGTGCAGAAAAATATTAGCAAAACAGGGAAATCAATCAGTTCCTTGGACCCGTTTAGTCAGTAGTGTCACTAGTTCTCCCCTTAGTTCTTTTAGAATTCTGGGGTGAATCCTGTCAGGTCCTATTTCTTTGTTCACCTTCAGTTACAGGAGTTCTTTCAGGACCCTTTCTTCTGTGAATTGACTGGTATCGAGCCCCCTGTCCAGAGTGCTTCTATTGATTGGTTTAGGTACCTCCCCCTCCTCTTCTTTTGTGAATACTGGGCAGAAGTATTCATTCAGTATCCCAACTTTTTCACTGTCACCCTCTGCCCACCCCCCCCTTTATTAAGCCTCACTATCCCTCCCTTGGCCTTTCTACACTCCCTAATGTACCTGTAAAAGTTTTAATCCCCCTTCTTTACTGAGTTGGCTGTCTTTTCCTTGGTTTGGGCCTTTGCTATCCTGACTGCCTTTCCCGCTTCCTTCTGCTTTAACTGGTACAGTTCTCTGCCCTGCTCCTCCTGTGTTTCTTTATACTTCCTGAATGCTATCATTTTCTCCCTAACCTTCCCCACCACCTCTATTGAGAACCATAGTGCTTTTTTCCTTTGTTTTGTTTGCTTCACACAAAGACTTGTTGCCTCTGTGATAGCAGTTTTGATTTTTCCCCATTGTTCCTCCACCCCTCCTTCTTGCCCATTTGCTAGTGCTTTTCTGAGGTACTGTCCCATTTTACCAAAGTCATCCCTCCTAAAGTCCAATACCCTAGCTTTTGTATGGCTTGACTCTATGGCTGTGTTTATCATGAACCACACTGTTTGGTGGTCACTTGTTCCCAGATGGCTACCCACTCCTAAATCTGAGATCCTCTCTCCATCCCCATTTGAGAGGACCAGGTCTAAGGTTGCTCCCTCCCTAGTGGGTTCCAACACTAGCAGTCTGAGGCATGCTCCCTGTAGAGCATCGAGAATGACCCTGCTCTTGGATGTGGCTGCAGCAAAGGTGCTCCAGTTAACATCTGGCATATTCAGATCCCCCTTCAACAATATCTCCCCTTTTTATACCAGTCTAAGGATGCCTTCTATCATTTCCTTGTCCATTTCCTCCCCTTGAAACAGGGGTCTTTATACAACCCCAGTGCAGATTGTGGTGCCATTTCCTGTCTCCAAGGTGACCCATAGTGCCTCCTCTCCTCCCTGTTTACCGTTTAGTTCCATTGCTTTGATCCCTTCCCTTACATTGAGAGCTACTCTACCTCTTTTACCTTCCCTGTCCCTCCTGTAGATTGTGTACCTTGTTATGTTGACATCCCAGTCATGGTTCTTTGTGTACCATGTTTCTGTGACTGCAATGATATCCAGGTGTCCCTCTTCCATCAAGACCACTAGTTTAGGGAGCTTGTTATCCAGACTAAGGGCATTGGTACTCATCGCCCTCCAGTTTTTTATAGCCTTACCACCTTTTAGCCCTATCCCTGTCCTTACTGCCTTTGCCTTTTTCTCCATTTACCCCTGTTCTGCTCCCTATCGACTTCTCTACCTTGGTGTTTACCTCGCTAACTACCCTGTTTTGTTGGAGGGGGGGGATTTTCATGCTCCTTTTCAGTGCTTCTCCTCCTGGCTAGTTTAAATGCTTGCCAATGAGGCATTTAAACCTATCACCTAGGATCCTGGTTCCCCTCCCAGACAGATGCAGACCATCGCACCAGTATAGACCTGTATCCCTCCAGGTAGACCCCCAGTCCCCAATGAAGCCAAAACCCTGAGCTTCGCACCAGTTTTTCAAACAGTTGCTGAATCCTATGTTGCAGAGTACCCTAGTCTCTCCCATGCCATAGACAGGCAGCACCTCCGAGAAGATTATCATGCATGCTACTTGTCTAAGACCCCTCCCCAACTCCACAAACTCCTCCTGCACTGCTATGATCCCATTTCCAGCCAGGTCATTTGTCCTTAGGTGTACAATGATGTCCAGCTCCCTCTTCCATGCAGCTTCTCCTGCGATCTTGAGGATTTGTTTCCTTCCCTCCAAGCCATGGCGCTGGGCAGGAACCTTATCTCCCTCTTCCCTCCCTCCCAAGTGCTACCCCCTAATGACTGAGTACCCCACCAGGAGTTGTTTCTTTCCCCTGTGGGGTTCTGTGCCACCCTCCTGTGGGTCTCTTTTGTGGAGGTTCCCAGCATCCTCCTTAGTCTCTACTGCAGGTGCCTCCATAGAGGAACCATGCTCTGCCAGAACGGCGTATGAATTGTGGAGAGGTACAACTAGAGGGATGCGCCTCTCTTCCACCACTCTCACCCTCCCTGAGCCCACCGTGGTCCAATTTCTCCTCTTTCTTGGCAACCTCTGAGGCTGTGGTGGTAGTCCTGGTGGTCCTTGGGTGGGGGAGGAGGTTTCCCGAATCTTCGCCAGGTCAGCCTGGAGATGGGCAACCTCCTCCTTCAGACCAGATAGGTGCCTGCAAATAAGGCAGCATTGCAGCCTCCAGAACATCTCCCAGAAGACTACCACCCCATAGCCAGTGCATTGCACCATTCCCCACATGTCTCTCTCCCTTCCTGTCTAATTTTTTTGTTGTTGTTATTAGTGTGTGCGGACGTGTGTGCGTCCTTACCACCTATGCAGCTCACTGGGCTGTTAACATTATGACAGGTGTATGTCCTTTGCCCTTTTGGGGAAGTGATGTCAGAACTCCTGGTATAAAGGTAATGATGCACTTGGGGTGGGTGGGATCAAGCCTGTGCCCTCCAGAAACAATCAGCTACAGCTCTGAACCACCATCCCAGTGAGTGCTTTCCTTTCTTTCAGCAAGACAACCTGCACAACAATTACAGAAAATATACCCTGCCAAAAACAATTTAAATCAGAGAAAAATAAAGCAGTGAACTGTAAAACCTGTAGGTACAAAACAGCAACAAAACCTGTACGCACAACCTGTAAGCACAAAACAAAATAGTAATAAGACAATAACTCAAATTAGCTAAAAGAAGCCTTAATATTTCTCCTTGCTCTGTTCTTTCAAGCAAACCTGGAAAAAACAAAGCTCAGGTGAAGCTAGGTGCTTTTTGCCAGCAAACCTAGTTTCATGAGCACTTCCCATATGTTTCCTGAGTTGGTCTCCTTCACAACTATCAACCTGTTTAAAATGTTTAGTGCTTTGTTTCAAACATGGTTTAACTAAGAATTCAATGGCAGAGACTGATAAATACTGCAGTGCAGGGATTGTATTAAAAACCTGCTAGATTCCCTGACCTTTGTGCCTCTTCTCAAGAACCAGCACTTGCATAATTATTAATTGATGTTGTCCTTGCTACCTTCCCAGCACTGCTATTCCATCCTATTTCCTCCATTTTCTATGACAGCGCTGCAGTTCAGTCTCTTCTACCTGAATAATTCAGAGCTCTATTCTTAGAGAAATTGAAAATCACATATCGGATGTGTGAGTTTTCCAACATTTTGCACATCTGTGGATTCATATAGCTTCATATATCATATCATATCATGGCATGTTTCTTTTCTTTTTTAATTTATTTTTTATTATTTTCAAAAGAATACATTCAAGATTCTTACTTGGCAAATTTACATATACTGTGACGGGTCATTATATTATTTTGAAGACATTTACTATTTTGTTGAATCCATGGGGTTGTCCCTTAAATTGTAATGTTCACCATTTAACCTAAATAGCCTGGAATGCCACAAATCAAATCATGGAAGTCCAGAAACATTGATCCATAATGGATAGAATGACCACCATAGGTCTTGAGAGTTCAAGTCCATCACATTAAAGTTGAGTATTTGTAAAACATTAAAACATAGAATTTGTCAGCAGAAAAGGACTGCTAGGCCCATCCAATCTGCCGCATCTTTCCCTTCCAATTCCCTACACCTCGGACAATATCTGGTCACCAGTGTCCCTCCCTCCCACCTCCCTTTCCTCTACTTATTATGTATGTGTGCCAATCCCATACATGCTTGAAGCACTCCACTATCTAACACCCCACCACATCTTCTGACAGACTGTTCCAGGTGTTCACCACCCTTTTTGTGAAGAAGTATTCCCTCATATCCCTCTTAAACTCCTTCCCCACCCAGCTTCATTACCTGCCCCCAGGTTCAGGTGCTTTTCCTCCTCTGAGAGAGACTTCCCACCTGCACCTTGCTCACCCCCATAAGGTACTTATAGGTCTCAGTCATGTCCCCTCTCTCTTTCCTTGTCTCCAGGGAGTACATGTTGAAATCCCACAGCCTCTCCTCATATGGCTTCCCCTGAAACTCCTGCACCATTTTGGATGCCCTCCTCTGGACCACTTCTATCTATCAATGTCCTTGTGGAGATGCAACCTCCAGAACCGGACACAGTACTCTAAGTGGGGTCTCATTAGTGAGCGATAACAGTAGCAACACCGCCTCCCTTCTCCTGCTAGAAATCCCTCTTCATTTGTTCCCAGCATCCCACTACTGCCTTGTCATGCTGCCATGCCCTGCCACCTTGATATCATCAGATATGATTAGCTCAAGGTCTCTTTCCCTTCTTGGTGACTGTAGGTACCTCTCTCACCATCTTATACACAGCTCCAGGGTTTCCCTAGTCATTTGTAGAATAATAGGATATGTTACAATATCCAATATATGAATAAACAAATGATTGCATAGTAGTATATGTGATTATGTAGTAATTATATAGTATCACTAAATATACATGTACGAAATTTGTATATATTTTGTATATTTTTTCTTTCATTGTAACCAGGTACAGCATGTAACGAAAATGAGCTTGCAGCTCAATAGGGAATAACCATATCCCTGTACATGTTTATGTAACAATAAATACAAATGTTACTGCTACTACTACCTTCCGGTCCCACGTGCATGACTTTGCACTTTTGGCATTGAAACCCAGCTGCCACACCCTACACCACTCTTTTAAAAAAGTTTCCCCAGATGCCTTTACAATTTTTCCACCCCTTCCTAAGTGTCCTATTTTCTCCAGATTTTTGTGTCATCCGCAAACAGACACACTTTCCTCTCCAATTCCTCATCAATGTCACTTATGAAGACATTGAAGAGGACCAGTCCCAGTACTGATCTCAGTGGCACCGCACTGGTCACTATCCCATCTCCCGAGTATCTGCTGTTTACCACCACACTCTGCCTCCTATCCTTCAACCAGTTTGATACGTAGCTCACCACTTTCTCCCCAAACCCCAAGCTGCTTAGTTTCATAGTTATCCTCCTGAGTGGTACAGTATCAAAGCCCTTATTGTAAATCAAGAAAGGCCACATCCACTGCCCTCCCCTGATCCATCTCTTTCATTACCCAAATAAATCTATGAGATTTGTTGGTCATGACCTCCCCCTGTGAAACTGTGCTGCTGGTGGTCCTGCAGTGTATTTGCCATCAGGTACTCTGTCAGCCTCTGCTTCAGCAGGGTCTTCATTAATTTCTCCACTACTGATGTGAGACTGACTGGACTGCAATTGCTAGCCTCCTCCCTACTGCCGCTCTTATGCAGAGGGACCACATCAGCCCTCCACCATTCCTCTGGAACTACCTCCTTCTCCAGTGAGGCACTGAATAGTGCTGCCAGAGAGGTGGCTAGCACAGAGCTCAGTTCTTTAGAATCCTTGGGTAAATCTCACCCAGTCCCATCACCTTGTTTTCCTTTAGGGCTTCCATCCCCTTCAGACTGTCTCATCTGAAAATGGACTTGTGTTCACTTTCCTCTCACCTCAGTGCCTGCTGATACATGTTGGTCCTTACCCCTACTGTGAAGACAGACCAGAAGTACTCATTTAAAATGTTAGTCTTTTCTCGATCTTCTGCGCAGTACCCCCACCCTCCTGATTCTCACTATCCCATCCCTTGCTTTCCTCTTTTCACTCACATACTTAAAGAAAGTATTATCCCCTTTTCTGACCTCCTTGGTAATCCTCTCCTCTGTTTGTGCCTTAGCTTCCCTTCCCCTCCTTTCTTCCTCCCTTTATTTTTCCAGATATAGCTCATGTCCACCTCTATTTGGGTATCCTTGTACTTCCTGAAAGCTGATTTTTTCTCCCTTCCCACCTTAGCCACCTCCTTTGAAAACCATAGTGGCCTCTTCCTTCACCTACCCTTGCTTACTTTCTTCAAACAGCTTGCCATTGCCTTAGCTGTTCCTTCCATGATATTTTTCCATTGGGTCTCCACCTCCCCAACCATTCCCCCCATCAATGCATGTACTGAGACAGTCTCATATTTCCTAAAATCTGCCCTCCTGAAGTCCAATACCTTTGTCTTAGTGTGACTTTCCTCTTGCCCAATCCATATGCCAAACCACACAGTAGAGTGATCACTTGTACCCAGGGAACTACTCACTGTGATGTCAGCAATGCTGTTCTTATTTGTAAATACCATGTCCAGCACTTCTTTGCCTCTAGTGGGTTCTGTAACCAACTGCCTGAGAAATGCCCCCTGTAGGAAGTCAAGGAAAGCCCTGCTTCTTCTTGTAGCTGTGGCCAGAATGCTGCAGTCTACATCCAGCAGATTAAAAAGCCGCATAAATAAATATCTCCCCTTTGCTTGCCATTGTGCCAGTGGTCTCTCCCAAAACCTTGTGTAACTCCTCCCTCTGTGTTGGTGGTCTGTACATCAACTCAGTATAGATAACGGCCACAGCCCTGTCGCTAAGCTGATCCAAAGTACCTCCAGTCTCTTCTCATCCCTCTGGATTCCCTGTATCTCTGTAGCCTTTATATTTTCCCTCACATAAAAAAAAAACAAAAAACTTTCCTCCCTCTCCTGTTCTTTTGGAACATGGTGTAGCCTGGTTTGATCACTTACAGGCTGTGGTTGTCGGTGCACCATGATACCATTATGGACACCAGATCCAAGTCTGCCTTTGCAATGATTGCTTCAAGGTCAAGAATTTTATTTCTTAGGTTCCATACATTGGCACACATTGCTCTCCACTCCTTTTTTTCCTGTCTCCCCCTATCCTGCCTTCACTTCCCATTTCCATCCCTCACCACTCCTGCTTCCTTGGTACTGTCCACCCCTTTTTCATTATCCTTCTGCTTACCCTCCCTCCTTGATCCTTCTCTCAGCTTTAGATCCACTTCCTGACCAGCCTGTCCTGCCCTCCTTCTTGCCCTTACACACCTCTACCCCTGGGGAATTCATTTCCTCTGGGCTTTTTCTTTCTGTTGCATTATTCTTGGAGGGGGGGATCTCTGCCTCCCCACTTGGCTAGTTTAAATGCCTATCAAAGTAACATCTAAATCTTCCACCCGGGACTGCCATTCACCTTCCAGATGGCTGGAGGCCCTGTCCTTTGTACAGGCCTCTATCCCTCCCAGGTAGGACTTCAGTCCCTGATGTAGCTGAAACGATCCTCCCTGCATTATGTCTTCAACCACTCATTGAAGACCCTGCTGATGTGTTCCCTAGCCTCTCCTGACTGTATACAGGTAGCACCTCAGTGAAGGCCACCTGGAAGGACACCGCACAAGCTACCTGCTTCAGGACCCAGAGATCCCTAAACCTATCCTGCACCACTCCTGCTGTGTCCTTTGCGAGGTCATTAGTCCCCAAGTGGACAATGACATCCAGCTCTCCCTCCTGCCTTGCCACCCTAGTGATCCTAAGGATCCGCTCTCCATCCCTCATAGTCAAAGTGCCAGGTAGGCACTTCACCTTCCTCTTTCTATCCCATCCTTCTCTTAAAACTACCCCCTAATGATTGAATTCCCCATCAGAAGTTGCTTCCTCCTGTTGTGGGCCTCTGCCTCCCACCTTGGGGATGCCCCTGTGGAGGACCCTCATATCCTCCCTGGACACTACCATGGGTACCTCTACACTCCCTATGATCCTCCTATGATCCTGGAAAAACACTTTCTGCCCTTACCCCAGTTAAGGTTTTTGTTTTATTTACCCCCTTTGTTCCTTGATCCTAGATAGGGTGTTTTAAGTTTTCCCCATTTGCTTCTCCCCCCCTCCTTTTTTTGTCCTTACCCTAGATAGGGTGTTATATCTATTTCTACTTCACAGGTGCTTTTTGTTCCTGCAATCCTATACTCAGGCAGCAAGAAGTATATAAGTTTCCTGCTTTACCTTACTGGACCATCAGAGTTCCCTGTGTGCCTACTGTCATCTACAGACACCTTCCAACACCTAAGTTACAAATCCTGTTCCACTCCTGCTCTGTTCTACTCACACTCTGGAACATAAGCGTGAATGGGACTTGTTAGGAGTGGGGACAGCAGGAACCCTCCTACTGCTCCCCCAGTTGACCCATTTCAGTAACTCCCACCCAAAATGGCCAATATTCCTGTTGGTTCCCCTGCAACCCCCTAAAACCATAAGCAAGTTATTTCTTTAAAAAACTGGCTTGTAGCATTTTTCTCCCTGGGGACTGTAGTGGTGGTGCTCTCCCTGGCCGAATACGCACCTTCAACAAATAAAAACAGACTTTTAGATCACTGCAGGAACCCTCCTCCTGCTCCCCAGTTGGCCCATTTCAGTAGTTCCTGTCAGATCCCAAAATGACTCCTGAGACAAAAAATAAGTTATTTCTTTAAAAATCACCCGGTCTATCGTGTCTGCTCAGTAAGTGATGCTGGGTCTGGTCTTACAGTTTACACCAATGACCCTGAACCCCCCAACTGTTCCCCCCTCTCCCCACCTTCTCCCCTTCTTTGATCCCAAGGGTTCCCTTTGTGCTTGTCCCAGGTTCTCTTGAATGCTCCCACTGTCCTTGCTGATACCACCTCCTCTGGCAGCTCATTCAAGGTGGACACCATGCTCTCCATATAGAAATGCTTCCTTACATCCTTTCTGAATCTCCCCCCATCAATTTTAGGCTGTGCCCCCTAGTGGTGCTGTTGTCACTTATTTATTTATTTATTTTTTCTCCCCGGGTCCCGTCGACCACCTCTAATGTCCCCCCCTTGCCATCCCCAAGGATCAGGACCCTCTCCCTTATTGTCCCCATGACTTACCCTTTGTGGCAGGGGGTTGGGAGTGACTCAACCCACTGGCACGGATCCAGCGTGGGAGGTATCCTCTTTGGGTGGCATGCTGGGGAACTATCATTATCCTGCATGGTGGGACCACTTTTTCTCCAGTTTTTCTTGATGCAGAGGGGAGTGTGCAATGCCACCAGTGATGCACTGCGCATGTGTCTGCATGCTGTACATCAGGCGGCTACTCAATCTCCACCCCCACATGTGGGGCCTGGCCTGCCGGCCCCCAGCACCGCTAGGGGCCAGGCAAGTGCCGGTCCATGTCCCCACCCTCCTTTGGGAGAGGAGAGCTGTCCTCTGGATGCTCAATCCTCTCCCTTCCCAGCCAACCCCCAGCGACCTGCTCGCACCGCATACACGGGTCGCCAGCATGGCAGGAGGTAAGGCAGTAATACCTCAGCCCTCCATACCACTTGTCCAGCCATTACTTATTTTAGAGACCCTCCCTTTTCACTCTGTTAATTCCCTTCATGTACTTGAAGGTCTCTATTATATCACCACTCTGCCTCCTCTTTTCCAGGGAGTACATCCTCAGGGCTCTCAGCCTTTCCTCATAGGATCTAGCCTGTAACCCCTTGATCATTTTGGTTGCTCTCCTCTGGACCCCCCTCCAGCATGCTGATGTCCTTCTTAAATATAAGGATGCCAGTACCTCACCCCATATTCTAAATATGGTGTCACCAATGACATGTCCAATGGTAAAATAACCTCACTTCACCTACTACTGAATCTCCTTGCAATTACACTCCAGCATCCTGTTATCCTTTGCCACTGCCTTTTTACACTAAGAAGTGTCATAATTCACACTGTTTACTGATTTGATTTGTATATATACTTAATTCTGGGTTGCCTCTGAAAAAGGGTCTGTTCGTCTCAGTGGGCCTACCTGGTTCCCAAAATTCAGTAAATACATAGAAACATAGACAGTGACAGCATTAAAAGACCAATGGTCCATCCAGTCTTCTGGAGATCCCTGTTAGCCCTGGGACCTATAGTCTCTCTAAGGTCCTAGACCTCTTTAATCTCTTCCAGTCCCCACCCTGTTTCTGCCACACCTAGCAACCACAATACTCTTCATACAGTCCCAAACATGCTTGAAGACTTTAATGGTTTTTGCATTCACCACCTTGGCTGGTGGACTGTTCCATGACTCCACCACCGTCTCTGTAAATTAATACTTCCTCATGTGCCTCTTGAACCACCCTCCTGTTAGTGTTCCTTTGACTGCAAGCTAGTATTTGAGCTTAAAGGTTCCTCATAGTTCTCCTTGTTAATTTTCTTAAGGCACTTGAAGGTCTTGGTCATATCCCCATTCTGGTCTCTAGTGAGTAGATGCTCATTGCCTTAAAGTGTTCCTCATAAGATCTACTCTGTTGGCCCTGAATTATCTCTGTCACCCTTCATTGCACCATCTCCAGCCTGTCCTTATCTTTCTTGCTATGGGTACTACAAAACTGGGCACAGTATTCCAGAAGAGGCCTCACCAAGGATCTGTAAATGGGTAGAATTACCCCCTTCTGCTGTCAGTTCCCCTTCCGATATACTCCAGCATCCTGTTTGCATTGCTATAGGCCTTGTTGCATTGGCTTGATCGTTTGTGGGTGTCACTGATGATAACTCCTAAGTGTCATTGCTCTGCCGTAGTGTTGGGTCTTACCCCAAACATCCAGTACTCATTTCTGGGGTTCTTGTTCCTTAGGTGCATCACCTTGCACTTTTTGATGTTAAATTTCAACTGCCAAATCTTAGACTATGTCTCTGGCCTTTGTATGTCACTCTGCATTTCCCTGATTCCCTCATCGCTATCCACCCTCCCACAGAAGTTAATGTCATCTGCGAAGAGACACAACCTACCCTTCCCAAGAATTATGAAAGAGGGGTAAACCTATAATATGAATACAGTAAATACACCTTACTTGCCACCAGTGACCCCAGGAGACCCCTGCCCCATCAGCACCTTGGCCTGCTGCTGATAACCCAAATAAATAGATTTGCATGCAGCAACACATATTGACAATAATTAATTTGTTGCTTCGGTGTCCAATTCTGATCACTCTCTGTCTTCCAGTTTTATAAACTCCACTTTCTACAACAATTGGCAGGCATCGACAGGATCTCCATAGATACACATTTTTCCCAGCATGAAAAAACAACCCTGAGCTTGTCTGGCAGTTGTAACATGTTCGTTTTGCCCATCTCCCTGAAACCAGAATAGACAGAGTCAAAGGACTTCCTCCGCTGATGAGTTGAGTAACTCAGATCAGTGAACAGGTGCAACTGATCACCTCCCTCTGTTTTTACCTTCCCCACTCTCCTTGATGCTTCCAGGAGTTGATCACATTCTGTAGAGTTCGCAAGGACAACCAAGAAAGTTTGGGCTCCTATGGCCGGCTCCATGAATCATCTTGGGGTAAGCTTGTAGGCCCTGATTAGCTGCACTGGCTCCATTAGCTGCAGCACACTGGATAGGAGAAAGGTAATTGTTGACACTGGGTTGTTCCCCTTTGGTCTCCTCTGGGAGGCAGACCATATGGATATTACCTCTCTGGACACATTTTCCAGGTATTCTAGCCACAGTCACAGCAGCTTATTTTCTTTGATCACTCCAACTGATGTGTTTAGTGCCTTCTCAACTATGCTGCTGAGGTTTCACTGCAGAATCTGTCATCTCCATTCTATCTCCAGTCACAGTGACTTGTGAGTTAAAGGAGCCAAGTTTTCTTTCCAAGAACTGTATTCTCAAATCGAGAGTCCTTACTGCATTCAAAACTAAATTTAGCATTGGCTCTTCTGACCTTGATATAGCAGAGGAAGCTTGCTGTTCAGCACTTTCAGTTGCCATTGCACCTCCTGACCCCTTTTCCTTTCCTACTTCCTCACTGGTCGAACCATGTCCAAAGAGTTTTGTATTTCAGTCCCAAAAATTAGAAGATCAGACTGTGGGCACTACATGCACAACTTACAGGAACAGTGAATTAAAACAGTTACTTTAATAGTTCTCAGTTAACAGTGTGAGCATATTATTTGTAAACTGAGAAAAATGCAATTCATGGTGTTGCAGAGCACCATGTGCTACTAAAATATGCATCATTGCTGGCCTAGTGGCGCTGAGGGTTGAGGCGCTGGATGACACACCTCACGCCATGCCGGCGACCTGGGTTCAGGACAGGACTCGGGTCACTTGGGGTTCAGCAGGGGTGAGGAAGGATTGAGAGTCCATGGACAGCTCTTCTTCCTTGGGGAGGGGGGAACAGTATGGTATACTGTTTGCTTGACACCCAGCGGTAGCTGGGTGTCGGCACATGCATGCAGTCAGAAGGAGAAAGCCCCACATACAGGGTGTACAGCTGTCTCAGCAGAGGTGGAGTCCAGCCTTCTCCACCCATTGCACATATGGGGGCCCAGGGAGAAAAGTGGTGGAAAATACTGGGAGCCGGCAGGATCTGTGATGGCCTGATGCACCACCGCACCAGGGAGCCCCAATTCTGGATTGTGCTCTGGGGTGGAGAGTAAAGCCAGTGCTCCTCTCCCTGGCCCCATTGTGGGGTGTAATCCATGGGGGAACTCAAGGGCATGGCTGGTGCAGGGCAATCAGTGCCAGAGAACGAGTCCTTCTGAGGGAGGGCCGGAGCCGCCTGCCAAGCTCTGCAGAGGTGGAGAAAAAATGTAAATAAAATATGCATCATTTTTAGGGCTGCATATATATTCTATGCAGTCCTTTTGTGATTACAGAGAGAGAAAGCAGCTAGAAAACATATGACAGGATACCCAGACTGTCTGCTTCCACAGTTAGAACTGAAGCACATGAGGTTGTCTCCATTTAACACAGTGGTGTTCTCCCCTCTCCTCCACCACTGGACTATATTCTTGGTAGTAATTCATTCATTTACGTTCACTCAGACACTCCCACTTACTGAGGAGAACAAGCATCTGTTCTTAATCAGACTTGTTATGAGTGAAAGAGATTAGCTAGTATGATTTATTTTTTACCAGCGAGAAGGAAAGGAGTTGGGGGATTTAACCAAACCTAATTACTTATGTAAACAAATGTAGAGAGAGAATTGTTAAAGGGCAAACAAGTATAGAATTAACTGTTTTATGTTAAAGTAGCATAGTCTTGATAACTTTTAGTATTTGTGATTAGTAGGTGATTACTTAAATGTCTTTTATGTACACGTTGATGGGTATAACATATTTATGCTACAGTATTGCTCAACCCTACAGAATTATTAGTTATCTAATTGTTTAGGTAAATGCTAATGTTAAAATCATACTGCTGCTTTATTGAAATATGCAGTAGCTAGTGTTCATGTTATGTACTTAATTTTATTGTGTATTTCTTTTCTTTTATTTAAAAAAATCAATAAACTTTTTAATGGGAAAAAAAAGTCTTTGCCCCCTTGCTTTCCCACTCTCTGACATGTGTCATAAGTGTGACAGTACTCAGCCACATCTTTATAGATACCAGGCCAGTAGAAGTTTTATATCAACCTCTGCTTGGTCCATGAAGGTCAATCAAGTATAAGAACAGGATTGAATTAGTAGGTGGTTACTTAAATGTCTTTTTATGTATACTGCAATGGGTATAACTCATTTATGTTATAGTATTGCTCAGCCCTTCTATACAATTATTAGTTATCTAATTGTTTAAATGCTAGTGGTAAAATCAATGCAGCTGTTTTATTGAAGATGTATTACCTAGTGTTCATATTATGTACTTAATGTTATTGTATGTTTTTTCTCTTCTTCTCCTCTCCTCTCTCTCTTCTCTTCTCTTTTCTTCTCTTCTCTTCTCTTCTCTTCTCTTCTCAAAATCAATAAACTTTTTAATGGAAAAAAAAATCCTTTGTCCCTTTGCTTTCCCACTCTTTGCATGCATCACAAATGTGACAGTACTCAGACACATCTTTATAGACACCAGGCCAATAGAACTTTTGTATCAACCTTTGCTTGGTCCATTCCCCCAGAGTCCCACAAGTGGTATGCTGTATGCAATGCTGAGTAGCTGTTGCCTAAACTCCTTAGGTACTACCACCTGTTTGCACACCTGCCACACTTTGACTCCTTGAGCTGCAACCTGGTGTGAGGTCTGGAGAAAATTTGGTCCTGAGGCAACCATACTTATGTTTTTAAAGCATAAGGGTTATTGTATCAGCATAATTACATTTTAGAAGGTGAAGCCTGTCCACATATGCCTCCACATGGCAGATGGCTAGGGGTAGCTTACATCATTTTAGTTATGAGTAATGCAGATGTTTATAATTCTAACCTTGCAGGATAGAGATTGGCTCATTTATTTTATTTCTATTTAATTTTATTTTTTGGTAACCGGGCAAGGCCCACTAGGCACAGGCGCCTGTTTCCGGGGGTGACCTGGGGGCACTGTGGTGGTTGACTGGTATGTGTAGGGTTGCACAGTATGCAGGTAGAGGTTGCAGGGTTCAGGCCCAGGTCCGCTGAGTATCCCAGTCTCATTCACAGCTCATTGCTCTAGCCTCAGGGCTATACTAGAATCCATATCATTAGAATCAGAGTTTGTCTGTGATCTGCATGTGTCTGCATGAGTGTCAGTGGCTCAGTAGGCAGCACACTTGCCTCTGAGGCCGGGAGATCAGAGAGTTGTGGGTTCAGATCCCACATCTGGTACTTGGTTAATATCCCAGTACTGACACTGTAGTGCAGCATGAGAGGGGTGCTGCACTTCTGAGGTGCCGTCTTTTGGATGAGATGTTAAACTGAGGTCCCATCTGCCTGGATTGGTGGTAGTTCAGGTGGATGTTAAAGATCCCATGGCACTTATCGAAAAGAGTAGGGGAATTTCCCTGGTGTCCTGGCCAAATTTCCCTCATTCACTAAAAATGTCACCAACAGCTTTATCTGGTTCAAGGTAAGTTGGCATTCATCTGTATCCCCCCTCCCCTTGGTTGTGCCTGAAAATAGGCAGGATTTGTTTAGTGCACTTACCCAGTCAACAAAAACTAAATAAATAAAATAAATAAAATTAAATGCATATTTAACAGAAATGGTATGTAAGACCGTGGCTACCCTCCTGCATTTAGGGGTATTGGATGGTATCTCATCCAGGAGAGTGCTTGCCTTACACCATGATGACCAGTACTGCACCAACACCAGTCACCTTTGTTCACAGTTCAGGGGTAATGCGGATCAGTGGCACGATAACACCACACCCTGGGGCACCATAACAATAAATCACACACACACAAACTAGTTTCTCTATACTGGAGCTGGGACTAACCATAGTGGTAGGGGTAATTGGGGAGGGGTGGGGCAGCTGCAAGGTGAGGGTGCTAGCTGCAGACTCGAGCAGACTGGATAAACCAGGTGGCCTATTTCTGCTGGCAAATTCATATGTTCATATTATTTAGCTGTAAGAGGATACACTGGCATTTCTCTGTCCATTACTTTTTTCCAGGGGCTTTGCTAATCTTTCTCACCCCATCCAACATCAATTTGCAGCCCTATTGGCTCTGACCAGAGTTTGTTTTAACTAGCCAGCTGTTTCTTTTTACTTGTCATTTTTCTAGTTAGATTTTCTACTTGAATGGACTAGCTGTGATTTGTGTAACTGTTTACCGGGAGGCTGGTATACCTAGTTCTTTCCCTCTTAAACCACATCAGCTTTGTGTCTTTCCTGATAATGTGACATCACAGTTGACCTAGAGGAACCAGTCTCATCCTCTGCCAGACTGGTCAAGTCACAAATGTGGTCACAATGCTTATGTGGTATGACGAGGACTAGTATCAGATATCCCAGCTTGCAGGTGTAGTACCATTCTATGCATCACACCTAATGCTATCAGGTAGAAAAACTCTCTGGCAAATGGAGAAAGAAATATACTTTAGAAATAAAAGAAATACCTGGCTTCTGTGTAACATATATCTACGGGTTCGGGGAAGGATGAGGTTACCTGGCACAAGTGACCTAGGTTTGGCTACTCTGCACAGGGGCACCCAAGTAAATCCAACTACAGGAAGCAATAACCGTAATGTCCAGAACTAGAATTGGAATTTTTCAGTGTGGCTTTATTTATTAACTAACTGAACATAAACAAAGCATTGCATGGTCCCCCAAAGGGCTACGTTACTGTATGTGCAGATTAGAGGTTAACACAGCAGTCCATTTGAGGAATGAACACATTACTACAGTTGTCTGCTTTGGACCCACCAGGCACTCAGCCGGACTTTGCATGCGAGATTGATACATAAACCCTGACTGGTCTGCCCCCTGCCGCCACTGACTGACGGTCCACTTGAAGAATGAACCCAAACTTTACTTGGAAAGACATCCCATCAAACAAGGAGACTCCCAAACTGTGGCTCCTCACACCACTTGAAGTCTGCGACTCTAGAGATTTGTTTCGTACTTCCAATCGAGCTCCCATCAAACAAGGAGTAATTTTCCCATCCTGTGGCTCCCACATCACTTAGAGTCTGTGACTCCTAGAGAGATTTTCGTTAAGTGCACTCCATCGCCTGGGTACCCACCTATCACTAGCCAAGTGCATGAGGCAAGTAGCAAAAACATAGAAGAAACTGGGAGAGGTGGACCTGGTTACTAAAGATGGGGGTTTCCCACCTCCAGCTCCCACAGCCCATACCCGGCCATTTCTCTGGACACACAGAAAACTTTAGACTTTAAAATTTAGATTGAACGGTGGATGACCTGAAGCACCCCCTCTACAGCGAACTTTAAATCCATTTAAAACTTTAAACTGTTTGACTGCTCTATTTGTTTGTCCTAGTTGACATAGTCCTCCCAAATAGCAGTCCACCTTTACTTCCCAACTGAAGAAAACGATGTTTGCCCCTTCAAATGGAGCCAAACACTCACCCATTCGTTGCAGGTGCCCCACAGGCAAAGTACTGTAACCTTTGCTGTTATACAAGAACAGACAAAAACAAAATCAGGCAGCTTCCTTCCATGGTGGGAGAAGGGGATTGCCCCTGGAACCCACAGAGAACTTCCCCCCCCCCCAGAGGGAGGGGGGCACTGAGACCGGGGGAGCGGTCTCCACCACTTTAAAAAAGGTAAACACAGGAACACTTCCTTTTTTCTTAGTCAGAGATCAAACAGCAGACTGATGCTTCCTTCTTGCTTAAGGACAAATGGAAGATTCACTTTGAATTTCCCAAAGTTCTAAACTTCACTCCCTGAGCCAGAGATTCCAAAGTGGCTCATGCAGCTGCGACAGTTCTATAGTGATGTCATCTCTCAAGTCTCAGCTGTGACTGAGGACAGAGTGAGACAGTGTGGAACCCATTTAACTGGAGTTTCACAAGTTGCCTTCCCTGCCTACCACTAGGTCTTACTGGGATTCTAGTAACCCCGGGTAACAAAGGGGTTACATCTGTTTTTTTTACTTATATTTATTGATTTTTAAAAGTCAATCAATACAAACAGTTCCCATAAGGCAGTACATAGCAAGGATAGGAACTGCATTTTAACAGTACGTTACTATCGCACTCCTACATTTGATACATCATAGGGAGGTTATCTCACATTATAAAAAGGGTCTGAGAAATGGAGCTTTCTGATTGGCTGCAAACATTCTAACAGCCTTATGTTAATCTTTTATTAACATACATGTAGAGCTTAACCATATGCTGAACAAGGTTTAACACTGTTTAAAAACATTTTTTATTATAATAGTAATAAGGCACTCCCAGGGATTATGTTAATGGTCAGTTAATCACCCTCTAGGGGCATGTGGCACTTGGCTACACCTCATGCCACAGTACACCCCTAGAAGGTGATTAACAGACCATTAACATAACCCTTGGTCATGCCTTATTGCTTAATTACACAATATATTAACCCTTTGAGAACTGAATATGTGTGAACGTAGATAGATTCTGGACGTATATATACGTCCACAGTCTTAATTCATAGGCTATCACTGCCATGAGCATGGATGAACAAACATAGGTAATAAAATTTCTTATACATCATGCACCCATTTAATATTCTAAACATCCCCAATATCCTCACTAAGGGAATTATATTTATAAGAATCAGAGCATATTAAATAGCCATGTAACACCCTGTATTAGTTGATAGTAGAAGGAAAAGAACCAACCACCAACCAGTCCCACACTGAACATCAGCAGGTAATCAAGTAAGATTTACGGATGAACTTAAATTTTAACAGATGACTGATTTAACCTAAACCGAGAACTTGGATCTTCAGAGTGCATAACAAGAGCTTGAAAACACCACGCTGCTGAGTAAGTCAGGGAATGTGAGAAAGAAACTGCGTTAACAGGAATAATTGTACAAAAATCCTCCACTCTATTAGGACTATTTTAACACAATTAAGTCACTTAGGCGGTAACAAGCAGAAACATATTATCTCAATAGTGTCCACAGACAAAGTGAGGTAACTTATTTCCAGAAACTGTCCACTTTAAATCCCCTTCACACTCCATATCGATTGTCGTCTTACAAAGATTCAACTAGTTCTACCTCAGGGATTATCCTCTGTTTCAGAGTCTGACTCAGAGCCTGAACCAGAACAGTCCTTTTCAATTTTAGACAGCAGTTTCCCAGCTTCTAATGAGTCAAAGAACTGGTATGTTCTGTTTTCATACATGATTTTAAGGCTTTCTGGCATTAGAAGCACATGGTGGAATCCAAGCTGATAGAGTCTGGAGCGAACCCCATCAAATCCCTTATGTCGCTAGCGGGTGGCAAAACTAAGGTCTGTGAAAATATGTATGGATGTATCTTGCAATTTCAATGGACTGCATTTTTTCACCTCCTGCAATACCATGTCCCTCTCTTTAACGGAACCTAAGACAGACAAGCCTGAGTGTTTGCTGCTGCGGTGTGGAGTCAGCCTCCTCGGGGTGTCACATGTTAGGCCCATTGGATCGTGATCAGGGATTCTAGCTGTAAAGTATCCTGAAGCCACCGTTCCACGACATGGTGAATATCTTCCCCTTCCACTGCCTCCAGTAAGTCAAGGATGAGGATGTGGGATGCCTGCACCCCATTATTAAGATTTTCCAAGCTGTGTCGTAGCAATACTGTACATTTTCCTTAACCAGTTCTGCTGTTGCTGCCAATGCTTTATCTGCTGACTTAGTCATCCCTTTGGTTTCATCCTCCACTGCTTGTATTTTAGTGTCCACCACCAGCATTCTTGTAGCAAAGTCATCCATTTGTTTTATCTAGAGCCTGAATGACTTTCAGCAGTGCGGCGTTGGATGGTTGATTGGGATCATTAGTTGAGAGGTCTCCATCTTTACTCGGGCCCATCCGTGTCTCTTGTTTGGCACCATCTCCTCCAGCTGCAGTTTTCGGGGTGACCCATACCTCTTACCAAACATAGAAAATTTATTTTTCTTGGTATGTAGTTCAGTATCATAAGCTTTGAACAAGGTTAGGGACTTTGTTTTAATTTGTTGACGTTTTCATGCAAAAAACAGCATTTACAGTTCAGGATTCACAGAACCATGAAAATCTGCTGCACACAGCTCGACTGCAAGCCATGCCACACATAACTGGCTTAAAAAAAAAAAAGAGAGAACATTTCCTGTCTGCTATTTTAGCAGTACAATCTCTTTAAGTGGTTGTAGCATCTCTGTGTTTTTACCTTACAGTCCAGTTCACAATGTCCTGTGCACCCCCTATGTGGGTGTGAATGGTGGCCCCTATAGTGTGCAGGTCCACCTTTGTGCAATGCAGAGACCTCTGCACATCTTGTGTCTCCCCAACGCCACCCTGGGAAGGCTGCCTCTGACTAACTCTGCAGAACTATATTGATGGTCAGGTTGGGGGATGGGGCAGCCAAGGGATGGGCATTACTGGTCACCACTTACTCATGATTTAAGCTTCCAGAATGTGGAGGCTACCGTGGATGGGGGGGAGGGCACAGAAACATAGGAAATGCTGGAAAAATGAAGACCAAATACCCATTGTGTTCATCTCTTGTCATTCAGGCAACTGCAGCACTCAGCACTATGTAATAAAAATTGGAGCCCTCAAGGCACCCTTCTTTCTTCAGTGAATTTAGTGCTGTACCCATAGAAACATAGATACTGATGGCAGATAAGGACCACTTGGCCCACCTAATCTGCCCATTTTCCCTATCTACTATAACACTGCACACTACTTGATCTCTGGCTTTATCCAGCCCTTCCCTACCTCTAAGGTTCCTTTATGCCTATCCCATGCTTTCTTGAAGCTCGTTATCATTTTTGCCCCACCACCTCCATTGGGAGGCTGTTTTAGGCATCCAGTACTCTTTCTGTGAAGAAGTACTTTCTCACATCTCCCCTGAGTCTCCCCCGCATGTCCCCTTGTTCTTAAGCATCTTTTTTTCCTGAAAAATGCTTCCCTCTCGAACTTTATTTATACCTGTGAGGTATTTGAATGTTTCTATCATATCTCCCCCTCTTTTCCTCCAGGGTGTACATACTGAGATTCTTTAGTCTCTCCTCATAGGGCTTGTGATGCAGACCCTGCATCATTTATGTTGCCCTTCTCTGGACTGCCTCTACCCTGTCTATGTCCTTCCAGAGATGAAGTCTCCTGAATTGGACATAGTACTCTAGGTGAGGTCTCACCAGTGATCTATACAATGGTAACGCCACCTCTCTCTCTCTTTCTTTCTGCTGGTGATACCCCTCCCTATACACCCTAGCATCCCACTAGCTCTCCTCACTGCCTTGTCACACTGTCTGGCCACCTTTAGGATGTCAGATATGATTACTCCCAGGTTCCTTTCCTGTTTGGAGGTGGTTAATACTACTCCCCCACACACACATTTTGTACTCCACCCAGGGTTTCTGTGCCTCAAGTGCATGATTTTGCATTTCTTCACATTGAAACCTAGCTGCCACACCCTTGACCACTCCTCTAACTTTCCTAGATCACCATTCATTTTTTCCACTCCTCCTGGAGTGTCTACCCTATTATAGATTTTACTGTCATTTGTAAAGAGGCATTCCTTTCCTTCTAGCCCCTTTGTAATGCCATTAATAAAGACATTAAACAGGACCAGTCTCAGTACTGATCCCTTTGGCACCCTGCTTGTCACCCACCTTTCCTCGGAGTGAACTCTGTTTACCACCACCCTCTGTCTCTTGTCTCCCAACCAATTTATCACCCAGTTTACCACCTTAGGACCCGCCCCTAGGTTTCCCAGCTTATTTATGAATCTCCTATGTGGAATGGTGTTAAATGTCTTACTGAAATCTAGGTAGGCCACATCCACCACTCCACCATGATCCAATTCCCTGGTCACCCAGTCAGAGGAATCTATCAGATTTGTTTGACATGATCTCCCCCAAGTGAATTCATGCTGCCTCGGATCCCGAAGGTCACTGGATTCCAGATATTCCACAATCCTCTCACTTCAGTAGTGATTCCATTACTTTCCCCACCACTGAAATAAGGCTGACTGGCCTGTAGTTGCCAACCTCCTGTTTGCTTCCACTTCTGTGAAGTGGGACTATATCTGCCTTCCTCCAGCATTCTGGAATCACTCCCATCTCCAGTGAATGGTTGAATAGGGCTGTCAGAGTTGCAGCCAGCACCTCACTGAGCTCCCTCAATATCCTAGGATACACCCCATCTGGCCCCATTGCCTTGTCCACTTTCAGATTTGTGAGTCCCCTCAGAACCCTCTCCTCTGTAAATGGACTAGTGTCTACCTCCCTTCAGTGCTCCTGGCCCTTATCTGTGGTCTCTCTCTTCTCCTTCCTCTGTGAACACTGAACAAAAGTACTTATTCAAGATGTCCACTTTTCCTGGTCGTCCTTCACACACTCCCTTCCTCCTTCCTACGCCTTATTATCACTCGCCTGGTCTTTCTCTTTCCGCTTACATACCTGAAAAATACCTTGTCCCCTTTTTGCACTGCTTGGGCTATTTTCTCCTCCGTTTGTGCCATTGCACTTCTAATTGCTTTCTCTGCCTCCCTCTGTTTCTCCTGGTACACATCTCTATCTTCCTCTCTCTGTGTTTCCCTATACCTCCTGAATGCTAACTTTTTTGCCTTTATCTTCCTGGCCACCTCTTTTGAGAACCATAGCAGTCCCTTTTTCCTCCTGCTTTTGCTTACTTGTCTGATGCAGAGGTTTGTTGCCTTCTCTGTCCCTCCTGTTAGATGTGCCCAGTGTTCCTCCACTCCCCCTAAGTCCTCCCTCCCTCCCTGCCATGGCATCCCTGAGGCATTCCCTCATCTTTTTAAAATCAGCTGTCCTGAAGTCCAGGACCCTCAACTTTGTGTGGTTCAATTCTGCTGCAGTACTTACATTGTACTACACTGTATGGTGATCAGTGGTCCCCAGGTGGCCACCCACTGTGACATCTGTAACACTGTCTCCATTGCTGAGTACAAGGTCCAGTACTGCCCCCTCATGAGTGGGCTCTTTTACTAGTTGCCTGAGTAATGCCCCCTGCAGAGAGTCCAGGATGTCCCTGCTCCTAGCTGAAGCAGCAACTGGGATGCAACAATCTCTATCCAGCAGATTGAATTCCCCTACCAGCAGCACCTCTCCCTTGCTTGCCATCTTTTGGATGGTTTCCACTAGAATCTTATCCAACTGCCCCCCCCCCCATATTGGAAGTCTGAGGTCTGTAAATCATGCCAGTGTGAATAGTGGCTCCATTCCCTGTTTCTAGGGTGACCTGCAGTACCTCCACCCCTTCCTGATTTCCCTGTATCTCAGTAGCCTTTATGCTATCCCTCACATAAAGAGCTACTCCACCCTTTCTTTTCCACCTGTCCTTTCTGAACAGAGTGTAGCCTGCTATGGCTATATCCCAGTCATGTTTCTCATTGCATCATGGTGACAATGTCCAGGTCACCCTCTGCCATGATGGCCTCTAGGTCCAGGATTTTGTTTCACAAAGTTTAAGCATTTGCACACATGGCCTTCCAGACCATGCTGCCACCCTGTTTGTCATTATCCCCATCCCCTCTCCTTCCCCTCTCTGCTCTCAGTCCCAGCTTTCTTCACTTCTACTGCTTTGTTTCCTTTTTTGCTTGGTACCCTTGGGGATTTCTTTCTCTTAGGTCTCTCCCTACTGCCTACTTCAGTTTGAGGGGGGGGGGACAGTTTATGTCTTCCTGTTTCCTTCCACCACCACCCTCAGCTAGTTTGGATTGTCAATGTAACATTTAAACCATTCATTGAGGACTGTGGTTTCCCTCCTGGATGGATGCAGGCCATCTCTCCTGTATAGGCCTCTATCCCTCCAGGTGGTACCCCAATCCCTAATGTAGCCAAACCCCTCCTCTCTGCATCATTCCTTCAACCACGTGTTGAAGCTTCTGTTACAGTGTACCCTATCCTCCCCCTCCCGTAGTAGAGAGTTAGCCCCTCGGAAAAGGTCACTGAGCATACTACCTGCGTAAGACCCTTCCTCAACTCTCTGAACTCTTTCTGTACTATACTAGCCTCATCCCTAGCCATGTCATTGATCCCAAGGTGGACCATGACATCCAGCTCTCCCTCCTGTCCTGCTTCCCTAGTGATCCTCAGGATCTGCTCCCCATTCCTCCAAGCAGTGGTTTTGGGTAGGCACCTAACTTCCCTCCCTCCCCATCTCCCTTCCGGTTTCCAAATCTATCTCCCTAGCAATTGAGTCCCCCACCAGGAGTTGTTTCCTCCTTCTCCTCCTCTGGGATCCTCAATGACCCACCTTGGGGTCTCCAATACAGAGAACCCCCTACATTGTCCTTGGTCACTACTGCAGGTGCCCCTGTGTGATAGTCCTACCCTGCCAGAGTTGCACAGAAATTTTGTAATCGTACCATGTGGGGGATGTGTCTCTGACCCACCACCCTCACCCTTCCCAAGCCCACCATAGTCCAGCCACTCCTCATCCTTGGCATCCTTTGAGGTCACAGTGGCAGACTTGGCAGTCCCTCGGTGGGGACAGGCACTCCAAAACCTAGCCAACTCTGCCTGGAGTCTAGCAACTTCTGTCCTCAGCCCAGAGAGGTGTATGCAGATGGAGCAGCATTGCAGCCTCCAGAAAGCCTCCCTGAAGACTGCCACCCCCACAGCTACTGCACTACACCACTCCCAGCATAACTATGTCTTGCCTTGCCTGTTTTTCTGTTTTGCCTCCTTTGGACCCTTTTTACCCTATGCCCAAACTATTGCCTGACCCTACATCACCTCTACCTTGCCTGTTTCTGCTTTTCTCTCTTTAAACCCTTATTTACTCCCACCCTAGATAGGGAGTTTCACCTATACCCAAACTATTGCTAGACCCTAATTTGCCACTACCTTACCCCCTTACTCCTACCTGTACCCTTCTTCTTGTGTATCCCTGACCCTCCTCACTCCCTTTCAGTGTGTGTGTAGTTATTGGAGTTTACACAGGAAGCTTACCACTGGTGTAGCGTACACCGTCCTGATGTCCTGCTACCTTCAGTCTTACTCCTTCATTGCTCCCCTACTGGCTTCTTGAGCTGCAGAATGTCTGGCCACTGGCTGACTTGTTGGGCTGACTCCGGTGGGCAGACTCCTCTGTGTCATCCTTTTTTTGGGGGGTGCTTAGCGTGGGGGGTTGCTTGTAGCCCTGAACCTTAAATAGCTGCCAAAGAGGGAGAGGTTGCCTTGGCAGAGGCTTGGAAGAGAACACCAGAAGGAAGAAGTGCTGTGTGACTGGACTTCTCTACTGGGACTAAAGAAGTAGAACTCTTCTACTGGGACCTTTAATTTAGGGTAAACAAACAAACAAAAAAAAATAGTGTGTTTGTCTCAGTTAACTAAAGTGGTTATCTGAACAGTCATCTAGGTGTAAATCTCAGGTGGCTGAAGGGGCTTGATTGAGGTGCAGTTTAAATTATTTGTAGAAAGATCTAGTAAGTAGGGGGAGTGGCTTAGCTAGAAGGAAACTACATTTAAACACTGCCTTAGAAAGATTCTGTCAGAGGCTTGGCAAAGGACACCAGAAGGAAGGAGTGCTGTGTGACTGGATTTCTCTACTGGGACTAAAGAAGCAGAACTCTTCTAAAAAAACCTATATTGCCCACCTTTCCTCCCCTCCATTCTCCCACCCAAAGCTAGTTCTACTTCTATAGGCACAGGATTTGACTGACAACAGGAACTTCCTGTTTGGGAGCAGGAAGTGCGTGATCACAGAGCCACCAAAGATGCACCATTCTAGAAGGTCAAGAGTAGCTCTCCAGCCCCCTCTAGCTGCTGGAGGTCTGCCTCTAAGCAAGTAAGGGGTCTACTGAGAAATATAGGATCTTCTTGTCTCAGAACAGGACAATCAGGAGTTTAAAGGGCACAGAGGCAGTAAGTAAGTAGAGAAAGAAGGGAAAAAAATCAAACAGAGGAAAGAGTAAAGATTCCAAACAATAGTGAAGGGGCCAGAAATAAGACATGATGGTAGTGGTGCAGTGCAGTGGCTGTGGAGCAGCAGTCTTCCGGGAGACATTCTGGAGGATGCAGTGTTGTCCCTTCTGCAGGCACCTCTCTGGGCTGAGGGGGGAGGTTGCTCATCTCCAGGCTGAGTTGGCTAGGATCTGTGGGACCTCCTCTTCCATCCAGGGACCACCAGGGTCACTACCATTACCTCAGAGGTTGCCAAGAAAGAGGAGCGGTTGGACCACAGTGGGCTCAGAGAGGGAGAGGGTGGTGGAAAACAGAGGCGCATCACTCCAGTTGTACCTCTCCACAATTTCTATGCCATTCTGGCAAAATGTGGTTCCTCTATGGAGGCACCCACAGTGGAGACCAAGGAGGATGCTGGGAACCTCCACAAAGGAGACCCACAGGAGGGTGGCATGGGACCCTACAGGGGAAGGAAACAACTCCTGGTGGGGGACTCCATTGTTAGGAAGGTAGAACTGGGGGAGAAAGGGGAGAGGGAGGTAAGGTGCCTTTCTGATGCCATGGTTTGGATGGACAGGGAGCGAATCCTCAGGATTGCCGGAGCAGCTGCACAGGGGAGGGAGCTGGATGTCATTGTCCACCTAGGAACAAATGATCTGGCTAAGAAAGGGATCAGAGCAGTGCAGGAAGATTTGGTGGAGTTGGGGAGGGGCCTTAGACAAGTAGCACACACGGTAACCTTCTCGGAGGTTCTGCTTGTCTATGGCGTATGAGAGGCTAGGGTGTTACACACCATGGGATTCAATCAGTGGTTGAAAAACTGGTACAGAGCTCTGGGATTTGGCTTCACTGGGGACTGAGGGTCCACCTGGAGTGATGCAAGCCTATACTGGCATGATGGGCTGCATCTGTCTAGGAGGGGAACCAGGATCCTAGGTGATAGGTTTAAAAGCTTCATTGGCAAGTATTTAAACTAGCCAAGGGGGGAGGCACTGGAAAGGAGCAGGGAAATTCAAGCCCCCCAAAAAAGTCACGGTAGTAAGTGCAGTAAACACCAACACAGAGATGTCGATAGGGAGAAGGGCAGGGGTAAATGGAGAAAGTGACAAAGGTAAGAAGGACAGGGATGGGGCAAAAAGGAGTAAGGCCATCAGGAAATGGAGGATAATGAGTACCAATGCCCGTAGCCTGGGCAACAAGCTCCCTGAACTGGTGGCCTTGATGGAAGAGGGATGCCTGGATATTGTAGCAGTCACAGAAATATGGTACCCAGAGAACCATGACTGGGATGTTAACATACCAGGGTATGTAACCTACAGGAGAGACAAGGAGGGGAGAAGAGGGGGAGGAGTAGCTCTCTATGTAAAGGAAGGGATAAAAGCAACTGAACAAAAGAGTAAACAGGGAGGAAAGGAGGCACTGTGGGTCACCTTGGAGACTGGAAGTGGCACCATGATCCGCACAGGGGTTGTATACAGACCCCCAGATCAGGGGGAGGGAATGGACAAGGATATGATAGAAGGCATTCTTAGGATGGCAGAGAAAGGGGAGATACTGTTGATGGGAGACCTGAATATGCCAGATGTTAACTGGAGCACACGTTCTGCTGCCACATCCAAGAGCAGGGCCATTCTCGATGCCCTACAGGTGGCATGCCTCAGACAGCTAGTTTTGGAACCCACTCACGAGGGAGCAATCTTAGACCTCATACACTCAAATGGGGACAGTGAGAGGATCTCAGATCTAGAAGTGGGATGCCATTTGGGAACAAGTGACCATCAAACAGTGTGGTTCACGTTAAACTCAGCTACAGAGTCAAGCCATACAAAAGTGAGGGTACTGGACTTCAGGAGGGCTGACTTTGGCAAGATGGGAGAGTGCCTCAGAAAAGCATTAGCAAACAGGCTAGAAGGAGGGGTGAAGCAACAATGGGGAATCATCAAAACTGCCATCATAGAGGCAACAAGCCTTTGTGTGAAGCAAATAAACAAATCAAAATGAAAGAAAAAACCACTATGGTTCTCAAAAGAAGAGGCGGGGAAAGTCAGGGAGAAAAAGATAGCATTCAGGAAGTATAAGGAAACACAGAATGAGTAGGACAGAGAGCTGTACCAGTTAAGGCAGAAGGAAGCAGGGAGGGAAGTCAGAATAGCAAAGGCCCAAACTGAGGAAAGGATAGCCAACTTGGTTAAGAAGTGGGATAAAACCTTTTATAGGTACATTAGGGAGCATAGAAAGACAAAGGGAGGGACAGTGAGGCTGAATAGAATGAAAAGTGGGTGGGCAGAGGGGGATAGTAAAAAAGCAGGGATACTGAGTGAATATTTCTGCTCAGTATTCACAAAAGAGGAGGGGGAGGTGCCTAATCCAATTAACAGAAGCTCTCTGGATGGGGGGGTCGATCCCAGTCCTTTCACAGAAGAAAGGGTTCTGCAAGAACTCCTAAAACTGAAGGTGGACAAAGCAATGGGGCCTGATGGAATTCACCCCAGAATTCTAAAAGAATTAAGGGGAAAACTAGTGGAACCACTGACTACCCTTTTTAACAAATCATGGGAGGATGGTGTTGTACCTGGGAACTGGAGGAAGGCAGATGTGATTCTCCTTCACAAAAGTGGGAGCAAGACAGAGGCAGGAAACTACAGACCTGTAAGTTTGACCTCTGTGGTAGGGAAAGTGATGGAATCACTTCTGAAGGAAAGAATTGTTGAGTACCTAGAGGCCAGTAGGGCACAGGACCCAAGGCAGCATGGGTTCACAGCGGGAAGGTCATGTCAGGTGAATCTAATTGACTTCTTTGACTGGGTGACCAAAGTAGTAGACCAGGGAAGGGCTGTGGACATGGCCTACCTAGACTTTAGCAAGGCATTTGACACAGTCCCACACAAAAGATTAATAGTCAAATTAACCAGCCTGGGAGTGGGTCCCAGGGTGGTAGCCTGGGTAAAACATTGGCTGGACAACAGGACACAGAAGGTAATTGTAAATGCAGTCCACTCTGAAGAAAGATGGGTTGCTATTGGGGTACCGCAGGGTTCAGTACTGGGTCCAGTCCTTTTTAATGTCTTTATAAGTGACATTGCAGAGGGACTGGAAGGAAAAGTATGCCTCTTTGCAGATGACACAAAGATCTGCAACAGGGTTGATACACAAGGAGGCGTAGAAAGGATGAGAAGGGACTTGGCAAGGTTGGAGAAATGGTCGGAAGTATGGCAGCTAGGATTCAATAAAAAGTGCAAAATAATGCACCTGGGAAACAAAAACCCAGGGGAAGATTACACAATGGGGGGGAGGTAGTAACACAAGCAAAAAAGGAAAGGGATCTGGCGGTAATCATATTAGATGACCTTAAGGTTAGCAAGCAATGTGAGAAGGCAGTAGGGAGAGCTGGGGGTATACTGGGATGCATAGGGAGAGGCATCACCAGCAGAAAACAGGAAGTTGTTATCCCTCTGTACAGACAGTTGGTGAGACACCATCTGGAGTACTGTGTCTAGATCTGGAGACCCCATCTCCGCAAGGACACACACAGGATAGAGGCAGTGCAGAGGAGGGCAACTAGAATGGTGCAGGGTCTGCAAAAGAAGCCATATGAGGAGAGACTAAAAGAGCTTAATATGTATACCCTTGAGGAAAGGAGGGGGATGATAGAAACATTTAAGTACCTCAGTGGAATCAACAAAGTCCAAGAGGGTAGCATCTTTCAGAAAAAGAGACATGCAAGAACAAGGGGACACAATTTTAAGATGGGGGGGTGGTTCAGGGGCAATGTGAGGAAGTATTTTTTCACAGAGAGGGTAGTGGATGCATGGAACAACCTTCCTGAGGAAGTTGTGGGGTCTAAAACTGTGGGAGAATTCAAGAATACATGGGACAGACATAAGGCAATTCTTGTGGGGGGTAGGAAGAAATAGGCTGTTGGTTAACTAGGATCTGCGACTTATCCTGTAGGTAGGGAAATGGGCAGACTAGGTGGGCCAAGCGGTCTTTATCTGCCATCAAAGTCTACGTTTCTATGTTTCTATGTAAGGAACTCCCAGTTCTGCTGCTTTCTGCTGTCTGGGGATTGGTTGACAGGAAGTCTGGGGGCATGGAGAAGGCACAGATTGACTGGCTCCTGATCCCCTTTCTCTTCTTCTTCTAGCTCCACTGTTGCCAACCAGAGAATGGGGGAAAAAACTCTTTTCTGTGGTCTTGAGGTTGGAGGAGGGCTCTTTGTTCCTGTCGGAGCCCCCTCCTGCTACTGATCCAGGGGCAGTTTCCTTGATGCGGGGTACAGCAGAGCTATTTAAATCCCCTGCCTGAAGGGACTGCTGCTTCCAGCTGTTTGGTAATTGGTTTGCAGAAAGTCTGGAGGAGTGGAGAAGGTGCCGATTAGCTGCCTCCTGATCCCTTTCTCTTCTTCTAGCTTTGGTGTTGCTGACCAGAGAATGGCAAAAACAGCTCTTTTCTGTGGTTTTGAGGTTTTAGGAGGGCTGTCTGTTCCTGTCAGAGCCCCCTCCTGCTACTGCTCCAGCGGCAGTGTCCTCGATGCAGGGTACAGCAGGGCTATTTAAATCCCCTACCTGAAGGTCCCATTGGTTCCTGCTGTCTGGTGATTGGCTGGCAGGAAGTCTGGGGGTGTGGAGACAGTGCAGATTGGTTGCCTCCAGATCCCCTTTCTCTATTTCTAGCTCCAGGGTTGCTGATCGCAGAATGGCAAAAACAGCTCTTTTCTGTGGTTTTGATGTTGGAGGAGGGCTCTCTATTCCTGTCAGAGCCCCCTCCAGCTACTGATCCAGCAGCAATGTCCTTGTTGCAGAGTACAGCAGGGCTATGTAAATCCCCTGCCTGAAGGTCCCGCTGCTTCCTGCTGTTCGGCGATTGATTGGCAGGAAGTCTGGGGGCGTGGAGAAGGCACGATTGGCTGCCTCCTGTTCTCCTTTCTCCAGTTGTTATTTTCCATAAGGAACTGATTTGACCAGACTTTCAAAGATTTAACATTCCCCACTTGCACTGCTTTTGTTGGGAGCTTGTTCTATAGATTTACTGCTCTCGTGGTGAAAAAATGCTTCCTTATGTTATCTCCAACTCTTTCTCCTCTTAAGCATATGGTATGCCCCATAGGTAATTTTTTCTTTACACATTTCAGGCACCATGGTCTTTAACTGCACTCTAGGGGCAATTAGGTAAAGTGTGTGCAAATAATTCACGGATTAAGCAACCATCTGAAACCAGTCACTTAAAGCAAGGGCTACTATGCCTTACTGCCTTATTTATTTTATTTCATTTACATTTATACGATCTCTGCCTGCCTGACCCCATTTGCAGAGTTCTGCAGCTACTGCCCAGCCCTATGACCTAACCCCCATCCTAGAGACCCACTCATCTTTTCTGCATGGCCTTCTTCTCCCCCACAGCAGAACCCTTTTTAATTTTAAGATTTTAATACTGAGAAGGGAGAGCTAGAAGTACTGCCTATTTTTTGCCTTGCCACCGGGTGGGAGGGATATTGTTGCATACCAACTAAAATTGAACTAGATTAAGATGTTGGTGGCATCTTTAGTGAATTTTGCCACTGAGGTGGGACCCCTTTTGAAATCTGAATCTAGTAGGGAGTAGGTCTTCATGTTGGGCAAAAGGTCAGTGCAGAGCTTGGATGTATAATTGAGTGCATCATCCCATTGGGGCTGGGGTTTTCCCTGTAAATTTTCCTCCAAAGATACCTGAATGAGGCATGGCGATTGCTCTGTAATTTTCAGCGATTCATCCATCCTGTCTTCGGGACACACTCATTTCTAGAAGATACTCCTACCCTGCAGCATATGCTTTGGATCTCCAGCACATATTCTGTATACCAATGTCCCAGACTTGCCAGTTAAGCTCATTCCTCTGTCTCGAGTTGTTTTACTCTCAATGCTAGTTATTCCTGGGTGCTGTTCATTGGAGGTCCATTCCTGCACTTGAAGTCTTTCTTTTCTGTCCTGTTGGAAGGACAGCTACTCTCCACACTACATTTTCTTCACTGCAGCTCCCCTTTATTACTAATTTCTCCTTTCCTGACTGTATCTCCCCCTCTACTACTGTAATCCCCCTGCTCACCCTATATCCTCATCTTAGTCCTCCACCTCCATCACATTACTATTCAGTATTGCTACCCTCACCCAATTATTCCCCATGCTAACACTCCCTCCCTCCCTCCCTCCTCTGCCCCTGTCTGTCTGGCTAACAACTCAGTTCCCCTCTCTCGTTCTCCCTCCCCTATCTTGGGCACCTTCACCACCCTTCCACTGGCCAACACCTGGTTACACAACCCTTGGCAGATAAGCCTTTCAATTCTTCCCCCTTGTTTCCATACCGGGCTGATTCCCCTAAATACCTCTGGTAAGCCTATCTTAGTCACTCCACTCCCCCACCCCTCTTCACACTGCAAATGCTTGGCTCTCCTGGTTGTATTTATGCTAACTCTTTCTGCTACTGTTAGCAGGTGACATTGAATCCAGTTCAGGCCTTGACCCTGCCTGACCTATGTGGCTTCCTCGCTGTCTAAAGTTAACCCACCTAAATATCAGGAGTCTCCTCAATAAATTCTTGCTGCTCCAACCTATAGTCCTCTCTCTTAACCCTGATGTTCTAATCATTACAGAAACCTGGTTAAAACCACACATTGATAATGCCTGCATGTCCACAGCCAGCTACACTTCATCCGCCAGGATAGGTTGGGAAGGGGTAAGGGTGGTGGAATAGCTATGTATGTTGCCTCTGCCCTCATGTTCACTCCTATACTTACAACATCTATCCCTCAGTCACATGAGTCCCCTGATGGTGAAACTCACATTCCTTAGCACCATCCCTATTTTTATCACCGGCTCCTATTGCTGCCCCTCTGCACCCATATCAGCAATCATCGACCTCTTAACCTCCCTACAAACACACATGCAGCTAATGGCGAACTACATGTTCTGGGCAATTTCAATGTGAATTGGCTCACTCCTTCCCACTCCAAAATTTGTCAAGACTTAGCTGCCCTAAACCTCAGTCAGCTACTAAGTGAACCCTCCCATCTAAATACCAAATCCTCCAACCACTCCCTGATTGACAGGATTCTCTCTACCCATCCACATCGCATAATAGCAGCTGGTCTATTCCATGATTCATTAAGCGACCACCACCTGATTTATGCAGTTCGGAAAATACACTGCCCCCTAATCCCCTCCCAAAACCCTACTGATCTGTTCCTGTAACTCTATAGATATCACTGCTCTCCTAAATGATCTGTCTAGTACTGACTGGTCTTATATCTCTCATGCCCCCTTCATTGACTTGGCACTCACTTATTTTAAATCTAAACTTCTCTCCTATTGGGATAAATACACACCACTGAAATGGATCCGTGTTCGAGGGACTCATCTACCCTGGGTCACTGCCAATCTCATGGCCTGCCTTCGTGCTAGGGACCAAGTGTAGAAGACCCACAAATCAACTGGTCTCCCCACTGACCTCCAGACATATAGAATGCTTTGAAATGCCTGTACCAGGGCAATCATACTTGCTAAGGCTAATTACTTTAAGGACACTTTCCTAACTAACATAAATCATCCCTCCAAGTTCTGGAAGGTGGTCAAATCACTATTCCTCCCTCCATCACAGCCCCCGATGCCTGTGCTCAAAACAGGCATCAGCACACTGTCTGACCCTCAATCCATAGTTACAGAGTTTAACTCCTTCTTTACCTCCTGCGTGTCATCTCTGCTCTCCCCCATGGCCTCTATGAACCACAATCCCCCCACTCATTCTCCTTCAGCCCCATTATCCCTGAGGAAGTCTTTAATGCCCTTATTACACTCAACCCCTCCAAGGGTAAATGCCCATCCAGGCTGGATGCCAAAATGCTCTCCCTTTCTGCCCCAGCTACTGCTACATCTCTCACCTCTCTGCTAAATCTTTCTTTCTCTCTCACCTCTGTTCCTACCGAGTGGAAACATGCTACTCTTATTCCGCTCCCTAAGGGTGGTGACCCCTCCTCCCCTGGAAACTACTGCCCTATCTCACTCGTCCCCATCCTCGCTAAACTGCAGTAAAGACTAGTGATATCTCAGCTCTTTTCCTCCCTTGACTCCACTTCCTTTTTCACCCCATACCAGTCTGGTTTTAGGAGATCCCACTCCACCATTACCTCCCTGCTGAGGATCACTGACTCCATCCAAACAGGCATGGATCAGGGACATAAAACCTCTGCCATCTTCGTTGACCTTGCCAAGGCTTTCAACACTGTGTCACATCCCCTCCTCCTAACAAATCTGTCCAATGCAGGACTATCAAATGAAGCCACCAGCTGGTTCCAGTCCTACTTAGTAGGCAGGTCTCAATCCGTCAGAGTCTGCAACTCTGGCTCCCCCCCTCTCCCAATTATCTCTGGTGTGCCCAAAGGCTCCATCTTTGGCCCCCTGCTGTTCTCTATCTTCCTAAACAATCTGTGCTCTGCCTGCCCCAACTCCTCTATCATTTGTACATAGAGAACACTGTCTTGTATACATCTGGCCCCTTCATAACCAACGTGGCGACCAGACTTCAGGGTGACTTCGATACTGTTCAGCTCTGGTTTCGCTCAAACCAACTTTTCCTAAAGGCCAAGAAAAATGTCTCCTTGACCTTCAGCACTAGGCAGAGACTATCTCAGCTACCCTCCCTTCCTTCCTACCACACTCCAAATGGGATTCTGCTTGAGGATTGCTCCTTCTTTAGATACCTTGGGGTCTGGCTTGACCGGCACCTCAATTTTGATGTACACATGGAGGACATGCACAAGAAGCTGCACCCTAAGCTGGGTGCCCTGTACTGCAACCAGGCCTGTATCCCCCTGCCGGACCACTAGTCCATTGTACAGAGAATGATTCTCCACATCTTTGACTATGGGGACCTGATTTATGGTGCCATTCCCTCCTCCTCCTTAACCAGACTGGACTCACTCTTCCACTCCTTCTGCCACTTTGCCCTTGAATACTCCACCCGCACTCACGACTGTACCCTGTACCAGTCTCGATCTCTCCCCTCCTTAGAGGACAGATGGCGTACCCATTGTGCCAGCTTCATGGCCCAATTCTGGTCCCAGTTTCTCCCCTCCTACCTATCCTCCTCCCTCTCTCCCTTATTCACTCAGAAACTCTGACCCTTTCCCCCTATCTGTTCCCAGTCAGACCTCATCAGCTGGTCAGGCTGCCTTTTCCTATAGGTTTCCAAATCTGTGGAATTCCCTACCATGCTACATTTATTTTGCCCCATCCCCTTGGGTTTGCAATTCCTTCATTAAAAAACATTTTAACACCCTCTGCACCTGTTTCTAACACTCCTACCACCCTCCCCTACCTTATGCATGCTCTGGCCTCGCTCCTGCAGGGTGATCCCACTGCAGTATTGCCTGTAAATATGTAAAATGTAAACTGCAACAATCTCTGTATTATATTGTATAATCCTGTATGTAGTTTATGTTATTCTTGATGCTTCTGTTCCTTCTGTTTTTTGTGTATTTATTCCACTTACTGCTTGCTGCTACAATAATTTTGTATTTTTTGTGATTCTGTTTATGTACTTGCCTGATTTATCCCAATCTGTTCCCCCTCCCACAGGACGCATCTGGAAACGAGCACTTGCTGCACAGTATGTTTTTCCTGGTAAAACCTTCAATAAATAAATAATTAAAACATCAACATGCAATGAGTATGCACATCATGGAGCCCTACAGCTGTCCCATCTTGCTTTCACCACCTGTGATCTCCTAGTTGGCCCCAGCGTTGCAGTGAAATGGATGACCACCCATCCAGAGGAGATAAGTGTGGTCAATGCTCTCAAGAGATCCACTGCCAGGCTTGAGAAGCAGTTGGAGACACCAGAGGTGCAGAGAGGGCAACAGACAGCTAAGGAAGATGGGTGGAGAGGAGGATTGGGACATGGACAGTAGGCTTGGTTGGGGGGGTTGCAGTTGAAACGGATAATAAGAGTAGGAAGGTTGGTGTCAGGGACTGTGATCTCTAGTGGTAGGGATGGGGACAGATCCAAATGGAAAAGAGAGGTATCAAGCATGGTTATAAAGGAGCATCATCACCAGTGGACACCAGCAACAGGTATCAACATCTTGTTGGCTAGACTGGAAGGGTCAATAGGCAACTTATGATGGTGGGTATAATACAGACACCAGCATACCCAACATGCCAAGGAGGCGGAAGGAAAAGGCATGATGGAGGGGTTGGAGGGTAGTAGTCATTTAGGGCTCCATAGTAAGGGCAGTTGCTGAGGTGGATGGACATAGGTACATAGATACATAGACACTGTCGGCAGTATGGACCACCCAGTCTGCCTATTTGAGCTTGTAAATTCTTTTTCCATTTTTCTATAAGTCTGTTGCCCCTTATTTTTAACTTCCAGAATTCCCTTATGTCTATCCCATGCATTCTTAAATCCTGTGATTGTTTCAGCCCCCACCACTTCCTCTGGCAGGGTGTTATATTTGTCCACCATCCATTCTATAAAGAAATTCTTTCTCACGTCTCACGTTTCCTCTGAATCACCATCTCTCCAACTTCATCCCATGCCCTCTAGTCCTAGAACATCTTATTCACTGGAAAATAGTGTATTCCTGCACCCTTTTCCTCCCTGTAAGGTGCTTGTATGTCTCTATCATGTCCCGTTCTCTCCCTCCTCTCTTCCAGGGAGTACATATTCAAGTCCTTCAGCCTGTCCTCACAGGACTTGTGATGCAATCCCCCTACCATCTTTGCTACCCTCCTCTGAACCTTCTCTACCCTGTCTATGTCCTTACGTAGGCAAGGGCTCCAGAACTGTACACTGTACTCCAAGTGGGACCTCACTAGTGTCTTGTATAGTGGAATTATGACCTCCCTTTTCCTGTTGGTGATGCCCCTGCCTATGCATTCCAGCATCTTATTTGCTTTACCTGCTGTCTTGTCACACTGTTTCCCTACCTTGAGTTCATCAGAGATGATAACCCCAATGTCCCTTTCCTGCTTGGTGCATACTATATCCTCACCCCCCAACTGATATGTTCTTCCAGGGTTTTTGTGCCCCATATGTATTATCTTGCACTTCTTTGCGTTGAATTTCAATTGCCAAATCCTTGACCATTCTTCAAGCTTCTGCAGGTCCCTCTTCATTCTGTTTATACCCTCTGGTGTGTCCACTCTGCTACAGAGCTTCGTGTTATCAGCAAACGGGAATTCTGCCTTCTAGGTCCTGCACAATGTCACTGATGAAGATGTTAAATAGGACCGGTCCCAGCACTGATCCCTTTGGTACCCAACTGGTCACTCTTCCCTCTGTGGAGTGACAGCCATTTACCACTACCCTCTGTATCCTGCCACCCAGCTAATTACCCACCCACTGCACTACTGTCCTGCCCACTCCCATATTAGCCTTCTATGTGGCACAGTGTCAAAGACCTTGCTAAGGTCAATTGTTGGACAAGGAATATAGTTCAGGTGAGGTGTTTTTTTTTCTTGCAGAAAAGATCAGATGAAAGCTCTACAGGGTCAAACAACACAGCTGGAAGGAGGAAGCAGACGAATGTTGTCATTAACCAGTTTTTAACTAAATATTTAAATAAATGACATAGGGAATACTTGTCCTAAAACCTGATATTCTTGAAAGAAAAGGTATCCACAGTGATCTTTTCTGAGATCCTACCAGACTTGGGGGCTAGTGAGAAGTAGTAGTGCACCATTAGGCAGGCTAGTGCTGGTCTCCTTTTTCACTAGTACATAGCACATTCACCTATCTGGGAGAAGGAAGACTGGAAAGTCATGTGTTCTAGACCACACCAGGAACCATGGCTAATATCTATTACTGACACTGCAGTGCAGCACTAGGGGGGTTCTGCACTGGTGAGGTGTCATTCATCAGATGAGACATTAAACTCAGGTCCATTTTGCCCATCAATGGTGTCTGTCCAGGTGGAAATTAAAGATCCTATGGCACTCATCACAATGAGACAAGGATTTTTCTATGTTATCCAGGCTAACATTCCCCCTACCAATAAAGCAGATCCATGAAACACAACCACAAAGATGCACCTGGGAATGAGCTGTCAAAGCTCAGTATGCCTTCTTTAGTCACAAATTATAATATATTCCTTTACTTTTCAAGTGTACACAGTAATAGACTGCATTTTTATTATCCTCTTGAAGGAGTTCCAGTTCTTCTCCACTCCTGCGTGCCTGCATCGTCATATGTGATGTGACACCAGCCCCTGTGCACATCTATTCCTTGCAGCTGCTTTGTCAGTTGTGCCCCTTTTGGATCCCCTCAATATTAATGGTGGTAGTTATTGACCTCTGCAGGACTTTTCAGATCCTAAGATGGCAGGGCATCAAATGAGGGCATAATCCAGGGTAGATGTTTGGGAGGGATAGATCTGGAGTGTTGGTACAAGTAGACACCTTGGGACAAAAAGGAATGGGGATGGGGCCCTATCTTCCTGATTTCTATCCTCAGGATGTCCCCGGCTAATGAACAACAGGTAGCAAGACATGTCTCTGTTCCCTGAGGAATAAAACTGCAGTGATATTGGATTTTATCACTGATTTCTTGGCTAATCTGGTATGCATTAGTGAGACTTTGCTAGGTGATGACTTTGGGACAATCCAGTGGCTGGATGTATGGGCTGAGTTCTTGGTGGTGCACTGCCTGAAGTGGGACTGCAGTGGGGGTGGGTTGCCCAGCTATTTTAGATCTATCCACAGACTCATACCATAGCTGCTGAATGAGACATGGTCACTTGAATATGTAACCGTAAATGGTGGGGCACGTGTGGGGTGTAGAATTCTTTTAATTTACCACTCCCTGGAGCAGGAACAGGAGACCTTCTAGGAGTTTGCAAACTTCATTGTCTCTCTAGCATTAGACTCCCCCAGCTTGTTAGTACTGGAGGGAATTCAATGCTTGGGTGGACGATGAGACCTCACAGTTTGCTCAGTAATACCTCAAGCTGATGACATTTCTGGTGCTCACACAGGAAGTTACCACTGCTACCAATGAGCTTATCCACACCTTGTCTTTTCACTGAGTCTGGACATTTCAGATGTCAGGGTATATTCTGTTGGTTGGTCAGATTACTATGCTGTGAAGTTTTTGGCTTGGACAGAGCTGGTCTAGTGTTGTCCTAAATGCAGTCTTGACCCAGAGAAGCTCAAGGTGGTACAGTACTTGACATCTCAAGTATGGTAACAGTGTGCAAAGGGGGGGTGCAGAAACTGCTGTGGCTGGCAATAACCAGGCCATCTTCATGGTCCTGGACTCTCTCACACCAGTCTGTGTCTGCCTGCTGACCCCCTGGTTCAATTTTCCATGGTATAACAAACATTAGCAGTGGTTAAAGGCAGTAGGATAGAGGTTGGAGCATTCTTGGAAGACTTCTGACTCAATGGATGACAGGCTGCCTCTGAAGACACTTCATAGGATGTACCAAAGGGCAATTATTCTGAGAAAGCCACAGTCTGTGACACAAGTGACTGCCTCAAGTAAAAATTGACCACCTGGAGGGAGTTACATGATGTGTTCAGAGTGAGGAGGTGCCTTTAGCACAGCTCCAAAGCTCAGAGCCTTTAAATGCGGCTTTTCCTATTTTATTTACACTATAAAGTTTTGAAAAAATTGATGCCACCTGTGCAAAAGACAACGGTTCTTCCAACATCAAAATTAGATAACTGATACTTCAGAATCATCAAAGATAAGACAGTGACTCTTCCCTCCTGCCATGACACCAACTGCTAAAGAAACGTACACCATCAGACTCACCACCCTACCAAGGGGATGACTTCGATCAGCTGGATTTTTTCTTCAGTGATCTCTATCTGGCAAGACTGCTAGTTTGTGCACTGGAGACTAGACAGGTCATTTTAATACACTTTTATTGAATTGTGCATACTCGGGTTGTGAGTGTGTTGGAGCCCTGTATTCAATATAACCGGAATCAGGAAGAGAAGCCAGTAATTCACAACACACAGTAGAGTGAACTACTGCCTTATTTTACAAGCTTATTTTTACTTAAAGAGTAGGCAGGAGCATTGGAGAACGAGCCAGGGTCACGCATGAGTGGCCTTCACTCGCTCAAACCGGCGGGTTGACTTTTTACTAAATTAGGATATAGCTGTGAGTCCCTAACCCTGCGTGTATTTCTGGGTCAGACTACCACTCTTAAGGAAGCCCTGCTCTGAGCAGGGCACGCGCAGTGATGCGCACAGAGACACGTGCATCGTAGCGTGTGTCAGCTGTGTCTGCTGGGGACATAAGGGACAGAGGCTGCACTCTAGATATTAGGCAGAGTTATAAGTAAGGAAAACCCCTACATATTTAGGCATTCTGTTGTGATTTTAGTGCCACTGTCTATAAGCATAATAAATGGAGGCAAGAGGCTGTGATCCTGATAGTAGATGACACAGTGAAACTAAAGCAATAAACATGGAGGAGGGCTTTCTCTACTGCAAATAATGTAAAATGTTTGTTAGGGGAGCTCCGGACTTAGTTTTTTTGTGATAAATGTATATTAATGTGCACCCTACAGCAGGAAATTCATATATTACAACATAGACTTGAAACATAAGCAGATATAGGATTACTGGAATAGTGTATAGACCAAGTAGCTGAAATGATAGAAACACCCCAGACACTAAATGAAATACCAAATAGCTTAAACAAAAAAGAGATTGAGATAGAAATATCTCCCCACACAACCAGGAGCACAATGTTGCAAGTTGGTCCCTAGTTCAACCTAACCCCAGAAAAAGAAGAGGGAAACAGATTTATAACAGTGCACCTATCAAGCTTTCAAACGGCTATGGAATTTTGACCACAAACACCAAGAAGGACATAACTATATACAAAACTCAGAATGAGGCAATTTCAGTTGTTGCACAGAAAGGTCACAAACACCCTATGGAAAATTATACTAGGAAAAATAGATCAGAAATGGATTTAAAGTGTACTACTCCAAAAGCAGTTGCAGGTTGGAGAACCAAACAAAACGGAATGAAATTCTTGTTATAGGTGATTCAATAATCAGAGGAACAGACTGTGCAATATGCAATGGTTGAAATGACCAAACAACCATCAGCAGACTCCCCGGGGCTAGAATATGTAATATTAAGAATATGCTACTTGAAAGAGCTCCTTGTGCCTTACCAGCTGGTATGACAGTTGCGTTTGGCTGATGAGGGGTTGCTGGAGATTCCAAGGGTGCTTTTGAAATCTTCTGGGGCCCGTGCATTTATGCACATGGCTCCAACCCTTTGGAATTCTATACACTGTCAGCTTCGGGAGTGCACAACTGTGGGAGGGTTTAAACAGGCGCTGAAAACCTTTTTATGGTGCCATGCTTTTGGTGGCACCGAATAATTTGGATCCTCTGCTATTTTGATATTTATTTTATTCTTAGGTTCACTGTTTTTATTATGATTGCTTTCATCTTATTGTAAAGTGCCTTGATGGCCTGAAAGGCGTTTGTGAGAAATAAAATTTATTATTATTATTATAAATGGCCTGATAGGAAATTTAGAGAAACCACTGGTGATACTTCAAGCAGGGGTAAATTACATTACCAAAAGGAAAGTTGGAGACATATGCAGGGATATAGAATTAGTGGCAGCTGAGATAGAACAGAGAGGAGGGGAGATAATTATTTCCAGTATCCTCCCAACCCACGACTCTCCTAGGTTTAAAATGGATGATATCACTACGATAAACAACAAGCTGAGAAATATGTGTAAACAATGGAAATATACCTTTTTGAATAATGAGGACATTTTTAAGGATAGAAATCTGTTTAGACCAGATGGACTGCATTTAAATAAGATGGGGACAAGGATTCCGGCCAAATAGTTTAATGAGGCAATAGCTAGAAATGTAAACTAATAACAGGGGGGATAAAGGGATATGAGGGGTTTACCAAATGGGAAAACACACCCTGTAGTTCAGATGCCCCTAAAAACAAATTAAACTGGTAGGGCCTCCTCATCAATGCAAGAAGCCTGGTTAAAAAAATGGATGAACCTAGACTACTACTAAAGACAAATGACGTGCAAATTTGTGCAGTGACTGAGACATGGTGGGATAAATCAGATACCTGGAATCAAAACATCAAAGGATATAACCTATATACTAAGTCAAGGGAATACAGGAAGGGCAGAGGTGTAGCCGTTTATATACAAGAAAATATTCAGTCACAGGAAATTTCAAATGAAATCTAAAGCCTGGAACATATTTGGCTAAAACTTCCTCCTTCAAATAAACTCAAAATTTGTTTAAGCATAACATATAGACCCCTATCTACATCAAGATGTGGAACAGCCTACCAGTGGAGGTGGTGGAAGCGAAAACAGTATAGGGATTCAGAAGCACATGGGATAAGCATAAAGGCACCCTGCTGTACAGCGGGGCAGGGGAAAGGCAGTTCAGATAAGAGTAGGGCTTGCCAAGCAAGTAGGGAATGGGCAGACTAGGTGGGCTGTATGGTCCTTATCTGCTGACAGATTCTATGTTTCTATGTAAGAGAAGATGATTGTCAGTTAGTGCAACACCTGCAAGAATTAAACCCAGCTGACAGGTTGTTGCTTATGGGTGACTTTAATTTTCCAGGAATAGACTGGACTACATTAAAAGGGGAAAACAGCTTAGAAAATACTTACATAGAGACATTTGACCACATAGGGTTAGAACAGATGGCACAGGACACAACAAGAGGGTCAAAGACCCTGGATCTGATCGTAACTAACTTGGGAGACTCATTCAATTGTACTACAGAACCCCCCCCCCCCTTAGCAACAGTGACCATTAAGTGGTACAGTCTGAGTTACAAGAAACACTTCCCATACAGCTGGGCACAGCTAAGGTCCTAAACTTCAATAGGGCAAATTTTCCTGAATTATAGAACATCATGGCCAAATGGAATTGGGCTAAGCATTTTCAAAATAAATGAATTCATGATAAATGGAACATTCTCTGCAAAAAAACTTGAACAGGAGACCTACAAATGCATACCAGTAAAATTAAAATATAGTACCCAGGGGAGAACACCAAACTGGATGATTCCAAAAATTAGGGGATTAATTAAAAAGAAAAAAGCCCTACAAGAAAAATAAGAGCAGATGGAGTGAACAAGGGCAGATTGTCTATAGGGAATTAAATAAAAAGGTGAAAAAGGAGAGCAAAAAAGCCAAGTCAACTTTTGAATAAAAATTAGCCAATGACTCAAAAGATAATTATAAAGCATTTTATGCACATACAGATAAAAGCAAAGGAACAAACAACTCCGTGGTCCCCCTTAGAAATAAGGAGGGAGAGACAATATGTGACTTAAACCAGATGGCTGATATGCAAAATGAGTATTTCACCTCAGTTTTCAGCCCTAAAGTACCTATCAGCTTGATTAAGGAATCAAGTAATCTGGCCTCTCCAATGCTTATACAACTTTGGAAGGTAGAAATTAGGCTAAAACAATTAAACCCAACTAAATCCCCGGGACCAGATGGTATGCACCCAAACATTATCAAGAAGCTTTGCACTGAACTGGCGCCACCTATAAACCACATTTTTCAGAAATCAACTTGTGCTTTGTTCGTGCAGGGTTGAGGTGCCGGCTTACAGAATCGAGTCGGATGGACCTCCCCTGCATACTCCGTGGACACTCTCACTTTGCTGATCAAGTGCTGGAGCCCCTGCCTGGAGGAGGAAACAGCATTCAGAGGAAGGGGACCATTCAGTTTACAGAGGGAACTGGAGGATGAATTTTTGCATCCCGTTAGCCTTCTGCCACTTATCGCTAGGATTTGTGCATTGTTCATGCAGGGTTGAGGACAGGGTCATTGAATCAAGTCGGAAGGACCGCCCCTGCACACTCCATGGACACTCTCACTTCACTGATCAAGTGCCGGAGCCCCTGCCTGGAGCAGGATACAGCATTCAGAGTAAGGGGACCATTTTGTTTACAGAGGGAACTGGAGGATGAATTTTTGCATCCCCCGTTAGCCTCCCGATGTGCTCACACTGAAACTGGAGGTTTTCGGTGCCAAATTAGAAAGAAAACAACATGCCCTGATTGGTTGCTGGACCACTGTGATGTGCAGCTCTGCCCACTGAAAAGGCTGAGCAGTGTCCAGCAGCCCCCTGAAAGGACTTGCTGATGACTTGAGAGGGGCGGTGTGGGCGACCTTTGCTTCGGTGAGTCCCCCACTGCTTACCGCTAGGCCTTGTGCTTTGTTCGTGCAGGGTTGAGGTGCTGGCTCGCTGAATCGAGTCAGGCGGACCTCCCCTGCACACTCTGTGGACACTCTTATTTCACTGATCAAGCATTGGAGCCCCTGCCTGGAGCAGGAGACAGCATTCAGGGAAAGGGGACCATTTCGTTTACAGAGGGAACCGGAGGACACATTTTTGCATCCCCTGTAAGCCTCCTGATGTGCTCACACTGAAACCAGAGGTTTTCGATGCCAAATCCAAAAGAAAACAACGCGCCCTGATGGACCGCTGTGATGTGCAACTCTGTCCACTGAAAAGGCTGAGCAGAGCCCAGCAACCCCCTGAAAGGACTTGTTGACGACTTGAGAGGGGCAGTGTGGGCGACCTTTGCTTCGGTGGGTCCGCCCTCCGCTTACAGCTAGGACTTGTGCTTTGTTTGTGCAAGTTGAGGTGCCAGCTCACTGAAATGAGTTGGGCAGATCTCCCCTGCACACTCTGTGGATACCCTCACTTCACTGATCAAGCACCGGAGCCCCTGCCTGGAGCAGGAGACAGCATTCAGAGGAAGGGGACCATTTTTTTTACAGAGGGAACCGGAGGATGAATTTTTGCATCCCCTGTTAGCTTCCCGCCGTTTACCGCTAGGATTTGTTCTTTGTTCATGCAGGATTGAGGCACCAGCTTGCTGAATCGAGTCAGGTGGACCTCCCCTGCACACTGTATGGACACTCTCACTTCACTGATCAAGCATCGGAGCCCCTGCTTGGAGCAGGAGACAGCAGTCAGTGGAAGGGGACCATTTCATTTACAGAGGGAACGGGAGGACAAATTTTTTTTTTCCTCGCCCAGCCCGTCCTGCTCCCTGCTCCCCATTCCCTCCTCCCCTTAAATGCCCTTCCCACAGGTCTTGTGGGTCTAATCACAAGTAGTAATTATTGGCAGTTCTCTCCTGTCTCTCCTAGCTCTTTTCACCACGTGACTTCCACCTGCACTTGGGCTGCTTGACTGATGCTGATCCACCCTGAATTGCTGTATTGTTGGGGTACCTGGGTGGGCAGCTGTTTAATTTACCTGTCAATGTTTTAGCGAGGTTTCACTCCTTCTGTTCTAGGAAATTGCCCCTATTAGAAAGTAGGGCTGCTGAAACATACAACTACCCTGTGCATATTCTTATCTGGTTAGCAATTTTATAGCAGCTAGTTATCGTGTGGTTTGAAATCAGTTACTGTGTGATATTCTCTGTGCTGGCTCAGGGTTGAATCTATCATTATTTTACCCTGAGCTGGGCTTGCTTGAGTCTATTTCTTTAGTGTAACCCCTGAATTACTGTTAGACTGCAATAATCTCTGTAGGAGACAACTGTTACTATTTGCTCGTTTGCCTACTTTGACTCTGCAATTCTAGCCAGTGAATGCATCTGTTTACTTCCCTTTAGTGCTGTGCACACTAGATATCCCTACTATATCGCCCTAGTGTGGTTACTGTCCTATGATTGTCTTCTCCACCCTGCGTCCTGGTTTAGCCACTGGGTCTGGTACTCTCGACATGTTGGTCCCTAAGCTCCCCAGGGAGACTGCTAAGTCCTTCCCATTTATTAGTGTCCTCTTCATTGGCCTAGTCACCTCCCTATGCTTCCATCTACTCTTTGCTGACTGCTCCCCTTCCTGGAGGGGCCCCTGGGGTACTCTTGAACAGCCTGAGGAACATGATTTCACCTTCTCCAACCTGATAGCCTCTGGCAGTCAACTCCTCTGGCCTATCTGCTGCCTTGACCTCAGGTGTGTTCTGTACCCCTCTATAGTAACCAAGCGCCTCACTCATAAGCCCTCAGCCCATTGTAGGTGCTCTCCCCTGAGGCATTTCCTCTGGCTCCTGTTGGTGATATTAGTCCTGGCTGGGGACATTGAGCTTAACCCAGGCCCCCCTTATCAAGCCTCCTCCCTTTCTGCTGGCTGGTTGTCAGGCAAAGGGCTAAAAATAGTTCATCTCAACATCCGCAGCCTCCTGCCCAATCTGGCTGAGCTTATTTATTTAATTTTTGTTAACCGGGTAGGTACACTAGACAGCATAACTGCCTATTTTCAGGTACGACCCGGGATGCTGCCTGGGTCTCTCACCACAAGCCTGACATCCTCAGCATCACAGAGACATGGCTGAAACCTTCTACCCCTGACTTTGCCTGTATGCTCCCTGGCTTTGTTCTTATCAGGCTTGACTGAGCAGGGAGGAAGCGGGGTGGTGGTATCTTGATTTGCTTTAGGAGCCACCTAAATCTGACCGTTGTGTCTCTCCAACAGTCCCCGCTGTCTCTTAGTGAGCTGCTTCATACTGTTCTCTTACTTGGCAATACCAAAAAGCTGCATATCATTTGCACATACAATCCCCCCAAGGGTGGTGTGCCAGGGCTATCCTCCCTCCTTGATGCTGTGGGTGCTAAGACTGGGGATAATGAACTACTTATCATGGGTGATCTCAACCTAAATTGGCTTGGAGGAAATACCAAGGTGTATGAACCCCTGCTTGCTGGTCTCTCTTTGTCTCAACTCATTCAAGAGCGCACCAGGTGGTCTACCACTGGTGGAAAAAGCTCCCTTCTTGACTGGGTTCTGTCTAACAGGCATGAGAGGATTACCTCCTCAGGTACCCTCCCTGACTCTATCTCTGATCACACCCCTGTGTACTGTGCATGGAGGATTTCCTCCCAGAAAATTCCTCACAAAGTCATCCAAATTAGGGATTTTTCTAAGTTTGACCTGGGTTCCTTCCATGAGGACCTGAGGCTCACGGACTGGTCTGTGGTGCTAAATGCTCCTGACTGTCCCTCTGCTGTCAGTTACTTCCTCAGCACCTTTTTGGCACTACAGGACAAGCATGCACTCCTTATCAGAAGGAGGGTAAGGGGGTCTGCTACTAAGTGGCTCCATGGGAGCCTTCTCGCCCTCATGTGGACTAGGGACAAATGCTGGGCAAACTTTAAGGCCCTGATGGACTAGGCTGTATTTCAGGAGTACAGGAAGCTCAGGAATGAATGTAAGAGAGCAATCAGGACTGCCAAGAGTGAATACTGCAAAACCGCCTTGCTAAACTCAGCTAAGGATCCTAGGAACTTCTGGAGGAACATCAAAAACATAGTAAGCAGTTCCTCCGACTGTGGGGTCTCTGATATGCTCATTGATGGATCAAATTGTAATAATCCCCTAACCATCGCCAATGCATATAACTCCCACTTTTCTGATTTGTCTGCTTTCACCTCCCTATTCTCCACTGGTGGGAGTGATAGTCGAGTCCTGCCTCCTGCCCCACAGTCGCCCCCACTTCCCATCCATCATTCTACTTTAGGGCAGTGAGAGCACAGGAGATGCAGAGACTTCTCTCTGATGTCTCCCCCTACGCTAGTGCTAGCCATAATAGCATAGAACCTAGGCTCCTCCAACTTGGTGCCTCCTATGTTGCCTCCCCTGTGGCTCATATTTTCAATATGTCTCTTGTCCTCAGAGTTATCCCTGACCCCTGGTAGGTGGCAAGGATGTGAGGAAGAATTTCTTCACAGAAAGGGTGGTGGACAAGTGGAACACCCTGCCAGAGGAAGTGGTGGGGGATAAAACAATCATGAGATTTAAGAATGCATGGGATAGACATAAGGGAAATCTGGAGGATAGGGATAAGGGGCGACAGACTTCTAGAAAAACATAAAGGGAACTTACAAGCTCAAACGGGCAGACTGGGTGGGACATAGGCCCCTATCTGCTGACAGTGTCTATGTATCTATGTAACAATCCAGACAACTTCTTACCACCAGTAAGCTGATCTCCATAGGTCACATACTGTTGGCAGAAACAATAATACCTTTCAAGACCTTTCAACAAAGGAATAACCTATCAAACAGCTCAGTGTTGCTTTTCTTGCAGTTGACCCATACAGTTGCCCTCTTTCAAGGACTTGGGCAATGGCAAACCTCAGAGGGGGCAGAATACAAGGTTCTCTCCTTGCTGGCTAGACAATGACATGCTGTCTCATGTATTTATAAAGTACTCCAGCAGGTGCTAAACAAAGCCAGAGGTCCACAGTGTGAATCTTGGAGACTTGAATTCCAATGCAAAAAAACAAGAGGTGGCAAACAGGTAGAGTAGGCCAGAGCCACCGCGTGATGAAGGTACTCTCAGTTTGTATGTAACTATGCTCAAGATGGTCCTCTGGTGCTCCATCGAACAAAGCACTGCTGGGTTGTTGGTTAATTTGGCAAGTTTAATTAAACATGTGTGAGACATAACTGCCCTCACTGCTTTTTCTAGTCATGGTGTCACATTCCCACATATTGCTTTTTAAGGCAGATGTTTAAAGACATTACAAATTTGTGCAATTTTGCATATAGTCACGTGAGAAGGTGACACACATCAAACACTGCAAGAGAAAGGGCAAATTTAATGTGCAATATTTTGCTATTGATAACACAAGGTAATAGTAGGAAAAAAGGAATTGCAAGGTAATGCACCTGGGAAACAAAAACCCAGGGAAAGAGTACACAATGGGGGGTGAGATACTAACAACAACAAAAATGGAAAGGGACCTGGGGGTAGTCATATCAGATGACCTAAAGGTGGGCAAGCAATGTGAGAGGGCAGCAAGGAGGGCTGGGGGGATACTGGGATGCATAGGGAGAGGCATCACCAGTAGAAAACAGGAAGTTATTATCCCTCTGTACAGACAGTTGGTGAGACCCCATCTGGAGTACTGTGTGCAGTTCTGGAGACCCAGTCTCCCAAAGACATAGACAGGATGGAAGCTGTCCAGAGGAGAGCAACTAAAATGGTGCAGGGTCTGCACCAGAAGACATATGAAGAGAGACTTAAGGAGCTAAATATGTATAGCCTCGAGGAAAGGAGGGAGAGGGGGGACATGATAGAAACTTTCAAGTACCTCAAGGGAATCAACAAAGTCCAAGGGGGTAGCATATTTCAAAATAAGAGGTGTGCAAGAACAAGGGGGTACAATTTGAAGATAGAAGGGGGGCGGCTCAGAGGTAACTTAAGGAAGCATTTTTTCACAGAGAGGGTTGTGGATGCATGGAACGGCCTTCTGGAGGAGGAGGTTGTGGAGTCAAAAACAGTGGTGGAATTCAAGCATGCATGGGACAGTCATAAGGCAATTCTAGGGGGTGGGGGTAGGAAGAAGTAGGCTGCTGGTTAACTAGGATCTGCAGCTTATCCATTAGGTAGGGAAATGGGCAGACTGGGTGGGCCAAGTGGTCCTTATCTGCCATCAAAATCTATGTTTCTATGTTTCTAAGGGGGCGGAGAGGGTAATTGGGGGAAGGGAAAAAGGGAAGATAAATGGAAACCCCCTTCCTGCTCTGTCTAGGGGCATACATTTAGATTTGCAGATGGTCCAGGCAGAAAGGAAGAGCACTCTTAAGTGCTAACATTCGAGACCTGTGCACTTCAGAACATTAAGAAAACAATTGGTCTCCTACCTGCTTGGCATCTTCCATAACTGTGCACTCTACCTCTTCTCTTGGTGTTCGGATCCCCACCTCCCCAAAGCAGCCCACCGGACCAGGACCTCTATGCTGTGATCATCAGTCCCCGGAGCCTGTAAATGTTCCAATGACTCCCAGCAGAGTAAACACTGCAACTGGAAAGGAAACTCATGGAAAATTAATTCTACTGACCATGAAAGGGAAAAAGTAGCATTTTATTTCATTAGCTTCCTCCTCTCAGTTTAAATGATATGCAGTGCTACCAGTTCCTCCCAAACTGCTTTTATTTTGCTCCTGCACTGCAAATGATTCAGCAATACAGGGGTCACATCCAGTCTTTAAAAATGTATGCTGCAGCTCCATGGAGCTATTTTAACTTTGTACTAACTGCCGGCTGAACATTCTAAAGCAGCAGGAACAACAGACCACAAGGCAGGCATAAACAGGAAAATGTTTCCTCCTTCTTTCTCGGATGCATTACCAAAGATCTACTCTGACCCAAACCGTTTCGATCCCCTGGACTTCCCTGGATCTGGTAAGCCTGACTTTTTCCTCTCTACAGGTTACTCTGTCTCAATGGCACTGGTCGTCCACCCAAAAACCTGGTGTGGGAAAGTGCGCTGCCTTCCCTCACCTGGACCCCTGGGTGTTGGCCAAAACCACAGGGCATCCAGGAATTTTCCCCAACGACCCAGGTCCCGACCCTCTTAACAGTGGGAACACTCCCAGCTCTGCCTCCTATTGATGGCTATAACTCTGCTGGCTCCACTGGTCTTCCTCTGCAGGGTCCCAACCAGGCCCCTCATACCCATCTTCACACCCTGGGCTTGAATTAATCTGCAGCATGGCGGCCACTCCCCAAGGTCTGCCAAATGACCTGTGACTCACCTATACCTCATTGTACCAGCACCCCAGGACCTGTCCCTCCAAACAGGCCCTACAAATTGGGTGGAAAGGCCCCCAGCTCCCTCTGACCTCCAGGCTGCCCTGCCACACCGGGCACCCGGGGAGCTTCTGCCACCGACTCCTTGCCTGGGAAGGGCTCTGCCCTTGCCTTCCAAGCTCTGGCAGCCTCAGAACTCCTACATGGGGTCTACTTAGGACTCCTACATTTCTTGGCCTTCGAGGCCCCTATCCTCCCCTACCCCAACGATGCTGGACCTGGCTGCCCTTTTACCCCATGGAGCTCCATACCTTCCAACTCCTCAATGGCCCCATATGTGTGGAGAGGCTGTCCTGAACTACCCACTGATTGGGGGAGTAACCCCAGTGGCCCACCCATACCGTCGAGCTCCCTCCTGCTCCGTCTCATCTAGTCCTATTGCTATGCTTCCAGCCATCCCCTCCAGCCCAGGCCTAACACCTGGGCTGGAGGAAGCCCCAGTTCTTCCTGTCCAGCCCTTACATATCCTCCCAAACTTCCTTCTGCTGCCACCTTGAGGCATCCAGCAGCAATTACTCCCAGAGCACTATCCCATTTCCTAGCTCTTGGGGGCTGGGGGAAGAGATGCCTAACTATGGGAGTACAAGCTCCTGTTTTACAGGGGGCTTACACTCTTTTCCGACCCAGGAAATCATTCCCTCCTGGGAATGATGGCAAGGGCCCAGTGATGGTCTACTCCCATAAGACTGAGTTTGTGCACTCCCTAGCCCTCTGGCAACAGACACACCATACCTGTCCACAGGCACCACCCAACCTACCTGCCTAGCCAAAGTACTTCCTATGATTCCCTAATAAAACTCTACCTGTGCCAGGAGACAACCTACATTATTTCTTTTAACAGCAATTTAAATCACTTTTCATAATGATTAGGCATTTTAAACATTAAGCATTGGCTAACAGCAGTAATGAGGTAGAAACTGTTTAGTCATTTCCCAAATGCCTCCCACCAAATCTTAAAATAAGTTTCACTGTGCACAACCCTGGACCATTCTCTCACTCATTCACACACCATGTGACTCACCAGTCTCTCAAACATTATTTTTTTTTTGTTATTGTCAGAAATCAGAATTACAATCCTTTGAGTCAGGGACTCATTTTCCAAGGCTCCACATCATATTACATAGAGAGAACAGACACATGCGACAAATATACAATCACATTTTGGAACAAGAAGCATGAAGAGAGTACAGTTCATTAAGTACATTACTATAGCCTGTTGTACATTAAATACAGGGCAGTGAATATTGTCTACAGGAGAGGCAGTGAGCTTCTTACAGTAGCCTATACAGTGATTTAGCTATGCATTTATTCATATTGCTACAGACTCCTTACTAGAAGGACAGTTTACAGAGGCAGTCTACATGCAAGGCTTTGCCACAGGTGCTAACCTGGTCACAGTTCATTGTAGGTGGATGGGCGGCCCAGTGGCTCTTGGCTCACCTCTGGGGGCACCTACAGCAATAGGTTGTGAGAATGTGTTTCCTAAGGGCTACTTTGAATGCACCAGTTCTTGGCAAACTGGTGACCGTTGAGGGGAGGGAGTTGGCCCTGTAGGAGAAGGTCTCTGAGCTAGTGAGGTCCTCACCCACGGGACCGTGAGAGAGGATTTGGAGACACTGCAAGTGGAGACTGAGGGGGTTGAGAGATGGAGAGGTGACACAACACCAGGGGGTGTTAGTCTGAGGAGAATTTTTTTGGCCATGAGGCAGGACTGGTATTGGAGTCTTTCCTCAAAGTTGAGTACTTGAGCGAGGGAACAGAGTGTGCAGGTGTGTGTTAGTCGATCAGTACTGGACAGGAGCCTGCATGCTTTATTAATAGACATTTTTATCTTGCCAATGGTGATGATGTCTACGGCTGCATAGACCAACAGGACATAGTCAATCATTGATAGGACCATGATCATAAATATTTATATTATAAAAAAAAAATTCAAATCTTTAAGAGCTTACATTTTTTTTTCTAAGAAACTATATACAGTCACCACATCTGCTCCATAGAGCAATTGTCCTCGCGCAGTCCATAAGTTCCAACCCAGAAGGCCTAGGTTGCAGGCCCCCACCTGGAGGGAAGTAATATTCTGGGTCTGGCTTAGTGGTCTCCTTTCCAGAGGAATCCCCATCCAGAAGATAGTACTTGGTCCGAGTCCCTGTCAAATCCTGAACCATAGCAAAGTGTTTAAACAATGTCAAACCAGATCAAGTCCCCATACGGCACATAGCCCATGCCAGCTGGAACAACTATTTATACAGGGTATTTCCCCCACCTGGATGGTTCTTTAACCTCTCCAACTGCTCCTTAAAGATCCAGTCTTCCTGCATCTCCTAATGCTGTCCCAAATCCGCTCTGGCACATAAGGATAGTTCAAGTTAGGATATTCCATCTGGAACCTCCTGCAGACCCACCTTTTGGCCTGGCACCATTCGGGCAGGTTCCTCAGGCTCATCCTTCTGACTTGTCCCTGTGGTAGCCATATCCTCTGCCAATACTTCAGGTTCAATGGGTCACTTGTTTCAACCTGTCCTTCCGGGTCCGGAGGGTCTTAGCCCGGACCGGGAGCTGTGGGGTGTTATCTCCAAATGTGATGACTGGATGATGGTATGGCCTGGGAATGGCCCTAACCACCATATGGTCCTGGAACTGGAACTGACTGCCCACATACCTTTCATCATCCAGCTCCTGCAATTCTTGACCACCCACATTCCTTTGGGGTGACACTGGTGCAGGCCCAGACCCGGGGCCACTCTATGTAGGTTTAATTCTGAGCTTGGCTCCAGAGACTGGCTTAGGTTGGGGGGGCATAGGAGGGGGAAAGGGATGCCTAACTGTGGGAGCACAAGCCCCTGTTTTACTGGGGGCTTACATAAAATAATTGCATTTCACTGGAGCATGTGATTCATTATAACTTGCTTCCTATTACAGTGAAACTTTGCACTTAAACAAATAGTACTGTGGAGGAAACTCTCCTGCTCAAAATTACAAACTCAGTCACAGCTCAGTTAACTCATTTTTGGCATTCATTTTTTTGTGCATAAATGGACCCAACTGGAAGGCCTTGTTGAGACCTAGTTTTTGTGAACCCTCAATTTGCATACTGCCATTAGGGCTCATGTCTGAGAAGTAAATTTGCAAAGTCCCCACCTCGAGCACATATTTTTTCTTGTTCAATGACATGGAATGAGAAGGAATGTTGCCTGCCCCTATCTCTGACATTGCAAGCTAGGGTAGTCTCCTTGTACCCTCTATCAATGCTACACACGTGCTCTTCTACATGTTCTTTAAATTTCCAGTTAGTTTTCCCCCCAGTGTAAAAGGAGACACATTTACAGAGCCAAGTATACAATCTCTGTTGTGTTACAACTGAAAAAATCCTTTATGTGGAACTTTTCTTTTGTAACTGGCTGTTCAAGCTACCCCCCAGTACAAATATGTGTACAAAACTTATAATTACCACAATGGTAAGTACCACTTGGTAGGGGTCTTGTACCTGTTTTTTGAGACTTTTATTCTGCAGGGGGCTGATATAGACTATGGACAAGTCTATCCCTGAGTTTTTTGTACCCAAACGGCATTCAAATCTGGGGGGTACTTCTGTGTGAACTCAACTTTGCCCCCATCCATAATATGTGCCAATTATCATTCACCACTTTTTACAGCTGTGGGCAGAGCTTACAGCCATTTTGATATTGATCTGTTGCTCCTAAAATGGCCGATCCTAGCACCTTCCATTGGACTTTTGGAAGTATCTTTCTGAAAGTCCAACGGAGCTTGTAACACTCTGCCATGATCGGCTGCTATGGAGTAACAGCCACACTATTTCAGCTGTTCCTTCCGCATTCTGGGACAAGAACTGGGCATGCATGCCTCATGCACATGCACAGTTCTGTTGGTGCTGCCATCTTGTGAATGGCAGAGTGCCATTCACCACAACTACACATGTGTGAATGCCATGCATGTGCAATTGTGTCACCTATGCCATCTTGCGGATGGCACTCCTCCTGTACCCTTCCACTGCTTCTGTCCCTCCATTCCCTCCCAGCACTGGCGGGTAATAAAACCCTCCTGCTCCCTCCCACTGCCGCTGTCCTACCCGCTCCCTCCATTTCCAGTCCCCATGCCGACATACGGATCCCAATCCCCATTTCGGCATCATATAACCTTCCCAACTCATGTGGCACACTGGGAGCACACGCAAGTGTGCCCAAAGTTATGTTTTTAATTTTTTTTCTCCAATGCCGACATCGGGGTGCCCAATCCCCATGTTGGCATTACATACCCCGCACCAACTAATGTGGCACACTGGCAGCCCACCCCAGTGTACCAAATTTATGTTTTTTTCCTGTAAATTTAAAACCCATCCCCGAGTCTTTTGTTAACTATAAAAATAAAACAGTCCCTTGTTATCGCCCCAGTCCCCCTCCCCATCCCACCCTCCCACTCAGCACCCACCTCCCATAACCCTCTCTTACTCCATACTTGCATCCAGAGGTTGGCATGGTCGTCTTCTCTGGACAAGGACATGTCTGCACTCTTCAAAACCCAACCAAAAAATGAAGAGTCAAAGGTAAGCGTAGTATAATGGCAGTCAGTGGGGGTTTTCAACTTATCTTGCTATATCAGCCATTTTTAGGAATTGTGGCCCCAAATTTTAAACATGGGGTTCTTGGGACCCCACCTCATGAACACTATCACTGTCATTTCGTTACTCAGTCCCAAAAGGTGATTTCATGGTCGCTGCAAGGAATCACCTTTTGGGACCAATTAATTAAATGACAGTGCTACTGTTCATGAGGTGGGATCCCGTGAAGCCCATGTTGCAAATCTGATGAAAAAATTAATTACAATCATGTGCTGCGCAGTTTCTACTCACGCTCCTAACTTTGCCAATTTTTAATATTTTCACTCCAGATTTTCAACATTGCCATTTTTGCACACCTTCTTAATAACAGTACAGCTGTCATTTTTCACTTCCTGCCCGAAACATGTTTTCGCACCTGTGGCACAGAATGACGTGGTCGCTCTGCAAAATCACCTTTCAGGACAAGTGAATGAGATCACAATGGCACTCTTCATGAGGTGGGGTCCCAAAAAGGCCATGTTAAAAATTTGGTGAAACAACTCCAAAAAAATGGCCGAGTTATACCTGGTCGTTACACCTAGTCATTCAAGATTTTCTACGCACATGTGTAACTTTGGTCATTTGGCAGCTTGCCACAGGCATATTGGCTCTGGATAGATCTTGTTTAACTCGCTATATTTGTGGGCTGAATGTTGTAATAGAGTTCACCTGGGTATTGTCAGATCTATTGGCGTATCTATTTCCCACATTCTCCAGTAGGATCTCTCTGTCAATACCATTCACATGTTCAACCGCTTTATCAATATGGTTAAAATTATAAACCTGGCTATAAATTTTGACCCATGGTTTCCAAATTCTAAACGTATACATTTTCTGTAATGCAATTTCACGTCAAATGGAAAAACTGGCCCTTTAGAATGTTTTCAGCCAAAGGAGAGAGAGTGACAACTCTCGAAGTGGAGAATGGAATTTCCATTTTTTTTTTTGGAACAATTTTGTTTCCATACCATTATTTCCATCTTTATAATGGTTATGTCCAAAAGATTAACCTCTGGGCATCATAGCACAGCGTGAATTTAAGGTTCTGATTTGTTGTCTCCAAATAGTTTTGGAATTCCTCAAGATCATTAACTGTACCCTGCCAAACCAGTAGGACATCATCTATATAATGTCAACAGAGGTCAACTTGTCCAAAGAAAGTATTATTTTCATGTGAAAAAAAACAAACAGTATGCATCTCCCATTCTGCAAGGTAGGTAGTGGCATAATTGGGGGCGAAAGCTGCTCCCATAGCCGTCCCCTTAACTTACAAGTAGTAAAGACCTTTAAAGAGAAACACATTATAGCAGAGCACTTTTTCAGTTAATGTTAGCAAAAGTTCCATGAAACCAGAAGAATAAGTGGTATTGTTATACAGAGCATTGCTAAGTGCTTCTAAGCTGTCACAGTGTGGAATGTTTGTATATAGCATCTGCATGTCCCTGGTGGACAGGAGCCAGTCATCCTCAACATGCAGTTCTGCCAATGTAGTTAGTGCATTGATCGTGTCCCTCATGTAGCTTTGTGTTGATCTTGCTACATCTTTGACATGGACATAAATAAGCTGGGCCAATGGCTCAGTCAGTGGACCAATACTGGATACAGTCAGTCTTGCTGGTGAATTTTGGAGGCCTTTGTGGACCTTTGATAGTCTGTAAATTGTAGCTCAAACAGGATGTATCACAAACAGGGGGTGTCACAATGTATCAAATCACTCTGACCTGCCAGCCTGTCCTAGGGTGAAGAATCTGGGGATTATTCTGGACAAAGGCCTGACTATGGAGGCTCAGGTGTTGGCCATAGTCCGGAATGGCTTTTTTCATCTTAGCAGCATCCACCAGATCAGATTCCGTATCCCCCCCCAAGACCTGGCCACACTGATCTATGCGTTTGTGACCTGGAGGCTAGTTTATTGTAATGCTGTCTATCTCGGGATTAATGGCTGGGGGTACATTATGACACCTACAGTGGTTGTAGAATGCAGCTGCTCGGTTACTCATGGGCTTGTTAAGATCTTGTCATATCCAGCATGGCATGGTCTGCTCTGGTGGCCGATGAAGTGGCGTATCTCATTTAAAATAGGTTTGTTAACCTACAAAACCCTGCTCGGACTGGGCCCAGCCTACCTGAGTGAGCTGCTGCACCCATACACCCCCAGTTCGCCCACTCTGATCCTCTGAGGAGGGCCTTCTGGTGGTCTCGAAGGCAAGATTAAAAACTTCAGGAGACCAGGCCTTTGAAATAGTGGGCCCGGTGCTCTGGAATTCATTGCCCAGGACCTTGAGGGAGGCCCCCTTGCTGGATGTTTTCAAAAAGGGGCTAAAAGCATATCTGTTTCAGCAGGGCTTTTGGGGAAGCCATTTAAGGCTGCAGCGCACCTGTGTAGTCTTACTAACTGAGTTTTACTATTTATTCTTATTGTTTTAGTGGGAATTGTAATAATATCTGTTATGTATTGTATTGTTTATTTTGTATGTTGATCACCAGTTTTTGTTATGTGTGTTCTCTGTTTTAAGCTGTAGTTTATTGTAATGGTGCCCTGGGCCTCAGGGGAAGGGTACCAAATATACATAAAATGTACTGCTACTACTAATTAAGAAATCATAGGTCTCCTTGGAAATGGTAGCATTCATTAAGGCATCATGAAGGATGGTATCGATATCTTGTACTGTGATGTTGGTTTGTATACTAGTGGTTTATAGAAGCAAGTGTCAGATAGTAGGTGCTCCAATTCATGCTCATTTTGTAATCTGTCCTGTGCCACAATGGCTCCATCCTTATAGCCTGGTTTAATAACAATATCAGGGTTTTTAGTAAGTCAACAGCTAGACGCTCCTTCTACACGCAGTTATTAAAGCATGATTGTATAGACTGCTTGAATACTTTCTCAAGATCCCTTTCACATGTTTTTTCCAAAATGGAAATTGCTGCATTTGGTGGCGGTATAAAAGTTGATCTCCTTTGGAGAGTACTTATGGAGTGGTTATTGTAATTCATGTTAGTACTCAGATTATTATGGACATTGGGGGAGGGTGTTTCTGATTAGCCTGCCCTCCTGAAATTCAATTTTCATTGTTTTACTTCCACCATAGTCTTTATTATTAAGAATATTAACCTATTTATTAAGTTTTTATTAACCAGGTAGGGTGCAATAGACAAGCATTTACCTATTTTCAGGCACTACCTGGGAGAGTCTAACAAATAAGCAATACAATGTGTGACAGTGATGACTTTAGAATAACATTACAACAGACAATACTCAAGGTAATAGCAGGTGTACAATTAGCATAGGATGTAAACAATTAATAGATGCAGTAGCATTATTACACACCAAGGTGAAAAATCTAGGAGTCTTTCTAGATAACGAGCTGTCACAGGAAGCAGCAGTAGTCTGGAGTGGCTCACAACCTGGCCATGCTAGTACATGCGTTCATGACCTCGAGGCTCGACTACTGTAATGCTTTATACATTGGGGTCAAGGGAGGTGCATTGTGATGCCTGCAGCTGCTGCAGAATGCTGTGGCTTGGCTACTGACAGGTCTTCCCAGATCCTGTCATGTATCACCGGTGCTGTGCAAACTACAACAGGTTGCCAGTGAAGTGGTGTATTACCTTTAAAGTGGGTCTGTTGACATACAAGGCCCTACATGGGCTGTGTCCAGGCTACCTGTTAGAGCTACTGCACATTTATGCCTCGGGACATCTGCTCCGCTCTGCCAAGGAAGGACTCTTGGTAGTCCCAAGGGCGAGATTAAAATTATCCAGGGATCGGGCATTTGAGGTGGCTGCCCCACTCCTTTGGAATTCATTGCCCAGGACTCTGAGAGGCCCCCTCAGTAGAGGTTTTTAGATGTGGTCTGAAAACCTTTATGGTTAGGCAAGCATCTGGGGATTAGCTAAAACTGATTACATAGAAACATAGAAGTTGTTGGCATAGAAGGACCTTTTGGCTCACCTAGTCTGCCCTATTTTCTCTACCTACTGTGCCACTGCAGACCCCATTCGATCTTTGGTCTTCCCTCACCTTACCTTATTTCTCAGGTCCCCTTGGGTCTTTCCCATGCAAGCTTGAATCCTGTTAACATTTTAGCATTCACCAAGTCTGATGGGGACTGTTCCAGGTGTCCATCACCCTTTCAGTGAAGAAGTACTTCCTCAGATCTCCTCTGAGTCTCCCCTTTCCTCCAGGTTTCTTGTGTGGCCCCTTGTCATCAAATATCTTTTTCTATGTAAAATACTACTTTCATGCACCTTATTAATATCTGTGAGGTATTTGAAAATGTCTATCATGGCCCCTATTTCCCTCCTTTCCTCTAGATGGTACATATTTAATTCCTTGATTCTTTCCTTGTAGGGCTTCTGATGCAGGCCCTACATCATTTTGGTTGCCCTCTTCTGTACAACTTCCACCCTATCTATGTCCTTCCGGAGATGGGGCTTCCAGAACTGGACATAGCACTCGAGGTGGGGCTTCACCATTGATCTATACAGGGGTAACACTACCTCCCTATTTCTGCTGGCGATGCCCCTTCCTATGTACCTGAGGAACCTGCTAGCTTTCCCCACTGCCTTATCACACTGCTTTGCTACCTTCGGGTCATCAGAAATAATTATCCCAGGCCTGTTTCCTGTTTTGTAGTTGTCAATATCTCCTCACCAAATTGGTGCATTGCCCTCAGGTTTCTGTGCCCTAAGTGCATGATTTTGCAATTTTTGCACCAAAACACAGTTGCCAAACTCTTGACCAGTCTTCCAGTTTTTTCAGATTGTCCCTCATCCCCCCCCCCGCCGGTGTATCCACTCTGTTGCAGATTTTTGCATAATCTGTGAACAGACATGTTTTCCCTTCTAGCCCTCCTGCAATGTCACTAATAAAGACATTGAAGCGGACCGGGCCTAGTACAGACCCCCTGTGGCACCCCGCTGATCACCTTGCCTTCTTCTGAGTGAATACCATTTACCACCACCCTCTAACTCCTGTTGTGTAGCCAAATTCTTACCTATTTTGCTACTTTTGGACCTACTCCTAGGCTGCCCAGCTTGCTCATCAGTCTTCTGTGTGGAACGGTGTTGAAGGCCTTACTGAAATCCAGGTAGGCCACATCCACCACTCTGGATCCACTTCCTTTGTCACCCAGTTAAAGAACTCAATCAAGTTTGTTTGGCAAGATCTCCCCTCTGTAAAACCATGCTGCCTCAGATCCTCTAAGCCACTGGTCTCAAGGTATTCCCCAATCCTTTCCTTCAGTTGTGATTCCATTACTTCACCCACCACCGAAGTCAGGCTGACAGGTCTGTAATTTCCTGCCTCCTTCCTATTACTTTCATGAAGTGGGACCACATCTGCCCTCCTCCAGTCCCCTGGAACTTCCCCTGTATCTAGTGATAGGTTGAACAGTGCTGTCAGAGGTGTAGCCAGCACCTCCTTGAGCTCCCTCAGTATCCTAGAGTGTACTTGGTTAGGCCCCATTGCCTTGTACACTTTTAGTTGCGCTAGTTCTGTGAGGACTCTCTCCTCTGTAAAAGGACTAGTGTCTACCTCCCTTACTTTAATACCCTTGTCCCTTATTTGTGGCCCGTCACCTACCCCTTCCTCCGTAAATACTGAACAAAAGTATTTATTCAATATGTCTGTGTTGTTTTGGTCCTCTTGCACCTTGCACACAAACCCCACCTTCTCCTTCTAGTCTTACTATCCCACCTTTGGTCTTCCTCTTTTTGCTTAAATACCTAAAGAATGTTTTATCCCCCTTTTAAACTGACTTGGCAATATTCTTCTCCATTTGCGCCCCTAACTGCTTTCCCTGTCTCCCTTTGTTTCTCCTGATCTCTTCCTATCCTCCTCCCTATGTGTCATCTTGTTTCTTCTAAATGCTAGCTTTTTTGCCCTTACTTTCTCTGCTACTTTTTTAGAGAACCACAGCGGTCTCTTTTTTTCTCTTGCCCCAGTTCACCTGTCTGACACAGAGGTCTGTTGCCTTCTTAATGCCTTCCTTTATTTTAGCCCTGTGTTTCTCAATTCCACCCAGTTTCTCTATTCCTGCTAGGATGTCCTTAAGACATGCTCCCATTTTCTTAAAATCAGTTCTTCTGAAGTCCAGGACCCTCATTTTAATGTGGTTCGATACTGGCCCAGTTCTTATATTTAAAGACACTGTACAATGATCACTGGCCCCTAGGTGGCTACCCATCATGACGTCTGCAACACTGTCCACATTTGTCAGTATCAGGTTCAGTATTGCCCCCCTCCCATGAGTAGGTTCCCTAACTAGTTGCCTGAGGAACGCCCCCTGCAGGGAGTCCAGGATGTCTCTACTTCTAACTGTTGCTGCAGCTGGGAGGCTCCAATTCATATCAGGTAGACTGAAGTCCCCCACCAGCAATATCTCTCCCTTGCTTGCCATCCTTTGGATTGCTTCCAATGTATCCTTATCCACATCTCCCCCCTGTGCTGGGGTCTGTAGATCACTCCTGTGCAAATAGTGGCCCCTTTCCATGTATCCAGGGTGACCCACAGTACCTCTGCACCCCCTGTATTTCCATAGCTTTTATGTTTTCCCTAACATAAAGAGCCACTCCTTCCCCCTTTTTACCTACCCTATACCTCCTGAATGGAGTATAACCTGGTATGGCTACATCCCAGTCCTGGTTTTCATTGCACCAGAACTCAGTAATTGTGACTATGTCCAAGTCTGCTTCTACCATGGTGGCCTCTAGGTCAGTAATCTTATTGCCCAGACTTCGAGCACTTGCACAAATGGCTCTCTAGATTATACTGCCACCCCCCCTCCTGTTTCCCATTTGCCCTCCCTTATTTCCTCCACTAATCTTCTTTCTATCTCCCTTTCCTTTTACACCAGATTCTTATGTTAATTAGTTCCTTTTCATATTTTTCTCCTTCTGTATTCCCACTACTGACCTTGTAAGACAGTTTATGTCTCCCTGCCTCATTCCAACCCCCTTGGCTAGTTGAAATGCTTGACAATGTAGCATTTAAACTTTTCACTGAAGACCACAGTGCCCCAGCTGGATGGATGCAGACTGTCGCCCCGCACAGGCCTTTATCCCTCCAGGTGGGGCCCCAGTCCCCAATGAATCCAAACTTTTCCTCTCTGCACCATTCCTTCAACTATGCATTGAAGTTCCTGGTACAGAGAATCCTGTACTTCCTTCCTATCTTAGACAGGTAACACCTCAGAGAAGGTCACAGATCTTGCTAATTGCCTAAGACCCCTTCCCAACCCCTTCTCAATTCCCTGAACTCCTCCTGAACTATTGCTGGCTCATCCCTAGCCAAGCCATTAGTCCCCAGATGGACAATGACAACCAGCTCTCCCTCCCCTCCTGCTTCCCCAGCGATCCTTTGGATCCTCTTTCCATCCCTATGAGCCATGGCACCTGGAAGGCACCTAACCTCCTTCTCATCCCTACCTGCCCTCAACTGTATCCGCCTCACTATGGAGTCCCCCACCAGGATTTGCTTCCTCCTCCTCTGGTGTCCTCTGCCACCCCCCTTGGGGTCTTCACTATGGAGGGCCCCCACATCCACACTGGTCACTACTCCAGGTGCCTCTGTGGGACATTCCTTCCCGGCCTGTGCAGTGTAGGAGTTTCATAGTGGTGCCGGATGTGGGATGTGCCTGTACTCCACTACCCTTACCCTCCCCAAGCCCACCATTGTCCAGCTACTCCTCCTTCTTGGCATCCTTTGAGGTAGTGGTTGGCAGACTAGATGGTTCCTGGGTGGGGGGAGTAGGTCCTCCGAACCCAAGCCAACTCGGCCTTGAGTGGATTAGATATACATATGTGTTTTATGATTCTTTTATATGTTTTTATGGATTGAGTAGTAGAATCTGTATAGTTGGGTATTTTATAATTTATGTTATTCTTTGTAATGGCACCCTGAGCCACCAGGAAGGGTGCCACAAATAAATAAAGACTACTACTAGCCAGCCCAGTGGTGTAGAGGCCTGAGGTGCTGGGTGCCTTACCTCCTGCCATACCAGTGCCCTGGGGTTGGGAACAGACTTAGATCATTTGGGGGCCAGTGAGGTGGGGAAGGAGTGAGCATCCCCAGACAGCTGTCCTTCCTATGGGGGGGGGGGTTGGTGCAGGGTGTCAGCACATGCATGGCACCATGTAAGGAAAGGGACCCCACGTTCAGAATGCCGGGGCCATCTCCACAGAAGTGGAGCTTGGACATTGCATCCATTGCACATCCATGGGCCCAGGGAGAAAACAGGAGGAAAACAAAATCCTAAGGCAGCAGGACGATGACCGACCACCTGCAAGCTCTGCACCAGTGACTGGGCACAACTGTAAGTCTTGTGGCAGAGGATGAAGGTGTAGGTAAGTCCTGGGGGAGCAGGTTAGATAGCGGCTGCCAGGGGAGATGCAAGAGATAAAATGTATATAGAAAAAAAAGACTGCTGCTACTACTACTACACATGCTACTGACATAATGATTGTCAGGGTTGAAGCTAGGAACAGGTACAAACAGCCATATGTAGTAAGTGGGAGTGATACATAGTTCTAAAGGTGACGGTAGCTGTACTATGCCTGATATTAGATGGTATGGTATTCCAAAGTTTGAAAGCAGAGACAGAAAGAGCTATCTCACTTAATCTGGTCTTGGTCATGGTCAGAGTAACGGAGTGGATAGGTGCTTGTGATAGGCACTAGGATGGAGGCTAGCGATAGAGGAACCTGATTTTTTTTACTTGCCTGGCTCCTTGGCTTCAGAGGGGGCCTTGTATTCCCTCCTACTTCATCTGCCAGGTCCTGCCACCAATATCCCCCTGGTTTCATGGTGCTCGGTATGGCTTGGGGTGTTTATAATTTCCCCTATTTTCTCCAGTCCCCTGAGGATGCTGGCACAGAGGACATTTGTCCAGATGAATGATCTGCTAACGCATGTCATCATCAAGTGCCCAGCAGCGTCCTCCCTCCTGACTCTGCGGAGCCTTGTGCCCCTACTACCCATGCTTCCATGAGCAGGGGAACTACAGGTGCTTGCGCTACCCAGTAACCCACCCCAGCTGGAGAGGATAGCATCCATTGGAATGTTCAGTTCTCCTCCCCCCATCCGAACCCTGGTGATCTGGGTCCATTTCTGAACCAGGGTCACCGGCATAGTGTGAGGTGTGGCATCCAGCGCCTCATCCCTCAGTGCCTCTGGGCCGGCCAGGAACCTGATTTTGAAGGACACTATGTGTAATACCTCCCAGGGAGGGAGTATTTTGGGCAGATGGAAGGAGCCAGCCAAGTTTGGAATAAAGCAAACAGTGATGGGTTAGACAGTCACTTGCAAGGGTACAACGACAGGCATTGTTATATGCCACATCCCATTTGCGCAGTGTAGAGTTCTAGACACCAACAAAAGCAGGCAGGCCATAGAACACTTTAGGGAGCACTGTTTCATGGTCAATGGCAATATGAGTGCTGGAGGAGATGTTTCAGCTGGCTCTGTAAGCAAGTCCAAGTTGGACATTGACATTGTTACAGGTAGACTCAAAGTGGAGGGAAAAATCAAGTGAGGGGCCAAGCATAACACCCAAGTAGTTAAAGAATGGGACAGTGACAAAGGATGTACTATTACAGAAGTTCACTGAAGAGGAGTTTGGATTTTCTTTAAATGGGGAGAGGGGGGCACATATCCAAAGAGGCCTGTGATTTTGTGGCATTCATTAAAAGACCATTTTCTTGGGACCATGTTTGGACTGACTGCAGATCAGATGATTGCTTTCTGTTGATCTCAGCCACATTCTGGGCACTGGAAAAGAACAGCCGATCATCCATGTACAAGAATGGTGTGCTTTTGGAGATGCAGTGGTGAACAGAGTTAATGTGGAGGGAGAAGAACAGGGGTCCAAGTATTGAGCTTTGGTGGACACTGACTGAGATGGAAGCAGGATCAGAGAGGGGAGGATCCAAACCTGATTCGTCTGTTAAATAAACAGCTTTTGAGCCAGGTGAGGGAAGTATCAGATATGCCCAGGGATGAGAGTTTATTACAGAGTAGGTTGTGATCAACCATGTCAAAGATCTTTCTGAGGTCATTCAAAACAGTGCTGGTAAGCTCATCTTTATCAAATGCATTAGAAATGCTATTGATTAAGGTGAGCAGTGCCTTGGTGGTACTATCGTTCTGACAAACCTGTGCTGAACAGGAGAGAAACGATCATGGGCAGAGTGATAGTCAGTTAATTGGATGGCAACAATTCTTTCCAGGATCTTACTAAGAACTGGTAGGGGGGCAGTAGGCATGTAGTTACTAATATTTTTTTACTGTTACCTTTTTTTGAACACCAGAACTATGTGGGACATCTTCCAGACATTACAGACAATGCTTGAGGAGAGAACAGCTCAACAATTCATACTATAGAGGATGCTAGTTCACTGACAGCAAGTTTAAGGAGGTGGGACTTGATCCCATTAGAGCTAGCAGATTTGGAATCCAGGATCTTTATTTATTTAGCTTTTGTTGACCAGGTAGGTACATGAGACAATCTGTATGCCTATTTTTCAGGTACGACCCGGGAGAGTACAATGAAAATACAGGTTCAAACAAGGTACATAACAACAAGAGGGTGCAATGTGCAGAGTTACAAGAGAGCAAGATAAACATAGATAGTCTACAGTGAGCAGTAATAGGTAAAATATACTTATACATACAAAATAAATAGACTAACACATTCAATGGTAATTACATTGCATGACTGACCCTATTTACCAGGGCCGCTTAATTCATAAGCAGATGGCAATCAATCACATGCTACCCAGAGATTGAAGGACAGCTGGCAGTGGGTCAGAATGGGATCAATTTGGAGACCTGGTTAGGGTGGCTTGGGACACCCACACACCGAGGACAGTTTCAAGTGCTCCCACAGGGAATTCTGGAGACACAGTTGGGAGGGGGGGGACGTACATGGTCAGGAAGGGAGTTCCATAGCCTCAGAGCACATGTAGCAAAGTCCCTATCCCCCATTAGGGTTCAAGTACATGGAACTTTGAGCACCACTGGACTCTGAGACCTGAGGGAGTAGGAGGAGGATACAGCAGGCATGAGAAGCTGTGCAAGTCCCGGTGGGGTGCCAGTTCTGAGCACCTTTACTACAAAGCAGCCCAAGCCGTATTTCAAGTGATTGTCTGGGGAAAGACAGCTCAGTTTGTCGTATAATTTACAATGGAGGGTGAGACACGGAACAGCCAAGACAAAGCGACAGATGTTGTTATAGGTCTGTTCCATCTGGCAAGGTGGACCTTGCAGGTGCCAGCGAATAGGAGATGACCATAGCTTAGTGAAGGGAGTAGCACACCTCTGGCCAGTGCCAAGCGAGCTCCGAACGTCAAATTTTTCTTTGCCCTGTAGGCAAGACCCAGTTTGCAGTTTACAGTTCTACAAACATTTAGGATGTGACTCCCCAGGTTGAGTTGGGGGTCAAGTGTAACCCCAAGGTATTTTATTGAAACATTGGTTAGGAGGGGGGAGCCATCCATACCACTGACACATAGAGGGACAGGGGAGGCCTTGATCTTGGCTGCTGACCCAAAGAGAATGGCCTGAGTTTTTTTCAGATTAAGGACCAGCTTGTGGGATGTTACCCAGGCTTGAGTATTCTTAAAGGCCTCACTCAGCTGAAGGTTAAGAACCTCAATGTCTTGGGAATGTGCAAGGATGACAAGATCATCTGCATAAAGGGTGACACTACAGTTGGAAGTAGCAGCAGGGAGGTTGTTAACAAATGCTGAAAAGAGAAGGGGCCCCAAAACTGATCCATGTGGGACACCAGAGGTCACTGAAGTTAGTTAGTTAGTTAGTTTATTGTTCTAGGAATTACTACCTTTGAGCCAGAGGCTCTTTTACAAAGGTTACACATCAATTAGGTACAGTACAAAAGGTTACATAGATAACACAACAATTTGTGTTGTGTCAAGAGCAAGAAAACATATACAAATACATATCAAATCATTTGTGCAAAAGGACATGAGATATCAATAATCACATTATTATTACAAGAAAGAGGTCATGCCAGATTAGGAGAAACAAATAGGGAAAAGTCCAGAACAGAGAGGGTAAGTGAAAGGTGTGGGGAGCAGACAATAGCAGGAGAAAAGGTTTCCCAAGCATGTCTTTGTCAAATAACGGGACAGGGTGGGTAGTGAGAAAATAGGAGGTTTAACCAGGGCAGTCACAGGAGCTGGAGGTGGCAAGGTGAGAGAAAAGCCTTGATTTGAAAATACCTAGAGAGGTGGAGGCAGTAATATGAGTGCTGAGGGCATTTAGCCAGCTGGGGGCACGATAGGCAAATGATCTTTGTCCCTAAGAAGTCCGGCATCGGGGGACTTGGAGAGGCTGGTGTTCTGATCTTCTGGTAAAACGGGTGCTAGCGCTCGGGCATAACAGGTCTTGGATACAGGGTGGAGTGAGGCCCAGAGTGGATTTTTTCGCCATCAGGCAGGTAAGGTACTTTATCCGGTTTGAGAGTTGCAACCAACCTGAGTCAGCATAGAGTTCACATGTGTGGGTACGTCGGTGTGCACCAGTGAGCAACTGACAGGCCTTATTTAGGGATGTTGTAATGCGACTAAGTTTAAGTTTACACACTTCCGAGACCTTGACTCTTCTTAAGTAAAAAGGATGGTGAGACATTGCTGTAGGAGTAGGGGAGAGAGCCAGATTGAGCAAGAAACTAGGAAAGCCCCTGTGTAGGGTGAGAGGTCAGTGAAAAATTTGTTGAAAGCATTTGAGATTGTAACGGGGTTGTTACAATTTACTCCTTTGACCTCAGTGTCTATAGGGATGGGGGAAACATTCTGGACTAAGGTTTTCTTAATACAGGCCCAAAATTGGCATGGGTTGCCAATGAAGGAGTCAAACAGGGATTTGCAAAAGCTACTTTTACTCTGCCAGATGGCCTGCTTGCATTCTTTTCTAAGCTTTCTATAACTAATCCAGTCTGATGAAGAGTTGGATACCTTGTAGGTAAGGCCAACATTTGTATTTCCATTTGAGAAGGGATAATAGAGGATAGGAAAGCCATTTTGTAGTAGAACCACAGACCCTCCTAATTATAAGGGGAGTGTACTTGTCCTGAAGGCCAGAAAAGATTGTGCAGAAATATGTAACAGCAAGGTTGACATCGGTTGTGGCCCACAAGTAAGACCAATCTTGGTAGGCTATATAGTTTTTGAACTGGTTAGTGTCAAGGTGCTAGAAGTCCCCAAAATGAATCAGTCTAGGGGGATCTTAGGGGGCTCTGCATGCCATACACAATACACTGAGGAGTGATCTCTAACAGCATCAGGGAATGCCCCCGAGCAGACTACTCTGCTGAGCTTAGGTATGAGCATCCAGTCGACTTGGATGGCACATTGCTCATTTTTGGAGAGTCTATTAGGGTGGGAGATGATCTGAGTAAGCAACTGTTTGTTTAAGGAGGATTTGACCAAATTTTATTACATTGTAACCAATCAATATTGAAGTCCCCAAAGAAGATATATGCATTGCTTTGGGCAAGGGGGCCAAGGGTGCTGATAAGGGAGGGAAGCGCATGATGACTACGAGTAGGTGGAACATATGTGCATACGAGACAGAGAGCCAGATATTCAAAACTTTGCCCCAGGGCTAAATTAGCATTGCCCAGTGGGCAAAGTTAGCCTGGAGCAAAAACATAGCTATATTCAAAAGGAAATAGCCCGGTGCAAAACCAGCTGAATATAGCAAGCAAACGAAGTCAGGCAAACAGGGCCAGGAGTGCAGGGCAAAATTGCCTGGGATTAAGACAGCACTGAATATAGTAGATAAGACAGCACTGAATATAGCACCCAGACAGAGGCAGTGCAAACACCCACAGAAACAAAGTATAAAGGTGTAAGTGGCTGTCCAGGAACACAGGAAAGCAAAATAACCCTGGATGGGAACACAGGAGCAGACACTACTGCAGTACCAGTGAATGGCATGGAATAACCAGGACCCACAAGTGACAATGGACTACCACATAACACTGTCAAATCCTGAGCCCCCCCAAAAAGACACAGGACACAGGAATGTCAAGTATAACAATGTACAATTCAAAAAGGGAACAGGTATGGCACAAAGGCAACAGGAACAGATATACTGAAAACAAAAACACAATATACAGCAGAACAGAATAGGCAAAAAAGGGGTACAGCACTTACAAAATGAAAGGAAAAAGGGCTGGCAAAATAGAGGGAATGAAAACAATGGGGAACAAAGCAGTGACAGTGCAAAATGGCAACTATGTACAGTATATACAGTGGAATGGGGAAAGGGTGTGAAAGGGAGAGGGGCATGGACACAGGGAGCAATGGAGGGAAACAGGATGTCAGAAATAGGGCTAGGGAATGTGGGCCTAGGTCAGGAAGCAGGACATCACAATGTGATTCAGGACCTTGGTGCAGGCAGGTGCTGGCAGACGTTCTTCCAGGATGGCCGCAACCCATCTCGTCTCTACTATAAGGATGGCCTGCTACTCAATCAGTGTCCGCTGTTGCCACACCACCCTTCGCAATAGTTCTTCCCTCCCTTCAGCCTCCTCTGGATGGGTGACCCATAGTGATGACCGTCGTGGACCTACAGGAGAAAGGGGGACCATATCAGGACATGACGATGACACAATGTATCACCACATGGTGGACAGCATGCCCCAACAACCATGCCCATGTGCCAGTACAGAACAAACCACAATGCACACTGACATGTGCCTGCAGAACAAGGCAGTATGTACCACCCCAATGTACATGGACATGCATAGATGTATGCTGAGAAACCAACCACACAGTAGAACCCACACAGCACAGCGGCGTGCACATTGTAACAGTGCAAACAGACAGCCACCCTCTGAGATGCGAATGACAATTGGACACTGAATGACACGCACATGGGAAGACATATTTGTTGGGACATGCTGCCCACAGTTACACAGCTATGATACACAACACAGATGACAACCACTGGAGAAGATGCAACAGCCACAACCAGGTGTGAAACCAGATATGCCTGTCCTGTACACATTCTCCCCAACAGTGGCCCCCCTGACTGCTGCACCCCACAAGAACTGTACAGACTCAGCCAAACCGCTACCTACAGTGCCATAACATAGCAGTAGAACAAATGATGTCAGTAATTCCTGAACAGGTGGGTCACTGATATAAGTGTGGAACATTGGCAGGTGAAACAGATAGAGACACGACGTGGTCTACAGAGACCCAATGACTACAGAGGACAGCTACAGTGGCAACATAACAGTAGAGAATGCGGGACAGGTACCCAAGCAGTATACAACCTGGGAAAGTGCCAATGCCTACCCACACCTATTGCCACAACAGAAGGATGAGGAGCCCATACCGGTAAAGAGCATGGCATGAGGCTGTACCACCACCCACAGCGGCAGCAGATTTATTTATTTATTTAGACAGCAGTTTGGAAAACCTTTGAGCCATAGGCTCATTTACAAAGGTACCTTGTCACAGTAAGACAAACGAAAATACACAGTATAACAGTATAACACAGTATAACAGTAACTTAAGACATAGATACAAACAAGCTGGTACAGGTAGGATTGATGCAAACAATACCAGAGTTATGTTGTCCTTAGCAGTTTAGTAGTAAGCTTTGTCATAAGTATTGAGTAACGGCTTTGACTAGTGGCAATTACAGCTTCGGGTGTTAACAAGGTGGTTCCGTAAGGAAGTTTTGCAGCACGATATAGTTGGAGCTTCGGAGATGGAGGGGGGCAGTGTGTTGAACCAGGAGGGGGCCCTAAAGCTGAAGACACTTAGGACATGAGAGGTCCTAGCTCTAGGGATAACAAGAGAGATTTTCCCAGAGGTCCGAGTATGACCTAGTGGGACAGAGCGGCGGATGGTGGTGGTCAATCCTGTCGGGGATAGCCCAAGGAGGGTCTTTTTTGTAAGGGTACAGGTCAGATATTTGAGGCGCTCATCAAGATCAAGTACCAGCGCTTTAGCGTACAGTAGACAGGTGTGTGTTAGCCTAGGTGCCCCAGTAATTAACCTGCAGACCTTATTCAGAGTAGTGCGAATTTTATGGAGTGCAGTCTGAACAGCAGCACCATACACCGGCAGTCCATAGTCCACTAGGGACAGGATAGAGGAGGTGACTGCGAGTTGAAGAGCCTCCGAGGGGAGGAGGTGTTTATACCGATGTAAGATGCCCAATCGGATATTAGTGGCAGTGGCTAGGGCAGTGATGTGTCCATGGAAGGAGAGGGAAGGGTCAAAATGGATCCCAAGGTATTTATAGGAGCAAACTTGTTCAAGTGGGAAAGAGGACCCAGAGTGAATGAGGAGTTTGAAGTTGCAGGACTTGTTTTGAGGATGAGTGAAGAACATGGTTTTTATTTTTTTAAGATTTATCACCAATCTATGTTCCTTGAACCAGCCCTCGGCTTTGTGAAGGACTTCTGCAGCGAGTCCTGGAGGGCAATAGGGTTATGACTTGAGGCAAAGATGACTGCATCATCAGCATACAAAGAATGTTCCCGAGCAAGAGCGTGGAAGGGTGTTAAGGTAAAGGGAGAATAGTAAGGGGCCCAGAATGGAGCCCTGGGGAACCCCAGAAAGATGGGACAGATGTCTGAGTAGGTCCCATTAATTTTTACACGCTGTGAGTGGTCAGACAGATAACTGGTGCACCAGGAGATAGGCCCAGCAGCAAAGCCAGAGAGACTAAGGGCATCAAGAAGGAGGGAGTGGGAGACAGTGTCGAAAGCTTTAGAGAGGTCAATGAAGACCGCACCAGACAGAGAACCAGTGTCTAAGGAGGAGTGGAGAAAGTTGGAGAACTCTAGGAGGGCTGTGTTGGTACTGTGGCCCACTCGGAAGCCATGCTGCTCAGGACATAGGACGTAGTAGGTGGAGAGGTAGTCAGAGATTTGAGAGGCCACCACTTTTTCCAAGGCCTTGGAGAGAGGAGAGAGAATGGAGATTGGCTTCTAGTTTCCAGCCACAGTCCTATCACCACCTTTAAAGATAGGGGTGACAGTGGCGACTTTCCAGGCAGTTGGAACCTTCCCAGGCAAAGAGAGTGGTTGATGAGGCACGTGATCGGGTAAGGACTGTGTCTAAGACCACGTGAGGATACAAGGATTCAGGGTGTCACTGCCCGTACTATTACTCTTGAGGGCAGTGACTAAGGTGCGCCTAAGTTCTTGGGCAGAAACACGGCGGAGGAGAAAATAAGGGCGAGAAAGATTTACAGCATGTGCTGGGGGAGAAAGGTCAAAAAAATTTGTAGGGAGGATAAGGCTAAGGTCAGTGAATGAGGTGTTGAGGGTTGGCTATGAGGGCTGGGTCTGAGGAGATCACGCCATTAATGTTGATCTGGTGGGTGGGGGTGCACCCCATTTAACTGTTTAGTGTTATCCCAGAAGGTTCTGGGGCTCCCCATGAGGCAGTGAGTAAGGACCGATAGTGATCAGACTTGGCCTTTCTGATGGCCCGAGTGCACTTGTTTTGGGTGGCAGCATATAACTGCCTGTCACTGGGCTGGCCAGTCTCAATGGCACGGTGCCATAGGTTGTCCCTATGTTTGAGTTGGTGGATCAAAGCTGGGGTTACCCAAGGGGCATTCTGCCTTTTAGAAGGGTGGGTCAACATTGGGGCAAAGATATCACAGGCATTATTAAAAGTTCGGGTAAAGAAGGAGAGAGCTGTGTTGATGTCAGGAGTTGCCTGTATAGGAGACCAGTCAATTAGGGACAGAAGTTCCTTAAGTTTTATCAGTCCATCAGGTATTAGACGCCGCTGGCATGTGGACTGTGCCATGGGTTTGGGGGCTGAGGATGACCAGTGGAATAGAATGGGGGAGTGATCGCTGAGAGAGTCTGGGAGGACTTGTACATTGGGGATCCGATTAGGGCAGTTGGTGAGTACCACATCAAGCAGGGTACTGGAGCCTCTCTTGGGGTTAGTCCTGGTAGGGTGGGTAACTAGTTGCGTTAGGTCTATTGCAGAAAAGGAGTCACGGGTAGAGGAGGAGGAGGGGCTGAGCCAGTTGACATTTAAGTCACCCACCAGAATTTGATCAGCGGAAGGAGGTAGTGAGGAAAGGTATTCTGTAAGAGAGGCAATGGCCTGTGTTTGGTCCCTGGGGGGCACGTATGCAGTAGTCAGATAAAGGGGTCCCTTTAAAGGGTCAGGGGTTAGTTTCAGCGTAAGCGCCTGGGCCCTGGAGTCAAGGATGGGAGCAGGCAGGGCTAGTACGGGGAGAGATTCCTTGACATAAATAGCGCAGCCGCCGCCCCGTCTCCCAACACGGTCGGACCGGAAGAGGGTGAAACCAGGAAGGGAGACTAGGGAGTCAGGGGAGGATTTCGACAGCCAAGTCTCAACCAGAGCGATGACATCAGGGTTAATTGATGTGACCAGGCATTGTAGTGAGTCAAACTTTTTTAAGAGGCTACAGATATTCATGGAGACCATGCATAGGCCTGTGGTGTTAGTCGGGGAGCTCCTGGGAACCGGGCCAGGGTTTGGATGAATGTTGCCTGACAGGAGTAGTAGCATGACTAACACCCTGGCTGGGAGATGGTGAGAGGTTTTCCTACGATTGACATGGGGGGGGGAGGCTAAGGGAGCAGGGGGTGGGCAGGGTGGTACAGGAAGGGAAGGCAAGAATAAGAAGACACCCAGATGTGCCTGAGGTGAGGAGGAAGCTAGGGGGAGGGCAGGGAGGACCGAGACACACAGAGGTCCCAAGGGGCAAGAGAGCAGGTTCAGGAGCAGATGCAAAGCACACATGCAAGGAGACACACACATGTGAAACAGGGACACAGGCCATGGTCCACCAGTGACAGGGCAGCGGTAGGCCAATGACACGCACAGGACAGTGCATCCTGGTGGCCAAGGCATGTCGATGCCCACACCCCCACTGGTGGGAGCAGCACCTGCCACAGGGTCTGAAACCGAGCACACCACGCAACCACTGAACAACCCCTGCAGCACCCATACATGTCCCATGCATGAACACCATGCACTGCAGGGACTGAGGGACAGCACCCTGTAGGGGAACATGGCACCCGTGACACAGCTGAAGGCAACAGGCACACATGATGTGCATAGCCACACAGGCCCATGTGGCACCATAGCCCCAGAGGCCCCCCCAACAGCCCCTGTGCATGTATGCTACGGAGCTCAGTCAAAGGCAAACAATAACATACCAGTGTCCACAGTGTAATGGCAACACACTGGTAGGGAGATGCAGGCACCACATGACACTGTGGCTCCCTGTGGGTCACAGCGTGAACAGCTCTGGCAGGCATCTACAACATGTCATGCATGAACACTGACACACTATACATGGTAATGTGAATGACACATGCCATGTGAAGTGCAGAACAATGATGCCATGGCATACAGGGCCACAGCAGCAGAAACAGCCAGCACAGCAGGCTGACCCCAGTAATCCCCCAGCTGCAGGCACAGTGAATGGCCACCATCTATACACAGACCTGCTGCATCCTGCCACAATGGAGCACATAACAGCAACATGTTGCACATGACACAGTACAAGGCAGATAGCAGTGCACATGGCAGTAACGGCAACAGTAGACCATAGATAGATCCACCCATGTCACAGGCCATGCAGCAGAAGGCAAGTCAGTGGAGGCATGGAAGACAACACAAATGCGTGCGGCCAGCATAGCAGGCCCCACTTACGTAATGGTCATGGGTGCGCTGAATGATGCCACTGGTGTGAAGGATCCAGTGCACCCCTCAATTTGGCACATAGTCATGTGTGAACACTGTAGCCCCATATGGCTGTACATATTGTAGCCAGCATGGCAAAAGGGGCCCTCTCAGTGAGCACCCTGACATCCCAATGCAACATAGCAAAATTACATCAGACCTGGATGACCCAGTCGACTGCACCATGACACTAGACACAGCAGTCCAATGCCTGCAGTGGCTACACAGAGACATAGTCAAAATGCACAATGGCAAACAGCACTCATGCAATACATTCCTGTCCCCATCACTGCTCTCCTCCACGCGATGCGGCACTGATGGCACACTCCGCCTGTCCGTAGTGGGCCTCTGGTCGGCCTGCTGGTCACTCCTCTTGTTGCCAGCATGGTCTCTGCACCCTGCAGTGGGAAGATGGTATAGCAGCATTACTACAATGTCAGCCACAGTACACTAAAGCCCACCCCTGACCCTGGTGGTGTGGCACAACACATGCATAACTGGCTCCCAGGCACAGTGCAGCACAAAAGCCATGCCAAGCATGACACAGGACACTGCAGAACACTCAGTGCATGGCCAAAGTGTGCAGGGGTGGAGCCTGACATTGCCATTCTGTACACACAAGCTGCAACACCCACCCCCCAATAAGATATGTACACAGCCCCTCCAGATGGTACCTCCTCCCAAACAAGGCGGAATGTAGTCCGATGATTCCTCTAACCCGTAAAGAGGGTACACAAGTATCTAACTCCTCAACAACATATGTGGAAACAGAGACACACCTCAGTGGCATACACCAACTCAAAGACTACAGATTAGAATGGCAATGATGACAGAAAGGCATATGGGTTGTGACAGGCACACAGCATGACTGTACACAACTGAGTACAGTAAGTATGCTGCCTACACCCTTGACAGTGTGCAGCACAGCAGGGCACCAATGCCATGGATCCATCGCACAAGCCAGTGGCCAGTGTCATGGCACAGACACAGCAGTGGTGATGTGCCCCATACCCAGACACATACCTCTCAACAGTACCACATTACGAGGAACGTTCCTCAGTGTACTTCACAAAAGCTCCCTGTTCCACATTGTGAGGACTTGTCCCACATTCAGTGTTAACAGTTTAAAGCAAAGAGCTATAGTAAATGATGCAAACTATATATCGTACAATTAACAGACCTCTTGAACATAAATGCAAACATTGTAACATTGATTTGAGCTTTGTAGGTAAAGATATGATTAAGTGTTCCACAGTTTGCTCATTTATGCCACATTGTAAGAGGCAATGTATCACATTTGGGGGAGAAAAGGTTGAGAGGTATGCCCAGACAACACACCCAACCACACACTGTGGATGTACGCAGCAGGCACATCTGCACGCAGCCCCCTGGCAGCATGGCAGAACACAGTGGATGTGGCAAGGGGCCAGGTGTCGTGGGTCCATACAGCCACAGTAGGTGGTATGGTACAGTGCACCACCACAGTGCAGAACACTGCATACAACACTTGCAAAATGCTATGTCCCCTGGCCCACACAGTCCACACTCCCCTGAACAGAGGACCACATGGCAGAGGTTCAACATAAGTACCCATTGTCACCAGCACAGCACCACAGCCCCCTAGGATGGTATGTGAATGGGCCATGTCACACACACACAGGCACACCACCCAACATGCACCCCCCCATGACAACACCGTGGTGAGAGGCATCACATTCCTGGCACAGGCACAGTCCCCTCCCGAACCATCGCCTGGCATCGTTCCAGCAGTGGGCGCTGCCTGCGCCTGAGATCCACATATCGGTGGCGGCACTTCTCCCCATCACGTGGTATGCCAGTCAGTGCTGTGAGGTGATGGGCAATTGAAATCCACACCTGGCTATGTGGGCGGTCACCTCTCTGACCTCTCCAAACAGACACCTATGCTGCTGTTGTGTGAGCTGGACCAGATTGACTGTCTCCACAACATCCCAGCACCTGTCATGGCCCACCACTGCCCTCTGCCTACGTCTCCCAGACATGGCTGACAAAGAAGGAGGTAAAGGTACTGCTGTAGTGAGTGGTAACTGATGGGCCACACCCTGGCAATTCCCAACTGTTTAGTCTAGCGCCCGCAGAAGTGTGCAATGGCGATGCGCTACCCGGAAGTGTGTGCAATGCGCATGCGTGACCCTGCCATGACCCTGGTGCAGACGTACCAGGCATGCACAGCGCCACTGTGCTAATAGGGCTAGTACAGTGCTATGGCACATAGCATGGCCACGCTTGCGCAGACTGGCCTGACCCATGCTTGCGCGGCGCCTGCGCTAAGGGCCCTAGCACAGCACTATGGCAACAGCACTGTGCTAAGCACAGTACAGATAGCCTGGCACTATATGGTTTGCCCAGTGCTAAAGGCTTTGCCCGGCGCTAAACGCTTTGCCCGGTGCTAGCATCTGCCATATTCAAATGGCATATGCAAATGATGGTCATTGTGTATGCATGGTGCTAACATGGTGATTAGCATATAATTATTGGCCCATTAGCATGCTTAACAGGCTTGTTTGCCCGGCTGTGCTATATAAGGGCTAACAGTGCTCCACCTGTGTTGCTAATAGGTAATACACGTTGATGTGGAATTACTGCTGCAGCGCACAGGTTGTCAGAGGAGCAATCACAGAGGCAGCCAGGTATGTACTGCATGTGGTCTGTCACAGACAACTTGACTGCAGTGGAATTCCAGGGACATATCTGTTATTTTGTGATGTAGTATATATTGACTGGGAAGTGCACTAGACATCGCCTGCCTAGTGCCAGGCACAACCCGGGGGAAGGGGATACAGATGAATGCCAACTGACTGTGATCCGGATGAGGCTGTTGATTATGAATGATATGTGTAATCACCATGCTAACAACTGCTGGGTATCCCCATGTCACGTGTGTGTGACTTGATAGCACTGGATGATGGCAGACATTCAGGTTAGGGCTGTAACACATGTCTACTCTGCTTGTTGTATGGGCCAGTCTGCACAAGTATGTACTGCCACAGAGGGGTTCTCAGTCCCTGTGACCTCGAGAGCACAGACGCCTGAGGTGACAGAACATGCAGGTTGTGCATAACAGCGGCATCATGCATGTGATATAGTGTATAGCAGTAGTATGTGACATGTGTGCAGTGTGTTACTCTGCACTCCATTCCATACTGAAACTGACTTGTGAAGTCTCAAGTGGTTCTAGAATACTGACACCACAGAGGTACTGAGAGGAATGTAACACTGTGCCAGCATGCCATGTGGTCCTGCAGCAGTAGTGACATCACTACTGCAGCAGAAGATCATAATGACATCACTACTGCAGCAGCACATAGGGAATACTGCATGGGCAACTATGCAGAACCACTGTAATCTGCCACAGAGGAATTCTGATGCCCTATGACCCCGAGAGCGTAGCTCGAGAAGTCCATGGGAATCGGAACCCTGAGCTGGTTGAACGTACTGGTTGTGCATAGAGCTGCTCATCCTGTAGTATTAATAGTGTATTGTACTGTGTGCAATCTGTGTCTTGTGATATCTGTTGCTGTCAAACTGAAACTGACACATGTAGTCTCTAGAGGTTCTAGGATGCTGTTCTCCCACCGTAGGGTAGAACAACATTCCATGACCTTGGAACTGTGGTAGAACAGCATTGTGAAAGGGGTGGAAGTCTATACAGACCAACACTCCACTATACACTATCAGCATATTACAGGCATGGAATCTCATGCATAACAGCATTCTATTATACACTGTATAGAGAATAATGCCTGATGTATATGGGATAGCCATGGTGTAATCATCTCGAGCGGTTGCTAGGGCATCAGTAAACCTCAAGAGTGCAGCTCGAGAGGTTTACAATTGCCCTAGCAACCACGAGAGAGGATTACACCATGGTTATCACCTATACATCAGGCATTGTCATTTATAGTGTATGGGACTCGACATGAGAAGTTACCCCCGCCAACACAAGTAATTTAGCCTTACCTTATTAATGAATCTGCACTACAGCCACATGATTGTGTAGGAAAACAATTTATTAGGATACACGGACTGAATGGCAGTGGGCCAAAATAGCACCAGAGTTAAAATCTCTATCAGACATAGTTGCTAGACTCAGTAACAATAAACTGAGACGATTAGAATGTTATTTGAATATTGTACTGAGACTAACAATCACATTCTTAGTGTGTAGAATACAGAATAACACTGGCATTCCATTTTGTAAACCCACTGCTATGACATAGATGAGATATAGAGGATAATGTATGGTCCTCTATCGGTAACCGGTCAGTTAACTGTCGAGAGGTTGCCAGGGCGACCGTGTAAACCTTGAGAGCGAAGCTCGAGAGGTTTACGGCGCCATGGCACCCTTGAGACGGTTAACATTGACCGGTTGCCGAAAGAGGGACCATACTTTATTTTTTATAGTGTATGGTCCCACATAAAAAGGCTGCTTACTTTTTGCTAACTAGTCACCGCCGCGGCCGCTCAGTCCTTCCTAACCGCTGCTGTTCATCCGCTGGTTCCCAGCTGAAAAAAAAAAGCGCTCACATGCTCAGACCATCATGTTGTTAACCTATCGATGTGACGTAGCATCGATAGGTTAACAACATGTCTACGTCACATCGATAGGTTAACAACCTTAGGAAGTGATGATTTCCTAAGGTTAACAGCGTTCTACTATACATTATAGGTTTATAAGGTTCTGACATCACAACAGTGGATTACAAGGTTGTAATCTGCTTAATTTCAGTGTGTAATAAGGGCAACCCATACATTATAGTACCTTTTTTGGATGGACAATAGGCTGACTCAGACAATGCCAGCCACCTGCCTGTCTGAGGGACAGAGCCAGATCCCAGGTGTGGCAGTACCACATGTGTGACTGTAAAGTCCTGGCCACGCACAGGTTGGTCCTGTACTGCCTGTATCTGTCAGTGGAGTACAGGTAATGGCCTTGTGACCGCAGCTGAGTACTAACTGGTGCAGCCTGTCTGTGCTTGTATGTGGCGGTGCTGGAGGGGGCTGAGTGGGCCATTGCCCCTCCTGGCTGCCCCTGTGTGGGTAGTGGTGCCCCACCAGTGTTAAGCACTGTCCAACACCCATTGTGGAGACCATGCTTGACTGACTGCATGCTGTGGTGCTGCAGAAGGCAGTAGGATGTCATCAGCAGTGTGGAGGCTGCACTTCAGAGTGCATCAGTAGTCCACTGTGTCTGTAGGGTACATGTCATCCACTGTGACAACTGCCACAGATGCCTGTGCTGTCACCCATGTCACAGAGTGACATCTGCATCATGTACAGCCCACCCCCCACCCCTGTATTGTGATGTGTGCATGTGGGTCACAGCAGACAGGACTCATGCAGTTATTAGAGTTGCTACACTGAGGTAATGGCTGGTGTCTGTGTGAGCACAGCGCTGTGCAGCCCGGGGCAGGGGCAGTACCAACAGTGTTGCGGTCCAGGGTGTCTACCCCCACAACAGGACAGTGCATGTACAGTGTGCACATCCAGGCCATTGCATGACAAATGCTGACACACATGCTGGGGGTGCAGTACCCCAGTGTCGTATTGCTGTATAGTACCCACTGTGGCTCCACACTGTGAATCACACACAGGCCCTGTGCACAGATGTGCCAGGACCGCCTAATCACCCACCACGCCTGTATGTGTGTGCACTGTGGCTGCACTGATACATGCACTGGCACATGCAACAGTACCTAGGCAATGCCACTAGTGGCACTTGTGTTGTGGTCAGCCATCTAGCCCTGTTGTGGGGATGCAAACCATTGGTCCACAGCATGTGTTCCACAGTGCTGGGTGTGCACAGGCCCAGCATGGCACTGGATGTGCCTGGGGGGAACCTTATGGGTCAGGCATTTACAGCCATGGCTGCACAGTCCCACACATGTACAAGTTAGACACTGTCTGTGGCTGTAGGCCTCGTGATTGCCTTGCAGTGCACCAATGTCCATACCAACATGTGCAGCCAGGCCACCAGTCACATGCGACAGGCAGCAGCATGGGCAGCACAACTGTGTGTGGAAATTGCTCCTGCACAGAATCGACCAGCCCAGCTCTTTCGGACCATGGACAGACTGTGCAATCCACTCTGTCTTCAGCCTGAGAGAGCATTTTCACAGGAATGCTGTGAGGAGTTTGCTCGATTCTTTGCAGATAAGGTTGCCACAATCAGGTGGGATCTCCTTCAAACTCTCTCAAATGGGAGTTGTAGCAGTTGGCAGGAGATGTCAGATACCCAGTTTGTGTGGTATGACTTTGACCAACCCACAATCAGTGACATAGTGATGATCGTCCAATCACCGGCCAACTGTAGTTTGGATCCAGGCTCCACCCGCCTCTTAGTAGGATGTGTGGATAAAATCGGCCCAGTCCTTGCTGAGATAATCTGGTTGTCATTGGAGAAGGGGATCTTTCCTGACCCCTTGAAGGAAGCCGTGATTAGGCCCCTTCTAAAAAAACCCTCCTTAGACCCGGAATGTCTGGCTAACTACAGGCCTGTTCTAACCTGCCTTTTGTAGGCAAGGTTATTGAGAAGGTGGTTGCGTTGCAGTTGGATGATCATTTGACCAGCCACAATGTCTATGATTCTCTCCAGTCAGGATTTAGGAAAAGACATAGTACCGAGACAGCCCTTGTTAGAGTACTAAATGACCTCCTAATAGCGAGAGATCGAAAGACTCGTTCCATCTTGGCCCTTCTCGATCTCTCTGCAGCATTTGATACCGTTGATCATGGGGTTATTTTGGAGCACCTGTGGGTTATCTATGGGCTATCTGGTTTAGTCCTCAGTTGTTTCAATCATTCCTCGTGAGTAGGACTCAGAGGGTGGTATCTGGGATTTGTTCCTCGACATCACTCCCCCTATTCTCTGGGGTCCTGCAGGGCTCTATCTTAGCGCCCATGTTATTTGCGGTATATATGCTGCCATTGGGAGTGATCACTAGGCGGTATGGCTTGAGTTTTCACTGCTATGCAGATGATACTCAGCTGTACATGTCCTTTGTGCCTGGCTAGGGTGATGCTGTCTCGGTCTTTAATAACTGTCTTACTGAAATTCAGGACTGGATGACCGTGAGCTGGTTGCAGTTAAACCCTGAAAAAACTGAGGTGTTGGTTGTGGACCCAGGCCATCGAGGGGTAGGTTTGTTGACTGGGTCACCCTCAGGTCTTTGGCCTGGGGAGACCCAGCTGACGACCTCAGACCAGGTGAGGAACTTGGGCGTTATATTTGATGATTGTTTGACCCTCAAACATCAGGTGTCAACTGTTGTCAAGACCTCATTTTACCATCTGAGGAATATAGCCCGAGTGAAGCATCTGGTTCCCTTTGATGACCTTCCAACATTGGTCCATGCCTTTGTTACCTCCGCTTGGACTACTGCAACGCCCTGTACCTAGGGCTACTGGGGGTGGATATTCGCTGTTTGCAGCTGGTGCAGAATGCGGCGGCCAGGCTTTTGACTGGTACGTCAAGGACCAGTCATATAACGCCTGTCCTCCGTGGTCTGCACTGGCTGCCAATTCAATGGGGAATCACCTTCAAGATCGGTTTGCTGACCTATAAGGCCCTACACAATCAGGGACCTAGTTACCTGCAAGATCTTCTTTGCCCTTACTGTCCCTCCTGTCGGCTCCGATTCACCGATGAGGGATTGCTAGAGATTCCCAGGGTTCACTTAAAGACATCAGGGGTGAGATCATTTAGTTTTATGGCTCCGACCCTGTGGAATTCTCTACCTCATCGGGTGAGAGAATGCCTGACTGTCCAAAGCTTTAAATCAGCTTTGAAAGCGTATCTGTTTAACCTAGTATATCCGGATTTTTAAAATATATTTATGGATTGTTTTTAGGATTTAAGTTTTATGTACTGATTTGTAAAAGCGCCTTGGTTTTTTTTAAAGGCGCTTTTTAGAAATAAAGTATTCATTCATTCATTCACACAGCTGGCTTCTACATGTGCTGGCCTGCAGGACTTCACAACAGTGAGGTGCATCGTGCATCTCCTGTTGGCGTTCCTCAGGGGGTGGGGGGTGGATGGCAGCTGTTTGTTGCACCATGGCTGTTTGATACTGTTAAAGCTGTGCAATGTTTATTCACAACTATGTGTAACCCTTTCCCTGCCTTCTGTCCCACACAGGTGAGGCTGCAGGGCAGGAGCAGCTGAGGGCCAACAAGTTTTCAGGGGATGAGCTGCATGCCCTGGTACATGCTGTGAAGGAGCGGGAGATGGTCCTACGCTGTAATAAGTCAACAGATACCACTGTTCATTTGATGTGGGAGGAGATTGCCACAGCAGTGAATGCCGTAGGTGGGTGTGGCCGTACCACCGATGCTGTCCAGAAGCAGTGGAATGATCTGCTATGCAGGGCCAAGGAGGAGGAGGCACAATGAATCAGAGACAGGCTGCAGACTGGTGGGTGGCCACAACCAATGGAGCAGCGGGGACTGGGACCCATTGATGGCCATAGTAACCTCTACCCTGTGGCCAGTGGCAGTTGGTGGGGTTGAAGGCAGTGGGTGTGAAACACTGCTCACGCCACCCAAGGCAGGTAAGTTTGTGGCATGTATCCACCACTCAGTGGACAGCAACATCATGGGAACTGAGGCACACATCACCACTGTCATGGGGCATGCATAGGGCCCACATGGGTATGTTCCATTGTAAGAGTGGTGTTGGGGCTGCACAGTGGTGGACATTTGCTGGCAGGCACATGTCATGCGTGCATGTGTGCCATGGTGCAGGGGACTCCTAGGGCACAAGCTGCAATTGTATGGGATGCACAGTGGGGTCTGCATGGGCATGCTGTGGGGCACACATTGCTGGGGGTGCATGTGGCGTTGTTGGGGGTGGGGGTGGGTAGTCTGTTCACTGTAGCGGCCACTCAGATCTGTCTGTTCCATTACAGCACTACATGCCAAGCAGGCCATGTCCCAGGTGGGGCCAGGCACAGTGGTGCAGGAGGAGGATGGCAACACAGCAGAGGTGCACCCTTCCACATCAGGCATGGCTGCCACAGGTTGACCAGCAGTGGTCATGATAGTCAGTGCAATGTCTGGTCACAGATGACATGAGGCAATGGTATATGCAGGAACTTCAGAAGAGGAGGACACGGCATTTCTGGAGTCCCTGAATCCACCGGAGTATGCCCAGGTGGAGGATCTGAGTGGAGAACAGGTGGTGATCCTGACTGTGATGAGTGACCATGGCTCAGGGGATGCAGGGAAGGAACCCGACCTGCTGGTTATGGGTGCGGCTAGTGGCACCAGTGATTTGGGAATAGTGGGAGATGCACCATACATGAATTGGGGGTGAGGGGTACTCAGACACATGCGACCTTTGTGACCACAGCTGCTATTCCTCTGCCCGCACAGTGTTGCCCACTGGATATGTCCCACAGGGCAATGACTGCAGGGCCAGTCCAGTAGCATGCTGTGTCACCTGTGAGACCACAGTTGTAGCAACCGATGCACCGCCAGCTGCCCCCACAGGTTCCTTCACATCCTCAACACACTGCCCAATGTCAGCCGTAACCCCTGCCACAGGTGCAGGATGCTGATGCTGCACCTGCACAGGATGGCCAGGGTGCGCGACCCATGCTCCAGGAGGCCTTGACCTTACAGCATGCCACCCAGCAGGACCTGCATGATCTCTGCAGGGAGGTGCGGCATGAGTTGTCACAGCTGCTGTAGACAGTGGGCACTGGCCTTGCCCGTGCTGAGCAGTGGTCAGAGGAGCGAATGACCCATGTCCTCGCCACCATTGAGTGTGGCTTTGGTAGCATTACCACTGCTGAGCAAGCCCATGCTGTGGTGCTGCAGGACACTGTTACTACAGCACTGCAGGGTGCAGCCAGTCGCCAGCACAGCCGTGCCTCACATGGGCAGCAGCGTGGCAGAGGTGCACACAGGGTGGGTGCCACCTCCTCCACCCCTACCTCCCGGTAGTTCACAGGCCATGCACAGCATCATGACCGCCCTCCCTCCACACCTGTGCAGGCCTCACGGCGTGGCTGTGGATGGTCTGCCCTCCCAGTCTCGCCTCAGTCCACCCCATCAATGTCCTCAGCATGTAGCACACCCTGCAGTTTGCCACACACATAGAGTGTGCATCGTGTGCACGGTTGCAGGCACAGCTGATGTGCTCCACCACATGCATGGTGTGGCCCTGTCCCACTCACTTGCATGCCCATGCACACACCCACATCCCATGTCCCCTGCACACACACAATGTCCTCCATGGCCCATGATCATGCCCATGCCACAGTCCCTGCCAACACATGTCTACACTGCTGTTTGCTGTACGCACCTGGGTGGTGGCCATACCTCTAGACCTTTTGTCCCCCGACCATAGAACAGTGCCTCTCAGGATGTGGTACAACTGAGCAGACTGTGGAACACTTTATCAATGCTTTCCCTCAGAAGCTCAGTAGACTGTTACAATGTTTGCATGTCTGTTCAGGCCATCTGTTATTACTTGCCTGATGTTTTGTTGGTATCATTTACAATAGGGATTTACTTTACAATGTTACAGCTGACTGTGGGACAGATCCTCACACTCTGGAACAGGGAGCTTCTGTGATGCTACAGGATGACTGTCCCTTGTACTGTGTTACAGTTGAGGGGTATGGTGATGGCCAACACACATCACACACACCGAACCACATCACATTACCCCACTGGCAACTTGTACAGCACCTATATATTACACTGTTCACACAGTACTGTATCTGCACTACCATTAAATGTACTGTTGATACCACATTATTTGTCTGTGTTGTGTTTACTCACCATCCACCCTGGGTTAGTGTCTTGATGCTGCTGCTTCCATGCTCAATGGCCTGGCGGACCATGCGAGGATCCCACCTCTGAAGTTGCTCTACTATCCTGCTTAGCCCTGGCTCTGGCTCACTGTCAGAATGTACCTCAGGTTCAGGTGCACGTATACCATGGTTCAGTGCCATGTTGTGTAGCATACAACAGGCCAGGATGATATGGCATACCTTCTGAGGGCTATACTGTAAGGCACCGCCTGACTGGTCTATGCAATGGTACCGCATCTTGAGCATCCCAAAGACCCTCTCAATAATGTTCCTTGTAGCAGCATGTGCCTCGTTGTACTGTTCTTCGGCCACTGATGCTGGCTGAGGTACCGGTGTCAGCAGCTAGGGTCATAGGGGATAGGCACTGTCTCCTGTGGAAAGATAACAGGTGTTAGTGTTGCTGTTCTGCACAGTGCCTACTGCTGCTCTGCACCATTTCTCCCTGCCCCTTCCATAGGTACCCTTGCCTATCCCCCCTCCCCTGTGCTCTTACCCTGTTGTGGCTGCCCATACTCACCGACTAGAAGCCCACTTGGTATTCTGCCCTCCTCGAATGCCTGGCACAGCCAGGACTGGTGCCAGATGAAGGCATCATGGGCACTGCCAGGGTACTGTGCAAAGACATTGTTTATGCACCCAGTTGCATCGCACACCACCTGGCAACTGATTGAGTGGAAGCCCTTTCTGTTCACATACAGGTCACTGGCATCACCAGGTGGTGCACGGATGGGAACATGGGTGCAGTCAATGGCATCAAGTACAGCAGGTAGGTGCGCAACTCAATGAAATTGCTGCATGGTTGCTGTGCGCTCTGCTGCTGTGCTGAGGAATACTATAAACTCACCAGCATGTGGCAGGAGAGCATCAAGGAACTGGGTCAGGAGGCACAATGTGGCGGACAGCGATACCCCAATGGTGTGCCCTGTTGGGCACTGAAATGTTCCAGTGGCTAGGATGCACATCGCTGCTGTCACCTTTTCCTCGACTAACATGGCGTGGCTGCACTTGGTGTTCAGCTGCAGCTCTTCATGCAGGAGTTTGCATAACTGCCTCAACATTCCCCTGTCCAACCTGTTCCAGCCAATGATGTGGTCATCAGGCAGGGTCTCAAAGGAGGCTCTGGGCCAGTACCATCTGTGTGCAGCATATCTCCTCCTTAACCTGCATAATGGTCCTTGTTGAGCCTGCTCACTTTCTTCCTCCTCCACAACCTGCTCCATAAGTAGCAGCACTACAGCATTACAGAATGCAGCCATTTTGTTTCACTTCCTGGTCTGGCCACTCCCTCCTCCGTGGATTGCCCTGGGATTAGGCCTCCCTTTTATAGGCGGTAAGTAGCGCTGCACTATGTGTCGCGCAATGGTGCATAGTGCAGTGCTATGTCTTTGAATATCCCATTGCGCCCATATGCAGGTACCCGCCCCTCCACTTTGCCCCTTGCAGACATTATGTTTTAGCCCGGTGCTAGTGTGTTTAGCACAATGTTTCCCTCTTTGAATGTAGCAGTCCTGCGCTAACCCTGTGCTAATCCTGCACAAACGGTTTGCACGCTGTGCTAAATTTTGAATATCTGGCCCAGAGTTTTTTAGCATTACCAAGGGTTAAAGTAGCATGACATAACTCAAACAGAGGGTCTAGTTCAGGAGAGGGGGAACTGGGGATAGAGATATTGAGATGGGCTTTGTAGTAAATCATTGTGCCCCCCCCAGAGGAGTTCCTGTCACATCTTAGTAAGTTATATCCTGGCAGAGCACAAAGGTTACTGGGCATGGAAGGCTTTAATCATGTTTTGGAGATGCCAAGGATGTCAGGATTGTAAAGGTTAACCCATGCAGTGAGCTTGTCTAGGTTGCTGAGGAGACTTCTTATGTTTAAGTGAACTATTTTTATGTTGCTTGCACGCATGTGCAAGAAACATAGTGCCATCATCTGAGTTTTCGGAGGTGTGGCAGCCCTCTTCCAATTCAGTCAGTGTGTTTGCAGGCACGGCTACAGTTCTCCAATCACTGCTGGAGCTGTCTATGACAGCAGTCTAAAATGCAGTGGCATACAGTTGAAAGGGGGAGCTACGCTTCGGTGACCAGCGATAAGATATTGCCTGCTCATGCACGCTTCCCCTACACACACACACACATACACACACACACACATATACATACTGCATGCTCGCCCCCCCCACACACTGTATAGCCAACGAGAGTGCCCAATCCCCATCAGCTCCACTGCCCCCCTAAGTACAAAGTGCCACGCTGAGCCCACCCCAGCATGGTAACAGATGTTATTGCCAACAGGGGTGCCCAATCCCGCTGGCTCCATCGCCCCCAAACAGCATCCTTGTGCCACGCTGGGAGCCCACCCCAGCATGGCAAATGTCTTGTGTCGCCCTCCTGTTTTGTCAGCCCCATTGCCCCCCCCCAAAAGCACACAGTGCCACACTGGGAACCCACTCCAGCGTGGCAACAGATGCTATCGTTGCGGGGGTGCTCAATCCCCCCGTCGGCTCCACGCCTCCCAAACAGTGTCCTTGTGCCACGCTGGGAGCCCACCCCAGCGTGGCAAACATCCCGCATCTTCCTCCTGTTTTAAAAAAAAAAAAACCTGCAATACTAAAATGGTCCCTCGCAGTCTGGGCCCCCACCTGCACCCACCCACTGCACACCCCGCCTCCCCATACACCCCTCTCAACCCATACTTACCTCCAGAGTCCGGCGCGACGATCTTCGGTGGACCGGGAACACGTCTGCACTCTTCAAAGCTGACTGCAAACTGACGAAATGCCGGTAAGCTGTATAATGTAATAAATAGGGTTTTTTCAACTTTGCTGCATATCTCAGGCATTTTTTGGAATTTTTGCACCAAATTTTCAACTTGGGGTTTTTGGGACCCCTTCTCATGAATGCTTTTGCTGTCATGGCGTTAATCAGGCCTGAAGGGTGATTTCGCAGTCACTGCACGAAATCACCTTTCGGCACCAATTAGCGAAACAACACTGCTAGTGTTCATAAGGTGGGATCTCAAAAAGCCTATGTTGAAACTTTGGTGGAAAATCTAAAAATGACTATTTTATGAATGTGCTTGGCAGTTCCTACATGACGCCGCAGACGCTTGTGAATTTTCTATATTTTCACTCCAGATTTTCAATATTGTCATTTTACCACACCTCCTTATGAGCAGTACAGCTGTCATTTTTCACATCTCACCCAAAACATGTTTCCGCCCATGTAGTGCACAATGGCGCAGTCTGTGTGCGAAATCATTGTACGGCACACATTAAGAAAATCACAGTGACACTGTTCATGAGCAGAGGTCTTAAAATGACTATGTTGAAAATTTGGTGGAAAAATTCCTAAAAGTGACTGTTTTGCGAGCCTGCATTGCACAGTTCCTACGCATGCTCGTAAGTTTGTGAATTTTCAATATTTTCACTCCAGATTTTCAACATTGTCATTTTACCACACCTCCTTATGAGCAGTACAGCTGTCATTTTTCACATCTTGCCCAAAATGTGTTTCTGCCCATGTAGCGCACAATGGCGCAGTCGGTGTGCGAAATCACTGTATGGGACACATTAAAAAAATCACAGTGACACTGTTCATGAGCAGATGTCTTAAAATGGCTATGTTGAAAATTTGGTGACAAAATTCCTAACAATTACTGTTTTACGAGCCTGCATTGCGCACTTCCTACGCACGATCGTAAGTTCACAAATTTTCAATATTTTCACTCCAGATTTCCAACATTGCCATTTTACCACACCTCCTTACAAGCAGTACAGCTGTCATTTTCACATCTTGCCCACAACGTGTTTCCTCCCATGTAGCGCACAATGGCGCAGTCGGTGTGCGAAATCAATGTATGGGACACATTAAGAAAATCACAGTGACACTGTTCATGAGCAGAGGTCTTAAAATGGCTATGTTGAAAATTGTGTCACAAACTTCCTAAAAATGACTGTTTCACGAGCATGCATTGCGCAGTTCCTACACACGCTCATAAGTTTGCAAATTTTCAATATTTGCACTCCACTGACTTCCAAATACCTACACAGCACATACAAGCAAGCAACATTTGGCATTGACAAATGCTTGTTTATAGTTGCAGCATCCCAGATGGTCACCCTCCTCTACAGAAAAAGTCAGAACTGCCCTCATTGCTCAGAGCTAGATGCAGTTTGTTTGCTTATTTATTTAAAATATCTGGACAGGAGGTAGCACTGAGCTTTAGACAGCTTATTTTCAGGTGCATCCTGGGAGAAGTAGAAATTAGATATGGTACAAATTAACAAAGAATGCAGCCAGCTACATAATTGCAAATGTACAGTTGCACAAGAAGACTTAAGGACAATGCAATAAGCATTCAGTATAACTTAACAAGTTACTTGATCCTGGTATAAGTTAATAATTAACTATATGACTGAGAACCTGAGGTAGACCTTATACAGCAGAGAACAGATAGCAGAATGTGGATGTCGGGGAGTGGGGTTGCAGGATGAGATGGATATAAGGAGAGGGAGGGGGAGTGATGAAGAGAGGAGAGAACAGAAAGGGCAAAAAGTCAGCAGATGAAACAGATATTTAAGAAAAAGAAACAAGCCTGAGTTGGCTGTTCATGAGAAAATGTATGTGTGCAGAGTGGGGAGGAGAAGAAGAAATGGAGGGATGGAAGCTACACAAGACAAGGAAGCCTGCAGGAGAATGCAGACTATCAGACAGAGGACTTGTGGTGAGAGAGAGAGAGAGAATTCCTAAGAGAGTATGAGGAGGGGTAATCTAGAAGAGGGTGATGGTAGGGAGACAGATCAAAGTGTATAGATGAGGGAGACACTGTAAGACAGACATTACCCTCCTGTGAGGAAAGAGAGGGGAAGAATATAAGGACTGAGTATGTGGGTGGGGGGGGGCAATCAAGAGCAAAATGACAGAAATAGTGGAAGAGGGGGTCCAGTCTGACCAGGGTGGATTTAGGGGTCAGTGCTATATACTGTATCACTGTAGTCTAATACTGGGAGAATCATTTTCACAACAGTCTCACAGTGAATGGGAGGGGGAAGAGATAGGTTTTGTTCCAATATAACGCCCCGTATTTTGGACGGGAGCTCTTTTACTAGGTTTACTAGGTTTTGTATAGGAAAAAACAAGGCCGAGGCCCATCTAGTTTTCCCCCCACAATCATGTGGGCAATTTATATGGTTGAGTTATGATGTAACCAGCTATCAGCTATTTTTGTGGATGGCATGAATATGGCAGGAGATGTCACAGGCAGTCTAGCCAGATTCCCAAATAATTAAAGGAAGAGACTTCCAGCACTGTCTTGAAGACCAGGGTGGTTGGCATGGGACTTAGTTTTGCCAAGGGCTGCCTGGTACCAAAGGTCACAGAGATTTATTTTTGGCATTTAGGGTGGGTTTCCACAGAACTTGGGTTGAACATTGCTGAAGTCAAACTGGAGCTGTAGTACCAACTCGGGGCTGAGGATCCACAGGTAAAAATCATTGTGTCATCCACATGCTATAATCTAGCTGCAATAATGAGTATGAAATATAGAATCATCAATTTATACACTCACAAAGGTGCAAATAAAAACTTAATAGAAACATACGTCTCATTGTCACCATGATAACCGAGGGTGGTAGGCTAAACTGTTTGCCTACTCTCCATTACAATGTAGCAGGAGTGGGAATAAGCATATAGCTACAGTTCGTAACAGGAAGGAGCTCGGGGCTTGAATGTTGATCAGTGTAGATGGATTTAATAGTTAAGTTTGGTATGTTAACTGTAAGTGAGTTTTTAAGTTCACTAGATAATTGAGTGAGTACTTTGGAATCCAAAATAAGATACACAATAAAAAAAACTCTTTGTACTTAATAAAATTAAGTGTTCTTTCAATGATGCTTTAGTGCCATCATGTTCCATTAAGTTTATTATGTTGATTCCCTATATAGTGCATGAATGAGGAGGTAGTAATGATACCTTTTATTAAGAGACGAAATCTAGAGAATGTACAGAAATCATAGGTTTCTTCAGGAAGTAAGGCAAACAATAGAAACTACATTTGTCACAATTCAGGTAATGTCTAATAGTAAGTTCGTTTGTGGAAAATAACAGCGGTTGAATGACACCATAAAAGCAACTGAAAAGATAAAGAAAAGACAAAATTGGCTAGGATTGGAGTAGCATTAAATATATATACATAAATTATTGTTGAACATTTAGTGTACATCTGTATTTGAGTGCAGGAGTGCAGTAGAAATATTGTACTGTTGTTGTAAGAGTGACCAGTGAAATAGTGATCTTTTTTGGGTTCTGAATGCAATATTTAAAAAATGTTCATAATTTTCACATTTATCTAATATTGAGAGCACATGCTTCCATTTACTTTTGCAAGTGCTATACATTCTGTATCTGCTTGGGGGTAACAGGACACTTTGCCCAAAGACAATCTCCTGTTACAAATCACCTCAGGACGCTATGCCCCTTACAGCTGTTTTACTTACATCTAACAGTAGTCCCTGTCTTACAATACTAGACATATGGTTACAGATGATTACATTTAGTAATTTAGCATCTAAAATTTGGTTGGTTTAGATGTTAATTTTGAGTGTTGTAGCTGGTTTACAGTAGAAATAATCTGTTATTTCACCTTAGGTGTCACAAGACTGAAGAGCTTAAAACAAAAATATGAAAACAAATGCCCTAAACAGAAACACACACATACACTCCAATGCTGGGGATGGCTCAGGCTTGTCTGTGGATAAAGACGGTAGTTTATAGCTTTGATTGTCAGGTATACTACCTTGTCGACAACAATCATTCCGACCACATTGCAGGGGGTTGTTGACTCTCGGGTGGTGTTGGCTATGGTATACAAATTCTTTTGATGCCTCTTACCAGGGTTGCTACTGCTGATCATGGCTGTGCAATTGACAGGCCCTAGCCCGTCAACTCTGTGGCCTCCAACTTTCAGAGCACACCAGTCATTCCTCTTTTGCAGCCACCCTCATTGACGTTGGCAACAGGGAAGGTTTCCATTGTCATGCCTGATGCCGAGAAAGAATACAGTGTTGACCTCCCGAATATGAATGAGAAGTTGGAAAAGGAGGAGGATGTGGATCTTTTTCAGGAAGGATTTGGAATCAAGTTCCACTTTATCCTCTTGTAGTGAGGACACCAGTGTATATGCTACAAGGTCCCCTCCTGAAGATGCATCTTTCCAGGCTATAATGAAACAGGTGCAGGATATCTGGCTGGGAAAAAACAGGTTACTCACCTGTAACAGTAGTTCTAGGAGTGGTATATGTTGTTCATCCACACTCTTTAGCATGTCCCTTTCCCCTTTAAATCTTGCTGGAAGTCTTCAAGCTGGCTCCTCCCACCCACCTGGGTGGTATATACTTCGGCTCCGCCCCATGACGCCAGATCTTAGCCCACTGGAAGCAAGGTGATGCGCCTAAAGCCGGGGAAATCGGGTGAGTGCGTGTGGATGAACAGCATATACCACTTCTAGAACTACTGTTACAGGTGAGTAACCTGTTTTTCTAGGAGCATCGATATGTTGTTCATCCACACTCTTTGGCAGACTCCTAGCAGTTCTCCAGGAGGAGGGAGGAAAGGCGCACACCCCCTACTTGGGAAACAGAGATTGGAGAACTGAGGCCCCAAAACCAGCATCCCGACATGAATCAAGGTCGATGTGGTAATGGGCAATGAAGGTGTTTGCTGACTTCCAGGTAGCAGCCCGACAGATTTCCTGGATAGGGATATCCCTGGAAGCAGCCACCAATGCAGCAGTATGGTGGATAGAATGAGCTCTTCTCCCTTTGGGAGGCTCCTTGCCCGCCAACTCATAGCACAGACCTATGCATGATGTAATCCATCTTGCAATAGTCTGTTTGGCTGCAGGTCTGCCAGAAGTGGCTTCAGAGTAGGTGACAAACAGCTGGCGAACCTCTCCCTGAATTTCTGCCTTCCTCTCCTTGTAGTAGGAGAGAGCACATCTAAGGTCCGGGGTATGGAGCCTGTACTCGGTGTCCCAGGTGTAGTTAGGGTAATATACCGGCAGAGTCAACACCTGGTTAAGGTGAAACTCTGACATCACCTTCAGAAGGAATTTCGGGTGGGGGCTCAGGACAACCTTGTTCCTGTGAAAGACCAGATAAGGGGAGTCCACCGAAAGTGCCTGGAGCGCCATGTCCTTCTGGCTGACGTGATAGCCACCAGGAAGGCAGTCTTCCACGACAAGTGTGAAAGCTCACACTTGTGTATGGGTTCGAATGGCTTGCCCATGAGCTTTGCCAAAACCAGCAAAAGATCCCACAGAGGTGGAGGTTCATGCACCGGAGGGGATATGTGATCCAGGCCTTTGGAAAAGCACCTGACCACTGTCTCCTGTGCCAATGTTGACTGACTGACCCATGCCCAGTAAGCAGAAATGGCTGCCAGGTGCACCCTAAGGGTCTATGACTGTAGACCCCCTTTGGAGAGAGACCAAAGGTAGTCTAAAATGTTAGCCACAGAGCAGGATAAGGGGTCCAGACTCTTACCCTGACACCAAATGGAAAACCTTTTCCATTTGAAGGCATAACATTTCCTGGTCGATTCCTTACGAGATGCCTCCACTACTGTGTAGACATCCTCGGAAAGACCCAGAGCCTGGAACTCTAGCCGCTCAGGTACCAGGCTGTGAGTTGCAGGGATTGAAGGTCCGGGTGGAATACCTTCCTCTGGTTCAATGATATCAGGTCCGGGTGTGTACAAAGCCGCTCCGAGGCCCTACAGCTGAGGCTGAGGAGATCTGGATACCAGAACTGGCGGGGCCAATATGGGGCTACCAGGATCACCTTTGCCTTGCCTCTTCTCACCTTGAGTAACACCTTGTGGATCAAGGGAAATGGAGGGAAGGCGTAGAGGAGGTCTGGGGTCCACGGCCTTGAAAAGGCATCCCCCTGCAGCGAGCCCTGCTGAGGGGAGCGGGCATGGTACAGCCTCAGCTTGGTGTTTTCCCTGGAGGCAAACAGGTCCACCAATGGTTTACCCCAATGGGAGAACAGATTGTAAGCTACCTCTGGATGGAGAGACCACTCGTGGGATGTCTGGCCTATGCGGCTGAGAGCATCCGCCAGCTGGTTCAAGACTCCTGCCACATGGATGGCAAGGAGATCTGCCTCTAACCAGCTGACGAGGGTTCAGATCTGGAGCACCTCCTTGCATAGCAGACGGGAGTGCGTGCCACCCTGTTTGTTGAGGTAGTACATGGTCGTGGTATTGTCTGTCTGGACTTGAACCACTTGACCCCGGAGCTGAGGAGCGAAAGCTGACAGTGCCAGTCTGACTGCTCTGAGCTCCAACAGGTTGATGTGGCAACAGGACTACTTAGGGGTCCAGAACCCATGGGCTCTGTGGTCCTCCATGTGGGCTCCCCAGCCCATGAGAGAGAGGCATTGGTCCTGAGGACGACCGAAAGCTCGGGGCAGACAAACAGGATCCCTTCCTGCAGACGACTTGGGATGGTCCACCACTGGAGATCGTTCCAAATCTTCTGGGTGACAGTGACCAGCTGGTCGAAAAGACCCTGACGCTGGTCGAAAAGACCTGATGCTGAGTCCACTAAGTGGCCAGCTCCCACTGGACTACTGAGGTGTATGCTGCCATGTAACCCAGAAGGCACAGGAAGTCCCGAGCAGGGAACAAGTGCCCAACCAGAAATGATTGGGCAAAGGAGGAAAGAACCTCTGCCCTGTCCACTGGACGCCGAGCTCTGGCTTGATGAGAGTCGAGCTCTGCCCCGATAAAGCCCATTGCCTGAGAGGGTATGAGTTCCGACTTGGCCTTGTTGATCAGGAGGCCTAATTGGGAACAGGTTCAGAGGGCCAGATCCCTGGTCCTCTCCACCTCCTGTAGGGAGGAACCCGCTAGGAGCCAATCATCAAGGTAGGGGTATATCCGGACCCCTTGATGCCGTAAATGGGCTGCCACCACTGCAATGCATTTAGTGAAGACCCAAGGGGGGCAATGACAGGCTGAACGGCATGGCTCTGAACTCCTACAGGGTCCCATCGACCCTGAAGCGGAGGAACTGCTGGTATGACGGATGGATTGGAACATGAAAGAACGTGCCCTGTAGATCCAGTGAACAGAACCACATGTTTCGCTCCAGAGATGGTATGATCTGGTTCAGAGTTACCATCCGGAAGGTACAAGACCTGAGATATTGATTCAGGTCATGGAGATCTAGGATGGGGCGCCAACCCCCCATCCGCTTGGACACCAGGAAGTACCTGGACACAAAGCCTGGGTCTGTAGGAGGATCCGGCACTGGAGCTACCACCTTCTTGCGGAGGAGCTGAGCAATGTCATCCTAAAGTGCCAACTGAGTGCCAACTGAGATCCTTTCCTCCCATGGGGCATGGGCTCGGTACTGCTTGAACTCTAGAGGCAGTCCCCGACCGACCACTTCTAGAACTCACCTGTCTGAAGTGATACCGGACCAGGCAGAAAGAAAGTGGTGGAGCCGGCCCCCCACGGGAGGACCCAGAACTGGCATGACGGGAATAGGGGTGGCCACCCCTGACCCGTCACTGTGCAGGCTTAGAGGAGGAGGAGGCTCTTGGACCAGCACCTCGACCTCCTTTATGGGGCTGTTGGGGACTCTGCTTGGGCCTAGAGTGCCAAGCTTGAGCCTGCTGTTGCTGCTGATGCTGCTGACCTCCCTGGAAGTGAGGCTGTCTAACTGCAGGAGAAGAGTGTTGAAAAGGCTTTTTCTTGCGCTTCTGCTTGTTCTTGCCCGAAGAACCCTTTGCAGAAGTGGCATCCAAGGTGGCATTGGACTGCTCTATGTGCTGGAGGTGACCTGCCACTCCCGGACCGAAGAGGTTGGTGCCAAGGAAGGGCACATCAGCTAGCTTGTGCTGAGTATCCGCCGGAAAAGAGGATAATCTCAGCCAGGCCACTGCGGCTGCTAGTGAACGGGCACAGGAATCTCCAATGTCCAAAGCCATCTGGAGCTGCTATTTTGCAACAGCATGGCCCTGGTTACGGACTTGCTTAACCGTGGTCTGCATGTCTGCTGGGAAATGAGGGAGAACTTCATCTAGCAACCCCAAGAGGGCGTGAGAGAAGTGTGCCATGATCACTGCTGAGCTGGCCTGACGAAAGCCACCTAGCTTTACATAGCACTTGGCTGTTACTTGGGATATGTGGCTTGAGTAATCGAGCTGCTGTTCCAAATGCATCAAATACACATAAGGCAACACAATAGGCTGGGGTGCTATGATAAAATGCATATAATCAACAGTAAAAAATCATGCACTCACCACCATATAAATAAAGCAGAACGCTGTTCTCAGCTTAAAAAGTGCCCATGTTATTCAGCAGGTGCAAGTACAGAAAAAAGTTATGCTTTGACGTGTTTCAGAAGACTTTCCTTTTTCCAAAAGCATACTCACATACAGACAGGTCACCTTTTATGAGGTAATAATGAAGATTTTAAGACAGCGGCAGAAGATTTGAGAAATGGATTTATGGAACGTGGCTATAGCGGACAAGATATAGAAAAAGCTTATGAAGAAGTATTGGTAGTTGATAGGACAGACCTGCTAACAAATAACATCAGACAGCAATACAGAGGAGTTCAGATTCACAGTAGTCACTACTTACTCAGCGCATGCACAAAAAATGCAGGAGATCTTTAAAAATAACTGGCATATTCTGAGGGGGGACCCTGGTCTATGCGATGTTGCCACACACATTCCATGTATTACATTCAGGAGAGCAAGCACTATTAGAGACACATTGGTTCACAGTAGACAGGCAAGGCATAAACCAGAGACCTGGTTAAGAAATACAGCTGTAGGGTGTTTTTGCTGTAAAATATGTGTCTATTGCAAAACTATATTGGAAGGCAACGAGTTCAGTAACCCACACAACAGAGTATACAAGATCAGACAATATATTACGTGTGAGAGCACAGGAGTGATTTATGTAGCCCTGTGTATGTGTGGTGCTTACCATGTGGGAAACATGAAATATAAGTTTAAACAGCGAGTGGGGGAACACTGCCTAGCCATCCAAAACAGGAATATAAAATATGCGACAGCACAGCATATCCAGTGTTCTAACAATACACAGGAGCATCATAATTTATAGCAATAGATCGAGTAAGTAAGAACCCCAGGGGTGGGGATTATGACCAGCTAGTACTGCAGCAAGAAAGCTTTTGGATTTATACCCCGGGAGCGACTAAACACCCAGAACTGAATACAGGTTAGATCTGTCTGCATTCCTTAGAAACAGAAAAAGCAAATAGCTTGGAGTTGCAGACATAGTGGGTTTTTGTAGCAAATAAGGAGTATCCCAAGGGTTTAGCCACATTTTGAACATATAGAGAAAAAGTCTCTATATATGGATATAGAAAGATACAACTGTTTAATGTTTTATTATATTTTTCAGACATAGTTCGTATGTTCAAGGAATATGGCATCCTTTGGGGAACCACATGGAAATCCCTGATATAAGTAAAAAAAAATATTTCTAGAAAATCTGAAGGGCACTAGTATTACCATTTTTTTCCCTCATTGCTTATAGAGTTTTGCCTGTTATGTTGAAGCAATGTGGTTGTATTATCTATATTAAATGAATGCATAGTATCTATTCGATATGAAGGAGGTGGTGGTGATTCATCCAATGTACATACTTCATATGTATTTTTGCATGTATTTGAGTGGATTTGAAATTAAATGAAGTAATTTTCTTGCTGTATAGGTATTTCATGCACAGTTTAGGATGTTTCATATGACAATAGTAGCTGTTTTTGATACTATAGTACTGTATATATGTGCAGTTTAGGTATATATTTATATTCAATAGTTTTTTGGGGGAAGGGGGCATATGACTGTTGACATTGAGATATTTTTGTATGTACTTTTGATATGAAGGGTTACTATGTTTATATTGAGATCAAGATATTTTGTATGTATTTCCTATATGATGTGCAGACTCAGTTTTATTGTTTTCCCATCTTTTGTCATAGGTGTTATGAGATTGTGTCTGGTTACCAGGATTAAGCGGACTGTGGGATCTTAACATTCAGAAACGCCAAATGTTACATTATACTATCAATATGGGTCAACAGTAATTTGAACAAGAGTACATTTAACATTATTATAAAATTAAAAAAATATATGTATTTATTAACAGGAACATATGTATGCTTTTTTAGGCTGGTAAATAAATTGTGATTATTTAGAGCATATATCTGTGTAATACTGATGTCAATGATTTTAGCTAATTGTGGTTCTATTCTAAATGTGTGTTGGTGTTCTTTTATATTACTTATTAATCAATCATTACATCATTGATGAGGTTACTATTACATGTATAAAAGGCGACCTGTCTGTATGTGATTACTCTTTTTTTAAAAAGGAAAGTCTTCCAAAACCCGTCAAAGCATAACTTTTTTCTGTACTTGCACCTGCTGAATAAAATGGGCACTTTTTAAGCTGAGAACAGTGTTCTGCTTTATTTATATGGTGGTGAGTGCATGATTTTTTTTTTACTGTTGATTGTTTCAAATGTATACCTAGATATTTTTACAAAGATACTGAGTTGAGGCAATCCCCATGGCTGGTGCATAGGTCCAGCGAGTCAGGAACTGTACTTATCCCGCTTCTGGATCCAGATAGCATAGATACTGTTTTTTTCTGGTTCATTACTAATCCGATATCCTGAAACCACTTTTGGACAGCAGAGAAGTCCTTTTGCAGGGGTTCTTCGATGGAAGGGGCAGGCAGGCCGGATGCATAGCTCATTGTATTATCAGCATGCATGTGTATGTCACAATAGGTGAGAGTTTGTGGGAGATCATTTATGAAGACTGTGGACAACAGAGGACCCAGGACTGAGCTTTGGTGGATCCCAAGGGTGATCGTAACAGAAAAGATTTGGTTCTAGGTAGCCTGACAGAGTGCGCTCATTTGGTTACATAGGAGCAGAACCATGCTAGAGAAGAGGGGGAGATGCCAGACGCTGACAGCTTTTCCAGGATTAGAGTGTGGCCCATGCTGTTATAGGCCTTGGCAAGATTGATAAAGATGGTCCCAGTGCCCATGCCCTTGTCCATGTTGGAATGAATGTGGTCAGTGACCTGGAGGAGGGAGGCATAGGTAGAGTAGTTAGGTCAGAAGCCAGACTTGTACAGGTAAAAAACCCAAGCTGGTGTAAATGTTTACAAATTGTTTGCTCATTAGCCTCTTGAGGACCTTGGAAAGAATTGGTAGGAAGAAAACTGGGCAGTAGCTGGTGGTAGCATCTGTATGACCCCCTTTGTGGATGGGCACAACTAACGCATGCTTCCAGTTGCAGGGGAAAGTGCCTGTTGTGATGGGCCAATTAAAAATGTGGGCAGTAGGAGCCACCATGGCATGTGCACCTATACTTAGGAATTTGGGGGAGATGCCATCATCCCCACAACTCAATGCAGTGTTCAGCACAGGCAACTCTTTGCATACCTTGTCCTAGAGGTGGAAGGTTCCAGATGGTTGTGGCTGTGGAATCTGGGTGAACAGGGTTTGGGGATAAGAGCCCTTTGACCCTCAGTAAAGTTACTTGTTTAAGATTTCAGATATCATCTTGGAGAAGCCTGATCCCTGGCAGACGATATGGGGTTGAGGTGGCCATGGACTGATTTCCAAAATTTAGAGGAGTGTGAACCTTCACACCCAAGCTTGCTTTGGAAATACGTGGCTTTGGCCTTCCTTGTAATATTAATGTGGAGTTACCTAGGGATGTGAAGGCATGCCTGTCTGAGGGAAATCCTGAACATTTGTGCCTAGCAAAGGCATCATCTTTGTGTCAGAAGCGTTCAGTTATTTCCAGGATAATCCATGGCAAATGGTGGCCTCAAACTCTGGTTCTTTTGCCAGCAGCAAGCTTATTGCATATTGCAGAAAAAAGTAACTTGTCCCTTACCTGGCAAAATACAATATACAGTGCATACAGCAGCATGGATTCAGAAAGCTTCATAGCACCAGTACTGCCACGGTAGAATACACTAACTACCTGCATGAGGCCCTGGACAATGGTAACTTGGTTGGAGCCATATATATTGACCTGGCTAAAGCCTTCAACCTGGTCAACCACAACCTTCTACTTGACTAGCTCCTCTCCCTTGGTCTATCCCAGGACACAGTAGCCTGGTTTTGTAGTGACCTCTCCAGCTGCTCCCAGTGTATAAAGACCGGTGGCTTTCTATTTGGTGACAGGGGTGTCTTCATAGAGGTGCCCCAGAGGTCAATACGTGACTTGTTCATCAACAGCCTACCAGAGGCCTGTCAATCAGTAAAAGTACTCCTACAGTATATGCTGTATAATGCCATCATTTTCACCAGCAATGCAGACCATGGTATTATTTCTGCTGACCTCCTGGTAAATTTTGAGACACTAGAAAATTGGTTCACTAACAACAAATTGGTGCTAAACTACTTGGTGCTAAACTACTTAAAAAAAAATAAAATAAAATTCATGCTACTCATAGAAATATACATAGAAACATAGAAATTGATAGCAGATAAGGACTGCTTGGCCCACCTAGTCTGCCCACTTTCCCTACCTATTGTAATACTGCAGACCCTACTTAATATCTGGCTTAATCTCTGGCACAGGGGCCTGTTGGCAGGGGGGGGGTTATAGTTAAGTATTAGCAGTAGTCTAGGCAACCTGGACAGACTAGGTGGGCCTGGAGGTCCTTTTCTGCCGTCACATTTCTATGTTTCTATAGCCCTCACTTCCCTAACCATTAAGGTTCCCTTTTACCTATCCCGTGCTTTCTTGAATCCTGTTACAGTTTTTTTGCCCACCATCTCTGCTGGGAGGCTATTCCAGGCATCCACTACTCTTTCTGTGATGAAGTACTTCCTCTCATTTCCCCTAAGTCTTCCACACTCCTGCTTCATAGCATGCCCCTTTGTTATTGAGCAGCTTTTTTCTGAAAAATGCTCCCCTCCTGTACCTTATTTATACCCGTGAGGTATTTGAAAGTCTCACTGGCCCACAAATGAAAAAGGTCCCCCCCCCTGTATATCTTCAATGCCAAGGGCCAAAGTCTTGAACAGGTGGAAACATTTCAGGAATTGACCATGGCCTCCCTGTATATGCTGCTGCATGTGACACTGTATTAAGCAGAGTCAGGGTGATATGCAACAAGGTCTGTCGTGTTGCACTGGGGGAGGACAAGCTCATCCACGGCTGCACCCTGTATACATTCACCAACTGGTTACCCCTACATGGCAGGCTAAAGTATCAAACCTGTCTGCTTGCCAAAAAGGCACTACTGGGCCTTACCCTTCCAGCCATAAGTAACCCCTTCCACCTCATCACCAACCAATATCATTCTGGGAACATGACTAGGCATAACCTAGAACTGCCTTTCTGAAGAACCAATCAGGGTAAATGCTCCTTTGCTGTTAGGGCAATAGGCTAGCTGAATGAACTGCATGAATCCCTGCTAAGTCTTCCAAATATTGCCCAAAATCAAAAGATCCTTGTGCTTAACCATAATCTCCAGCATCAATTGTACCTGCTTTAACTAATCTGAATCACTGCCTGATTGATGTCCTGACCAGCTCTAAACCTGACAATGTAGTTACTACGTTAGCTGCTTAAAGTCATCTGTGCATCTATACATCTTGTGTATCCTGACTTGACCATATTCCTCTGGAATTGATGAAGATACTGTCTTTGAGTGTAACCGCATTGTTCTGCCACTGACATAGAACCTTTCTAAATGAGTACTTGTGCTCAAAGGTACTTTTCAAATTAATAAATAAATAAATAAAATGCATTCTAGCCTGAAACAGTCTCTGTGGTAATTATAGCTACCCATGATAGGTCCCAGGCCCCAAGGCACATGAGTTCCTTACCCGTAACAAAGAATCCAGGAAGCTGGACATCATAGGGAAGAGGGCTTATGCCTCTGCTTCCCTGGGACTTGGGACTGCCAACTACCAAGATTACATGATTAAATATCAAAATAGCTTGTGGAAATCAGTTATGTCTGGCATTGCTGCCCTGCCTGATGGTTCCACTAAATCTGATCGTGTCAAGACTGCCACTGCAGGACTTGAAACTGGGACACACCTATTATGCTCTGCATATGATGCCTCTGATACTTTTGCCAGGGTTGCTGCCTCTGGTAGCTGGTTTTGCTACTGATGTACACAGTCCTCAGTGTCCCAATTTGAGGTCAGAAATTGTTTGGCATAATGTGGAAATGACCCAGAGGCAGCTTCAGTCCTCCAAAATAACACTGAGATCCCTTAAAGCACTGACCCCATGTCTCTCTAGGGATCATAGTAGGAGTACTTTTTGTAGGTCATATGCTATAGGTGCCCATACCTCTCAACTGTAGCTCCATAAGCAAGGCAGAGGTACACTCCCAGGACTCCAACCTGGGTGCACATTCCAAAGCCTATCAGTAAAGGTGGTGCTCCTGCCTCCTCTGACACCTTCTGACTCCCCACTCTGCAGGCTGTGGAAATTTGTCTAATGTACTGTGCACCTGTCTAACATTTTGTGAGCTTGCTCTTTTACTCTGCATTGTGCTCCATGCCCATTCCAATGTATGCTTCTACTGTAAACTAATGTATATAGCTTCCAATGTATGTAACTTTTGCTGTAACTAATCCTGGGTAACCCTGAAAAAGGGACCTCTGGTCTCAGTGGGCTTACTCGGTTACCAAAATCTAAATAAAATAAAGGTGAGGGTAGGATCTCCCTTCATTCACCAAAATGGAAGGACAGCACTACAGAGAAGTGGTGTCTGGAAATATAGAATAGGGCCATATTCTACAGCTTCTGTCTATCCCTCCTGTGCATCCTCCATAAACCTGTAATTACCCGCCAGGCCACTTGTCTCTTCTGAAAATGAAAGTTTATTCCTTGATTCAGAAAAAGGCCATAGAGCCCATTCTGCATACGGGTCTGTTCACGAAAAGGGGTTACCAAAGTGTGACATGACAGTCAAATTTTCAAATTGCTTCTAGATTACATTTGTGATGCATTTCAAGAAATTATGACCCATGTATGAAAAAAGAAACATATTGGGAGATAAAAGCCTCACAGGTTCCTGAGATAAAAGAACTGGATTGTGGTGAGTGTAACAGGTGACACCACACACCATGGTGAATGTAACACCTGACACAAGACATTTGTTTTAGTAGTAAAAACTTTAATAAACATATGTAATGAGTTATATTAAAACACAAGAAACAAATATTTGCAAGAATTACATTACATTAATTGCAAATGTTGTGCTTTGCACCACATACCATTGTGAATGTAACTAGTGACCACACTCTTATGTTTCACTTACTAAAACTACTAAACATGCCTAACAAATAAACACTACTGCTACTGACTGACATACTGCTGTAAAACATGAAAAAAAAATTGACAATTACATTACTGGCAAGTGTGATGCTTAACACCACATACTGTGGTAAATGTAACGAGTGACACCACACATTTGTTTCAGTTTTACAAAGTTTACTGAACATGCCTAATGGCTAACATGCTACTATTAATAACTGACACAGTGCCACAAAGCCTGGAGAAATTTGACAATAATAACAGGACTGACAGGTGTAATGTTTGACACCACATACCACGGTGAATGTAACAAGTGACATCATTTATTTGTTTTAGTAGAAACAAAAATTACTGAACATGCCTAATGGCTAACATGCTACTGCTAATGACTGACATAGTGCTACATAACCTGGAGAAATTTCACAATAATAATGTTACTGAAAGGTGCAATGTTTGATTCCACATACCATGGTGAATGTAACAAGTGACACCACACTTATGTTTGACTTACTAAAACTGTGCTAAACTTGCCGAACAACTAACTTACTACTACTGCTGACTGACATACTGCTATAAAACATGAAAAAATTCAACAATTACATTACTGGCAAGTGTGATGCTTAACACAACATACCATGGTGAATGTAACGAGTGACACCATACATTTGTTTCAGTTGTAAAAAGTTTACTGAACATGCCCCATGGCTAATATACTACCACTAATAACTGACATAGTGGTACAAAGCCTGGAGAAATTTGACAGTAATAACAGTATTGGCAGGTGTGATGTTTGACACCACATATCGTGGTGAATGTAACGAGTGAGACCACAAATAAAATCTATTTTAACCCCCACCCCATATACACAGTATAATCCCTTTTACAGCTGATGCCCAGCACTTTCCCTAGACATGCAGTTGTCACTGGAATTTGCTCTCTGAAAATTTGCCCCACGATCAGTAAATGATGGAAACCAAAGCCTACCTATGGTGAATGTAACTGCAGCCCTCGTTGTTGCATGCAGTGCTTATCCTCATGCAATGTAGCCTTACAAAATGGAGGAGCCACATGCAAACAATGGGTTTTAAACTACAACTCAGCTCCTCCCTCTATGGCTGCTGCTTGGTTCTGAGGGGCAGGTTATTACTTTGCAACCATCACTGACTGATGGGTAAACATTGGGCCTGATGTGACTCCAAGTAGAGTGAGGGTCAAAGGTTGCACTCCCTTCTGTAGGAGAGCTAGATCAGGCAGTAACACAGTCAATTATCACAAAGAGGCAAACTGGGAGAGCAGCCAGAAAATTATTAAAAGTGCTAATAGCACAGTGACAGATTTGGGGGCCATGTGCGTGAATGCAACATGTTGTGACACCAACTGTTACATTCATCACACTAAATACAAAGCTGCATAAATTAAAAATGGAGAATTACAATGGGCTAAAGAGTACAGATAATAAAAAACACAACTCCAAATTAGTAAGCAGAATTACTTTATTAAGGGAAAACAATAAATAAAGCTTGCAAAAACAATTAGCAAAACATGTGTTTTTGCATGTCACACTCTTTCAGGTAAAAAAAACAGCAAAGTGGAGCAGGACGCCCCATCAAAAAAAAATATGGATACCATAGAATTCTATAGTTATGTTATTTATCTCCACATATAACCAGCTTTCAGATTTAGACAAAAACATATGACTGACAGTTCTTGATTTTTAAAAAGGTGCCATACGCTGTATAGTGGGCATTGGTAACCCTTTTTCGTGAACAGACCCATACAGAAGTGCATACAGGGTTTTATCCCCATTACTTCCTGGTTCTGAAGTGAACCAGAGACTTATATCAAATCAAATCAAACCAAAATTTATTTATAATGTGCTTTTCTACATATCTTGGTTTGCTGGCCAAGGCACCTAGCTTCACCTGAGCTCTTTCCTTCTAAGACTGCTTGAAAGGCAGAGTAGAGAAACTTACCAGAGCAAGGGAGAAGGATTAAGACTTAGTTTGGCTAAGCAGATTTACTGTGTGGTGGTGTTTTGATTTTTTACTCACAGGGATTGCTACTGTTTGTGGCTAACATTTCATTGCTTTATTTTTCTCTGATTCAAATTGTTGTTGCTGGTATACCTTCTTCTGCATTATTACAAGGTGTGCCTACAGGTGTGTGCTAACAGATTACTGCTGTAATCTTCTGATTCAAATTGTCTTTTGCAAGGTATATCTTCTGTTACTGCTTTATTTTCTCTGGAGCAAAGTGTTTCTTACAGGGTATATCTTCTCTGAAATTATTACAGGTGGTGCTTTACAGGTTTACAGTTTTATCTAACATTAGGATAAGCTTTCAGGGTTACTGCATTTGTTGTTGACTGATTGTTTCTGCTCTTACCTCCTTGTTCTTTCGTCCGTGGTTCTTCTTTTTAGGCAGGGAAGGGCCCAGCCACCACCCCATCCCCAACCACCCGCTACCTCCTTTTATAGGGTACCACAGTTGTGACATTTCCTGTGGCAGAGCAGGAAGGGGCGGATCAGTGGGGCCTCCACAAGGTGATCTCATTTACAGGGCACTAGTAATTTAACTTGTTATAACAAGTTAAACAAAGCACAATTAAACCATTACTTGCATTTTTCCTTTTTTTTTCCTTCTAATTACTCTGACTAGGTTACAAACCCAGCAACTTATTTGGAATGGATTTCATTAACTGCAGGTACTGTGGAACAATTTTCAGAAGGACAGTCTTACAGGATTTAGGACACTGTCCTACATGCTGGGCCTTTGGAGATCTTCGGTCTCAGCTCCGGGCAGCATGGGCAGAGATTGCACGCCTCAAATTTCATATTGAAGAGGAAATACATTATAAGAACCACCTGCCATTTCCCCAGCATCCAACAGAAAAACCTCGACCGCAGAGGGTAGTTGGTCCAGGAGGTTGGCAGGTGGTTAGGAAAAATCAAATCAGGTGCCCCATTACTCTCTGCTCTCCAACACATTACCTCCAAAACCATATAAGCGCTACAAACAGGTATCTGCCTCTATCTCTGAAATCAAATAAAGAGGCAGAAGACACTGCAGAGCAGGACACTGCGGCACAGGAGCTAGCACAACAATACTCACCCAAATCAGGAACAACCAAAAACTAAACAAGCACAAAGAAATCCAAAAACTTCTGATCATAGGAGACTCCATGATTCAGGAGTTGATACCCATCTCAGCCAGGGGTGATGGTCAGATGTCTCCCAGGTACATCAGCATGGAGACACTGACCCGCGTGCTAAAATTGTTCACAAAGCAGGAGAAAACATTGATGTCCTAGTACACATAGGGACTAATGATCTTGCCAGCCGGTCAGTTGTGGAGACCAAGGAACACCTGACTAAGCTGGGTGACAAACTATCATCTATTTAGTCTGCATCTCCTTCTCTGAGATCCTGCCAGTCTGGGAGAAGGGAGCAGATGGACGGAAGGTCAGAGAAGAGGAGATAGGGGAGCTAAAACACGTGGCTCAAGGACTGGTGCCAGGAAAAGGACACAGATTTGTAGGAACTGGCAACAGTTCTGGGAGCGAAAGTTCTTTAAATTTGATGGACTGCATCTGACTAAAGAGGGAGTCAGTGCATTGGGGCAGAAGTTTGACGTCTTTGCAGAATATTTAAACTAGCAAATGGGGAGAGGGGTGCAGCACCCCATCCGTCGAATGGGAAGAACACCCCTCCCCCCTCAGCTAGTGGTCAAACAGGAATTCAGCGTGTTTGCCATTCATTTGCATCACCAGGTAAGAAAAAAGGTTTGTCTCCCCATACGATGCACAGGGGTAATGCCAAACTCACCCAACAACTAACACACCAAAATCTGGCCAATGGAAAATCATACACACAAATGCTCACAGCCTGGGAAATAAGATCCCAGACCTGCAGGCAATAATGTCAGAGGCTAAACTGGACATAGTAGCAATTAGTGAGACGTGGTTTACCAGTAACCACATAGGAGACTTCAGTACCTGGCTATGTATTGTTCAGAAGAGACGAGGTGCAAAAGGGGGGAGGTGGCCCATGTTAATGAAAAATATCAAAGCTACAGAAATTCAGAATACACATAAGGAGCCAGAAGAACTGTGGGTCACCCTGGAAACAGGAAATGGGACAGCCATAAGAACTGGGGTTGTCTACAGGCCCCCAGACCAGAGGGAGGACATAGACACATTACTGATAGAAGATATACAAAACATGACAGCTAAAGGGGAGGTTCTGATAATGGGAGACTTCAACATGCCAGATATAGATTGGTCAATACCAGCAGGAACATCTGCCAGAACTAGACTCATAGTGGATTCCCTGCAGGGGGAGGGCCTCAAACAACTGGTACAGCAACCCACAAGAGACAGGGCTATCCTAGATCTAGTACTGACTAACAAAGAAGGGATCACAGATCTCCAGGTAGAAGGTCACCTGGGGGCCAGTGACCATCACATGATATAGTTCAATTTGGCTACCACATCTAAATCATCCCATTCCAAGGCAAAAATATGGGACTTCAGAGGAGCTGACTTTGATAAGATGGCCAACAGAGTTAAGCTAGCCCTGGCAAAAAGAAACACAGGTGAGGAGGTACAGGCAAAGTGGGCAAGCATTAAGGATACAATACTTGAAGCAACATCCCATTGTGTTAGACAGAAAAGGAAGTGCAAAAGAAGAAGGAAACCACTTTGGTTCTCAAATACAGTAGCAGAAAAGGTCAGGAGCCAAAGGCTGGCCTTCAGGAGATATAAGGAACACAGCGGGATGAAGATAGGGAGGCATACCAAACTGCCCTAAGGGAAGCAGGTAAGGCAGTAAGGCAGGCAAAGTCCCAAACTGAGGAAACACTAGCACGAACAGTAAAAGAAGGTGACAAGACTTTCTATAGATACATTAGCGAAAGGAGAAAGTCCAGAGGGGTATTGCTAAGCTTAATGGAGAAAGGGAGCATGTGAGGAGGAGGACCCTGTAAAGGCATCTATCCTAAATAGATACTTTGCTCAGTATTTACTGAAGAGAAGGTAGGGCAGGGCCCACAGCTCAGCATCATGGACACAGCGGGAGGAGGTGAGCACTACTCCCTTCACAAAGAAAGGTCCTACAAGAGCTTGCTAAGCTCAGAGTGGATAAGGCAATGGGACCTGATGGCATACATCCCAGGGTACTTAGGAGCTAAAGGAGGAACTAGCAGAGCCATTAGCAGAATTGTTTAGTGAGTCTCTGAGCACAGGAGAGGTCCCAGAAGACTGGAGAAGGGCTCATGTGATCCCGCTCCACAAGAGTGGTAGCAGGGAGGAGGCGGGGAACTACAGACCAGTCAGTCTTACCTCAGTAGTGGGCAAGATTATGGGCACTCCTTAAGGAAAGGATAGTGCAACACCTGGAATCCATAGGGGCACAGGATCCAAGACAGCATGGGTTTACAAAAGGAAGGTCCTGTCAAACTAATCTCATAGATTTCTTTGACTGGGTAACCAGAGTGGTGGACCAAGGGGGAGCAGTTGATGTCGCCTACCTTGACTTCAGCAAAGCTTTTGACACTGTTCCACATAGAAGATTGATAAATAAGCTAGGTATGCTCGGGGTGGGTCAGAAGTTGGTCAACTGGGTGGCAAACTGGTTGACTGGCAGAAAACAGAGAGTGGTGGTAAATGGTATACAGTCAGAAGAGATGCAAGTCACAAGTGGGGTACCTCAGGGATCAGTCCTGGGGCCAGTCTATTCAACATCTTCATTAGTGACCTCGTAGATGGACTAGAGGTGAAACTTGTCTGTTGCAGATGACACCAAGATCTGCAACAGAGTAGATGATCCAGATGGGGTGGGCAGAATGAGAAGAGATCTGGATAAACTAGCAAAATGGTCAGAAGAGTGGCAACTGGGATTTAATGCAAAGAAGTGCAAAATCATCACATAGGGAAGAGAAACCCTGAAGCCACTTATAGGCTGGGAGGAGTTGCTAGCAGTCACAAAGGAAGAAAGAGCTTGGGCATCATCATCACTGATGACCTAAAATCATCAAGCAGACCTCTAAAACAGTAGGTAAGGCTAGGGGGTGTTAGGGTGTATTAGTAGAGGTATCACAAGTCGTAAGGAGGTAATAATCCCTCTGTACAAGACATTGGTTAGGCCCCATCTGGAGTACTGTGTGCAGTATTGGAGGCCACACCTTCGCACAAAGACATTAACTAAATTGAGGCAGTCCAGAGAAGGGCAACCAAAATGGTGCAGGGACTGCATCAGAAGACATATGAGGACAGATTAGCAGACTCAATATGTATACCCTTGAGCAAAGGAGGAGAGAGGGTGATATGATCGAGACATTTAAACACCTTAAGGGCATAAACAAGGTGAAAGAGTCTAACATGTTTAAATATAAGAAAAATAGCAGGACAAGAGGACACAGCATGAGATTAGAGGGAGGCCGATTGAGGGGAATGAGAGAAATTCTTTTTTCACAGAAAAGGTGGTAGATGCATGGAATAGCTTACCACAAAGTGATGGCTATAGAATACAGTGCAGAGCTTCAAACAGGCATGGGATAGGCATAAGGAGCAATACAAATGACTATGAATAGATAGGTCACTGACAGAGCAAAGGCCGATGGCACATTTATAAGGTAGAAAAAGAAATGGGCAGACTGGATGGGCCTTGCGGTCCTTATCTGCCATCAACTTCTATGTTTCTATGTTTCTATATCAAAGAGCAATTACATATCAAAATAACATCAAACATAATAAATAACAGCATAAAAACAATAAGAGTAGTAGTAAACTTAGTCAAACGCTAATTCAAACAGATAACTTTTCAGAGACACCTTAAATGACTCCGTGGACAGACACTCGCTAATCTGACGAGGTAGAGAATTCCACAGGGTTGGGGCCATAAAAGGAAAAGCTCTGGCCCCAGATGACTGAAGACAAACCCTGGAACTCTCTAGCAATCCCTCGTCAGTGGGGCGGAGTGGGTGAAGAGGGCGGTAAGGTCGAAGGAGACCTTGCAAGTAGCCCGGTCCCTGACCGTGTAGGGACTTATAGGTCAGCATTGCAACCTTGAAAGTGATTCTCTACCGCACCGGCAGCCAGTGCAGTTCGCGCAGCACAGGTGTGATGTGGCAAGTTTTTGGTAACGCAGTCAACAACCTGGCTGCAGCATTCTGCACCACTCCCGGCAACCCTAGATATACAGCATTATAGTAATCAAGACACGAGGAAACAAAGGTGTGGACCAGCACAGGAAGGTCATCGTGTGGAACAAGGTGTTTTATCCGAGCGATATTCCTCAGATGGTAAAAGGAAGACTCGACAGAGGCCGACACCTGTGCCTTCAGTGTCAGCTCGCTGTCAAGAATTATGTCCAGATTCCGCACCTGTTCAGAAGGTCTCAACTGGTTACCCCCTAGTACAAGGCCAGAGGGAGACCCAGGAGTCAACTTCTCTGCACGATGACTCGGGTCCACAACCAACACCTCAGTCTTATCCAGATTCAGTTTCAACCAGTTAACACTCATCCAGTCCTGGATCTGAGTCAGGCAGCTATTAAAGACTGATAATGTGTCATTCTGTTCGGGTACAAAGGACATATAGAGCTGAGTATCATCTGCATAGCAGTGAAAACTCAGCCCATAATGCCTTATAATGTCTTCCAATGGCAGCATTTACACCGTGAACAACATGGGGGAAAGCACAGAGCCCTGCGGCACCCCACAGGACAGAGCAAAGGGAGCAGAGGAAAACATTCCTGAAACTACCCTCTGACTTCTACCTATGAGGAAAGAGTATAACCATCTGAGGACTGTCCCTGACAGTCCACAGAATAGCCGCAGGTGATCTAGCAACATCCCATGGTCCACGGTATCAAACGCTGCAGAGAGATCAAGGAGGACCAAGATCGAACGGCTCTTCCGAACTCTCGCTATTAGATCATTAAGTACCTGGACCAACGCCGTCTCAGTACTATGCCTCTTCCTGAAACCGGACTGGAGAGGATGATAGACCTCATGGGTGGTAAGAAAGTCATCGAGCTGCAACGCAACTACTTTCTCAATAACCTTGCCCAAAAAGGGCAGGTTAGAGACTGGTCTGTAGTTAGCCAGACAGTCTGGGTCAAGGGAAGATTTCTTCAAAAGGGGTGTCATGACAGCCTCTTTTAAGGGCTCTGGAAACACCCCTTGGTCCAAAGAGCACCAGACTATCTCAACAAGGACTGGTCCTATCACATCCATGCACCCCACAAGGAGGCGCGTAGGACCAGTATCCAAACTACAGCAAATCGGTCGCAAGCCCTGGACAATCTTCATGATATGCATGATCACTGGCTGGTCAAAATCTGTCAAGGTAGACCGAGGGCCTGTAACCCCACATCGATCCCCTGCAACGCTCATAAGAACGTGTTCTGCGGATCTCCGACCTGATCGATGACACGTTATCCTCAAAAAAATGAGAAAACTCATCACACTGTATTTGTGAAAAAGCTCTCCGACTCCGCAGACAGGCTGTATTGCACAGTCTGTCCATGGTCCAGAAGAGCTGGGCTGGTCGATTTCTTGATGCAGCTATCTCTCTGGACAGGGACTCTGCCTTCTTACGGGAGATTTCTGATTGATAGTCCATGTAATGGGCCATCAATCTAAACCTGTCACCTTCCAGGCCGGATTTCCAGCAACAGCGTTCCAGTCTTCACCCCACTGTCCTCGACTCCCTCAGTATCCCGTCAAACCAAGGGGACCGAGGGCGAAGGGAGAGGGGGTGAACACGGACAGGTGCTATTGGAATCCAGTGCCCTCAGCACCATATTATTATAGTGCACTACTAAGGCATCTGGTTCCATGCACTCCATAGGCCAACTCGATAGGTCCAGTACTGCCATCAGACTCCCAGGGGTAACTCCCCTCAAAGGGCGGTACTGGACCATCTCCAAAGGGGTAGGTCTCACAAGGGGGGTTGTGAAACTGAACCTTATGGAGTGATGGTCAGACCACCCAACTGGTTCCACCACCAGTTCTGTGATCTCCATCCCCAGGGTGAACACCAGATCCAAAGAGTGACCCTCGATATGGGTGGCAGTGGTAACAACCTGTGTGAAGCCCAATGAAATCATCAATTGGAGGAAGTTTTGACCAAAATGCGAGAGTTCATCGTCGACCCAGGCATTGAAGTTCCCCAGGACCAACCACCTGGAGGGCTCCAACACCAGGTCAACAATGAAGTCTGCAACTTCCTGTAGAAAAACGTTCTCATCACTGGGTGGACGGTAGACGAGTAAGATTCTGCTACCCACACCTGCTCCCATGATACATTCAAAGGATCTAGGGGACACCACTGGAACCTCCACAAGGTCCAATTCTGATTTAAAACAAATAGCGACCCCCCTCACTCCTTCGATCCAACCTCGGGGGATGTATTACTGAGTACCCAGCTGGAACTGCTGACTCCAATATGGGACCAGCATTCTCATCCAGCCAGGTCTTGGTAATGCAAGACAGGTTAGATGACTCAACAAGATCAGCAATAATTGCTGTCTTGTTTTTTATAGACCTGGCGTTGCATAACACCGTCTGGGTTGGATGGGAGGCCTTGGAGGAGCAGACCACTTGCCCACTCTCAGTGGAACCCTTGGGTATGGGAACCATATATCCTGTGTTAGTCTTCCTGGGTCTGAATGAGTGCATTGAATATAAAATGTTGTGGATCGTGTCTGTTCCGGCCCTCATCCCCTTGTTACAAACAGAGAATTGATGGTGTGCACTGCACATGAAAGATGCTTATCTCCATATCAAAATCCACAAGTGCCACAGACAATATCTCAGGTTCATGTAGGAGGGCATGCACTATCACTTTTGTGTCTTGCTCTTTGACTTGTCAATGGTGCTGCAGGTATTCACCAATTGCTTAGCAATAGTGGCAGTGGTCCTCAGGAGGGAAGGTTTTTTAATCTTCCCTTACCTGGATGATTGGCTCCTCAAGGATCCATCCTAGGAGGCCATTGCCTACACCCTGACAAGGACAAGGCAGTTACGTCACAAGGAAAGAGGCTCAGTTAAACAAGATATTTGCTATGCTAACTTGGACTGTTATCCAAAATCCATACCCAGAAAACCATCTCTGATGGTAGAGTCAGCACCTGGAACAGGTAAAAAATCAACTTATCACGTTTTGGATAAATCAGTTCTTGTAGTTGTCTTCACCTCAGAGCAGCAGCATATACCATAGGACTGACCCAGGATGCATTTCCATTTATTTAAACCTCTTAATGCTTGCATGGTCACTCCACATTGGTTGTGGTAAATTTTACAAACTTTTGCTTTTTTAGTTCCCGCTGAATGTCACATTTCCTGGATCTGCACCATGACACGTCTCTTATGTCTCAACATCACTATGACATCTTCGTCAGACTGACTGGCCATGTGAATGAATGTGGGGGTCTATTCTCAAAAGGATGCACATGGTACAAAGTGACTTGTGTCCAACATGTATGACGCAAGTAGCACCTTGTACCAATAGTTGCACCATGCGGGATTCTCAAAAGCACCCAGCGACAACACGCAGGTTACTTGTGCCAAAGTGGACTTGCACCTTCGTTGCGCCAAATACTTGGATGTGACACGGCCCAAGGGGGTTTATGGCAGTAGCAGCTCCCCATTCTCAAAGGGCGGCTACCACATCCTCTAATTTGGCATTCTCAAACAACGCCGAGAGGGACATCCGTCAAAGTACATTTACACTGGCTATGAGCTATTTATTTGAATTTGGTAACCAGGAAAGCCCACTGAGACCATGCAGTCTGTTTTTCAGGGGCAAACTGGTGTAAGTGTACTTTGCCTGGGGTTGTACCAATGTGACCCCATCTGATCCCCTCAGAACATGTAGCCCCCCTCCCAGCCTCAAACCCTGAAATCAATATATCTATATCCCTGGCGGGCTAGTGGACCCCCCAACCCGATCACACATAATAAATAATGTAATAGCCCCAGTGGGCTAGCAGATCCCCCCAAGCCCAGATCCCCAAAAATGTTAATAAATATCCCCTAAGCCCTGACTCCATAGAGTGTGAATAAATAGCCTCCCAAGCACTGATCTCCACAAATGTCTTGAAGTAGCTGCTCCCAGCCCCAATCCCCAAAATAACTTATTTTCCAGTGTACAGTGTCATGTTGTACTTTGTTCCAATGTAGCCCTGGTGGTCTAGTGAACCCCACCCCCCACTCAACAGTGCCCTACCACCCCGCTCCCCTGACCCATACCCAGCTGGTGACTGGTACAGCCCACCTCTTGCCACCGCAGCCAGCCACTGACTGAACTCTGTGTGTAGTGTGTACTGTAATGGTAGTAACTCAGTGAATGACAGCTGTTGTCATTCACTGAGCGTGTACTATTTACAGTACGCGTTCATACAGAGAGGATGGCTGCAGTGGCAAGAGGTGGACTGTGTCAGTCACTAGCTGCGTATGGGTCGGGGGGGAGAGGGGTGGTAGGGCACTGCTGGGTGGGGAGGTCCACTAGACAACCAGGACCACACTGGCGCAAAGTACAAACATGACAATGTACACTGGAAAATAAATTATTTTGGGGACTGGTGATTGGGGCGGGGAGCTACTTCAAGACATTTGTGGGGATGAGTGCTTGGGGGACTATTTATTCACACTCTGTAGAGTCAGGGCTTGGGGGGATATTTATTAACATTTTCGGGGATCGGGGGCTACATATTAATATTTCTGGGATCAGTGCTGGGAGGGGGGTACTTCAAGACATTTGTGGGGATCGGGGTTTGGGGCTATCTATTCACATCGTGGGGGATTGGGGTTTGGGGATCTTTTTTAACATTTTCAGGGAGCGGGGCTGGGGGTACTTGTGCCCTTTTAGTGGCCATTGCCACAGGCTTGTGGCAACCTGTTCAGGTGCACTCTCCATTTGGTGCACTGCTTGGGTTGCTGCAAGTTGCAGGACTTAGCCGTGGGAACCCTGCCTAATAGAGAACTGGGCACAAGGTCCCCGGCACATCGGCATTTGGCACAAGTCGCCTGTGGTGCAACTTGTGCCATGCCTTTGAGAATGGGCCCTCATGGTATTTAACTAACTCAATTTAAAGTGATAGTGTTAAAAACTCCCTCAACCATTTGAAGCACACATTATATGACATAGGTAAAGAGAAATAGATAGAATAAATAGACAGAATAAAGAGAATAAATAGAAAACAATCAGAATAATAAATAGAATATACTTATATACAAAAACTAGTTATTGCACAATAAACCGACAGATGCATACATTTTGATGCTCAAAAAACATGCATAGAAATGTTCTCATTTAGTCCATATGGAGTGACAGTTGCCAATGAAGTAATCCAAAATGCTTCCCTTCTCAAAAGGTTTTTCACATATCACCACCCCCACATCCAACTCAACTTTTTCGGTACCTATAAATCTGATCACTGACACACGAATGATGGTCAGCTTCTTTAAAATGCCTAGCCATAGCATATGTTTCATTATTTGTCTGAATTGCTGTCTTGTGCTCACTCATTCTCATTTTCAGGGCTATTTTTGTCTGCCCTGCATATAGAATACCACGCAGGTAGAGGTGGGTGAAATTAATAAAATTTACTCTGCAAAACATTTCACAAATAGTGCTCAATTCGTGGAATTTGGCAATTCACGAGGGCGGTCATCCTGAATTGTGGAATTTCCACACAAAACTACTTACATTTTAAATCCCTGGTATCTAGTTGTAGTGCCCCCCGCTGCCTCCCTGGCACACTGCCCTGGTGTCTGGTGGATTCTCTGCCACAGCCGATTGCTGTCCAGGTCCACAAACAATAATAAAAAAAATTATATTTTCATTAAATCCCTAATCTATTCCAACCCTTCTCTGGTGCCTAGTGCTCCCACCCTCCACAAAGAATGAGCGCATGCTTGTACAAGCATGTGCTCATTCATTGACAGCTCATGGTCATTTCATCAGTTTCAGGGTTGTAGAGAAGGGGAAGGGGCTGTTCCAGTCGCTGGCGGGGGCTGCAGGATGGGAGGAATGGTGTTGTGGACCCTGAGGTCCACAGCACCATTCCCACCATCCTGCTCCTCCCGCAGGTGACCAGAGCAGACCCCTCTCCTTCTCTACAACCCTGAAACTGATGAAAATGACCATGAGCTGTCACAAATAGCGAATTCTGCGTAATTTAGAAAAATTACATGAAGTGCTCCGTGGATGCGAATTTAGTGCCCAAAAATGGGCACAGTACTCCAGATGAGTGCATACCAGAGATGCGTATAGTAATATAAATACTCTCTTAGCCCTACTCTTGATGTTTCTGGATATGCAACCTATTATTTTATTTGCACTCTGTATGTCCAGAGAGCCACATTTTTATTTCGTCTGTAGTGTAGGGAGGTCCAACCTACGGCCGCATATAAAGAGCAGTGATGAGTGGAGAAGGGGAGACCAGTGATGAAGCACAGGGCTCTGTGGTAAAGTACGTCCAATTTACCGAGGTATGAAGTAACACATTGGCTGTATATAAGGTCGGCGTAATCAATTAGGGAAAGGAACGTAGACTGAACTAGCTGTCTCTTAGCCTCTGTAGTTAGTAGGCGGTTTAACCTGAAGAACAGACCTAATCTCTGCCTCAGTTTTTTTAACAAATCCTCCATGTGGTCTGCAAAGGAGAGTTTAAAGTCTAGCCAGACCCCCAGGTATTTGAATTTCGGCACAAATTCCAGGGTTTCTCCTAGGAGGGTGGTGATGGGGGGGGGGCAAAGCAGGATAGGCTGCGTGGTTAATAGGTGAAAATAGCATCGCCTTTGTCTTTTTGGTGTTAAGTAGCAAATTTTTACTAAGGAGCTGGTATTGAAGTATGTTGAAGTCAGCTTGCAGGTCACTACAGGCAGCTTCAGGAGTTGTATGGCTTAGGTAGATCACTGTATCATCTGCGAACAGATGAATTTTTGCCTCATTGATGCCTGAGTCTATATTGTTGATATAGATGGCAAATAGGAGTGGCCCCAGGATGGATCCCTGCGGGACGCCTCTTTTCAACAGATTTGAGGGGGAGAGTTCACCTTCAGCCTTGACCTGTTGGTGCCTATCAGCAAAGTAGTTGTGGAAACAACGCAAGGAGGTAGAATCTAGACCAATAGCTTTTAATGAAGAAAGAAGGAGGCTGTGGTCGACAGTGTCGAAGGTCTTACTTGGGTCTAGAAAAATGGCGCAGACAAATTTTTTGTTCTCTAGCTCACGCTGCCAGTCATTTGTCACCTTGGCCAGGGCCGTGATTGTACTATGTTTAGTTCTGAAACCAGATTGCTTTGGGTTTAGCAGGTTAGTATCATCTATGAAAGATTTCAGCTGGGCATTCATGATTTTTTCCAGAAGTTTTGATAGTACCGGGAGAAGGCAGATGGGCCTGTAGTCGTTTAGATCACAGGGGTCTCCGGATTTAAACAATGGAATAACACGTGTGGTCTTCCACAGTTTGGGGCTGGTCCCTTGAGAAAGGGACAAGTTAAATAGATGTGTAATAGGTACGGCCAAGACATGATAAGCAATCTTTAGGTAGTATGGATCGAAGGTGTCAGCGCCAGTACTTTTTCTGGTGTCCAGCTGGAGAAGGAGATCTTCAATCTCTTTTGGTGAGGCAGGAGAGAATGAAAAGACTGCATCTGAGGGACTAGATTCTGAAGGTTGCGTGATAAGCTGGGAGCATGAGTTACATGCAGGTGAGTTATCAAAAGCTAGCCCTGCAGTAGCAAAGTGATTGTTGAAGGCTTGTAGTGTCTCTTTAGTGTTGTTGATAGTTTCATTGTCAGAAATAATTTTTGAGGGGAGAGTGTTTCCTGTGGTATTACCAGAAAGTTCTTTTATTGTGGACCAGAACTTGGTAGGGCAGTTGGAGGCATTGTCGAGTTCAGAGCGATAGAAGTTGGACCTGGTTTTCCGAATTAGCTTTGTACAGTGGTTTCTGGCTGTTCTGAAAAGATATCAGTCTTCGGCTTTGTGGGATTTGCATGCTAGCTTCCAGAGCTTGTCTCTTTTTAATAGTGCTGCCTTGATGTCTGCTGTAAACCAATGGCACTTTCTAGCCTTTATGCGGGTTTTGACTAAGGGTGCGTGGGTGTTAAGAGCACTGGATACAATTTCGTGGAAAATGGCATATGTTGTTTCTACTGATTTGGCTAAATAAAAGGTCTGCCAAAGCAGGGAAGCTTTCAGGTCATTGATATATGCAAGCAGGTCAAAATTCTGTTTTGACCTTTTGGTAGAGAACTTTGCTGAGGCTGCTGGTTTAGGGACTGCTCTTATGCCAGTAATAAAACAATGGTCACTAACATCGGCAGAAAAGATCCCAACATGGGAGAAGAAATGGGGTTTGCTTACTAGAAGTACATCTAATAGTGTACTTTTTGTAGGGTTTTTCTTATTGATACGAGTAGGTTCATTAATAAGTAGAGTGAGCCCATGAGAGTCACAGAAGGATTTAAGTGGAAGAGATGCGCTTGACAACCAGTCGTGAGTTAAGGTCCCCTAGTACAATTGTTTCCATTGTGTCGGTACTCATAGTAGATGATAGGTGGGACAGGAGCTGTGACCCCGAGGACGGGGGTCTATAACATCCTATGACACAGAGGGCCATTGATGTAGATATTTCAGTTTTTAAGGACAGGCATTCAAAGGCATTGGCAATTGATGTAGTGTCAAGTGTAGCGACCGTAAACTTGTCCTTAACATAGATGGCTACACCACCGCCTCTGGTTAGTCTATCAGCTCTGACTAACAGATAGTTGGGGATATTGACCTCTTTGTCTGGCGTGGATGAATGAAGCCAGGATTCAGATATGACAAGTACATCCGGCTCCATGTGGATAGCCCAAACCTGTATTGAGGTGAGTTTCTTTAAGAGGCTACACACATTAACATGCATAAAGCTGATACCTTTACACTTTGTGACTTCGAACGGTGAAGGAATTGCTTACATAGGACCAGGGTTAAGTTTAACATTACCTGAGCATAGCAAGAGGAGGAGTACAACTTTCCTCAGGGCAACAAGTGGTAATTTGGAAAAACTAAGCCTTCTTTGGCTAGTGGAAGTATTGGCGTAGGAATGCAAGGACCTATTCTTTGTACTGTTCAGTCCCTAGTGATACACATGCTAAGACCTTAGCGTATTAGCACCAGTAGATGCAGGTACTGGGCGAGTAGAGTAACATTCATGGGTGAGTAGCGAGATGCCCGGTGACTGTCCGAGAGAGGAGTTCGGCTGAAAGTGGGCATGACAACTTGGGGGCATACCGACGAGTTGTATAGGGACTCCATGAGTAGACATTCTTGTGGTAGGGGATACGAGTACTCTTTGGGGTAAATTCCATTTGGCGTGTACCCTAATAAGGGTAGGGTGCATAAGGTGGTAAATAGGTAGAGCCAGATTGCAAGTTCCATGGTTAAAGTATGGGGGTCAGAAAGAGAAACAGTTGTAAGGGCTTAATCTGGGCAAGGTATCACCAGGTAAGGCTACGCGCCACGGGGTCTGAAAAGGGATATAGGTGCCGATACCACTTGAAGGGAGCAAGGAGATGTTTCTATGGCACAGCGACTAGAGATAGTTACGAGAAGTTGTAAATCTGATCTAAGAAGTATCGCCAGCTAAGGCTACACACCACAGGGTCAGCAAAGGGATGTAGGTGCTGAAACCACTTGTAGGGAGCAAGGAGAATTTACTATGACACAGCGACTAGGGACAGTAATAAGAAGTCACAAATCTGATCTGAGATGAGTGGTAGGAGAGGCTGCAGTGGGTTAGTTAGGATGGGACACTTGAACCTGGAGCGGCAGTCCAAAATGCATATGTCTGTGGGCATCCTAGGGAGGTGGGGAGGATAGATTTGTAGGAAAGCTAATGGCAGGGCAGGGCAGGGCAAGGAGGTCTATATAATAATGGTCAGGGAGGGATGGGTGGGTGGGTGTAAATTTGAGGCTCTGTCATACCTCTCTGGGTCTGGAGTCCGAGCAAGTGGTCTCCGGCAGCGGCTTTGGGAGGGCCAACCACCCGGTGGCCGCGGTTCTTGCGGCGGATGAGCTGGGAGCCCTGGAGAGTTCTCGGCTGAAGGGAAAGAGAAAGCAAAGCCAATTAGTGCTGGTCCCAGACAATGGTCGAGCTACCAGTGACAAAACTAATTTACAAATGAAAGGGGTCAATTTCCTTGGCACCCTGAAGTCTGGGTGGAAGTTACAGAGGCAAATGAAAGGGCTGTTTCACTTAATCAATCTAGCAAGAGCAGTTTGCAAGTATTACAGCTTTTTATAGGCAGTTTACAGGCAGATTCTAACAAAATAGGCATACATTACAAGCATAAGTAAAAAAACAGCGCCTTTTTAGCTCAGGAGAAAGAGAAAAGATAAGACGAGGTGAAGGACCAATTGGAGAAAGCCTGGAGAAGGCACTTGCACTCCGACTGGTTTGTGGCTTTGCTGTACCTCTCTGGGTCTGGAGTCCGAGCAAGTGGTCTTAGGTGGTGGCTTCGGGAGCACCAACCACCTAGTGGCCACGGTTCTTGCGGCAGATGAGCTGGGAGCCCTGGAGAGTTCTCAGTGGAAGTAGTAGGAGAGAATTAGCATAGTCAGCCTTATGAAGAGGGAGAGGAGGGAGTGGTGAGGCAAGGGGCTGTTAGAAATGTAGTTCTGTGGGGCAGGACCACACTCTAGGAGGTGTTCTGCAGCTTTAAATTTGTGTAGGGCAAGATGGTCAATGGGAGGAGGTGCACAGAAGGGGTGTGGTTTAGGTGTATTTAAGAACTTGGAGGAGGGTGGGGGGAAGGCAAAAAATCACACAAAGAGACACACAAAGGAGAGAATGGGAAGATTAAGGGGTCTAGCTAGGCTAAAACAAAGCAAACAAACAGTATTTTACTCTCTTTTTTTTTCTACCAGAGTGAGCAAATACAGGCTAGTAACAGTCCTTAAACAAGCAAAAAATCAGCAGTAGGAATCCTGGTTTTCAGTTTAGCTGTAATTGGTATTATGTGCACAGACTAGTAGTGAGGGCCAGGCAGCACAGACTACAAAATTTATGCACGGGCATGCAATTAGTCCTGGGAAAGCAGCCACGCTGGATTCCAGAGCTAGCCACTCAGGGAGTTCACCAAGATGGTGAGCAGCCAATGGGGGCACTGCAGTCAGATGGCACCAGGAATTTGGAAAAACAATCCAGGATTTTCGCTGCAACAGCTGCTGAGGGCTGAAGATCTGGCTTCGGCAATTACCTTTGCTTGGAGAGCAGTGGGTGGGTAGCAGCAGGCAGGTTCCCGGTCTCGCCGCTGTAGTCGGTGGGCAGCTCAAGCTTAAAAGCAGCTGCGAGGATGAGGTGCTTGCCTGAAATGGGCATCAAGCCTGTGCTTGGAGAGCAGTGGGCGGGTGGCAGCAGGCAGGCTCCCGGTCTCACTGCTGTAGTCGGCGGGCAGCTCAAGTTTAAAAGCAGCTGCGAGGATGAGGTGCTTGCCCGAAGTGGGCAGCAAGCCTTCATATCCCCAGTTTTCCTTTCCCCACCATATTTCTGTTACAGCACACGTGTATTCCCTCATTAGTCAAAATGTATCGAAGTTTGTCTTTTTATTGTTAATGTTTTTTGCATTAACTAGTAACGCTTTTAAGTCAGACATTTCCATGGGTGCCCCTCCCCCTCTCTGTTTAGTTTAAACATAGTTTCGGGATTGCTTCTGTGAGCAATTTTCCCAAAATATCTTTTCCAGCTGCATTAAGATGTAGGCCATCATTTGCATAAAGATGTGTTTTGCCATGGAACATCTCTCATGAGTTTATAAAAACTGTATGCTGACGGGACAGCGACACCCCCGCAGCAAAACCCAGATGGCGATGGACACTACACGATGGGGATTCCACGGCAATGGACTATACAGTGACGGGGGATAGGCACCTAACTCCACTGGCTGTGTGACGTGGAGTTAGTAATCAAAAGTAGGAAGGGTGCAGGGGGCACAGCCCCGCCACATTGCTGTTGCCATGTTGCCGGTCAGTTTTGGGATGGGTTGGGGATGTCGGCATGGTCGCGGTGCTGTGCGGGATATCACCGTGGCATAGGTAAACCTACAAAATCATACCCCAAGGTTTCACATCAGTTTAGTAGGTGTGCATTTACCCTCTCAATAGTATTATTCATTTTGGGATGACATTTAAACATAGGCAAGATACTGGATATAACAGTTGCAGCTCCTGTTTTTTAATTAGATTTCCTAAATCGATAATATCACACTATATCCATCTTATGTCCTCTGCCTATGTTGTTAACCCTATGTGTACTGCAGCTGTGAAGTAACTGGAATTTTTTAGTAGCTGTGGCAGGTTATCTTGCATATGTTTTATCCATGCCCCCGCCAGACATGTAACCTCCCTATTTAATTTGTCCTATCCACAGATTTTAGAGTCATAACCTGTAATAATTGAGTCTCCTATGACTTGTATTTTGCCAGTTTTGTTTTGTTTTTCCTTGTTTCCATCAGGATTGATGGTTGACTTAGGAGCTGTATTTATTTCTGTGGGTTATCTGACTTACCATTTATTACATGAGTGTGCAGACAAAAACACAGCAGCAACTACCATCTTGCAGATGGAGTAAACCTGCTGGTAGTGATTGAAAGCTGCCACAGTTTAGCAACCCACTCAGTCTGCCCAGATGGTCCCTGCCCAGTCTGGCTCCACAGACCCTAACTGGTCTCCAGCGGCCCTCCCTCCCTCCATACTCCCTACCTATTCACTAATATTCCCTTATGTCTATCCCATGCATATTTGAAGCCCTGTACTGTTTTCTCCTCCACCAGTTCTGTTGGTAGTCTATTTCAAGCACCTATCACTCTTTCAGTGTAGTAGTACTTCATCACATCCCTCTTTAACTTCCCCTCTCCAGCTTCATTGCATGCCCTTTGGTCCTGGTGCTCTTCCTCCTTTGACAGAGACTCCCTCCTGCATCCTGTTCACCCCTGTGAGGTACTCGTAGGTCTCTATTATGTCCCTGTCACTGTCCTCTCTTCCAGGGTGTACATGTTGAGATCCCTCAGTCTGTCCTTGTAGGGCTTTTGGTGCAAACTCTACACTATTTTAGTTGCCATCCTCTGCACTACCGCCACTCTATGTCCTTTATTAGGTGCAGCCTCCAGAACTGGATACAATACTGCAGGTGGGGTCTCACCAGTGAGCGATACTGTAGCAATACCACCTCCCTCCTGCAGCTGGAGATACTTCTCCCATTGCATCCCAGCATTTTGCTGGCCCTACCCACTGCTTTGTCACATGACCCTGTGACTTTGAGGTCATCAAATATGCTAACCTCCCAAGGTCTATTTCCTGCTTAGTGACTGACAGCACATTTCCTCATCATATACTCAGTTCCTGGTTTCCTATACCCTAGGTGCATAATTTTGTACTTTTTGGCATTGAGCCCCAACTGCCACATTTTTTACTACTCCTTGAGTTTCCCAAGATCCCTGCACATTTTTTCCACCCCCTTCTGATTGTCCACCCTATTACAGATTTTGGTATCATCTGTAAAAAGGCATACCTTCCCTTCCAGTCCCCTCTGTAATGTTACTTATGAGGACATTGAAGACAGCCTTGTAGCACCCTGGTGGTCACTCTTCCATCCTTAGAGTGAGTGCCATCAACAACCACCCTCTACTGCCCATCTGTTAACCAGTTCTAACCCAGCTCACCACTTTGTATCCTGCCCCTAGGCTGCTCAATTTCTTAATCAGTCTCCTGTATGGCACAGTGTTGAAGGCCTTGCTAAAGTCCTGAAAGGCCTCATCCACTGAACTCAATTTCATTCAGCAAGTATACACCCTGGGATTGGTGTCACAGCCCCCAGTGACACCACCCAGGCCCTGGCTCTCCTTCCTTGAGCAGGTACATGCACTGAGGTAAGAGGTGCTGTCTTTGGTGTGCACATAAGCCATTCACCCAGTTCCCATTGGAAGTGAACCAGTGTTTTTGTGCCAAGAACTTACTAGTGTCTAAGAAGACAGACAGCATCAAGCCCATTCTGGGCCTCAGAGTGCTCATCGAGCATGTGGCATACAAAGAGTTCTACATGCTGTCTCTGGACACCATCCTCCCTCTCCTGTAAGAGTGAGCTTAGTTGTGCAACACGAGATGCCACACAGTAGGCAACATTACTACTCCCTGCTCTTGACAGTTGGATTGTCATCTGCATTGCATGTCTTCATCACATATTTTGCTGGGTGACAGTGGCACTACACCCAGACTAGCTATTATGCCTGGCTTCTGACAGGAGCTTCATCAGGTGGGTGGAGTACACTTTGCACTGCACCAGACACCTGCTTGACAGTTGGAGAACTACTAAATGTGCAAAGCTCTATTCTTGTACTTTATTGAAGGCTCCAGTCCATAAAGGCAGATTCCTGAGCATGGTCTAGGTGATACACCTTCTGCCCCATGGACAGGGACTTAGCCATTGTGTCCTGCGCAGCCTTGAAATACAGTGACTGGGTTTGGGCCCATGTCATACCCACCTCCTGGGTCTCATGGCAGCCTCCATATTCATAGTTTCTCTGGCTCGCATCATATGGGGACTCCTCAATGGTTTCTACAAGCATTGTGGTCATAGCTCTTGCAGTGCTGCTTGTCCACCTCATTTCCCCTCAAAGCTTCCTGCTCTGGTGGAAGGACTGTCATTACTTGCAAGTTGGTTCTCTTTTTCTGCAACTTCAGCCACAAGTGAGCCTCTTTACAGACACCCATAGTCTGGGTGGGACACTCACTTAGGTCCCCTCCCAACTTTCAAGGTCCTGGTCTCCACTGAAACAAGGCCTTCACATAAATGTACTGAACATGGGGCAGTTTTGTATGAACTCCAGGTCCTCGTCTTCCCATTTCTGCCATCTTCCATTGTGTGCTCACATACTGCATACTGTGAATGGGTCCCTGCTGTTAGGAATTGGCAACCAGCTGTTAGGAATAGGTAACCAGCACCAGTACCTAGACTTATCAAGAGAACAGTAATAAATAAACTTATGTGAAATAAGCATAAATATATATTTTCTTTCAACTACTTTTTGGTCAGGATAAAATCAGAGGCTTATCAATTTGAAACAAAACAAAACAAGTGACATAATGAAGTCACTTATGAACTATTCTTAAACTCACTACCGGACAGCTGCCCAGAACAAATAATCTTCTACGCCGACGATGCTGTGATCCTCACCTCGGACCCTGATCCAATCCAATTACAAAATAAACTTCAGTGGGCCTTCTCCTCCATCGAATCCTGGTTCCTAAATCATAAACTGCTTCTCAATCAGAAAAAAAACAAGTCTATGGTCTTCTGCAGCCCCCACAAGAAAAACAAACAACTCCACCTCGCCATTGCAACTGAACAAGGAGCCATCCTAGAGCAAACACAATCATTCAAGTACCTCGGCATCACCCTTGATCCCCACCTCTCATACGCTGTCCATATCAGCAGTGTTGCAAAGTCTGCCAATGCGAGGTTAGGCATATTATTCCGTCACAGGAAACACCTAACCCCAGAAGCACTGGCAGTGGCTGTCCAAAGCTCCATCGTCAGCATCATAGACTATGGTCTTATCATATATGGGTCTGCAACTACCACTGCTCTCAAACATATCGTGACCTCCCTGAATAAGGCCTGTCATCTCATCATTGGCTCACATTGCCGTACCCACACATGTGACCTTTATTCCCAATCTGGATGGCTTCAATTGGACAAATGCATAAAATACCAAACCTGCATCACGGCCAAGAAAATTATAATGGGGCTTGCCCCACCTGGTGTCTGTGCCCTCCTTAAGCCTAGACATAGGAACATCACTACAAGGACATCCAATTCCCATCTACTACATATCCCATGATGTCGCACAACCCAAGGACAAAGATCATTCGCCTATCGGGCATCCAACTGGCTCAACTCTCTTGGCAGCGACATAGCAGCCGATCCAACACTCGGCCTCTTCAAGTCCAAGCTGCACCTCTCACTGCTTGTATCCTGCGATTGCCCATCTTAACATTTCCACCGTTCCAGCTGCACATACCCCAGCACCCAGCACTTACAATCAGTCTTTTACCCCTAGCACCTTACCTGTCATATTCCCTCAACAAGGCCCCTAGCTGCACTGTCTCCGCCCTCACACCACCTCCTCATATCTCCCCTCCTGCTCCGCCCAACCACTTCTCGTACTCCCCTTACCCCTGCACCTCCCCATTGATCTCCTACCCTCACTTCCCCACCCACCCCCCTTCCCTTGCTTGCTCATAGCTCAAGTCTTTGTACTGGTTATTACATGTCTGTAAGTCAATGATTATATGTTTGTAACTAAAAATGACTGTTGCACACACTGACATGGAACCTTTGTAAAAGAGCCTCGGGTCAAAGGTATTGTAATCCTAGATTGAATAAATAAATAAATAAAAATAAAATAAACTTCATGTAACCCAGTGACAGTATGTCTTCCAGCAGCTTTACGCCACGTTGTTCTGTACTGTAGTATGTAGTATGTAGCCACTGAAGGATGTCAGTATATAGTTTTAGGTGGCAACAGCAATGCTGTTAGCACCTATTGTGGTCATGCATAATCTTATGTGCATTTAGTCAAGTTTATGGTTACATTTAGTGTGAGTGATTTGGCTGCATGATATACACTAACATACTAAAAGCCAGCAGAATAGGCCTAACGGTCTTTTGTGTCTGCTTGGTAGCCAGCCCCTATTGGGCGCTAGCTTCTCCCCCCCCGGGCCCCGAGAGGGTCAACTTCGGCTTCAATATACCCATGCATCTATCCCACCCCCTCTTAAAGCCCTCCACTGTGCCCTGCTCCACTAGACTCCCAGGCAATGCATTCCATAGCTCCACCACCCTCTCAGTGAAGTAATGCCTTCTACGTTCTCCCCTGTAGGTTCCCCCCTCCAACTTCCACTCATGCCCCCTTGTTGTGCCCCCTTGCCTTAGCCTGAACATTTCTTTGACTCTGCCCCTGTTAATCCCTTTCACATATTTGAATACCTCAATCATTTCTCCCCTGTCTCTCCTCTCCTCCAGTGAGTACAGCCCAAGGACTTCCAGCCTTTCCTCATAGGTCCTTTCACTCATGCCCCGGATCATCCTGGTTGCCCTCCTCTGAACCTTCTCCAACAATGCTATGTTCTTCCTAAGGTGAGGTCTCCAGAACTGCACGCAGTACTCAAGATGCAGCCTGACCAAGGCATTATATAGAGGAAGGATCTCCTCCCTCCTCCTGGACGATATTCCCCGGGCTATGTAGCCCAGAATCCTGTTTGCCTTTGCTGCACATCTTCTGCAGTTTTCAGTGTTGTTCATTCTGGTGTCTACCACCACCCCCAGGTCCCTTTCACTCATTGTGGCTTGCAGTGAGACCCCTCCCAGGGTGTATACATGACCAGGGTTTCTGACCCCCAGATGCAGCACCCTACACTTCCCTGGTTTAAACCTCAGTCCCCACCTCCTTGACCAACCCTCCAGGGTATCCAGATCCCTCTGGACTGTCTCTCTCACTTCCTCCCCATCAGCCAGTGCTCCCAGTTTTGAGTCATCCGCGAAGAGGCTCATCCTGCTCCTAACCCCCCTCCCTATATCAGAGACACAGGCATTGAACAGGAGTGGCCCCAGTACCGAACCTTGGGGAACCCCACTGAAGACATTCCTAGGGTAGGAGACTATCCCACCAACCACTACCCTCTGTGTTCTATCTGTAAGCCAGTTCTCTACCCATCTAAGCAACTGTCTTCCCACCCCCATCCCCCTCAACTTTGTTGACAGCCCGATGTGGGGTACCGAGTCAAACGCCTTACTGAAATCCAGATATAGGATGTCCACCGGTCTTTTTCGGTCCAGGGTCCCCGTCACCCAGTCGTAAAAATCTATGAGGTTAGTCTGGGATGATCTCCCCAGGACAAAACCATACTGTTTGTCATCCATGTGCCCCAGCCTTTCCAGTTGCTTCCCGAGCTTCTCCTTGATGAAGCCCTCCATTAGCTTGCCTACCACCGACATTAGGCTGACAGACCTGTAATTTCCCATCTCCTCCCTAGACCCCCCTTTGTGGATAGGCACCACATGAGCCACCCTCCAGTCTTGAGGCACCCATCCTGTCTGCAGAGAGGTGTTGAAAAGTGCAGCTAGTGGAGCTGCTAGTTCGTCCGCCAGTTCCTTCAGAACTCTCGGATGCAGCCCATCTGGTCCTGGTGCCTTGTCAGTTTTTAGCGCCCATAGGGCCTCCCTTACGCTGTCCTCTGTGATTTCTTCCTCCCTAACCCCCCTCAACAAAGCACCCATCCCCTTCTAGACCTGGCCCACCCGGTGTCCCAGCCTCTTCTGGTCCTCTCATCTCCATCTGTCCTCTCCTCTCAGTTGCCTCCTCCTCCCTCCCTTCCGGCTGACTGGATCCCCTGTCTCCTTCCATAAATACCGAGGCAAAGTACTTGTTTAGTACCTCTGCCTGCTCCCCTGCCTCCTGAGCCCATCCCTTCCCAGTCCTAATCCTGGAGATCTGTGCTCTCCCTTTTCTCTTCTCCCCTATGTATCTATAAAATCCCTTTCCACCCCACTGGATATCCTTAGCCAGGTTTTGCTCCATCCTCACCTTGGCTCCCCTCACCATTCTTGTGACCCTTCTAGCTGTCAACTCATACTCACCTCTCTCCCTGTCCCCCCTGGAGCACTTAAAATGTGAGTAGGCAGCCTTTTTATCCCTCACCGCCTCTTGCACTCTTGCACCTCCCTGGTCCACCAGCACGGCTTGTTGGCTCTACCATTTTTACTCCTTACCCTTGTACACGAGATAGTAGCCTCCTGCACCCCTTTTTTATTTTTTATTTATTTATTTGTAAAAATCAGTTTACAACCTTTGAGCAGAGGCTCGTTTCCAAGGTACTTCATCACATAAAGACATACATAGTGTTTTGATTTACATAGCATAGGTTTGCAAAACACAATAGGCGTTCAACAGAGCACCACGTCACACTGTGGTCAGACAAATACATTTAGGTTACAGGGTACATGTAATTGAGAACAGGTGTTACATAAGTTGGTATCAATAGTGAGCAATCTAATAGGTAAACACTGAAACAGCTGGCACTGGCCAGGTTAGACATAGGCACGGTGTACAGGGAAGTGGTGGTGGGGATGGCTAGGTGGAGAGCTGCCCGGAGGGTGTTGTCAAGAGAAGTAGAGATGGAGGCTACTTTCAGAGACAGGAGCAGTTACGAGTGTTGACGATGTGGTTTCGAAGGGTGGTTTTGAACTTGGAGATGGTGGTGGCATTGGTGATGGGGGCAGGGAGAGAGTTAAACCAGGTTGGAGCTGTATAGCAGAAGGACCTCTGGCCACGGCTGGTTCTTGATCTGGGGACCATTAGAGTGGTCTTGTTGGATGACCGTGTTGCAATAGTGGGAGGGCTCTGGTGGATGGATGCCATTACCCCAGGAGGGGAGAGCCCGAGTAGGGTTTTTTTTGTGAGGAAACAGGCTTGGTATCGGAGCCGTTCATCCAGGGTAAGAAGTTTAGCCTCGACATACAGCTGACAGGTGTGTGTGAGCCTGGAGGCACCAGTAATCAATCTGCAGGCTTTATTCAAGGTTAAGTGAATTTTTTTGAGTGCAGTGGTGTCGGCAGCACCATAGACTGGTAGACCATAGTCTGCAAGGGACAGAACAGATGATGTAACAGAGAGCCGGAGAGCATTTGGGGGAAGGCAGGTTCTATGGCAGAAGAGGATGCCATGCCGTGTGTTAGTGGCGGATGTTGAGGCATCGATGTGGTTGTGTGAAATGTGAGGGCTGGTCGAGGCCAACCCCAAGGTATTTGTAGGAGCAGACTTGTACCAGTGGCTGATTGGTGCCAGAAGGATATAAGTGGGTGGTTGCTAGCTTTGTTTTGGGGGTGGAAAAAGAGCATAGGTTTGGTCTTTTTAAGATTGATGGCAGTCTGCGCCTTAAACCAAGCTTCAGCACTGTTGAAAGACTGCTGTAGGGTGTCCTGGAGGGAGACGGGATTGCGTGTGGGTGGCAAAGGACAGCGTCATCTGCATACAGTAGAATTTTGCCAGGGCATGCACTGGGCAGGGTGTTCAGATAGGCGAGAAGAAGGGGGCCCAGGATGGAGCCTTGGGGACCCCAGAGTGAATGGGACGGGTGTTGGAGAGTGTGCATTGATTTTACACACTGTGATCGAAGCGTCAAGATAGCTTGTGCACCATGCTAGGGGCCAGCCGAGACCAGTGTGGCAGAGAGCATTCCAGCAGAGTGGATGTGGAGACGGTGTGAAAGCCTTTGAGAGGTCGATGAACACTGCACCAGCTAGGGAGCTGGTATCCAAGGAGGAGAGTAGGAAGTTGGAGAATTCAATTAGGCAGTGCTGGTACTGTGACCAGATCGGAAGCCATGTTGCTCTGGGCATAAGATGTTATGTTAGCCAGATAATCAGTGATTTGAATGGCCACCACTTTCTCAGGGCTTTAGAGATGGGGGGAGGATGGAGATTGGCAGTAGTTGTTGGCGATGACCTGTCGCCCCTTATGAACTGGTGTGATAATAGCTGTTTTCCAAGCTGTGGGGAAATTGTCCCAGGCAGAGTGATTGGTTAATTAGGCTGGTGAGTGGGGCAGGACTTCATCTAACACCAGCCTGAGGATACTGGGGTCAGTGAGTCACTGCCAGGACTGTTGCCATTCAAAGCTTTGATTAGGATGGGTCTGGCTTCCCGGGTGGAAATCTTGCGCAGGTGGAAGCTGGGGTGCTGGAGGACAGGGGGAGGTAGGTTGGGGGGAGGGTGAAAGAAATTACTAGGGAGGACTGAGTTAAGGTCAGTGAAAGCGGTGTTGAGCCAGTTAGCTATGGTGGCAGGCTCGGTGGTGGTTGTGCCATTTCTAGTGAGCTGGGATGGGGCAGGGGAGTGAGCTTTTCAGTTAAGTTGTTTAATATTATCCCAGAAAGTCCGGGCTGAGCCCCAGGAGGAGGTAAGGGTGGCCTGGTAATGGTCGGCCTTGGCTTTGCGGATGGCCCACGAGCACTTATTCCGGGGCTGCATTGTAAGCCTGCCTATCAGATAGATGACCCGTTTCAGTGGCAAGGTGCCAGAGGTTATCCCGATTTTAATAGTCTCCCACAAGCTACCAACATCCATGTCTGCCTAATCTTATTCAAGCTCCCCCTTAGAATCCTGCCCATGCCCACAAAGTCTGCCCCTCTGAAGTCCACTACTACTGTGTTTGAGCAGTTGTCCTCCCCCCCAGACACAGCAGAAACCAGACCGTGGCATGGTCTCCATCTGTCAGTGGGCTACACACCTCCAGACCCCTTATCTGGTCACTGTCTGCTAGGACAACGTCCAGTATCCTTCCCCCCCGGTAAGTTCCCCCACCTGTTGGACCAGAAAGGCATCCTGAAATACATACATCAGTCTCTGCTCCCTGGTCACTGCTGATGTCATAGTGTCCCAGTCTGCCCCTGGCATATTTAGGTCCCTCATGACCACCACCCTACCCTTTCCACGGTCACAGTGCCCCTTGATGTGTTCGACCAGTTTTTCCTCCAGGGCCTCGTCCATTGTGCGAGGTCTGTACACCACCCCTATTTTCAGTCTTTTGCCTCCCCTCGATTGCAGGGTTACCCAAATTGCTTTCACCCACCCATCAGCCTCTTCCACTCCACTAACCATTATGCCATTCTTGACTATCAGTGCTACACCCCCTCCTCTACCCTCTTCTCTATCCCTCCTGAACATTGTGTAGCCCTCCAAGTTTAGGTCCCAATCATTCTTCTGGGTGCCGATGTTTCCGTAATCACTGCCACATCTGCTGACCCCTCTGCCAGCATCACCTGGAGCTCAGGCATTTTGTTGCCCATGCTCCTGGCATTGATCAGGACCATCCTCCACCCCAACCCCCCTCCCTTACTCAATTGTCTTGGCCCTGTGCAGTGCCTATTTGCCCTTTCCTGCACAGCTCCTGCTTTGTTTACATCGCAGTCATCTGCCCTCATTTTCCACCCTAGACCTGGCAGCCCTCCTGACTCCATTTCTTCATTAATCCCTCCCCCCTTTACAAGTTTAAACCCCACTTCTCGTTAATGAATCCAGCGAGTTTCAGTTTTAAGATCTCCTTCCCCTCTAGGTTAAGATGTATCCTATCCCTAGCATATAACCCCTTATCATCCCATGTGTCCCCCTAAATCCCCCACCAGCCCATACCCTTCTACCCTGCACCAGTCCCTGAGCCACTGGTTCACACCTCTGAGTTTGTGCTTGGTCTCCCCAGATGCCCTAGGTACTGGCAGAATTTCTGAGAAGGAAGTTGAACTTCCTATGGAGTGACAGACTCTGGCCAGTTCCTGAAACCTCACCTGGATTTTCAGATCGCTGTTCCCCTTCAAATCGGTTGTACCCAGATGTACTAGGAAATCTGGGGATCCCCGCATTCCAATGCTAATGAGTATAGCTGGAATTTGGCCTTGTGAACGGATAGGCCCGGGATACATTTCAACTCTGACCAGGCTGCTTTTTCCTCCTCCCTACTCCCAATTTCTCCCACCTTAGATGCCTCCCCTGTCATGGAGTCTCCTACAGGATCACCTTCACCCTCCAACTTACTGTCATTCTTTTGATCCTTCCAGGCTCTTTCTTCTTTCATTGACCCCAGCACTCCTCCCACCCCTTCAGTCCGGGGATCACTAGTCTGTGCGTGTCCTACCAAGCTCTTTCTTCTGCTTGTGGCTCCCAGTTTACTCCTCACCCCCAACCTCCTGGGAGGCACTGCTGGCCCCATCCCCCGGGGCTCCCTTTTGGGTCAGAATCCACAGGTCCCTTGCCCATACTCTTCTACTGCTTCCCTCCTGCCTTCAACCCCCCTCTGGTCTTGTCTCCCCATCCCATCTGGCATATTTCTCCTACCTCCCTCCCCACTTCCTCATCAGACTTCTCCTGCCCTGACTCTGGCCTTTCTAGAGTACCCCTACTACCCCCACTCCTTGGCTGACTTCCCCAGCCTGAGTGCCTGCTCAACCCCAGTTCTCCCCTCCCCTCTGTCCTTATCATCTCCCTGCCCCAACCCCTTGGCCTAGTCACTCCCTCACTGCCTGCCTGCCCCCCTCCTGTTCCACAACCTCTTCTACCCCACCCTCCCAGCTTGCTGACCAAACTCTCTCTGACTGCCTGCTCCCCCCTCCCGCCAGCCTCATCTACCTCCTCTCCTGGATACAGCATGGTATATCTATTGCTAAGTGTGATGCCTGCCCTAGGCTCGTTTACTCCTACCCCCTCTCTCCTTTGCTTCCCCTGATTGGCCCCCCTCCTGTGGGGTGTTTTCCATCCATTGCTTGTATTGCGCCCTACCCCTCTGGAGTTTCCAAAGGGCCCATGCCTACCTTCTCTCTGGGGTATGCTGTAGTGGCCTCACCTCCTTCCATGGGACCATTTCCACTCCTGTCCCCCCCATGCCTTCCAGCTCTCTTCTGATACCCTCGACCTCCTCTCTAAGTCCTGTCGGCTGAAAACACACTGGACACCCTCCGAACCTCCATGCCCAATTTAAGATTATTGCTTCCCCGCACCCCATACACCAGTCATCCTGCCGAAGATGCCCACTCTGGCCAGCCCCAAATCCACCCTCATTTTGGTGTGAGCTGTGCCAACCGCTTGCAGAACCAAATTAGTTTTTGCCCACCCCACAAAGATCAGTAGCAGTAAACAATTCAGCACCGTTATCACAGATCACATATATCATATTCCACAGCTGAATATAGCAGGTAGTCAATGGTGCCCAAGCAGGCACAGCATGCAGTCCCCCTTTCCTGCAATTTGCCACAATCCAGAACCAATTCAGTTTTTGCCCACCCCACAAAGATCAGTAGCAATAACAATTCAGTGCAGTTAACACAGTTCACATTTATCATATCCCACAGCTGTATATAGCAGTTAGTCAATGGTGCCCAAGCAGGCACAGCAGACAGTCCCCCTTTCATTCACTCAGCAATAATCCAAGTCACCCTCTCTCAGCTTGCTCTTTGCAGTTGATCAATGTAGCCCACGCAGGCACAGCATACAGCTCCCTGTTTCCCCAATCAGCAGCAGTCCAGGACAACAGTCAGCAGCAGTCCAGGACACCCACTCACAGCTTGCCCCCTCCAAGACTCCACCCCCAATGACTGTTTAATAGAGGTCAGGGTCGGGGTGGGTGGTGTGGGACAAGAACACAGCAGCTCTGCTTACTTGTGACTGGGCTAATGGCCTTTATAGCCCAGTTGCTCAGTCCATATCATTGATGATGTATGTGATAAGGCATTTAGATCTAGTTGTAGGGTTTCAAACCTTCACTAGCCTGGGCTTGATCCCCTGTATTGCATATTTTTTCTCACTACAACTTTCGTTGTATGAGAGAAATTGTTAGATGTCATTGCTGATGCACTGAAGGGTTTCAGCAGAGCTAAATAGCAGATGTTCAGCTAATTGAACTTAGGTCTTCAGTATGTTGTCAATTAAATTAGTCTAGGTTGAGGCTTGTCTAGGTTTGAATAAAATTCGAGTCACCTGAATAACTGCATCACCATAGGAACTACAATTCACTTACCTGTAGCTCAGTGGCACACTGATTGTGTGTTTGTTTAGCAGGCAAAGGAGCAATGGTTTAAATCCTGGTCGGGTCTCAAACTTTTTTAAGATGAAAACTCACTTGAATGGCAATTCTTGGTGCTGTGGTATTGAAATACTAAATTACATGAGAAGTAAATTTAGCTAAGAACAACAATTTGTGAAGATAAATTGCCTACTGGGATTAGATATCCAGTTGTCTGTTTTGCAGGCTGTGACATAACCTCTACACTACACCATAGAAAATGCAACCATCTTACCTGCAGCTCAGTGGCACACTGAATGTGTGTTTGCTTAGCAGGCAAAGGATTAGTGGTATAAATTCAGGTAGACATAGTTTGAATCCTGGAAGGGCCTTAAACATTTTTCAACTCTTTTTGTAAGATAGAAACTCACTGGAGCAGTTATTCATGGTGGTGCATAGTGGAACAGGAAATTATATCAGAAGAAAATTTAGCTAAGAACAACAATCTTTGAGGTAAAGTGCCTTCTGGGATTAGATTGCAAGTTGCCTGTTTTGCAAGTGTGACATAATCTCTACATCATAGGAACCACAACTCACTGACCTTCAGTTCAGTGGCACACTAAATGTGTTTTTATTAAGCAGGCAATGGATGAGTGGCTCACTTTTGAGCATGGACTTGAGCATTTTTTCAATTTTTCTGTAAAATGGAAACTCACTTGAGTGGCAATCATGGTGGTATGGAGTTGGAACAGTAAATTATATAAGCACATTCAGCTAAAAAAAACAATTTGAGAAGGACAGCCACTCATTGGGAATTAATCCCTTTTCACCTGTTTCGCAGGTTGCGGGACAATCTTTACATCATGTGAACTACAACTCCCTTACCAGCAGCTCAGTTGCACACTGAATGCTTGTTTGCTTAGTAGGCAAGATATCAGTGATTCAAAGCCTGGCAGGAACATTTTTTTTTGTAAGATGGAAACTCACTTACGTGGCAATTCATGGTGGTGTGGGGTTGGAATAGTAAATTACATGAGAAGTAAATTTAGCTAAGAACAAGTATTTGTGAAGATAAATCATCTGCTGGCATTAGATCTCCAGTGGCCTGTTTTGCAGGTTGTCATATAACCTCTACAAAATAGGAAATGCGACTCACTTACCTACAACTTGGGGGCACACTGCGTGTTGCTTAACAGGCAAAGAATTAGTAGTTTAAATTCAAGTAGACATAGTTGAATCCTGGTAAGGAATTAAAACATTTTTTTAAACTTTTTTAAGATAGAAACTCAGCTGAATAGTGATTCACTGTGGTATGGAGAGGAATAGTGAACTATGCGTGAAGTAATATTTAGCTGAGAACAACAATTTGTGAAGCTAAATCACCTACATACAAACATAAGAAATTGCCAGCAGATACAGGCCTCATGGTCTAGCAAGTCTGCTTGAGTGTGCAGCACCCAGTCTATTAAATTGGACCTGCCCCCTTCCCCTCGCCCTCCCTTCCGATGTATTTCCTCCAACTTCCGTCTCCCCCTCCAGTCTTCCTTCAGTTTTGACCCTCCCTTTGACCCAGTTCCACCTCCTCTTAAAGCTGCCCACTGACCTCAATGTTACCACCTCCTCTGCAACACATTCCACCCTGCTACCATCCGTTTCACGAAATAGTGCCGCCTCATTTCCCTCCTAAAACTTCCACCCTCCAGTTTTAGACTGTGTCTCCTGGTGACCCTCCTACCTTTTAATCTAAACATAACCTCAGTATTAACCCTGTTCATGCCCTTTAAGTACTTGAAGGTCTCAATCATATTTCCTCTCTCCCTTCTATCCTCCATGGAATACATGTTGAACTTCCTCAGTCTCTCCTCATATGGTTTGTCTCCCAGTCCAACAATCATTTTTGTTGCCCTTTGCTGGACCCCCTCCAGTAGCTTGGTGTCCCTTTTTAAATAGGAGTACCAGAACTGCATGCAGTAATCCAAATGTGGTCTCACCAGGGCCTGTACAGGGGCAGAATGACTTCCTGTCTCCTAGAGGTGATTCCCCTGGCAATGCACCCCAGGATTCTATTCACCTTTGCCGCTGCCCTCCTGCACTACACTGAGTGGTTCATCTCCCCTGTTACTAGTACCCTAGATCCTTCTCCTCCATAGAAGTGGATAACTGCACTCCCCCCAACCAGTAACCATTCCCAGGGTTTCTTGCACCAAAGTGCATGACTTTACACTTCTTAGCATTGAAACCCAGTTGCCAGGTGTCTGACCAGCGCTCAAGTCTTGCCAAATCCTCTTGGAGTACTTTACCCCCTTCCCCACTATCCACCTCTGCACAGATCTTTGTGTCGTCCGTGAAGAGGCTGATCTTGCCTTTTATCCCATCTGATATGTAGGCAGTGAAGATGTTAAACAGCACCAGTTCTAGCACCTGTGGGACCCCACTGGTTATGGCTCTGGGCTCTGAGAGCTCTCCCTCAAAGACTGCCCTCTGCTGCCTGTTCTGTAACCATCTCTTAACCCATCCAACCAGTTTTTCCTCCACTCCTAGGCTACTCAACTTGCTAGTCAGCCTTCCTTGAGGCACCGAGTCAAAGGCCTTGCTGAAGTCCAGGTAAAGGACATCCACTGCATGGCCCTTATCCAGCACGCTCATCACTCAATCAAAAAAGTCAGCCAGGTGTGTCTGACTGGATCTGCCTGAGACAAACCTATGTCTGCCATCCTGGAGACCATTCTCCTCCAGAAATCTCACCAGCCTTTCCTTAAGGATAGTCTCCATTAGCTTCCCCACAATGGCGATAAGGCTCACCAATTTGTAGTTCCCTGGTTCATCCCTGGGCCCACTGTTATGGAGGGGCACCAAATGCACCATCCATTAGTCCCTGGGCATGCACCCAGTACCCAGGGAGGTGTTGAATAAGTCCACCAATTTTCCTGCCAGGACCTCTGTCAACTCCTTCAGGACCCCAAGATGCATGCCATCCAGCCCTGGTGTCTTATTCACCTGCAGGGACTTAAGACCCTCCAACGCCCTGTCCACTGGGATCTCCCCATCTGTAATCCCCTCACCCCTTGCACCCACCCCACATTTCCCCAGGGGCATGGGGCCCATCCCGTTCCCTTGTAAACAGTAAACCAAAATACTCATTGAGTACCTCTGCCCGCTCTGCCCTCTTTTCTGCCCACCCTCTATCCTTCTTGATCCTTACAATCTGATCCTTACTGTTTCTCTTCTCCCGTATATACCTAAAGAAATCTCTTTCCCCTTCTCTGATCCCCTTCGCAAGCCTCAGTTCCCTTGAAGCCTTGGCAGCACTCATTACTCTACTCACTTCTCTGTATTTCTTCACGTATTCTTCCTTGTTCTCCTCATGGTTGGATCTCTTATGTCTTCTAAAGGCAGCTCTCTTTTCCCTCACCCTCACCACTACCACCCTACTCAACCAGCTTGGCTTACTGATCCTGGCTTTTTTGTTCTAGCTATTTGTGCACGAGTGAGTGGCCTCTGCCAGTCCCAGCTTGATGATTGCCCATCACTGCTCGGCATCCATGTCTGGGTGGATGTTTGCTAGATGCCCTTCTAGTATACTTCCCATCCTGCTGAAGTCTGCCCTTTTGAAGTCCAGTACCTCAGTCATTGTTCTGGCTACCTCCTTCCCTAGATTGAGGGAGAACCACGCTGTGTGGTGGTCACTTCCTGCTGAGGGTTGTTCCACCCCATGTCTTGGACTTATTCCCCATCTGTCAGCACCAGTTCCAGAATGTTCCCCAATCCCCTCGCTGGTTGGCTCCATTACCTTCTGCATCAGAAAGCCATCCTGGAATGCCTCCAGGAGGATCTACTCCCTGGCACATGAGGTAGCTGGGATATTCCAATCTACCCCGGGCAGGCTGAAGTTCCCAACCCCCACAATATTGCCCTTACCACTAAGCCTCCTTAATTGCTCCCCCAGCTCCCTGTCAACCTCTTCCTTTTGAGTGGGAGGCCTATACATAACCACCAATCTAACCTTGGAGTTGCACCCATAATGCTTCAGCCCTGCATTCCTTCCCTTCCTTCCTGTTGCACAATATCCCTTCCCTTACATAGATAGCCACCTCACTCCCTTTCTCCTTTTCTCTGTCCCTATGGCACAGTGTGCAGCCTGGGATTGCTAGGTCCCAATCCTGGTATTGGGTGGTCCATGTCTCAGTGATAGCAGCTGTGTTCACCACCCCTTCTGCCATCAGTGCCTCCAGTTCTACTGTCTTGTTACCCAGGCTCTGAGCATTCAATGAGACCACCCTCCAGTGTAAACCCTTCCCCTTCTTGCCCTACCCTTTTTGAATTCCACTGCTTCCCCTCCTGCCTAGCTATGGGGGGAGGCCTAATGTCCTCCCTCACCTGGTGGCATCCTTTGCTGTCTGACCCATTGCCACTCCCTTACCTAGTTTAAATTATACCTTGATCATATGTACCCCCCTCCATCTTTTGCTTTAAGGGCCTCTGGGCCTTCCTTGCTCAAGTGCAGCCTATCCGGTGCATACAGGTCCTTGTTCTCCCACGTCCTACCCCACCCTCCACCATTCCATGACCCATGGACACACACCATTCCCCCAGCCATTCATTGAATTCTCCAGTTCTTTGCTTTCTGGCCGTACTAGCTCTTGGTACTGGGAAAATCTCAGAGAAAGCCACTGACCTTCCCTCTTTACTGTATATCCTTCCTACTTCTGTGAATCTCTTCTGCACCTTTTCTACCCTGCTCCTCTCCAGATCATTAGTATCCAGGTGCACCACAATATGACTTTTCTCCCCTCCCCTCCCCACACACCTATTAATAAACTGATCCACTCTTCCAACCATCATGCCCGGCATACACTCCACCCATATGTGACTTTTCCTAGCACCCTTGCCTCCCCATCTTACACCCTTCAGTATTGAGTTCCTCAGAATGATGATCTTCCCTCCATTGTCCTTTTCACCCTCCTGCTGTTTGCCATTCCTCTGCTCCTTGTCCCTTCCTCCTCCTCTGATTCCATGCCATTGGATCCCAGTACCTCACTTGATTCCTGCTTTGCCTCTACCTTGGCCCCCATTCCATCCTTCTACCCCTACCTGGGCTTGCTTTGTCCACTCTCTTACCATTCCCTACCTGCTCACCCCCCTTCCTGAAACTGCTTCCCCCTCTCCTACCCTGACGCCACCCTTGGTACTGGTCCCCAGGTGACCCAGTTTCAGTTTATCAGTTTTAGTTTATTGTTAAAATGTGTATTACAAAAAAGTATAACACAAAGAAAATTAAAAGAACAAATCAGGCTAAAATACAAAATTACAAAAATACAATATAGCTCATAAATATGATAAATTAATCATATTACCACAAATCACACAGTAGCTCATCGAGAAGAATTTATAAAAATCCAAATAAAATCATTCATTTTTTTAAATCTAAGAGAAGCTATTGTAAATTGTGCAACACTATACAAAATAGCAGCATCATTTGTATTTAATAGAAAATTTTTATTTATTTTTATTTTATTTAGTTTTTGTTGACCGGGTAAGTGCAATAGACAAATCCTGCCTATTTTCAGGCACGGCCCGGGGGAGGGGGATACAGATGAATATCAACTGACCTTGAACCAGATTAAGCTGTTTTTAGTTTCCTTTCTTTACTTTCAGTACATAAATCCTTTAGATACTTATCTAGCCACTTCTCTCGTAGACAAACTAAATTTTGACATTCCAACAAAATATGTTCCAATTCCATTTGCCTAGGCAATTACCCTTGCAATGTAGGCCATTTATATAAGTTTCCCATTTGACAAGGCCAGAGGAATATCCAGCATTTATATCAAATCTTAAATTTGAAATAGTTTTGAAGTGAAGGTTTGTTTGACAGATATGAATATACTTTTCTCTTTTATGTATAACTTTCAACATTTTGTAATTCTTGAAATTTTGGGAAGATGAAGTTCTACTCAAATCATGTTGTTTAGAAATATCATGAATTCTTTCTGTAGCGTTACTAAAACCATTGTTAACATTTGAGCCTTGATAATTAATCATGACTGACAAACTATCCAGACCAAGTAATCTCAAATCTCTATCAAGTTCACCTATCAGTGTCCAACTTTCAATACTCCCATTTAGCACACCACTCTCCATATAACATAGATTCAGAAATAAATTTGATTTTCTATTATTATTTAACCTTACAAAATATTTCACCTGTCTTACCACAGTCTTGGACTTCATGGAAATAAGACCAGTTTCTGCTCTTAGATATTCAGCAGGAACAAATTGTGGTAAATTTAAAGTCAATCTAATATATAAATTTTGTATAGGTTCTAGACTTAGAACCCTACTGTCTTTCTCCCATACCTCGGACCCATAACGAATAGTAGATTCAACTTTAGCTCTGTATATATCGAGTAATGTATTCCCAGAATTATTTATATAATTTTACTAAATTTATTGATACCCCAGATAATCTGTCTACCTCGTCTTTTATTGATTATAATATGCAATTTCCAAATATCAATGGAGTGTAGTAACACACCCACATACAAATAACTATTTACTTCTTCCAACACCATATTATCTATCAACCATTTATAGTTCAGCTTCTTGGGTCTATTAAAAACCATTATCTTGGATTTATCTAAATTTATACTCAAATCTAACTTTTTAAGAGAGATAGCCAGACACGATAGAGCTTTTGGTAAACCTATAGTGAATTTTGAAAGAAGAAGAATATCATCTGCATACATAATAATATTAAGTTTAGAATTTACAATCTTTGGAGGGTCCGTATTCTGCTTATCAAGATCCTGCACCACCTGATCAATACATAGATTAAACAAAACAGGGACCAATAAACACCCCTGTTTTACACCCCTATCTGTAAAAAAAGGAGATGATACTCTACCATCAGTGGAATATCTAATTTGTATTGTGGTATTAGTATATAATTATTTTATCAAAACCAACAATTTCTTATTTATAGACAGACCTGACAAAATTTCCCATAAGGTCCCTCTATTTACATTATCAAATGCAGATTATAGGTCCAAAATGCCATAAATAATGGTTGTTTATTTTTCTTAAATTTCCTAATCAAATGGTCCAAGATATAAATACAATCTATAGTAGAAAACCCCTCTCTGAATCCAAATGGTCGACCACTTAAAACATTATCTTTTATCCATAAATTCAGCTCATACAGTAGAGTTCAACAAAAAATTTTTGCTGAAATATTCTGGAGGGCGATAGGACAATAGTTTTTTATCAATTGTTTGTCACCCTTTTTATGAATGGGAATTATTTCTACTTCTCTGCAAGATTGTGAAATATTTTCTGAACTTTTAACATAATCAAACAGGTGCTTAAAGATCATTGACCACCATTTTACATCATGCTGATATACTTCAGCTGGTATGACATCTAATCCTGGGGCCTTATTCTTATTTTATGTGAGGATGGAATTTTCTGTTTCTAACTGAGTAAAACTATAAAGCTCATAGCCTTCATTTTCGAGGTCTTCCTTTTCCTCTGCCCTTATCCATGAGAAACTCTTATTAAAATCATTATTGTTTCCACTGTATAAGTCAGTAAAATATATAACCCATTCCCCTTCAGGGATGAGCACCTCTATATTTCTCAAAGGGCCACGATCAGCATAAGTAATTAACTTCCAGAAATCTTGTGAATTTTTCCCATCAATTGCATGCTGTAATAAAGTCAATAAATTAAAATTATAATCAAGCTTCTTTCATTTAATTAATGTCCTATATTCCCCTCTTAAAAAAGGAAGAGCTTTATTACAAATTAACTCTGTATCTTTCCTAAACAACCTTGACACTTTATACAGTAGCCTTTTATATTGTCTACATTCATAATTATACCAAGGATTTTTTCCCAGAGCCCGATCTTCTGATCTAAAAATTTGATTTTTATTTTTCATTACATTACTAAAATGCATATTTAGTTTTTCAAAATGCTCAAAAATCTCTTCCCCGGAGCACATAAAATCTTTTTTTTCAAATTTAAAGTTAGAATATCCTTTTGCAAAGTATCAATGTTAATTTTTTATCAGAGGATCCCATCTTATTCTTTTTTTGTTAATTGCATATGATTATCTAACTCTAACTCATTAATCTTATCAATATTTATCTCATATAAACTCCCATGTTCTATTACAACTTGCAATGGGAAATGATCAGAGAAATGTTCATTTAGGACTTCAAAACCAATATCAATGGAGAAATAGGAAACAACATCCAGCAAAGCCAAATCCAGAATGGAACCCCAGTTTTGGGGCCAGATATTCAAAACTTTGCCCCCGGGCTAAATTAGCACTGCCCAGTGGGCAAACTTAGCCTGGAGCACAAAGCAAGCCATATTCAAAAGGAATAGCCCAGAGCAAACAGCTTCTGAATATAGCATGGGAATGAGGCCGGGCAAACTGGGTTGGGAGTGCAGGGCAAACTTAGCCCTGGAATAAGACAGCTCTGAATATGGCAACCAGGAAGTGCAAACCACAACAGCAACACAGTGCACAGCAACGTGAAGGTAGGTAGAGGTGAACTATGTGGCCAATGTGTGTGCCAGCAAATGCGTAGACCCAGTACAGCTGCAGGCAGCAGTGTATGTGAAAGTACAGTGTGCAAAACTGTACAATATTCCCTGAACTGTTTGCGCAGCGCTAACACATTTGTGCGGGTTTAGCACAGGGCTAAACCGTTAGCCCGGTGCAGCCACGTTTGCCTGGTGCTAAACTTTGCCATATTCAAAAGTGACATGCAAATGAGCCTACTTAGGTAGCATCTCATTATGCTCTGATTTGCATGCAGTTTGCGCTGGGATAACTGTTTAGCCCTGCGTTTAACCCGCGCAAACGTGTTAGCGCTGCGCAAACAGCTTGGGGAATATTATACAGTTTTGAACACTACTTCCACATGCACTGCTGCCTGCAGCTGTACTGGGACAACACAGCATAGGCACGGATGGTGGTGGTGGTGCTGCATGCAACTGTCACACTGTAGGTCATGCTACAGTGCACAGCAGACACTACAGTAGCAAGGTGGCCAGTAATGTGTGGACACAGCAATGCGTATGGTGTGTAGGGCAATGATGATGAATGCACTATACACAGTGAGATGCCCAACCTGCAGGTGTTTACTGACAGTGGACATTACTGTTACACTGTTGTGTGATGCTGCACCTCTGGCATGGGATGCTCACAGTGACATGTACATGTCCAGCTTTGTGTGCTGTGGCAGTTGTACAGCTGTATGGTATGTGGCCGGGGGTGCATATATTATCTGAAAGGCACACTGGTGTTGGGGTATTCCCAATACTGGCCCATGTGCACTGCATGATGTGTCCCAGCCTTGTGGCCACACCTGGTCTGAGGCACAGCCTGGCCACCCATACACTCTCCCCTCAACATCCTCCATGCACACAGTGCTACATGTGTGTGCTGGCATCTGCTGGTGTCCACAGAAGTGTGTTCCACAGGTGTGTTCTGTATGGCCACACTGCCATGCTGTCCACTGGTGGCAGGGTCACCACTTATTGCCTGGCATGGCTGGGACCAGTGGCATTAGTTAGCAGCATGCTTCCTCTATGTTTGGCTTTGTCTATGTGTCATATTTATTTGTTAGGGTCAAGCAAAACCCATGCAAAACCCGCACAAACACTGCGCAAAGCCATAGTGTCGTGCAAAGCTGATTGCCCAGGGTTAAGACAAGCCTTTCCTGGGTGGTAATGTGCACTGTGCTGAGTGTCGCACTAAGTCACGCAAAACCACTTTGCACGGTGCTAGTCGCTGAATATAGCATTATGCCTGTATTCATGTCAGTTTGCCCCTTGCATACATTATGATTTTGCCTGGCGCTAATGCAGTTTGCCCGTGCTATTTGGCCTTTTGAATATAGCAGACCCGTGCTAAACCTGCGCAAATGTTTTTTGCCAGGCACAAAGTTTTGAATATCTGGCCCTTAGTTGGAAAGGTAATTTCACTCAATAGATCTGTCTTAGAGCAACCCTTCAAGATACATAAATTATTTTCCACAGTGAACTCCAATAACAATTTACCTTATAATCAACTTTCTTGGTTTTAGAGTTCCTTACTTGTAGATCCCCATAATAACCTATATCCTGAAAATCCATAAAAAGATCTAGTTCATTACAACAACCAATGTGTGCATTCCAGTCTCCCAATAGAATAAAATGCTTATTTAGCATATTAATATTATACTTATTTAAACAATCAGTTAAGAGATCTAAATGCCACTTATATTCAGAAATGGTTAATGAAGGAGAAAAGTATATATTTAATATTACAAATGTTTCAAATTCTCCAGCAATTATTTCTAATACCATCCAATTGTAATAAGGGGAAAATTCAGAACTCACAATACATATTTTCTTTTGTGTATTTAGGAGAACCATCAGACCACCTCTACATCTACCGTTCTCATAATTCCTAGTTCCAGGAATCTGAATCTTACTAAAACCAGCGATTTGTACCTCCTTATCAGCTTCTAACCAAGTCTTCTGGAGTAGTATGACATCACAGTTTTTAATTTTTTCTAACCAAGCCCCATCATCAGTTTTGACATTCACACCTGCAATATTACAAGATAAAAATTTAGTACATAGGGTAGACAATTTAAACTTTCCATTAAATGGCCTGATGGGATCCTCAATTCAGTCTAGAAGATCTAATACTGTATTATCAGAGTCTGAATCTGAGGATATAGAGTTCACTTCTTTATGACACCCTACAGTATCATAGTTAATATAACTTGTTGGTAACCCATCTTCATATATCATAGTTTCTTCTAAAACTGCACTGGTATTTATCCTTTGCCCTCGTTGTTTCCTCCCTCTTATAACTGCTGTATACCCAGGTGAAGCTTTTAAATCATATTCTACAGCTTGTGGTTTCCCCAAATATTGAATTATTGTTGGTTGTTGAAACATATTACTTTTAGCCATACATTTTCCCTCTTTATGTCCCCTATCCCCATTCTGTTTCAGAGTCATAAATCTTACCAAATTCCTAGAAGTAATATCCATATCCACGCCCATTTTCTGTATGTCATTCTGTATCTTTAACACCCGTTCCCTAACAGAATAATTCTTCAGTACCAAACAGACTATACCTTTATCAGGTAATGACCTATATCTATATGCAGAAGAAAGATCTTCTCAAGTAAATTTAGACCTCAAAGCACCCTTAATTATATTATATACTGCCACCTTAAGTGAAAAAGGAGTTTCCCTCCTAGATTTAGGGACACCTTTGAGGTAAATCGTATGTAATTTGCCATCTTGTGCCTCATGTAATTGATTCATCTTCTCTGTACTATCCTTTCCTCTATCAGTTCTACCATCAACACTTTTCTGCACCATCATTTGAATTTCCTTTTCTTTATATTTTTTCCCCCGATTATTCACCTTCCCTAGCTTGGTGATAACCTTATTAGAAATATGGTCATTTTTACGTCTCCGCTCTTGCAAATTTTGAATCTCCTTAAACTCAGTTTCTATAATCTCCTCTGTAATTTCCTTAATTGTTTTTGATTTTCCCTTAATCAGATCACCCTCATTCAATTTGCCAACCAGAAGTTTAATGGTATCTTCAAATTCTTTTAACTGGACTTTCTGATCTTCATATTACTTCATTACTGAGCCCAAAGTTAGGTTAGTACATTCCAACACAGTTTTAATCTCTGAGAGCTGTTTACTTAAAAGCTTAACAGTCAGTGCATAATAATTTTCATGCATATCACGAGTATCATTAGAACAAATATAACCATTATTAATGTTAATTTGACCATTCTTATCCCTACCATCCTCAGCAGCACGAAAATCAGCTTGTACCTTTAACTGAGAAATATCCCCCCCATACTGACATCTTTTTTCAGAAAAGGGGTCAGAAAATGTTCATACTCAGAAAAGTAATTATCCCTATTGATATTCGCAACACTTTGATATTCTCTCTTCACATAAATAAGAGGTGTTTCACTAACAGAGTTAGCAGAAGCCGAATTATTGATTAAAATGTCCTTCTGAGATTCCAATTCTTTTTTTTTTTTTTATTTAGTTGTTTAACCAGGAGTAGCACACTAAGCTGAAAGCTCTTTTACAGGAGCAACCTGGGAGCACAAGGAGGTTAAGTGACTTGCTCAGGGTCACACAGTATGCAAGTGAAAGCTGTGGGATTCAAACCCAGGTCTGGTCTACTGGATATTACCAGATTTGTAGTTCAGAGCCTTAAACCACTGCACTATACTGCCTCCTATTCTCTGATAGTTTCCATCAAATACTCTCCAGGATAGCTCTCAGTAAGTCCAGCTTCATTCTGTTTAGAAGATGAGGTTGAGGGAATGTTCACTAGACCACTGTTAAAATCAGTGATTGTTTTTACCCTGGATTTTTTTGGCTTCTCAACCAGAACTTTCTCATTTCTAAGCTTCATAGTATCATAAGCCTTAAGCTGTGCCATTACATTATCAGACAAAAAAATAGTGAAATAAAATAAATTAAAAATAAATACGCAAAGGAATCAGTATATTCAAGCCTTTCTCCACTAAAGGTCCATTTATCTCCAGCACGAGGTATGAACTTAATGTTTATTTATTTGTTTATTTTTATTTTAATCTTTGGTAACCGGGTAAGGCCCACTAGGCACAAGTGCCTGTTTTCAGGGGTGACCTGGGAGCACTGGGTGGTTAAGTGACTTGCTCAGAGTCACACAGTATGCAAGCAGAGGTTGTGAGAATCAAATTCAGGTCTGGTCTGCTGAATGAACCAAGCTCGTTCACACCTCGTTCCTCTAACCTCTAGGCTATACTGCCAGCCCAAATCATAATCCAAATCCAAATCCTTGTGACCAATACAGTTGCCGATACTGAAGTCAGCAATAAAGGAAAGGTTCCACAATACAACCAGGCCAGGAAAAAGCTGATAACCAGGCATCAAGAAACCTAAAAACAAACAACAAACATAAACTGGGAGTAAAAAAAAATGAAAGTAAAAAACTAAAAACCGGAAGCCGAAACAGAAAAAAAGGAAACCAGGACACTCACATTTATTCTTATACCAGAGGCACAAAAAAATCCACAAAATGGTCTCATAAATCTGAATTAACATGCAGGGCTCACAGGGGCATAAGTTCAAAAGGATTGCTTCTGCCTTAGTATACCAAGGCCACGCTCTATTACACAAAAAAACAACATATAAGTAATCTATAACTTATTAGCAGCACAAGACCAAGAAAAGCCCAAAGAAATTTAGCAGGAACAAGTACTTACTGGAAATTCATTATTCTCGAAAACAACCAGGGAACCAAATGCCAACTGAACGCTATCTCGAGCAGTGAGAGACTGAAACCACGTAATAGCAGACAGCGGGGACATGCACAGTTTTAAGGGCTAAATCACGTGATTAACCAAGAACAAAACCGCGCAAAAAATAAAACAAAAAAAAATGACAACAAAATGCTAAAAAAATCATATCAAGAAAGAAAAACAAACAAAATAAGTCATGCAGTGCAAATGCAAACATACTACAAAGTGAAGGGAGTCAGTGACTCTCAGGGCTGAAATAAAACAAGGTTTAAAAATTAAGGGATATATTCCTTATTGAAGTCCAAACTTAAAAGTTAAAATCACAAGATTACAAATAACTTCAGTCGTATATTTCGTATGTTTCTTGTGTGACCCCCACCCAAGTATGCCGTTTCTATCTTGACAGCTCTACCTGGCGGGCTGGGTTTGGGGAGGAATATGTCACTCGGCACATTGGCTAGGTTTGGCTAGTCTGCAACAGAGGCACCCAAGTAACTCCGGACAAAGGAAGCAATAACTGTAATGTCCAATACCAGAAGTGGGATTCTAAAGTGTGGCTTTTATTCACATCCAACAGAATAAACAAAGCATAGATGGACCCCCACAGGACTACACTCCTGGTAATGCAGATTTAAGGAGACCAGAACACATCCTCATCACTTTAGCCCTCAGGCTCTGAAACACACTGGGCACACAGCCCAAACTTGTACACTGCTCTGGGTTTCCCCTGGCTCGGCTCCATTGCCAGCCACTTGGACACTTTCCATATAGCATGGAAACATTTACTGGTGGCTCCCTAAACCACCTATGAGCACTTCCGCTCCATAAGGGAATCTTCCTCATCAATCCCACATCCGGGTACTTTCCTCAGGCACTGGCCAAGTACCAGAGAAAGCAACAGGTGTCCCAGAGCAAATCCGTAGAGGTGAATTTGGTTACTACTGATGGGGGGTCTCCCACCTCTCACTCCCATAATTCATACCCGCCATTTCTCTGGACTGTAACACCTCATCCTTTAAAACACTTTGCTGTGTAGATTCTTTTTAAATGTATTCACATTCAATCTACTGTCTTTACATCCCATTTGTGCTGAACTTGAACATACTTAATAAGTGGCTGTGTCCATTACTCTAGACCCCCACAGAGTTAAGCAGGCCAATCCCCACATCTTCCAAACTGTACTTGGCTGTCTTTTCCTGACCCCACAGTAACAGTCCCTTTAGTTTCATCTTGATTCAGGTGAAAACACATGGCCCTTTAGCAGAGCGAACTCACCCCTTGGTTGCAGGTGCCCCACAGGCGTTTTCTTCTCAAAGAACTCTAGTCCAGAGCTTCTGGTGCCTCAGCACAAACTTGAATCAGGCAGCTTCTTTTCCCTAGCCGGACCAGGGGGAGTTGCCCCTGGAAGCAGGCTGATTCCTTCCCCCATCCCCACAGGGATGGGGCCCTGAACCACTGACAGTGGTCTCCACCACTTCAATGTGCTCTTCTTGTGTTCCTTTTCAGGTGAGAACACACACCTACACAACAAAAAATAGCTCTTTGACAGAGCTTAGAGCTCTGAGGGCCTGCTTACGGCAGAGCACCTCTTCTACTACAGACTGCAACAGGACTGACTTCAAATTCCCCAACATTCTACTGTAACCTCCAACTGCAACATTCCAGTGTGGCTTATGCAGCTGTGACAGTTGTAAATGATGTCATCCCTCAGTCTCAGCTGAGACTGAGAACAGAGTGAGACAGTGTGAAATCCATTTAACTGGAGTTTCACAAGCTGCCTTCCCTGTCTACTACTAGGTCTTACTGGGGTTCTAGTAACCCTGGGTAACAGGGGAATTACACTTGTTCCTTGTCACTACAGAATCTCCAAGTTTAAGAAAAATTAAGAACTGTAAACTGTAAACTGTAGTCTTTGAAAAAAAGTTACTTGAGAGGTACAGAGGTGCAGAATAAAACCATCAGAAAACTTCCATTGCAGAATTGGTCAGAATAAAACTCACAGACTGTCAGCCAGGAAACGGCAGCAACAATCACCCATACATTCAGTTGCTCAGCCCTCTCAGTCCACCGCGGGATCTCCTCCACCTCGACTCCCTCAGGGCAGCTCAACCACCAAGGACTCCGTACCTGGGGGAATAGAAGCGAAAAGCGGGAGCAACGAAAAAGGGAAGCAGGCTACACAAGAACATCTGGAAAGAGGTCATAATTCAGGATAAGGAAAATATCCAGGTAACGGTGGCATACCTTTTCCAAATCTTGGATTTAGCACTCTGAACCCCATGCTATGAGTGTCTCGCACTCCAGTGTACAGCAGCCTCTTCTCTTGACTCGGTGACCCACCTGAGCCTTTTTTTACCCCCTTCCTTCCACCACTCCCCCATATTTCTCCTGCCTGTGCTGGCTGGCTGCCCCCTCTTACCATTCCCTGTCTGCACCATCCCCTCACTTCCTGAATCTGCTACCCCCTCCTACCTTCACTCCCCCTGCCATCCAGTCCACTGTCTTTGCTTCCTGCCTCTCTATGTCCCCCCTGTCCTTACCATTACCCTCCTCCCTCACCTTCTCTATGACCTCACCCCCCTCTCCTGATCTTCCAGGCTAGTCAGTACTGAGAACCTGTTCCTATACTCACTCCCTTTGTCCTGTACTACCCCTACTGCCTCTCCCTGCAACTTCCATCCATGCTTTGCACCTGTTCCTGTCTTCCCCCTATTCTTGACCGCCTTCCACTTATCAGCCTCTGGTCTCAGCTGCTCTCAAGTGTTACTGGGTTAGCCCCATTTATCATCTTTCCCTGTTTATCCCTTTGTTCACCTGCTGAGATGTCCCAGGGGAACCCTCCTCAGGTCACTTGGCACCTGGTGTTTCCCCCCAACCACATCCCCTTCTACACAGCTCCATTCTCAACCTTCCAACCTCCTACCTAAGTTGCCCCATTTGCCTACATGCCATACATCTCCCTGCCCTCCATGCAATCGCCAAGAATATGGCTGCCCAACAATCATTACAGCTCACCACCCTACCTGCCTCCCCTCCTGGATTGCTGCCTCCAAATGTCTCCCACCCCCATGCCCCCTCGATGCCTGCTGTCTGCCCCAATTCCTAGGTCCCTCCATCTTCTCTGTTATCCTTACTAGTTATATCCTGCTCTGGTCACCCCTCTGCTTCTAGCACATCAATCTTGCCCCCTGATACTGACTACTCCCTTGACTCCTATCTATCTGATGGGATTAGATCCCCACTAGCCTGTTTTACAGGTTGTGACATAACCTCTATGGCATAGAAAAAAGAATCAGTGATTAAAATACAGGTAAACACATTTCAAATCTGGCAGGGATTGAAATATTTTTTTTTGTAAAATGAAAACTCACTTCAGTGGTGATTGATGGGAGTGTGGAGTTGGAATAGAAAATTATATGAGAAGTACATTTAGTTAAAAACAATTTGCAAAATTGTACTGCCTATTGGCATTAGATCCTCAGTCAGCTGTTTTGCAGGCTGTGACATATCTGCATACCACAGGAACCACACCTCACTTTCCTGCAACTCAGTGGCACACTAAATGCATGCTTGCTTAGCAAGCAAAGGATCAGCAGTTCAAATCCTGGTAGGGATGTAATTTTTTTTTTTCACTTCTTATTGTAAGATGGAAACTTGCTTTAGTGGTGATTTGTGGTGGTGTGGAGTAGAATAGTAAATTACTGTATATTAGAACTAAATTTAACCAAGAACAATTTTTGAAGGAAAACTGCCTGTTAGGATTAGATCCCCATTCACCTTTTTTGCAGGTTGTGACTTAACATCTACATCACAAGAACAGCAATCCCCTTACCTGCAGCTCAGTGGCACACTGAATATGGGTTATAGAAACATAGAATTTGACAGCAGATAAGGACCGCTTGGCCCACCCAGTCTGCCCATTTCCCTACCTAATGGATAAGCTGCAGATCCTAGTTAACCAGCAGCCTACTTCTTCCTACCCCCACCCCCTAGAATTGCCTTATGACTGTCCCATGCATGCTTGAATTCCACCACTGTTTTTGACTCCACAACCTCCTCCGGAAGGCCGTTCCATGCATCCACAACCCTCTCTGTGAAAAAATACTTCCTTAAATTACCTCTGAGCTGCCCCCCCTCTATCTTCAAATTGTGCCCCCTTGTTCTTGCACACCTCTTTTTTTTGAAAGATGCTACCCTCTTGGACTTTGTTGATTCCCTTGAGGTACTTGAAAGTTTCTATCATGTCCCCTCTCCCTCCTTTCCTTGAGGCTATACATATTAAGCTCCTTAAGTCTCTCTTCATATGTCTTCTGGTGCAGACCCTGCACCATTTTAGTTGCCCTCCTCTGGACAGCTTCCATCCTGTCTATATCTTTGTGGAGATTGGGTCTCCAGAACTGCACACAGTACTCAGATGGGGGTCGCACCAGCTGTCTGTACAGAGGATAACAACTTCCTGTTTTCTACTGGTGATGCCTCTCCCTGCCATCCCAGTATCCCCCAACCCTCCTTGCTGCCCTCTCACATTGCTTGCCCACCTTTAGGTCATCTGATATGACTACCCCCAGGTCCCTTTCCATTTTTGTTGTTGTTAGTATCTCAACCCCATTGTGTACTCTTCCCTGGGTTTTGTTTCCCAGGTGCATTACCTTGCACTTCTTAGCATTGAATCTAAGCTGCCATACATTTGACCATTCCTCTAACCTTGCCAAGTCCTTCTCATCCTTTCCACCCCACCTTGTGCATCAACTCTGTTGCAGATCTTTGTGTTATCTGCAAAGAGACATACTTTCCTTCCAGTCCCTCTGCAATGTCGCATAAAGACATTGAGAGGACAGTCCTAATACTGAACCTAAATTTGACTAGTAACCCCCTGTCTCAGAGTGGACTCCATTTACTATTACTCTCTGTGTCCTATTCTCCAGCCAATTCTTACCCAGGCTGTCATCTTGGGACCCACTCCCAGGCTGGCTAACTTGTATATTAATCTTTGTGTGGGACTGTGTCAAATGCCTTGTTAAAGTCTAGGGTAGGCCATGTCCACAGCCCTCCTTGATCTACTACTTTGGTCACCCAGTCAAAGAAATCTATCAGATTTGTCTGGCATGACCTTCCCGCTGTGAATCCAAGCTGCCTTGGGTCCTGTGCCCCTCTGGCCTCTAGATACTCGACAATTCTTTCCTTCAGAAGTGATTCCATCATTTTCCCTACCACTGAGGTTAAACTAACAGGCCTGTAGTTTCCTGCTTCTGCCTTGCTCCCACTTTTGTTCACTAAGCAGGCAAAGGATCAATGGTTTGTCTCCAGGTGCAGTATACTGTATTTTAATACATAATTATTTCACACTTTACAGACGTTATTTGGCACCTTTAATACCACTGGTACTTTGATTTCTTTTGTTTTGTCCTCATACAAGCTCCATTACTGTAAGTACCCTTGTAGTCTGGTCTAGATTTGGACCTGAGCTTGTGCTTGAATAACTGGTGAGAACCCCTTGTGAGCCCACCTCTCCCTGTAACATGAGGTATTTGTCCTGAAATACGTTATGCCTTGTAGTTATTTCCTTGGCCAGGTAAGTGTCTGACCATCAGGCATTACTTTGTGACATTTTTTCCAGGTGTGTTCCAGGAATCATGTGGTATTTCAGACTCACCATTCTTATCTTCTACTCAGAACACAGGGTTAGTGATGTAACACTCTTTAGATGTCCACAGAATCCTTCAGAACTACCTGGATTATACCAAAGACTGTGTCCAGTCCTCTCTGCTATTTGTTTTCTTCGGCCTTATCCCCAGATGTGCCTCTCCAGATGGATCCCCTGCTCTATCTTGTCCTGTTACAGGCAGGATGGGCAGGACTTACCAGGTGTAATTACAGGACATGTCATACAGGGCACAGCAGTCTTGCAGCCTGTTTCTGGTCTGTTTCAGCTACTGACATTTGCAGGGTGCATAGAAACATAGAATTTGATGGCAGATAAGGATCGATAGGCCCACCCAATCTGCCCTTTTGTTCCCTACCTACTAAACAAAGCTGCCGATCATTGTACTATCACTGGCCTTTTCTCCTCTTTTGTACTACTAGAGTTCCCTTATGACTATCCCATGCAGTTTTTTTTTTTTTTTTTTTACTTGTGGTGCTTGTATACCACTTTTTATCTGCATGCACTACCCTTCCAGTCCACTCCTTCAGACCACTGATCAACCTCCTGGTACACCGACTCTGAGTCTGCCCCTAGAGTGCTCTTGTTCTCCCCTGTACTACCTTGATTCCCAGCAATCCCTCCTGGGTGGGGTGAGGATGGGCCTTCCTCAACCTTATTGGAGGAGAACTGGCACAGCGAAGTCTGCCCGTAAGTCGGTGGATCCTGGGAGGCACTGGTCGGTCTTCTTCTAGGACTGAGAGGGCTTTTTTCCAGATTTCCTGTTTCCCCTCCACCCAACCCCCAGAGGCGCCAGCATGAGGACTAACGTCCAGAGAGTGATGTGCTGATGCACATCTACCTCCCAACCACCTAACAGCGTCTCCCCTCCCCGACTCTGCTGTACGGAGCCGACAGAGCCCTTTGAGAGCCCGTGCTTCCACTGGCTCTCTTGGGACGTCGGGTACCCCCTGGTACCCCTGGTATCCCTCCTCGAGGAAGGAGAGCATCCACTGGGATGCTCAATCCTCCCTCTCCCCACCGACCCCCGTCGACCCAAGTTCATTCCCGAACCTGGGTCGCTGGCGCAGAGCGAGGTGTGGTATCCAGCGCCCAACCCTCAGTGCCACCGGGCTGGCTATCCCATGCAGTTTGGAACCCCCCACTGACTTTGGCCCCACCACCTCTGCTGGGAGGTTATTCCATGCCTCCACCATCCTCTCTGTGAAAAAGTACTTTCTCATGCTGCCCTTTAGCTTACCCCCTACCAATTTCATGTCATGCCCTCCTGTTCTGGTGTAACTCCTTTTTTGAAAGATGCTATGTTCCAGAACATTTGTTTATTCCCTTTAGGAACCTGAAGGTCTCTATCATGTCTCCCCCTCTCTCCACTTCTCCAGGGTACACATATTGAGTGCCTCCAGCCTCTCTCTTTGTATGACCTTTGGTGCAAGCCCTGCACCATCTTTGTTGCCTTTCTTTGAACTGCCTCTGCTTTATGTTCTTACAGAGATGTGGTCTCCAGAACTGGACACAGTGTTCTAAATGTGGTCTCATCAAAGACTTGTATAGTGGCATCACCACTTTCTTTCTTCTGCTGGTGATAGCTCTCCCTATGCACCCCAGCATCCTGCTGGCTTTTCCCACTGCCTTGGCACATTGTTTGGCCACCTTAAGGTAATCAAATATGATAACCCCAGGTCTCTTTTCTGTTTAGTTACTGATAGCAACTCCCCTCCCAACATGTACCCTTCCCCTGAGTTCCTGTGCCCCAAGTGCATGATTTTGCACTTCTTCACATTGAATCTTAACTGCCATACTTTGGACCATTGTTCCAGTTTATCCAGGTGTTTTCTCATTTTTCCACCCCCTCTGGTGTATCTACCCTATTGCATATCTTTGAGTCATCTGCAAAGAGGCATACCTTCCTCTCCAGTCCCTCTGCAATGTCACTGATGAAAACATTAAACAGGACTGGCCCTAGAACTGATCCTTGTGGCACCCCGCTAGTCACCCTGCCCTCCTCGGATTTATCTCTGTTTACTATCACTCTCTGCTTTCTATCCCTCAACCAACTTGCCACCCAGTTCACTACCCTTTGTACCACTCATAGGCTGCCCAGCTTGTTTAACAGCCTCCTATATGGAACAGTGTTGAACGCATTGCTGAAGTCCATGTAGACCACATCCACCGCTCCCCCTGATCCACTTCTCTTGTCACTCAGTCAAAGAAATCCATCAGATTCATCTGATATGACCTTCCTGATGTGAATCCATGCTGCCTCTGATCCTGTGCTCTGCTAGATTCAAGGTGCTCCACTACCATGTCCTTTAGTAGCATTTTCCCACCACTGAAGTTAGGCTGACAGGTCTATAGTTTCGATTCTCCTCCCTACTCCCACTCTTGTGGAGAGGGACTACATCTGCCTTCCTCCAATCCTCTGGAATCACTCCTGTATCCAGACACTCATTGAACTGCGCTGCCAATGGCGCTGCCAGTACCCCTCAACTCCTTCAATACTCTAGGGTGTACCCCATCTAGTCCCATTGCTTTGCCCACCTTTAGTCTTGTGAGTTCCTTTAGGACACTCTCCTCTGTGAACAGTCCTGTGTCTACCTCCTTTCCAATTCTCTTACCTAGCTGTGGACCCTCAACCCTTCACCTTCTTCTGTGAAAACAGAACAGAAATATATGTTCAGGATTGATGCTTTTTCCTCGTCTCCCTCCTCCCCCTTTAGCTTTACTATCCCCCTCCCAATCTTTCTTCTTTTGCTAATGTACCTATAGAAGGTCTTGTCCCTCTGTCACTTCCTTTACTATCTTTTCTTCTGTCTGTGCCTTTGCACTCCTGACCGCTCTACCTGCCTCCATTTGTTTCTCTAGATACACTGTTCTGTTTTCCTCCTTCTGTATTCCATTATATTTCCTGAAAGCCACCCTTTTTGCCTTTACTTTCCTGGCCACCTCTCTTGAGAACCACAATGGCTTTCTTTTTCTCCTGCCTTTGTGTTTTTGCTGCATGCAAAGGTTTGTTACCCCCAATATGGCTCCTTTTAGGTGGGTCCATTTGTCCTCAACTCCCCCGTATTTCTTTTCCCCTGCCAGGGCCTCACTGAGACATATTTCCATCTTGGTGAAGTCTGCCCTCCTGAAGTCCAGGACCCTCATTTTTGTGTGACTCAACCCCGTCTCTGTACTCTTCTTGAACTACACCATGCAATGGTCACTGGTCCCCAGGTGCTTCCCTACCCTGACATCTGTAATTCTGTTCCATTAGTACTAGGTCCAAAATCACTCCCTCCTGGGTTGGCTCAAGCACTAACTGCTTGAGGCCTGCTCCTTGCTGGGAGTCCATGATGTCCCTGCTCCTAGCTGTAGCCACTATTGAGATGTTCCAATCTACATCTGACAGGTTAAAGTCACCTACCAGCATCACCTCCCCCTTTGCCACTGTTTTATGTATGGCCTCCAGTAGCTCCCTGTCCAATTCCTCCCCTTGTGCTGGGGGTCTGTAGATCGCTCCAGTGAGGATGACTGAGCCATTGCCTGTCTCCAGGGTGACCCACAGTGCCTCTGCTTCCCCCTGCATTACTTGCACTTCTGTTGCCTTTATCCCTTCTTTGATGAAAAGAGCCACCCCACCCCTTTTTTCCTTCCTGTCCCTCCTGAATAAAGTATAGCCTGGAATGGCTACTTCCCATTCATGGTTCACATTTGTACCATGTTTCAATAATAGCCACACTATCCAGGTCCTCTTCTGCCATCAAAGCTGCCATGTCTGGTATTTTACTTCCCAGGCTTCGGGCATTTGTACACATGGCCTTTCATTTTCTGCATGCCCCCTCCTGCCCCCAATTCTTTTCCCTTTGTGCTTTCTTCCATACCCCCTTTGCCCTGTCCAGTCTTCCCTAGTGCTTCTATAATGTTATGGCTCTCCCTCCTGGCTACATAATCTTGCTGGGGTGGGCAGTATGGTTTAGTCTGCTTTCTTCCTCCACCCACTTGGCTAGTTTAAATGCTTGCTAGTGAAGCATCTAAACCAGTCACCGAGGACATCGGTCCCCTTCCTGCAGCCTTCCAGTGATGTTACATATGATCCATATTTTTATTATGAATTACAGTCTAGATCTGATCTCCCACAGAATGATGGGAACTGGCCTTACTGTTTTACAAGGCTTGCTTTTCTAAGGGGTCCATCTGATATTCTATGGGCAACCTAGTTGTGGTTGGTATGGGTTGGTACTGCTTGGTAACTGTCCAATGTATTATGTCTCTATGAAGATATCCCTGAAGAAGACAGAATTACTTACCAGTAACAGTAGATCTTCAAAGGGATCTCCACAGAGTCGTGCCTTTTCCCATCCACTACCCCCTGATGTAGTGGACCTTTTCCTTTCAGCTTCTTGCATGGCACTGTGTAGTTTTTCTGTCATTTGTAAGCAGTGCCACTACTAGCTGTGTGGTGGGCAGTGTTTGCTTCACTTTCCCTGCCTCTGTATGCACAAGTGGTGGATGTTTGAAACTCCGTTCACCGATGGCAGGAAAACTGAAGTAATTGGGGCTCACTCACATTATATACATGACACTGTACACATAGGCATGTCAATTTGGGTGGCCCCATCTGGCAAAGACTTTCTGGCATAAGTTCTGTGCCAGGTTCTGATGCTGATGGCTTACAGTCCAACGCATTATTACTCTATGGAGATCCTCGCAAAGATCTGCTGGTGAGTACTGAAACTTTCTCACTGGTCTAAACCCTACCTAATGATACTAAATTAAACTAGTAATCCAACTCTGATGTTCACAAATTGAACTAGATCCAGCCAACAATGACAGCCTATGGGTCCATTAATTGTGACCACTTTCTGTTAGAATCAAAAATAAATATGCAAATGAAATAGCCACATGACAAAAATGATCATATTTGGGATACACATTGATTTAAAATTATGGATGGATGAACCCAGTGGGTCCTCACCCTTACTATAAAACAATAACTAGAAATGGGGTATTCTGATTGGCTGACAGCATTCCAAAAGGACAAAATAAAAGACAAGGTAGTTGCTCTCATCAGACCCTCAGTGTCAAATCTGCCAAATGATATGTCACCAAATCAAAGCTCTGTGCATAAAGACTTCATTACTGCAGTTCCAGTTATGAGAATGATGTGAAGTATAGTGCTAGGATATTTAAAAATTCATAAAGTAGGACAAAATGTGTCTGGAGGAAGTGGACCAGAATGACGTGGTCTAATGCATTTTGCATAATGGAAGCATGCTTACTAAGAAGCAATGGGGCCACCACATTTTATAGGTACTGACATTGCACATTATCATGGGTATCCCCCGGGTAGCAACAGTTTCCATGTGGTCCTGACACTGATAGCTTACAGTTCCAAAGACATGGCCCAATGGAGGAGATTCTCTTGTTGACCTAATGTTAATGTGAGGAACTGTTCATGAAACAGCCACATGACAAAAATGATCATATTTGGGATACACAATTGATTTAAAATTATAGATGGATGTACCCAGTGGGTCCTCACTCTTCCTCAAGGTTGCTTGAAAGGACACAGCAAAAAACCTTTCCAGATCAAGGAGAAGGATTAAGGCTTCTTTTGGCTAGGCAGATTTACTGTGGGTTGTTATTTTTATTTTGTACTCGCAGGGATTGTTACTATTTGTTGCTAACATTTTATTGCTTTATTTTTCTCTGATTCAAATTGTTGTTGCTGGGTACACCTTCTGCTGCATTATTACAGGGGGTGCTTACAGGTGTGTATTTACAGATTACTGTTGTAATCTTCTGATTCAAATTGTCTTTTGCAAGGTATATCTTCTGTTACTGCTTTATTTTTCTCTGTAGCAAAGTGTTTCTTACAGAGTGTATCTTCTGTGAAATGATTACAGGTGGTGCTTACTTTTTTGTGACTTTTTATCATTAGGCTAAGCAGAATTACTGTTTACCACTATTTTCTTTTTGCTGAAAGGTTTTTTCTTTGTCTCAGAGGTGTTGCAGTCTTCTCACATTGAAGGAGCTAATTGCTTTCCTCTCACAGCTCTTCCAGTGGATTAGGTCTGTAGCTGGGAGTGGAGCTGACAAACTGTCAGTAACTTCCAACAGAAGGAAGGGTTAACATGTCAGGTTAGTTGATATCTTGGAGGTGAAAGACTAGGTATGCTGGCCAAGGCACCTAGCTTCACCTGAGCTCTTTTCTTCAAGGTTGCTTAAAAGGACAGAGCAAAAAACCTTACCAGAGCTAGGAAAATGATTAAGGCTTCTTTTGGCTAGGCAGATTTACTGTGTGTTGTTATTTTTATTTTGTACTCACAGGGATTGTTACTGTTTGTTGCTAACATTTTTATTGCTTTATTTTTCTCTGATTCAAATTGTTGTTGCTGGGTATACCTTCCGCTGCATTATTACAGGGTGTGCCTACAGGTGTGTGGTTACAGATTAGTGCTGTAATCTTCTGATTCAAATTGTCTTTTGCAAGGTATATCTTCTGTTACTGCTTTATTTTTCTCTGTAGCAAAGTGTTTCTTACAGGGTATATCGTCTGTGAAATTATTACAGTTGGTGCTTTACAGGTTTTATAGTTTTATCTATCATTAGGATAAGCTTTCAGGGTAACTGCATTTGTTGCTGACTGATTATTTCTGCTCTTACCTCCTTGTTTCTTTCGTCCATGGTTCTTCTTTTTTGGCAGGGGAAGGGCCTGGCCACCCACCCCATCCCCAACCACCCCACACTACACTCCTTTTATAAGGTAGCAGAGTCGTGACATTTCCTGTAGCAAAGCAGGAAGGGGTGGATCAGAAGGGTATCCACATAGTGATCTCATTTACAGGGGCACTAGTAATTTAACTTGTTATAACGAGTTATACAAAAACAAACAAAACACAAAATCAAACTTTTGCTTTCATTTTCTTCCTTCTAATTACTCTGACCAGGTTATAAACCCAGCAACTTATCTGGAATGGATATCATTAACTGCAAGTACTGCAGAACACTTTTCAGAAGGGCAGTTTTACAGGATTTAGGATACTGTCCTACATGTGGGGCCATTGGAGATCTAAGGGCTCAGCTCAAAGCAGCATGGGCAGAGATTGTGTACCTCAAATTCCATATTCAAGAGGAAATATACTATAAGAACCACCCATCATTTCCCCAACATCCAACAGAAGCACCTCGACCTCAGAGGGTAGTTGGTCCGGGAGGTTGGTAGGTGGCTAGGAGGGGCAAATCTGGTGCCCTATCACTCGGTGCTCTCCAACATATCACCTCTACAAACCATATAAAAACTACAAACAGGTATCTGCCTTTATCTCTGAAATCAAACAAAGGGGCATAGGACACTGCAGCACAGGAGCAAGCACAACAAAACTCACCCAAAACAGGAAATATAACAAAAAAAGCAAAAAGGAAATCCAAAAAACTTCTGATCATAGGAGACTCCATGATTCGTGGAGTTGATACGTATCTCCAGCCAGGGGTAATGGTCAGATGTCTCCCAGGTACATCAGCGTGGAGAGACACTGACCGCATTGCTAAAATTGTTCAGGAAGTAGGAGAAAACACTGATGTCCTGGTACACATAGGGACTAATGATCTCACCAACCAGTCAGTTGTGGAGACCAAGGAGCACCTGACCAGGCTGGGTGACAAACTATCATCCATTTCATCCGGCATCTCCTTCTCTGAGATCCTACCAGTCTGGGAAAGGGGGGCAGATGGACCAAAGGTCAGAGAAGGGGAGATAGGGGAGCTAAACATGTTGCTCAAGGGCTGGTGCCAGGAAAAAGGACACAAATTTGTAGGGAACTGGCAATGGTTTTGGGAATGAAAATTCTTTAAATTTGATCGACTGCATCTGACTAAGGAGGGAGTCAGTGCATTGGGGCAGAAGTTTGATGTCTTTCCAGAATAATTAAACTAACAAATGGGGAGAGGGGTGCAGCACCCCATACGTTGAATGGAAAGAACATCCCTCTCCCCCAGCTAGTGGTCAAACAGAAGTTCAGCACGTTTGTAGTTCATTTGCATCACTAGGTAAGGAAAAAGGTCTGGCTCCCCATACGATGCACAAGAAAAATGCCAGACCTCACCCAGCAACTAACACACCGAAATCTGGGCAATGGAAAATCATGTACACAAATGCTCACAGTCTGGGAAACAAGATCCCAAACCTGCAGGCAATAATGACAGAGGCTAAACTGGACATAGTAGCCATTAGCGAGACATGGTTTACTAGTAACCGCACTTGGGAGACTTCAGTACCTGGCTATGTACTGTTCAGAAGAGATCGAAGTGCAAAAAGGGGTGTGGAGTGGCCCTTTATGTCAATGAAAATACCAAAGCTACAGAAATTCAGAATACACATAAGGAGCCAGAAGAACTGTGGGTCACCCTGGAAACAGGAAATGCGACAGCCATATAAACTGGGGTTGTGTACATGCCTCCAGACCACGGGAAGAATATAGACACATTACTGTTAGAAGATATACAAAACATGACAGCTAAGGGGGAGGTTCTGATAATGGGAGACTTCAACATGCCAGATGCAGATTGGTCAATACCAGCAGGAACATCTGCCAGAACTAGACACATGGTGGATTCCCTGCAGTGGGAGGGCCTCAGACAACAGGTACAACAACCCACAGGAGACAGGGCTATCCTAGATCTAGTACTGACTAACAGGGAAAGGATCACAGATCTCCAGGTAGAAGGTCACCTGGGAGCCCATGACCAACACCTGGTATGGTTCAATTTGGTCACTAGAACTAAATCATCCCATTCCAAGGCAAAAATATGGGACTTCAGAGGATCTGATTTTGATAAGATGGTCAACAGAGTTAAGCTAGCCCTGGCAAGAAGAAATACAGGTGAGGGGGTACAGGCAAAGTGAGCAAGCATTAAGGATGTAATACTTGAAGCAACATCCCATTGTGTTAGACAGAAAAGGAAGTGCAAAAGAAGAAGGAAACCACTTTGGTTCTCAAAAACAATAGCAGAAAAGGTTAGAGCCAAAAGGCTGACCTTCAGGAAATATAAGGGAATGCAACAAGATGAAGATAGGGAGACATACCAAACTTCCCTAAGGGAAGCAGGGAAGGCAGTAAGGCAGGCAAAGGTCCAAACTGAGGAAACACTAACATGAACAGTAAAAGAAGGTGATAAGACTTTCTATAGATACATCAGTGAAAGGAGAAAGTCCAGAGGGGGTACTGCTAAGATCAAAGGGGATAAGGGGACATGTGAGGAGGAGGACCATGTAAAAGCATATATCCCAAATAGATACTCCTGCTCAGTATTTACTGAAGAGAAAGTAGTGCAGGACCCACAGCTCGGCACTATGGACATGGGGGGGGGTGCAGAGAGGTGTGCACTAGTCCCTTCACAAAAGAAAGGGTCCTGCAAGAGCTCGATAAGCTCAGGGTGGACAAGCCAATGGGACCTGGTGGCATACATCCCAGGGTACTAAAGGAGCTAAGGGTGGAACTAGCAGAGCCATTATCAGAACTGTTTAGTGATTCTCTGAGCACAGGAGAGGTCCCACAAAACTGAAGAAGGGCTCATGTGATCCCGCTCCACAAAAGTGGTAGCAGGGAGGAGGCAGGGAATTACAGACCAGTCAGGCTTACCTCAGTAGTCGGCAATATTATGGAGGCACTCCTTAAGGAAAGGATAGTGAAACACCTGGAACCCATGGGAGCACAGTATCCAAAACAGCATGGGTTTACAAAAGGAAGGTCTTGTCACACTAATCTCATAGATTTCTTTGACTGGGTAAACAGAGTGGTGGACCAAGGGGGAGCAACCCTCTTTACAAGACGCTGGTTAGGCCCCATTTGGAGTACTGCGTGCAGTACTGGAAGCCACACCTTCACAAGGACATTAACCAGACTGAGGCAGTCCAGAGAAGGGCAACCAAAATGGTGCAGGGACTACGTTAGAAAACATAAGAGGACAGATTAACAAAGCTCAATATGTATATCCTAGAGCAAAGGAGGGAGAGAGGTGATATGATCAAAACATTCAAACACCTAACAAGGTGAAAGAGTCTAACATGTTTCAATATAAGAAAAATAGCAGGACAAGAGGACACAACATGAGATTAGAGGGAGGCTGATTAAGAGGTAATGTGAGGAAGTTATTTTTCACAGAAAGAGTGGTAGATGCATGGAACAGCCTACCTCAGGAAGTGGTGGATATGAATACAGTGCAGGGCTTCAAACAGGCTTGGGATAGGCATAAGGGAGCAATACAGGTGAGTACAAATAGATAGGCCATTGAAAGAGCAAAGGCCGATGGCACATTCATAAGGTAGAAAAATAAATGGGCAGACTGGATGGGCCTTGCAGTCCTTATCGGCTGTCAACTTCTATGTTTCAGTGTTTCTAAATAAAAACAGAGGAGAGGGCGCTGTGCTGAAGATGGCTGCTTGATTCTTCATCTCCCTGGATTCACCAAATATCATCATCCATCCTACAGATTCCAGACTTCCTACCTTCACCAACATCTGAGATCTTACTATATGCACATCGCAGAACAGCTCTGGTAGAGTATTTTTATTGCCTCATAATTACTGAACGAGTTATCTACAGCTTTTCAATTTCTCTATTAAGGCTTACAATAATGGCCGACCAATCTCCACATAACAGTTCTCTTAATAGATTGGAGGCAATGTTTCAGCAACTAATAAGTGAAATCAATGTATTAAAAATTGCATCTCAACAAAATATTAATAATATGCAGGCACTTGATCAAAAAATCAGCGCTACTGATGTTAAAGCATCTCAAAATGAAGATTCCATTAACACAGTACAGGCTACCATCAGGAGCAGGACAGAGTTATTAGGAACCTTCAGGACAAAATAGAGTGATATTGAAAATAGAAACAGGCGAACAACCTTAGATTTCTCAGATTCCTGAAGGTGTTGAACTAGGAGATACCAGTGCTCTTCTAACTCATGTACTTCCTTCTTTGCTTAAATTATCAGCCGGTCAAGACCTAACCATCGAGAGATCTCACCGCACCTTAAATCCGAGGCCTGGACCCGACCAGAAACCCAGGCCCATCATTGCCAGATTTCTAAACCATGCACATACTGAAATGATTCTTCAAAAAGCGAGGCAATTAGGTGCACTTACTTGGCAAAAAAACAGAATCCTAATTTTCAGAGACTATTCTAAAGAATTATCTAACAAACAAAAAGCTTACAACCCCATTAAAACAATCCTTCATCAGCGTGGAATTAAGTTTGCACTGCGTTACCCTGCAACAATGTGTCTTTTTTTGAATGATTCTACCAGAGATTTCAGTACCCCAGAATCTCTCTCTCTCTGAATTTCTGAATTGGACACAGCCCGCACTTACATTGCCTTGCGATGCTAATGCAGCTTGTTCCAGCTCCAGCACAAGCACTTCGCAATTATAATGTCTTGCCTTTCCTGCTGAAACTGTCCTTCAGGTCCCTGAGAAATCTGCAGCCATCATATCTGCCACTGTAGCTCCTGCCAGAAGCTCCGCACGCATACAAGAAAAAAAAGCATCTGGTTCTTCTCTAAATAATAATACCTGCTGTTTAAATAATATTTCCACCTCTCCAGCTTCCCATGTGGAACGTCACATCAGTTTTACTCCTCTTACCTTGTCTAACAAATTCTCACTCCAAGAAGATCTGCTCCAAGAAGATCTGCACTCATCTAGGAGGATCTGAGACAGACTGTATCCGACATGTTTACTCAAGACCCGAAGAAGCTCTCAACGGGTAATGACTCTCCCGATTCTTCCTGGGCTGATCTTGTGTCCAGCTCTCCCTTTAGATCATCTGAACCACCCAAAAAGAAAAGGAGAAGAAAATCGAAGAGTAAGGCTACCTGAGGCTTTTCCCACTAAAAAAAAAAAAAAAAAAAAAATTGTAATAAATACTATGGCCCATAATTAGATGTGGTATAGCAGTTTCTCACCAGAATCCCTCCTCTTCACACCACCTCACTCAATTCCTTCGGTACATTTACCACAAAGCGCAGTCTCTTTCGCACCCAACAGGTTTGGGGCACTTAAATGCAGTAAATCGCTATCACTGCTTAGAAGCCTGTATCTGTCTGTGGGAGGTGAGCCAATTGACACTGGAGGTATTTAATCCATGCGGGAGTTACTCTCAATGTATTCAATGGAAAAAAAATAAGAGAAAGAATAAATATTACAATGTTTGTAAGATCTCTTCTAATTAATCCTTGTGTGGTGCCAGACATTAGTATATATAACTGCTATTTACATTCTAATTTTTCATAAGCTTTAGCGCCACCATGTGGTCAGGCGCATACATACATATATAGAGTTCTATATTTCATATCAGTGTGCCTTAACCTACTATTATAGCATTTTCCACATAAATCCTATCATTTGGAATGTGGAGGATGATTAGACAAATACTCTAAAATCATTTACTTATTTAATATTTATTTTGCATCACTTCTGGTATGTAGTGCATCAGGTGCATTCCCATTATATCTCACAGATTTTGCACTAAAGTATGCTTCCAATTGTATTTCTATACATTGAGTTTTTCCGCCTTTTCACATTATTCTTCATCCCATTTTCTTCCAAATCATTGGAACTTATAAAAATGATCCACAATACACTGATGCATTATGAACCTATAGTATATACTGCATTCCCTAACCTAGCTTATGTGGATTAATACACATCGGGCATCCTTTTATCTGGCTCACACTGTTCCAGCATTATCTGCCATCATGTTGGTCTACTTTATTTAATATTGGACTTATTGCTAGGTCCAAGCTAATTCATTATGTTTGGAATTTAACACTATTACATAATTATCCTTTTTTATTTGGTAGAATGATGTTTTGGTTTTTTCCAAGGTAATGTTTTAATTACCTCAGCACAAATCTCAATTACACTTCTTTAATATACTGTTATATAAAGTTTAGTATCTTAAGATTATAGAGTAAACCGTATCTTGAGATTCACTAATTACTCTACACGCCTAGTAGTGTAGAGTGAGAGTCCTGGTATATCTACTGACTCTTACTGCTCTGCATTTCATAAAATTTTCAGATTAATATTCTTGTTACTGAGTTTATACTAACGTTTGTTGGTTCTAATGTTTAATTACTTGATATTCCTACCTCTATACTCTCCCTCTGTGAGACAAAATGAATACAAATACTCAATCATCTCAAACCCATACAAGTTAAGGGCCCTGCATACATTAGTTTATTATACCTATTTACGTTTTGAATCTGTGACATCCTCCAAATTAATGGTATTGAGTCCCTCATTCCTATTTGTAACTAATTACCTTATATCCTAGTACCATGAGTGATCTAATCTTACATTCATGGAATGTCAAGGGACTCAACTCACCTTGTAAATGTAAACAAGTACTTATCTATCTTAAAAAGCATAAAACACATATTGTTTTCTTACAAGAAACTAAACTTTTATCAGAGGATGTCGACAGACTTAAAAGGGACTGGGTCGGTCAAGTTTATGCGTCATCTTCTCCATCCAAAAAACATGAGGCTGCTATCTTAATACATAAATCTCTCAATTGGCCTCTCATAAAAATTATTAGAGACCCGGATGATAGGTGGATTATAATCCTATTAAACACCACAGCAGGTCTGCTTATGTTTGTGAATGTATATACACCCAACTTTGATTCACCCATTTTCTTCCATAATCTATCCCAATAAATTATGATTAATAATAAAAATAATTCACCTATTCTTATTGGTGGTGACTTTAACTTAGCACTACAAGCATATTTAGACAGAAGTAACTCATCACATGATGCCCACCCCTGTAGTATTAATGCTCTCTCAATGCTTATGAAGGATTTAGGTCTCTCTGACATTTGGAGACTACATCATCCCAGATAATGAGATTACACCTTTTATTCCTCTTTACATAAATCATATAGTAGGATTGATTATTGGTTCTCTTCTCCCCTCATTACTGAAAAAAATATTGATACATCAATTCTCCCTATTGTTATATCTGATCATTCCCCTATCAGTTTGCATTTACTCTGGGTCCACCTTCTTCTAAATCCCCATCTTGGCGTTTAGACCCACTTTACTCAGAGACCCTGAATTACTCCTTGGATTAAAACCCAGATTCAAGATTTTCTTTCTATTAACGATACTCCAGATATGTCTCAAGGTACTATCTGGGAAGCATTAAAAGCCACTATTAGAGGTAAAATTATTAGTTATGCAGTGCAGAGAAAGAAATTAAAAGAACAACAATTAGCTAATTTAGAAAAATCCTTAAAGAAAAAGAAACCCAATACTATAAATTAAATAAACCCAATCATAATTCACAGCTTCATCTGAAATTCTACAATTAAAATTAAAATTAACGAGTTGATATTCAGGAAAGCTGAACTTACCCTTTTAGGATTAAACATGGTTATTGGGAACAAGGGATAAATACGAAAGTTGCTCTCTTACCAGCTAAAACTCAACAGATGCAGAGACATATAGCAGGTCTAAAAGATCCATCAGGTCAGACACACACAGACAACCTTTCAATCAATCGTATTATGCAATCCTTTTACCATCAGCTATACTCACAACCTAATACTACAAATCCCAACCTAATACAACATTTTCTGGAAAATTGAATCTACCCCACCTATCCCTCAGGACAAAGCTATGCTTGATAAACCAATCACTTTACAGGAAATCAAACTGCTTTATCATCATTAAAACGGTAAAGCACCTGGCAGTGATGGGTTCCCTACTGATTTTTATAAAACCCTATCTGACACTCTTTGTCCTGTATTAGTCAATGTATTCCAAGAAGCAACCTTAATAAAGAAACTCCCATGCACAATGACAAGCCATTATAACAGTCTTACCAAAAAGACAAAGACCCTTTTCTTCCTTCAAACTATAGACCAATCTCACTTCTTAATACTGATGGAAAATCTTTGCCAAATTATTAACTCTCCACTTAGAATCTTTAATGACTAAACTCATCCATACTTCTCAATCAGGATTTATCAAAAATAGAAACAGTTCGATCATCTTCGCTCATTACTCAATTTAATTCACAAAGCAAAAACTCCTAAAACCCTGCAGCTGCAATAGCCATTGACTTTGAGAAAGCATTTGACTCTCTCAATTGGGAATATCTATATCAGGTGCTATCTCATTTTGGCTTTACAAATAATTTTTGTGCTTGGATTCAATTATTGTATACCCCCACTTCATCTCGAGTTCTCATGAACTCTATTTTGTCCCCCTCCTTTTACTTAGCAAGAGGCACCAGACAAGGATGCCCCTTATCGCCTTCATTGTTTATACTTGCCATGGAACCTCTTTCTGCATCCCTACATCAATCCGGTACAATTAAAGGCATTACTATTGGTAACTCTCACTATACTTCACTCTCATATGCAGATGATCTCCTTATTTTACTTGAAAACCTCAAAAGTTCCAGGCAACCTTTAGTTAAACTACTGAATGACTTCACCTCCCACTCTGGACTAGCTCTAAACCTTAACAAATCTGAAATGCTACCATTGAATACCCTTTGTAGTCCCCTCATGAACAACTCATTAGGCTTTTGTTGGGCCCCCCAAGGTATATCTTATCTTGGCATTCGGATCACCCCGACATTGAATAAATTATGGGATGCTAATTTTTCCCCTCTGTTAACCAGTATCCAAACAACACTTGATAGATGGAAGCTACTTAAACTTTCTTTTAATGGTAAACTTTCCACCATTAAAATGTCTATAACTCCTAAAATATTATACCTATTTTCCAATATCCCTTTGATACTTCCCTCTAGTTTTCTTACCAAAATAGACAAAATTATCAGCAGCTTCATTTGGGAAGGCAAAATACCTAGATTTAGTCATAATAAACTTAGATCCCATTGGTCAAAAGGTGGCTTTGGCCTTCCTAGGTTCCAAGCCTACTTATGGGCTTTCCGTACACCTCAAACAATTAAATGGTTTAACAAACCCAACATCCAGTCTCCTTTATGGGTCAATATGGAAACATCCTTATGTCCTGGTAATGTGGCAACTTCTTTCTTTTATAACACCCTTACCTCTTCTTTAAAGTCTCACCCTACCATAGCTGCTTCTATATTCTATTGGAAAATCATTCACAAGCGTATTAAATCTAACCCCAAACCCTTAGCTTACACCCCCATCTGGGGTAACCACCATGTATCTCTTGATAATCACCCCATTTTTTGTCGTACCTGGAAAAATAAGGGTATTCTCTTTTTGCAGGATATACTTGAACCCAAGTCATTAAAGTTAAAATCTTACACTGACCTATGAGGCATATGGAATCTTCTCCATCAGGATTTTTGGAAATATCTACAGCTTCGTACCACATGCAACTCTTACCTCACACCCTTCTCTATCAATTCTCTGTATGATAAGCACATCTCTAAATGGATAAAAACAACACCCAATTTAAATAGCACTGTTTACAAAGATATTTGTGATATCCTTCCTGACTACTCTGTCAATGCTAAAAACAGATGGAGTACTTTGCTACAATATAATATCACCAATGCACAATGGTCCAGATGTTGGCTCTCCTGTCACAAATCTTTTAATGATAAACGCAGTTCCCTCATTCAAACCAAGATCCTTCATTTGTGGTACAGAACTCCTGTTGTATTACAAAAAATGGGTTTATTAAACAATAACAATTGCTGGCGCTGCAATTCCCCCAATGGGGATTTATTGCATATCTTATGGCACTGTCCCCTCATACAAAAGATGTGGCACTGTACTCACAGATTTGCAATGAAAGTGGTAGGTCAACCTTTTACACTGGACCCTAAACAATGTATTCTTGGTATTTTTAATCACCGTTCTTATAAAATTTCATATTCGTAGAGCAGATGGTTAAATATACTCTTCCTTCAAGTTAAACGCACAATCCTCATGCATTGGAGATCCAACATAATCCTTATCCTTCCCGGTATCATTAACCAACTATTGCAATATGCCTCTCTGGACCGTATGACATATATCTTGTCTGACTGACTCATGTTATATAACAATTGTTGGCGGACTTTTAATTTTTGGAATCAACTAAATCTTCCAACACCAATGTATGGACTTAATATATATGGATTTTCCCTTTTACTGATACATCATTGTAGTCTCGCCTTTTTCCTCTTTTTTATAGTTTCTCTCTCTCTCTCTTCTTAACTTTCTTATATATCTTTTCTTTCCTATACTCTGTTCTCAATCATTCTTTATTACTCCACAATCCTTTTACGAATGTACTTTTTTCCCTTTTGCAGCATCATATATAATTATGTAACATTTTAATATAAACCGTATCTAATCATACTATCCGCTTTAAGTTCACTACAAATGTCAAGTATATGCTAATTACATGACCTGTATTGTTTACTATATTTTAAACCAAAAGCTCCTTGTATTATTGTAGCAATGTTCTTATTATATGCTGCCTCAATTTCTTTAAAAAAAAATCCTCACATTGTACTGTACTGTAAGAGGTTTGTCTATATATCTTATGAAAAATTAATAAAAAAGTGTAACTGTAAATAAAAACAGAGCTGTGGGTGTCAGCATAGCTCAGTTGGTAGTACATTTACCAAAGGGGCCAAAAGATCATGCATTCTAGTCCCACATTGGGATTGGTCTCATACCATAAACGTGACACTGGAGTGCAGTACTAGGTGGATGTTGTACTATTTGGGGTATGCCATCCTTTGGATAAGACATTAAACTAAGGTCCTTTATGTCCCTATCTAGTGCTGTCCTGGTTAGTGTCCAGGTGAAAGGAAGTAAAAGAACCTGAGGCACTTTTTGCAAGAGTAGAGGAATTTTATTAGAAAAATACATTAAACTAATACAAAAACACATCTATTAACATTTGTGCATTTTACAGTATAACCAAAACAAACTGAAAAAAATCAAATTACAGATATTACATGTTGTTATGATATGGCCCAAGATATAATTTTTTACAATTATACTGTCATCCTCCTTCTTATAACAACATTATGAAGACCTTTGATATATTTGTTTTTTCATCTTTTACATTGTGTCAAAGGAAAACTCAACTACACAGTAAATTTAAGACATCCTTTCCACTAAACAAAAAACACTTATTTCGAAAATTGTTGCACATCCTTTTCATGTGCCTCTTTTAAAACTGCTTCACATAACTTATTGAAAGAGATACACAACATTTTTTGCTGCTGCTGCATTACCGGGCCATATCTTGCTTGCTACACATAATATTTTAGGCAGGCAAAAAATATTGCCAGTGTACTAGATTGGTACTTATTTAAGGACTGTGAATAGTCTCCTAAGACTGTACATTCATAAGTCAACCATTCTGGCTAAGGGAGTTTCCATTTGGTAGGTAAGAATTTCCCTAAACTTGTTTTATACAAACATTCCAGAAGAAAATGCTCCATTGTTTCTATTTGATCTTTGCATTCTCGATATGGGTAAGTTCTTTCCTCCAGTGATTTGTGTTTATTGTTACCTTTTATGTTCAGTCTCCCATAGGAGCATAAACACAGTATATCCCACATTGCGACCGAAATTCTGTTATCTGTTAGCTGTTTAATAACTAAAGAATTTTCCCTGGCCTGCTATTTTTCAATTCTGGTTCTATAGGATAAACGATTCCCATTACTGTGTTATACAACTATTTTCTTGTTTAGGAAACTATTTTTTTTCTTTTCGTATCTTCCATTTACCAAGTTTCTGAATGGTCAGTTGTATATATCTAGGGACCTCTAAGTTTTTCGTGACCTTTATGGGTTTTCTTTCCATGCCTCTAGTAAAGGTTGTAAATTAGCAAGAATCCATGCTTTTGTCATAGACTGCCCTGGCTGTAATGCTATTTTTAACATTACTGACCAAAATAAAGTATGCACAAATACCATTGTGTTATGTCCACTAAGTAGATGTTGCAGATGTGCCAACAGGATAAGGCAATCCAAACATTAGTTTGCTAAGGACCTGTTACAAATGTGCCATCAGGTTAGGTTCAGGCAATCTAAACATTAGTTAGGTCCACTAAAAGGCATGCTGCAAATGTCCCATCAGGTTTAGGTAATCCACAAATGATCTAAGTCCACTAATAATATACTACAAAAATATACCACTAGGACTAGGCAATCAGGAAAAAATACAAACCATTTGTTACTTTCCCTGAATTAATTGACATATTAGAAGAGACTGAGATAGAAAATAGTAAGGGATCTGGGAAATAAAAGCTATTAAAGTAAGTTTTTTTTAATTGGAAACACACTTACTGGTTAAAGAATTATGTTATCTGGTTAGCTTGAATTTTTGATATAATATGTTGTTCAAAAATGTCATAATACACAAGCAATAATACACATTTGTATTATCACTTGTGTCATAATACATGAGTGATAATACACATGTGTATTATCACTTGTGTATTATGGAATCTGAAATTGTTCAAAATTGGGTTATTAAAGTGACTAGTAGTATACAGTATACATTGTCAGTAAAGGCCACTGCACATCCTATACAAGGGATATGCAATATCCCAACACAAAATATCCATTTTATTTGCAAGTGTAAGCAGGCAGGATGGTAACTTCTGAGTGGCCAAGTTATAAGTGAGTTATGAAAGTCCTGCCCCTAACAAGTTACAATAACCAGTATATTCTGTGTCAGACCATTGAGTGTTTGATTACACAGTATCAGTAAGCCAGTTATAGCTTTTAAAGCTGCTGTTTGCTTAAAAGTTGAAATGTTTCTCTTTGATTTCAATGCTGGCTTCAGTACCGAACAGAGCTTTTGTGAAGTCACCAACACTGCAAAAGATGCTCACTGACCGGTTCAGTACTCCATTGTAATAAAAATAACCTTCAAGATATCAAGTATGCCAAAACTAACAAGAGATCATTGTCGTGAGATAAGGCCATACCTTATTGTTTTGGTCATGTTTTATGTAATTTTATGGATATAATGCATCAGAGACGCCCATGGTGGCCAGTGTAAGTGCAAGGGATCATGGGTACAAAGAAAGCCATGGGCCCAAAAGAATGATATTGTAACACTTGTTACTAGGCAGAGAATCTGTCAGCTGCAAGCCAGGGACTAGAGTTAATTAAATCATTTAAAAGAGACAAAAGAATAATTAAGCAAAGCTGGCCAACAGGCATGTCCATTTGTGTTTGAATGGGCCAACAGCATTCAGAGGTGCCTGGATGTCTGGCTTTTCTTAGTCTCTGCAAAGCTACCTAAGCTAATTTTGTTACCACTAAATGAGCTACCATTTAAGTGAATAGCTATACTGAGTGGAGTTTAATTATGGCTATTTCCCAAGGAGGGAGGCTGGAATTTCCCCTAAGAATTCCAGTTTAAACTAGTTGATCTCTGAGTTTTTTTTCTCATATTCAGAACTGCATATTTGTTGTATTGTAATAAAATACTAAAAACTGATTGGTTGTGTAGCCATAGAAACAGAATGCTGGCCAATTGTAGGGCAAGCCACTAACCACTGAACCTGCCCTTTGAGAAATCTCATAAAACAAGAGTGCAGAAGGGTATCTGAGCCTTTTTAGCCTTTTTCATTTGGGGACTCTGTCTGCTTAGAAGAGCCGAGACATTTTCTTCAAGGATTCTTCTGCACTACTAAGAACCAAGATTTTTCAACTGCCTTCGGTAAAGACTTTGCACTTTAAACATCATCAACTAAGGACTTGAGATAGACTTTAATCTCAGAGTTTTAAAGTGTAGGTTTTTATGTATATTTTCCATTTTACTTTCAACGTCTAAAATGTTTTGTCTTTATGTTACTTACTGCATTTATTAATTAATTGGTAAAGCTTTTGGCTTATTTTAAAATAATTCTGCCAATGTCGTTTGTGTGTGTTGCCTTGTGAAGAGTTATTCAAACTTTACTACACCTGTGTGACTGTTTTAAGGCCAAACACTACCAAAATGATGTACCACTAGGGAATTTGTGATGAAAGGATAGGAGGAAATATGAAGGGTCTCAGGAGGAGTCTGTGGGGGTCTGAACCGAGCTCTGCATTTCTGGGGAAAGACACATAATAGGGTGTATAGGGCCTCCTGAAGTCTATACACACCTGTGGGGTTCAGTGGCTGAGAGGGTTCTATCCCTGGAACACAGACTCAAGCCTGTATTTGTATCCGCTTACATGAAGAGAGGGTGCCCTGGGATTCCCTGGCATATGTTCAGTTGTAAAAACAACGAGCATGCTAAATTGATGGAGAAAGGGTATTCCTGACCCCTCCCCCATCACAGGAGGGATTCTCTGTGATGCAGAGGGAAATCCTGTACCAAGGGAGTTGGCTGGTGACAGATTTTTTGGCAGTGGTGGGATTGGTGAACTGTTTGAACAACCATACATAAAAAGGGCAGACATTTGGAAAAAGGGAACATTGGTTACAAAACAGAGTTCACCACCCTGTTTTGTTTTTGTTGCAAGTAAAAGACAGACTAGTGGTAGTGTAGGGAAGAAAGATGACTTCCAAGTACAGTGACTACAGTGTAGAAGAACTGAAGCAGCTGTTTCAGGAGAGAAGAGTCTATTATGAGGGGTGAAGCCAAAAGAACCTCATGGAGGATCTTGTGGCAGCCAATGAGCAAGTGATTGCCCAGGAACTTGAGTTATGGCCCATGACTGGAAGGGACCAGATCTTGGGTGTGGGGGTGCCAAGGGCATTGCAATGTCCAGTCCCAGGGAGGAGAACAGCAAGACCATAGAGGACCTGGAACCACTGCACCAAGTGAAGACCACAACAGATCCTGAGTTAGAGAGGCTAAAGCTACAATTTGAGCTAAGGAAATTGGAGCTTGCTGAGAAACAGCTTCAAAGGGAGCATGAAGCAGAAATGCAAGAAAGACAGCATTAGAGGGAACTTACCATGCAATAAAAGCAGCTCACTATGAAGGAAAAGCAGCGCCAGAGAGATGCAGAGGAAAAAGAAAGGCAGCTTCAGAGAGAGGCCAAGGAAAAGCAGTGCCAGAGGGAGTTTGAACAGGAGAGGCTAAGACTCCAACGATCCATGCTAGAGGAGGTAAGTGACAGGGATGAACTTGACATTCCGGGGCTGGGTTATAAATTGAATTCCAAATTAATAGCTGAATTTAAAGAAGGGGAGAATATGGATGCATTGTTGAATTTGTTTGAAAAGGTCTGTATCTAGGCCAAGGTACTCAGGGAGGCCTGGAGCTTTCAACTATCCCCGATGCTTACTGGTAAAGGGTGTGAGGCGCTAGGCCAAATCAAGAATGAGGACAGCAAAGACTATAAGAAACTTGAAGCTGCTTTACTTAAAAAATATGAACTAACTCCAGAGGCCTACAGGGTTAAATTCCAAAGACTCCGAAAAAGACCTGACATGAGCTTTGAAGAACTAGCCACAAAGCAATGGCAGTTTTTAAAATGTTGATGGGAGAGGGTATAAGCAAACTCTGTGGGGAAAATTGAGGAGGTTATACTTTTAAAACAGTTCTTTTGGGCTTGCCCAGCAGAGCTGAAAACCTGTCAGAAGGACCAGGAACCAAATACAGCAGAGCAAACTGCTGAGCTCGCAGATCGCCATGCAAGGAGGAGGCCTGCTCTGAAAGGAAGTGGGGGAGCTGGTGCTACAGGACAAAAGGGGAAAAGCGAACCTTCAGGGCAGCTAAAACCTTCAATGTCTCTGCAGAAAAGGGGAAGCCCCAAGTTACCAAGAAGGGATGTCTTGGAAAAAACGAATGATGAATGTTGGTTTTATAAGCAGCCAGGGCATTTTGCTAGATAGTATCCTAAAAAAGCACAGAGTGGACAAAGTGTCCCTCAAAAGGAGGTGGGTGCACTGTATATCCCTTGAGAGTATGCCTGTGAACATGAGGGAGCACATACAATCGGCTACTGTAAATGGGGTGCAGACCCGAGGATTTAGGGCCACAGGAGCGTCTCTTACCTGGTAAAAGGGGATTTGGTTGAGCCTGAACAGCTTATATCTTATCAGTTTGTCACTGTGAGGAGATTCACAGGGGAGGAGAAAACCCTGCCACTAGCTAGTGTTCTCCTGGATTTGGGTGAGACAGGCGAGAGGGTGCAAAAAGTGGCAGTGGCAGACAACCTCACTCTGGATGTTTTAATTATAGGGAATAATCTGCAGCAGGGAGTGGTGTTTGTGGTTACCTGCAGTCAGACAGCTAAGGCTGCTTGTAATTCCCTGAACCCCACAGAAGCCCCTGTGGAAAAGAATAGGAAGCTGGTTCCCCAGCCTGTGTCTCCTGAAGTGGAGACTAGTGAAAGGGAGGTAGGACTTACCCAGGTAGCCGTTCACCAAACAGCTACAGAAGGTTACTCTGAGGAGGGAGGGGTAACAAATGGTCAGAAGGTTAGGGATGGCAGTGACTCTAAATGCCCTGATGCTACAGCATTGGAACCTAGTTTAGGAACTGAGGGGGAAATGTACCATGCTTTGGGAAAATGTGAAGATTGTGCAGCTGCTCAGAGGACTGGCCCTAGTTTGGAGAGGCTGAGGGCTCATGCAGAATCTGACAGGACATGAGACATAGGGTATTTTAGGACAATGAACTGTTGTATACACATTACGTGAGTACAGAGGGAGGGGTGATGGGCAGGCAGCTTGTCATTCCCCAGGGGTATCATTAGCGGTTGCTCAAGGTCGTCCATGATATCCCCATATCTGTATATCTGGGAATCGTGTGCACCACACTGCAATTGGCACAAAATTTCTATTGGTCCAACTTCACCAAGCAGATGAAGGAATATTGCAGGTCTTGTCACCAGTGCCAACAGATAGGGAAGGCAGTTAGTAAAACCCAAGCTGCCCTACTTCCCTTGCCTATTGTGGAGGAGCCATTCCAGAGGGTAGGAGTGGATATTGTGGGACCCTTGAATAACCCAAGCTCCTCCGAAAAAATGTTTATCCTGATGGTGGTTGATCATTCCACCCGATACCCAGAGGCAGTTGCTCTCTCCTCCATTAACGCTCCCAGAGTGGCAGACACCTTGCAAGGGATTTTCTCCCATGTCAGGTTCCACAGGAGGTTATCTCTGATTAAGGCGGTAGCTTCATGTTGGACCTGATGAAGTGTTTGTGGAAGAAGTGTGGGGTGGTGCAGAGACACATGACACCTTATCACCCACAAGCCAATAGACTTGTGGAACATTTTAATGGTACCCTAAAAATGGAGCTCCAAGCATTTGCTGAACAGCACGGGAGGGACTGGGAGAAATAACTTCCCCACCTGTTGTTCGCATACAGGGATGTGCCCCAAAAGCAAACAGGGTTCTCCCCCTTCGGACTCTTATACAGATGTAGGCTGTGTGGGCACCTAGACTTGATCCGGGAGGACTGGGAAGGCAAGCACACCACCCAGGAAACTCCCATAGTGGAGTATGTTCTTAAGTTCAGGGAGAAGTTGAAGGAGCTTATGGGGGTCACTCATAGCAACCTGTCAGCTGTCCAGCAGAAGCAAAAAGTCTGGTACAACTGTGGAGCCAAAGCTCACTCACACAGCGCAGGCCCAGAAGTAATAATCCTCATTCCAGTCTGGAAGGACAAGCTGCAGACCGAGTGGGCAGGACCATACAAGGCAGTCTAACAGGTAAATGTGTGAACTACAGTAAAGCCTACTGGGATGAAGTGCAGAGTCACAGGTTTACTGCATGAGAAAAGGGATTCACTCACATTGAAACAGCATTGTTTGCTGCAGTAACTCTACTGCAGAATTCTGCAGCACTGTGCTTCATCCTGGTGGGTTTCACAGTATATTGTTGAACTGCCTGACAGGAGACATGCCCATCAAATGTACCATGTCAATATGATGAAGCCATATCTAAATAGGGCCGACATGGTGTTTGCTTTTTGTAGTCCTGGGGAGAAGATGGATGAAGAAGGCCCCCTCCTGGACTTGCTAGAGGAAAGCAAGCAAGAGTCATCGGTGGAGACAATCAAACTGTCACCCCAGTAGATCCCAGAACAGACCCCAGAAGTGAGGGAGGATTAGAGGATTTCGTCCCTTTATTTACAGCTAAGCCTGGATGAACACCCTTAGCTACCCATGATGTGGACACGGGGACACAAGTGCCCATGCGACGGACAGCTTACTGGGTGTCTGAGGCCATCCTAAAGGACATTATGAGGGAGGTGGAGGAAATGCTGGAGTTAGGGGTAATGCAGAAATCCCACAGTCCCTGGGCCTCACCCATAGTCATCATCACCAAGTCGGATGGGTCTACCTGCTTTTGTGTGAACTATCGTGTACTTAACATAGTCATGAAGTCCAATGCCCACCCAATGCCCCGGACAGATGAGTTGTTGGACAAGTTGGGGGGGTGACCTACCTAACAACCACAGACCTGACAAAAGGGTATTGGTGGGTGGAGTTAAATGCCAGAGCTAGGGAACGGTCAACTTTCGTCACCCCAATAGGCCTCTTTGAATTTAAGGTGATGCCTTTTGGGATGAAGAATGACCCTACCACATTCCAAGGTTGGCCAACCAGGTGTTACAGGGTACTGAAGAGTACGCATTGGCTTATCTGAATGATAATGCCATCTTCAGTACCAGCTGGAAGGAACACTTCTCCCATCTGAAGGAAGTATTAGGCAGGATACAGAATGCTGGACTCACTGTAAAGGCCCAAAAGTGCCAGGTGGCCATAGCTGAGGTATCATATTTGGGACATGTAGTGGGGAAGGGACAACTACATCCAAACCAGGCCAAGATAGAGGCCATTGAGGCATGGCCCAGGTCAGAGACCCAGAAGCAGGTCAGAAGCTTCCTGGGGACTGCAGGGTACTACAGAAAATATGTACCTAGTTACAGCTCCCCTGTCTAGCTGTTAAAGAAAAAGCAACCCCAGAAAGTAATATGGGACCCAGCATGTAACAGGGACTTGACCCAGCTAAAAGCCACACTGTGAAGTGTTCCCTGTGCTGGCCAGCCCAGATTACGCTAGACCCTTTGTTGTGCAGACAGATGCCTTGGATGTGGGGAATGATGCCGTCCTCAGCCAGATATCCTGACAGGGGAAAGATCACCCAGTTTTGTAGCCAAGTAGGAAGCTTCTTCCACAGGAGCAGGCATACTCCATTGTGGAAAAAGAAAGCTTGCCCTGGTGTGGTCGCATAAGAAGCTAGATCCCTACCTCTATAGGAGGCCACTTGAGGTACAGACAGACCACAATCCTCTGGTGTGGCTAAACCAAATGGGAAAGACAAATGGGAGACTCTTTAGGTGGAGTGTTGCACTACAGGCCTTTGATATGGACATTAAACATAGGTCAGGTCCTGCTAATGTCAATACAGATGACCTATCCCACCAATTGGAGTAAGGGACATAATTGGTGGAAACCCTGCTATAAAAGGGGCATGTTTCCCCATGTTCTGTTAAGGAGTGAGGAGTGTGGTGAGATAAGGCCATACCTTATTGCTTTGGTCATGTTTTATACAATTTTATGTATATAATGCATCAGAGATGCCCATGGTGGCCAGTGTAAGTGCAAAGGATCATGGCTACAAAGAAAGCCATGGGCCCAAAAGAATGATCTTGTAACTCTTGTTACTAGGCAGAGAATCTGCCAGCTGCTAGCCAGGGACTAGAGTTAATTAAATCATTTAAAAGGAGACAAAAGAATAATTAAGCAGAGCCGGCCAAGAGGCATGTCCATTTGTGTCTGAATGGGCCAACAGCATCTAGAGGTGCCTGAATGTCAGGCTTTCCTTTGTCTCTGCAAGGCTACCTAAGCTAATCTTGTTACCACTAAATGGGCTACCATTTAAGTGAATAGCTATACTAAGTGGAGCTTAATTACAGCTATTTCCAAGGAGGTAGGCTGGAATTTCCCCTAAGAATTCCAATTTAAACTAGCTGATCTCTGAGTTTTTTCTCTCTCATATTCAGAAATGCATATTATTTGCATTACAAAAAATACTAAAAACTGATTGGTTGCATAGCCATGGAAACAGAATGCTAGCCAATCACAAGACAATCCGCTATCCATTGAACATGCCATAAAACAAGAGTGCAGAAGGGTATCTGAGCCTTTTTAGCCTTTTTCATTTGGGGACCCTGTCTCCCTGCTTATAAGAGCACAGGCATTTTCTTCAAGGATACTTCTGCACTACCAAGAACCAAGATTTTTCAACTGCCTTTGTAAAACTTTGCACCTCAAACATTATCAACTAAGGACTTGAGGTAGACTTTAATCTCAGAGTTTTAAACTGTAGGTTTTATGCATATTTTCCATTTTACTTTTAATGTCCTGTAACCAATATCTAAAATTATTTGTCTTTATGTTATTTACTGCATTTATTAATTAAATAGTAGAGCTTTTGGCTTATTTGAAAATAATTCTGACCATGTTGTTTGGGTGTATGTTGCCTTGTGAAGAGTTGTTCAAACTATACTATGCCTGTGCGACTGTTTTAAGTCCAAACACTACCAAAGTGAAGTACCACTAGGGACTTCATGATGAAAGGAGGTTAGGAAACATGAAGGGTCTCAGCAGGAGTCTGTGGGGGTCTGAACCAAGCTCTGCATTTCTGGGGAAAGACACATAATAGGGTGTATACGGTCTTCCGAAGCCTATACACGCCTGTGGTTTCTGGTTTGTGTGCAGTGGCCGAGAGGGTTCTATCCCCAGAACACAGACTAAAGACTGTATTTGTATCCCCTCACATGAAATGAGGGTGCCCTGGGATTCTCTGGCATATGTTCAGTTATGAAACAGCGAGCATACTAAATGGGTGGAGAAAGGGTATCCCTGATGCCCCTCCTCACCGGAAGGATTTGCTGTGACACAGAGGGAAATCTTGCACCATGGGAGTGGGCTGGTGACAGATTTGGTGGCAGTGGTTGGACTGATGAATTGTTTGAACAACCACACACAGAGGGCAGAAATTTGGAAAAAGGGAAAATTGGTTACAAGATATAGTTCCCCACCCTGTTTTGTTTTTTTGTTGCAAGTAAAAAACAGACTAGTGGTAGTATAAGGAAGAAAGCTGACTTCCAACTACAGCGACTACAGTGTAGAAAAACTGATGCAGCTGTGTCAGGAGAGAAGGATCCATTATGAGGGGTGAAGCAAAAAGAACCTCATGGAGGCTCTTGGGGCAGCCAATGAGCGATTGCCCAGGACCTTGAGTCATGGCCCATGACTGAAAGGGACTAGACCTTAGATGTGGGGGTGCCAAGCGACATTGCAGTGTCCAGTCCCAGGGAGGAGAACAGCAAGACCGTAGAGGACCCGGAACCACAGCACCAAGTGAAGTCCACAACAGATCCTGAGCTAGAGAGGCTAAAGCTGCAATTTGAGCTGAGGAAATTGGAGCTTGCTGAGAATTGACTTCAAAGGAAGTATGAAGCAGAGATGCAAGAAAAACAGCATCAGAGGGAACTTACCATGCAATAAAAGCAGCTCACTATGGATGAAAAGCAGCACCAGAGAGAGGCTGAGGAAAAAGAAAGGCAGCTTCAGAGAGATGCTGAGGAAAAGCAGTGCCAGAGGGAGTTTGAAATGGAGAGGCTAAGACTCCAACAATCTGCGCCAGAGGAGGCCAAGGTACCCAGGGAGGCCTGGAGCTTTCAACTATCCCCGCTGCTTACTGGTAAAGGATTTGGGGCACTAGGCCAAATCAATAATAAGGACAGCAAAGACTATGAGAAACTTGAAGCTGCTTTACTTAAAAAATATGAACTAACTCCAGAGGCCTACAGGATTAAATTCCATAAACTCTGTAATAAAGGAGGAAAAGCAGTGCCAGAGAGATGCTGAGGAAAAAGAAAGCCAGCTTCAGAGAGATGTCGAGGAAAATCAGTGCCAGAGGGATTTTGAACTGGAGAGGCTAAGAGTCCAATGATCTGTGCCAGAGGAGGTAAGTGGCAGGGGTGAACCTGAAACTCCAGGGCTGGGTTATAAATTGAATTCCAAATTAGTAGCTGAATTTAAAGAAGGGGAGGATATGGATGCATTTTTTAATTAGTTTGAAAAGGTCTGTATCCAGGCCAAGGTACCCAGGAAGGCCTGGAACTTTCAGCTATCCCCGCTGCTTACTGGTAAAGGGTGTGAGGCACTAGGCCAAATGGATAATGAAGACAGCAAAGACTATAAGAAACTTGAAATTGCTTTACTTAAAAAATATGAACTAACTCCTGAGGCCTACAGGGTTAAATTCCATAAATTCCAAAGCCCTGACATGAGCTTTGAAGAACTAGCCACAAAGTAATGGCAGTTTTAAAATGTTGGTGGGAGGGGGTGGAAGCAAACTCTCTGGAGAAAATTGAGGAGGTTATACTTTTAGAACAGTTCTTTTTGGCTTGCCCAGCGGAGCTGAAAACCTGGCTGAAGTATCGGGATCCAAAAACAGCACAGCAAGCTGCTGAGCTCTCGAATCATTGTGCCAGGAGCAGGCCTGCTCTGAAAGGAAGTGGGGGAGCTGGTGCTGCAGGACAAAAAGGGAAAAGCACACCTTCAGGGCAACTAAAACCCTCAATGTCTCTGCAGAAAGGGAGAAGCCCCATGTTACCAAGAAGGGATGTCTTGGAAAAAAAGAATGATGAATGTTGGCTTTGTAAGCCGTCAGGGCATCTTGCGAGATAGTGTCCTAAAAAGGCACAGAGTGGACAAAGTGTCCCTCAAAAGGAGGTGGGTGCACTGTGTATCCCCTGAGAGTATGCCTGTGAACATGAAGGAGCACATAATAATATAATAATAAAATTTATTTAATTGAGCGCCTTTCAAAATTTCAAGGTGCTGTACAGCAAGAACAAACATAAAAGCATATTCAAATACATTTAATAAAATCAAATACAAACATATATTCAAATACAACAGTATAAAATCAGAACAAAGAAGGAAACGCCTTTTCCCATAAAAAGGTCTTTAGTGCCTGCTTAAAATTTCCCACCGTCCTACACTCCCGGAGCTGACGGGGCAGAGAATTCCAGAGGGTAGGTGCAGCAAATCCAAACACACGGGCACCAGATGACTTCAAATTTACCCTCGGAATCTCCAGCAGCCCCTCGTCAGCCGAGTGGAGCTATCGCAGAGGGGTGTAAGGCACCAGGAGCTCTTTCAAGTAGTCGGGACCCAGACCGTGTAGGGCTTTGTAGGTCAAAAGACCCACTTTAAAGGTGATCCGCCACTGTATTGGCAGCTAGTGCAGAGCGCACAGCATGGGGGTAACATGAGAACTTCTAGAAACCCCAGTCAACAAACGTGCTGCCGTGTTCTGCACTAGCTGCAAGCGGCAGATATCAACCCCAGGAAGTCCTAGGTAAAGGGAGTTACAGTAATCAAGGCGTGATGTCACAAAGGCATGGACGAGGGCCGGCAGGTCACTGGGTGGGACAAGATGTCTAATCCTGGCAATGTTCCTAAGATGGAAAAGGCCAGCTGCGACTGCAGACACCTGATGACGGAGGGTCGACCAGCGTCAAGCTCCACTCCCAGGTTACGCACCCGTTCAGAGGTGAGGATCTGGTCCACCCCCAGGATTAATCTGGAGGGGAGACCAGTCCTCAATCCCTCTACCCTGCGACCCGGGTCCACAACCATAACCTCAGTCTTTCCTGGGTTCAACTTTAAACCACTGGAATTCATCCAGTCTTGGATGTCTGCGAGGCAGTTGTTCAGTACCGAGATAGCACTAACCTGGTCAGGTGTGAAAGACAGGTAGAGCTGGGTATCATCAGCATAGCAGTGAAACCTCAGCTCATACCGTCTTCTAATGTCTCGAGGTAGCATATACACTCTGCGAATAACATGGGAAACACCCGAGCCCTAGAGCACCCTGCATGGCAGAGAGAAGGCCCCGGATGAAAACAAACCCGAGACCACTCTCTGCATTCTCCCTTCGAGGAACGATGAAAACCATCTGAGGACTGTACTCGACAGCCCACAAATGGACCTCAGGCATTCGAGCAGAACCCCATGATCCACAGTATCAAAAGCTGATGATAGATCAAGGAGAACCAAGATAGAACAGTGTCTCCGATCTCTCGTCATCAGGAGATCATTGAGCACCCGAACCAGAGCAGTCTCGGTACCATGCCTCTTGTGAAAACCAGACTGGAGAGGTTCGTATAAACTATGGATGGTCAAATGGTTATCCAATTGTGCCGACACAACTTTCTCAATAACCTTCCCAACAAAAGGGAGGTTAGAGATTGGCCTGTAGTTTGCTAGGTCATCCGGGTCTAAAGATGCTTTCTTCAGAAGAGGGGTCACCATCCCCTCCTTCAGAGAGCTAGGAAAAACTCCCATATCTAAAGAACACCAGATAATCCGAGCTAAGACCGGACCGATGATCTCGCTACAACCCAAAATCAGGGAGGTAGGGCCAGGGTCTAAACTACAACATGTGGGACGCATCTCATGGACAATCCTCATAGTGTCTACAAGATCCAGCAGGTCAAAGGCACTCCAGGAAACTCCGGTCTCTGCGACAGGACACCGATCAACTGCAACATCCTTAGAATGAGGTTGGAGGCACTCCCTCCTGATGTCTTCAACCTTATTCAGTAAGAATCGGCGATCTCCTCACAATCAATTTGAGTAAAAACTCGATGGATCTGCTGACAGGCTGGGTTGCACAGTCTGTCAACAGTTCTGAAGAGCTGAGCCGGTCGATTCCGTGTGACAGAAATTTCCCTGGACAGGAATTCTGCCTTCTTATGGGAAATTGCTGTTTGGTAGAGTTTATAATGTTCTAGCAAAATAAGGTGGTCGGCATCAGTGGTGGTCTTCCTCCAACGACGCTCCAACCTACGCCCCATCCTCCGCAACCCTCTCAGAGCCCCATCAAACCATGGGGCAGTGGAACGACGCAGAAGGGGGCGAACACGAACTGGCGCAATCTGATCGAGTGCTACCAATATGGCCCTATTATAGGCCGCTACCAGCTGCTCAGGATCAGTGCAAAATTCGTCCAACGGCGAGAGGTCAATAACCGCCATCAGGTCTTCAGGGACCAAGTCCCGCAATGGGCGGTACCTAACCAACTCCACAGGGGCTGACCTACCCAGGGGGGCCTCAAAATTGAACCCATCTGAGTAGTGATCGGGCCGACCGATTGATTTCCCCACCAAATCGGAAGCTTCGATCCCCAGGAGGAAGACCAGGTCAAGAGAGTGATCTCCCTTGTGTGTAGCTGAGGAAACAATCTGTGTAAAGCCCAGAGATGTCATCTTCTGGAGGAAATGTTGACCAAAAAGTGAAGATTCGTCATTGACCCAAGCATTGAAGTCGGCCAGAACCATCAGTTTGGGTGACTCCAAGGCATGTCGGAGGAAAAATCTGCTATTTCCTGCAGAAAAAGCTTCTCATCACCTGGTGGACGATAAATGAGGGCAATCCTGCACCCTACAATAGCTACCACAATACACTCAAATGACCTGGCCTCCTCAACTAGTACACCAGATTAGGCTAATTCGGTCTTGAAACAGACGCCCCCCCTGCAATCAATCGGGCGATGTATAACCAGTACCGGTGGGAACAGCGGCCTCTAAAAAGGGGCTACATTCCCATCAACCAGGTCTCGTAATGCAAGCCAGATCTGCCTCAGAACAAAATCTGCAATAAGACCAGTCTTGTTGCAGACAGATCTGGCATTGCATAACAACGCCCAAGTTGGACGAGGTTGGCGAGTTGTCCCAACCACTTGCCCTCCCAAACTGGAGGTGCCCTTGGGTTATGGGAACCAGAACAGAGTCACCATGTTCTAGCTGCCATTTCACCCCAGAGGCGACTTCTGGGCTGACCACCCCTATGGGAAGGCCCCGCTCACTCCACTGTCACAACCCCCACCCACCTTCCCTGACTTTGAGCAATCCCTGCTCGACAATGATGATAAATATAAGCAGGTGGGGGTGAAGAGGCGGAGGGCATGGAGAGCGGAGGCCGAATAGCATAAGACAGGAGGGCAAGCATGCACATAGATACATAGATACATAGATACATAGACAGTGTCGGCAGATAAGGGCCTATGGCCCACCTAGTCTGCCCATTTGAGCTTGTAAGTTCAGTTTGTTTTCCTAGAAGTCTATTTCCCTTACCCCTGACCTCTAGAATTCCTTTATGTCTATCCCATGCATTCTTAAATCCCGTGATTGTTTCAGTCCCCACCACTTCCTCTGGCAGGGTGTTCCACTTGTCCACCACCCGTTCTGTGAAGAAATTCTTTCTCATGTTTCCTCTGAATCGTCCTCCCTCCAACTTCATCCCATGCCCTCTAGTCCTGAAACATCTTTTTCGCTTAAAAATAGTGTTTTCCTGCACCCTGTTCCTCCCTGTAAGATACTTAATGCATCTGACTGTGTTACTTAAGCAACTGGAGTAGTACACACTGGCCCTAATGAGACATCTAGCTGCTCAATTTATAAAACAATAAATATAATAAAATTACAAAAAACAGCACCAATCCTAAACTACTCGCGAACTTCCTACAACTAAAACTATACAACTACAAATTATAAAAATAACTAAAATAAAAACGAAACTAAACCAAGTCCCTAACACAAAACCTAATTTATTGATTTAATCCACAGGTCCTCTCACAGCCTGGGGGTCAACCAGAAATTAACCAAAAACAAATTTTAAATTATTCCCAGGTGCTCTCACTACCTGGTACTTAAAAACAAATCAAACACTCTTGCAAAAAATCAATAATAATAATTACATCATAATAATAATAATAAAAAATAATAAACAAAGAAAATAATAAATGAAGGAAATAATTTAGAAGCCACCTGGTTACTGTAAATGGGGTGCAGACCCAAAGGTTAAGGGACACAGGATCATCTCTTACCCTGGTAAAAGGGGATTTGGTTGAGCCTGAACAGCTTATACCTAATCAGTCTGTCACTGTGAGTGGATTCACAGAGGAGGAGAAAACCCTGCCACTAGCTAGTGTTCTCCTGGATTTAGGTGAGACAGGAGAGTGGATGCAAAAAGTGGCAGTGACAGACAACCTCACTCTGGATGTGATTAGAGGGAATAATCTGCAGCAAGGGATGGTGTGTGTGGTTACCTGCAGTCAGATAGCTAAGGCTGTTTGTAATTCCCTGAACCCCACAGAAGCCTCTGTGGAAAAGAAAAGGAGGCTGGTCACCTAGCCTGTGTCTCCTGAAATAAAGAACAGTGAAAGCGAGGTAGGACATCCCCAAGTAGCCATGCACCAAACAGCTACAGAAAGTTACTCTGAGGAGAGGGGTAACAAATGGTCAGACGGTTAGGGATGGCAGTGACTCTGAATGCCCTGACACTATAGCTATGGACCTCAGTTTAGGAACTGAGGGGGAAATGTCGCATGCTTTGGGAAAATGTGAAGGTACTGCAACTGCTCAGAGGACTGACCCTAGTTTGGAGAGGCTGAGGGCTTGTGCAGAATCTGACGGGACACAGGGAGGTGACATGAGACATAGGGTATTTTGGGACAATGGACTGTTGTATACACAGGACATGAGGACAGAGGGAGGGGTGATAGGCAGGCAGCTTGTTGTTCCCCAGGAGTATCATGAGCAGTTGCTCAAGGTCGCACATGATATCCTCATGTCTGGACATCTGGGAATTGCACGCACCACACAGCGATTGGCTCAAAATTTCTATTGGCCCAACTTCACAGAGCAGGTGAAGGAGTATTACAGTTCTTATCACCAGTGCCAACAGATAGGGAAGGCAGCTAGTAAAACCCAAGCTGCCCTACTTCCCTTGCCCATTGTGAAGGAGCCATTTTAGAGGGTAGGAATGGTTATTGTGGGACCCTTGAATACTCCAAGCTCCTCCAGAAAAATGTTTATCCTGACGGTGGTCAATTATGCCACCCGATACCCAGAGGCAGTCGCTCTCTCCTCCATTAAGGCCCACAAAGTGGTAGACGCCTTGCTAGGAATTTTCTCCCATGTCAGGTTTCTGTAGGAGGTTATCTCTGATCATGTTGGACCTGATGAAGTGTTTGTGGGAGAAGTGTGGGGTGGTGCAGAGATGCACGACACCTTATCACCCACAAGCCAATGGACTTGTGGAATGTTTTAATAGTACCCTAAAAATGATGCTCCAAGCATTTGCTGAACAGCAAGGGAGGGACTGGGAGAAATAACTTTCCTACCTGTTGTTCACGTACAGGCAGGTGCCCCAAGAGCGACAGGATTCTCCCCCTCTGAACTCTTATGTGGACCCATGGTGTGTAAGCCCCTAGACTTGACCCGGGAGGACTGGGAAGGCATGCATGCTACCTAAGGATCTCCCATAGTGAAGTATGTCCTTAAGTTCAGGGAGAAGCTGAAGGTGATTATGGAGGTGGCCCAAAGCAGCCTGTCAGCTGCCCAGCAGAAGCAAAAAGTCTGCTACGATCATGGAGCTAGAGCTTGCTCATACAGCGCAGGCCAGGAAGTAATGGTCTTCATTCCAGTCCACAAGGACAAGCTGCAGGCCAAGTGGGCAGGACCATACAAGGTAGTCTGACAGGTAAATGATGTGAACTACAGTATTTTGTTGAACTGCCTGACAGGAGACATACCCATTGAATATACCATGTCAATATGATGAAGCTATATGTAAAAAGGGCCAATATAGTATTTGCTGTTTGTAGTCCTGGGGAGGGGATGGATGAAGAAGAAACCCACCTGGACTTGCTAGAGGAAAACAAGCAGGAGTCATCGGTGGAGACAATCAAACTGTCACCACAGTTGACCTCAGAACAAACCCAGGAAGTGAGGGAGATTTTAGAGGACTTTGTCCCTTTATTTACAGCCAAGCCTGGATGAACACCCTTAGTGACCCATGATGTGGACACGGGGATGCATGTGCCCATACGATGGACAGCTTACCGGGTATCTGAGGCCATCTTAAAGGACATTAGGAGGGAGGTGGAGAAAATGCTGGAGTTAGAGGTAATCCAGAAATCCCACAGTCCCTGGGCCTCGCCCATAGTCCTCGTTCCCAAGCAGAATGGGTCTACCCTCTTTTGTGTGGACTATCATGGACTCAACACAGTCATGAAGTCTGATGCCCACCCAATGCCCCGGACAGATGAGTTGTTGAACAAGTTGGGGGGGGTGACCTACCTAACAACCATAGACCTGACAAAAGGGTACTGTTGGGTGAAGTTAACTGCTGGAGTTAGGGAATGGTCAGACTTTGTCACCCTAATAGGCCTCTTTGAATTTAAAGTGATGCCTTCTGGGATGAAGAATGCCCCTGCCACATTCCATAGGTTGGTCAACCAGGTTTTACAGGGTACAAGGTACTGAAGAGTACACAGTGGCTTATCTGGATGATATTGTCATCTTCAGTACCAGCTGGAAGGAACACTTGTCCCATCTGAAGGAAGTGTTAGGCAGGATACAGAATGCTAGACTCACTGTAAAGGCCCAAAAGTGCCAGGTGGCAATTGCTGAGGTATCATATTTGGAACATGTAGTGGGAAGGGGACAACTACGTCCAAACCAGATCAAGATAAAGGACATTAAGGCATGGCCCAGGCCGGAGACCTAGAAGCCGGTCAGAAACTTCCTGGGAACTGTAGGGTACTACAGAAAATTTGTACCAAATTACAGCACCCTGGCAGCTCCCCCTCTAGTTTGTTAAAGAAAAAGCAACCCCAGAAAGTAAAATGGGACCCAGCATGTAACAGGGCCTTCACCCAGCTAAAAGCTGCACTGTGCAGTGCCCCTGTGCTGGCCAGCCCAGACTATGCTAGACCCTTTGTTGTGCTGATGGATGCCTTGGATGTGGGGGTTGGTGCTGTCCTTAGCCAGACATCCTGACAGAGGAAAGATCACCCAATTGTGCACCTAAGTAGGAAGCTACTTCCACGGGAGCAGGCATACTCCACTGTGGAAAAAGAATGCCTTTCCCTAGTGTGGTTGCTTAAGGAGCTGGAGCCTTACATCTGTGGGAGGCCCTTTGAGGTACAGATAGACCGCAATCCTCTAGTGTGGCTAAACCAAATAGGAAGGACAAATGGGAGACTCCTTAGATAAAGTATTGCACTACAGGCCTATAACATGGACATTAAACATAGGTCAGGATCTGCTAATGCCAATGCAGTTGGCCTATCCTACCAATTGGAGTAAGGGCTATAACTGGTTGAAACCCTGCTATAAAAGGGGAGTATTCCCCCTAGGTTCTGTTAAGGAGGGAGGAGTGTGGTGAGATAAGGCCATACCTAATTGTTTTGGTCACGTTTTATATAATGTTATGCATATAATGCATCAGAGACGACCATGAGATGCCCATGGTGGCCAGTGTAAGTGCAAGGGATCATGGGTACAAAGAAAGCCATGGGCCCAAAAGAATGATTTTGTAACTCTTGTTACTGGGCAGAGAATCTGTCAGCTGCTAGCCAGGGACTAGTATTTAAAAGGAGACAAAGGACAAAGCAATGTGAGAAGGCAGTAAGGAAGGCTGGGGGGATATTGGGATGCATAGGGAGAGGCATCAATAGTAGAAAACAGGAAGTTGTTATCCCTCTGTACAGACAGTTGGTGAGACCCCATCTGGAGTACTGTGTGCAGTTCTGGAGACCCCATCTCTGCAAAGACATAGACAGAGTGGAGGCTGTCCAGAGGAGGGCAACCAAAATGGTGCAGGGTCTGCACCAGAAGACATATGAAGAAAGACTAAAGGAGCTTAATATGTATACCCTTGAGGAAAGAAGGAAGAAAGGGACATGATAGAAACTTTTAAGTACCTCAAGGGAATCGACAAAGTCCAAGAGGGTGGCATCTTTCAGAAAAAGAGATGTGCAAGAACAAGGGGGCACAATTTGAAGATAGAGGGGGGACGGCTCAGAGGTAATGTGAGGAAGTATTTTTTCACAGAGAGGGTTGTGGATGCATGGAACAGCCTCCCTGAGGAGGTCGTGGAGTCAAGAACAGTGGGGGAATTCACGAATGCATGGGACAGACATAAGGCAGTCCTAGTGGGGGGTAGGAGGAAGTAAGCCGTTGGTTAACTAGGATCTGCAGCTTATGTGTTAGGTAGGAAAATGGGCAGACTAGATGTGCCAAGCGGTCCTTATCTGCCATCAAATTCTGTGTTTCTATGTTTCTAATAATTAAGCAGAGCTGGCCAACAGGCATGTCCATTTGTGTTTGACTGGGCCAACAACATCCGGAGGTGCCTGGATGTCTTGTCTTTCCTTTGCCTCTGCAAGACTACCTAAGCTAGTTTTGTTACCACTAAATGGGCTACCATTTAAGTGAATAGCTATACTGAGTGGAGCTTAATTACGGCTATTTCCAAGGAAGGAGGCTGGAATTTCCCCTAAGAATTCCAGTTTAAACTAGCTGATCTCTGAGTTTTGTTTCTCTCATATTCAGAACTGTATATTTGTTGTACTGTAAAAAAATACTAAAAACTGATTGGCTACACAGCCATAGAAACAGAATGCTAGCCAATCACAGGGCAAGCTACTATCAACTGGACCTGCCATTTGAGAAATCCCTTAAAAGAAGAGTGCAGAAGGGTATCTGAGCCTTTTTAGCCTTTTTTCATTTGTGGACCCTGTCTTTCTGCTTAAGAGAGCAGACATTTTCTTCAAGGATTCTTTTGCGCTACCAAGAACCAAGATTTTTCAGCTGCCTTTGTAATGACTTTGCACGTCAATCTTCATCAACTAAAGACTTGAGGTAGACTTTAATCTCACAGTTTTAAAGTGTAGGTTTTCCAATTTACTTTCAGTGTTCTGTAACCAATATCTAAAATGTTTTGTCTTTATGTTATTTACTGCATTTATTAATTAATTAGTAAAACTTTTGACTTTGGCTGTTCCTCTAAGCATTTAGTGAACATGCAGTATAACTTAATTGTATTTTGTACTGTTAGAATCTTATGGACTTCTGCTATTTTATTGATTTTAGTACTTTTTAGCACTTTGTTATTGTCCAGCGCATTGGTTTCAGAAATGTGCTTTATAAATAACGTTTATTATTATTAAAAAATAATTCTGCCCATGTCGTTTGTGTGTGTGCTGCCTTGTGAAGAGTTGTTCAAACTATACTATGCCTGTGTGACTATTTTAAGGCCAAACACTACCAAATTGAAGTACCACTAGGGACTTTGTGATGAAAGCAAGGGAGAAAATATGAAGAGTCTGAGGAGGAGTCTGTGGGGGGTCTGCATTTCTGGTGAAAGACACATAATAGGGTGTATAGGGCCCGCTGAAGCCTGTACACACCTGTGGCTTTCTGGTTCGTGTGCAGTGGCTGAGAGGGTTATATCCCCGGAACACAGACTCGAGACTGTATTTGTATCCCCTCGCATGAAGAGAGATATCTCTTGTTATCTTGCCATTTGTAACACCACTGGTGTTGTATAAATATGTGCTATGCAATGACCTGGGTTAAAATATGCAATTTTTCTTCAAGTGGTAGGGGGTAAGACCAAAACTCATGAATATTGGAGCCATGAGTGAGCTATAAAAGTCCTGCCCCTCACACATGATAATAATCTGCATGGCACTCACCACCAAAGATAATATATCTAGACTCACGCTTGATGTACTGGAACATATTTTTTATTTGAAGACATACTCAGTGTGAAAGAACAACAGCAGAAGACGATGCACAAATGCAAAAAAAATGGGGTCGTTTGTCTATTGTCTTCTGCTGTTGTTCTTTCACATCTAGTGTGTCTCCAAATAAAACGTTTGTCAGGTATATCAAGCATAAGTCTGCACATATATCTTTGGTGGTGAGTGCCATGCATTTTGGTTCGGATTGTGCTAGTGATTTGTGTCCACATGTGCACAATGATTCCTGAGCAGCCCTTGTTTGAACTGTCTGATGACAAACTGCATATTTTGGGTCAGATCATCGTATATTCCATATATACAACATTAGTTTACTAATTTAACTTTTAAATCTTCTGCTTGTTTAAAGATTTAACTTTTTCTCTTTGATTTTAATGACTGGTTTCAGTGCTTGACAAGGCAATTAGGATGGTATCAGCAATGTGAAGCTACTCTCTGATTGGTTTCAGTACTCCATTGTGAGTATAGTAACCTTCAAGATATCCATTATGACAACAGTAAGAACAAAATATTCTTTGATATCTTTCTGATGCTGTTTTCACTAGCCAGAATATCACTTGTATTTTGTCATTTCAACCCTTCATCCTATACGGTGTGCCTCAAAATAAATTATTTACTTTTAGTTTAAGGTATTGATCTGAACTGACCCCATGAGTGGTGGAGCGTGAAATAAAATGCATTTATTTTCATGGGCAGGGGAGCTGGAGTGCAAATACATCATTTATTTCAGCTCTAGCTCAGAGAACAATGGAGATTTCCATTCTAGTGCCATAATGTTCTGAGCAGGATCTTCCTTTATACCTAACATTTTGTTCAGGCCTGCCATTAACAAATAGCATAAAAAACACTATTTACAATTGGGATTACACAAATAACAATCAAACTTACCATCTCCTGATATTGTATAAATGGCACATGCCATAAGCTGAATGAAAATAAATGATTTATTTTGAATGCCTGGGTATGACCTCAATAGAGGTCTTAACCAGCCATTCAACATAAATAAATTATTTTCATGCAGTCCATGGCATATCCCCTATGAGTGCAATGGCAATGTAAATAAAAAGACACAAATATCAAGTTATTTTTACACTTCAGTCACCTACAGCGAGAATATCCTAATTCTCACTGTAGATGAATAACAAAGCACATATTTTCACTGTAAGGGCTCCAGAGAGAACTTTAACTTCCTATATACAGTAGCACATCCAAATGTTTTACCACACAAATCCATGCCATTGCATAAATCAAATATGGCACAGGCTTAATAAAAATATGTCTGATATGCCAGGTGTTGGGAGATATGGCCTTGCAATGATAGTGGGGGGTTGACTTGTTTTTACATAGTTTTAAGGTATATACACGAACAAGGAATTAACTATTTCACTGGCTGGGTGAGCTCCCTTCATACCTCTCCTATTCATTTATAACACCCCCCCACCCTCCCACTTCCTTAGATCAACGGCTCCTGTACCCTGGTAGTCCTTGTAGATCCCACCCTTATTGGCCAATCTGTTTACTCTCACCGCCTCCCAAATTTGGAATCCCCCTCAAATCCATCACTCATCCTCCTCCCTACTCCATCAGCTCTGCCCTCAAAACTACCTTGCACCTAGCTGTTTCTGCCATGACCCCCTAATTGCCCCTATAAGCCCAGGACAATCCCTATCCCATCAGTGCCCTCACTCTGTCGCTGATGCACCCCAACCCACCCCCCAAATTCCAGCTCTCTTTCCCTTCACGCCAACTCCTTCCCCTACTGGCCTCCCTTAGAAACATAGAAACAGAAGTTGATGGCAGAAGGAGACCACCAGGTCCATCTAGTCTGCCCAATGTTTTTTAGCCTAGCCTTCTAACTGCCCTTGGGTTTGAGGGCTGTCTTGTATCTGTCCCAAGTTGTACCAAGAGCTTGTCACCACTCCACCCTACACCCATCACCCCCTCCTCCCCCCAAAGTCTCCTGCAATCCCTATCCCTTTACAGGGTTTCTCTGCATCCTGAAAGGGCTCTTACTGGGACTTGGCCTCTCTTCTCTCACTAAATCTCTCTTCTGGCCTTCCTCAAACCTTATCGGGCTCACAGCATCCTGAAGAATATTCACCCTCACTGCCTAATCAGCCTGCTTTCCTCCTATTGTACTCCACCTCTGCCTTGTGCAGGCAGGGTTCTCAGCATAATGGAGTGGTCAGGCCCCAGTAGACCTCTCTCCTCCTCCCTCTTCCTTTCCCATCCTCCTCCATATCCTGTCCCCTGAAGGGGTTCTCAGCTCCCTAGGGTCTTAGCTCTTGATAAATCCTTACTTCTCCCCCCCTTTCTCCATTTACCCTCTTCACCACCCTCCTTCCTCCTCCACCACTTCGCCCTAACACTTGCCTTGCACAATCCCCTAGCAGGGTTCTCAACATGTGGAACTGATCAGAACAGGCCAAGTCCTCTGTCTCCCCTATCCTTCTTCCCTTCCACCTCCCTCTACTTAGCACCCATCACCTCCCTCCCTACCCTTGCCCTAAATCGACCTCTGGCTGGGTTCTTACCATCCAGCAAGACATGAATCTTAAATGTCTCTCACCTCCCTTTCCCCTCCCCCTTCCCCCCACCTTCCATTTCTTAGCCTTAGCTCTGGCTAACCCTAATATATTGTACTTCTAGACAAATTTGCATTTCTGTCTTACATTAGTTAACTTGTACTGTCTGTGTTACTCCCTACTAGCTTCTCCTAGATCGACTACTTGAATTCCATTCAGCCTTATTCAAGCTACTCATTTATGTGTCACTTACAGTTTACCACTGAAACTGTTAGCACCCTGCTATTTCATTGCATCATTACAGTTTACTCACTTTTATTTGAATGTAATCATATGCAAATCTTTGTTAGTGCTCCAAATTTATGTATACTATCCTCATGTTCCCCTTTCCCCCAGGTCACACCAGGAGATGAGCAGCCTGTTGCTCAGTGTGCCTTCCTGATGGAACATTTAAAGAAATAAAAAATAAGCTCCTGGTGAAATTGTATTGATCTGTACTAGGGATAAGTCTGCTCTTGTTATTCTTTGTTCAAGCATATCTCTGCTTCAGCTGCCATGGGGGTATTGATTGTTACATCTATCCAGTCTTCTGAATTAGTAAGGGAGGAATTTAACTGTGGCCTGGTGTGATGCACTGCATAAAATGTATTTCCTGTACAGTAGTTTGTTATTTTATCAATTAGCTTTTTTTCATACATATCATTTATATGACACATTGTCAGTGTGGCTCAGTTGGTAGCATATCTGCCTCTGGACCAGAAGGTCATGGGTTCTAGCCCCCACTGGGATTTGGCTTGCACCTAAAATTCTGGCACCTGAGTGCAGTACTGGGGGGGGGGTGCTGTATAGTTGGGGTGTGCTGTCCATCAGATGAGACATTAAACTGAGGTCCATTCTAACCATTTCTGGTGGTATAATGGAGTGGTCAGGCCCCCGGTAGACCTCTCTCCTCCTCCCTCTTTCTTTCCCCTCCTCCTCAATTGCCTGACCCCTGAAGGGGTTCTCAGCTCCCCTAGGGTCTTAGCTCTTAATAAATCCTTACCTCTCTCTCCCCCTTTCTCCATTTACCCTCTTCACTGCCCTCCTACTTCCTCCACCACTTCACCCTAACACTTGCCTTGCACCATCCCCTAGCAGGGTTCTCAACATCTGGAACTGATCAGAACGGGTCAAGTCTTCTGTATCCCCTATCCTTCTTCCCTTCACTCCCCTCTACTTAGCACCCATCATCTCCCCTACCCTTGTCCTAAACTGGCCTCTGGCTGGGTTCATACCATCCAGTAAGACATGAATCTTAAATGTCTCTCACCTCCCTTTCCTTTCCCCACTCCACTCCCCCCCCTTCATTTCCTAGCCTTAGCTCAGGCTAACCCTAATATATTGCACTTCTAGACAAATTTACACTTCTGTCTTACCTTAGTTAACTTGTACTGTCTGTGTTACTCCCTACTAGCTTCCTCTAGATCGACTACTTGAACTCCATTCAGCCTTAATCAAGCTACTCATTTATGTGTCACTTACAGTTTACCACTGAATGTCATTTTGTGCTATTGTAGTTACCAAGTTCAAAACTGTGATCATTGTACCTATCTAGTTCAAAACTGTTAGCACCCTACTATTTCATTGCATCATTACAGTTTACTCACTTTTATTTGAATGTAATCATATGTAAATCTTTGTTAGTGCTCCAAATTTATGTGTACTATCCTCATGTTCCCCTTTCCCCCAGGTCGCACCGGGAGATGAGCAGCCTGTTGCTCAGTGTGCCTTCCTGATGAAACATTTAAATAAATAAAAAATAAGCTCCTGGTGAAATTGTATTGATCTGTACTAGGGGTAAGTCTGCTCTTGTTATTCTTTGTTCAAGCATATCTCTGCTTCAGCTGCCATGGGGGTATTGATTGTTACATCTATCCAGTCTTCTGAGTTAGTAAGGGAGGGATTTAAACGTGGTCTGGTGTGATGCACTGCATAAAATGTATTTCCTGTACAGTATTTTGTTATTTTATTGATTAGCTTTTTTTCATACAGATCATTTATATGACACATTGTCAGTGTGGCTCAGTTGGTAGCATATCTGCTTCTGGACCAGAAGGTCATGGGTTCTAGTCGCCACTGGGATTTGGCTTGCACTTAACATTCTGGCACCTGAGTACAGTACTAAGGGGTGCTGTACAGTTGGGATGTGCTGTCCATCAGATGAGACATTAAACTGAGGTCCCTTCTAACCATTTCTGGTGGTATCCTGGTGGGTGTCCTGCTGGAAGTAACAGAACCCAAGGCACTTTTCACAAGAGTAGGGAACTTTCCCTGGTGTCCTGGCCAACATTCCCCTTCCTATTAAACTGGTTATATCATTGTGGGGGCCCATAAGGCCTTTGTTTTTTATAGTGGTGAAATATTGAATCAGCTGCTGGTTCAAGAAAGTGCATTATATCTTTAAACAATGCTTATGTTGGTGCTAGGGTATATAATTTTACAGACATTAAAGAAAAAAGATTGGGAGTGAAGCAGTTTTGTAAAATAACTAGAGGTTTAAACATCTATTTGCTGATATGAGGGAATGTACAGCCTAATCTATATCAGTGATTGCCAGCTTATAGCCTCAGCAATCAACCACCACTTCACCAACCTTGATGCATACAAGGTAGGGCTACCAACACCCATGCCTGTACAGACCTTTGATGAATCCACCTGCCTGAACAGACCTCAATTTCTTCTGAGAATGGTCAAGGTGAGCGAGGTCCATAAACTTCTGATAACCCTCAAATACAAAAGCTATGGTGGCCCAGATGGAATCAGCCTGAGGCTACTCCAGGAAGGTGCACTGTCCCTGGCCAAACCTCTGACCTGGATCATCAACAGGCCTTTACTTGAAGGGTATGCTCCATACCAGTGGAAGGCTGCCAACATAGTCCCTGCTGTGTACCCTGGCCAAATTGCAAGAAAGGCTAGTTTATGGGTAACTGAGAGACTACCTGGAGCTCCACTAAATCCTAGCCCCTTCACAGCATGGCATTCAGGCAAACCATGGAACAGACACAGCACTCATCAAATTCAGAGTGGACCTATTCAGGGCAACGGATGAGGGCATGTCGACGGGTGCTATCTTCATAGACCTGTCCAAGGCATTTGACCTTGTGGACCACAACCTTCTTCTTACTAAGCTTCAAGGCATTGGGCTTGATGCCCAGGCCCTAAACTGGTTCAATAGCTACCTCTCAGGCCACTCTCAGAGGGTCATTTGGAAGGGAGAGCTTTCTGACCCTTTACCCATCGAGTAGGGTGTGCCTCAGGGCTCAATTCTTGGCCCCCTCCTGTTCTCTCTCTTCACAAATGACCTAAACTGGCACAGTGGGGATAACTCAGTAGTTCAATAGGCAGACGATACTGTCATCTTCTGAGCCAGGTCCACACCACATGATCTTGGCCCTCCCTACAAGGGGACCTAAACACACTCGAGGCCTGGCTCACATCAAACAGAATGATCCTTAACACAGCGAAAACTAAAGCCTTGCCATTTGGTCCTAGATCCCTTGGCCAGGATTGGACCAATTCCCTAAAACTTACTACCCTTGGGGATAAACGAATAGACGTAGTTGACAACATAAAATACCTAGGGCTAACTATTGACCAGGGTCTCACCTTTAAGCCCCACGTTGATCAGGTAACAAGGTCTATCCATGTCAAATTTGGCAACATGTACAGGCTAAAAAAACAACTTATCCCAGAGGCTAGACGAGCAATCGCCTCCAGTGTCCTCCTACCCACATTAACCTATGTTGCTCCGGTAATCCAGGGCATGGCAAAGGGCAAGGTTAGCAGGCTTCAGGTCCTGTACAACTAGGCTGTGAGGCTTGTAACAATGTGTCAGCCAAGAAGCCACTCCTGCATCTCAGTAGCCCAGCTGCAATGGCCTTCTTTTGAGGCTCATCTACAGTATCCCATGCTCTGCCATGCATACAAATCACAGAGCCTGGTGGCCCCACCAAGCCTAACAGGAATAATCATGGCTAAGCCTAACCCTCGAATGCTCAGGACCTCGGGTCAGTCCCTACTGGCAATCCCCAAAATCAAGACTCAAAAGGGAGGCAATTCCTTTGCTCTCACAGTCCCTAAACTGTGGAACACTCGCCCACCTCTAGTACAGGAAGCCCCCTCACTACCAATCTTTTGCATTAGGTTTAAGTGCCATTTGCTTGGGACAAGCTCATGCCACTGTGAGGGTATAGGATAATCACCCCCCGATCCTAATCACAACTCCCATCCCCCCTCTCTTCTCACCTTAACCTACATTAAATCATGCCTTAAATCCTTAAATCTTTCAAGTGTTGCACTTAAGGTCTACGATTTGAATAATTGCCTGTACTGTTATCCTCATTATCTTGTCTACTTCTTGTAACCCTGTATCACCTGATTGTATGTATTGTATTGCTTCTGTTCCCCAGGTCGCCCCTGAAAAAGGGACCTTTGGGGCCCAGTGGGCCAACCCGGCCATCAAAATTCAATAAAAAAAATAAATAAATAATCCAGGGCCTGTTAATGAAGGGAGCTCAGTAAAAAATTGGGAGGGGAGATTTGGGTATAGTTTAATTGAACTTGAGGAGTTTTCTGGCCAAGTATGACCAATTTGCTGCTTAGGTAAAAAGGAGACAACCAAACATGATACCAATTATGTAATCAAGGTTGACATCCAAAATTACTGATGCTGAAAGTACCCTAACTGGTTTAAATATATTTAGGGAAGATAGGGACAATAAGAAAGGGGGAAGGTGTTTATTATATGTGTGGACCGATCTATAAGCAATGAAGCTCAAACTCAGCAATAGAACTAAGGAATATGAATACCTAGCTGTTAAGATAATTTTGGGTAATGGATAAAAAAACCCCATTATTATTATGTCTACGTACATTTCACCTAGGAACCAGATGACTGGATTTGAGACATTTTGTTAATATCTAAAACTTATCCAAGCTGGTTAGGAATATCAAGGAAAATCCATCCAGAAGGAATCTGACACTATGAAAAAAAAAAAAAGTTTAATTTAGATTTATGGGAGCAAATGAATAAGATTATTTCAAAGAAGAATTCTCATTCATTTTGGTTAATGGTGACTAAACAAATGAACAATTATGAAAGCAACCCTTCAGCATTAATCCCAGCCAACATATGGATCATTTACTTCTGTAATATCTTTTATGATCCTTCTATTGGTCATTACTCAAGTTCATTCAAGCTATATGGTCATGAAGAATATGCCCCTCTACAATTTACATTTTATGAGCATGAAGATGCTATCATGTAATACAAACTAAATAAAGCTTGAGGAATGGATAGAATTCCCTTGGTTATGTATAAGTTGCATTAAAATATCTGGGTTCCTGTTCTCACAAATTTTTACAATAAATATCTCAGAGACCAATTTACTCCATGCAGCTGGAACATCAGTTTATTAGTTCCGTTATTCAAAACAGGAGATATGAAAGAACCTAGAAACTATAGGCCCATTAGTCTACTTGCTTCAATATTGAAAATCTATACTAAAACATTACTTAAAAAGGTTCAGTTATGGGTAAAGAGTAACAACATTATATTTCATTTGGAAGCAGGATTCAGGAAGAATTTCTCAACCACTGATCACATATTTGCATTTGTACACTTTACAGAAAGATATACTGGCCTTAAAAAGTTTACATTATTTGCAGCTTTTATTGACTTAATAGCAACATTTGATTCTATTGATAGAAGTATTCTTTGGAATAAAGTAATGAAGAAGGGTTTATGCTAACTCTCCTACTTTCACTGTACAGTTGTATAGACAGTAACACTTTTATAAGATTTGATTTGCTGGGTAACCTAACAGAATCCTTCCTAGCAAACAGGGCAGTCAAACAGAGTTGTTTATTATCTCCATTTTTTTTTTTTTATTATTATTTAGTTGTTTAACCAGGTATAGCACACTAAGCTGAAAGCTTTTTTACAGGAGCGACCTGGGAGCACAAGGAGGTTAAGTGACTTGCTCAGGGTCACACAGTATGCAAGTGGAAGCTGTGGGATTCAAACCCAGGTCTGGTCTGCTGGATGTCACCAGATTTGCAGCTCAGAGCCTTAGTCCACTGCGCTATACTGCCTCCTAAATGCAGTGCATGTAGATGCATATATTTATGCTAATTAGATTCTTACTTGTCTTGCTGTAACTTTTCTTCATCAAATATACTTGGGAAGTCTTGTCCAGCGTTAGTATATGCAGAAAATTTGGTTTTATTTTCTCTGTCTCCAATCGCATGCCAGTGAAAACTAAATCAGTTTAATAATTTGTGTACAAATCACAAATTAATAATACATTTTAAGAATACAAAGTTATGATATTTAGTGGAAAAAAGTCTAGTACGTTTTACATGAATTCTATTATTTTGGAAACCATAGCTGAATATATATATATAATTACTGGTGTTCACTTTTTCCCATAGGGAAACCCAGTTATAATTTGCCGTTATAACCAGCTGGTTATAATGGCAAACATGCGCTGGGTTTCCCTTGGACCACGCATCCATCAGTCGCCAATTTTCCTTTGCTGTGCTACCTTACCTGTTGCAATCCTCTGAGGCCGCAGACTTCACTACCCCTCGAACTTGGCGGTAAGTTGATTTTTTATCAAAAAAAGGAAAGTCTCTTTCTCTGACCCTGAAACAAAAAAATTAAAACAAAAGGGAAACGTGCCACATGTTGGAGTTCCTTGTCAACAGGCATGTGCCAGCTCGCCACAACCACCACTCGGCAGTCAGTTTGAAAATAAATAAAAAAAAATACAAATAGTTAATGTTTTAAACAAAAAGTCCACTTCTTTATGCCTTGAACAAGTGGGGCACTGTAATTTGTGGATCATGCAGAAACCCGATTGGTCCACAGCTGCCTGAACACAATCTGTTTTCGTTCCGGTATGCTTATTTTATTTTGTACAATTGTTGAGGTGAAAAAGCGCATGCCAACAATTATAAAAAGTAAAATATGGGGTGGTTTGTGTAAAAACCGATTTACACCTCATTGTGGGATGCTTTTACAAACCCCAAGGGCTTATGTAGCATCCCACAACTCGGTGTGTGTAAAACTGTTACACACACCACCACATATATTATTCTCTATATATCTCAGAGTAACAACCACCAAAAAAGGAAAGTGAACACAACATTTAAAAATAGCAAAAGGAAACTAGAGAAAGTAGGGAGAAACTGAGGGGAATGGATTTAATTTTTCACGTGGAGGAACTATAATTCTGGACCTTCGAGCCTTTGACACTAAGATTAATCCTATCATACCTTCTGGAGCAGAGACGTGGGGACACCACTACCCCATTTCATTGAGGTGCCATTTTCATTATTTTATTAATCATGGTTAAAAGTTAGCAAATCTTGGCCAGAACATCATGTACTCATAGAACCTGGTAGGATTACGATGCAAGCATTGGTTAATATAAGTCTAACATGCTATTACATTAAAATTCAAACTTGTATAACAAATTCTTGGCCTAAAGATTGTCTAAGAGAAAAACTCATGCGGGCAGGAAAATTATATTCCCAATGGCTATGTCAGTTTAAATGCTCTTTGAACGAGATTAACTTAATGAACCTTTGGAAAGATTCACTAAAGGGCATTACTATAACCATAACTTATAAGGATTTTATTAAAATCTGTATTTTTAATTGCTTCCAAGACAAAGACTGTATCGGGTTAGGAATTCAGAAACATCCTCTCGGTATTCAAAGTACAAAATCTGGCATGGATAATAATTATATCTCCAACTATCTTTTCTTCCAAAGGAATATCAAATAATAATTGTGATGTACATTAGAATCCTTACCACTAAAAAGGAGAAACATATATGTAACACTTCATCTTCACATATGTGTATCTACGGGTTCGGGGAAGGATGAGGTTACCTGGCACAAGAGACCTAGGTTTGGCCACTCTGCACAGGGGCACCCAAGTAAATCCAACTACAGGAAGCAATAACTGTAATGTCCAGAACCAGAATTGGGATTTTTCAGTGTGGCTTTATTTATTAACTCACTGAACATAAACAAAGCACTGCATGGTCCCCCAAAGGGCTACGTTACTGTAATGCAGATTAGAGGTTAAACTCAGCGGTCCATTTGAGGAATGAACACATTACTACAGATGTCTGGCTTTGGACCCACCAGGCACTCAGCCCAGACTTTGCATGTGCATTGGATACATAGCCCAACTGGCCCGGTTCCCCTGCCGGCCACTCGACTGACGGTCCACTTGGCGAATGAACCCAAACTTTACTTGGAAAGACATCCCATCAAATAAGGAGGCTCCCAAACTGTGGCTCCCCACACCACTTGAAGTCTGCGACTCCTAGAGAGATTTGTTTTCATACTTCTAATCGAAACTCCCATCAAACAAGGAGACTCCCATCAAACAAGGAGTAATTTTCCCATCCTGTGGCTCCCCATACCACTTAGAGTCTGCGACTCCTAGAGAGATTTTCAAGTTGCGACCCACGTCTGGGTACCCACCCCATCACTGGCCAAGCTCATGAGGCAAGTAGCAAAAACACAGAAGAAATCTGTAGAGGTGGACCTGGTTACTAAAGATGGGGGGTTTTCCCACCTCCAGCTCCCACAGCCCATACCCGGCCATTTCTCTGGACACACAGAAAACTTTAGACTTTAAAATGTAGATTGAACGGTGGATGACCCGAAGCACCCCCTCTACAGCGAACTTTAAATCCATTTAAAACTTTAAACAGTTGACTGCTCTATTTGTTTGCCCTAGTTAACATAGTCCTTCCAAATAGCAGTCCCCAATACTTGAAATCCAACTGAAGAAAACAAGATGTTTGCCCCTTCCAATGGAGCCAAACACTCACCCATTCGTTGCAGGTGCCCCACAGGCGAAGTACTGTAACCTTTGCTGTTATACATGAACAGACTGAACTTAAAATCAGGCAGCTTCCTTCCCGGGGTGGGAGAAGGGGATTGCCCCTGGAACCCACAAAGAACTTTCCTCCCCCCCAAGAGGGAGGGGGGCACTGAGACTGGGGGAGCGGTCTCCACCACTTTAAAAAGGTAAAATACAGGAACAGTTCCTTTTTTCTGAGTGAGAGATCACACTGCACACTAATGTTTCCTTCTTGCTTAAGGACAAATGGAAGACTCACTTTGAATTTCCAAAAGTTCTAAACTTCACTCCCTGAGCTGGAGATTCCAAAGTGGCTCATGCAGCTGCGACAGTTCTATAATGATGTCATCTCTCAAGTCTCAGCTGTGACTGAGGACAGAGTGAGACAGTGTGAAACCATTTAACTGGAGTTTCACAAGCTGCCTTCCCTGCCTACCACTAGGTCTTACTGGGATTCTAGTAACCCCGGGTAACAAAGGGGTTACATATAGATGAAAATAGCATACACCCTCCAGACTGTGAATTAATGTGTGGACACTGTCATGATGAGGACCTGTTTCATGTCGTCTTTGACTGCCCAATTTACTCAAAATTAAGAACCATGAATATTTTGGAGATGATAAAATTATATGCTGTATCTCAAGCAGACTGTATAGAACTCTTACTTAAGCCAATGAGTGTCACTGAGAGTGGAAGATTTGAGAGGTTTATTGAGGCCGCCTTGAGACATAGGAAAAAATTGTCTACTATCAGGAACTTGGTTACTCTATAATTGTTATGCACTTTATATTAAGATGAAGACATGTATGCTAGAGTTATTTGTCTGTCTAATATTATATGTATGTATATGCCCACAATTGCCAATATTTATCTGTACTTTTTTTATATACATTGTAAAAACCATCATTCAAAGAAAAACTTGATACAGTCTCTACCACTTATAATGGGCACATCTGTTATATTAAATGGATGTTGTAACCAAGTTCTATGTTGTTTGAATAAAGAGGCACCAACTTTCATCACTGTTACACTGAGTGAACATTTATTTCATTTTAACAAGTCCCAAACTAGAAATAGTGCAGTAGAGTCCCACAGCCCCAGTCCCAAACAAGAAACATTGTATTTATTTTTTTAAAATGGAGCCAGTCTCAGCATTGCCATAGCTCAGCAGAATCATAGCACACACCCCATCACACAGTTGATCACCACTGACTGCCTGAAATAGAAGGAGCTTATAAGTCATTGCACCTGGTGCCTATTACCATAGTTTCCTATGGGAATGGCAAATGGACATACTATTCTGCTCACTATATCCATGGTTATATAAGTGGTGGAGACTGTACCAATACTGAATATTTAAAACAAGTTAATCAGAATGCAAAAAAAAAAATAATGTTTTGGGAGATTTTAATATATATTGATGTTCAAATAATAACATAATTAAGGATGAAGTCCCCAGTTTATCCATGACACAGGTGGTTCCTTTAAAAGAATGTTTACTTTTTAAATTACTTAAAGCAAATCCCATTGTCATGCATACACAAACATTTTCTATTTATAAGGTACTTTTTGCAAAATAGTAAGTTTAATTTGTGACGAAAATGATAATGCCATTTTCATCACTCATTATTAAACTTATGAGCTGTTTCCTGTTGTTCCCATTATCAGTGGCAGGTGTCTAATCCTGCTGCCAGTACCCCCTTCCACTTCATCAGCTGTTTTTTGGTGCTTCACTTACTAACTATGGGTTCCCAATTCTGCCACCAGTGTCCCCACTCCTACCTGATCAGCTGTTATGTGTAATACTACTGGTGGCAGATGCCCAATCCCACATCTGGTACCCCCTCCTGTCAGCTCATTTAAAATCACCCCATCCATGTCCACTCTCTAGCAACTGTGCCACTCTTCTCTCCCAACTGGCACCCACCTGTGCTGTATATTATCAATTACCAGTGGTCGATGCTTAATCCCACCACCAGTAGCCCCTCCCATCTACCAAATTGTTTAAAATTATGCTCCACCCTTGCCCACCTTCTAACCCCCACACCACCCCCCTTGTCCCTCATTTCATCCCCTGTGCCTCGATACTGACTCCTCAATGTCTCAATGTCCCTTGATGCACTCCTCTACCTGCAATGGACATAATGCCACAAAGTAAGTCCCAAAAAGGTTTGTATTTAGTTTCTTGTTGGCATTTTTAAACTTTTTGTCCATAACTTGGTCACTTGAGGTCTGCGGGACCACAAATTATCATAGTGGTCATACTTAAACCCTACTTCATGAACACAATAGGGTTATTTTGTTTTTGTGCCCCAAAATGTGCTTTAGGGAGAACCCCAAAAACACATAGGACGAGATTTACAAAGGACATGTGCTCAGCGCATCTCAGATGCCCCAGCGCAAATGAGATGCACAGAGCACCAATTGTTGGTATTCATAGAGGATGCACTGGGGGATGCCCCCGGCGCATCCCCTCTGTGAATACCACAGTTGCACCTGTGACAGGAAGCTCCTACCACTCTTGAGGATTGACCTTTTCTTAAATCTGTTGCAACAGTTCTTCTATTTCTTAGCCTAATCTATCCTTTACAGTTTCTGATCCATAAGGTTGGCTACCTATGGGCACTCCCTCCTCTTTCTTGTCTATGTTATAGTGTCCTCTTAAATTTTTCTTTTGCCTCTCAGGTCCTTGTACAGGGAGGTTATTGTTGTGACCTCCAAGCGTATGTAAAACAGATTGTGTTTATCACTGTTGGATTTAGTATGTACTAGCACTATGTCATAATATACCTTTTGTTTATGAAACCTGTAAATGTTGAAAATACCATGGCATTAGGTGTTTTTAATAATGGTAAAAAGTACTAGGTGACTATTATAGAAATTAAGTTAGTTGTGTTATTTAAAATGCATGTAAATTGCTGTAAACTGAACAAGTCTGAAATTTCATGGTGGTTTGCATATATCCCATGATGCTTTGCATTATGGAAATGTGTATGATGTTATATTTCTTTGAAACTTGATTTGTTGACAATGCCCTTTTGGCTAACCCTTTTTTCATTGTTTCTGCATTGAGGTTCTTTGTTTTTAGCTTTTTTTTTTTTGTTTTTGTTTTGAGCCCCCAATACCCAAGCAAATGGGGCCCACATAGGGATGAAGGATTTTCACTGTAAAGTGGTTAGATCAGAGATCAGTGTCAGTAAGTGCTGGCTAAGTGCAGAGAAAGGACATACATCATCTGTTGCTGCAAACTGATGTACTGGTGAAGAAATATGCCATTGCAGAAGCTTATTTCTTGTGTTTTGAATACACATCACACAGAGTATGTGTGTTGAACTTGAAGTTCGGTGTCTGGTCCATCTGTTATCCCACAACCCCTCCACAGACTTGGTGTCAGTAGTGGGATAACTTGCTGGAAGTGTCTGGACTGGCCAAAGAGGGACGTTTCCAGTGGATATCGCCCAGATATCCCAGGTGGACCGATGTACCAGGAGCTGACAGAGGAAAACCCAGAGACTAAAGTCCATAGAGTTCTGACCAAAACCATGGCTGACAGGCGGAGAGAAGCTGCTGCCTGGACTGGACCTGGGAGCTCAGAGGAAGGCCAAGTCTGAAGATGATGAAGAGATGTGGGTCAAGGCAGACTGGAGGTGTGAGTGACAACACCCAGGAGGTGGAGACCCAGATGAGGATGAGCCACTGGATGAGGGGACAATGGCTGGAGGCAAACTGACTATACAGAGAGGTGGAACACTGGTGCCAGGTGTTCATGAGGTTCCTGCTGGAGAGTTTGGATAAAGAGTCGGAGGAGGATTTTTCATGGGCTCAGTTTGAGGAGGACCCCCTGACTGAGCAGGATATTCCTTTGTTTCCTGTGTTCCCAGAATATTACCTGTTGGAGGTCAGAGATGCAAGTATAGAACTTGAATGTGAGACCACAGGTAAGACTGTGCCTAGTGATATTGTGTTGGGGTTGAAGACTCCAAGCAAGCAAGAAGAAGCCTATGAGGCTGAAGGGACTTTTTCTTGTAATGATGCAGCTAAATCTATTAACAGTACTGACTAGAGTATACTGCAGGTTAAAGATGCTAATATTGCCAACATATTACAATATGTTAAGATCAAGAAGGTGGTACACATGTTTGTTTGTTTTTGTGGAAAACCTACAAAGGAGAAGGTGGGTGGAAAATGGATAGGAACCTGTATTGGGGTAACACCAAAAGAGTGTCTACCCTCAGGTGTCTATGTCTGTAGCAAGTGAAATGAATCAAGAGACATAGTGGATTTAAATAGAGGGGTTGAACCTAGGACTGGGCCCCTGCTTAAAACTGACATGTCTGGTGGGATTGGAGCAGGTAATTAATCACCCCTAAGAAAGTCTTTCTATGGTACTGGACTTTACAGTTGTCCAAATGTTTGGTCAGTAAAATATGATGGACTTTCCCTAAAAGGAGATGGGAAGGTACTGTTAGTCTCTGTTGAGAAATGTGTTAATGCCTCAGGGTACAGAATGATGATATCCACCATGTTTATGACAGAATGTTTATCATTAGTAGGGACCCCGAGACAGAGCTTCTGAAGATGGATGGGTGGAAGCTCCATTCCTTCCTGGGACAGGAAGGTGGTAAGCAGTCTGCAATAACTGCTTCCCTCTTAAGGTGGGGGATATGTGACAGGAAGCTCCTGCCATTCTTGAGGACCGACCTTTTCTTAAATCTGTTGCAATAGTTCTTCTATTTCTTAGCCTAATCTATCCTTTGCAATTTCTGATTCATAAGGTTGGCTACCTATGGGCACCCCCCTCCCCTTTCTTGCCTATGCTATAGCGTCCTCTTTAATTTTCCTTTTCCCTCAGGTCCTCATACAGGGAGGTCATTGCTGTGACCTCCAAGTGTATGTAAAAGAGACTGTGTTTATCGTTGTTGGATTTAGTATGTAATAGTACTATGTCATAATATACCTTGGGCCAGATATTCAAAAGAGTTGAGCCATGCGCAATATGGTTGCGCCTGCGCAAGTCCGAAATGCGCCATTCTGCGATATTCAGCAGGAGGCAGTTGCGCCCCCCAAATCATGCTGAGCAACAGCACAATGCTAATGAAGGCATGCGCAACCGAAGGGGGAGGAACCATGCATAAACTGCACAGCCCGATATTCAGCCAGGCCGTGCAGAGTTATGCAGGCGCAACCTCCTACCTGTGCCTGCACAACTTTAAGCCAAAAAAAAAGGATCAAGTCGAGGGCCACCCACAGGTGAGCTGCCACATTGCAGGGCGCAACACAGCAGCTGCCACCTGTGGATGGCCCTCCACTCATTCCCGGTGGCGCCCCCCATGCCCTGATCACGGGCTGAAGTGTCCCCCCCATTAGCCCGATTGCGGGCATAACGTTACTCCCCCCATTAGCCAGATCACGGGCATAATGTTATTCTTCCCATTAGCCCGATTGCGGGCAGAGCATTATTTCCACCCCCTCATTAGGCCGATCATGGGCAGAACATTATGTCCCCCGCTGAGCAGCCCGATCGCGGGCATCAGACATCCCCTTCCCCCAAAGTACAATGTCCCTGGTGGTCCAGTGGACCGCGAAGCCCGATCGCGGGCATAACATCAAACCCACCCCCCCAAAGTCCGATATCCCTGGTGGTCTAGTGGACCGTGAAGCCCGATCGCGAGCATAACGTCAAACCACCCCCAATGGCCTGTGTCCTTGTGATCTAGTACCCCATGCACACCACCACAGAGCCCCACCACCCTGCTCCCCCATCAGCTGGCGGGCGGCAGCACCCCTACCTGCCACCCGCCGCCCGCTGACTGACAGCTCTGATAGGCTGCGCCCATTGGTTCAGAGCAAGAGCCAATGGGCATGCAGCCCATACTATACAAGGCAGTCAGATATGTGAATGAATGAATTCATTCACATATCTGACTGCTCTAGTATAGTATGGGCTGCACGTCCATTGGCCTTGCTCTGAACCATCGGGCGGCAGCCCTACTGAGCTGTCACCGGCGTATGCTGGGCGTGCAGGCAGGTGGGTGCTGCCATCCGCCGGCTGACGGGGAGTAGGGTGGTGGGGCCCGGGTGGTGGATGAAGCTACTAGATCACCAGGATATTGGACTTTGGGTGGTTGGACGTTATGCCCATGATCGGGTTTCATGGTCCACTGGACCACCAGGGATATTGGACTTTGGGGGTTGACGTTATGCCTGCGATCGGGCTTCGCGTCCACTGGACCACCAGGGATATTGGACTTTGGGGTTTGACGTTATGCCCGTGATCGGGCTTCAGTCCACTGGACCACCAGGGCTATTGGACTTTGGGAGCGGATGTCTGATGCCCACGATTGGGCTGCTCTGGGGACATAACGCTCTACCAGGGATCGGGCTACTGGGGTGGAAATAAAGTTCTGCCATGATCGGGCTAATGGGGTTGGAAATAACGTTCTGCCCGCGATCGGGCTAATGGGGGTGGAATATCTGCCCGCGATTGGGCTAATGGGGGGGATCAGAATGTTCTGCCCACAATCGGGCTAAAGGGGGGAACACTATTATGCCCGTGATCGGGCCGTTTTGGTTATGCCCGCGATCGGGCTGCAGGGGGCGTCGCTGCCCGATGGCTGCTGCCTGGCAGGGCGCCAGGCGCAAGTCGTCGGGGATCGGCACACCCGCATGCTAATGGCATGCAAATGGAGCAGTAATTAGATGCAAATGGCCCCCCTGTGCCTTGCATAAATTATGGCCCCATTTGCATGTCACCTTTTGAATATCGCAGGTTTGTGCATGGCGCAATGGAACTTGCGCCACCGCATCTGAATGCTGCACTCTGACCACTTGCAGTGGTGCAAGTTCCACTGCGCCATGCACAGTGGCTGTGGCCAGGGGGTGATATTCAAAGAAGTTGCTCAATAGCGCAACTCCGTTGAATATCGCCCTGTTCACACCCCAGCGCAACTTTTTTGAGCAGCGCAAGGGCTTGCACCACAGAATGTTGCAGTTTGAATATCTGGCCCCTTATGTTTATGAAACCTGTAAATGTTGAAAATACCATGGCACTAGGGCTTGGATATTCAAAAGGGTTGTGCATGGTACAACAGGGATGCACCATGCGCAACTCACCAATGTGCCCCAGCACAGTATTCAAAGGGGCAAGTTGCGATGCTCAACTCCTGATGCACTGGGGCACATCGGTAATGTATGTGGCGCAAGTGCAGGGGGCGTGCCCATGCATATGCAGCACATCCTGATATTCAGCCCTGGATGTGTGGTGCATATACTGGCACAACCAGGAAAGAGGAACAAATCCAGGCCATTCACAGGTGAACTGCCATATTGCAGGGTGCAATATGGCAGCCGCCAGCCATGGGTGGCCACCCACCCACCCAGAACACTGACCACAAGCCCCCTGCCCTGGGAGCATTGTACCCCCCACCCCATTGCCTGACTGCAGGCAACTGTACTACTAAAATTCCTAGTGGTCCAGTGGAAACCCCCCCCCAGCACCCGATCACGGGCATATGTAATAGTAAAGTCCCTGGTGGTCCAGTGGATACCCCCCCATTGCCCGATTGCGGGCATAGGCAATACTAATCCCTGGTGGTCCGGGGAAAGCCCTCCAGTGCCCAATTGTGGGCATATGCAAAAATAATCCCTGGTGGTCCAGTGGAAGGTCCCCATTGCCTGACCATGGGTTGTAACATCACTAGCTACCCGGTGGTCCAGTGGTACCCCTCCCCACCCACCCGCTGGGGTCCCCACCACCCAGCACCCACCCTGTCATTGGCAGGTGGCAGCGCCCACCTGCAAGCTGCCTGGCCACCCACCAATGATAGCATACAGTATGGTCTGTATGCCTATTGGACCACTGCGTGGACCAATGGGTGTGCAGACCATACTGTACTACACAGGTCCGATATGTGAATGAATGCATAATGACATGCAAATGGCCCCATTTGCATCTTGCATGCATAATGTCCTCATTTGCATGCCCAGTGCTGAATATTGCAGTTGATGCACCTAGCGTAACTGCACTTGTGCTGGTGCATCCCCCTGCTCCCGTTCTGCCACTTGCGCTGGCACAGTGCCACTGTGCCGTGCGCAGTGCATGCGTCATTAGTGCCATATTCAATGGTGCTGTGCCATGGTGCAGCACTGTTGAATATCGCCTGGTCCATGCCCTGGCGCAGCCCAGTTGCGCTGCACCTGGGCTTATACCCCTGCCTGGCGCAGTATGACTATCCAGCCCTAGGCGTTTTTGATAATGGTAAAAAGTACTAGGTGACTATTATAGAAATTAAGTTAGTTGTGCTATTTAAAATGCATGTAAATTGCTGTAAACTGAACAAGTCTGAAATGTTATGTTGATTTGCATATACCCATGATGCTTTGCATTATGGAAGTATGTATGATGTTGTATTTGTTTGAAACTTAATTTCCTGCCAATGCCCTTTGGGGTAACCCTTTTTTCAGTGTTTCTGCACTGATTTTCTGTTTGTTTTGAGCCCCCACTACCCAAGCAAACTAGCCCCACATAGGGATGAAGGATTTTCACTCAAAGCAGTTAGATCAGGGATCAGTGTCAGTAGGTACTAGCTAAGTGCAGAGAAATGACATACATAGTCTGTTTCTGCAAACTGATGTGCGGAAGAAGAAATATGCCATTGCAGAAGGTTATTTCTTGTGTTTTGAATAAACATCACACAGAGAGTGTGTGATGAACTTGAAGTTCGGTGTCTGGCCCATCAGTTATCCCACAACCCCTCCACAGCACCCAGCCTAGGATGTGTCTGCGCAACCCCCTGTTTGTGCTGGGAATCCAATGGAGCAGCGCACCACACAATGAGCTGTGCCCAAATTGCTATTCTGTGCCAGCAACATGCAAATGGGGCCATTAGGCATGCACAGTGCAATGGGGCCATTTGCATGTCATTATGGCCCTATTTGCATGCGCCGTGCAGGGATGTGCCCGGCCAAATGCACCAAGTGCCCTGCAAGGGCTGTGGTTCACACACACAGCCCCATCTCATCCTGTGGAACCCCCCAACCTTCCCCAGGCTGACTGCATCCCATGCACACCAGGACATATCCCTGGTGGTCCAGTGTCCCACCCTTCCTTCCTGAATTCCCTGTTGTGTGCCACACCCTATGGCAGTAAAGTAGAATGAGCAGAACCCCCCCATCCAGTCTTCATCCCCATTCGCATGCTGATCCCTGCGGCGGTAATGATGTATGATCAGAACCCACCCTTCTCACCCTGATCCGATCTAACCAACGATGGCACTCCATACGTCCCCCACCAGTAGCCCAGCACACCTCACACCCCACCCACTCAGGCTCCATCCTACTCCCTGTCCCAGCATGTTCCCACCATTGGCGGGCAACTCAGTCCACCCTCATACCACCATGGCTGCCTGCTGACAGAGCTGTCTGTGAATGACAGCCACTGTACACCTGCAGCCCACTGATGGACTCTGTCAAGCCAATGGGCTTGCTGTGTGTACTGTACACTATCATTCACAACTTTATGAATGACAGTGTACAGTACACACTGCAAGCCCATTGATCAACAAGGCCCCCAATGGGCTGCAGGTGTACAGTAGCTGTGATTCACAGACAGCTCTGTCGGCAGGCAGCCATGCGTGGTATGAAGGTGGGTTGAGCTGCCCGCCGACAGTGGGACTATGCTGGGATGGGGGAGCGGGGTGGTTGGGGTGCCTGAGTGGGTGGGTGGTGGTGGAGGTCTGTGGCTACCAGGGTATGGCATATGGAGTGCCATCACCAGTACGATTGGGTCAGGGTGTAGGGTGGGTTCTGATCATACATTACCACCGCATGGAGTGGCATGGAATGGGGATGCAGACGGTGGGGGATTATGTTCATTTTACTGTACCACTGCAGGGTGCAGCATACTACTGGGGACATGTGCTGGGAGGTGGTTCTGAGATAATTTTACTACCACTGCAGGTGCAGCATCTCAATGGAGACATGGGGGGGGCACACGGGACTGCCAGGAGGGCAGGCTGCCGTGCTGCTGTCTGCAATGCGGCAGCCTGCCTGAGCAGTAATCTGCCCGTCTACTTGTTGTAAACTTCTTTAGGAACTTGCCCCGGGGATGCGCCTCCAAGTTGGGCTGTGAATGGGGCTGCGCACCACGTGCATGGGCACGCCCCCTGCTCAACCCCTCCAGATGTGCCACATATCATTATGGGTGGTATGCAGTGCATCTGCGATGCGTCAGTGTATCAGGGATGCACTGGTACATCTGTCCTCTTAAAAAGAAACATCAAAAGCCATACAGCAGAGGTACTTATGCCACTGTACAGGTCCTACGTCAGACCGTATCTAGACTTCTGTAGCCAGCTCTGGTGTCTTTACAAAAGGAAGGATGTAGACAGAATAGAAAGAGTACAGCGTAGAATGACCAAGACTATTAAGAACTTGAAATATACACCATATGCGGCTAGACTGAAACACCTAAATTTGCATAGCTTGGAGACCAGAGGAAAGAGAGGTGATGTTCTTTTTTACTATGACATCATGAATGACCCATATTTAATAAATGATCTAAACACTGAATTTAAGAACATCAACTCAGTAACAAGGGGACACCCATTACAGGTCAAAACAAATCATTTCAGATCTAACAAAAGGAGGTACTTTTGCACACAGAGGGTAGCAAACCTCTGGAACAAACTGCCTGAGCATGTAATAATGAGTAAAAATAAAGACATTTTAAGAAAAATCTAGACAGATATATAACTGAAGGTGGTAATGTGAACTATTATAGTGGAACTTGAGGAGCTACCATGGGCATCAGCCTTTTTCGCTTCTAACCTGCATTAGTGACATTAGTGACATTGTGTAAACAAGCCAACATGGATTTTGGTAATTTGCAGCAAATACAGTCCTCTGATGCAGACAGTCAGGCCCTTTCTTCTCTCTTTATGGAATTGGAATACTCTGACCAATCAGTGGATGACTTTCAAGTCTCACTTACAGATTCGAACACTGAGACTGAAACACCTATGGAGCCAAATGTGACTGTCCCATCTCGAGTAACCAAATTTAAGCCATGCTTCACGTTTAGTCTACCTGTTATGCTTTCAGCAGGTTTACAAAGATATCAAAGTTTGGTCTCAAGGGATACTGAGAATTTGTTTCAGAGCAAATGGAAGAATTACAAACCAGAGTTGACACTGGAGGAACAACCTGCCATTAGTGAACTTAAGGCTATTAACTCTAGCAGGCAACAGTGGCAAAATTTAAGTTCTCAATAAGAAAACAATGTGAAAAAGAGATCTATAGACAATTATAAGATGTGGACAGCTACAGGAAACTACTAGGTGATCCCACCAAGGCATTTAAAAAATGGATCAATGTTTTCTTTCAGGAATCATTCTCTACAGAGCATATTACAAAATTTGAAATGCAATATATGCAAGTTAACTGTCCCAAGGTACCAACTATTTATGTCCTTCCCAAAATTCATAAGGACCAGACCAATCCCCCAGGCAGACCTATTATCACATGATGTGGTTCTCTAATGGAAATGTCCAGATGTCCAGTTTTGTGGATTATTTTTTGAAATCATTAGTTCAAATTCAGCCATCATATTTAGGTGACACCACGGATGTTCTATCTAAAATAAAGGGGTTGGTCTGGTCCTCTGAATTTAGATGGATCACTATTGATGTTGTGAGCCTCTGTACAAATATTCATCATGACTTTGGGCTCTTGAATATCATTTTGAAAATTCGACTATTGCAGAACATTTTCCAAAGGAGTTTATCATGGATGCTGTTGACTTAATGTTAACAAGCAACTATTTTCTGTTTGACAACAAATTTTATTTACAGGTTTGAGGCACAGCCATGGTGACTACGATGGCTCCCTCCTATGCCAATTTGTTTTTGGCTTGGTGGGAGGAGGTCATTGTACATAACCGTGGAAAGAATCCCTTTTAGCCCCATATACAGTTCTGGGGCCATTACACTGATGATGTACTAATTGCATGGAGAGGAAATGAGCAGTTTCTTGTTCCTTTTGTGGAATTTTTGAATGATAATGATTTTGGATTTAGCTTCACATAAGCTAGAGATCCCAATTCCATTACATTTTTAGATCTTTCTTTACATGGGAGGGATGTTTAACCTGTGGAGAGTGAGACTTTTAGGAAACCCACCTCTGGGAACATGTTACTTCATTCATCGAATGCCCACCCTCCCCCCTTGAAAACTGGCATTCCTTATGGACAGTTTACTTGAATAAGAAGAAACTGTTCCACTATAGAAGCACTTGAAACTCAGGCTAAGGAACTTAAAAATAGATTTTTACAATGTGGGCTTTCGGAGGCATCACTAGAGGAGGCCCTTAATAGGGCACAAAGACTAAATAGGAGTGATCTGTTAACACCCACATTTAAAAACACAGATGATGATCAACCTGTCACATTGGTGACAGAGTACAATCACTTGTCTTCTGAAATTTTGGCAATCATTCACAAATACTGGAATATTTTGGATGGTGATCCATTATTAAAAAATGTTTTGGGCTCATTTCATTTTGATTTTTTATACTTGATAACTTGATGAGCATAAAATGCCCATTTTCACAAGTGGCAAGTAATACAAAAACATGTACAAACATATAACAACAATAAACAACATTATAAACAAATACTTATACATAAACACTATAAAAGTGATTCCTTTCAGTGCTGCCAGAACAACAACTGGGGACTACGATGGCTCCCTCCTATGCCAATTTGTCTTTGGCTCATGGCCTAGAATTTCATATTCAAGAGGGAAAAATCTTAAAGACTTATTAACTACAGTAATAGCTATTACTTTAAAGAACCTTCCAATACATTTTGGCCAACTTGGATGCCATCTAAACCCATTGGTTGTTATTGTTATGGCCAGTGCAATATCTGCAGATTTTGTTTACAGAAAAAGACATTTAGGCACCCCATTCTGCATAGAGATATGAATATCCATCAGTTCATTAACTGTATAATACCTTTCGTTGTTTATGAACTGACATGCTCTTGCCCTAAAATATACATGGAACGCACAGTTGGATCACTTAAAGAAAGGATACAGGAACATGTTCATTCCATTGTAAAAGAGGAGCCAGAAACACTGGTGGGTGTACACTTTGCTACTTTTCATGACAGTAATCCAAGCAGTTTTCACTTCATTGGTCTTGAACATGTACCTAGTAATCCCAGAGGTGGGGACATGCAAAGACGATTATTACAGTGTAAAAGTAAATGGATTTTTACACTGAAAGGCCATTCTCATTATGGTTTAAATGACAGTATTGACATAATCCCATTTTTATAATGTTTATAGTAGTGGATTAAAAGGTCATTTTTTTCTAATAATTTCCATTTATAATACATTGTGGGCAGGGGAAAATTTCATTTTGCCTTATTTTCTAAGTTTAATTTAGGAGGAAGACTGTTACTTAGTGGGTGCTTAATATATAGCAGCCTGGCTTCAATTATTTTCTTTCTTTTTTCCTCTTTTTTCTCTGCTCCCCCCCCCCTTTCAATTTTTATTTTAGTATTTATAAGTGAGTTTATGCCAGGCGCTTAATTTATAGCAGCCTTGCAACAACTGATTTTTTGTTTCCCCTTTTTTCTATCTTGTTTCTACTTCCTTCGCTCCTTTCTTTTTGATCCTAACATTTTCCTGTGGATCAATTTTTATCATGCATCTTACATAATATAGTATGTTCCAAGTACCTTGCCTTCTGTTTCTCCCTTACCTCTTTTTTTTAGCTTATGCTAAATAATCTAGCTTAGTAGCTATAGGTGTATAAATACCTGTGGGCGCTTAGTCTGAAGCAGCCTCGCGTTAAGCACTCTATTTACTTTTCTCTCCCCCCCCCACCTTTTTTTATTCAGTTCATCTCTAATTTTTCTCTATTAACTTCTGGGTCTGATGTCTATATATTATGAAATTTGGGTATGATATACCGATCCCTGGTGAAGCCTCACCTAGAGTACTGTGCCCAGTTCTGGAAACCTCACCTTAGAAAGGATAAGGATAGGTTGGAGACAGTGCAGCACAGAGTAACAAAAATGATTCAGGGCCAGCAGGGCAGATCCTATGAGGAGCGCCTCAAGGTACTAAATACGTACTCACTGGAAACCAGAAGGGAGAGGGGAGATATGACTGGGACCTTCAAGTTCCTTAAAAGAATTAACAGAGTGAACTGCAGGGAATTATTTAGCCTGAATACCAATTCGCAGTCACGTGGACATGAATGGAAATTTTCAGGAGCTAGATTCAGGAGGGATGTGTGGAAGTACTACTTTACGGAAAGGATGGTGGAACCTCAGAACAGTTTGTTGGCTGAGGTGGTGGGTGCAAAAACAGTCAGGGGATTTAAGCAGGGCTGGGACATAATGAAGAGAATAGTGGTTACCGGGGGCAACAGGACCAAGGAGGAGAATAAAGAGAGGAAGGGGAGGATTAGTCCCCTGGAGGAACAATAGGTTCCAGGGACAATAAGGAACTTGGGCAGACTTTTTCTGCCATGCTATATTTCTATGTTTCTATTCTGGTTTTCTATTGCTGACAGTTTTTATTGTGCACAATGGGGTGCACTTTGATATGTATAATTTATTTTTTTTGGTGATTGTGAGTTGTCTAATCGATGTCTTGAAGCACTATGCATGAATATTCAGTATGTATGTATGTACTATATATTTAACAGAACCAAATAAATTTACAAGCATAGTGCTGAAGCTCCGCCCCCGATGAAGAGTCACATTAAGGACATGAAGTAATAGGGGCATTAATGCTGTGGCTTGAATGCACTTAAACTGAATGGCATGAATTTCATTTATTTCTTTATTGTAATTATTTTTTTCGAGTAATGTGCTGCTGCTTGTGCTCTTGTACATCCAGCAGACCTGGGTTGGATTCCCACAGCCTCCACTTGAGTGCTGTGTGACCCTAAGCAAGACACTTACAGAGCAATTCTACATTTCAGCATGTGCTCTCACAAATAAGATTTTTCAGCTGTTACAATTTACTAAAGAATACATTTTTTTTTTATCTTTAATGTTCCTTTCCAAGATTTACAGCACAGCTTACCTGTATTGATCTTCACCATTTATCACTGGTGGGTACCAGCCAGAGGTGCTAGGATCCTGCGGGAAACCTTTTAGCTAAAAGCTTTCTTCCTATCTTGAGGAGGGTCTGATGTCGGGGATGGCACTGCCCTCGAGGCTGACAAACTATGTGATGCTCACAGGTTGGCCAGTAACGGACGCCGGCACCTCCACTACCTCAGTTCTGTTTTTCTCACCATTGAGGACAGCAGCATGACTCCTGTGAGACATTGAATTCTCCTGAGAATCTTCCAGAAACTTGTCTACTTGGTTCTGCTCATATGATCATTCACTTGACACCGTTCTGTCACCAATTACCGACACCGTTTTTCTTCCATTTTAAAGTACAGCAGCAAGTCTTTTCTTCATTTTATTGTTTTTGTACGTGGCCGATCATGTCGGGTTCAGGGTAAAACGTTCAAAGGCGTGGACTACCCCAATGCGTCAGTGCCCCTGTGGTAGTTTCATTTCTGTAATAGACCCACATGACTAGTGTTTCACCTGCTTAGGGCCAAATCATGATATGGATCACTGCGATGCTTGCTTCTCAATGAATTTTCACACTTTGGTCAACCATGCAGAGTGGTTGGGCAGGGAGCCCCCAACTTTTGCTGGTCGGCGTTGCATGAGGGCTGCTAAGGAAAGGTCCCTGTTCCCTTCCCCCAGGCCTCCCCCCACTGACTTATGCACTGGGGGACAGCAGGCCTTCACTGTCTCAGGCTTGCTGAGAATGGACGCCTGGGTGAGGGGCTGGGTGGACAGTCTTCTCTGGGGGACCAGTTGTGCACCCCTCGTGGCCTAGTTCCCCTTTGGCTACCCCAGTGTTGTGGCTTAGCTATACATGGGGCTGGTGAGTGAGGCGCCGCCGACATTGCTGCCGGGTCCCTTCCTGACACCGCCCTTTGTGCCAGGATGGGTAGAGTGTCTGGAGTTGCCTCTCTTGGGATCTCCATGGTCTCTTCCCCGGAATCGGAAAATGACTGAGATGATCCTGACTGGCAGTCGAGTTCCCTGGAGCTACAGACACTGCCTGGACTCAGCAAGAGGTTTTCTTCATCTTGGTCCAGTTCACAGGCCAACACCACTCACAGGACCACTCCTCTCTCTACTGGTGCCACTCTCAGTGCTGCAGAGGTCTCCGGCACAGTCACCAGTGCTATTCAGGGTAGCAGCACCATGTCCACAGATGGCTCTGCTTTCAGTGCTGCCTCTGAGGACAGTGCTTTGTCCGGCACCTCTTCCGATGTTGGTGCTGCCTCTGGTGGTGGTGCCATAGTGGGTGCTGCAGCTGATGACGGTGCTGCAGTTGGTGCCACTTCAGGTGATGGTGCCACCTCTGGTGCTGTTTCCATCAATGATGCCATCTTCGGTGCCACAACGGCTGTTGGTGCAGATCCAGAGTCTGAGGGGGAGTTGGAAGCCAACCCAGGTGCCATTTCTTTTTGCATCCCCCTTCCCTTAGAGCAGTGGCTAAGGTAGGGCCTCTCTTGAGAGGCAGGTCCTGTTCCTCTGGGTTTGGGTGGGGGGAACCCCGCCTTGCATCACGCTCTGTCCTGGTGGCCTCGGCCACTCCGTGGTGAAGTTGGGTGCTGGTCCTGGCTCCCTGTCTCTGACTAGGGGCCAGAGCCCTGCTGTGGGTGGGGACAGGAGACACCCTTCTGGGCCTGTACAGCTCTAAACTCCTCACCAAGTGTCTTCCCCCCTTGGACACCACCCTGTTGGCTCAGGGAGGGTTGAGCAACAGTCGGTGACTGGACAGTGCAGCCCCCTCCCTAGGGACGGGTCCCCTGCTTGTACACACAGCCCTGGTAGGGAGGCATTGATCTCTCAGGACCATTGTGCTCCACCTCCTTCCTCTCTGCCTCCACCTTCCCTTCTCCCAGGTCTTTCTGGCTCCTTGGGGCCCCTCACCTGGGAACAGCATAGGATGACAGCTAATACATTCCCCATCTATTTCAGGACCATAGGTTGGCATTGTCGCACCCTTTACAGAGTCTCTCCACATTGTCGGCTTCCTCCTCTGAGGAAGAGGACTCTCCCTCTCACCTTTCCTCAGATGCTGACTTCACAGAATATCAGCAGTTCAGCACGATGATGTTGGAGGAGCTCCACCTTTCCCCATTGCTAGAATGCAATTCTGCATGTGCAACAATGGCATTCCTTGGGGAATACAGCCAAGAATCTGTGGTGATCCCTCCATGGCCTCGTCCTTTCATGGAGGAGTTGCACAGTGCCTGGCAGCTTCCTGCTTCCTTTTCTCCAGCCCCTCAGTACTGCCAGTGCAGGTATTGCACCCCCACCCAGTCTCCAGGAACTATGCCCCATCCTGAGTCTGGATTGGAGTGGCTAGATACCCTTTCAGGGCATCTACACCTTTCAAGAGACTGCCCCCCCAGAAACTGACTCCATAGAGTTTGATCGCTGGGGCAGAAGGGTCTTCTCTTCAGCGTGGCTCTTGCTCTTGATCTCTGCATATCATGCACACTCCCCTTACAAACTATCTCCCAATCTCCCTCCTCCCTACTCTTGCCAAGCTCCAAGAACACTTGTCTCTCTCTCTCTCTCAACTAGCTGACTCTTCCTTTTTCACTCCTTTCCAGTCTGGTTTTGGAAGAACCACTCCACCACCTACTCTCTCTCCTTAGGCTGATTGACTCCATCCTCACCGGGATGGACTATGGCCTCATCACCTCCGCTATCGTTGTCGACCTCGCCAAGGCTTTCAACACTGTCTCCCATACCCTTCTCCTTGACTCCCTTACGGTTGCCGGTCTGTCTGCTCCTGCTCACAACTGGCTCAGAGACTACCTCACAGGCAGAATGCAATCCATCAAGATACTTGATAAACTCTCTCCCCCCCCCTCCCAATCTCAACAGGCCTTCCCCAGGGCTCAGTACTTGGCCCCATCCTCTTCTCCATCTTCCTAAACAACCTCCCCTCAGCCTGCTCCCCTTCATCTTCCATCCATATGTACGCCAATGACACTGTCCTGTACACCTCTGGTAAATGCCCTTTCGATATAGCAACCATCCTCCAGGATGACTTCCACCAGGTTCAGCTATGGTTTGCCTCACATCAGCTATTCCTAAATGCCAAAAAGACAGTCTGCATGACTTTTGGCACAAGGCAGAGACTCTCTAGGCTTCACTCCTTACCCTCCTTCCACACCATTAATGGGACTACCCTCGAGGACACCTCCTCTTTCAGATACCTTGGGGTCTGGCTTGACCGACACCTCAGCTTCTCTGGCCCTATAGATGCCATTCTGAAAAAAATGCACCTCAAGCTTGGTGATCTATTTAGAAACTGTAGTTGTATCCCTCCTATGACAAGGTGCGAACTAGACCAGAAGATGATCCTACCTATTTTTGACTACTGCGATGTAGTTTATGGTGCCGATCCCATCTCCTCCCTGACCAGATTGGATGCTCTCTTTACTCCTTCTGTTGCTTGCCCTGGATGCTTCACCACGTTCTCATCACTGCAACTTATACCATGTTTTATCCTTTCCCACTCTGGGTAACAGACGCCTCACTCACTGTGCCAAACTCACTTCTAAATTCTGACTAGGGGAACTTCTCCCTATCTCTTATGCTCCCTCTCCTCTCCCTCTCCTCCCTCCCACTCCCTCAGATCTGCTGACACTTGCACTCTGATGATTTCCTGTCGTACCACCCTCATCGGTCAATCAGGATTTTCCCATCGCTTCCCTAAAATCTGGAGCTCCTCCCCAATTCCACATTCCTCCTACCCCCATTCCCTAACCTCTGCCATACATAACTTTCTTCTAGTCAACTGCCCCTGCTTTAACCCCCCAATAAAGTTCCCCCAACTAAATACCCCCTCTTGCCTACTCTGCTAATCACTCACCTAGTCTTCCCCTTTCTTTCAACAGCTACCCTCCCATATCCTTCTACCTCTAAGCCTTCTGAACTTCAGTCCCTGGCAGGGTTCTCTACATCCTGTTGGGGCTAGCTTCTAGGCCATCCACCCCCAACCCCCCCTCAGACTCCTTACATTTCAGCACTTAAATTCGTATCTGTTAACTTAGACCTGAACAACCTGTGTTTTCAATCTTGTCTGGGTAGCACATATCACTGTATGTATATATTCTTAGCCATGTTAAATTTTTTTTCTGTAAACAACTCTTCAAATGTATAAATTTGTGCCATTTTAGCTGTTAATGTTTGTACTTTTACACATTGCTGTCAAATGCTGTTGTATGCCATTGTTTTCACATCCTATTGTACCCCCCCCAGGTCATACCGGGAGACAAGCAACTTGTTGTTCAGTGTGCCTTCCTAGTGAAACATTTCAATAAATAATATAAATAAACATGGTAGCCTATGAAAGGCACCTGTGAGCTATGCTGGGTCAGATCCTGGCAGCCATGCCTGATAGCAAGACAGCCAGGTGAGCCATCACCATTCCTACCTGCGGCTTGGAACTGGTGAGACACCAAGCGAGGGCATCTTATGACGCTAATGCGGTAGCCTCCAGGCTTGTAGGAACCGCAATCTACATTAGGTGGATGGCATGGCTCCGCCTATCCTGGTTGTCATCCTTGGCCTGGTGTAGGGTGGTTGCCTTGCCATTCCAGGGAGCCCGATTGTTCTCCCACAGGGGAGGGCCAGTCGAGAGCTGTCGGGTGCCCTCCTTCTCCTACAAGTCATGAGCATCGACCTGATCATGACCACTAGCAGTCTGGCCAGATCTGTGATGGGCTCCATCCTTTTGTAAGTCCCCCACAAGAGGCTAAGGGAAAATTTAACCCTCAGGGAGGTACCAGTGCCATAATCGTAGTGCTTGGTACTCACCCTCCAGTGATGAATGGTGAAGATTGATACAGGTAAGATATGAAAATTACGTACCTACAGTAATTCTTTATCTTCCTGTATATCTTCACCATTCATCACTGATTCCCACCCGCCATCCCCTCTTGGGCCTCAGCTTCCTGGGAAGTGCCTCTTCCCTGCATGCCTTCCCCGCATTAAGGTCAATTGTGAACATAGTCCTGCTGGTACCTCTGGGTCCACTTATCATTCTGTGAAGCACCGATGGGGAAGAGCAAGCAGGAGCTCTTGCCCTCTTGGCCAGGGGATCCTCGGAGCTCAGTACAACCAGGAGGGGCCTCCCTGGGGTAACATTCTGTACCATAGTTTTGGTTTTGGGCCCCCCTCTTTTCTACATGGGGCCCTTCATTCAAACAACACGAAGTCTTGCTGTATTCTGACAATTGCAGTCAGTCCCTGAGGTTGGACTGCCCCGGAGAATAAAGAGTTAACTCTATGAAAAAGCATTGAACGTTGAGCTCGAGCTCGGTTTTCAAACTCCTGTCTGCGGTACATTCCACATAACCATCAGATTCTTTACTTCGCCTGACTAGTGAAGATGCTCTGGAGATTTCTCCTTTGCTGCTTCGGTTCAGCATAGTTTTGTTCAGTTTTTCAACCGTAAAAAAAGTTACAGTTCGTCGGTTCTTCAAGCTTCTGTCTATGGTACAGGTAATAGCTAGATAGGTAGATGTTTGGTATATCTCGGTTTCTTATCGGTTGGTCCAGTAAGGAATCGATTAAATCAGTTTTTTGTGTGTTTCTATGTGTTGTGTTTGGGATCCGGTGCTTTCGGTTACTTTAAACCGACTTTTTTTCGGTTTAATTTTCTCAACCCATGACACGGTTGGTAACCGAAGGTTTTATTACCTGGCCTAACCACCACTGGGGTAATTTGGCTTCTAGTGCTATGTCTGAGAAACTCAAGAAAAAGACTGGACCCACTGGGTTTCAGCACTGTACTGAGCGTGGGGATGCATTTGCCAAGGTGGATCCCCACCTTACGTGCGTTTATTGTCTGGGGTTTGACCACCTAGAAACAGACTGCCAAATTTGTCAGAACTTTCCAAAAGATACTCTGGAAAAATGGTTGCAGAGGCTTAAGGAAAGGCAGGCCAAAAAATCTGCTAACCCGGATGGCTGGCCCAGTTCGGTTCTGAACGAACCAGAGGAGGTGCCCTCTGACCAGGGCAATATCTCCTCGAACAAGCACATGGCTGGGACCGATTCTCCAGTTCCAGCAAAGAAAAAGAGAAAATCCACTGGTTTGGATCTGAAAATCCTGACCCCAACCGCAGATGAAATTGCTAAAGCGATTCTCATAATTCAGTCGCTTCAAACCGAACCGACTGCACCAGCTGTTCCTTCTTGCTGGTCGGTTGATTTGGTTTGGATCAACATGGATTATGATCTAGAATCTTATGAGATTTGGGGTGAGGAAGAAGAAGAAGAAGAGGAGGAAGATCTAGGTAATTTAATGGTGCCTGAAGTCTCCCCTGATAGACCTGACTCTTCTCCCCCCAGACTTGGTAAGTCCCCTCCCCACTATGCTTTTTATAAGAAAGTGGCTGAGACTCTGCAGCTGCCTACTGTTGAGGCATCTGAGGAGGATGAGGAGCCTGACTTCATTGAAATGATGGACATCCTGGAGTCCAAAAGATTGTCTATCCCTCTTCATTAGTCTTTGGGGAAACAGACAAACAAAATTTTGCAGTTGCCTTCTTCCATACCTCCGGTAGATAGGAAGATGGACAGAAGGTACATGCTGTCAGGTCCTGGGACGGAGTTCCTTTACAACCACAGCAGCCATGTTGGAGTTGTGCAGGCTGCAGCCTGTGACAAGGCTAACATACCCTTGGCTTCACCCCCCCCCCAGACAAGGACACCAGGAAGGTGGATGCCATGGCCAAGAAACAATATTTGGCATACTCCTCGGGACTCAGACAAGCTTCTTATATGGCATACACAGCTAGGTATCAGAAGTCCAGATGGGAGTCTATCTTGGACCTAGCCAAGAATGCCCCTCCCAAGCTGACCAAGGAGCTGGAGCAGGTGGCTGCTGATGAAACTGAGGCATCTAAGGTACAATTTCATGCTGCTGTTGATTCCAGTGATGTTTCATCCAGGGTCATGGCTACATCTATCTCCCTCAAGAGATTTGCTTGGCTTAGATGTACCAACCTTTCACAGGACACCCAAGCTAAGGCCATGGATTTTCCTATTATCCAAAATTCTCTGTTTGGGGAGCAGACAGAGAATTACATGAAAAAAATGGATGAGTACAGGACCACCTATAGGAGTGCAGTTGCTAAGGAAAAGTCTGCTACTCCTCAGAGGCAGCAGTCTAGGTCTGGCAGGGGAAGGCTTTTCACAGGCCTTTCTACCAAACACAGGCCTCCTCTTCCTTCCAGCAGAGGGTTTTTTTTCCAGAGGGAAAGGCAGAAGAGGAATGAGCAGGGCTGCATCCACTTCCCAGCCTAGAACCCCTGCCAAACAGACACCCTGAGGTGTCAGTTCGGGTCGCCTCCCCTATTCCAGTAGGTGTCAGGCTGGCTCACTTCTTCCAGGCCTGGAAGTCTGTAACTTCAGACAAGTGGGTTCTGGAAGTGGTGAGCCAGGGACTTGTTCTGAATTTCAAAAAGTTCCCCAAATGCAGAACAAGGTCTTTCAAACCTTCCACTCAGATGGAAGCAAATGCCTAAGAGGCAGAAGTTTCTTCCTTACTGCTATTAAAAGCAGTGGAACAGATTCCCATCTTCTTCAGAGGAAAAGGCTTGTATTCAAGGTATTTCCACACCCCACAGAAGACAGGGGAGTGGCGACCCATCCTAGACCTCAAGTACCTAAACAGACATCTTACAAAACCAAAGTTCAGGATGGTAACTCTGGGCACCATCCTTCCCTCTCTAAGGCCAGGAGACTGGTTAGTCTCCCTGGACCTCAAATATGCCTATTTCCATCTACCAATCAGGTGCTCCCACAGAAAGTACCTAAGGTTCGAATTGCCCTCAGGCCATTACCAGTTCAGGGCTATGCCCTTCTGCCTCTCTTCTGCCCCCAGAGCATTCACCAAGTGCATAGCAGCGGTGGTGGCATTTCTCAGAAGGCAAGGAATAACAGTGTTTCCTTACCTGGATGACTGGCTCATAGTAGGGCAGTCTCCAGAGTTGGTCAGAACAGCTCTGGCAATCACTCAAAAACTCATAGCTTCTCTGGAGTTTCTGCTCAATCTTCCTAAGTCAGTATTAGAGCCAGTAAAGGTACTCACCTTTATAGGGGCAGAATTGGACACCGTCCAGGCAAAGGCTTTCTTGCCAGTACAAAGGGTGCAGGCCCTAATTTCTCTTGCAACCTCATTCAGACTTCTGGTTTCCAGGCCTGCCAGGCATTTTCTTCAGTTTCTGGGCCACATGGCAGCATCCACTGCAGTGGTCCCAGGGGCCAGGTTTCAGATGAGGGACATTCAGTTTTACCTCAGGTCCTATTGGTCCCAGAAGAGAGATAAATTGTCCAAGATGGTTCCAGTCACTCGGACATTTATCCAAGTTCTGCAGTGGTGGGTGGACAAGAACAACCTCAGACAGGAAGTCCCCTTTCTTCAGCAATCCCCATCAGTGATTCTCACTACAGATGTTTCCCTACTAGGGTGGGGAGCCCACCTAGGGAGCCTTACTGCTCAGGGCACCTGGTCAGTTCAGGAATCCTTCCTTCACATCAATTTTCTGGAACTCAGAGCAGTATCTCTGGCCCTCCAGGCAATCTCAAAGGAAGTTCAAGGGAAGGTGGTGCAGATCAGAACAGACACCACCACCACCGTGTATTACATAAACAAGCAGGGAGGGACAAGGTCCACAGCTCTGTGCACAGAAGCCTTGAAGTTTGGAGCCTGACCTATTCCCTTCAGGCTTCTCTAGTGGCAGTGCATCTCCCAGGCAAGGACAATGTCTTAGCAGTTGCCCTCAGCAGGATATGTCAGAGCCACCATGAGTAGGGTCTGAACAAGCAGGTCCTTCAGATTATTTTCAAGAAATGGGGCACTCCAGAGATAGATCTCTTTGTAGCCCCCAGGCAATCACCAGCTTCCTCAGTTTTGTTGCAGACCTCCTCTAGTGGGGTCTGTCCCCCTAGATGCTCTGGTTCTGGATTGGGGGAACAGGTTTCTGTATGCCTTTCCCCCATTTCCTTTCCTGTTTAGAGTACTGATAAATATCAGGAATCAGCCCTGCTCAGTAATTCTGATTGCACTGGATTGGCCAGGCAGCCCTGGTATCCAGTGCTGATGTCCCTCTCAGTGGCACCTCCAATATGTCTTCCCAGGAGGCACAATCTCCTGACCTCATCCCAGGGGAGGATCTGGTACTCCAACTTCAGCTCTCTCAAGCTCAAGGCCTGGCTCTTGAGGAGCTAAAGCATGCAGGCTTGCACCTCTCTCAAGGTGTGCTGGATATCTTGAAGGTCTTGAAGAAACCAGCCACCAGAAAAGCATACATCTCTAAATGGAAGAGATTTACCTTATGGTGTTCACTGAATAACCTAGATCCAGATTCAGCTGGCCTATCTGAAACTTTGGATTACTTAGTCCATCTGCACTCTTTGGGCTTATGGCCTACCACTTTGAAAGTCCACCTGGCAGCTGTGTCTGCTTTTCTTTCAGCAGGAAAATCTGTTTCCCTAGCCTCTCAACCAGTATTTAAAAAGTTTTTTAAGGGATTGTTGAATTTACATCCCCCTTACAGAGAGCCCACTCCTGCTTGGGACCTGAATGTCTGCATTGCTCAGCTTATGCAGCCTCCTTTCGAACCCTTATCCTCAGCTGAGCTCAAGTATTTAACTTGGAAAACTGTTTTTCTTGTAGCTCTCACATCTGCTAGGAGGATTAGTGAGCTACAAGCCCTTTCTATTGAACCTGACTACATCTCCTTTCACAGGGATAAAGTTGTTCTCAGAACAAATAGAAAATTTCTTCCAAAAGTGGTCTCAGATTTTCACCTTAACCAAACTATAATTCTTTCAGTGTTCCTTGCTTATCACTCTTCTTCAGGTGAAAGGAGATTGCATAGTCTGGATGCCAAAAGGGCCAATAGCTACTATTTGGATCAGACTAAGGCCCATCGTAATGACTGTTCTCAGCTGTTCCTCATCTATGGAGGGGTAGACAAAGGTAAGCCTGCCACCAAGAGGACTGTTGCTCGATGGATAGTCTATTGTATTCAGTTCTGCTATGATAAATTGGGCAGAGAGCTGCCTTCAGGCCTGAGGGCTCACTCAACCAGAAGTACAACTGCTTCAGTGGCAGCAGCTAGGGACATTCCCCTCTTGGAAATCTGTAAAGCAGCCACCTGAAAGACTGTTACTAAACATTACAGCCTGGACACTCAAGCCAGAAGTGATGCCAGGTTTTGTACAGCAGTACTACAAAGTCTGTTCCCTAAATAGGTTCTGTGCCCCCCTCCTGGGGATACTGCTTGGTAGTCTGCAATTGTCAGAATACAGCAAGACTTCATGTTGTTTAAAGAAAAAATTACTCACCACTGTAATGTTGTTTCTTCTAATGGAGTCTTGCTGTATTCTAACCTCCCTCCCTCCCTGTCTCTCCTCTCAGAACCCCATTGTTTATTTTGGGGAATGGCATGTGCTAGTGCTGCACCTTAGAGGGTCTTTATTTTTATTACTATTTATTATTATTATTATGATTATTACTAAAAGTATTTTCTGGGTTTTTTCGACCTGAGTCTTTTTACCCAGGAGGTTGGTTTTTGGCTTTACTTTTTCTTGGGATTTGTTAGTTATTAGTTAGTGCTCATAAGAATCTGACGGTTATGTAGAATGTACTGCTGACAGGGGTTTGGAAACCGAGCACGAGCTCAATGGTCTATGCTTTTGCATAGAGTTAACTCTATCCTCTCCGGGGCAGTCCAACCTCAGTGGCTGACTGCAATTGTCAGAATACAGCAAGACTCGATTAGAAGAAACAACATTACTATGGTGAGTAATTTTTTTATTGCCTCCCTTAGGCCCTCACCTTGGTAGCTGTAGCTCTGGGGATCCCTAGCTTTTCCTCCTCTGTCTCTGAGTCACGAGTGGCTCATTTACATACATGTGAGCAGCCAAAGGCTGGCCATAGAGCAAGGTCTTTCTGGTTTCTCATCTTTTGGTGACATGAACCCTATTTTCTCCACCTGGGTGTCAGATGGGATGGAGGGACCATGCCTTGGGGTGGATTACCCTTATTCCCACCCTTTGTAGCGGATTAGGGGGGAGAGAGAGACAGAAAGAGAGAGAGAGAGGGATTTGATCGGACCCCCTTCTGGGATTGAGAGATCTGTCTTCTATTCTAGAAGGCATCCTTTGTTTTGCTCTGACCTTGTAGTGTCTCGTGTCCAGTCCTTGGATCCTTTAAGGCTTATACAAGAAGACAGCAGTTGAGGCAATCTCCTTTCCTTAGGCCTCAAGCATGGGAAGAATCCCTGCAGTGTCAGCCATGCAGGGTTTTCTTCCCTCTCTGTTTTCTCTCTCATGTTTAGGTTATGCTTGCTCACTCTCTCACCTTCCATCTTTTTCACTGACTCTCTCTCCCTCCCTCCCTCACGCCTCCTTCTTTTCTCACTGTCTCTTTCTCTTCCTTTCTTCCCTTTTCCTCTCAACCCCTTCTGGCCTGCCCAGTGGTTGGGGTCCCCCTCCCACAATCTTAGGGAATATCCCCTTCCTCTGGTTGGCTTATACCTCTTTTAAGTTTACATCATTTCCTTTTTATGTCCCTTGGGCTCCCTTGCCCCACCCTCCACCCTTTCTCTGTCTCTATTTTCCTCTCCGGCAAGCAAATCTGAGGTGGTGGAGGGGCCGGCATCCATTACTGGCCAACCTGCAAGCACCATGTAGTACTGGCGTCACCATCCCTAACATCAGCCCCTCCTCCAGAGAGGAAGAAAGCTTTTAGCTAAAAAGCTTCTTGAGGGATCCTAGCGCCTCCAGCTGGTACCCACCAGTGATGAATGGTAAAGATATACAGGAAGATCAAGAATTACGGCAAGTATGTAATTTTCATATCTTGGTAGTCCATCTAAAATGTCTGTATAGAAAATATCCATGACGACAGATTGTGATGTCACAAACAGCAATTGTGTGGTTAGCAGGGGAGAGTCAGATACATTTTGAAAGATTCACTGAAACAGTTGCTGCATTATCTAAAATATTTAGTAGGCCAACAGAAAGGAAAGTATAAAAAGAAAGAAAAGAATATAACAAATAACTAGAAAACAATAAAGTAACATAATTTTTTTAGTTGCTCTTTAACCTCTGCAGTGCTCCTGGGAAGCACCTGAAAACAGTCCTTGTGCCTAGAGGGCCATACCTGGTTACCAAAGAATTTAAGGGGGCACTGTCAGCTTTGCCCCTCTGTTTGCTTCACAATAACATTAGTGTGCCTCTTGGCACAAACCTAACAAACGATTTCTGTAGAATACCCCTCCATGACTGAAAAGTCCCACTTTGTAGCTATTTTGATGTTTTTTTACCTTATAAGTTCTCTCCTTGGTCTGACTGTAAATCACATGCCTACTGGAAGCAATCACTGGTCGGGAATGCGTGTCTGCCATGAGCGCGGTCCGAAACTGCATTTTTTCATGAGCCTAGTATAAAAACTTCCGGTAGGTGCGCAATTTACAGTCGGACCAAGCAGACAACTTATAAGGTAAAAAAACAGCAAAATAGCTACAAAGTGGGACTTTTCAGGCATGGAGGGGTATTCTACAGTAATCGTTCATTAGGTTTGTGCCAAGAGGCACACTCATGTTATTGTGAAGCAAACGGAGGGGCAAAGCTGATAGTGTCCCATAAAAAAAAATTGCATTTTATGGCTATGATAGGATTGCTATTCCTATCGGAAAAGGGGATGGGGATGCTGGTTGCTAGTGGCGCTACCATGTTAAAGCCCCCCATAACAGAAAAAACAAGAATATAGGCTAGCCTAAGGAACTACAGCACATAAACACCTACATACTTACCGTTATCGTACTGCTGGTCATTATCATCTCCTTCTATTTTTTCTTAATTCCTGCTGCTGTTCTGTGTTTCTAGTTTCCAGGCAGACAACCTGGGAACTAATTCTATCTTCACTTGGGATCTTTCTCCTACCTTCTCCTTTTTTTCCAACAGCCATTCTGGCTTTTCTGAGGAGCAGCCTCTTGTTTAAATGAATGAATTTATTTACTGGGTTTTTCTATCACAGTATGTCCATAGCTTATGACATTAAAAAGAACTGTTGCTGCTCATGGAGTGCTGGCTGTGTGTCAGCTGGTGGAAAACTCTGAACCTAAGGAACATAAATGGGGGGGGGGTATAACTACATTTTTGTGCTTCCAAGCCTGAGAGTACTTAGGAAGGTAGTTCCAGCACTGTGTTGCTATGCTTGGCCAGGCTGGCCTCCTAGGACTGGCTAAAGGGATCCTTGATTCTGTTTCCTGCTGGTGACTGCAGCACCATGCAGAATAGCGGAACAGAGAGTATCTGGACCATGTAATAAGTATACATGTTTAGGGAATGGGTCCCTTACTCCTGAGTTATAAATAGTGCCCTGTACCAAACTGTAGTACATCTTAGCCCAGGTTGTTTGAAAAGCTGCCTCCAAATTGGCTTCCTACAAGCTGTTCAACAGCAGAGTTTCCTAGGGGACTCACTGGCTTCCTTCTGGTGTTTTTACATAAAATGGAGGGTGAAGGGAAGAGTTTCAGGAGGAGCTTTCAAAAGGGTGCTAGTTGGATTTAGGGAGGCTCTGTCCCTGGATGATTAATTATATTATATTTGTTAAGGTTTGATGGTGCAATAGACACTGCTCATTTGGGACGGCTCTGTGGATTTTTTATTGTCCCGATTAAGTGGGTATCGCGCTTATGCGATGTTCATTAGCACTGTTGTTGTTTGTTTTTTTCCTTTTGTGACTGAGTGACATTTTTGCACTTTGTGAGTTTTTCCTTTGTTTTTTGGGTTATGCTTGTGTAACTCTGTGCTGGGGAAAGTACCGAACAGTGATAGTTCTGTACTGTATTTTTTCTGTTTCTTTTCAGTTAAAGAAGTCAGTCAATTAATTTGGTTTGGTTTCACTGAGAATTGACCGATGGATGGCAGACTCTGATTCAGAGAAGCTATGCCAGACAGAGACCAGACCTCGCTGCAGACCTTGCAGTGCCTTGGTTGTAGAAACTGTGACTTCCTTTTTGGGTATTGCTGGTATTTCATCCTCAATGTCCTCCTTGTTCTCATCCAGTTTCATCTGTTTTTCAGCAGCAACAACATCCTGGGTGTTCAACTCCCCCTCAGTTGTTTCCTCGGCATCCATTCCTACAAACTCCAATAATTCTTCAGTCGGCATGAATTCTGTATGAGATACAGTATGTCCACCAGGGCTTCATTTTAAGTTTCAGGGTCACCAACAAAGTCTGCTTTGTGAAAACAGTTTGTGATTGTTACTGGATTTACAAGGCAACTTGCGTGGTGCAACATGTAAATTGCATTGCTCAGGGTGATCTTCCAAGTGATTTCAGCTGCATCAGTGTTGTTACCCTGATCGATTGTGACGATGTTCTTATTAACCATAAGTGAATGGTAATGGCTCTTCAGATTATCATATCCACGGGCTGTATCACGCTTTTCATGTTGGGGGAAGAAAGCAAGCTTGATGTTGTGGACCTGCTTAGTGAGTTTATGTGGGTGAGTGCTACAATTATCAACCAACACCAACCACCTACGAGCTCTCCATAACTGCTGATTCTACTGAAACAGCTAGTTCTGGATGATCGTTGCCATCATCCACACATTGGCAGAGTTGTGTACACCACTGACAGGATGTTTAAATCTTTGGGTAAGCAGCACAGGTGCTTACTCTTTCCAATCACAAGGATTTTTTTCTCTGTGCCTGTTAGATTGGCACACACCAGGACAGACACATGATCCTTGGCTTTTTTAACACTGGCGAGATCGAGACTCTTTGGAGCATGACTGTGGTTGGAATACCTGTAGTAGAAGAGCCCCATCTTGTCATTGTTGAAAAGGTCTAAAGGGCTGCAATCAGCAAGTAGAGCAGGCAGGACATTAGAGGGTCAGGATCGTGGGTCACAGTTCAGCGTCTGTCATCTCACTATGCTCTCATTTAAAAATTATGTTGTGGTGAGATTTCCAGTGGCACAACCACCCCTCTGTTGCCTCAAAATCTTGATGGTTGAGCTGAACCACAATGTCATTTGCTTTGCTTTTAAGCATCGGACCAGTGAAACATGCTCCTTTGGCTAAGGCTTGCTGAAACCAAATTAACAGTGCACCATCAACATCTGTGTTTTTACCTTCTCTTTTTCATTGTTCGTCTCCATACTGACCTGGCAAGGATTTGGGAAACCTGCTCCCCCACCCAGGACCACCCAGGCCACCGCCATTACCTCAGAGGTTGCCAAGAAAGAGGAGTGGTTGGACCACAGTGGGCTCAGAGAGGGTGAGGGTGGTGGAACAGAGGTGCATCCCTCCAGTTGTGCCACTCCACAATTAATTTGCCACTCTGGTGAAGCATGGTTCCTCTATGGAGGCACCTGCAGTGGAGACCAAGGAGGATGCTGGGAACCTCCATAATGGAGACCCACAGGAGGGTGACCCAGAACCCCACAGGGAAGAAACAACTCCTGGTGGGGGACTCAATTGTTAGGGGGGGTAGAACTGGGGGAGGGAGGGGAAAGGGAGGTAAGGTGTCTGCCTGGCGCCAAGGCTTGGAGGGACAGGAAACGAATCCTCAGGATCATGGGAGCAGTGGCAAGGGGGAGGGAGCTGGATGTCATTATCCACCTAGGGATGAATGACCTGGCTGAGAATGGGATCAGAGAAGTGCAACAGGAGTTTGTGGAGTTGTGGAGGGGCCTCAGACAAGTAGCACACACGGTAACCTTCTCGGAAGTGCTACCTGTCTATGGCATGGATGAGGCTAGGGTACTCTGCACCATGGGATTCACTGACTAGTTGAAAAGCTGGTGCAGAGCTCAGGGATTTGGCTTCATTAGGGACTGGGGCTCCACCTGGAGGGATGCAGGCCTATACAGGCGCGATGGTCTGCATCTATCCTGGAGAGGAACCAGGATCCTAGGTGATAGGTTTAAATACTTCAGTGGCAAGCATTTAAACTAGCTAAGGGAGGAGGCACTGAAGAGGAGAAGGAAAATCCTAGCCACCCCCCAAAAAATCAGGGTAATTAGTGAGGTAAACACCAAGATACAGTAGTCGATAGGGAGAAGGGCAGGGGTAAATGGAGAAAAAGACAAAGGCAGTAGGGACAGGGATGGGGCAAAAAGAAATAAAGCCATAAAAAATGGAGGGTAATGAGTACCAATGCCCGTAGTCTAGGTACAAAGCTCCTTGAAATGGTGGTCTTGATGGAAGAGGGATGTCTGGATATTGTGGCAGTCACAGAAACATGGTACACAGAAAACCATGACGGGGATGTCAACATACCAGGGTACACAATCTACAGGAGGGACAGAGAGGACAGAAGAGGAGGAGGAGTAGCTCTCTATGTAAGGGAAGGTATCAAAGCAACAGAACTAAATGGTAAACAGGGAGGAGAGGAGGTACTGTGGGTCACCCTGGAGACTGGAAATGGCTCCACAACCCACACAGGGGTTGTATACAGACCCCTGTCTCGGGGGAGGAAATGGACAAGGAAATGATAGAAGGCATCCTTGGGATGGCAGAGAAAGGGGAGATATTGCTGATGGGGGACCTGACTATGCCAGATGTTGACTGGAGCACCTTTGCTACAGCCAAATCCAAGAGCAGGGCCATTCTCGATGCCCTACAGGGGGCATGCCTCAGACAGCTAGTTTTGGGACCCACATGGAAGAGAGCAATCTTAGACCTGGTACTCTCAAATGGGGACGGAGAGAGGATCTCTGATCTTGAAGTGGGTAGCCATCTGGGAACAAGTGACCACCGAACAGTGTGGTTCAGGATAAACTTAGCTGTAGAGTCAAGCCTCAAAAAAGTGAAGGCACTGGACTTCAGGAGGGCTGATTTTGTCAAAATGGGAGAGTGCCTCAGAAAAGCACTAGCAAACAGGCAAGAAGGTGGGGTGGAGCAACAATGGGGAAACATCAAAACCGCCATCACAGAGGCAACAAACCTTTGTGTGAAGCAAATAAACAAATCAAAATGAAAGAAAAACCACTATGGTTCTCAAAAGAAGTGGCGGGGAAGGTAAGGGAGAAAAAGATAGCATTCATGAAGTATAAGGAAACACAGAAGGAGCAGGACAGAGAACTGTAACAGATAAAGCAGAACGAAGCAGGTAAGGCAGTCAGAATAGCAAAGGCCCAAACCGAGGAAAAGATAGCCAACTCGATTAAGAAGGGGGATAAAAACTTTTATAGGTACATTAGGGAGCAAAGAAAGACTAAGGCAGGGATACTGAGGCTGAACAAAGAGGAAGGTGGTTGGGCACTTAGTAATAGGGTTGTCAGAACCCTCTGAAGTTCTGGGTTCTAGTTCTAGTCTAGAACTTTTGAAAAAGTTCTAGGGTTCTAATCTTTTTTAGAACTTTTTAGAACTCGAACCCTATCTTTTTATTGTGCTGCCAGTAATGAAGATAGTAATAAAATACATGTAAAGGAAAAACTGTTCAATACAAGGGGGAGAGAAATTATCATGTGTGACATTGATAGGAATACAACTAGGTTTATCTATGGTTTCTTCTGTTTGCTAAAACCAGCAATTTAATACGTAACAGGCCCACCCACCCACCCATATGTTAAAAGTTTTCCTGCTGCAGCTGCATCATAGTTCCTTAGTGAAAGAAAGAGGCACATTAGCCATTTATGAACTCAGTTATATATACTTATTGTCATGAATTATGAGAAAAATAACTGATATTACCTAATCTCAGCTATTTGCTGCTTTCTGTTTTAAATGAGTGAATCAAAAGTTGCTATGTTTAAAAGAAAGCTTTTATAACAAAGTCAAGCCAAGGTACTGCAGCAGCAGCACATGGAACTGTTGCAAAACATATTATGTCATAATGTAGTCAGTCAAGACATTTGAATAAAAAAATATACCAGTCATTGTTGCTGGCAAAAAATGCATGCTGTTTTCTAAGATAATGCATACATATACCAACATTCTTGTTGGCAAATTGAAGTAATACATACAACTTTCTAAGATGATGCATTTTTGCAGTTGATACGTCAATAAAATCTGTATTTCAGTCACATAAATAAAAAAAGTGGTTTCCTTACCGCATACTAACTTAAGGAACATTTAATGTAGCTGCAGCAGTTGGCATGTGATGTTTAAGGGACAGTGTCTGTCAACCCCATTATGTATCAAATTATCACTACATGTAAAGCAAAAACACTTTATGATAGGTCACATTCTGTGAAAACTGCTGATGCAGATTTTCTTTTATTTCTGATTCCTTTATTCTTTTTTTAAAGGGGACAGAACAATTGTGCTAGGTGGCAGCAGTTTGCAATGTATTTAATAAGAAAAAAAAAAATATATATATATTATATGTATAGTAGGTTCGGTCTGTCATCATCTTTTTCCTCACCATCCCCAGCCGATCACGAATCTGTAAATGAAAGGACTAAAACAACACCCACCTTTCACCCCATCACCCATTCCACTTTTCTTCCACCACCTTCATCTGTGCAGTAGCACCCATACCACCCTTACACCCATGTTAATACCAACCCACAACCCTCACCCCCACTCAAGCATGTATTTCACTCTCCTCCCTCACCCAAATGTTTAAACTACCCCCACACTTAGTCATGAACTACCATTCATGTCACCCTTCTCCGTCCCTCACCCATGTTAAAACCCAGTCCCCCAACCATCACCCATGTACTAGCATCCATTTTGGTTTATGGCTAACATTTCTGTAATTGAAAAAATAATAAACAGCTACCAATTAGAACTCATTGTTTTGTCCTCTTTAAAATTGAAAAATAGACCGCCCCCGGTCCCAGCCCATACTGATGCACCACAAAGTCACAAAAGGTGAATCCAAAAATATATGTTTGCACTTTAACTATAAATAATATGATACAGAAAGGATTGACTTGACAGTGTCCCTTTTATGCCAAATTTGGGCCTGTTCCCACTGATGTTAAAATTGCCCTGTATGTAAAACTTGTTGACTTTAGTTTAGACCCTAGCTACAAAGCAGTTTGCCATGAAATGGTGAAAGTTTTGGGGTATATAGTTCAAGGTAGTAGATCGAAAGAGAAAACAACCAAAGTCATCACAGTCTGTAAAGTTTCCTTTTGGTGCAGAGACTCTCCACACAGTATTTACCAGCCTCCACCATCTGAGTTGTCATCACCATCAACATCCACAACATCAATCACTTCAGGATCAATTTGTATACTCTTGTAGGGATACGAAAATCTTGACTTATTAACTTTAATAAAAGTTAACGTGTATACATTTTCTGGCAGCAACCTATTTCTGGTGTCTGTCACAATATTGCCAGCTGTACTAAATATGCGTTCTAAAGAGACACTTGTTGCAGGACAACCAAGATATTTACAAGCTTCATCATACAGCTCTGTCCAAATTGACTTTTTTGATCTTCAGTATTCAAAAGGGCATGCATCAATAGGAATAGGCAGTTCTTGCAGGTAACTGTCTACCATGACCATGATGGACAGAGACCGCTCAGAAGAGGAATCAGCAGAAGCTGGTATGGCAGCAATTTGGGAAAGGTTTTGCCACAGATTTAGCTTGCTACTAAGGGTTGAAGAAGTGGCAGTTGTGGAACAACTACTGTTAATGTTTGGTGACTTTTCCAGTTCTGTATCCCTTTGTGAAGATGAACCTGCATGTTGTGGTGATGACAACCTGAGGATACTGTGCGTGTCTGTGTTTGACTCCTGTGAGTGCTGCAGCTCATCTAGCAACAGACATTTGTACTGCTCTATATCATCTGTTTTGGAAGATGTATAGCCTTGAACCTGGGATCTAAGAGAGTTGCAAGGATGTAGTGTTTTGATTTCATCATTGCAACTAATTTGTCATTGGTTTTGAAGCGCTCGCTCATTCTCTTTACGAGATTCCCATGATACAGGCAACATGTTGTCTGCGCTTCAGATCTGTCTTTTTCTATTTGTAGATTTAGAACACTAAGATGATGTGAAATTAGCATTATGAGTGGGATAACCTGACTCACAGATGCGCCTTCAGAAGACATGTCCCTTGTAGCTGTCTCAGAAGGAGCTAGGATGCAGCACACTGTCTCCATTAATTTCCACTGCAGCACAGACAGCATAATGCCATCTCCAATAATGTAACTGGAGCAATACTCATGTACAGCTTGCTTTTGCTCCAAGAGACGCTTGCAGCATATAAAGCGTTGAGTTCCAACAAGTGGAAACATTTTGAATCAGCTTTTGCTGGGGCAGCTTGTGTTTTTTTTTGCAGTTCGGACAATGTCCGTATAGCCTTGGTTGAATGTGAAAAGTGAATCATAATTTTTTTGCAGACAGCAATCATACCATCCACTTGTGTTTCAATGCTGAGAAATCCCATGACAATTAAATGTAAGCAATATGCAAAGCAAGAAGCATGCAGAAATCCTCCATCCTGTACTGCTATCAAGATGTTGGCTCCATTGTCACTTACTATGAAGCCACATTTTAGACTGTGAGAATAAACCCATTCGTCAAGGAGGTCATTTAGTTCCTGCAAGATGTTTGCAGCAGTATGACTTTGCCCAGACTTCTTTATATGCAGCAGCGCCATCTTTTGGGGTGTCTTTGTTTTTGAAGAAGCACAAGAAAATATGACCCAATGAGCAATAAGGGACATGTAATCTATATTCTGAGTGCTGGTCCACATATCTGTTGTGACATGAATAACCCCACCCTCTGCAGTTTTAAGTGCAAGCATCACTGTCACTTTTAAAGCCAGATAAATGTTTGGTATTTCAACATAGGAAAAGTACCTTCGATGAGGAACATTGTAACGAGGCTCTGCTAATGTCATGAGCTCCTAAAATCCTCATGATCTACCAAAGAGTATGGGAGAAGGCTCCGCTAACAGTTCACCAATTCTGTGATTAAGATGAAGGGTCTTGGATGATTTCTAGTAAAGGTATTCTTCCTTTCAAATGCCTGAGACAGTGTTAGCTGTTTACAACATGTCCCTGCTGGTTTATTATACACTGTGCTTCGATGGGCAGATGGACGTGGAGATGGTGGACTAGGACTTATACATTCAGTGCCATCACTGGATGTGCAACTAGTACTAATGGTGCTGGCATTGGTGGTAACAGTGATCCTAGGGCTGGCAGTGGTTCTGTCCGCATCAAGTTCAGACAATTCAGTATCCATTTCAGATTCCTGACCCTTCTCATGTGTGGTCTGGAAGATGGAGGACATGGGTTTTGGACAATCAAGCAAAACTGAATGCTTTTTCAGATGGCGTTTAAGAGCTGTAGTGCCAAGACATGACACAACTTTACCACGGCTTACACTCTGTTTACACAGGGCACAAACTGCTCTGCATGGATCAGTTTTACTGACAGAGAAATAATTCTACACCTCAGATGTGATCGATTTTGTTCGAGTGCTAGGAAGATAGCTAAAGACTGTTTGTGTCTTTTCACCTGTCCTAACAGAACCCGGGACATGCTCCTTGGTGCTAGAAGAGTAGGCAGAAGACTCTGATGGATTTTCATTGCTGGCCAACACAGAAGTGGTGGATTCAATGGCTATGTCCTTTCCATTGCCAACAGTGCTGGATGTATTTGCAAGTTGCACTACCTGACTCATTGTCAGCAGACTTGCTCATTTCACTTTGTCGAGGAAGTAATGATACGTCACAAGACACAACAGTGTCAGACTGAGACAAAGAGCTACTGTCTGAGTCAGTGAGGGATTCACTGTCACTTGCATTATTACTGCTAGTCACAGGGATTTTAACAGCATGAACGGCATACCTTATGGTGCCTCTCCGTGTGACCCCAGCAGCTGCACAGGTTTTCTTAAAAGGTCCCCCTTTACCACACTTCACTGTTGCTCTTTTGCTGTTTGTTGAATTTTTATCACGAGAAACATTTTGGTTATTTCTGCTAGCACCAGGATTACCACTACCACCAACACCTGCTCCAACACCAGCACTAGATGCTTCATCTATGTGGGTATCAGCTATAACAGAACCAGTATACTGCAGTGAATACACCCACACAATTCCTGTGTAAGAAAGCAACGTGATCTATGATCACTGGCTACAACTCCAAAATTTTATTTTGGCTATGTGACACTGTGATGCAGTGGACTGAAAGTAATTGAAGAATATGATGGTTTGCAACTAAAGGATCCCAGGTTCAAGGCTTACAGAATGATTGGGCTGCTGGGCACAGGCATAGGCATAGGTATAGCAGTGAAGGGGCGCACAGCAGCAGGGCGATGGGCTGGCCATAAGAGACAGAGTTACACACACAAACCGAGGAAAGAGATTTTTCTGTCTCTCTCCTCCCAACAGGGAAATATATTTCTGGGCTTCTGTCATGTATTTAAGGATAATGCCACCACACGACAACTGGCCACTGGGCCTCTCTCGGTAACACACACTGGGTAGGGTACAGTGCAGTCAAAAGGCACACAGCAGATGGGCTGACCACAGGAGATGGAGTCACACACACATATACAACCCAAGGAAAGAGATTTTTCTGTCTCTCCTCCCACCAGGCAAATATATTTCTGGACTTCTGTCATGTATTTAAGGATAATGCCACCACACGACAACTGGCCACTGGGCCTCTCTCTTGGTAACACACACTGGGTAGGGTACAGTGCAGTCAAAAGGCACACAGCAGATGGGCTGACCACAGGAGACAGAGTCACACACACATATACAACCCAAGGAAAGAGATTTTTCTGTCTCTCCTCCCAATAGGCAAATATATTTCTGGGCTTCTGTCATGTATTTAAGGATAATGCCACCACACGACAACTGGCCACTGGGCCTTTCTCAGTAACACACAGTGGGTAGGGTACAGTGCAGTCAAAAGGCATGGAGTCACACACACACATATACAACCCAAGGAAAGAGATTTTTCTGTCTCTTCTCCCAACAGACAAATATATTTCTGGGCTTCTGTCATGTATTTAAGGATAATACCACCACACGACAACTGGCCACTGGGCCTCTCTCGGTAACACACACTGGGTAGGGTACAGTGCAGTCAAAAGGCACATAGCAGATGGGCTGACACAGGAGATGGAGTCACACACACATATACAACCCAAGGAAAGAGATTTTTCTGTCTCTTCTCCCAACAGGGAAATATATTTCTAGGCTTCTGTCATGTATTTAAGGATAATGCCACCACACAACTGCCCAACAATGGGCTTCTCGCAGTAACACACAATGGGTAGGGTACACAGTCAGCAGCCACAGCAGGGTGATGGGAACACCACAGGAGAACAGAGAGATACAGTGTAGTGGAGTCACACACACAACACACAAGTAGGGAGTACTGTGTAAAAAAAAAAAAAACATTATCTGAGGATCAGTGGCAGGATTTTTAGGACAGTAAATTAATAAAAAGGGAACTAGGAGAGCTTCAGTAGCAGACAAGTAGTGGAATTGCAGTATAATGTGGGGAGTGGTGCAATGCAGTGGCTGTGGGGCAGCCATATTCAGGCAGACCTTCTGGACACTGAGGTGCTGCCCTATCTGCGATGCATCCTCTGGACTCGGGATGAGGTAGCCAGACCCAGAGCAGATGTAAACTGGTCAGGAGTACCATCACCCCTATCCAGAGACTACCCAGTCCAATGCAACTGCTTCAAAGGATGCCGAGAACGAGGAGCACTTGGATGACAGTGGGCTCAGGGAGGGTTAGAGTGGTCAGGCAGAGGCACATCCCAGATCCTATTCCACTCAAGAACTCATATGCCACACTGGCAAAAGAGGACAACCAAATAGAGGTATCCAGAGAAGTGGAAGGAAAGGATGTGGAGGTTAGCCAGGGAGGTGACCTCAGCGGAGAAAGCAGTGGACCCCAGAGGAGGAGGAGGAAGCGAATCCTGGTGGGGGACTCCATCATAAGAGGGATCCAGCTAGGAACACAGGAGGGGGAGGACAGGGAGGTGAGGTGCCTACCAGGTGCCACGGCATGGAGGGATGGAAGGAAGATCCTGGGGATCACTGGGAAGACAAGACGGATGGTGAGCTGGATGTCATTATCCACCTAGGTACTAATGACCTGGAAAATGGGGAGCCAAAGGAAGTTCAGGAAGAATTTAGGAAACTGGGGAGGGTCTCAAGCAAGTAGCTACTTCTGTCACTTTCTCAAGTACTACCTGTGAGAGGCAAGGAGAGCATAAGTGCATGCACCAGGAACTTTAACTCATGGTTGAAGAACTGGTGCTGTGAGGAAAGTTTGGATTCATTGGTGACTGGGGACCCACCTGGAGGGATGGAGGTTTGTTCAAGCCTGACGGCCTGCATCCATCCTGGAGGAATCCAAGCACTCAATGATAAGTTTAAATACTACATTGACAAGCATTTAAACTAGCAAAGGGGGTGGCAGGCCGGCAAGGAGAATTACTTGCTCACCCCCACAGCTAACTGATGGAACCAGTGAACCAGAGAAGTGGCTATCTCTGCAAAGTAGTGTGCAAAAGATGGAGATTAGTGCCTAAGAGGTGGATAAGCAGAAAAGGGCAAAATTCAGCAGAAGGGCAGACAGCAAGGAGAACCAGGGATAAAGGATAACCAAGGAAGGGGCTGGAGTAGAACAGTGAAACAGTCTAGGAGGTCAAATCATGGAAAGCCATGTGCAAATGCCAGGAGCCTTAGCAACAAGATGGAAGATCTGGAGCTGTCATGGTGCAGTCAGACCTGGACATTGTGGCCATCACTGAAACCTGGTGTAATGATAACCACGACTGGAGATGGCCATACCTGGCTACAACATATTCAGAAGAGACAGAGCAGGCAGGAAGGGAGGAGGAGTGGCACTGTATGTGAAAAATGACATAAGGGCCACAGAGATCCAGGAGGAACAAAATTGGGAGAGATACTGTGGTTAAACTAGAAAGGAAAATGGGAACAGCCATCCATACAGGTGTGGTCTATAGACCACCAGCCCAGGAGGAAGAAACAGATAGGAGTTGATGCTAGCCATCCAAAGGATGGCAGACAAGGGTGAGGTAGTACTGGTTGGAGACTTCAATATTCCAGATGTGGACTGGAGCATCCCAGCAGCAGCATCAACTAGGAGCAGATTTATCCTGGACTCCCTTCGAGGTGCCTTCCTCAAGCAACTGGTCATGGAACCAACTCAGCAGAAGGCAATACTGGACCTTGTGCTCACAAACAGGGACAGTGTGATGGGGTAACAGTGGGGGAGCACCTGGGGAACAGTGACCACCAGTCATTGTGGTTTGAAATCACAGAAAGAGCAGAACCAAACCACACAAAAACACGTATCCTGGATTTTAGGGGGGCAGACTTTGGGAAAATGGGGAGATACTTGAAAGAGGCATTAAAGGTAATGGGACAGGAATCAGGGGTTGAGGAACAGTGGGCAGTATTTAAAATGGGGATTACAAGAACAACAGAATTATGCATTAAGCAGGTTAGCAAAAGGAAAAGGAAGAGGAGACCATTATGGTTTTCCAAAGAGGTAGCAAAAGAAAGTGAAAGCCAAAAGATTGCATTCAGGCAATACAAAAAGACACAGGCAGAAGGGGATAGGGAGAAGTACCAGGAGAAGCAAAGGGAGGCAGGAGGTCAGTAAGGAAAGCCAAAGCTCAGACAGAAGAACACATTGCAAAATCAGTGGGTAGAGGGGACAAAACCTTTTACAGGTACATAAGTGAAAAAAGAAAGACAAAGGGAGGGATAGTGAGGCTGAAGGAGGAGGATGGGGGCCATGTGGAGGATGACAACAGTAAAGCTGACATATTGAACAGGTATTTCTGCTCAGTCTTTACTGAGGAAGAGGAGGGTAATGGGTCTGAAGGGAGTACAAAAAGTGAGAATGGTGCAGAAATGGACACAAGTCCCTTTACACGAGAAAGGGTCCTGAAGGGACTGGAAGTAATAAAAGTTGATAAAGCAATGGGGCCAGATGGGTGCACCCAGGGTCCTTAAAGAACTAAGAGGTGGTGGCTGAACCTCTGGCTATCCTGTTTAGCCAATCACTGGAAACAGGGAGGTACCCAAAGACTGGAGGACAGCAGATGTAGTCCCCTTATACAAAGGGAACAAAGAGGAAGCAGGAACTACAGACCAGTCAGCCTCACCTCTCGGTAGTGGGGAAGATCATGGAAGCACTCACTGAAGGAGAGATTAGTGGAACATCTGGTTGTCAATGGACTACAGGACCCAAGGCAGCATGGTTTCACCAAGGCGGTCATGTCAGACCAACCTCGTTGAATTTTTGACTGGGTGACTAGGGAGGTGGATCAGGGTGGGCAGTGGACATGGCCTATCTGGACTTCAGCAAGGCCTTTGACACTGTGCCACATAGAAGACTATTACACAAACTGGGGAATATGGGTGTGGGCAGGACAGTAGTGTGGTGGGTAGGTAACTGGCTGGGTGGCAGGACACAGAGGGTGGTGGTAAATGGCTGTCACTCCACAGAGGGAAGAGTGACCAGTGGGGTACCACAGGGATCAGTGCTGGGACCGGTCCTATTCAACATCTTCATCAGTGACATTGCCAGGACCTAGAAGGCAGAATTTCACTGTTCACTGATGACACAAAGCTCTGTAACAGAGTAGACACACCAGAGGGTGTAGACAGAATGAGAAGGGACCTACAGAAACTTGAACAATGGTCAGGTGTTTGACATTTGAAATTCAATGCAAAGAAGTGCAAGATAATGCATATGGGGCACAAAAACCCTGGCACAATATATCAGTTGGGGGGTGAGGATATAGCATGCACCAAGCAGGAAAGGGATCTTGGGGTTATCATTCTGATGACCTCAAGGTAGGGAAACAGTGTGACAAGGCAGCAGGTAAAGCAAATAGGATGTTGGGATGTATAGGCAGGAGCATCACCAGCAGGAAAAGGGGAGGTCATAATTCCACTATACAAGACACTAGTGAGGCCCCACCTGGAGTACAGAGTACAGTTCTGGAGACCATACCTATGTAAGGACATAGACAGGGTAGAGAAGGTTCAGAGGAGGGCAGCAAAGATGGTGCATGGATTGCATCACAAGTCCTATGAAGACAGGTTGAAGGAACTCAACATGTACTCCCTGGAGGAGAGGAGGGAGAGAGGGGATATGATAGAGACATACAAGTATCTCACAGGGAGGAACAGGGTGCAGGAATACACTATTTTTAAGCAAAAAAGATGTTCCAGGACTAGAGAGCATGGGATGAAGTTGGAGGGAGGATGATTCAGAGGAAACATGAGAAAGAATTTCTTCACAGAATGGGTGGAGGACAAGTGGAACACCCTGCCAGAGGAAGTGGTGGGGGCTGAAACAATCACGGGATTTAAGAATGCATGGAATAGACATAAAGGAATTCTGGAGGTCAGGGGTAAGGGGCAACAGACTTCTAGGAAAACATAAACTGAACTTACAAGCTCAAATGGGCAGACTGGGTGGGCCATAGGCCCTTATCTACCAACACTGTCTATGTATGTATCTAGCCTGGTGTTGTTCTATCAGGAATTTTATAGGGTGGAAAAGAAGAACGCTCAGCAGCACAGTAACACAGAATCCCCTTCCCTCCCTGTCCTCCTGATTATTTTACTTTGTTTTGTGGAGTAGGGTATAAAGTAGTAAGTAAAAATGCCATCAAATTCAAATGTTTCAACTTCTCAAAGACTCACACATTAAAGTTAAACTTAATTTTCCTTGAGTCACAATCTGTTTGTTTTAATTTCTTCACCCCTTCCCCAGCCATCTGATGATCGCTCCTTCTTCCCAGTGTGAAACAACTACGCCATGCAGAAATGAAGTTTTTGAACTGTTGTTTGAGACTACGATAAAATTCTCTCAGTTTCACTCAAATACTCAGCAACTTTAACTTCCCTCGCTCTGTCCGTCTCATTCTGAGGCTGAGCCTCTTACCAACTGTTAAGTAAGTTTGGGCCCTTTCTTTCCTCAGTTCCCTCCCAACACGTCTCCCCCTGGCCCCTATCTTTAGTTTCACCCCACCCACCCTTAGCTTTTTATTTATTTTTTAGTTTGCAATACACACACACGATTTCATTTCACATAGCAAGCAATTGCCCAGAGCCAGAGGTAAGAGCTAGCCCAGACAGAGGGCGGTGGTAGCACAAACTGCTGCAGCCTGCAACTCCTTTATGGCACTGGCTGGTAAATGAAGGGAGCTGCAACCGTGCGCCGGTTTACGTCTACCATCCACCACCTGACCGCAGGGCAGATGGTCAGGTGGTAACATGGACTGTGGGGATGAAGTACACAGGCACGCAGTCCGACTCCAGTGTAGTCCACACCATTCAGCCCCCACAAGTTTGTGCATGCCATCATGCACCCTTCCCTTCATTCCACCTCCTTTCTGCCTCCTGTGGCACTGTGCTGCCTCCCAATCCCATCCTGCTTCAACCTCTCTCCCGTCCCTTTGGAGCAGACACTACAGGGCTAGGCAAGCTTGCGTTGCGGTTGCGGCTTCTTAAGGCATTAAAAAAAAAAAAAAAAAATTGATTCGAACCCGTTTGCGAACCCACTAGTGTTCGAGTTCTGAATTAGAAGTCGAACACCAGGGTTCGTGATAAGTTCGAATCTTTCCCGAACTAGTTCTGACAAACCTACTTAGTAATACATCCTTTTCTCATATACTCCCAGAGAAAGGCAAAGCTCTGAACAAGTATATAAAAATGCCTGCTAAGAGATGGTCTAGTACAGGGAAATGTGCCAGGGGAATGAGGCAGCAAAGAAGTCTGTTGAGGAGAGTACAACTTCAGTTCCACTTCCCCAAACCACATGTACGTTTGCCATCAGTGTCTTCTGTGGGCTCTGGTTGCACTGCAGGTACCAGCAAAGGAGTTGTTCGAAGTACTGGCATAAGTGTGTCTCAGTTTTTTACAGCCAAAACTGTTGCATCCATGCTGGTGGGAGATGATAGTGAGAAGAAGGGAGACACTAACACCAGTACAGGAACAGTGGTCCAGGAGGAGGGTGATAAGTCTGTCAGTTTGACTGTCCCTGTTCCTGCTGGAGTTGGTGACGGTGATAGTGTTCAGATGGAGTCTGATACTCCTGGAGATATGGATAGTCAGCCCCCAGAGGAGATGGTTGTAGAGGAAGAAAAAGTTGCCGTGCAAGAAGACAGTGATAGGGAGGAGGAGGAGTAGGACAAGGACATCATCAGCATCGGTGCTGATCATGACAATGTATGGAATAATCCCCCATGGGAGCCAGAGGTTAAAAAGGTCAAAGGTGATGTAGGCCATTTACATGCACAGCCTGTGGATTAGGCTGTCAGCAAGCCTATCAGTAAACCTCCAAGCAGTCAAGTCACCCCTCCCTCCCAAAAGTAGCCTTATGGAAGTGATGAAAGCAGTCCAAAAAGCACAAACTTACATGACTGTTTCTCAGCTCTCCCAGTCCCAGCAGCATGTTAAGTCCAGAGGTCAAAAGTTCCTAGTTTGGAACTTTTACATACTTTATCCAGCTGATGAGACCATAGCGATATGTCAACTGTGTCAAGCACGTGTTGGTTGTGGAAAAAAGGGAAGCCACATAGGCACCAGTGGCCAACATGCCCACCTGAAAAACAAGCACCTGCTGTGCTGGCAGCAACACCAGAAGGACACCAGAGCTGTTGGTGAGATCTCCCCTGGCAAGTTAAATGTAACTGAGAGCAGTGCAATACAGCAGGAGGAGGGAGGGAGGGCAGAGTGGGTCAGTGGAGGAGAAGGAGGATGAGCTCAGTATTCGCAATGGCAAAGCAGGGGGAAATACCTAATCCGGTCAATAGAAGCACTCTGGATAGGGGGGTTGATATTAGTCCTTTCACAGAAGAAAGGGTTCTGAAAGACCTCTTAAAACTGAAGGTGGATAAAGCAATGGGGCCTGATGGGATTCACCCTAGAATTCTAAAAGAACTAAGGGAAGAACTAGTAACACCACTGACTACCCTTTTTAATAAATCATGGGAGGATGGTGTGGTACCTGAGGACTGGAGGAGGGCAGATGTGATTCCCCTTCACAAAAGTGGGAGCAAGACAGAGGCAGGAAACTACAGACCTGTCAGTTTGACCTCAGTGGTAGGGAAAATGATGGAATCACTTCTGAAGGAAATAATTGTTGAGTACTTAGAGGCCAGTGGGGCACAGGACCCAAGGCAGCATGGATTCACAGTGGGAAGGTCATGTCAGACAAATCTAATTGATTTCTTTGACTGGGTGACCAAAGCAGTAGACCAGGGAGGGGCTGTGGACATGGCCTACCTAGACTTTAGCAAGGCATTTGACACAGTCCCGCACAAAAGATTAATAAACAAATTAGCCAGCCTGGGAGTGGGTCCCAGGGTGGTACCCTGGGTAAAACACTGGTTGAACAACAGGACACAGAGGGTAATAGTAAATGCAGTCCACAGTGAAGAAAGGAGGGTCACTAGTGAGGTACCGTAGGGTTCAGTACTGGGGCAGGTCCTTTTTAATGTCTTTATAAGTGACATTGCAGAGGGACTGGAAGGGAAAGTATGTCTCTTTGCAGATGACACAAAGATCTGCAACAGGGTTGATACAGAAGTGGGGTGGAAAGGATGAAAAGGGACTTGGCAAGGTTGGAGGAATGATCAAATGTATGGCAGCTTAGATTCAATGCAAAGAAGTGCAAAGTAATGCACCTGGGAAACAAAACCTAGGGAAGAGTACACAGTGGGGGATGAGATACTGACAACAACAAAAATGGAAAGGGACCTGGGGGTAGTCATATCAGATGACCTAAAGGTGGGCCAGCAATGTGAGAAGGCAGTAAGGAGGGCTGGGGGGATACTGGGATGCATAGGGAGAGGTATCATCAGTAGAAAACAGGAAGCTGTTGGCCCTCTGTACAGACAGTTGGTAAGACCACATCTGGAGTACTGTGTACAGTTCTGGAGACCCCATCTCCGCAAAGACATAGACAGGGTGGAGGCTGTCCAGAGGAGGGCAACCAAAATGATGCAGGGTCTGCATCAGAAGACATATGAAGAAAGACTAAAGGAACTAAAGATGTATAGCCTCGAGGAAAGAAGGGAGAGGGGGGACATGATAGAAACTTTCAAATACCTCAAGGAAATCAACAAAGTTCAAGAGGTTAGCATCTTTCAGAAAATGAGATGTGCAAAAACAAGGTGGCACAATTTGAAGATAGAGGGGGGATGGCTCAGAGGTAATGTGAGGAAGTATTTCTTCACAGAGAGGGTTGTGGATACATGGAACAGCCTTCTGAGGAGGTCGTAGAGTCAAAAACAGTGGGAAAATTCAAGAATGCATGGGACAGACATAAGGCAATTATAGTTGGGGGGGTAGGAGGAAGTAGGCTGTTGGTTAACTAGGATCTGCAGCTTATCCATTAGGTAGGGAAATGGGCAGACTAGGTGGGCCAAGCAGTCCTTATCTGCCGTCAAATTCTATGTTTCTTTCTCAAGTAGTGGGCATAGCAGTGGAGGCGCCATTCCCTTGAGTCAGAAAAGTACACCATCACACCCAAAATCAGCCAAAATAACTGGTGTCATGCGGTCTGCACACCTCCAAGAGTCAATTGTTACCCCTACAAGAACAACACTGGTGCCGCAAGTACTGAGTTCTGGTCGAACAGCCCCAAAGATGCAGCCCACACTGAAGACCATACTTGAGCGGCACTCAAATCATTCTGCTGCACACGAGATAAATGCTGCCACTGCTGAAATGCTGGCCATTGATCTGTTGCCAGTCTCGTTCGTTGAGAATGCTGGATTCTGCAGGTTGCTGGCCCGTGCCAGTCCCAAATGGCAGGTTCCATCGCAAACCTATTTCTCTAAGTGTGCCATGCCAGAGCTGTACGGTAGAGTTGCTGATTCCATAAGACATACAATGAAGCATTCTGCATCAGAATGTGTCCATCTTAGCATGGATATGTGGACCAGTGGACAAACAGCAGCAAGCTCATATCAGTGCATAATGGCACACTGGGCACAGGTACCTGGTGTGATAGTTGATTTTGGGCTTGGTAAAACCTGCCTGAAGCAAAATTGTTGTGGTAGCAACACCCCTGGAATTCGGCAGCATGCAACCCTAAGTATGCAAAGTGTTACTGGTTCTCACACAGGTGAGAAAATACTTACTGTGCTGCTAGATGAGATTGATGAGTGGATACACATACACTAAGTTACAGCAGGATTTATTGCAAGTGACAATGGCTCCCATGTTGTAAAGTGCATTAGTGATGGTGTTTTTTTCAGGGTGCCCTGCCTGGCACACTGCCTTAATCTTGTTGTGCAGCAGTTTCTAAATCATGCAGACATTAAGGAAACTGTGACTGTCGCCCATCACATTTGTGTGCACTTCGCCCATTCTGCAAAGGCCCGTGACCACCTACGTGAGCTACAGTGCAATAACCATCTGCCTCAGCACCATATGAAGCTTAATGCTGTGACCAGGTGGAACTCCACACTGTACATGCTTGACCGGCTATATGAACAGCATAAGGCAGTTTCAGAATACCTGCTGGTGCACACCATCCGGGACAGTGCTGGAGTGTCCATCGCTCTAACAGCAGAGCAGTGGTGACAAATGGATGGGCTAATTCGCATTCTCCATCCATTCCTGCATGCAACACAGGCAGTGAGTGGGAACACTGCCTGTATAAGTCAATCAATGCCTCTTATACGTATGCTGAGGCAGACACTGGTTAATTTCAGACACCAGATGGAGGCAGGTGGGGATCATAGTAGTTGTGATCTAATGGATCACATGCTCCATGTGCTGGACCGCAATACCCATATTCCCAGCATTCCACAGTCAGATGAATTTGCAATTGTTACCATGCAGGATCCACACTATAAACATAGCCTGCCATCTATAACTGAAGGAGGTCATCAGTGACTGCAAAAGTTGACCAGAGCCTCATTAGACGGGTATCTGGTGCACAAATGAAAAGGGCACATAAGACACAAACCACACAGAGAACGGGTATTGCTACCACCACCACTAGCTCACAGGCAGCCCCTTTTGACAAAATGGGCAAGGTACAGCAGAAAATGGTAAGTAATCCCATTTGAGATGCTCTTTATCAGATGGGAGTGGAACATATGGAGGAAAAAGAGGAGGAGACTGATGAGGCAGCTGACTCAGGGTAACAGAACGGATGGCAGAGGCCTACATGGGGACACAAAGCACCTTGCCATTACTGATGAGCCACTGCAGTACTGGAGCAGCAAAGTGACTGATTGGCCAGCACTAATATCAGTTACTGTTAAATACCCGAACTGCTCACCATCCAGTGTCAGTGTGGAATGAGTGTTTGGTTTGACTGGGGCCATTGTGTGTGACCAGAAGACCAATTTGTCACCCAAAAATGTGTCCATGCTAACATTCATCAAAATGGACGAAGGGCACATTCTGCATAATACAGTGATATTGATGGTGTTTCCACATGAACTGTGTCTTAGTGAGGATAACGACAATGAAGATGTCAGCTCTGCTAAGGCTTCCACAAGCAGCGAGGTAGATGAAGAAGCAATGCTGAGAGAATTTCCACCTGGTGACAGCTCCAGTCTTGAAGACTGTGAGGGCTGCTTCCTGGAGGATGTGACAGTGGAAGTGGAACAAGACTGAAGTTACTAGTAGGAAATCTCCCCCCCCCCCAAAAAAAAACACTTTCAGCTCAGTATAGTGTTACAAATTATTTTTATAAATTTATCACTGGATTTGTGATGGTTGTGTTATCTACTGTTAATCAGTTTAATTTGATTACCCTTGCCCTAAACCATTCTTTAGTCCCCACCCTCCATTAAAGCAGCAGTCAAATTACCATAACCATAAACATTTTGCATTATTACAGTAACAAGGTTTCTCTGCCAAAAATATCAAGATATACATTTTACTTTTCATTTAGACTAATGCCATCCTGAAGCAAGATATGTAGTCTTGAAGTCTTTAAAAAGTGCCCATGCTGACATATGACACACCCGGCCCTGACACCTACCACGCCCATACACACCATGCGAAAACTAACTATTTTGTGCCGCTTACTATCCGCGACATGTTGAAGAACCCTCTTAGTACAACTATAGTATGAATGTAGCACGTTCATTGAACAGGCAACACCAGTTGAAGAGATTTTGCATTCCCCCAAAAAGGGTAATTACATTAAGTACTACAATAGTACTTGTACAGAAACAGTGCTGCTCCCTACAGGGGGAGATGTTTGCTGCCTGCAGTTTGGCTTTTAAATATCTCTAATTCCTCCAGCTCTGCTACCTCACATGTCAATAGACACTGGCCTCCTCCGCCTATAATTGCTAAACACCATCTCCACCATTTCCACATATACCTTCTCCCTGGATGTATTGTTTAAACATTAATGAAACCAGGGCCTACATCACGGTTCAAGCAACCTGCTCTGTCTTCCACACACCAGTTCCTGCAGGGCCTGGATGTAGTCATCGCGCAGACATGGGATGAAAACACACCAGAGGAAAATTACCTAAACAGAAACAATGAAAGGAAACATGACGAATACTCGTCCATCTGCATACCTGGTGTTAGCAAGCAAATTACAAGCAGAAAAAAATATATATATACTTACCTTACCCGGTGAATGTAAACTGCAGAAATTGCCCCCAGAAAGAACATGGAGGGCACATGAAGTGCAGCAGCAGGCATCCTCATTCCCCTAAAAGTACTGTGTACCTGGAAATAAAGACCACATTTTGAGGATTGTTACAAGTACCCCCCCAACCCCATTAAAAATGAAGAAATACTTACCTCAGGGACTGGCTGAGAAACTGGAACCGTTCTACCATTAAATGAAGTGCCCAAGTCTTGATCTGCAGCAACAGGAGCAGGAGGTAACACATGCACTGGAAAGTTCCTGAATGTTCACCAAAGCAAACAGAACAAAATCACTGTCAAACTTAGACATCTTGACTGCATTTACCCCAGCAATGAAAAATGAAATACTTACTTTTGGTGTTGGGAAATGTGGTGCATTCCAATATCCGAATCCCGGCCTGATGAAGCTTGCTTGGCTTGGCATCATTATGATGTAATCATCACCCAACTGGAAAATATGGAAAAGCAGTACAAACATATTATACCTCAAGAAGCCACAATACCAACCCAGCCCCACCCTTCTCTTACACAGAAGAAGAAAAAAACATAGAAATACTTGTGTGTGCAGCAGCAGCAGTATGTCTGGGATGATGAACCATCAACACCAGCCAAAACATTACTTCTCGTGGAAAGTTAGCAACCAGTCAGAACAACAGGCAGCAAGCTACAGCCCCCAAAATCTCATTCCTGTAATCCCTTCACACTGTACAATTTACAACCACAGCTTTACCACAGCCAAACAGGACAGCAACCATTGGCAAATGAAAATTCTAGATTTCTCAATCAATTGTGAAACCAGAGGGCCAGCCTGGTGGCACAGCAGTAGCGCTACTGCTCGTGAAACTGGTGACCCAGGTTTGGGAATGAGCCTGGGGAGCTGGAGGGTCGGCTGGGGGAGGAGGATTGAGCACCCCAAGGGCATGCTCCTCCTCCGGGGAGGGAGGGACATCACTCCTACTGCAGTGCCGCAACCTGGGTGCACATGGGTGGAGGTGCAGCAGGGCACCACATGGGAGGGGAGGACATTGGCTGAGGCCCGGAGAGATGTCACGTCTCTGCGTGCTCCTTCTCCATGGCCCCCCTTGACCACCTATGTCCTCAGGGGTACGGGGAAGAAAAAGAAAAATGGCCCCATGGCTTGCCTGCTTACAGGGCTGGCAGGGTGTGTGTGGACCAGGTCAGTCTGAGGTCTGACACGTGGTACAAGTGGGGTTAGTCCCCCTCCCTGCTTCCCCACATGGGGGGGCATAATCTGAGGCTGGATGAGGGCCAAGGACAGCGCCGGGATCCGTGCCACACACCAGGTCCCTGATGAGAAGCTGCGGAGATGAAAGGGGCATGAGCATAAAAAATAAATAAAAAGAAATTGTGAAACCAGCAGCAGGGGGCAGCAAGTGCAACTAGCAGCAGCATTTTGCAGGAGGAATTAATTTTCTCAGGGTACCCCCACTTGCCATTTTTGGCTACTTCATAATTGTCACAATAATTGTGTCTCCTTTCTCTCACAATTTTATCATGTAATATTTCTGGTCTTCTAAGGCCTGTACCACACAGCACAGCAGCAAGAGGCAAATATATTCATCCTGAAAGCAGTGTTAAACTGTGGACACAAGTGCACATTTTGGTCTGGGTGGTGATGGGTGCTATAAAACCTCTGGACTGAGACCACATTTATGTCTCAATTTTCTGTAAAATTTCACGTGCTATTTCTGGATTTATAAAGCCTGTTCTGCACAGCACAGCAGCAAGAGACAATGAGATTCATCCTGAAAGCAGTGTTAAACTGTAGACACAAGTGTACATTTTGGACCTGGTGGTGGGGTGGCAGTATAAAAGCTCAGAACTTGGACAACAATTATGTTTCACTGCTGTGTGAAATTTTCTCATATGGTTTTTCTTGACTTATAAGGCCTGTGCTGCACAGCACAGCAGCAAGAAGCAGCCTGAAAGCAGTGTTAAACTGTGGACATAAGTGAATATTTTGGGCCAGGTGGTGGGGTGGCAGTATAAAAGGTCAGGACTTAGACAACAATTATGTTTTACTGCTGTGTGAAATTTTCTCATGTGGCTTTTCTTGACTTATAAAGCCTTTGGAAAATTGGCGCATCAAAACTATCTTGCCGCAGGAGGAAAGCAATTTTGCACTATGGCCACCACTTGACATTTTTGGGTACTTCATAAGTTCCACAACAAATGGGTTTCAGTTCTCTGTGGATTATTTTTGTCACGTGGGGAGGAACACCACTTAACATTTCTGGTAAGCGCCTGAATCAGAGTAATCTCATCTTCCTGTGCATGAGTAGGGAGCTTTTTTACTACTAATACTCAGGTGAAAGCTGTGTTTTTGGCTCCACTTTGCATCACTGCCTGTGAAACTGAGGGGAACCATTTAGTAGAACACAGAGAGCTGCTGTGAATTTTCTGCAGTTTTGGTCAGCCCTTTAGAGCACCAAGACAGAGTTACAATGTCTTTTTAAAGGCATGGTGCCCTGTAGCTACACTAGTAAAGTGCTAAACTACTTGCTAAAACTTTTAAATATTGCCTCAGCGACACAGGAAATGGACGTGGCGTCACTTCCGGTTTGGCTATTTATAAAGTGCTGTTTTAACTCAGCCCATCAGGTATAGCCTGAATCAGAGTAGTTTAATCTCCCTGTGCATGAGGAGGGAGCTTTTTTACTACTAATTCTCAGGTGAGAGCTGTGTTTTTGGCTCCACTTTGCTTCACTGCCTGTGAAATTGAGGGGGGCCATTTAGTAGAACACATAGCTGCTGTGGATTTTCTGTAGTTTTGGTCTGCCCTTTAGAGCACCAAGGCAGGGTTACAGCGTCTTTTTAAAGAGGACGTGAGGTCACTTCCGGGCTTCCCCATTATATATTACTTCCCCCAGCGAGCCGAGAGGTGAGTGCAGGGTGGGAGCATAAGGAGCTAGGCCTGAAACCTTGTCACTTTAATACTAAAGGAGAATATTGCTCTACTACCCTGTTGTTACAAGCAGTCTGTAAGTAACCCCTCCTATTTTCTATTATGGAACAGAGCAAGCAAAATCAGTTTAACATCAGTGGTGGAGCCAGGTTTGGGAGCATTTGGGAGCCGGGGGAGCCATTCAGTCAATCATGGGCTCCACAATAGGCACTAAACAGTGAAGAAAGATGGTGGCGGGGTGCCACTACTCACACTGGGACAGCCAGGAGGGGCGACCACCCCTCCAGCCCCCCCCAGCTCCGCCACTGTTTAACATCTTAGAGCTAGGAAATGGAAGCAAGGTGATAGTTTGTCAAACTTGCAATACAATTGATCACAAGAATAGCACTGTAGCTGAACCCATAATTTCCTTTTTCATGTACTAACTGTGAAATTATCTTATCTGTTATCTGTGAAGTTATCTCCCCCTCCTCCTCTCCCTCTCTCCCCTCCAAATTTTCCTGTCTGGTCCCACCCTCCTTACAGGGTTCCTAATGTCCTGAAGGGGGTTCTAGTCTAGCAACCTTTCCCTCTCCTCCCTCCCCACCTCTCTCTCTCTCTCTCTGGTCTTTCAATAGCACTCACCAAAGCCCAGCTCTCAACTCTAGGCACTTCTTTGATTCTTTGTTTTCCTCACCCCCTGGCCTCCTGTTAGGCCCTGATTGTACTATATAAGTTCCCCAACTAGTTGTTGCTACTACCTTGGCCTCTGCCCCTTGTGTTATAGTGCCGTAGTCTACTATTCTGTTATGTATAGAATTTGCACCAGTATTGTTTGATTTTGCTTTATGTTTGCCTCACCCAAACATTGCACCCCCCCTCCCCCAGGACGCTTCTGGAAACGAGGTGTTAGTCAGATCATGTTGTCTTTCCTAGTGAAACATTTTGTAAATAATAAATAATAATCTTAAGCCTTAAAGGAGAAACAACTAAACTGCACACTGAATTGACTAACCTAAAAGAATTATGCAGTTTAGAATTCTTCATGGACAACATGCTTAGAAATATAGCCACTCCAACTGTAAAGCCAGCTGTTACCACAGATAATGGTGCATCTCATACCTCTAACAAAATGCAAGATATTCATGTTTCTATAGAGGGGGGACGGCTCAGAGGTAATGTTAGAAAGTATTTTTTCACAGAGAAAGTTGTGGATGCATGGAACAGCCTTCCTGTGGAGGTTTTGGAGTCAGAAACAGTGGGAGAATTCAAGAATGCATTCTAGTGGGGGGATAGGAGGAAGTAAGCTGTTGATTAACTAGAATCTGCAGTTTATATATCAGGTAGAGAAATGGGCAGACTAGGTGGGCCAAGCGGTCCTTATCTGCCGTCAAATTCTATGTTTCTATGATATAACTCAGGGTGTTGATATTGAAGCAGAAAGCAACAGCACATGAAGAGATAAAAGATCATGAGAACCAGAGCCATTTAATACTGAAACAGGGGATTGGAAAAACAGTACAACATAGAAGGTCAAAAAAAGGGAGGAGAGCAGAGGTCTATAAACCTCCTGTAATAGATAATACTTTACACACACCTTCTTATTCAGTATCATCTAACAATAGATTTGCATATTTAGAAGAGACTTTGGAAATCCCTGACACTGTCACTAAAATAATTCTCATTCTAATGATATGATTCAACATAAAATCATTGGAGACTCTATTATTAAACACATTGATTCTCACCTCCCACCAACCAATAATCTAAGAAACAATGTCACATGTCTACTAGGGGCAACAATACAAGATGTTGCATCAAGACTTGACGATTTGTTAAAAGAAGAAAACACTAAAACTATCATTCATGTAGGGTCTAATAATGTGGGACACATGCACAAAAAGGACATATGTTATGAATTACTAGACTTAGAAAATAAAATACAACAAAATAAGTGTCATGTTGCCATCTCTGCTATTCTATCAATACCAAGAGCTTCACAGGAAAAAATAATACTATAGCCATAATTAACGCTAGGCTTAGAAACTGGTGTGTTCAATTCAATTCAATTCAATTCAAATTTATTTATAAAGAGCCTTTCAGAACCAAGGCACTGTACAAAGATAATTCAAATTAATAAAATCCAGACATTTAAAAAACAGCCATAACTAAGAAGAGTAAGCCAAAGTAAAAAGGTATGTCTTCAGAGCAATTTTGAAATTATCAACGGTTGGACATTCTCTCAACCAACAAGGTAGAGAATTCCACAGGGCTGGTGCTGAAAAAGCAAAGGCACGCTATCCCAATAACTTCAATCGAACCCTGGGAATCTCCAGCAATCCCTCGCTGGCGGAACGGAGAGGACGGAGGGGGTGATAGGGAATCAGAAGGATCATTCAGGTAATCAGGTCCCTGGTCATGTAGAGCTTTAAAGGTTAGTAAACCAACCTTAAAGGTGATCCACCACCGAACAGGCAGCCAGTGCAGTTCACGGAGCACAGGCATAATATGACTGGTTCTAAGAGTCCCAATCAAAAGCCTGGCTACAGTGTTCTGCACCAGCTGAAGGCAGTGGATATCAACCCCTGGTAGCCCTAGGTAGAGGGAATTGCAGTAGTCTAAACGGGTAGTGACAAAGGCATGGACCATAGTTGGAAGGTCCTCCTGGGGAATCAGATGTTTCACCCAGGCGATATTCCTCAGGTAATAAAAAGAGGATTTGACAACAGCTGATACCTGAGATTTCAGGGTCAGACCATCATCAAAAATAATGCCCAGATTTCGCACCTGTCCAGAGGTAGAGAGCGGTACACCACCAAGTGATAAACCTGATGACTGTCCAGCTCCCAAACCCACCCCCGGATGACCTGGATCCACAACCAATACCTCAATCTTATCCGGACTGAGTCTCAACCAGCTCGAACTCATCCAAAGTCTGATCTCATCAAGGCAATTATTAAGTACAGAGAGTGCATCACCCTGATCGGGGAAAAATGACAAATACAGCTGAGTATCATCTGCATAGCAGTGAAAACTCAGACTGTATCGCCTGATGATTTCTCCCAATGGCAGCATATACACTGCAAACAACATGGGAGCCAAGATGGAGCCCTGTGGTACCCCACAAGGCAGGGAGTAAGCGTCAGAGGAATAAATTCTGGTGACAACTCTCTGAAACTTGCCAGTGAGGTAAGAACGAAACCAATTGAGGACTGTACCAGACAGCCCACAAAAGACCCGCAGTCGCTCCAGTAGCACTCCATGGTCTACAGCGTCAAATGCAGCAGATAGATCGAGAAGGACCAGAATGGTACACGCCTTTCGATCTCTGGCCATTAGGAGGTCGCTCAATACCTGAACAAGGGCAGTCTCTGTGCTATGCCTTTTCCTGAAACCAGACTGGAGAGTATCATAGACATTATGAGATGTAAGATGATCATCCAATTGCAACGCAACTGCCTTTTCAATAACCTTACCAACAAATGGCAGGTTAGAGATAGGCCAGTAGTTAGCTAGACAGTCTGGGTCCAGGGAGGATTTTTTAAGGAGTGGATGAACTACTGCCTCCTTAAGGGGGTCAGGAAAAAAAACCCTCTCCAAGGACTTCCAGACGATGTCTGCAAGGATTGGGTAGATAGCTTCTACACAACCTACTAGCAGCGGTGTAGGACCAGGATCCAAACTACAACTAGTTGGTCGCATTGTTTGGATGATCTTCACAATGTCCACAAATTCGGTGGTGAAAATCTAACCAGACAGACCGAGGACAAGACACCACCAATCAACCACCACAATCCTCATAGAGAGGTCGGACCGATACCGACCTGATGTTGGCAACCTTATCTGCAAAAAAGCAAGCCAACTCTCGCATCTTAGCTGAGAAAAAGCTTTTCTAGGCTGAAGACAGACTGGATTGCACAGTCTGTCCACAGTCCGGAAAAGCTGAGCCGGGCGATTTTGTGCAGCAGAAATCTCTCTGGACAGGAATTCTGCCTTCTTACGAGTGATTTCTAATTGATAGCTATCATAATGAGCCATCAATCTAAGCCTGTCAGCATCAAGGCCCGATTTCTGCCAGGATCTCTCCAGCCTTCGGCCTACTCGCCTTAATTCCTTGAAGGAGCCATCAAACCACAGGCTCCTTGGACGGATGGTGAGAGGCTGAACACGAACAGGTGCAATTTTGTCCAGATCATCTCCCACAGCCTTATTATAGGCTAGTACAAGATCATCTGGACTCATGCATTCACCCGACAAGCTCGATAGATCCAGCACCGGCGTTAGGTCATTGGGGTAAGTACCCCTTAAAGGGCGGTACTGAACCATCTCCGTAGAGGCAGACCTATTAGAGGGGGCCCTGAAACTGAACCTTATGGTGTAATGGTCTGACCAACTGACTGGTTCCACCCCCAGATCAGTGATCTCCATACCCAAGAGAAAGACCAGATCAAGTGAATGACCCCCATATGGGTAGAGGAGGTAACAACCTGTGTCAGGCCCAGTGTATTCAACAACTGGAGGAGATTTTGACCAAAATGAGATAGTTCATCGTCAACCCAGGTATTGAAGTCACCCAGAATTATTAGTCTGGGAAATCTCAACACCAGGTCGACAATGAAGTCTACAATCTCCTGTTCAAGAGAACATCTTGTTTATTGACCACTGGAGAACTTTCTCACAAAACAGAACTTTGTTTGCCAGAGATGGATTACATCTAAATAAAAGATGCACAGACCAACTAACTTAATTTTTTCTTTTGGCTCTTAACATCATGAATTTAAACTAGTAAAAGAGGGGGAGGGCCAAAAGTACCATCTTGCCACTATCGATCACACACTCATCATGAAAGTCGCCAACCCTATCAAAACTAAGTCTCTGATAAATAAAACATCCTTAAAAGCATATTTAATCAATGCACAAAGTTTTAATAATAAAATGGATGAACTTAAAGCACTCTGTAATCTGCATAACCAAAATATTGTTGCCATCACTGAAACCTGGTGGCCTAATAAAGAAATGTGGGGGACAGTAATCTCTGATTATGACTTATTTTTTAAAACTAGAGAAAATAGGAGAGGAGGAGGAGGAATTGCATTATATATAAAATCTGAACTAAACCTATAAATATTACAAACAAAATGAAAACATCTAATCACACTGAAACCTTATGGATAAAACTATTGAATAAAAATAATGAAACTCTTTTAATAGGTTTATGCTACCATCCACCGGATACCAACCCCCTAATACCGAAAGAAATTATGAATGAATTGGAAAAAACTGTAGACCAAGCAGAGACAGTGTTTTGGGGAGATTTAAATATAGGTGACATTGACTGGATCAAAGGTACTGCCCAATCAAGCATCTCCAAAGATTTTTTGAATTTGTGTGGTGAACTGTCCTTAACACAATCAGTTACAACTCCAACAAGGAGTTCAAAGATATTAAACGTTGTGATAAATTCAGAAAATATAAAAAACTGTATGGTACAAGCACCACTTGTATGTAGTGACCACAATATGATTTAATTTGACATAATTTCTGATGATTCCATGTTTAAGAATGTCACCAAAATCTTTCTTAATAAAAAAGCTAATTTAGATATGATCACTAAAGCACTCACTAATATTGACTGGGATGAATTAATTAATAATGCATCAGTGGAAGACATATGAACTATCCTAAAGACAAAAATCTTGCAAATGGCTAACACAAACATACCAAAAATCAGGAAACACTGCTCTGCTAAGAATAACCCAAAATGGCTAACTGTAAAACTTAAAAAATTGATTAAGAAAAAAACATCGCTTTTATAATAAATATAAAAAAAAAAATTCCATCTAGAATGGCAACATGTAAACAGATCCAAAATAAATACAAACAAGAAGTCAGGAAAGCCAAAAAAAAAAAAAAGCAGCAGAGTTACCATTGGTGGCAGAAGCAAATAAAGGAAACGGCAAAAAAATGTTACAGTTATATAAACTCCTTAAGGAAACAGTCATGTAAAGTAGGTCCAATAGCATCTGAAGATAATGTGATATCAGAACCAACAAAGATGGTCAATTTGCTAAATGACCATTTCTGTAAATCTTTTGATACCCCTTTGTCCAATATCCATACAATGCAAGATACAACTCAATCTGATATTATTATTTCTGAGAAACAAATTCTATCTAGAATTAAACTTATAAAACCTGGTTCTTCCCCAGGCCCAGATGGCATCTCCATGGATATGATCAAAATTATGCAAGCACATCTGACCAAACCATTAAAAATTTTATTCAATAACAGCATTAAAACAGGAGAAGTACCAACAGACTGGAACAAAGCACATGTTATACCACTATATAAAAAGGGAGATAGAGGGGATACAGATAACTATAGGCCTATTAGCCTTACCCCAATTCTCTGTAAAACTATGGAAAGCATACTTAAGGACAAAATAATAAACAACTTATCAGAAATTGACTCAAAAAATTATGTTTTTAGTAAAGGTCGATCTTGTATTACAAACTTATATTCCTATGAATCAGTGAGTAAGCATCTTGATAGCAGGACACTATGTGATGTGGTATTTTTGGACTTCAAAAAAGCATTTGACTCTGTCCCTCATTAGGCCTTACTAATAAAACTGAATCTCTATAACATACACATTAGCATTATAAAATGGATATAAAACTGGTTATTAAATCAGTCTCAAAGAGTCCTAATAGATGGTCATGCTTCAGAATGAAGACCAGTTACTAGTGGGGTACCCCAAGGATCAGTCTTGGCACCCTTAATATTTCAACTGTTTATAACTGATTTATCTGATAATCTAGAAAACTGTATCATAAAATATGTAGATGACTGCAAACTTGGAGGTCCTTGCAAGACACTGTCTGAATCAATTTCTATACAGAATTACTTAAATATATTGACTGAGTGGTTCAAAAAATGGGGTCTCAAATTTAACAATAATAAATGCAGCGTTGTGCACTTTGGAACTAAAAATTCTATAACACCCTACACACTTAATAATTTACCATTAAAAGTGGTGGAGTCTGAAAAAGACTTGTAAATAACAACACAGAATACATTAACATTCAATATGCAAATTACTAGAGAACATAAATAAAGCAAACCGCATTTGGTGGAGTATAAGACGGAATATTAAATCAAGAGATGAATCAGTTGTTCTTCCACTGTGTAGATCATACATTCGCCCCATATTTGATTATGCTTCTCGATTATGGTATCCATACAATAAGAAAGACATCTTAAGAATTGAAAAAATTCCAAGAAAAATCACAAAATATATAGATGGTACACAATCCTTAAATTATGAACAAAGATTGGACAAATCTGGATTATTGCCTCTTGCAAACAGAAGACTCGGGGTGACCTTATGCTCACTAGAGATATTATAAATGATGAAAACTTAATGTTTGAAATTGGCATCGATTTCAAGCAGATAAAAATTAACACAAGAGGACATCCACTTCAAATAAAAAACAACGCTTTAATACAAAAAAGGAGGATGTTTCTTCTCTCAGAGAATTATAAATCCATGGAACTCACGCCCTACAGATATTGGAATGGATTCACAACACCTTCCATAAGTCCTCAAAACTGCCGTAGCTATGGAAACAAAGGGGAACTTACAATGAGAGCTATTCACAAAACCCACTGCAGCTGCGGAAAACAATACTAAGGACTGTGGAAAAAAGTGCAGCTGCAGAAGTCACAGAGGAAAAAAAAGGTGTGAGATAAGTAAGGCACAGCCTCTGAAAGGTTATACACAACCAGTTTTTTTCCACAGGTGTGGAAAAAATGTTACACACAGTGGAATGAGGTATAACTCTCCCTCAGCAAACTGCAGTAGTGCCCCAGCAATTGGAATCAATTAAGGTGGAGGTGAGGCACTGGTAATAGTACCCCAGATAGTATAACTGTGGCTGCTGTAACAGCAACAAAAGCACACATTGCCATGATATGGCAACAGGCAACAACCACCAGACACATTGCAGCCCATGACAGAGCCCCACAGGCAGTAGAGCCTGGCCAGCCTGCAGTGACTGCTACCCCTACAGGCAACAGGAACACCCCAGGGAGGGAGAACCAGCAGTGACAGGTGGCCACTGTGGTGCCATGGTATTGCTGGTACCTGTGGTGCTGCAGTGGTCCCAGTTTAGGGACTGGTTGCTGGTCTCTTTGTGGGTGCTTTCAGCTTCATTCTATGGCAGCCCTGTTAAAATATGCCGTTCTGGCTAATTAAGTTCCGTTATGCTGTGCATCCTAAGCTATTTCTGCAGCTGTGGATCCGCAGTTGTGGATTTTCAGCACGTGCACAATTTCCGCAGCTGCTGAAATTCCGCAGCTGTGGGGATTTTATGAAATTCCGCACCTGCTCAAAATTTCTATATGAATATCACGCAACTACGTTTCTGCAGTGCTGTATGCCATTTTCCCACAGCTGCAGGATTTTTGGCTTTTTTTGTGAATCCTGCCCATTTTCATCAGTAAAACCAAGAATATCTTCAAAAAACACCTAGACAACTACTTATTACATGATCATTCCCTTGGGTATTGTGGGTGACTGACAGAAGTGTTCATGGGCTTTGGCTTTATACTTCTTCAAACTTTCTTAGTGAATCTTAGTGAATATGTTAAGTACTAAAACCAGATTTATGTTTAAGTTCACAGGAAAATTGATTGTTTCTATAATTCTCGTGTACGTCTTCAGAATGCTGTACACAACATCAACTGCTGTAACATCACCTAGCATTCGGAAACTACTTTTTAATAGGTACAATACTTGACATTTTTGGATAGGAGGAAGAAACATGTTAAGGAGTAACACAAAAACTAAAAAGGTAAGGTGTTTATGGGTACAGAGTACAGAGTTACAGACTATCACACACAACAGGCAGGGTCAGGAAAAGGGGAATACAATAAGAAGGGAAAACTAAGTTAGAGAACAAGGAAAGGGATTGAATGATATAGGGAGCATAACACACAAAACCACTGGACAAAGAAATATGTTTTTATTACAAAACAAAAAAACAAAGAGGATTTAGAAGAAGATTAGAGGACAGAAAACATAGGTTACTCACTTGTAACAGTAGTTCTAGGAGTGGTATATGTTGTTCATTCACACTGTCTGGCATGTTCTTTCCCTTTAATTATCTTGTCGGAAGTCTTTAAGCTGGCTCCTCCCACCCACCTGGGTGGTGTATGCCTCGGCTCCACCCCTTGATGCCAGATCTTACCTGCTGGAAGCAGAGGTTGTGCATCAAAGCTGGGGAGGTCGGGTGAGTCCGTGTGGATGAATAACATATGCCACTCCAAGAACTACTGTTACAGGTGAGTAACTTGTGTTTCTAGGGATGTGGATATGTTGTTCTTATCCACACTGTCTGGCAGACTCCTAGCAGTTCTCTGGCAGGAGGGAGGTAAGGCGCACATCCCCTACTTAGGAAACAGAGATTGGAGAACTGAGGCCCCAAAACCAGCATCCCGGCGTGACGCTAGGTTAATGTGGTAATGGGTAATGAAGGTGTTTGCTGACTTTCAGGCAGCAGCCCTGCAGATATCCTGGCTACAGACATCCCTAGAAGCAGCCACTGATGCAGCAGTATGGTGGGTGGAATGAGCCCTTAGCCCTATGGGAGGCTCCCTACCCACCAACCTATAGCAGAGATCGATGCATGATGTAATTCATCTGCCAATCATCTGCTTGGCTGCAAGTCTGCCAGGTGCAGTTTCAGCATAGGTGACAAACAGCTGGCGAACCTCTCCCCGAACTCCAGCCGTACACTCTTTATAATAAGAGAGCTCTCTTCTCAGGTCCAAAGTATGGAGGCTGTATTCAACCTCCGAGGTGTGATTGGGGTAATACACCGGCAGAATCATCACCTGGTTCAGGTGAAACTCTGACACAACCTTTGGAAGGAACTTCTGGTTGGGGCACAGGACAACCCTGTCCCTGTTGAGAACCAGATAAGGAGACTCATCAGAGAGTGCCTGGAGCTCCCCAATCCTTCTGGCTGATGTGATAACCATCAAGAAGTCAGTCTTCCACAACAGGTGTGACATCTCACTCCTGTGCATCGGTTCAAATGGCTTGCCCACTAGCTTTACCAGCACCAGCAGTAGATCCCACAGTGGTGGAGGTTCATGCACCGGAGGTGAAATATGGTTGAGGCCTTTGAAGAAATGCCAGAACACCTTCTCCTGTGCCACTGTCTGCTGACCGGCTTGCACCCAGTAAGCAGAGATGGCTGCCATGTGCACTTTAAGAGCCATAGACCGAAGACCCCCTTTGGACAGAGACCAAAGGTAGTTGAGAATGCTAGCAACTGGACAGGACAAAGGGTCCAGTCCCTTGCTCTGACACCAAATGGAGAATCTCTTCCATTTGAAGGCATAGCACTTCCCGCTCAATTCCTTCCTAGATGTCTCAACTACAGTGAGGACATCTTCAGAGAGACCCAAAGCCTGGAACTCTAGCTACTCAGGAATCAGGCTGTCAGGTGCAGGGATTGAAGGTCTGGGTGGAGGACCTTCCCCTGATTGACACAGAGCAGGTCTGGGTGTGCTGGAAGATGCCTTGGGAGCCTGATGCTGAAGAGATCAGGGTACCAAAACTGGTGGGGCCAGTCCGGAGCCACCAGGATCATCAGGATCATCTGTGTATTGTCCCTCCTGACCTTGAGGAGCACCTTGTGGATCAAGGGAAGTGGAGGGAAGGCAGAAAAGAGGCCTGGGGTCCACGGCCTCAAGAAGGCATCTTCCTGCAGCGAGCCCTGCTGAGGGGGGTGGCACAAAACAGCCTCAGCTTTGTGTTCTCCTTAGAGATGAACAGGTCCTCCTGAGAGCTGCCCCACTGGGAGAACAGGCTGTGTACTACCTCTGGATAGAGAGACCACTCGTGGGATGCCTCGCCCGCATAGCTGAGGGCATCCACCAGCTGATTTGAGACTCCATGGGGGTCCAGATGTGGAGAGCTTCCCTGCACAGAGGCCAGGAGTGCATGCCACCCTGTTTGTTGAGATAGTACATGGTCATTGTTTTATCCATCTGGACCTGAACCACTTAACCCCAAAGGAACAGAGTGAATGCAGTCAGTGTCGGCCGAACTGCTCAGAGCTCCAGCAGGTTGATGTGGCACCAGGATTCCTCAGGGTTCCAGAGCCTGTGGACTCTGTGGGCACCCATGTGGGCACCCAAGCCCATGAGAGAGGCATCAGCCATCAAGATGACCATCAGCTCGGAGTGGACAAATGGGATCCCCTCCTGAGGGTGCTCTAGGATGGTCTACCATTGGAGAGCATCCCACATCTTCTGGGTCACAGTGACCTGCTGGTCAAAATGACCTAGATGCTGAATCCACTGGCTGGCCAGCTCCCATTGAAGGGGGTGCATATGCCACCGGGCCCATTGGACCATGGAGGTGCAGGCCACCATGTGACCCAGAAGTTGCAGGAAGTCCCAGGCAGGGCACAAGTGCCCAACTAGAAATGATTGGGCAAAGGATGAGAGAACCTCTGCCCTGTCCACCAGGAGCCTGGCTCTGGCTCAGTAAGATTCAAGCTGTGCCCTGATGTAGCATATCACCTACGAAGGCATGAGTTCCGACTTGGCCTCATTGACCAAGAGGCCAAGGTCAATGCAGGTCTGGAAGGCCAGACCCTGGATCTCTTCACCTCCAGTCTGGAGGGACCTGCTGTAAGTCAATTGTCCAGATATGGTTACTATCTCACTCCTCAATGCCAAAGGTGGGCCGCCACCACTTCTATGCACTTGGTGAAGACCCTGGGGTCCAATGACAGGTCAAACAGCATGACTTGGAACTTGTATAGGGTTCCCTCTGCCCTGAAGTGGAGGAACCTTCGGTATGACAGACAGGTTGGGACGTGGAAGAATGCGTCCTGCAGATCCAGGGAGCAAAACCACATGTTCTGTTCGAGAGACGGTATGATCTGAGACAGAGTTACCATCCTGAAGGTGCAAGACCTGAGAAACTGGTTCAGGCCATACAGATCTAGAATGGGGCACAAGCCCCCTATCCATTTCAGGGCCAGGAAGTAACTGGAAATGAACCCTGGGTTGACAGGGGGATCTGCGACTCTGACCACTACCTCCTAGCGGAGGAGTTGGGCAATGTTATCTCTGAGAGCTGACTGAGTGTGCATGGATATCTTCTCCCCCCATGGGGCGTGGGCTCAGCTTGGTGGGTACTACTCAAATTCCAGAGGCAGACCCTGGATGACCACTTTCATGACCCACCTGTCCACTGTGACAGAGAACCAGGCAGAAAGGAAGTGGCAGAGCCGGACCCCCACTGGAGGACCCAGAGTGGGCGTGATGGGCAATGGGGTGACAACATTCATCCCGTCACTATGCAGGCTTGGAGGAGGAGGATCTGGCCGAGGGACTGCTGGGACCTTTCCCTCTGGGATTATGGGTCACCAAAGCTCCTGTCTTGGGCTAAGGGTGCCAAGTTTGAGCCTGATGCTGCTGCTTTTCAGATTGGTACTGGGCCTGCTTTGCTGCAGGAGCAGAAGGCTGAAAGGGCTTGCGCTTCTGCTTTTTGGAACCCTGAGATTCCTTCTGGGTGGAAGCAGTGGAGTCCAAGGTGGCACTGGACTTCTCAATGCGTTGAAGGTGACCATCAACCCCAGGACCAAACAAGTTGGTGCCCAGGAAGGGAATGTCTTCCAGTTTGTGCTGGATGTCTGCTATAAAGGTCGAGACTCTCAGCCAGGCCCTGCGGCGTATGGCTACTGCAGCCACCACTGAATGGACATAGGAATCCCCAATGTCCAGAGCCATCTGGAGTTGCGGTTTTGCCATAGCCTGGCCCTGATCCTGGACCTGCTTGACCATAGTCTGGAGGTTCATGGGGAGATGAGGAAGCACCTCATCTAGAGAGCCCATGAGGGCATGGGAGATGTGTGCCTTTATGACAGCTGAGCTCACCTGTTGGAGATCAAGCGAGGAGGCAGCACAGACCTTTCTGGCAGAGTGGTCCAGTTTTTTGGATTCTTTGTTTGAAGGTCTATCAGTGCCTTCTAAATTGCCCAAGCGCTGAAACACAGATACGGTCACCAACCCCTCAGCCGAGGGGTGCTCTATGAACCCGGAAAGGGAGCCGATGAGAACCACATGCTTGCGAGCCATCCTGGCTGATGGTGCAGGACAGGAGACAGAATGCTGCCAAAGCTCCACGGCCAGGCCAACAATGGCTTTGGACACTAGGAAGGCCTCTGTTGGAGAATCTCCCCAATCCAGAATGTCTGTCAGGGGATATCAAGTCCATTTCTGAACAGGCTTCAAAGTCATCCCTGTGGATTCGGAGATGAGACGGAGAATCCCCATGAAGGACGTGGGACCTTCCTCAATCGAGAGACCCCCCCAAGTGAAATCTCATCAAATGGATGGGAGTGTAAAGAGGAGTCTTGCATCTGAGCCAGCTGGCCTGATGGGGACACCATGAAGCCAGTGGCCAAGGCCACAATTTTGACCGAAGTCGAAACTAGAGATTCCTGGGAACGAGAACACTCTTAATCTCAAGAACAACATCGACAAGATTTCTCCTTCTATCTTGACTCCTTGGAATCCTTTTTACAGGAATGGGAGCTGTGCGAAGCCGATGGGCCCTCCCCCTTCGGTCGGGAAGAAAAAATTACTCACCATAGTAGTGTTGTTTCTTCTAATGGAGTCTTGCAGATGTCACAAAGATCTGCAACAGAGTTGATGCACAAGGTGGGGTGGAAAGGATGAGAAGGGACTTGGCAAGGTTAGAGGAATGATCAAATGTATGGCAGCTTAGATTCAATGCTAAGAAGTGCAAGGTAATGCACCTGGGAAATAAAAACCCAGGGGAAGAGTACACAATGGGGGGTGAGATACTAACAACAACAAAAATGGAAAGAGACCTGGGGTAGTCATATCAGATGACTTAAAGGTGGGCAAGCAATGTGAGAGGGCAGCAAGGAGGGCTGGGGGGATACTGGGATGCATAGGGAGAAGTATCACCAGTAGAAAACAGGAAGTTGTTATCCCTCTTTACAGACAGCTGGTGAGGCCCCATCTGGAGTACTGTGTGCAGTTCTCCGCAAGGACATAGACAAGCTGGAAGCTGTCCATAGGAGGGCAACTAAAATGGTGCAGGGTCTGCACCAGAAGACATACGAAGAGAGACTAAAGGAGCTTAATATGTATAGCCTTGAGGAAAGGAGGTAGAGGGGGGACATGATAGAAACTTTCAAGTACCTCAAGGGAATCAACAAAGTCCAAGAGGGTAGCATTTTTCAAAAAAAAGGGGTGTGCAAGAACAAGGGGGCACAATTTGAAGACAGAGGGGTGGCTCAGAGGTAATGTAAGGAAGTATTTTTTCACAGAGAGGGTTGTGGATGCATGGAACGGCCTTCCGGAGGAGGTTGTGGAGTCAAAAATAGTGGTTGAATTCAAGCATGCATGGGACAGTCATAAGGCAATTCTAGGAGGTGGGGGTAGAAAGAAGTAGGCTGCTGGTTAACTGGGATCTGCAGCTTATCCATTAGGTAGGAAAATGGGCAGACTGGGTGGGCCAAGCGGTCCTTATCTGCCATCAAATTCTATGTTTCTATGTTTCTTGCTGTATTCTGACATAATGCAGTTAGCCCCAGCACTTGAACTGCCCCGGGGAGGAAAGAGTTAACTCATGCAGAAGCATAGAACATTGAGTTCGAGCTCGGTTTTCAAACCTCTGTCTGTGGTACTCCTCAGTGTAACCTTCAGATTCTTACGACTACACTAACTAACATACTATAGTATGGAAATTGTTCAACATATAGCCAAAGGGCAAAAAATTATTTTTGGGCCCAAAAGACTCAAGTCGAGAACCCAAGAAGGAAAGATAGTGACAATATTTAAGTATAAAACACCAGAAAAATAATAACAACATCCACCCCACCCAAGAGGGAGAGTACAAGGTACACCCCTGAGGTGAAACACTGTACCTGCCAGCCCACTTCCCAAAAACCCAGGTTCTGAGAGGGGAGGCGGGGAGGTCTGAATACAGCAAGACTCCATTAGAAGAAACAACATTACTATGGTGAGAAATTTTTTCTTCAAACAACATGAAGTCTTGCTGTATTCAGACATAATGCAGACTACCAAGCAGTTCCCTATGGAGGAGGGAATGCAGAACCTACTTTGGGAAGAAGCTCTGCAGTACTGCTGTGCCAAACCTAGCATCACTCCTAGCATGGATGTCCAGGGAATAATGCTTGGTAAAAGTATGTACTGTTTTCCAGGTGGCTGCTTTATAGATCCCTAACAAGGGTATATCTCTGGCTGCAGCTAAAGAAGCAGCTGTACCCCTAGTTGAATGAGCCCCCAGGCCTGAAGGGGGCGTTCTACCCAACTTGTCATAACAGAATTGTATACAAGAAACAATCCACCTGGCAATAGTTCTTTTAGTGGCAGGCTTAGCTTTCCCCACTTCACCATAAGTGAGAAACAATTGAAGACAGTCATTTCTATGTGCCTTAGTATGCTCAATGTAGTAGCTAAAGACCCTCTTAACGTCCAGACTGTGTAACCTTCTTTCGCCTGAAGAAGAATAATCAGTGAAAAACACAGGGCGAGATATGGACTGGTTCAGATGAAAATCCGATACCACTTTGGGCAAGAACCTCCTATTGGTTCTCAGGACCACTTTGTCCCTATGGAAGGAGATGAAGTCAGGTTCAACTGACAGAACCTGTAACTCACTAATCCACCTGGCAGAAGTAATAGCTACCAGGAACACAGTTTTCTAGGTCAAGTACTTCAATTTGGCTGAAGCCAGAGGTTCAAAAGGTGGCTGCATAAGCTGAGCTATGCAGACATTAAGATCCCAAGGTGGAGTGGGCTCCCTAAAGAGAGGGTTAATGTGAACCAGTCCTTTGAAAAACTTTCTGAAAACAGGATGAGATGCCAGGAAAGAGCCCTTCCCTGCTGAGAGGAATGCAGAGACAGCTGCTAGATGAACCTTCAGAGTGGCAGGCCTAAGGCCTAGACCATTCAGATGAACTAGATAGTCTAAGGTTGTGGAAATTTCTGCAGAATCAGGCAGGATGCCTTTCTGAGAGCACCAAATACTGAACCTTTTCCATTTGGAGTTGTAAGTTTTTCTAGTGGAAGGTTTCCTGGAGACCTTCAGAATATCCAGAACTCCCTGAGAAATATGTAGTGCTGCATATTCTAACTCTACAAGAGCCAGGCCTTGAGATTGAGAGACTGGAGATTGGGGTACCAGATCCGCCCCTGGGAGGAGTACAGGAGATTGTATGTCTTGGGCAGAGACAGGGGACATGACACTGACAAGGACAGCAGTACAGGATGCCACGGCTGTCTGGCCCAATCTGGAGCCACCAGTATCACTGTGCAGGGTTGAGTCCTGATCTTGATCAGAACTCTGAACAGCAGAGGGAAGGGAGGGAAGGCATAGAGAAACCTGCCCTTTCAGTCCAAAATGAGAGCATCATGGGGAACCATCCCCAGGACTGGAGGTCTGCAACAAAACAGAGGAAGTTGATGATTGTCCGGTGCTGCAAAGAGATCTATCTCTGGAGTGCCCCACCTGGAGAAGATGACCTTCAGTATGTGAGGATCCAGGGACCATTCGTGGTGTCCCTGTGATATTCTGCTCAGAGCATCTACTAGTACGTTGTCCTTCCCAGGAAGGTGAACTGCTACCAGAGAAGTCTGAAGAGAATAGGCCAGAGACCACAGCTTCATGGCTTCTGTGCATAAGGCCGAGGACAGAGTGCCTCCCTGCTTGTTGATGTACCACATTGTGGTGGTGTTGTCCGTTCTGACTTGGACCACCTTGCCCTTGACTGAATCCGAGAAGCTCTGCAGGGCTGGGAAACTGCCCTGAGTTCCAGGAGATTTATATGAAGGAGAGACTCTTGTGGGACCAGACTCCTTGAGCTGTCAGGGCTCCCAGGTGGCCTCCCAGCCTAGGGAGAGAAGCATCCATAGTTAGAACTACTGATGGGACTTGAGGGAGAAATGGAACCCCTTGTCTGAGGTTGTCCTGGTCCAGCCACCACTGGAGAGCTTGGACCAGAGTCTGAGTGACTGGGATCAGTTTGGTAAGTGAATCCTTCTTTTGAAACCAAAAAGACCTTAGATGAAACTGAATGTCCCTCATCTGGAACCTTGCTACCTGCACCACTGCCGTGGAAGCTGCCATGTGGCCCAGGAGCTGGAGGAACTGTCTTGCTGGGTGGGAGACCTGAGGTCGAAAGGAGGAAGCGAGATCCACTAGGGCCTTTACCCTTGCCAGGGGAAGGAAGGCCTTTGCTTGTACAGTGTCCAACTCAATGCCTATAAAGGTGAGAAGTTGAACTGGTTTGAGGTCAGACTTTGGAAGATTGAGAAGATACCCCAAGGAGCTGAGTAGGTCTTGGGTAGTTTGAAGAGCTGACTTGACCTGTAAAGATGACTGACCCACTAAGAGCCAATCGTCCAGATACGGGAAGATAGTGATACCCTGTCTTCTGAGGTAAGCCACCACTACTGCAAGGCACTTTGTGAACACCCTTGGAGCTGATGTTAGGCCGAATGGCATAGCTCTGAATTGGTAATGCCCTGAAGACAACTCGAACCTGAGGTATTTTTTGTGGGAGCACCTGATAGGAATATGGAAGTAGGCATCCTTGAGGTCCAGAGATGCTAGCCAATCCCCTGGCCTTAGAGAGATTTTGAATTTGGGCTTTGAAATGTGTTTGTTCAAATACCTTAGGTCTAGGATGGGTCCCCACTCCCTTGTTTTATTTGGGGTAAGGAAGTACCTGGAGTACAGTTCTTTTCCCCTGGGCTGAGTAGGAACCTTCTCTATAGCTCTGAGAGCTAGAAGAGAGGAAACCTCTGCCTCTAGGGCAATGGTTTCTGAGAGTGATGCAGGTGGAAAAGACTTGGCCCTCTATTTGGGAAATTTTTTGAAGTTGAGGGCCAGTCCCTGGCTTACTACTTCCAGGACCCACTTGTCTGAGGTCACAGACTTCCAGGCCTGGAAGTGATAAGCCAGCCTGCCTCCTACTGGAAATGGGGAGTCAACATGGGCTGACACATCAGGGTGTTTGCTTGGCAGGAGCCTTAGACTGAGAGGAGGAGAGAGCAGCTCTGCTCATCCCCTTCTGCCCCTCCCTCAGAAGAACCCCCTTTGTGGGAAGGGAGCGGAGGCCTGGGCTTGGTGAAAAGGCCTTTGAAAGGGCCTGCCCCTGCCCCTAGACTGCTGCTTGTGCAGAGTGGCTTGCCTTTCTTTGGCCTGTGCACTCCTGTACGTGGTCCTGTATTCATCCATTTTCTTCATGTAAGCCTCTGTCTGCTCCCCAAACAGAGAGTTACCTACTACAGGAAAATCCATAGCCTTAGTCTGGGTATCCTGTGAAAGGCTAGTACATCTGAGCCAAGCATGTCTTCTGAGAGACACAGAAGTAGCCATGACTCTAGATGCCAAATCATTGGAGTCCACAGCAGCATGAAATTGCATTTTGGATGCTTCAATTCCATCAGCAGCCACCTCCTCCAGCTCCTTGGCAAGCTGGGGAGAGGCCTGTTTAGCCAGTTCCAGAACTGTATCCCATCTGGATTTCTGGTACCTGGCTGTGTAGGCCATATAAGTAGCCTGCCTGAGGCCCAAAAAGGATGCCAAATACTGTTTTTTGGCCATGGCATCCCACTTTCCTGGAGTCCTTATCCGGGGGTGTGAAGCCAAAGGAATGCTAGCCTTGTCCCAGGTTGCAGCCTGCACTACCCCAACATGGCTGCAATGACTATAAAGGAACTCCGCAGCTGAGTCTGATAACAAATACCTCCTGTCCATTCTCTTATCCATAGGAGGTATTGAATTAGGGGTTTGTAAAATTTTGTGTGTCTGTTTCCCCAAAGGATTTATGAAGAGGGATAGACAGTCTTTTGGACTCTGGGATGTCCATCATTTACACAAAATCAGGCTCTTCATCCTCCTCTGCAGCTTCAACCAAGGGAAGCTGCAGGGTTTCTGCTACCTTTTTGTAGAACAAAAAATGTGAAGGGGACTCAGAGAGCCTGGGAGGAGAGACACCTGAGGGCCTGCCTGGGGAGATGTCTGGTTCAATGGGCACATCCAGACCCCCCCGGTCATCGTCATCATCATCATCCTCAGGATAGGCTTCGTCTCCCTCCCACTCCTCATAAAAAGCATCTGGATCATAATCTGGAGAAGACAGATCCGACCGAACCGACTGCCTAACTGGCAGTACCGGTTTGGACGGAACCGGTCTAAGCGATTGAACAATGCTAATCGCTTTGGCTATTTCAGCCGCGGTTGGAGAGTGTGATACCAGATCCGAACTGGCAGACTTACACTTCTTTTTTGATGGAACTGACCCCTTGGGATCGGCTCTCCTTTTGCCTGAGGAGGTATCGCCTAGGTCAGTAGGCACCTCCTCAGGTTCGGCCGCAACCGAACCAGGCTGGCCATCATCTACGGACTTCTCGGCCTCCCTTTCCTTCAGCCTACTCAGTCTTTTATCTAGAGTGGATTTAGGAAAGTTTTTACAGATTTGGCAGTCTGACTTGAGGTGGTCAAACCCCAGACAATAAACACAGATGAAGTGGGGTCAGCCTCAGCAAAGGCCTCCCCACACTCAGTACAGTGTTGAAACCCAGTGAGACCGGTTTTCTTCTTGGGTTTCTCAGACATGGCCAACCTAACAAATTACTCTATTGCAGCTTTCAAGCCAGGTAATACAATAACTGATCAGTTACAAACCGGTCACGGGCTTTTTAAAAGAACCGGTAAGAAACTTTGGTTCTTTTGAAATCGATCGGTACTGGAACACCACTCTAATCCCAGAAATAAATTTAAACAGAATGGGTTGGTTCCAAACCAGACCGACCAGAAAGAAACCGAAGAAAAGAACAATTTCCAATTTTTTCACAGAATAAAACACAGTCACTACCTATCTACACACTACCTGTACTGTAGACAAAGGCTAGAAATCCAAAAATAACAAAAAATTATACGGTTTAAACTGAACGCTTTACTTTTACCAAACCGAGCAGAGGAAATCTCCGGAGCGACTTCACTGTTAGGCGGGGTAAAGAATCTGACAGTTACACTGAGGAGTACCACAGACAGAGGTTTGAAAACCGAGCTCGAGCTCAACGTTCTATGCTTCTGCATAGAGTTAACTCTTTCCTCTCCGGGGCAGTTCGAGTGCTAGGGCTAACTGCATTATGTCTGAATACATCAAGACTTCATGTTGTTTGAAAGACTGGCACAACTCCTTGAAGGAGACTGTAAAGGTAGAGCCCAGTTTGAGCAGTACAAAGACCGATGCTGAAGAGAACTGATCAGTGGCCCAAGCCGTCTTCTCCTTGAAAGCCTTCATTTGCTCGAGTTGTTCAGCGGACCCTGCAGCCGCGGAGACCACCCAACGGGCCCCTTTAGATTTGATTGACGGGTTCTAGTTCTCCAGTCAGCTGAGCTGTAAGAGGTTGAGGCAATCATCCAACGCATTCAGCTGGAATGAGCGACAAAATTCACAGGCCTGGATATCGTGATCGTGACCCAGGCAGTAGATGCACGTGGCGTGCGGATCAGTGCGAGACATCTTCTACCCACAGGGGCAGTGGTGGAACCCGGGTGAGGACTTGTCCTCCATCACGGTCATGATCAAAAAATGATGCAGTGAAACCCTAACGAGTTTAAGTTTTGATAAGTAATCTGAAGATTTAAGCACCAGGGCCTATTCAACATGGGAGTGATAAGGAGGGAACCTGAATCTTCCAGCAGAAAGGAAGATCTGGCTTCAAGGGGCAGAGCCGAGGCATATACCACCCAGGTGGGTGGAAGGAGCCAGCTTAAAGACTTCTGGCAAGACAATTAAAGGGAAAGGACAGTGTGGATAAGAACAACATATACACATCCCTAGAAAGATTCTTTTGGTGTGTTTTTTATTATTTTTTTTATATATTTTTTAAGGGGGTGGTACTATTACTAAGACAGGATAGAAAAAAGAAAACAAAAAGACAAATTAACTGCCACCACCACCACCACACAATTCCACTGAGATGCTCAACATTCACTCTTGGTCGGTCTGCATTTTTCACATCTCCTCTCTGGCCTCATTGAATTCCTGGCGGAACTTATCAAAATCATGCCAAGTCTGCCTGAGTGACTGGGGCTGCAGCCTGTACTGGTGCTGGCTCAGTACGTGGACATGGGTGGCAGGGTGATGCGGCCTGCTGCTGCTGTCACCTACTAGTACTGTGATCCCTCCAACGATGGCTCCCAGTCATACCTCCCTCCTGCTGACCCCTTCTCCTTCAGTATCATCCCCCACCCACTAGTACTGACTGCTGCTGCTTCCACCTCTTGCTGCTTGGCCTTCCACTTGGCCTGGTGATGGTTCATAATATGGCTCCTTTGGCTGCCAGTGCCAAGGTGGGACCCTTTCTTCCCACGCCATACTGTCTTCCCACACAGCTTGCAGATGACTACACTGTCATCTGCAGCGTTTGTTGAAAAAAAGGACCAGACAGTGGACACTCTTTGTTGGGGAAGGGAGGGGCTCCAGATGATGTCCAGGTTCCACATCAACATGCTGTTGCTGGGGGCACAGGCTCCTGCTACTGGGGGTGGGGAGAATTGGCTCCTGCTACTGGGGGGGGCAGGGACAACAGCCTCCTGCTGCTGATTGGGGCCAAGGACCACAGCCTCCTGCTGCTGGGCAGCCCCACTCACATCCATGGCAGGTTGTGAGGGTGCCTGACTCACAGCACTGATCGAAATGCTCGTCAGTTAAGGCGAACAGTTTCCCCAGCATTTTTCACCCTCTCCATACCTTTTCCCTCCATTAGAGAAAATAAAATGTTTTCTTTACAAAAAAAAAAAAATTACACACAGAAAGAGAGAGTGAGGAGCACACACACACACACACACACACACACACACACACACACACACACACACACAATTTATACTTACAGAAAGGAAATTATAAGCACAGAACAGATATCCTAATTAAAAAAATGAAGAAATGTATTATTTGCAAACTAAATACTGAGTGTATAACTAACAAATGAGGATAGCACAGAAAGTATAATCTGTGCTCTTACCTGCTTATGCGAGCTACACGTAGCAAACAGAGCTGAATCAGTGACTTCCTGCCTGATTTCAGTCACCCATGTGACCTTCAGAGAGTGAATCATGTGATAAAGCCTTTTTTCCCATATTTTCACCTTTGAGAATGCACAGCAAAATTAACCGGTGAAATTGACTGGCGTAATTTCACCTTGAGCACTTAATTATGCAAAATGTTTCATGGGGCAAAATTTACGATTTTGCTGGCATTTTGCTGTCGAAATTTTTTATTTGCAAAGTCACTAATGGTGGCTATTGAACTTAGCTAAAAAGCTGCCAAAAATGTATGCAAATTTCAAATTTTTGAGAAAAAAAAATTGAATAATTAAAGCAGATGTAAATGTAAATATAAAGAGAAAACACAGCTTACAATTGTAGATATAAACTGCTATAGTAATGCTCAAGTAACCTAAGTAAAATAAACTGATTATTGTGCAAGTCTATTTTCAGGTTCTGGAAGAGAAGGCAGGATGAAGAGTGAAACCATAGTGAGGAATTCCTGAGAAGAGACAACATTACCATGGCAATTTTTACTTCTAATGCTAAGAATTCCTCGTGTTTGGTTTCACTCTGTGCAGGCTATACAGCAGTATCTTTCGAGACCTGGTTCAGAAACTACTTTTGAAAAAGGTTCTACAATACAGCAGCTCCAAAGCTAGCATCCCTTCTAGACTTTAAGCCCAGACAATGGTGATTTGTGAAGGTGTGTACTGTTTTCCAGGTAGCTGCTTTGCAAATATCTAATAACAGGATGCCCCCTTGAGGATGCCACAGAGGCAGAGGTGCTCCTTGTGAAGTGTACACTTAAGCCTATGGATGGCATTTATCCTGCTTTTTCATAGCAGAATTGAATGCAAGAGCCTGTCCAGTGAGAGACAGGCCTCTTGGAAGCTGGTTTACCTTTGCCAACATCACCATAGGTAACAAAAAACTGTGTTTTTTCAATATGACATCTTTTGTCCTGTCCATACAGATGTTCAAAACTCATTTCAGGTCAAGGCTGTTCAATATTTGTTCACCTTGACTGGAATGTTCTGGGTAAGACACAGGGAGTGGTACCGACTGGTTTAGGTGAAATTTGGATACAGTATCACCTTAGGTAGGAATTTACTATTGGTTCTAAGGACTACTTTATCCCTGTGGATGATCAGGTAATTTGGCTCTGTATAGAGGCTTGCAGCTCACTGACCCTCTTAGCAAAGGTCATGGCAATCAGGAATATGATTTCCCATTTGACATACTTTAGGTCAGCTATGTCCATAGGCTTGAGTAGAGCCTCCATGAGCTGGGCATAGCTAAAACTCTGGCCCGCAGATGGAAAACTTTCTGCTGTAGGGTGTTTTGCCCTGCTCCTATGAAATTCAGTACTTGAACAGGTTCTAGCTGGGACTTCATCAGGATTATCAGGAATCCAAGAGCTCCAAGGTGCTTGTTACAGTCTGTAGAGAGCACCTTGTTTCCTGTTCTATTTTCCCTGAGACTAGCCAGTTGTCCAGGTAGGGAAAAACTATCATGCCATGCCTTCTCAGGTGTGATGCCACCACCACGCACTTTATGAATTCCATCTGTACCAAGGTGAAGCCCAAGGGAAGAGCTGTGAACTGGTATTAGCAGTTTCCTAGCTTAAAACAGAGATATTTTGCTGCCCCGATGGCACTGAGGGTTGAGGCGCTGGACACCACACCTTGCGTCACACCAGCGACCTGGGTTCGGGAACGAGCCTGGACCGCCGGGGGTCAGCAGCGGTGAGAGAGGTTTGAGCATCCACTGGACTGCTCTCCTCTCTTGGGGAGGGATCCAGGAGTAGCCTGGTGCAGCAGCGGCCCCCGGTGGAGACCGGCAGCACTGCTACGCACTCGGACTCATACAATTAAGGGGACGACATCAGACAGCTACCTCCAGATGTAGGTGGGAGCACCTACGCTACAGGCTGTGTGGCATTGCAAGTCTCATGTTGAGGGGGTAACCAGGACATGGAAAAAACAGGCACCGAGGATCAGGCGACGGCACCTATCCACCATGCCCAACGTCGGGTTCTCCATGGGCAGCCTTCGATTTCCAGAATCCACTCCTCATCCGATGACAGAGTCTGACTCATAAGTGTGAACAGGTAGGAGGGGGCAACCCACCCTGGATACGGTTAGCGGGGGGTGCTGCCACCAGAGAGGAGAGAGAGAGAGAGAGAGAGAGAGAGAGAGGAGGCTTAACTCGGGGATCCTCAGCCGGGCAGGACAAGGCCAGGATGCCTGAGAGAGGACCTCAGGGCCATGATTGGAGGAAAAAAGAATTAAAAAAAAACAAAAAAACAGATATTTTCTATGTGTTGACCTGGGATATGAAAATAAATTTTGGATCCAGTGAGTCCAGCCAGTGTCTTGACTACAGGGGTGGTATCACTGTTCTCAATGTGACCATTTTGAATTTTTTTTCTTTATATGTTTGTTTAGATACCTGAGATCTAAAATGGATCACCACTCTCAATTTTTCTTATGGGTAAAGAAGTATCTTGAGAATAGGGCCTTGCCCCACTAATAGGCATGGACCTTTTCTACAGCCTTTGCTGTCAATCTTTTTTATTTCCACTTCCTGCAAATTCTTTCTGTGGGAGAGTATGATGCAAAATATTTGTGTTTCTGCAGTCTTGGGAATGTTTTGAACTGCAGAGACAGCCCCTGGCCACTACCTCCAGAACCAATTTGTCTGAGGTAATATTTATCCATTCATGAAGACAGTGAGTCAATCTTCCCCCACTGGCAATGGATGAATGACCTGGACAGAACTGTCAGGGGGTTTGCTTTGGTTGGGGTTTGAGTCCTGGTGCTGCAGCAGAAGTACACTTTGTACTCCTTCTGTTCCTGCCCTTGTAGTGCCCCCTTTGTTGCTGATACTCATAGGTGACACATGGAGTACAGACTCTTGGGAAGTAACCTCTGCCTCAGTCTCCTCTTCTATAGGGCCTACAGGAGGGAGAAGGTTTTTCCATCTTGTTACTCTTATAATTGGTCATGTATTAATCAGCTTTTTTTCATATATGCCTGTTTTGTTACCAAAAAATGAATTTCCTTCAAATGAGAAATCCACAGCTTGTAGTCCTTAAACAAGGTATTCTTCTTAAGGACACTACATGAGCTAGAACTCTAGCTATCATGGTCATGTCACTAGTATACACTGCAGTGTGGAATTGGTATTTAGTGGTGTCCAGGGCTGATCTTGCAGTGGCAATGAAGTCCTGCATCAGATTGCTGCACTATCAGCAGGTGCCAGAACTGTATTTCACAAAGTGCTTTCTGGTACTGTGCTATATATGCTGAATAAGTTGTCTGTCTAATGAGCAGAGAAGCTGTAGTATAAACTTTCTTCATCACAGCATCCAATTTTTTTGAGTCCTTTACTGGAGGCTGTGCAGAGAGTGTGACTTTTGCTTTCTTGCAAACAGCAGCCTAGACTACACCTTGGTGATCAGTGTTGGCATATGTTCTACCTCCAGTCCATCCATCTGATAATTTCTATCACTCTTTTTGTCGATGGCTGCAGCTGAAGTAGGTGTAGACATGGCTTTTGATATAGCCTTCTTAAGGGACTTGTGTATGGGGACTAGCAACCTCCTTGAGGGAGCCAATACCCATTATGCCCATACATTTAGCATCCTCTTCATCTTTCTCAGTTTCCTGAGGGTGTATGTTTAGAGTATTAAGTATACTGTATGTCTGACAAATGAGGCAAAAGAAGTATAGTCCTCATTATGCCCTGGAGGAGAGCCAAAATCTTGCTCAGATGCACCCTCTGATTCCATGGAATCACCTTCTTCCTCTTGTACATAGTACTTATTTCTTCCTCCTCCTCCTTTGCGGGCAGATAGGCTGAAACCTGAGTGGGGGGGGTGACATTCATACTACATTATTAAAATTTCCCATAGCCTGGATGGCTTGTAATAAATGCTGCATTTTTGAAAAGTCCTCTGATGAGGGCATTTTTTTCTTTATCATCTGCATGCTCCTTTCTACATTCAGGAGTGTCAGTAACATTTTTTCTTTAAATTTCATTTTTTAATGTTGACCTAACTTTATTAAATAACAACTCATTGGCTTTTTTTCTTAATGCTATTATTATAGTATAGTATTTTAATTGACGTTATATGTGGCAGCTAATTCAAATAATCAGCTTATTGTGCTTCCTCCAGTCACATGGAATTTCTTGACAGCTTAGATCCCTCAGCATTTATTGTAAAATGGCAGTAACCACACAGCTCTGCATGCACCAAGGGCCTCCCCGTCTTACTGCACAGTGACTAGTTAATGCTACCCTAGAGCGTCTTCTTTTTTTTTTTAAATAAAAGTGTATATATAAGTAAATAACTATAACAATAAAAGGTCCATAATAAAAATGTAGTGTAACCCCCAGTCAGCGCTAAACTGAGAGGGCTACTACCCCTGCCTGTGTGGCTAGTGATAGGTTGAGGGGCCTAGGTCCTATGATGTGGTGCCTCCATTTTTATAAACTGAAACTTGGGGAGAAAGGTGTCTCTTGGCATGGTGATTAGGTTTGGCTACTCTGCACCGGGGCACCTAAGTATTCCGGACACAGGAAGCAATAACTGAATATCCATACAAGGAGTTGGGATTCTAAAGTGTGGCTTTGTATTCACAACAAAAAGGAGCAATAAAGCATAGACGGACCCCCATGGGGCTACACTCTTGGTAATGCAGATTTCTCCTGAACAGACACACATCTTCTGTACACTTAAACCCTCAGGTTTAGAAACACTCAGGGCACTCGGCCCAAACTTGACTCTTCTCTGGTTTCCCTGGCTTGGCTCCTTTGCCAGCACTTGGACTACCTTCTTTCCATGGCTTGGCTCCCTTGCCAGCCCTTTGGACTACTTATCCATTTATCATGGAGATTTGTTGGTGGCTCCCTAAACCACCTACGAGCACTTCTGCTCCATCAGGTAATCTTCTTCAACAATCCCATGTCTGGGTACTTTCCTCAGGCACTGGCCAAGTACCTGAGAGAAAGCAAACAGGTGTCCCAAAGCGAACCCGTAGAGGTGACTACTGGTAACGCCAGATGGGGGGTCTCCCACCTCTTGCTCCCATAAATCATACCCAGCCATTCCTCTGGACTTCAACACCTCATCTCTGAAAACACTTTACTTTGTAGATTCTCTTTAAATGTATGTCACATTTAATCTACTGTTTTTTCCATCCCACATGTGCTGAACATGAAACATACTTAATGAGTGGTTCTGTCCATTTCTCTAGACCCCCACAGAGTTAAGCAGTCCAATTCCCACAACTTTTAAAACTGTACTTGGCTGTTTTTTCCTGACCCCACAGTAGCAGTCATTTAAATTCATCTTGTCCCAGGTGAAAAAACATTGGCCCTTTAGCAGAGCAAACTCACCCCTTGGTTGCAGGTGCCCCACAGGCTTTTTTCTCTTCAAAGAAATCTCAAAAAAACCTTCTGGTGCCTCAGCATGAACCTAGATTTAGGTAGCTTCTTCTTCCTCTAGCCAGGCCAGGGGATTGCCCCTGAAAGTAGGATGAATCCTTCCCCCCTATCCCCGCAGGGATGGGGCCCTGAACCTTTGTAAGCGGTCTCTACCACTTCACTTGGCTCTTCTTGTGTTCCTCTTCAGGTGAGAACACACACACCTCAAACAAAAATATAGCTCTTTGTCAGAAATGAGGTCTATGAGGGCCTGCAGCTGCAGCACACCTCCTCCCTCTTCAACACTCTACTACAGACTGACTTCAAAACCTCCCAACATTCTATCCTAACTTCCATAGCTGCAACATTCCAATGTGGCTTATGCAGCTGCGACAGTTGTAAAATGATGTCATCCCTCAGTCTCAGCTGAGACTGAGAACAGAGTGAGGCAGTGTGAAATCCATTTAACTGGAATTTCACAAGCTGCCTTCCCTGCCTGCCACTAACTGGGATTCTTGTAACCCTGGGTAACAGGGGGGTTACAGTAGTACATAAGATTAAATATGATACTAGAATAAATCAAATCAAATCAACTTTATTTTTATAGCGCCTTTCGAAACCAAGGCGCTGTACATTAAACGAATACATAATAATACAATTTTAAAACAGCATTAAAATGTAACAACCATAACTAAACAAGTGCCAGGCTAAATAAATATGTTTTCAGACCAGTTTTAAAACTTAGTTTAAAAAATAACCATACAGAGCAAAACTTGTTCAAAGGTAAAATCATAATGAAATATCAAATGACTGTCACCATCTTTACTGAATGGAAATAATTGTTGCTAGGCAAACATTTCAACTGAACTGACTGATAAGTGATAAAGCCAGCTTAACACTAGCATCAAACAGTTACAAAGTCAATGAATAACAAACCCAGAAAGCCAAAGAAGATAGATAAGAAAGAGTACAGGAGGTAAAAATAAAGGAAGGCTTAATGAACACTGCAAGAACAATACATAAAAAGAAATTAGAGAAAAAGGAAGAGAGAAAAGATACAAATAAATATGGTAATTGCTATAGCATATGGTGTCTGTGCTCACTGTCCCATCATATCTTGACTGTTCTGTGTAGTAAGAGATTTTACCAAGTTACCCAATTTTTTTTCCAAAAAAGCAGCGTTACAATAAAAACAGTGAGAATTTTTTTTCGAGCCTGAGTGCATCTAAAAGGCTTTGCCTCCATTCAGGGAAAGGTGGACGGGTATCACCAATCCAATATTTGAGTGTAAGAGTCTTCATCACCATAGCTAGAAGTCAGATGGAATTAATATCACTGAAAGAAAGATTAATACCTAAAGGAAAGTGGCCTCAAACACAAGTCTCAATATTTATGTTGTTTGTAATACTAGTTAAAGGGGATAAAAGTTGTGGAACAGAATTTCCTTTCTTCCATCCCCTTTAAATTTCTTTTTTGCAGGCACCATTTCCAGACTCTGCCCAGAGGCTCTTTTATTTATGCCTTGTGTGCTTACCTGGTTAACAAATACTAAAGAAATATTTTCGCAATCAACGGATTTAGAGTTCCCCTTTTCGGACACCCTGATATCTGATCCATCTTTACCATGTTTTTCAGATGGCTGAGTAGGTTTATCTTTTTTCTTTTTTCCCTTTACATTTTTTTGTTGCTGCTATTGAACATGAGGTGACGTATCCTTCTGATGTGTGCTTTCCACCATCACTGGGAAATCTGATCCTTTTTTAAATATTTTTGGTGACAAGGAGGCAGACTGGGAAGCCATAGTGACTCCTAATTTATTTGCCCTCTTTTTTGGGGGGGGGAGGGAGATTGGGCAAAACAATGCAGAATTCACAGAGAAATAAAGCTGTGACCTGATCACAGGCCATTTCAATTGAGCTCTTGGCAGTCTGCCTTTGCCAGGAACTAAAAACAAATTATAAATTCTTTCTAGCCTGTGAAACTCCTAGGACTTTCTGCTATGCCAGTTTATCGAGATCCTACTAACACATGAACAATGATTGGGGGGAGAAAAAGCTAAAAATAGCCTAAAAGTAAGAGCCCAGAAGTAAAAATGCACCTTACCTTAAAAAACTGTGCTAAAGGTCAAACCGCAGCTTCCTAGACAGGAAGCGATTAATTAGGGTGAAAGGGCACTGACTGAAATGGAAAGAAAAAGCTTTTTTGTTTCTGAGCAGCACGGCTCAACAAATAGGACTACTTACTCAGAAAAAAAAAAAAAAAGGTAAGTGGTAAAATTAGCCAGAAATAGCTATAAATAAAAAAGTGTAGCCAAAAAAGATCATTGGTTCCCATCAATCAAAATTGGGGCAGGAGGGTCCAGTGTTTTAAATAAAAATGCCCCAACTATTGTAGAGTAGTAATGAAATAAGTTTAAACACTTATAATTACTTACTACTTATTTGTTTTAAAACAATAAAACAAGTGCAGACCCAGTTGTACCAGAACTATACTTGGGGTGATTTTTCTCTCCAGGCAGAGAAACAAATCTGCCAACTGCCAGGGGGAAGGTGACTGCAGAGTTTTCAAACACCTATTCATAAGTAAGGGATTCCTGGGGGTTAGAAACAAAAACATTAGTATTTAATTATGTACCAAACAAAAGCAAAAATGCATGGCCCGTCAGTTCAGCAGTAGCATTACTACTCATGGCACTGGTGACCTGGGATTGGTAGTGATCGCGGGTCTGTGGGAGCCAGCCTGGGGGAGGAGGATTAATGTCCCAAAGGACACTTTCTTCCAGGGAGGGAGGGATCCAGCTGTCACTATGTGACCGCCACCTGGGAGTTCTCAGGTGGCAGTGCAGACAGTGGCACCATGTCAGGTGAGGGAGATGCCGATTGGCTGGCAGAGAGCATGCTGTGTGTGTGCACGCCCGTACTAGCAACACCTAGTGTCTCCCAGTGGGTGGGGATGGAAACTAGGACAGAAACTAGGGAAAAAACAGCCCACAGTACTGCAGGATGAAGAACCGCCAGTCTCTCAGGCCCCGACTCTCTGAGTCCCCACCAGTTCCCCAGCACTGAGCAGTTAGTGGAGACTCCCACAGGTGTAGACCGTGAATCCTCAGAACTGGGATGGTGCAGGACAAGGCTGGCTAGCCCAACTGAAACCACAAAGTCAAGAGACCTGCACTCAAACAAAACAGAATCACCAAATTCATTCTTCGATTTAAATGCTTTCATGCAAAATTGCAGTGAAATATTAGTGTACAGACAAATCCATAGTCCATTAGTTGCCCCGGCACTTTGGGTGTGAAACCCTTCATCAGGAGGCGTGATTAGTGGGAGACAGGTGAAATCATTATATACAGATATCTCATGACTAAACATGACATTAATAAATAATTTACACAAAATAGAATACAGAAAGTACAAAAATAGAAATTGCATGAGTTAGTATTTAAACCAGTTTGTATACCAATATACTGTACAAGTACAATGCTTAGAATTATACATCGATACTGTTAATTTTATGCTTATTGCAATATAAAACTGGAAATACACTGGATACTACCACAGACAAAAAGACAAAAAAGGAGGAAGGGCTGCTGCGATCTGACATGGCAAGTGTGATCTGCAAACACCAGTCTCCAAGGTACAGAAGCGCAGAAAGAAATCAAGTACCTGTAAGAGAAAGGATCTATATGATAACGGTGATTGCAGAAAGGTGATTGCCGTTAGGGTGACTGTACATCGGTGAAAATACATTTCGCTGATGTATACTCCTGGCGCACAGCAAAACGGTGCTGGGAACGTAATTGTTTTAATTTATTTATGTGGGGGGCTGTGCCCCCTGCACCCTCCTGCTAAAGATTCTCAACTCCAGGGGGGTGCAGGCTGGGAGAGGGTGAAAAGTAAAAAAAAAAATTCTCGGCTGGCCCAAAAATCCTGATGCGCCCAGCATTGAACCTGGCACCTTCCCACCCATAGCCTGCCACGAACCCACCACGCCACATGGCCAGCTCAGCAACCCACTATTGTGCTACCCCTCACAAACCCTCCTTCCCCTTCTGCCCATCGCACGGCGTGCTCACTTCCTCCTGTGTGCGTATACATATAGAGACAGGATGTCGCTATACCCACATTCACGCCCCCCCCATCCACTCGCCATAAGTACAGGCGCCGCTATTGAGTCACCATTTTGGTAAGCGCTCAGTAGCAGTTGCCTTTCTCCCGGGATGCCTAAGAGAACAGATAATACATATTAAATATTTAAATAATAAATGTCCCCATAATTATTTTTCACATACATCAAATCAACAGCATTAAAATACCCAAGAAAACATGAAATTCAAAATGAAAGAATTCAAAAATAAAATATATTTGAAATAAGGTCACCCATATATAACTATAAATTGACCGAAGGGTGGTACAAACTTTAAGGGAACATATAACTAAATATTGCAATTAGTCTTCATGTGTCCCATTCTGATGGTCACCATCTTAAAACATTATTTACAGCAATAGGGTGATAAATCACATAAATGTATAATCTGGAAAATCAAAAATAAAGTCAACTACCATACAATTATAAATTTACATAAGGGTGGTGTAACCTTTATGAGAACATGTGACTGAATATTACAATTAACTATTTGTGTCTCATTTTGAGGGTCACCATCTTAAAGCATTATTTACAACAAAAGGTGGTAAATCACATAAGAAAAAATGATTTACCATAGCATTATTGTTTCTTCCAGGGGTTTTCTCATTATGCTTAACCTGTTTATTCAGCCTGGCAGGCTGAAGTGCCCTGGAGCATGTCGAATTTATGTAAATTAGAAGAATGTGGAACACTATTCAAATTCTGACTTGTGGTGGTGCTGTGCTCTGCTGGTCAACGGCAGATCTATTTTGAAGGCATAGAAAGCGATAGCTATGAACCTACTAACCTAACCTGTACTGAATAGTTATAAGAATTAATACCTAATAACTAACCAAAGGGGGATGGCCCCTCAAGCCAAGCTATGACACATCAGAACAAAACTATAGCTACTGATTGTAGATGAACAAGCAGAAAGTGCTCAAGCAGTAAATATTAACAAACAAGAGAACATTGATTGTTGTAGAACCTTTTCCAGGTTCTGGAAGGGGAGGTAGGGTGGGAAATTAAAGCATAATGAGGGATCCCTTGGAAGATACAACATTACTATAGTAATTTTTTCTTCAACCCCCAGGAATCCCTCATTATGCTTAACTTGTGCAGACTATGAAGCAGTACCTTGGGAGGATGGGTACAGAACCTATTTAGGGAAAAGATTTTGCAAGACAGCAGTGCCAAACTTGGTATCACTCCTGAACTGCATATCAAGGTAATAATGCTATGTAAAAGTATGTACAGTTTTCCAGGTAGCTGTTTTACAGATATCCCACAAGGGGGCATCCCTTGCAGCTGCTACAGAGGCAGCAGTGCCAAGAGTAGCGTGAGCCCTGAGGACTTGGAGTGGCTATTTGCCAGCTTTAGAGTAACAGAACTGAATGCAGAATACTATCCAGTGGGCAATAGTCCTTTTAGCAGCTGACCTGCCTTTTCCCACTTCATTGTTCCTGAGGAACAACCATGAGTGGGAGGATCTAAGATTCTTGGTATGATCCAGACAGAGGCTAAGCGACTTCTTAACATGCCAACTGTGCAGCTTCTGCTTGCCAGAACTGGACCCTTCTGTGAAGAACACTGGAAGAGTGATAGACTGGTTTAGATGAAACTCGGACACCACTTTAGAGAGAAATTTCCTGTAGTCATAAGGACTACATTGTCCATGTGGAATATAATATAGTTAGGGTCAGTGCAGAGAGCTTGCAGCTCACACACTCTCCATGCAGAAGTTATGGCCTACAGGAAGAGTGGCTTCCAGGTGACATACTTCAAGTCTGCGGTGGCCATAGGCTCAAAGCAAGGTTCCATAAGCTTGGCTATGCACAGGTTCAAATGCCAGAGTGGGGCTATGGGTCCCTAACTGGGGAATACAGGTGCAGCAGGTCCTTAAAGAACCCCTTGAAAATGGAGTGAGAAGCCCCCATTTTGTGTTTGCCTGCTGACACATAGGCAGACACAAATGCCAAATGACCCTCTAGGGTTGAAAACCTGATACCTAAAGCTGGTAAGTGCACCAGATAGTCCAAAAAATGACAGGCAGGTCTGCCTGTAAGGGACAGACTGTTTAGAAGAACACCACAGGGTGAAAAACCTCTCCACTTGGAAGCATATGTCTTCCTGATGGTAGGCTTCCTGGGAACCTTGAGAACCCATGGACCTCATCTGAAAACTGAGAATCAGGATATTCTAACTCTTCAAGAACCAGACCTTGAGGTGAAGTGACTTGAGGTTACCCTGCCCTGAGACATGCTCATAGGCTGTGTCTCAGAGTGGAACCAATGGACTGTTTGGAGGGGAAGGCCAGAAGCAGGGGGTATCAGGATGATCTGGCCCAGTCTGGTGTTATCAGTAGCATGGTTGCAGGCTGGCTGCTTAGTTTCTGGAGGACTCATAATAGTAGAGAAAATTGGGAAGAACAGAGAGAAGCCTCCCTGACCAGTCCAGGACCAGAGTATTCAAGGGAAATTGTGCCCCCTGCCAGAGGCCAGCAACAAAAGTGAGGGAGCTGGAAGTTTTCCTTGGAGATGAACAGGTCTAATCCTGGTGTGTGTCTTTCAAAAGACTGTGGCTAACCCCTGCTTATGCAGGGACCAATCCTGATGATCCTGGCTTATCCTGCTGAGGGAATCTGCCAGGACATTGTCCTTTCCTGGAAGGTAGACTGCTGACAGCTGCTCATCTAGTGAGTAAGCCAGATTGCAGAGCATCATAGCTTCTGTGCACAGCTTTAAGGACCTTGTGCCCCCCTGCTCATGAAATAGTAGGTAGTGGCGTCGATCCTGACCTCGAACGAGTGGTCCTTTATCTGAGGAGCAAATGACAGGAGAGTGAGGAAGACTGCATTTAGCTCCAGGAGGTTTATATGTCTCCCGCACTCCCTTGGAGGCCGCACACCATTTACTGTTAGGTCGTCCAGGTGGGCTCCCCATACTAAAGGGGAGGTATCTGTAGTGGAAACCACTGTGGGGAACTATTGCTGAAAAGGACACTCCCTCCCTGGGGTCGTCCCTTTCCTTCCACCAGTTCAGAGCTTGTAACAGAGTTTTTGTTACAGGCAACAGTCTTGCAAGAGAATGTCACTTTTGGGAGCAGAGGGCCCTTAAGTGATACTGGATGTCTCTTATTTGAAATCTAGACCCCGGGGCCATGGCTGTGGTGGAAGCCATATGAGCCAGGAGCTGAACAAAAAGGTTCAGCACCTGCACTGGTCTTGTTAGGGACTTCTGGGTATTTATGAGTAATCCCAGTACCTCCAAGGTGCTCTGAGCAGGTGGAGAGAGAGTCCTTGACTTGCTGGAGAAATTTCCCTGCAGCTAGCCAGTCAGTCATGTAAGGGGAAAACCATCACCCCTTGCCTCCTGAGGTATGCTGTCACTACAGCTAAGCACTTCGTGAACACTCTGAGAACAGATGAAAGACCAAAAGTGGGACTTCAAACTGGTAATGGCCAGAAGGCAGCCTGAACCCCCAGCACCTTCTGTGACTGGTCCTGATCGGAATGTGGAAGCACGCATCTTTCAGGCCCAGAGACTCCATTCAGTCTTCCTGTTACAGGGATGGAATCACTGCAGACAGAGTGATCATCTTGAACTAGGGTTTTCCAAGTGTTTGTTCAGAACCTGAGATGTCAAATGGCTCGCTACTCACCATATTTCTTGTAAGTGAGGAAGTACCTTGAGTAAAGACTCCTCTCCTCCCCTAGTGGGAGGGAGGAACTTTCTCGGCTGCATCTACCTACAGCTACTTCTCGACCTGCAGCTCCAGCAAAATCCTTAACTTGATCCTTTGAACTGAAGAGTGAGCCCCTGGCTCACCACCTCAAGGACCCCCCCCCATCTGTAGTAATGTTCTCCCCATTCCTGGGAGTAGTGAGCCAGCCTTCCTCCCACTAGCAACAGGTAGGTGACCTGGGCCAACCCATCAGGAATTCTGTTTGGGCTGAGCCTTAGGAGCTGGTGTTAGGTTGGCCCATTTGCAAGCTCTCTTGCCCCTACCTCTGAAGAAACCTCTCATTTTAGAGTAGTCGTAGGGCATGGGTAAGGATATGAAAACTCTGAGGGTATTAACCCTTGCCCCTACCTCCCCTTCCTTGGGCCCTGTAGGAAGTGGAGGCCTTTTTCTTAGCAGAATTGCTTTTGTAAGTGGTATTGTACTCCTCCACCTTCATCATATACAGTATGCACCACTTAAAATGGACATAAGTGTGAGAGATTAAATCATCCGTTGTACTCGAAGTCCATTTTACTTAAACGTGTTTTTTTTTTTTTGATGCTTGTGTGATTGTGAACACACTTCAACAGTACTGGTGGTAGGTGGGGGTATATAGTGTTGGGATAGGGAATGCATGTGCAAACTTGTTTTTTTAACTTTATTCAACATCGATCATATCACATTACTGGGCAAAGAAATCCTTCATAGTGATCTGCTTTTGTTTGGTAGTGCAGTAGCTTTGCCACATAGTCTCCATTTTCCACATGTTGTCCCAATCTGATACAATGTCATTTCACTGCTCCATAGCTCGTCTCAGTGTAAAGAGGGCCATTTTAACATAATGTCCTGAGACAGTTGGCTGTGGTTCATCATCGTCCTGTTGTGCATCTTCTGTGTTGGCATCATCGATTGAGGCTCCCATCATTGCATCCACCACCTCGGCAATATTGTCTGCCTCTTCACCCTTTGGAAAGTGTAAGAGCAGTCTGCTTTGCACCTGGTGTTCCTTTTGAAGCCATGCTGCAGCAACAGTGACATCCACAAACATCCACGAAAGCTAGAAAATATCACTGCAGTTCAGCTACTCCACATTTGTGTAATTTGGTCGCTAAGTTATTGCTAAGGAGTGACGCTCGAATTGTCGTCTGAAACCTGACGTCTGACATCACATGACTCACGCAGGAACCAAATGGGTAAAATCGATGTGAAACACAGAAATTAGTAAAAATTACATACAAATAAAACATTACAGTGCTAAATATTAACTGGATAGACTTTATATAAAAGAAGAAAAAAATAACAATGAATTTCATCGATGCAAGGCTGAAACAGATAGTAGAGTGCTACAGGATGTCCGCTAACACTGGAGCTTAAGGTATGCTGTATTGACAATGTTTTATACTGGGGCAGCATAGTAAACAGCATTTGGCAAACAAAAAATGATTGGTATAACAGATTGTCTGCATTATAGGTATCCGTTCTATTTGGGGACTATTGTATACCTCTGTCTTGTCGCCAAAAAGGAGGTTATTCTCACAGATTAATAGTTTGTAGGCAGGCAAATCTCCTTAAAGTACCTTTCATGATATGGATGTGAGTAGAGGTACTCAGTATTAGCTTCACCTTGCTATTGGCCCCTGGGTCTGTAACCGTTTTTGGGTTTCTTTCCTGAGGGATTTGTGGACAGGCAAGAGCAACCTCTTGGTAGGGGTCTGTCCCAAGATGTCTAAAAATTCAGCTTCTTCCTCAACCTCTACCAAGTCCTGAGTGCTGAGGTTGAGGGTGTTTATCATTTGCTTTACCAAGGTATAGTGCGAGGAAAAATTCTCTGGAACCCTGGAAGGGGAACCGAATTCCTGATCAGGGGAACCACCAGGCTTGCTAGGTTCCCCTTCATCTTCCTCCTTTTCATAATAAAAGTCAGCTCCCTGGTTCCTGGGAACTGGGAGAGGAGTAGGAACTGGAGGAGGAACTGACATACCCATAAAGATACCCGTGGCCTGGAAAACTGCCCAGTCCAGTCATGTTCTCCAGAGAGGGCATTTTTTGTTTTGTCCACTGGTGGCTTCTTTTCTTCTTCAGTAGGAGGGACAGCAACATTTTTTTTAGCAGAAACCTGCTCGGGTGATTTTTTTTATGGTCATTTCTTTGTCCACTGGCGTCTCCTTCTGCCTTTCAGCAGGAGGGGCAGTGACATTTCTTTGGGGGGGGCAGGAACTGTAACTGGAACCTGCCCACGGATCTAACATCTGGATTCCTCTCTCGGGTAATTTAAGATCAGAAGTCTGTACGGAGGATCGTTCCTATGCTGGGTATGAGAAGAAAGACCCCCCCCCCCCAGGAATGCTTAGGTGACAAGACCAGACAGGGAATACCCCCCAAAAAATAGGTAGACTGCCCTGATTTACAGCCATGGGCAGGAACCTGATATAAAAACACACTGAGGGGAAGGGCCCTCCTCAAATTGAAGGTAGACTGACAAAATATAATAAAAGCTGACTTCTTTGCAGAGTGTCATGTTAACAGTGAAAAAAGTAAACGTAATATCGTCAAACGTCTCGAGTCAAAGATATAGGGACAGACACTAGCCCCAAAACATGCAGCATTAGACAAAACTATAAAAGGAAGCAACAGCTTGCTTCATAGAAAACTGAAACAGGAACACAAGAGCCACTCAGTTCCAGAAATCAGGGACCGAGGCACTAACAATGGGATCTACAGTGATCCCAGTACAAACTGCAGTAAAATAACTAATGTGTAAAAGTAGGAGCGCAGTTAAAAAGAAAACTGTAATTGACATCTGAAAAGTTTCTCCGGTTCATGGAAACCATAAAAAGAACCCAAGAAAACACTAATAAATGAGAAAAAAATAACTATAATTCACTAAAACACAGCAGCAGAGCATAAAATGGAAAATTAAAGTGCACTGATAGAAAAATACTGGAAAATAATTGACAAAACAGGAATGAAGGAACGTATGACGCCGATTATAAGCCAAACTACCTGGATGGGGCTTCCAGGAGCTGAGCAAAACTGAGCCTTCACTTTGTCTCTTAATTTCTTGACCCTCAGGGGCCTATTCCCCTTGGTTCCTTATTATCAGCCTATCACCTTCATAATACGGATCATTTTTGCTATCTACAAGTACGATCCTTTATTGGAGACCAACTGAGGGACTACTGAAGTCTACTGTCTAAGCTTCCTGGCCTTCCCCATTTAATAATCACATATATAAAGGGCAATACACAGAACCATGTTATTGGCCATATCTATAAAGCTTTACAAGAGATAACCAAAGACACCACAATGACTATCCTACAAAAATGGAATAGAGAACTCTAAACCTCACATACCATTGATATATGGTCCAAATATGCTACCCATGCATACCGAATTACCTCATCCACATATTGGAGGGAGTTCTCATGGAAATGTCACTCTTGATATTTCTGGTCCCGACATAGTGGCCAAATTCACAGATCTGAGCATGGCTGCCTATTGGAGAGGTTGTGATCAGTCTCTGGCAACCACAACACATTTTTGGGGGTTGTCCACTTCTACAAGCATTTTGGCATGATACTATAACATCCCTGGAGGATATGTTTGATTGTCGGGGGTGATCACCCCATCGTTAATCCTATTAGCCATACTGTCAGATAATATCAAATTAGATTGCAACAGCCTCCAATTACTGCTCATCTTGGTTGTAGCCGCCAAGAAAGCAATAACTAGACTCTGGCATACTGCCACACTTCCTGCTCTTAAGTCTTGGATAACAATTATGCTGCACATCTACGCCTTTAAAGGAATGACATATAGGTTCCAGGACAAAAATCCTTTCTTTGAATCTAGATGGAGGAAGTGGATACTTTACCAGTTGGCACACTACCCTGATTTTGTACCCTAAGATGGGAGAGTCTTCAACATAAGCCTTTTTCAACTCCCCCCTCCCTCTCCATCAACTTGACTGCTGCTTCTACATATAGCTCTTCCTCCCTTTTCTCTTTTCTGTCTCTATGCCCCCTTTTTCTTCTTTCTTTTCACTTGTGTAAATAGTTCCGATGGGCAATCTATATAGAAACACACAACTTGAAATAGCAGTTATGTATGCCAGCTAATATGTAAGAAAATAAATTCTACAGCTGATTCCCTTGAATTTAAAGTCTAATTCATAAAGAAAGTAGACATTTTATACCCCTCACAACCTGATGCAATGGCCCAGTTTCATCGATAGAACCCTTCATCCTCAATGGTATAACGTCTCTGAGACTAAGGTTTTTTACTGTGTATTCAAGATTTACCAGCTTAACCAGATCTAGTTGAAAGGGCACTAAGACTGCAATTACCTTTCCCTTTTTCAACCAGCAAACTTCATTGTGAACAGACATATAAAAGCTGGAAACTTGTATTTCATGTTTTTACTATATTGTTTACTCTTTTATTTATCTGTATAAGAAAACTAATAAAGATATCTTATAAAAAAATGGAATGAAGGAGGAGAGAGCTCTCCGGGTGACTTGCTTGGTCAGTCAGAGAAATAGATCTGCTGTTGACCAACAGAGCACAGCACCACCATGAGTCAGAGTTTGAAGAGCATTCCACATTCTTCTAATTTATATACATTCCATGCACTCTGGGGCACTTCAACCTTCTAGGCTGAAGGCACAAGTTATGAGGGATTCCTGGGGGTTAAGTATATATTCTAGTCCAATAAATATGGCTTAATATCCCACTGCTCATTTAAGCCCAAGGGTTTATCACTTTTTAGTGTAAATATCCCAAAGCTCTCTTGTTTCAATAAGCAACTGGTTCTATTTCCACCTTTCTCTAATGTGGAGATGTTCAATACTCATGAATTTCAGGTGTTCAGCACTGGAGTTGTTACATTCTGAGAAATGAACTCCAACTGGGAAAAGCTTACAAATATTACAATGGTGGCATTTGTAAAAGTCTTCTGCTCTTTTTGGTAGCCAGGTTCTGTTACCATCTGTTATGGGGTCTTTATGCAGCCTGCTGTGTACTGTGGAAAACCTACAAACATTGGGTGGTGTCAAGTCTAGCTTCCTTAAACTAGAAAAACTGCTACAGAAAAACATTGACCTGACTTATAATATCATAACATTGGAAGAACACCTAGACCAAAAATATGCCCCAAAAGGTCTTAGAGTGAATATTATACCATGAAGGGGTTTAGAGGAGTTTGAATTCAAAGACGAGTGGATTGAGGCAGCTAAACAATGCTCTTAAGACATTTATTGAATTAATCATTAAATCAGAAACATTGAAGTTAGGGGCTTTGGGCAAGGAACTAAAAGAAGTAACAACACTCACTCTATCATTTAAAGAAAGAACTGAGTACAAAGAGTGTGATTCTACATTACAGAAAAATTTGATGAAATATGAAAGAGAAATCATTGCAAGGAAACAGCGGAAATATTTACAAATATTACATCAAAAATAGGTATTATTGAGTCTATCTGCAGAACACCCAGAAGCTAAGAACACCAAATATTGAACCTTTCTAGATGTGTTGGAGGACTGCCTGTTAGTGCAGCTGCTCAGGGAACCCACAAGTGGAGTGCAAGTTGGGGAACCACTAGTGTCCAGTGACCATAACACCATATGGTTCAAATGGGCCATGGGTACCAGGATACTCTTGCCAAAGGCTGATATCAGTCAGTTTGTACTTACCTTGCCTGAATCTGGGTGATGACACAATGCTGTATGTAGAATCTGTTTACCTTAAATGAAGGCATGGTATTTTCTGATTATACTACTGACTGTTCTAGTACTCCAGTGAACCTGTATCTCGCCTAGCCTGCTTAGTTTTTAATTTTGTAGCTGTGCTTTTATTCCTACAATGTGACCTGCCAAATCACCTACCACAGTGGGCCTAATCCATCAATGTCATTTAAGGGGTCACACAGCCATGTTCTTAGCAATTTTATATACCTCACTGTTTGTCAGGGCCAAGTCCCTGCTTATTGCTAGGTCTGATACCTGTCCACTGCTGTTCAGCATTCTCTCGTCCCTCCCCTATCTCACAGCTTACATAGCCACTTACTCCCCCCCTATCGGTTTATACCAGTTTGTCACAATGCCATTCAGACTACATGGGGCCTCAGCCACTTTTCAGCATTTTATGGACCACATACTAAGACCACACACTGACTACTGTGCGGCTTATTTGGACAATGTGGTTATATTCAGCCCTGAATGGAAATCCCATGTTAGACACTTGTCCAGGTACTGCAAGCAATAAAGGAGTCAGGAGTGACCATTAACCCTGCTAAGCATGCCCTAGCAAAGACGGAGACAAAATACCTAGGGTCATTTTAGGCAGCTGACAAGTGAAGCCGGAGGTAGAGAAGGTTACAGCAGTAGCAAACAGTCCAATACCTACCACAAAAAAGCATGTGAGATTTTTCCTAGGCCTGGCTGGTTATTACTGGATTTATTCCTAATTTCTCAGCCATTGCCAGTCCTTTGACTGATCTCACTAAAAAGAGATGCCTGAATAAGGCTCAGTGGATCCCTATTTGTGATGAAGCTTTTAGGAATATCAAGGCCTTTCTATGTACTGTATTGAAAAGCCCTAACTTCAACCAATTGTTTGAGGTTCAAACCAATGCATCAGAGAATGGTATTGGGGCAGTTTTATTTTAGAAAATAGATGGGGAAGAACAGCTGATCATGTATATCAGCAGGAAGCTACATGAGAGGGAGAGAAGATATGCTACCATAGAGAAAGAATGCTTAGCTCTGAAGTGGTCTATTGAGTCTCTGAAATATTACTTGTGGGGGCTGAATTTAAGGTTGTAACTGATCATAAGCCCCTTTGCTGGTCGCACCAAATGAGAGAAAAAAATTCCTGTATAATGAGGTGGTACTTAGCTCTTCAACCCTATCAATTTACTGTGTCGCACAGGGCAGGGACAAAACATGTAAATGCAGATTTCATGTCTGGATATGGTGCAGGAATTGATAACAATGAAATATGAGGGACTTTCCCTAAAAGGAGATAGTGCAGGGAAGGTACCGTTAGTCTCTGTTGATTAATGTGTTAACATCTAGGGTAAGGGTAAGAGGGTAAGGCTTGTCTGTTTGCAGATGACACCAAGATCTGCAACAGAGTAGATGATCCAGATGGGGTGAGCAGAATGAGAAGAGATCTGGATAAACTAGCAGAATGGTCAGAAGAGTGGCAACTGGGATTTAATGCAAAGAAGTGCAAAATCATGCACATAGGGAAGATAAACCCTGAAGCCACCTATAGGCTGGGAGGGGAGTTGCTAGCAGTCACAAAGGAAGAAATAGACTTGGGCATCATCATCACTGATGACCTGAAATCATCCAAGCAGACCTCTAAAGCAGTAGGTAAGGCTAGGGGGGTGTTAGGGTGTATTAGTAGAGGTATCACAAGTCGTAAGAGGGAGGTAATAATCCCTCTGTACAAGACACTGGTTAGGCCCCATCTGGAGTACTGCATGCAGTATTGGAGGCCACACCTTCACAAGGACATTAACCAAATTGAGGCAGTCCAGAGAAGGGCAACCAAAATGGTGCATGGACTACATCAGAAGACATATGAGGACAAATTAACAGAGCTCAATATGTATACCCTGGCGCAAAGGAGGGAGAGAGGTGATATGATCGAGGCATTCAAACACCTTAAGGGCATAAACAAGGTGAAAGAGTCTAACATGTTTAAATATAAGAAAAATAGTAGGACAAGAGGACACAGCATGAGATTAGAGGGAGGCCGATTAAGGGGAATGTGAGGAAATTCTTTTCACAGAAAGGGTGGTGGATGCATGGAATGGCTTACCACAAGAAGTGGTGGCTATGAATACAGTGCAGGCTTCAAACAGGCATGGGATAGGCATAAGGGAGCAATACAAATGACTATGAATAGATAGACCACTGACAGAGCAAAGGCCGATGGCACATTTATAAGGTAGAAAAAGAAATGGGCAGACTGGATGGGCCTTGCGGTCCTTATCTGCCGTCAACTTCTATGTTTCTATGTCTCAGGGTAAAGAATGATGATATCCACTATGCTTATGATGGAATGTTTATTGTTAATAGGGACCCTGAGATGGAGCTTCTGAAGATGGATGGGTGGAAGCTCCATCTCTTCCTGGGACAGGAAGGTGGTAAGCAGTCTGAAATAACTGCTTCCTTCTTAAGGTGGGGGATATGTGACAGGGAGATCCTGCCACTCTTGAGGACTGACCTTTTCTTAAATCTGCTGCCACAGTTCTTCTATTTCTTGGCCTAATCTATCCTTTGCAATTTCTAGTCTATAAGGTTGGCTACCTATGGGCACCCCCTTCCCTTTCTTGACTATGCTACAGTGTCCTCTTTAATTTCCTTTTCCCTCTCAGGTCCTTGTACAGGGAGGTTATTGTGGTGACCTCTGAGCTGATGTAAAACAACAGGCTGTGTTCCTCGTTGTTGGATTTATTATGCAATAGCACTATGTTATAAAATATCTTGATGTATATGCCTTATGTGTATGAAACCTGTAAATGCTGAAAATACCACAGCACTAGGTGCTTTTGATAAAGGTAAAAAGTTACTAAGGGACTATATTAGAAAAATTAAGTTACTGGGGTAAAGATATCAGAAAACCCCCGTTGTGTTATTTAAAATGTATGTAAATTACAGATTGTTCGAGAGGACCTTTGGCACCATGCATTCCTGCTTTAAGCTGAACCAGCCTAAAATGTCATGTTAATTTGTATATACATTCCATGATGCTTTGCATTATGGGGGTATGTGTGATGTTGTGTTTCTTTGGAACTTGGCTTTATTGCCAATGCCCTTTGGGGTAACCCTTGCTTCAGTGCTTCTGCACTGGAGTTCTTTGTCTTTAGCTTGTTTTTTGAGTTTTTCTTGTTTTGAACTCCCCATCACCCAAACACACACGACCAACATAGGGAATGAAATAATTTTCACTAAAGAGCTAGATCAGTAGGTGCTGACTAAGTGCAGAGGAATGACATGCATAGTCTGTTGCTGCAAACTGATATATTGAAGAAGGGATATGCCATTGCTTAAGGTTATTCCCTGTGTTTTAATTAAACATCACACAGAGATTGTGTGTTGAACCTGAAGTGCTGTGTCTGGTCCATCTGTTATACCACAATCCCTTCACCAACTCCAGAGAATCAAGGGAAAGGGATCTGCAGGTCATAAAAAATTAGAGCCCAGACTGCTCAAACTTAGAGCCCACATCCTCGCTGCCCCCATAACTACTCTATTCAATATGTCCCTACTGCATTGCGAGCTTCCAAGTGACTGGAAGTTTACCCATGTAGTCCCCATACACAAAGGTGGTGCTAGGGAACCTGTTGAAAACTACAGACTCATCTCCATGCTATGTACCCTATCCAAAATTCTAGAGCAGTTGATCTTCAATCAGATCCAGGAGTGCACTAAAGTACAGTCTCTGGCTACTGCTGTCCAACATGACCTTTGCAAGAACCATGGGATCAAAACTGCCCTAGTCCATTTGACAACTGTCATATTTGAGGCCCTGGAGTCTAAAAGAGCAACTGAAGCAGTTTTCCTAAACTTGACTAAGGATTTTGACTTGCTCGATCACAAGCTGCTACTCCTCAGACTTAAAAAAAACCTTGAGTTTGATAACCTATCCTGCTTGTGGTTCGCTAGTTACCTAACCATCTGTAAGCAGTTGGTAAAGTGGAGACGGTGCCCCTCCTCCCTATGAGATATCACAGATGGGGTCCATCCTCAGCCCCCTACTGTTCTCTCTTTTCATAAATGACCTACCAGAGTATGTGGCGTTGCTAGTGTCATTCTCTATGCTGATGATGCAGTGCTGTACAAAAGCCTCTCTGACATCGTCTCAATTGAGAGAGACCTCAAAGCTGACTTCCTTCTATTGGAATCATGGCTTAAGGCAAACAACCTGTTGCTAAACATTAACAAAACCAAGTCCATATTCTTTGGCCCTAGTCGTTTAGGCAGAGAAAGGAGCAAACTTCCATTGTGACGGTAACCTCACTCAAGTATCTGGGTGTCATCCTAGACCAGGAGCTCTCACTCAGGCCTCATGTTGATAGAGTAACCAGAACTTTTAACCAAAAGCTGGGGCTCCTTTATCGACTGAATCCTTACCTCTCAACAGAAGCTAGGGTATCCATAGCAAACAGTATCCTACTACCCACCATCCTGTATGGTGCCCCGTTTTCTCTTCTCTCAAAGAGGGTGAACTCAGTAAACTAAAATCCCTTTACCATCGTGCATCTCACTTTGCTGTGGCTACTGGAAGAAGGAAACACCACTGCAATACCCTCTCCACACTGAACTCCCCAGAAAAGAAGATACACTTTGCTACTCTCTGCCTGGCTCATAAAATTGTGTACTCCCCACCTTTCCACCTTACATATTCTCTCCTGGCTCTTAGATAGCCCAGCCGAGCCCTTTGATCCTCCTCCCACTCACTCCTCTTGATCCCAAAATCCACAACATCTGCTGGCATGAGGTACTTTGCCCCTGTGACCCCTAGGTTATGGAATGACATACTGGCCAATACACAAGCCTGCTCTAACTTCAGGTCCTTTAAAACTTTCCTCAGTGACCTACTCCTGAAAAATTGTCCATGTCCATGTCCTTAACAGCCTCTCCAGGGTTGCTACATAATTCTGTTACAAACACTCCTTCTTTCTTGTCACTGTTTCTGCTTATTTAACTGTTGTTGCAGTCATAACCTAAACTACTGTCACATGGTTGTTTTTGATTTATTGTAAAGTGTCCTATTTCTTCATTGTTAATGCTGTGGAAAACCTTACCTTCAATTGCCCTACTGATTTTTTGTTATTGACTCTTATATGGACTGTTGTATGAAATTAAACCTGGGATGCCCCTGAAGAAGGGACTTCTAGTCTCAGTGGGCCCACCCGACCAACAAAATTCAAATAAATAAATAAAAACATACTGGATTTCAGATGAACAGTCTCTGACCAGATGAGGGAATTAGTCAAGAAATATAAAAACAGAATTTGTCGGCACAAAAGGACTGCTTGATCTGCTTATTCTGCCATTTCAGACTGTATTAAGCCATTGGCCACCTCCTCCCCTCCATTTTGATACCAGGTTTCTTTTATACCTATCCACTGCATGCTTGAAGCCCACCACTGTTTTTGCCCCCACCGCCTCCTGCTGGAAGACTGTTCAGGTATCTACCACACTCTTAGTAAAGAAATGCTTTCTCACATCCCTACTAAACTTTCCCTTCTCTAGCTTTATTGCATGCCTCCTAGTTCTTGTGCACCTTTTCTGAAAAATGCTCCCTTCCTGTACCTTATTCACCCCCATGAGGAATTTAAAGGTCTCTATCACATCCCCCATTTCCTTCCTCACTTCCAGAGTTGAAACAGCCCTGCACCATTTTTGTTACTGTACTCTTCTTTCAATGGCCTCTACCCTGTCTATATCCTTTCTGATGTGTGGTCTCCAGAACTGAACAAAGTACCCCAGGTGTGGTCTCACCAGTGACAAATACAGTGACAACACCTTCTCCCTCCTACTGCTGGTGCTACCCCTCCCTATGCACCCAGCATCCCACTGGCTTTCATTACTGCTTTGTCGTATTGTCTTGCTGCATTAAAGTCAGCAGTTGTGTTTACCCCAAGGTTCCTTTCCTGTTTAGTGACTGTCAATACCTCCCCCCAATTCTACACTCAGCCTCTGGGTTTCTGTGCTGAAGGTGCATGATTTTACACTTTTTTTGCATTGGAACCCAGCTACCATACCCTTGACCATTTCTCAGACTTTTCCAGGCCTCTGTCCTTTCTCTCCACCCCAGCTGGAGTGTCCACCCTATTGCAGATCTTGGTGTCATCTGCAAAGCACACACCTTCCATTCCAGTTCTTGTGCAATGTAACTTATAAAGTCATTAAAGAGGTCTGGACCCACTACTGAGCCTTGAGAACCCCACTGGTCCCGCTCCATTCCCCCGAGTGAATGCTGTTAACCACCACCCTCTGTCGCCTGTCCGTCAGCCAATTCTGTACCCAGTGTACTACCTTGGTTTCCATCCCCAAACTTCCCAGTTTTTTTATGAGCCTCCTATGTGGCAGTGTCTCAAAGGCCTTACCTGAAGTCTAATAAGGTCATGCCCAACGTTTCCCCCTGATCTATTTCTCTAGTCACCCAGTCAAAGAAATCTATCAGGTTTGTCTGATGTGATCTCCTTCCCATGAATCTGTGCTGCCTTGGGTCCTGTAACCCCCCCACCCCAAGTACAAGGTAATTTACCAGCCTTTCCTTCAGAACTGACTCCATTAGTTTCCCCAGTACTGGTATAAGACTGAATGGCCTTTAGCTGCCAATCTCTTCTTTGCTGTTGCTCTTATGGAACAGAACTATATTTGCCCTTCTCCAGTCCTCTGGGACCACCTACATATCTAGTGAGTTATTGAATAGGGCTGTCAGAGGTGTAGTCAATACTTCCCTGAGCGCTTTCAATACCCTTAGATGTACTCCATTTGGCCCCATTGCCCTGTCCAATCTCACATTCAAAACTCCCTTCAGGACTCTTTCCTCTTTGAATGGACTTGTGTCTACTTCACTTTATCTGGTGGTTCTATACCCTATATGTGGTCCATCTCCTTCCCCTTCCACTGTAAAGACAGAACAGAAGTATTTGTTCAGGATATCTGTGTTTTCCTGATTATCCTCTGCATCCCACAGCTTCACAATTCCTCCCCTTGTCTTTTTTTTCACTTGTATACCTAAAAAAGGACTTGTTCCATTTTCTTAACCCCCCCAGCTATTCTTCCCTCAATTTGTGCCTTAACATTCCTCACTGTCTTCCCTGCTTCCCTCTGTTTTTGCTGGTACACCTCGCTATCCTCTTCTCCCTGCATCTCCTTGTATCTCCAGAATGCTGCACTTTTTGCCCTTACCTTTGCCTCCACCTCCCTTGAGAACCATGTTTGTCTCTTTTCTTCTCCTGCTTTTGCTTACCTCTGGTGTGCAGAGGTTTGTTGCTTTCACTATTCTATCCCTTAATATGGCCCACTATCCCTATACCACGTGACAGAGCATCTCTGAGGCATTCACCCTTTTTTTTTTAAATCTGCCCTCCTGAAGTCCAGAACTCTTGCCTTTGTGTGGTTTGCCTCTGCTGTCATCCTAATGTTAAACCACACCATCTGGTGATCACTGGTCCCCTGGTGGCATCCCACCCTGATGTCTGCAACACAGTCACTGTTCGTAAGCACCAGGTCTAGTAATGCCCCATCCCAAGTGGGTTCTTTGACTAGTTGTCTTAGAATCACCCCCTGCAGGGAGTCTAGGATGACCTGTTTCTAGCTGAGGCTATCTGGTAGACTGAAGTTCCCCATCAGCAGTACCTCCCCCTTATCCGCTATCTTGCAAATGGCTTCCCCTGTTCCTTGTCTAGATTCTGTCCTGTGCCGGAGGTCTGTAACTAACCCCAGTGTGAATGGAGTCTCTCACTGCTCTCTACAGGGTAATCCACAGTACCACCAGCCCTTCCTTACACATCTGCATTTCTGGTGTCTTGATATCATTCCTGATGTATAACACAGCCACCGCACCTTTCCTTCCCTCCTTATTCTTCCTGATCTGTGTGTATCCTGGTACAGCCATGCCCCAGTTGTGCTTTTCTGTGCACTATGACTCAATGATGGCCACTATGTCCAGGTCTGCCTACGCCATAATAGTCTCAAGATCTGGAATTTTATTTCCAAGACTTCTTGCATTTGTACACATGGCTTGCCACATCTTTTGCTCACCCTGCTTGTAACCCCCCCCCTTCCTTCCTTGGGTCCTGCCCTGTTTTCTCCTGTCATATTACTGTTTGTTCCTTTTCACCTTTGTCTCAAGTTCCTCTTCATTTGTCCTGAACCTGTTCCCAGGGGGAATTTTCACCCCTCAAGGTCTCATTCCCTCCTGCTTCTTTTTTTTTAGGGGGGGGCAGTATATGCTTCCCTCTGTCCTTCTGCCACCAACCTCAGCTAGTTTAAATGTTCATCAAGGTAACATTTAAACCATCCACTAAGGATTGCAGTTCCTCTCCTAGATGGATGCAGGTCATTGCCTTTGTACAGACCCACATCCTTCCAGGTTGATTCCCAGTCCCCCATGTAGCCGAACCCCTCCTATCTACACCATTTCTTATAAACATACGAAGAACCCAGCAGAATAAGGCCATTTGGTCTATCTAGTCTGCTCATATTGCAGGGTCCACTGCGTAAGCTACTGACCCTGCCCCCCTTCCCCAATTCTTCCATCCTTTCCATCTTCCCTCCCAAGACCCTTTATTTTTCCCCTCATGTCTATTCCAGCCTCTCTTGAAGCTGACCACTGTTTTCAACAAGACCACCTCTTCCGGCAGCATATCTCAACTGGTCACTACCCTCACTGTGAAGAAGTGCTTCCTAACCATCCTCCAAAACCTCCCCCACCAACTTAAGACTGTGCCTCCTCATGTTTCAGCTGTCACTTAACTTAAAGAGACCCTCCTTATCTACCCTATTTATCCCTTTCAAGTACTTGAAGGTCTCAATCATATCCCCTCTCCCTGTTCTCCTCCAAGAAGTACGTGTTTAGGGCAGTTAACCTCTCCTTATATGCTTTACCTAGCTGACCTGCAGTCATCTTCATTGCTCTCCTTTAAACCATCTCCAGCAGGTTAATGTCCTTTTTAAGATGTGGGCAGCAATACTGTACTCCATACTCTAGATGTGACCTCACCAGATACTTGTACAAGGCCAGTATAACCTCCTCTCACCTACTGCTGATCCCCCCTGGCTATGGATCCTGACATCTGGTTTGCTCTTGCTGCTGCTTTCCTGCACTGCATAGAGTGGTTCAGGTCACTAGTGATCATCACTCCCAGCTCCTTCTCCTCCTCTGCTGCAGATATCCAGACCCTTCCCAGATAGTACTCTGTCCTAGGATTCTTGGCTCCAATGTGCATAACTTTGCATTTCTTGGCATTGCTGGATCTCGGACCACCTCTCAAGTTTTTCCACATCCTCCTTTAGGTTCTGTATCTCTTCGGCCATGTCCACCCTTCCACAGAACTTGGTGTCATCTGTGAAAAGGCACATTTTGCACTTAATGCCATCCCCAATATTATTAATGAAGATATTGAACAACACCAGCCCTAGCGCTGAGTGCTGTGGGACCCTACTGGTGACCTTCCTAGTGCTAGATAACTGACCACCTTCCGGGTTCTGTTCCCCAGCCAGTTTCCCACCCATCTGATCATCTTCTCGCCAACCCCGAGATCCACCAATGTCTGATCAATCTCTTGTGGGGTACAGATTCAAAGGCCTTGGTCAAATGTCCACTGCTTGGCCCCGTCTACTGTTTTGGGGATCCAGTCAATGAAGTCAGATTTGTTTGACAGGACCTCTCTCCCATAAACCCATGTTGCCTTGCATCCTGAAGACCATGCTCCTCTAGATACTGTACCAATCTTTCCTTAAATATGGTCTCCATGAGCTTGCACATGATTGAAGTTACACTGACTGGTCTGTAATTCCCTGGGTCATCTTTGGGACTGTCCTTATGGAGAGGCACTACATGTACTATTCTACAGTCCTGTGGTACCATGCCTGACTTAGTGAATACTGAACAGGCCAGCCAGTGGCTTCTAAGCCCCACTGCCAGTTCCATCAGCACCCTTGGAAGTACTCCATCCAGGCCTGGTGATTTGTCTACCTTCAATGTTAGCTTTCCTCACTCCATCACCCTCTACCATCACATCCATGCCCCCTCCCCCCCGCTCCTCTTCTCCTCATTGTTTGCGCCAGGCCATCATATTTCCTGGTGAAGATGGAACAGAAATATTCATTCAATACCTTTGCTTTTCCCACATTCTCCTTCACCCACCGTGTCCTCCATCTGAAGCCCAACAATCACATCCTTCTTGTCCCTTTTCTCACTTATATAGCAAAAAAATGCCTTCTCCCCCTTCTTAATTCCCTTCGCTAATTGCAGCACCTTCTGAGCCTTAGCCACCAAACTATCTTATTTGCCTCACTAGCCATCTTTAGGTAATTCTACCTGTCCTCCTCTCTCTTGGTTTTCCTGAATTTCCTATCATCTAACCTTTTGTCCCTTACTACCTGGGGTACCTCAGTACTAAACCAGCTGGGTGCTTTGGCCCTTGAGTTCTTCCCCATGAGCCTAACGCACTCCTCTGTTGTAGTCAATATTCTCTCCTTAATGATGGATCACCTTTGGTCCAACCCCATGTTCATACTAAGGTCGATTAGAGAGCAAGAAGGCCGAAGCCCATAATGCTCCCATACTAAACCAGAGAAAAATAGGTCAACTTGTAACCCACATTGATTAATGTATCTAATCAATACTTAAATATGCTTTTGGTCTCACTAATGACCACATGAAGTGGCAGTTTGTTCTAAGGACATATCACTCTGATGGTATAAAAATATTTCCTATGAGTATGGAAAAAATAGCTTTCTAATCAATTGCAAAGGGTGACCCCAATTTCATGTGAACCATTTTTAAATTCCAGGCCCATTTCACACATCAAATATGGATCCTGAATAATGTCATATAAAAGCATGAGATCGCCTCTAAGGCATCAGGTGGAAAGGGGCATGAATTTAAGGGAGTTTAGCCTCTCAGAGTATGTCACCTTTTCAAACCCTGAAATTCTTTTTGTGAATTTCCTTTGGATACCATCTAACAGATGACATTCTGATTTCTTATAAGGGTTTCAAAACTGAGTAGTATATTCCAGATGAGGTCTGACATATGCTCTAAACAAAGGCAGCAGTACATCTTGATTTCTAGATCAAATATTCCGAAGAATAGACCAGATCACCTTGTTTGATGTATTTATAATAGCATGTATATGTCTACTGTGTGATAAATCATCAGAAATGGTAATTTCCAGATCCTTTTCATCCGATGTTTGAACTAGCATTGCCCCAGCCAATACATATTGGTGGTGTATGTTAGTAGGACCCAGGTGCATAACTTTACTCTTCAAAATATTCAATCTCATTCCCCATCTATTCACCCAATCAGTAATATTATCTAGATCTTTTTGAATAATTTGTGCATCAGAAACCAATGCACAAGATCCCCCTATTTTAATATCATCTGCATACTTAGTAGTAATGGATAAACATTCCATTGTCAAATCAGCAATAAACAGTTGAAAGAGACAAGGCCCCAAAATGGATCCTTGTGGTACATCACTCGATACTGAACAATTATCTGATTTATAACCATTAATCATGACTTGCTGAGTCCTATTACATAACCAATTGGTTATCCATTTGACAAGAAAATAATGAATGTTTAGTTTATGAATTTTTTGTATTAAAGCCCAATGTGGCATAACATCGAAGGCCTCACTGAAGTCTATGAAAATGATGTCACAGGAGATTCTCTTATCTAAGAAGGAACTAATATTTTCATAGAAACACATCAAGTTGGTAATACAACTCTGACCAATTCTGAAAATAGGCATTCCTATGCCTAGTGCACCTACCTGGTTATCAAAAGCAAATCAAAAGCAAAACCATGTTGCTCAGAATCACACTTATTAAGAATTGGTGTAATCATGTCTTTAATAAGACTTTCAAGAATCTTGCAAACTGAAGATGTCAAACTTATGGGGCAATAGCTTTCTCATATGTTCTTTGGCCCTTTTTTGTAAATAAGAATGACACTGGCTTCTCTCCAATCTTGTGGGACAAAGCCTTCGGCAAGAAAATAATCAAACATTATTTTTATTGCTTCCGCTAGAATGTCTGCCAGTAGAAATAATAAATGGCCTGGTATATTATCAGGACCTGGGCTGTATTTACCTTTTTGAGCCAAAAGTTTATTGTAAATTTCATCCTTAGACAAAATAATGGTTGCATCACTACTAGTAATAAGTGGATTCAGAGTAAAGTTATCATCAGGTTTATTAGTGAACATTTTACAAAATTCAGTACTGAGCAAGTCCGCCATAGCTTTTGAATCATGAATAAGGGTGTTGTTGTGTAGCAGGGGCCCTACTTGACATTTTTTAAGGAATTTATGTAAGAATAAAATTCTTTACTGTTATTTTTTTTTTTTTTGCATTTTTTGCTAGAATATATTCCCACCTGGATTTTACTTTTCTAATCATATTTTTGCATTTTTTGAATAGATTTATAGGACTCCCAGAGCAGTGGAGACCTGTTTTTTTTGAAAAGCATTATAATTTTCTGTTTTTTAATTAATCTTTTTATAGTTTGATTCATCCATTTTGGTGCCTTTTTTTGATTGGGGATTTTTTGTTTGGAGGGGATGTACAAATCTCTTAAATGATAGATAATGTTCTTAAATGTTTACCAACAACATTGTAAAGAGGAATGTAATAGTACTGCCTCTCAATTTACATCTTTAACTGCATGCCTTATATCAATTATGTTGACAATATTATATAAGTATATGATTGTTGAGTTAGGGTTATAAACATGAACATTTTTAATACTGAATGTAATGGTGTTATGATCACTATTTCCATGGGGTCACTGATTTTGAGGTTATCAATTATTAAATCATCACCTGATACAGTAAGATCCAATACATTGTCACCTCTTGTTGGAGCCAGGACACTCTGTTTTAGCCCTACTTGGGAACATGAGTTTAATATTTTTTCCCCAGGCTGCTGTTTGCTGTACAATTAGACCAATCAATGTCACCCAAATTAAAATCCCCAGTAATAACAGTGTTACCAAAAAGCCTCTGCCATTTCTATTTCATACAGAATAGCTTCTAAAATGTTCACCGTTGAATTTGGTGGGTGATAACAAGAGCCAATAATTAGAAAGTCAGATGCTGAAAGAATCACCTTTACCCAGATGGTTTCGGTTTGAGTGTTATGCCTTTTTATATCATTTAAAATGTCAATTGAATTTAAACTGCTGTTAATATACAGGGCAACACCACTGCCTTTCCTATTCTGTCTACTGAGTTTATGTAAAGTGAAACCAGGCATATTAGTATCCCAAAATGATTTGTTATCACCCCAGGTTTCACATATCGAAATTACATCAGTTTTATGTTGATGAATTCTGCACTTTAATTCATCTAATTTGTAATTCAAACATCTTGCGATAAAACTTAAACAATGTAATTTCTTGATGTGTAACAGTACCTTTAGAAGCTGGTTTATGTGATGAGGTACCAAAAGTCCCCCCATCACTAATTAGTTTAAACAATTGTTGATGACAGATAACTGTTTCCCTAAAATAGCATTACCCCTCTTGTTCAGGTGCAAACCATCAGGGCAATGTAACTCATTGTGAGAATCAAACTCTTCCCAATATGTGATACAGGTTAAATCTTGGTGTAAACACCATTTTCGAAGCCATTCATTTATGGCTTTTATTTTCCTGTTAAGGAATGGTGAAAAATGAGGGATAGGTAAAATTTCAGACAGGCACACATCACAACCAAGATCAATCAATTTATTAGTTAAAGCAATTAAATCTCTTTTAATTACTTGAATTGGATCATGAAGAATGTTATTTGCTCCGACATGCAACAATGGGATTAGTACCACAATCTTTCAAAAGTTGTTCATCATTCTAGTAAGATCTGACATTTTTGCACCTCTAAAACTCGAGCAGCCCTATTAACCTTATCAACATTACATACTGCCCAATCCAAATATTTGGTAAGGGAAACACCGAATACATAAATTTGTCATGTGCCTGAATGCAATGGTCTGGTACTGCTAAAGGTAACTTGTTCTGTTTCATCAAACTGAAAGTCAATAAGGGGTAATTCTCTTGTGTTAGAATCAGTAGGGCTCTGTGTTGCAAGAGCGAGGCTTAAAGTACTTTGATTCCCCAATCCAAGGGACTCCCTACCCACATTAACGTCATCTGAGTTAATATCAGCACAGTCTGTGGAGAGTGTAATAAGAGGATCAAATCTGTTGTAAATTTCAGTACTAAACTGTTGAGCCTTTCTGCCTTTTTTACTGGCTCTTTTACCCTGCACTCTATATCAACTAGCATCATTATGAAGGTTATCCTCAGAATTTCCTTCTTCCTCCCTTGCTCTTTTTTTTGGGTTTGTCCTCCAATTAAGGGGGAGCAGTCTGTTGCAACACAGTATTACTCCCCATTAAATTAACATCAGAGCTACTAATGGGATCATTTGGAACATTATTTTCATTTTGAATGTGATTTGAGTCTGCAGGTAACACAACAGTAGAAGATTGTAATCGTTTATACATTTCGGTTTGACTCTGTTCTAGCATAGCTAGACGAGAACTAAAGCAGTCCACAGTAAGTTGTAACTCTTTTATTTCCATACATTTGCCACAAGTGTAGGGTTGTGTATTGAGGTCACTTGGTGCTATTAAGTACATTTGGCATGCTATACATTGCAGTCCAATACTGCCTGTCAAAATAATAATGACAGAATGACTACTTGCTGCCATTGTAAAGCACACTAAGAAATCCTTCTGCTTACGTTGTAACAATGTATTCTACTGAGTTAGCTACTTACAGGCCTATGTGATACTTCGATGGACACAGTATCCTCCCCTGTACCCTTGTGACCCTCTGGACACTCTAGACACGAGCAGACATGTGTGTCTCGGTGTGTGTCTCTGCATGTGGAGCCATGCGCTCTCACTGCTCGTGCTTGCCCCACTCAGAGGGGGGCGAGATATATGTCCCAGGTGATCCAGAAGTGGAATAGTGAGTCATGATTCTATCACACTTAAAAGAACACGTTCCACAGTTTAAATAAGGTCTGTGGTAGTTTACAGCATTAAAACACAGACAATTCAGTCTCCCAAATCCAGTAGCAGTAAAAACTGCTTTGCTACAGCTAAGCTGTAGTCCTCCCTGGTCGCTGTTAAGACTTCTAGCTCTGCAGCACTTCCTGGTTCAGCTATGTGCAAAGGCTATGGCTAAAACGAGCGCTTTTTCTTGACAAACACCTCTGCCTCTGATCTGTCTCACACCCTCAAGGAGTGTCACACAGCATGGGGAGGTCAGAAACTTAATGTAAGCCAGCAAATAATGCTAGCAGAGGGGCGAGATATATGTTCCAAGTGACCCGGAAGTGGAATGGCAAGTCACGATCCTATCGCACTTAAAAGTACAAGTTCCACAGTTTAAATGAGGTCTGTGGTAGTTTACAGCATAAAAACACAGAACATTCAGTCCCCCAAATCTAGTAGCAGTAAAAACAGCTTTGCTACAGCTAAATTGTAGTCTTCCCTGATCACTGCTAAGACTACTAGTTCTGCAGCACTTCCTGGTTCAACTATGTGCAAAAGGCCATGCCTAAAATGAGCGTTTTCTTGGCAAACACCTCTGCCTCTGATCTGTCTCACACCTTCAAGGAGTGTCACACAGCATGGGGGGTCAGAAACTTAATGTAAGCATTGTCTGCTCTGATTCCTGCCAGGTGCTTCTTTGACAATTTGCCCATCTTACTAAAGTCTGCCCTCCTAAAGTCCAGGATTTTGGTCTTACTGGGGATGTTTTCCCTGCCCATATCCAACCAGAACCACACTGTGCAATGACTTCTACCCAAGGGCTCCTTGACGGTTACATCTTGTATGTGGCCCCCATTCATGATCAAGGACTGCCCGCTCCTGGGTGGGCTCTGTGACTCCCTGAGTCAGAAACCCATTTTGCAACGCTTCAAGGATCACCTGACTCTTGGCGCATGTCATGGTTTAGTGTGGCCCAACTCTCAGTGACTGTCATGATGCCCAAACCCCATTCTGTTAGTAGTGTCTGCAGGTCATTCGTCTTGTTACCTAGACTTCACATGTTCAGGGACACCACCATCCACCTAGAATCTGAGCCTCCTTCTCTTCCCCCACCGCTTTCATTCCTCTTTCTCCCCTCTGTGTGTTCCCCTAACTCCCCCATTGCTGACTGCTCTGCTCCTCCTTCTCCCTCCAAACCCATTCTACTGGTACAGGGGAGGTTTGTTGACCTCCTCCCCCTGGAGTCCTTGGGCATGTAGGCCTGCCTGCCCCATTAGTAGTTTAAATTAAGTTCATGGGTTATGTACCCCCCCAAGTTTGTACCTGAGTACCCTTGAGCCTTCCCTACTAAGGTGTAGTCTGTTTGGTGCATAAAGTGTTTATTTAACCAGGTCTCCCCCAGTCCCCAATACAGACAAACCCTTCCTCCTTGCACCATCCCCTCAGCTGGACATTGAAATCCTCTACCCTCTTCTTCCTGACTGTGCTGGCCCATGGCATGGGTAACACCTCTGAGAATCCCAACAATCTTGCAACCTCTCTATGGGACCTCCCTAGTGTCCTGAATCTACTTTGTACTATCTCCACCTCCTCCCCATCTAGTTCATTGGTACCTATGTGTATAACTATGTTTTGTTCCCCCTAATCCCTCTTACCATTTCCCTGATTCTTGGGCACACCTTCTCTACTGTCATCCCTGGCATGTAAACCACCTTGTTTCTTGCATTTGGGTTCCCCTTCCTTCCCCAGTGAATACCTTTAATTATGGAGTCCCCTAGGATTGCCACCCTTTCATCCCCTCCATTCATGTCTCCATTCCTTCCTCGACTGCCATATGAGCTGCTCCCCCACCAAACTGCTCCCCCTGCCCTAGTTAATGTTCCACTGCAGCTTCTATTTATCCCTCCAACTATGTCACCATTCCCTCTATGCCCTTCCCTTTCTGGCTAGCTATGCCTGCCTCCTCTTTCCACCCTATCCTCTCCCTCCTCCCCACCTTCTGCTCCACTTTGCCTGCTTCTTCTTCCCAGCCAACCTTGACTACCCTGCAGAATTCCACCCCCTCTCCTGTCCTTCTATCCCTGACTTTGTTGTCATAACCTGACCTCCTACCCCACTTCCTGTTGCCCCCTTCCAGGCAGTGGGTCAAATCCATTCACTAAAGGCACCCCTTTAATAGTTCTCACTCTTGTTGCAACCCTTATAGTCCCACCCCGTTCCCCTACAACTTGCCATTCTCCCTTCCTGGGCTCCCTGGCCCTCTGAGGAAGAGGTATCCTTGAATGCTGGGTGATTCTCCATGTTCCCTTCTCCTGTCTGAGGCCCTCACTCTCCTGGGCATCTCCCCCTCTGTCTTTTTCTCCACAGTCCTGCTCCTCTGTCTCTCCACTCCACCCTACCCAGCTCCCATCTCAGCTGTCTTACTTCTGCCCTTAGCTGCTCCAGGCTCCTACACACAGGGCAGCCCCTTGTACTCCACATTGTCCCTAGAAAGAGTGCTGCTCGACAACTATTATAGCATACCATCCACCTTCCACTATCTTGATCTCTGTACAAGTGCCCATGATCCTACTGACCAACATCCTACCAGCCCCGTCTTCTCCTAACCCCTAGATATGTATCTCAGTATATAACCCAGTTAGGGATGTTTATAGCAATCCTCAAATTTTCTCAATTCACCGTCCCCCTCCTGCTTCCCTGATGCTCAGTACAAATGTAAGCTGACCCTAGATAGGGATCAGCTGCAATTCCCTTTTAACCCCTTACAGTATACTTCCTGTCCTCCCTTTATTTGATTTAACAGGGTAAGAACCCAAGAGCATCAAATGCCCATTTTCATGGGGGAACCGAAGATTACAAAAGGTAAAAATCAGACAAATTACAAGACAAAAAAATTACAATATAGAAAGTGAAGAACATAAACTATGTGACAATATTTGCCAAAACAACCACTAGACAATCCTAAAAAGTAACTTTTTAAGTGAGTCCTGAACCTGTAATAAGACATAGGTAAGTGAAAATCCACTGGAAGAGAATTCCAGTCAGCAATAGACATAAATACAAAACATTATTGCCCTGAAACAGTATGTTATAAAAGAATTTTAATTTTACCAGTAATAGGTGACCTAGTAATATGACTTGATGCAGTAGTACCCAATATTATTTTAAAATGAAAAGGAATAGATCCTTTATAAAATTTCCAGAAGGCAAGAATCCTTACATATGCACATCTAAATAGAAAAGAGGACCACTTTAGTTTCTGATATAATGCACAATGGTGTGTAAATCGTGAATCAGAAGTTACAAATCTACAACTCTGATTATATATCACTTCTACCTGTTTTAATTTAGTTTTATCGGCAGCAGCATAGATAGGTATGCCATAGTCCATAAGGGACAAAAGCATAGTTTGTGCTAGCATTTTTTAGATTCAAAGGTTAGACAAGTTTTCACTTTATATAATAAACCTTAAAACAATTATGTCTGTTAAGCTTTAGAATCTACATCCCCCGGGACTAGTCTGTTCAGGGAGCTAGTAGTTCACAGATGAGTCCTACTGCATGCAGCCTGGGGAGTAGTGAGCTAGCCTGCAGAGTCTGGTCTCTCAAACTAAATGGGCAGACTAGTAAGGGAGTTGCCAGGAGTACAATGAGGTAAATAGGGATATTGAAAGCACAGCAAGCTTATGTACCTTCTCAGATAAACTTTTGGATGTACTTCCTTAGATAATTTGTCACTTCAAACAGAAGTAAACCTACTCGGATTCCTCTTTGCATGTTTCTAAGATAACTTTGTTGCTTTAAACTCAGATTTTTCTTTTTTCTCCTTGCATGGTTCTTAGATAACTTGGTCATTTTAAACAGAAGTAGACCTACTCTGCTTTATCTTGTATGTGTCTTGTCAAACAGTCACCTCCGCTATATAAGTTTCTTTGACATTAGAGGTGCAAAATTGCTTAAACCCACAGACAAACTATTACACAAGGAAACCTCAGCTGAAAAATGACTACAGCAGGCCGTATGACACTAGGGACAGGTAGTGACGACAGGTGGAGTCTACGTGTCACCAAACCAACATAGCAGGGATAGAATTGTGCAGGCATGCCGCATCGAGGTAATAGCTGGCCCCCTGGCCCCATAACTCAGTGCTGAATTTCTTCAGTTTAAAGTGTAATTTTACCTGTATTTTGTTTGTCTACTTTTCCATTTGCAGATAATACTGTAAAGCCACTAGAGGGTAACAAGACATGTAGGTTGCAATCCTCTTCCCACTGCTCTCGCCTAACACTTCTAGTCCTGCGTCATTCATACCTAAAGCAAATTATCTACATTCTAACATTCAGTGGTGTGATCTGAATCTGTAAGTCTATACAAAGCTTCTACTACCCTGCCCAGAATGGTTTCCATCTCCCTCCTACTCACACCCTTCCTGATTCTTACCCTTATCCCAGTCTCCCCCTCTACACCTATTGCCACTTCTCTCTCCGCTTCCCATCCAGATACCTCCTTCATCCCGTCAATCAGCACCACAGCTCCTCTTTTAAACAGACCCCACTTTCCCTACTACCCTCTAGCCTCTCTGTTTTCCCTTCCTAGTCACTCTGCCTTTCTTCATTTCCTTATCTCCTTCTCTCCACCCCTTCCTCCCTCTTGCCCTCCCTCCTCCCTGTATTTCCTACTCTAATTACAAAAGTCCTAAACTTCACTATTTCATCCTTGCCCTCCTCCTTCTTTCATCAGGGAACATCCACCCAATCCTGGCCCTATTTCTTCTCCTACCCTGGCTCCTTACCCAAACAACATGTCTCCAAACCCCACTTCCACTACCACCCTTCCTAACAGGTTGAAGCTCCTCCACCTAAACATCTGCAGCCTACTACCTAAAATTGACCTCCTACAAAATCTTATGATTTCACACACCCCTGCCATCCTAATTATTACCGAGACATCGCTCAAAAAAAGCATCCCTGACAATGCCATTGCTATCACTGGGTATTCCCTCTCTAGACAAGATCGATCGGATCACGGAGGGGGAGTAGTCATGTATATCCTGTCCTCACTGTAGTTTACTACCACCCTATCTACCTCCATCCCAGCTACCTATGAAGCCTTTGTCACCCGCATTACCCTTCCTTTCTCAATCCCAATCTTTGTGGCTGGCATCTATTGCCGCCCAAGCATTCAACCCTCGGTCACGACTGAACTCTTAGCCAACAACACCTCCCTCTCGCAATCTGGTGAACTGTTCATAATGGGTGATGTGAATCTAAATTGGTTGTCTCCCAAGTTAAACAAGCTACGCAATGATGTCACTGCTCTAAACCTCACTCAACTTATACTTGAGCCCACGCGCCCTAATCCAAAAAACACAAAACCACACCCTGCTTGACTGGGCACTCATAACCCACCCACACTGCATCATTAAATCTGGTTTCCTCCCTGATGCCCTTAGTGATCACAACCCCATTTTCATTGCATGTAAGGTCCATCGCCCCAAACCTCCCCCTAAAATCATACAGCTCTGGTCCTTTAAATCCTTAGACTTTACCCCACTCAGCTCTGCACTTGCTTCCACTGGGCCCCCCTCTCCACTGCCATTTCTGTCGACCAAGCCCTTGACTATTTTAAGGATAAATTCATTACCACCTGGAATGCCTTTGCTCCTTTCAGAAGGACCAGAGTCCGTGGGCTTCACCTCCCCTGGGTCACCCCCCGGACTACTGGCCTGCTTTAGGGAGTGTGACCGGGCCTGGAGAAAACACAAATCTACTAAACATCCAAATGACTATGCCAAGTACAGAATGCTACACAATTCATGTACTAAAGCTACTAGACTGGCTAAGTCCGATTATTTCAACTCCTCATTCCTGACTAACATTAACTCTCCATCTAAATTCTGGAGGGTAGTTCATGCTCTATTCTCTCCCCCTCCCCCTCCAGTTCTCAAAATAAATAACTCCCTAGTTTCCAACCCTGGCTCCATGGCCAATGAATTTAATGCCTACTACACCTCATGTACCACATCTCTTCTAAATTCCCTCTCCCCCTTGCCACCTACTAACTTCAGCCCTTTACCTCAGCCAGTGCCTACCCTTTCCCTTTTTCCTTTTCTACTATCTCCTCTGATGAAGTTCTTTTATTTTTTTATTTATTTATTCAATCTAGGATTACAAGTACCTTTGAGCACCAAGCAGCTCATTTAGAAAGGTTCCACGTCAATAGGGGGTACAGATCCATAATGGAAAACAGACTGGTTTCACAAACAATTAAGCAATTTGTATTACAAAATGCAGAATAAGAGAACAGCAAATAAATACACATTAGTTTAGCACGTGATTCAGGGCAGGGAGTGAGAAGAGGAGGGAATTAGGAGGGGAGCCAGATAAAGGAAGGGGAGAGCAACCAGGCGGCATTGTCAAGTAGCAGCTAGGATAGTAAGGGACGAAAAGCAAGGGAGACAGTGGGGGGGAGAAAAAGAGGGGGAGATGAGAGTGCAGGAAGGCAGAGGAGAGTGAGAGGGCAAGACAAGTAGAAAGAACAGTGGAAGAACGATTGCAGGGGGTGAGGTCCCAGAAAGAGGGACAAGGATGTTAAGTGGTGCAATCATAGGAGTTTTCAGTTAGAATGTGGTGACGCAGTTTGAGTTTGAATTCACCGAGACTAGTAAGGTTAGCCAAACCATTGTAGAGGCCATTTAACCAGTATGGCGCTTTGATACAAAAGAAGCGTTGGTATTGGGCGGTCTGGCACATCAGGACTAGTAGGAGTGCAGAAGATGAGGTGCGCGTGTGTTGGGTCTTGGGGGATTTGTGAAGTAAGCATCCTAATCCTGAAGACATGAGTCCAAGGAGAATCTTTTTGGCAAGTATGCAGGTGTGGTATTTAATTCTCCCATGCAAGTTGAGCCACCCAGCCTGCATATAGACATTGCAGGTGTGGGTGAGGTGTGGTATACCAATTAGGAGTCTACAGGCCTTGTTTAGTGCCACAGTGAGCCATTTGAGTGCAGTGATGGAAGCAGTTCTGTAAATGACAAGGCCATAGTTGAGTAAGGAGAGCACCGAACTGTGGAAAACAAGATTTAGGGCTTCAGGTGTTAGAGACTTTCTCAGTCGATAGAGGAGCCCAATCCTGGTATTGATGGCTCTGGCAACATTTTCGATGCGCAGTGAATAGGTGAAGTGTCTATCAAGGGTAACCCCTAAGTACTGGAAGTGCTGTATTTGTTCAAGGGGGTCACCTTGGGAATTTTGGATGGTAAGAGCATGCTGTTTATGTTGACTATGGGCTGAGGAGGTGAAAAACAGGACTTTTGTCTTCTTGTAGTTTAGTACTAGTTTATGGTTGAGGAACCAGTGCTCAACTTCCGTGAAGCCCTTTTGAAGGTTACTTTCAAGGAGGTAAGGGTCAGGGTGGCTTGCAAAAATGACAGCATCATCTGCGTACAGCAGTGTTCACTGGTGGCAGGCAGTCGGTAGATTGTTAAGGAAGATGCTGAAAAGGAGTGGACCCAGGATTGAGCCCTGGAGTACCCAGAACCGAACAGGCTTCTGGTCAGAGATAGCATTGGAAATCTTCACGCATTGAGATCTGTCCCCAAGATAGCTTCTAAACCAGGGCAGTGTATCAGGGGAGAGACCAGTTTGTGAGAGTTGTTTAAGGAGGAGTCGGTGATTTAATTCTTAGTGCCTTCCTATCCCTCAACCCCTCTAAAGACTCCTCACCAGACGAACTTGATCCTAAACTTCTCTACCTTTCTGCTCCTGCAATTGCTTATCCTATCTCCCTAATCCTTAACCTCTCCTTTATTTCTGTCCATGTACCCTCATCCTGGAAACATGCTGCAGTCCTTCCTCTCCCCAAGGGTGGTGACACATCTACTCCTGGCAACTATCACCCCATTTCCCTCCTTCCTACCCTTGCCAAACTTCAAGAACATTTAGTTCTCTCTCAACTATCACCCTTCCTCTCCGATTCCTCCTACTTCACCTACTTCCAATCTGGTTTTTGGAAGAACCACTCAACAACCACCACCTCCCTCTTCAGGCTTACTGACTCCATCCTTTCAGGGATGTACAATGGCCTGATCACCCCGGCCATCTTTGATGACTTAGCCAAAGCTTTCAACAGTGTTTCCCATCCCCTGCTTCTTGATTCCCTCTCCTCAGCTGGCCATGCTCCATCAGCCACCAACTGGTTTAAATCCTACCTCACTGCAGGACTCAATCAGTGAGAATCCTTGATTCCATCTCCCCTCCACTCCCAATCAATGCTGGTGTCCCTCAGGGCTCAGTGCTTGGTCCCCTACTCTTCTCCATTTTCCTTAATGATCTTCCCACAGCCTTCTCATCCTGGTCTATTCATATGTATGCTGATGATACTATTTTATACAGTTCCGGCAAAAACCCTGCTGCTGTGGAAACCAGCTTAAAGCATGACTTCAACCAAGTTCAGCTCTGGTTTGCTTCTCACCAGCTTTTTCTAAACACCAGGAAGACACCCTCAATGGCCTTTAGCACCAGGCAGAGACTCTTTAGGCTCCCGGCCCTACCCACCTTCCATACCCTTGACGGGACCATCCTGGAGGACACCTCCTCATTTAGATATCTGGGTGTTTGGCTGGATCAGCACTTCAACTTCTCTGTGTATATCGATGCTATCCTGAAGAAACTGCGCCCCAAGCTTGGTGCTCTCTACAGGAATTGTAGTTGTATCCTACTGACTGCGAGGCATGAAATTGTCCAGAAGATGATGCTCCCCATCTTTGACTACTGTGACGTAGAATATGGTGCTGCTCCCAAATCTTCCCTGACCAAGATGGACACTCTCTTTAACTCATTCTGCCGCTTTGCTCTCGACTCACCTTCCCGCTCTCACCACTGTGAACTCTATCGCTCTCTAACCTTCCTTCCACTATCTCACAGACACATATCACACTGTGCCAAACTAACCTCCAAATTCTGGTTCGGAGTGCTCCCCTCCTATCTCTCATCCTCTCTCTCCCCTCCACCTCCCCCCACCCACTCTTTCAGATCTAATGACACCCACACCTTGATGGTCCCTCACTGTTCCATCCTCATCGGTCAGACTGGTTTTACCCATCACTTCCCTAAAATCTGGAATTCCCTTCCCCCTGAAATACAACACTCCTCCTCCAACTACTCCCTTACCTCTGCCCTACACAATTACCTCTCTCTCAGCTGTTCCTGCTTTAACCCTCCTTAATACATATCCCTAGTTTCTGCCTTCCTACCCTGACCCCCTCGGCAGGGTTCGCAACATCCTGAGGGGGATATCAGGAAATGGCTACCCCTTCTCCTCATATTCATTTCTTGCCTCTCCCCTTCTCCCCCTGCCCTTCTGGGTCACCCATGTGCACAACATACCCCATCCTTTTTACTCCAACAGCGTACTACCTTGAGCCTGCTCCTGGTACACTCATGCACTACAATGGTTCTATTGCATTATTACTGTTTTGTACATTTATATGTTCTTTTGTAAGATTTTGCACATGTATTGTAACTTACCCAATGTTTCGCTACTGTTCATTTTACAATATCTTGTGTTCCAACTGTTGCATAACCTTACAAAGTTGTATTGTGTGTACTACCCACATACTATTGTAACTGATCATACTTCACAACCCTATGTAACCCCCTTCCCCCAGGTCACACCGTGAGACAAGCAACTTGTTGTTCAGTGTGCCTTCCTGGTAAAATATTTCAATAAATAAACAACCACTGTGAAGGGGCACACAAAACTGAAATGTATGCCAATCAGGAGCACTCTCCTGGTAATTATGTATATATATGCCTTAAGTTGGGTGGATCACCATTTGATCGTGAGCGAAGGTCACAACCCATCCTGGGGACCTCAAGACCACTATCAACCTTATATGCATTACCAACCTGTGATGATCACAACTGACTCTCTGCTGGTGCTGCATGGGCTCACAAGAAAGGGGTCCTGCTACCTACTGTTCCATGGCCCCAGAAGTAAGGTGTGCAGAGACGCTCCAGGCAAAATACCTTAAGTACTAAGCCTAACCTTGTTACTGCTGATACTATTGGCTGGGGACATCGAGCCCAACCCCGGACCCCCGTGGCTAACTTTAACATTGGATCCCCACATGACCCAAACTGGGTCTCCCCAAAGGGCCTAAGGTTAGCCCACATGAATGTCTGCAGTCTACCCCACAAAGCACATGAAACACAAGGCTGGGTGAACTTATATAAACCAGATGTATTGGCAATATCTGAGACATGGTTGAAACTCCACATCTTAGCTCATGAGATTGATCTCATTAACTATAATACCTTCAGAAAAGATAGGGAAGACAGAAAAGGGGATGGAGTACTTATTTATGTAAAAGACTCCCTGGAGGCATCACTAGCCACCCTTCCACCTATTGGATGCACCAGATGCAAGTCAATATTCATTAGGATTACACTTGGACAGGTCAAGTATCTAACGATTGGGTGCATATACAACCCTCCCAAGGTAGCCCCTAAGCCCTTGAGGCACTAGCCAGATTCCAAGCAGAACTTGCCTCCTCAGAGACGATAATCCTAGAGGACTTTATCCTGAACTGGGCCCCTGACACCATACAGATGCTGAGGGCCACACTTCTGGATGCCAATCTGACCCAGGTTATTACACAGACCACAAGGCATAATGCCAAGACAGGGAAACATTCCACCCTAGACTGGGTACTGGCTTCTAACCCTCTAAACATCCAAGCAGTGGGTACTCTGGCAGATGCCTTGAGTGATCACTCTCCAATATTCTGCATATGGAAGAACCACCTGCCCAAGGTCCCCCCAAGAATCCTCACAGCCAGAGACCTCTCCAAATTCTCTGCGGAGACCTTCCAAGGGCATCTAGCAAGACTGGACTGGGACCCTATCCAGCTGCTCCCCAACATTGACGAAGCTTTGGAATATTTCCAAAATACCTTCAACTCGTCTACAAATGGGCAAGCTCCATTTAGGTAACTTAGAGGAAAGGGACACTGCTACAAATGGATTACACCTGAGCTAAAATCTATGTTGATCAAGCGGGACAATGCCTGGGTTAGGTACAGGAAGTCTGCCCTCCCGGCAGACCAGTATACCTATAGGTTCCTAAGAAACTGGTGCAAGCACACAACAAAGGCAGCAAAGCAAGCATACATTAAGAACTTTCAGTAGGCAAACTTAACTGACCCATGGTCCTTCTAGTCTCAGGTTAATGCCCTAGTGAAGGGGAGTAGTAACACCCCTCAAGGTATGATAGTCTGCAATGGCAAAACACTTAGTGAGGGCCAGGAGAAAGTCACTGCCTTCAACAGGTTCTTTACAGACCTGGAAATCTATGAGGCAGCCCCCCTAAAGCTCTGACCTTCTGGGCACTGAGAAACTGAACCCTTAGCTCCCACAATTTCACCTGCAGATCGTACGTCCTAAGGAAGTATTTCCACTATTTATGAACATTAACGCAAAGGGATCAGCTGGCCCAAATGGCCTCAATCCTAGATTGTTCAGGGCTGCTGCTCCTGCCATTATCTGACCCATCACATGGCTTATTAATAGATCATTAATGGAAGGAGTTATATCCTAGAACATGGAAGCAGGCTAATGTGGTGCCCATCCAGAAGGGAGGCCCTAGGGAGCTCATTGGTAACTACATACCAATCTCTTTCTTATGCATACTAGCTAAGCTGCAAGAGTTGCTGGTCTACAATCAACTCCATGCCTGCTTGGAGGTACACCAGCTGCTGGCAAACACACAGCATTGATTCAGATGAAAGCATGGGACTGATACAGCTCTAATCGCATTCTCTACAGATGTCCTTAAGGCCATCAATGATGGCACCCCCACGGGGGCCATATTCATCGATCTGACCAAGGTCTTTGACCTGGTGAACCACAATCTTTTGGTAGACAAACAGAGTCAATTCAGCCTAGATCAGCATTCTTTGAACTGGTTCAACAACTACATGTCAAACTGCTCCCAACAGGTCAAGTGGAGAGGTGCCACATCGGAATCACTCACCATCAAAGAGGGTGTACCTTGGGGCTCTATCCTGGGACACCTCCTGTTTTCACTGTTTGTAAATGATCTGAACATGCATTGCAGAAGCAGCTCCATGGTCCAGTACACAGACAATGCTGTACTCTACAGAGCCTCAAAAAAGCATAGCTGACCTTGGTCCACAGATGCAGTCTGATTTTGCTAAACTCAAAAAATGGCTACTAAACAACAGATTGTTACTCAACACTAAAAAGACAAAAGCCATTCTGTTTGGACACTGAACACTAGGCCGCAACAGAAGCCCCCTCCTTCCACTGGTCACAGCCTCAGGCTCCCCAATTGAGGTAGTAGGGACCTTCAAATACCTGGGTCTAACACTTGACCAAGGTTTCAAGCTGAAATCCCATGTGGACCAGCTAACCAAAATGATCCACCAAAAGCTAGGTCTGATGTATCAATTGAATGGGCAATTGACTCCTGAAACCAGGATTGCCATAGCTCAAAGCATTCTTCTACCAACCTTAACATATGCTGTTTCAGTAACACAGTCATTCACAAAACAGAAGCTGAACAGGATGCACACCCTATACAACAAGATAGCCCGCCTTGCCATAATGTCTCACCCGAGGAGACATTAATGCGAAGTACTGGCCATCCCTAAGCTGCAGGCTACAGTACTCTTTACTGTGCAATGCATACAAATTCGTGAAAGACCACCCTCCAGATAGTCTTACTGGTCTGCTGGCTCCTAAGCACTCAGATAGACAGCTCCACACCACAGGGAAAAATCTGCCTGATGAAACAAGAGTTAGGACTATAGCTGATGGTAAATCCTTCACCCATGCCATCCCTGTACTCTGGAATAAGCTTCCTTCCCATCTGCAAGAAGCAGCCTCCTTGGGAGCCTTCTACAAGGGGTTCTGGATGCACCAGCTGGACATCAGCAAATGCTCCTGCATTTGAACGTAACCTAGCCCTCTCCAAACCTATCTACTGGACTGTAGATTCTTACTTAGACCACCTGATGAGTCATAGTGTGTTGCAATTGTACTAATACCGCCCTGGCCAGCAGTCTAGACAAACGTGATAGTGTCATATATTGTATAACTGTTGATTGTATAATTCCCTGATGTACAATATCTTGTCTGTAAGCTAAACTCTGTTACTGGTTTGCACTGTATGGCAAAATGTCCTTTTCTCCATTCTATGTAACTAATTCCAGGTCACCCCTGAAAAAGGGACCTTAGGGGCTCAGTGGGTCTACCCGGTTAACAAAATTGAAATAAATAAAATAAATAATAAATAAAACCTAGTCATGAATGAATTTTTTAAATTAGTGAATCAATATGATTAACATAAGACAAGGTGTTGTCTAAGACAAAACCCAAATATTTAAAGCAGTCCACCCTTTCAATCAAAACTCCTTTTACATCCCTGATTACCACATGAGAATCAATTATAGCTCGAGTTCATGAAGTGCTAAAAATCATAAATTTTGTTTTACTAACATTCAGAATTAATCTATTAACAGTTAGCCACTCCTGTACCAGAGAAAAATCTTCTTCCAACTGATTTATCACAGAATGTATAGATTAATTTTTCACATATAGAACAATATCATTTGAGTACATGAGTGACTGAGTGTTTTGGGCCACTGTCAGTAAATCATTAACAAATAAACTGAACAAAATAGGGCCCAAAATTGAGCCCTGGGGCACTCCTTGGCTCATGCTTTGAAAGGAAGATGTAATAGAACCCAACGCTACCTTCTGTTTTTGGTTCGTCAAATAATCTGTGAATCAGGCAACTACCATCTCTGAGAACCCTAACAAATGAAGTTTAGAAACTAAAGGTCTATGATCACTGGCATCAAAAGCCTTAGAGAGGTCTAAAAACAATGTTGCTGCCATCTCCCCTTTATCCAAGGTGGAATGTATATAATCAGTAAATTCAGTCAATGTGGAATGTGTACTATATCCAGATCAAAATCCATGTTGAAAAGGTGAGAGAACATTGTGCTGGTCCAAGTACTCCTTTAATTAATCCATTACTATTCATTCTAAAACCTTGGATAAAGGGGATAATATGGATATGGGTCAATAATTACTAACTAATGACTTGTCACCTGATTTAAACATTGGTAGCTTGTTTCCACAATGTAGGAATTGTACTGGTAGTCAAGGAAAAATTAAATTAAAAAATCAAGGGATAGAGCATAAAATTCTTCACCAAAAATAATAATTTCAACCCAATTAAATTACCACCATTACAAGTTTTCCAATTCACAGAATTTAGATACTGGACTGTCTCTTCCAAGGAAATTGCACAACATATAAACAGAGAATATAAAGAACTAACAGATGTATCATTGGATAAACAATTATCATTCATTAATGTTGGTAAACTAGCAATGTTACAAAAGGTGTGATTAAACTCATTAGTCATTTCTCTACTATCAATTATAGATATTACAAAACTTGGGAGTTCTATTAGACCTATAAGCCCTCCAGGCCTTATCTCATTCTATCAAGAGTGTTACTAATTCAGGAGTTATCCAATCACAATTTTGATGTTTTACCCTCAGTTTACAAATGGGGCAAATAACTCACAGATCTGATTAAATTCAAAAGCCATATAAACTAACATCGAGTCAATGTCTGGAATTCTTGATAAGTATGTCCAATCAAGAGCAGCAGTTTGGAGTCTAAAGCCATCCAAATCCAAAGAACGCAATGAGGTTGTATAAATAAATTTATGTGGCAAACAAGGTTTTTTAGATTTCCAATAGCAAATTATGGGGCTGTGATGACTCAAGAGCCTGAGAGTGGCACAGCCAAACAGATATGCTCAGGCCTATTAGTTAAATCCCAATCGATAATAGATGAAGTATCAGCTTTATAATTAATACTAGTGGGGCTTTTAATTAATTGAGATAAATTCAAACCAGCAACCAAATCCTTAAATTTAAAATGTGTTTTATCAGCCCAATCAACATTTGTATCTCCCATTAGGATATGCTGTTTTGTAGTTCCATATGTATTAACATAATGAGACAACAAAGAGAAGTCTTCATCTGTTAGACATGGGGGAAAATAAAAAGTACTTACATACAGATTTTTTACCCCACCTAGTAATAATCTAACAGACAGAAAATCACAGCCATCATTAGTAAAATGGCAATTTTCTTGAATAGCAGTAAATTAGATTTAATATACATTAACCACCCCCCCATGTTTACCAACCTGATATTTCCTAAATAATGTACAGCCAGTAAGTACCACAAAATTGTCATTAATCCTAGAATTAAACCAGGTCTCGGAAAGTGGTATTATATCAAAATTGTGACTGGTAACCCAAACCTTAAATTAATCCATTTTGGTTGTGAGACTACGAACATTAGTATGGACAATTGATATGGTATCTTTTGTAGTAGGTTCAAGACAAGATGCTTGTTTTGTGCAACTGGGTTCAGAATTAAAATTGACATTTCCAGATAAAAGCAACATCAATACAATCTAAATGCAATTAAACTTTATAGTATTTAGCCTTCTAATATCACTCTTTTTATAACATGATTTTATTGCTAATATGCATGATTTCATTAAATAGTGCAATAAGCCTTCATGGTATACCTCTTCTAGAAACTTTGGGCTATGCCTTGATGCCATTGAATAATTGCTGTAAGTGTGATTCTTATCAGGTCAAACAGTATGTGTCCCATTTTTCGTAAAAGAATGTGTAACCATCAATAAATATATACTGAGCAGTACAATCCTTAAAATATGATAAAAATATTTATAAAAACAAAAATGAAAACTAAGCCAAAACTAAAACAATAATAACTTCTGGGTAAACTACCTAGCATACAAGTATTGCATACTGCAGTTCACAGTGGTTAGAAATATCAAATATTTTTTAAAGCAGCCTCCCTGCAGACTCCTGCTGGTGACTCCCGCCACTCCAGCGAGAGCCACTAACGTGAAGAGCTGCTCCATGGAGAGCCGCTAGTAGCAGCTTGCTTTTCAGCAGTAGTGCCCCGCCTCCTTCCCCACGTCACCACCAGCTGTCCTCATTTGCCGATACTGGCTGCTGTTACCAGGTCAGAATGGGAAGAAATTCTTAAAGTCTGCAACAGGGGATAGAGGGTACTCTTCAGACTGGCAGGCAAGCAGAGAAAATAAAGAGTCTGTCGGTGAAATGGTCAAAGCAGCCACACTGGAGATGTTACTGAGCAGCTCGCTTTTAAGCAGCAGTGCCCCGTCTCCTTCCCCAAGTCACCACCAGCTGTCTCTGTTTGCTGGTATCAACCGGTGCCACCAGGTTGGACAGGGAAGAAGTTCTTACAGTCTGCAGCTTGGGATATGGGACACTCTTCTGGCTGGCAGCTAAGCAGAGAAAATAGTCTGTCGGTGAAATGTTCAAAGCAGCCACACTGGAGATGATACTGAGCAGCTCGCTGTTAAGCAGTAGTGCCCCACCTCCTTCCCCACGTCTACATCAGCTGTCACGGTTTGCCGGCACTGATCGCTGCCACCAGGTCAGACCAGGAAGAAGTTCTTACAGTCTGCAGCAGGGATACAGGGTACTCTTCAGGCTGGCAGGCAAGCAGAGAAAATAGTCAGTGAAATGTTCAAAGCAGCAGCACAAGAGATAATACTGAGCGACTCACTTTTAAGCAGTAGTGCCTGCCTCCTTCCCCACATCACCACCAGCTGTCCCCGTTTGATAGTACTGACCACTGCCACCAGGTCGGCTGGGAAGAAGTTCTTTTTTTTCTTTCAAGTTCAAGTTTATTGCAGGAATAACTCCGTTGAGCAAGCTCATTCACAAGGAGGTCCTGAGAAACATATACAGGGAGACAACACAAGGATACAAACAATCCTAGTACAAATAATAACATATGATACAAATATGTAAAAAAATGTGCACAATAAATTGCAGAAGGACTGGAAGGAAAAGTATGTCTCTTTGCAGATGACACTAAGATCTGCAACAGAGTTGATGCACAGGGTTGGGTGGAAAGGATGAGAAGGGACTTGGCAAGGTTAGAGGAATGGTCAAATGTATGGCAGCTTAGATTCAATGCTAAGAAGTGCAAGGTAATGCACCTGGGAAACAAAAACCCAGGGGAAGAGTACACAATGGGGGTGAGATACTAACAACAACAAAATGGAGAGGGACCTGGGGTAGCTGCATCAGATGACCTAAAGATGGGCAAGCAATATGAGAGGGAAGCAAGGAGGGTTGGGGGATACTGGGACGATAGGGAGAGGCATCACCAGTAGAAAACAGGAAGTTATTATCCCTCTGTACAGACAGCTGGTGAGACCCCATCTGAGTACTGTGTGCAGTTCTGGAGACCCACCTCCGCAAAGACATAGACAGGATGGAAGCTGTCCAGAGGAGGGCAACTAAAATGGTGCAGGGTCTGCACTGGAAGACATATGAAGAGAGACTTAAGGAGCTTAATATGTATAGCCTCGAGGAAAGGAGGAGAGGGGGACATGATAGAAACTTTCAAGTACCTCAAGGAATCAACAAAGTCCAAGAGGGTAGTATCTTTTCAAAAAGAGTGTGCAAGAACAAGATGGCACAATTTGAAGATGGGGGGCAGCTCAGAGGTAATTTAGGAAGTATGTTTTCACAGAGAGGGTTGTGGATGCATGGAACGGCCTTCCGGAGGAGGTTGTGGAGTCAAAATCAGTGGTGGAATTCAAGCATGCATGGGATAGTCATAAGGCAGTTCTGGGGGGTTGGGGTAGGAAGAAGTAGGCTGCTGGTTAACTAGGATCTGCAGCTTATCCAGTAGGTAGGGAAATGGGCAGACTGGGTGGGCCAAGCGGTCCTTATCTGCCGTCAAATTCTATGTTTCTATGTTTCTATATACGAGTTTAGGGAGAAATTTTACAAAGCGCCATTCCAGTATACAGCAGGCGTGCCAAGATAATCAAGCCTAATTAAATTCATATGTTAAACATGATAGGGGTGGAGTTTACAAGGCAAGCCTTCTGCAAATGGGCAGGCAATTGGCAGTTGGATCAGACTCATGATGAAAGCTTGAACAGAAGTTCTTATAGTCTGCAGCAGGGGATACAGGGTACTCTTCAAGCTGGCAAGAAGCAGAGAAAATAGAGTCTGTTGGTGAACTGTTCGAAGCAGATGCGCTCACCTTACACTTACTTTTCCTCCTCTGACCTGCAGCCTGCAGTCCTCCCTGCAGACAGCCCCTGATACCACTGTGTCAGATGCCATACTCCTGCTTCGTGGCACTCACATGTCAGGGTTTCTTATGTGAGAGATCACTTGGACCTCTGAGAATTTATAGGAGTCTGCAGCCATGCTAGTGGCTGGCTGCAGCCATGTAGTTCCCTGCTCAGTTAATGGCACTGGCTTCAGCTACCTTATTCCTGCCCTCACTAGCCCTCTCAGCGTCCTCCCTCCTCCTACTCCCTAATCCCACATAGTCCAATTCAATACAGCATCTCTGCAAAAAAGATAAAAAAAATCAACCACACAGTCACAGATGAGCCCAGGTAGAAATTTAAAAGAACTGCCCCAGTGCTTACTCAGTCCCTGATGCAGTTCCGGTCCCCTACCACACTAGAAAGAATGCTAACTGCTCGCGCTCCTTAAATAAACAGGAGCTCACTGCAGTCACCTGGTTCCCCTGCTCCGCTAATGGTGCTGACTTCAGCTATCTTACTCCTGCCCTCACCAACCCTCTCAGTGTCCTCCCTCCTCCCCCTCCCTAATCCCACACAGCCCAATTCAGCACAGAATCTCTGCAAAAAAGGAAAAAAAAAACATCAGCCACACAGATGAGCTGAAGCTCCTGATGTAGAGTTCCCTGTCCTCCCCTTGGTTAAATACAGGTAGCACCTCGGTGAAGGCCACCATGCATGCTACCTGTTTTAGGCCCCTCCCCAGATCCCTGAAATCACCACGAATAATCCCAGCTGCACCCTTAGCTAGGTTATTGGTCCCCAGGTGGACAATGACACCCAGCTCCATCCTTTGCCCGGCCACCCTAACGATCCTTTGGATCTGCTGACCATCTCTCAGAGCTGTGGCACTGGATAGGCACCTTACCTCCCTCTGCACCTCTACCCTGTTCCCAAATCTATCTTCCTAATGATCGAGTCCCCCACCAGAAGCTGCTTCTTTTTCTGCTGGGGTCCTCTGCCATCCACCTTGGGTTCCCCCCTTTTGAGGGATCCCCACATCCTTCATGCCACTACTATGGATGCCACATCCTAGCAGTCCCATCCTACTACAATGATGAAAGACTTGTGTAGTGGCACTGGTGGAGGAATGTACCCCTGCTCTGTCACCTCCACCCTCACTGGAGCCCACCACTGTCCAGCCAGACCTCCTTCCCCTAGCCATGCTCTGGGGCAATTGTGAAGAACTTTGTGGCCCCTGCATAAGGGATGAAGCCATATAGATCCTGGTTAGCTCAGCTCAGAGTCTAATGACCTCCTCTTTAAACCCAGGGAGGTGCATACATACAGTATGGGGCAGTACCTCAGTCTCCAAAATGTCTCCCTATAGACAGCTGCACCACACCACACCGACTGCATTACACCACTCCCATTTCTTGCTATATGTCTTTCCTCATGTTCTTTACTGCACTCTGTCCCTCTGCTTGGTTCTATTCCCTTGAACCTACCAGCAGTCTTTCTTAGGTCACCCTACCCAAGATGTGGATAGGGTGATACAGGAAAGACTGCTAGGATAGGGGTAGTTTGACCTAGAATAAGGATAAGTTGGTTAGAGTGGACAACATCAGGGGGTGGAGGAGAGGTGAGAAATAATTAAAGGGCCACATTCAAGGCAACTAAGTCAGGCCTGATACCCATTACCAAGAGTAACAGGCACAAGAGACCAGCCTGGTTCTCTAAGAAGTTCTGGGAGGCAGTCAGGTCCTAAAAAGTTCCTTCATTAGATGCAAGGAGAAACAGGATGAGAAGTCCTATCATGAGCTTAAACAAGCCTGATGTTCTCTACCATAGAGCTCTGAGGTTCATCACCAATTTGTCACCATTGATTCATCACTGTACCCTGTGTGCAGCAGCCGGATGGTCCTCTCTATCTAAAATGAGATTATATAGTCTTTATATGTGGGCTTATAAGGTGCTAACCAATAATCTACCTGGGTATATCACTGAACTCTTCAGCAAGAACTCTTGCTCCTATGCTTTAAGAAAGAACAATATCCTTCTCCTGGACACACCTAGGTACTCAATGTAACTTGGTAAATCTGCAATCAGCAATGTCATTCCAGAAACTGGAACAGTTTACAGAGCACCCTAAAACTTAGCTCTCTGGTCACATGCAACCAGTTCAAAGTCCTAATTGAAAACATATGTACTGAAACATACTCCTGTCACTAGTACTTGTCCTTTGTTTCTCAGTTCTTCCTGTACAATTCCCTATTTTTTTTGTTTAAACTCAGCTTTATTAAACGTCTGACAACAGCATGTAAACACATTCAGATACAAGTGCCATGAATGTTTTCATTACTAACCAAGTCATGTAACAATACTAAAACATCAAGTTCAAGTTAAACTTTATTGCTCGGTATACATACTATTATAATTAACTAAAAACATTGCAACTCTCTGAAAAATCATCAAATATTAAAAACACAATACAAAATATATAAAAAGAGTGAGAGTCCATCCCTAAATTAATTCTCAGAGGCAGGGAGATGTTTTTCTTTATACTTCATTATTTGATAAAAAAAATGTTGAGGCCATCTTAGCCTCCTTTAATGTCTGAAGATGTAAAAGTATGAATAAAGGATCATATTTTGCATTTACATATTTGGTGAGAAAATCATTTAACAGATTAAACCATAAGGTTTTATATAAAGAACATTGTACTGTGATATGATAAAGATTTTCTTCAAAACCCCTATTACACTTACATAGTTCTGGTCCTGAATTGGGTAAAATTTTTCTATTGAAATATATATATTTAGAACAGATAATTCCCATTCTTGCCCAAGTAACCGTTTTCCTCTCTAACGGGGTCAGCGAAAGAATTAAGTAGTTCTCTATAAATGCATCAATCTTATTTTGTGCTAGCCAGGTAGCCTGGCGTTGGACTCTAAGAAGATCCATTTGCTATTCGTGAGCAGACCTGAGTATTTTCTTTTTAACGAACTCCTTAAATGAGGGAGATACTGAAATTGATTTCTCCCAATCTATCCATAGATGAAACATATCAACACTACCCAGAATACTCTGGATATTTTTAACCCAGGGTGACCTAAAATCTTGTTTATGCCAAGAGAGCTTTTCTTTCAGGCATAATAAAGGCAAACAATTTACCTGCTGATTAATAATTTTTAACCAATAATCCATGGAACGTATATCAATTATTATGGCGATGGGAACTCTACCCAATTCGGCCCTAACTATGACATCTGATGTAGCTAATGGAACCTGCAATAAAGATTTATAATAAAAGGAGAGTGGAGTTTCCAACCATAAAGGAACATTATTGTTCCAGACCTCTGCTCCATATGTAAGAATAGGATTAATCTTTGCTTCACCAGCAACCAATGCTGGTAAGACCGAATAGCCTGCATATTTCCTGCTAAAGCGTAACAAAGCTTTGACAATCAGTTTTGCCCTTATCACTTGTTCCCTCCAATGTTCTATCCAGTTTCTGTTTGATACAAACTTCACCCCAAAATATGTATAAGAAGTTACCCCCTCTATAGGTTCATTATTTAAATAAATCCTTGATTTAATTCGATATCCCTGTTGTGGGGGAAAAATCATCAGCTTAGTTTTTTCGTATTTATTATTAAATCCAGATGTTTACATGTAGAATAAAGTTGATTTATTTTATTTTGTAAACCTTGAGCGGATAAAGCAAAAATAATTAAATCATCTATATAGGCAAGACTGTGCACTAGCATATTCTTAATTTTAGGGGAATCAAGACTAGGTACATCCCTATAGGTTAAAAGAAAGTCAATATACAAACTAAATAAAAAGGGAGACAAAAGGCAACCCTGTTTAACTCCTGAAGTTGTACTAAAATAATCAGTAATATTACCCTTATTGTCATATCTAACAGCTGAAGTTGTATGTGAGTATAACATGTAAATTGGGACCAACAAATTTAAGGGTATATCTCTCATAATTTGACTCTGTTAACAGAGTCAAATGCTGCAGAAAAATCTACAAACACAACATACAGCTTCATTTTATGAAAATGACCTATATTTTTCAGTCAAATGTACAAGAAGATAAATATTATCTATCATAGAAAAATCCTTGCGAAAACCTGCTTGAAACATGGATAAAGGGAAGTTTACAGATAACCAATCTTGTAATTTATGTAATAATATTTTAGCAAAGCTTTTTCCACTAATGTCAATAAGGCTGATTGGACGATAGTTAGATGGAGATTGAAACTGTCCTTTTTTTATGAATTGGAACTATTATAGTTCTTGTCCAAGAAGGTGGTATGAATCTCTCTCTTAAACAAATATTAAAAAAAATTGTAAGAAAGACTACCCAATAACTCAAATACCTTTTATACACTTCTCCTGGTATCAAATCAGGTCCAGGTGCTTTATTATTTGGTAGATTCACAAAAGCATCTTCCACCTCTCCAAATGTAAACACTAAAGGTATATATTCCCCCCCCAGTATTAAAATTGTCTAACACATCACCCCCACTATTAGGATGTTTATTAAGTAATGAGATGTAGTATGTTATCCAAGTTTTTGGGGAATATATATATATATATATATATATATATATATATATATAGGCAGTCTGAAGTTCTGATTAACAGCCCCTTAGATACTAAGACCCAAAAGAGCCTAGTATCACCCTCCTTAATGGCCCGATACATTACTTCCCACTGTTTATAAGTAAACTCTCTTTTTTGGGGGGCAAGAAGTTCTTTATACTCACTTCAAAATTTATTTAAATTTGAAATCGCCCTCCTACTTGGCTTTTTTTTAGTCTGCCTAATAAGCCTCGCTAAATTCCTTTTTTCTCTCCTGCAATGCTCATCAAACCAAGATACTGACTGGGACTTAATACTATTAGCTGAGGAAATTACTGTATTGATTTGTTGATACCCTAAATTCAATAATTCATTAATCTGTTCCCCTTTAGAATCAGTATATACTTTATGATATAGATGGGCAAAAGTGGGTGAGTATATAAGATTTGAAACTCCATACATCATCTTATTATTCAACATTAGCCTCTTTTTCCCACTAATCTCAAGGTCTGCCATAGGCTTCTTTAAAGAGGGGATGCTACTATCAGAATTCCTAAAATCCAGCAAAATTGCTGCATGATCACTTTCTGGTCTCATAACCACCTCCAATCTCCTGAAAAAATGATAACTAAGGGGAGAACATAAAATAAAATCAATTACACTCTTACCTACTGTGGAGAAAAAGGTACTTTCTTCCCATCGGTCCCCTTCTAATCTCCCATTGAGAATCAAAAAATTATTATATGTAATGAAAGTTTGAAAACATCTCCCTGCCTCATTAACAGTCATATCAGTTGTATTTCTTTGTTCCAAATCTAACATATATAGTAATTCTTGCAACACTGATAAATTGTCAAAGTTTGCTATCCTAGCATTAAAGTCCCCTGCTAAAAGAACAGTGTCTACCATATTTGATTGTGTAATTAAATCTATTTCCACAGACAATTTAGACCAGAAATCACATGTTGGGTGAGTGTGAAAACTTGGTGGAATATATATATATTTACAATCAGGACTATATATAAATACCAGTTAACAATTGTCATAAGTATTTCAGGAGTGGGTGAATAACTTTTTATTACCCTTAATCCATCCTAATTTTGATCATAATAACCAAACCTCGTTTATTTCTTCCATACTCTTTTCCTTTAATTGCAGGAACAAAATTAGACTCATAGCCATTCAAATAAGGGGATGTTAATACCCAAGTCTCCTGAAAAATAATGGCTTCATGTCTAGCAATGAAAATAACCCACTGCGGGTCTGCAAACTTATTGTAAAGTCCTGTTGTGTTCCAATTAAGGACATTATAACCAAAATTACTTTCTGACCCCCAATCCTGCTCTAATAAGGTATCATTACTTTGAGATTCTGCTAAGTATAGTCAAGGTTGTATAGTTCCAGACTGTGCTAGTATATCCCACTCATTTAATTCCACCAAGTAAATACCCACCTTATCCAACATATGTCTATTTTCACAAAGTAATGCCAATAATTGTGCAGAACCAATAAGGTAATTTATCTGGGTTCTCTCTTTACCATTCCAAATTCACCTACTTTATTCACCTCCACAAATTCTTCAGGGAGTATATGGGTTTTAATAATGGTTGAATCATCCTCAAAAGTGTAGACAAATTAGCAACAGTTTCTCCCTCCAATGTCTGTAACCCAAAATAGAGACCATCAAAAATTCAGAGGAAACTCCAAACTCCCAATTCAACAATGCAAGAGTAGACTTAAATTTATCCTGTGTTAACATTTTTCCTGTTTTTACCCCATTATAAGCTTTTTTCCAGATTGTTGTCCAGGCAACTGGCATTGATAACAGCAGTTCCAATGAGTTTACCAGGCCTTGTTTAGCCCAGACTAATTTTGCCATATCCATATTAGGAAGCATAAAATAAACTGAATTGGAAGCATTAGATGTATCCCTAATCACCATAATAAGTGCATCCGCAACAGCTGGTAACCCCAATTCAGCTCTTAACATATGCACTATCATGTTAGTCAATGATATATTAGTTTCATAATGTTTAAAGTACATCCCATCTAATTTAAAAACTACTTCATTGCCTGTGCATTTTAAATTATATGCTTCAAAATCATTCCCATCAAAATTACTATCCTCCATAACTAACAATGGGTTTAAATGGGGGTCTTTATTAAGCTTATCTCCATTAATTGAAATCTCCATAGAATTTGTCTTTTGCTCCACAATGAGGTTACCCATCCCCTTTCCCTGCTCTTTTATGGGTATCAATTCCTCAGCCATAGGCTTATTTTTTGCTTCAGAATTCTTTCTATTCAGTATATAATTTTCTTTATCTACCTGTATCTCACCTGCCGTAGTATAACCTTTGATCCCTACTTTATTTGTATTTTCATCATTAATTTTTGTTTTATGGTTCTGTTTTCCTGATTTATTAGTCTTAATGAGTCCATCAACCTTAATCTCCTTTTTTCCCCCTTTTTTCTTATTTAATCCCCCACTGTTATTACCCTTATTGCCTTTTGGGGGCACAGGGATATTTAAGGAAGGAAATGACAAATTATGCCTTGGTTTGTGAGTTTCCTTTTCCTCAGATAACTGTAAAATTTGTTGTTCAAGTGAGGCAAATCTCTCTGCACAAAAACGTGAGAGGTTTTCCAATGTTGTTTTAATACCATTATATGCCTCCAATAAGACAACCTTGGACATCACTGGATGAGCAAGGGCCTTAATAGTATATTTCGACATAGTATCAGGACATTGAACAAAAAAATCTTGATCTAACTGAATATCCTGGACCTCTCTATCCATTCTTTCAAATAGCTCATCAGGAGCACCATCCAAAATTGTATACAATGATTCTTTGGGGTCCATTATAAAACTCCTTGCCTCACTTGATATCTCTAATGGACTAAATAAGTTCATACCAGATGGAAAACATGATATACCATTGTCCTTATTTACATAATCCCCTTGACTTGCCACCAAATTTTGATGACTGGATTCTACCTCCCCAACCCAGTCATCATAAATAGAGACCCCTGAATAGTCCACTGTATTTACTTGCTGCCCCATGGTGGCATTAGCTTGACCACCTACACCATGTAGATAGTTTGAACTATTCATTTTTATAAATTCCTGAGATTTATTAAGGTTTTTTTTTAAAAAAAAATCAGTAATTTTTCCTTGACAAGCTGATTTCACACAAATAAATGAACTTCTAATTACTTCCAATTCAGGAGTTATAACATTACTATCAATAGAAATTAGTTGTTTTCCCCCCGACCTTTCCCTTATGTTCCTTTCACCTTCGCTATAATGATTCTCCAACAGTTTTACCCTAATATCTTGATTTATATTCTTCAAACTATCCAGAGCATTCTTATCCTGATTCTTATCAATCTTTTTTACAAAATTTGACTTTCTCCCATTAAGCTCTGAATTATCTCCACATGAATCTAGTCTGGGATCATCAACAAATTGGTCCTTTAAAAACAAAGGTGAATGAGATACTGGAATGCTTCCTACCGGTTCCTTAGGGGTCGAAGCCATAATAACCAATTCCTGAGTATATACGCAGCAATTACTTTTTGTGTTCTTATTAACATTTAACAATTGTTTCCCTTTATTTTTCCCCTACTAAAACATCATACTATTCTAATAGTCAGCAAAAGCGCTTAACCAATTTGTGCTTTTCTGCAACCCAGCTAAGCCAAAAGGAGAAAGAGACAAAACAGAGAAAAAAAAAAAAAAACAGGGATGGGGCAAAGCCCCAAGGGGAATATCTGGGGATGCAGAACAGATGGTCTTGTGGAGGCTTCTATGGATCTTTAAATGTACACTTTTGTGTTTAAAACCACACTAGGATGATACATGCTGTATTAAAGTCTTAATGCCCAGTAACTATTTGGCATTTAACAAATTTAAGAAAGCTCCAAACTGTTTCCAATGCTAGAAAGGAGGAAAGGAAACAGAGAAGTATTCAAGAAGGGAAGAACTATAGGGAGCAGCTTAGCAGCATGCATGTTCCTTGAGCTGCGTGCCCCCCAAACAACACCCAACAGTATGAACTTGGAAGGTGCACTCCCTATCAAGCACAAAGCCCTATTCCAAACTTGACCATCCACATCTGGTGGTCAGGTACAGCCATCAAACATGTCAACCTCTCCATGTCCCAATGCTGTGGGGGCAGGGAGAGGGCCTATCTGTCATCCTGCTCAGCCCTTATTGATGACTCGGGTCGGCCACTAAATGCTGATCTGCACCTCTTCTGTTCAATAAACAGATTTCCCAGCCCCACCAATGCTTAACGTGTTTCTCCACCTGTAAGCGGAGTGGAGCTGTCATTGTTTCCATCAAGTGGATTTCCTTTACCCTTCGCACCCATTCCTCCAGTGCTGGTGGTTCTGGCTGAAGCCAGTGTGCTGTGATACATTTAAGAGCAACAGCAATTAAAGTCAACAGGACTTTACATACCTCCTCTTTCTGATGTGTGGCTGTGGGGAGGGCCAAGATCCAGTCCTGGAAGGTAGAAGGAAGAGACACCCTTGTCACACCAAGCACGGTTAGCCTCATCTGCTCCCAAAAGTCCACCAGGACAGGGCAACCCCAAAAAATGTGCCAGTGAGTATGCATTTGGCCACAACCTCTCCAGCAGGCCACTGACCTGCTAAGTATTATGGTGCTAAGAGATAGTCGGGGTAAGGAAGAAGTGAAACAGGATTTTCCAAAAGAACTCCCTTCATAGCAGAGCAGAGGTCACCTTCCAGCCCCATTTTAATCTGTGCAACCAATCAGCATTATCTATATTTATCCCGGCTTCGGCCTCCCAAGCCCACTTCTGCACCTACATGGATACCTCCCTAGCCCTTGAAAGGAGATGGTACCCCCCCCCGAAATGTGTCAATGGGGCTCTTTTTATTATCACCACACTATATAGGTATTCCTCCCACCCCATCTGTAGTCTGGTTAGTTTAATGATGTGATCTGCGGTATTTATGAAGTGGCAAACCTGCATATACCTAAGAAATTCTGAGTTAGGCCTATGAAATATCTCCTTAACTCCCTGAAATGAAATGCATATACCATTCTCTATAAGTTGATTAAACCTGGTTAAGCTATGCCTCTCCCACTAAAAATACCCCTAGTACAGGGTGGGGGGAAAAATTCTGGCTCATAACAAATTAAAGATAGGGACCCTATGCCCAAAGGGGTGGGAGTGGCCCTACAAAGTTTAGATAAAATATAAAGACAATGCTTAACCCATTTGTTTGTAACTTGGGATCTATACTCTAACAGAGCTGGCGCCAGAGCCAGGGTGAACAGTGGCCACCCTCCAGTCGTCACAGCCTCTATTTGATACCATTGAGAAGTTACCCCCTCTGAAAAGAGCAGCAGTTTGGGCAGCTAAATAATTTATTTATCTAGTTTTTGTTGACCGGGTAAGTGCATTAAACAAATTCTGCCTATTTTCAGGCACGACCCAGGGGAAGGGAATACAGATGAATGCCAACTGACCTTGAACCAGATTAAGCTGTTGGTGGTATTTTAGTGAATGTGGGAAATTTGGCCAGGGCACCAGGGAAATTTTATTTTTATTTTATTTTATTTAAACAGCAGTTTGGAAAACCTTTGAGCCATAGGTTCATTTACAAAGGTACCTTGTCACAGTAAGACAAACCAAAATACACAGTATAGCAGTACAACACATAAGTATAACAGTAAATTAAGACATAGATACAAACAAGCTGGTACAGGTAGGATGGATGCAAACAATACCAGAGTTATGTCGTCCTTAGCAGCTTAGTAATAAGCTTTGTCATAAGTATTGAGTACGGCTTTGACTAGTGGCAGTTACAGTATCTGGTGTTAATAAGGTGGTTACGTAAGGAAGTTTTGAAACACGGTATAGTTGGAGCTTTGGAGATGGAGGGGGGCAGTGTGTTGAACCAGGAGGGGGCCCTAAAGCTGAAGGCTCTTTGGCCGTGAGAGGTCCTAGCTCTAGGGATAACGAGAGGTTTTCCCAGAGGTCCGAAAAGAACTAGTGGGACAGAGGGCTGAGTGGTAAAATCCTGGTGGGAAAGCCCAAGAAGGGTCTTTTTGTAAGGGTACAGGTAAGATATTTGAGGTGCTCACAAGATCAAGTACCAGCACTTTAGCATACAGTAGACAGTGTGTGTCATCCTAGGTGCTCCAGTAATTAACCTGCAGGCCTTATTCAGAGAAAAGTGAATTTTATGGAGTGCGGTCTGATCAGCAGCACCATACACCGGCAGTCCATAGTCCACTAGGGACAGGATAGAGGAGGTGATCATGAAGTAAGAGGCTCTCGGGGAGGCAGTGTTTATACCGGCGTAAGATGCCCAATCGGATATTAGTGGCAGCGGCTAGGCAGCGATGTGTCCATGGAAGGAGAGGGAGGGTCAAATGGATCCCTAGGTATTTATAGGAGCAAACTTGTTTGAGTGGAATGAGGACCCAGAGGAATGAGGAGTTTGAGTTGCAGGACTTGTTTTGGGGATGAGTGAAGAACATGGTTTTTGTTTTTTAAGATTTATCAGCAATCTATGTTCCTTGAACCAGCCCTCGGTTCAGTGAAGGACTTCTGCAGCGAGTCCTGGAGGGCAGTAGGTTACGATTTGAGGCAAAGATGACTGCATCATCAGCGCATAATAGAATGTCTCCCAAGCTAGAGCGTGAAGGGTGTTAAGGTAAGGAGAATAGTAAGGGCCCAGGATGGAGCCCTGGGAACCCCAGAAAAGATGGGACAGATGTCTGAGTAGGTCCCATTAATTTTACATGCTGTGAGCGGTCAGACAGATAACTGGTGCACCAGGAGATAGGCCCAGCAGCAAACCAGAGAGACTAAGGGCATCAAGAAGAAGGGGGTGGGAGACAGTGTCGAAAGCTTTCGAGAGGTCAATGAAGACAGCACCAGCCAGAGAACCAGTGTCTAAGGAGGAGTGGAGAAAGTTGGAGAACTCTAGAAGGGCTGTGTTGGTACTGTGGCCCGCTTGGAAGCCATGCTGCTCAGGACAAAGGACATTGAAGGTGGAGAGGTAGTCAGAGATTTGAGAGGCCACCACTTTTTCCAAGGCCTTGGAGAGAGGAGAGAGAATGGAGATCGGTCGATAGTTTCCAGCCACAGTCCTATCACCACCTTTAAAGATAGGGGTGACAGTGGTGACTTTCCAGACAGTTGGAACCTTCCCAGGCAAAGAGAAGTGGTTGATGAGGCATGTGATCGGGGTGAGGACTGTGTCTAAGACCAGCCAGTAGGATCACAGATTCAGGGTGTCACTGCCTGTACTATTACTCTTGAGGGCAGTGACAAGGTGCCTAAGTTCTTGGCAGAAACACGGCGGAGGAGAAAATAAGGCTAGAAAGATTTATGTAGGTGCTATGGAGGAGGGTCAAAAATTTGTAGGGAGGATAGGGCTAAGGTCAGTGAATGAGGTGTTGAGGTGGTTGGCTAGTGAGGGCTGGGTCTGAGGAGATCACACCATTAATGTTGATCTGGTGGGTGGGGGGTGTGCACTCCATTTAACTGTTTAATGTTATCCCAGAAGGTTCTGGGATTCCCCATGAGGCAGTGAGGAGGACCAAGTGCTCAGACTTGGCCTTCTGATGGCCCGAGTGCACTTGTTTTGGGCGGCAGTATAACCGCTTCGTCATTGGGCCGCCAGTCTCAATGGCACGGTGCCATAGGTTGCCCCTGTTTGAGCTGGTGGATCAAAGCTCGGTAACCCAGGGGCATTCTTCCTTTAGAATGGCGGGTCAACACTGGGGCAAAGATATCACAGGCATTATTAAAAGTTTGGGTAAAGAAGGAGAGAGCTGTGTCGATGTCAGGAGTTGCCTGTATAGGAGACCAGTCAATTTGGGACAGAAGTTCTAGTTTTATCAGTCCACTGGTATTAGACGCCGGCATGTGGACTGTGCTATGGGTTTGGGGACTGAGGTTGGCCAGTGAATAGAATGGGGAGTGATCGCTGAGAGAGTCTGGGAGGACTTGTACATTGGGTATCCGATTAGGGCGGTTGGTGAGTACCACATCAAGCAGGGTACTGGAGCCTCTTGGGGTTAGTCCTGGTAGGGTGGGTAACTAGTTACGCTTAGGTCTATTGCAGAAAAGGAGTCTCGGGTAGAGGAGGAGGAGGGGCTGAGCCAGTTGACATTTAAGTCACCCACCAGAATTTGATCAGCGGAAGGAGGTAGAGAGGTAAGGTATTCTGTAAGAGAGGCAATGGCCCGCGCTTGGTCCCTGGGGCACGATGCAGTAGTCAGATAAAGGGTCCCTTTAAAGGGTCAGGGGTTAGTTTCAGCATAAGCGCCTGGGCCCTGGAGTCAAGGATGGAGGCAGGGCTAGTAATGGGAGAGATTCTTGACATAAATAGCGCAGCCGCCACCCCTGCCTCCCAACACGGTCGGACCGGAAAAGGGTGAAACCAGGAAGGAGACTAGGAGTCAGGGAGGATTTTGACAGCCAAGTCTCAACTAGGGTGATGACATCAGGGTTAATTGATGTGACCAGGCATTGTAGTGAGTCAAACTTTTAGGAGGCTACAGATATTCATGGAGACCATGCATAGGCCTGTGGTGTGAGTTGGGGAGCTCCTGGGAACCGGGCCAGGGTTTGATGAATGTTCCTGACAGGAGTAGTAGCATGACTAACACCCTGGCTGGGAGATGGTGAGAGGTTTTCCACGATTGACATGAGAGGGAGGGAGGGGAGGCTAAGAAGCAGGGGGTGGGCAGGGAGGTACAGGAGGGGAAAGCAAGAATAAGAAGACACCTAGATGTGCCTGAGGTGAAGAGAAAGCTAGGGGGAGGGCAGGGGGGACGGGGACACACAGAGGTCCCAAGGGGCAGGAGAGGAGGTTCAGGAGGTTCAGGAAATTCCCCAACTCTTTTTGAGAAGTGCCCTGGGATCTTTAACATCCACCTGAACTACCACCAGAACAAGCAGATGGGACCTCAGTTTAACATCTCATCCGAAGGACGGCACCTCAGGATGCAGCACTTCATGCTGCACTAAAGTGTCAGTATTGGGCAATTAACCCAAGTGCCTGGTGTGGGGATAAATAAAGCTGAAGGTTGGGGGGGATAAGCCTCCTTCATCCTTGGGGAGGTGAAGCAGCCGGTGGGCCACCCTAGAGCACCTATAGTTCCTCACAAACCACTAGAGCCCTCTGTTAAGTCTGTTCCAAAATGGGAAGGGGACCCGCAAGAGTAGGCACTGGAAGAGGAGATGCGGCAACACGTTCATCTTCACCACGTCAACCCTGCCCACCAGAGAAAGGGGCAGCAAGCGTCATCTCGCCAAATCTGTCTGTATTTCTTCGCACAACTTTTCATAATTGACAGAAAAAAGATTTGATAGGTCCATGGGGACTTGGATACCCAAATAGTGGATCTGATTTCTTAGGGCCCATCGAAAAAGAATGGTGTCTTTGTACCCCGGGGGGTGGGGACTTTATAAAATTGACCTTGTACCCTGAGACATCCCCAAAGATCTGCAGTAGGGATGCCATTCTGGGCACAGATTGCTCTGGTGAAGAAAAAATAAAAACAACAAATCATTGGCATATAACAACTTTCGTTCTATACAAACTGCTGTTATATCTCTAATTGTCAGGCCCTGCCTGGACTTAGCAGCCAAAGGTTCCAGACTTATGATGAACAGGAGTGGGGAGTGGGGAGACCCCTGTCTGGTGCCTCGGAATAGGAGGAAAATTCCTGAGCTAATTCCATTAATCCGCACCAAGGTCTGGTAGAGCTGTGAGAAGGCTTGTAAACATTTGGGCCGAATTGCATTTTTTCCATGGATGTTTTCGGAACCTGCCAATTAACCCTATCAAATGCTTTTTCAGCATCTATGGAGATGGCAATCTGAAATTCAGTGCTGGATTTATGGGTGGAAATAATATTCAATAAGGGTCTTACATTGTCTTGCAGGAATCTGCCAGAAATAAACCTTGTCTGGTCCTCATGAACTAAGCTGGGGATCACCGCTTGAAGTCTTGCCGCCAAAAGGCCAGTGAATAATTTCATGTTAGTGTTTAATAAAGAAATCGATCTATAGGACCCACAATCAAGAAGGTTTTTCCCAGGCTTAGGCAAGACTATGATTTGCGCAGACTGCCAGTAGTCAGGCAGATCCCCCCCCTCCATAATCTCCCCACACACCGGTAACAGAAGCAGTAGAAGTGAGACCACAAAAGTTTTGTAAAATTCAGGTGGAAAGCCATCAAGCCCTGGGGACTTACCATTTTTAAGTTTTGCTACTTGACTCTGCAGTTCCCCCATAGTGATCTCTTGATCTAATAATTTCGAGTGTTGCTCTGAAAGGAACCTTAACTCTAGCCTTTCAAAGAACTGGGAGATGCTATCTTGGAACTCTGGCACTCTGCACAATTCCCTTGAAGTAACTGTTTTGCCTTCATGAATCTTTCACCCAGCTAACAAAATTCAATAAATAAATAAATGTTATTGTTACCCAGCTTTGCATCCTAATGTATATGGACTGTATGTTCACTGTATTCTGTCACCATTGTATTTGTATTTTATGTTTATGTCATTTCATTTTATTGTTTTACTGTTTTTATTATCTATATTCCTGTGCTACCCTGGACTTCCCTGTAAATGAGGTTGCTCAATGAAGCCTTTTCCTGGTGAAATAAATAAATGAAATGGAGTGAATATCATGTAAAGATGAGCAAGGAAAAGAAGGCAGTCAGGGACGCAAAGCAGACACAGAGATGAGTATTGGGAAGGGGGTCAAGAGAGGTTGTTCAGATACTGTAGGGAAAAGGGGATGCTGAGGGGAAAATTGTAAGGCTGACAGAGGGGGGCAGGATAATAGAAGTGGACAAGCTGAAGGTAGCCATTCTTAATGGCCACTTCTGTTCAGTATTCACAGTAGAAGACAGCGTGCCTTTTCCAGAAAGTGGCATAAAAGCTGCTGCAAGGGGGATCCCAGAAATGGGGCTGGTGATAATTACAAGAGAAAGGGCTAGAAATGGGCTTGCAGCCCTGAAAACAGATAAGGCTCCAGAGTCTGATGTGAAGCATTCAAGGGTGCCTAGGGAATTGGTATCACAACTGACTGAAAACCTGGAAGGTCTATTGAATAGCTCACTACAGTCAGGGTGGTTCTAAAAGATTTAAACCTAGTGGATGTGGTTCCGCTCCACAAGGGAGGGGACAAGGAGCAACTGGGTAACTACAGGCCTGCCAGTCTTACCTCCATTATGGGTAAGCTGATGGAGACACTAGCCGAAGAGGACCTAGTGGACTGTCTAGAGAGAAATGGTCTCCAGGATAGTAAGTAGCACAGGTTCATATCAGGGAGGTTTTGTCAGATCAACCTGATCATATTTTTTGACTGGGTAACTAGAGCAGTGGATAAGAGACAAGCAGTGTAGTTAATCCACTTCGCCACACCACACCACACAGAAGGTTGCTGAAGAAGTTAGAGGATCTTGGAGCAGTGAAGGACCTAATTATATGGGTGGGAAGTTGGTTGGGGAGGAGACAGCAGGAGATAGTGGTAAATGGGGTCAAATTGGGAAAGAAGGAGATCACAGGTGGAGTGCCACAGGAGTCAGTCATGGGAGCAGTCCTTTTCAATATGTTCATCAGCAATATAGCAGAAGGAATACAGGGCAAGATGTGTCTCTTTGCAAATGACACTAAGCTTTGTGGCAGGGTGGACAGTGAAGAGGGGGTAAGGGAGCTGCAAAGGGACATTTAATAGTTAGAGAGGTGGTACAAGGTTTGGCAGCTGAAAACCAACACAAAAAAGTGCAAGATGATGCACATAGGGACCAAGAACCTCAGGGAAGAATACTGGATGGAAGTCATCTGAAGTAACTCGCTAAAACAAACTAGCCAATGCAACGAAACTTACAGTAAGGCAACCAGAATGCTGGGGTGCATTGGGAGGGTTTCAACAGCAAAAGGAAAAAGGTAATACTACCTTTATATGGATCACGGGTGAGATCACATCTGGATAGAATTCTGTTGCCAGTTCTGGAGTCCCCACCTAAGGAAAGATGGACAGGCTAGAGATGGCACAGCATAGGGTAACCAAAATGATTGATGACCAACACGGCAGATCCTATGAGGATCAGCTTATGGCATATGCCACAAAGGAGAGGGCTGATATAATAGACACCTTCAAGTTAATGAAAGGAATGAACAACGTAAATTGCAAGGAAATGTTTAGCAGGAATGGGGAGTCACAAATAAGGGAACATGAATGGAAGCTGGTGGGGAAATATGAGAAGGTTTAACTTTACAGCGAGAGAGAGTGGTGAGCCATGGAAAAGCCTACTGGCTGAGGTTCTGGGAGCTCAAACCATTAATGGATTCAAGGACAACTGGTACAGACTTAAGGGCTTAATAGTTACGGGGGGGGCAGGGGTAGCAGTAAGGCAGGGAGCAAGGACAAAAAAATTCTCAGACTAGACAATAGGTGTGGGGTAGGCTAGGGTAAAATGGGGCAGACTGGATGGAGAGATGCTCTTTTTTCTGCTGACATTGTCTATGTTCCTATGTTTCTATCTATAAATGCAAACTAGAACCTATCTTAATGAATTGGAGCACAGTTATGGGGCATTCAAATCCATGATAAAGAAAAAGCAGTAAACATCTATTCCTAAGATGCACAGTATTTTAGGGATTCCTAAGACTAAATCAGAGACTATTTAGTTATGGCAGAAGTGGACCTCAGTCTCCATATCTAGTAGTATTAGGGCAATAGTTTATTTAATTAAAATGTTACATAAAATACACATGAAGACGGAATGATTTCAAAGAGGGATGATAGAAGAACTTCTGGTTATGAAGAATGACAATAAAAACTGGACAAATGAAGTTTTTACAGAAAATGAGAATGACCATAACTTTATTAGAAAATTATAATACACATTATTTAAAGGAAGTTAGACAGAAGTGTAGACGTAGAGATGCAATATATCTGGGTGAAAATTAATTATTCAACATATGCTGCATTCTAAAAAGAAATTAAAAAAGATTGCATCAGGGAACCATATTTATCAGAGTTACATGAATATACGTTGCAGAAGGAATGGACAAAATTTGGAATGCGAAACATGACAACTATTACACAGGATGATTCTAAAATGTTGATAAGGAGGAAAGGCTGTATGTATGTAATGAGCAAAACTTAAAAAAAATCTTCAGCTTTACATTTTGGACTGTCATTTGAAAAATGAAATTATGAAAGAATTGTTGACCCAGCTATTGAAAGGTAGAAGGCAATGACCTGGTAATAAGACTAAAATATATTTTATTTTTATTTTGCAAATAATCCTTTAGGTAGGCACCTATTTTCAAAGGGTTCAGAGTCAGAGACAACAGTTATACATAAAAACACTGATATACATTAAAGCTACTGATATAAATTAAAGCAGGTGGACATACAATTACAACAAAGGATACAGAGTTACACAGTAACAGAAAGTGCAGGTCAATTAAAACGGGTGCACAACAGGAATACATTGCAGTGAGGCAAGAAATAGACTGTTGTAACAGGAGCAGTAAACAGGTTTACTTTGTCAGTTCCAAGCGACATTCATTTAAGGCATTTACAAATTGCAGCGTCAGATACTGGGGTGTGCAGCCTAGAATTGTATACATTGACAGAGTTGCAATCTCTTACACTACAGTTGAGGCCATTCCAAAATCAGTACAAGAAAGAGTTCTGCCCCAGTGTAGTTCTCCTCCTAGGGAACACCAGTGTGACTTGCCATGCCTCTTGTGGTGTACAGATTGTCAATGGGAGTGAACAGTGACTGCAGACCTGGAGAGAACAGGCCATGCAGTGCTTGCAAGCCAATGACAAGTGTGTGGTAGAGAAGTCTCAGGAGTAGGTTTAACAGGTTCAGCTTGGAGTAGAGATCACATGTATGTGTGTCTATTTTAACATCGAGTGGAAAATGGCAGGCCCTGTTAAGTAACCCCCTTATCCAGTTTAGTATCCCGTCATTTGTGGACCCGTAGGTCATCAGGCCATAATCAGTTATGCTAATGATAAAGCTTTGCTTGATTTATAAAGGCAAACTCCTGGTAAAATTAATGATATTTGCATATAAAGTACAGACGATAAGGAAGAGATAACAATATATTAGAAACCAGGTTTATTAGTACAATTTATTGACTTGCTTTAAACGTAATGTTTTTATAAGATGTTTTTATGATGTGACACATATTATGACAGCAGAAATGCCATTTAATAAAGAATGCTTGAGCTTATTGGTGCACAATAGTGCCCCTATAGTTAGGGATACGAATGTATTTCTGTGTCAACTCCTTTTTTTTGCACCATAATAACACCGTTGTCTTTGAATAGAATAACCTAATATTTGGCATGAACATTTTGGTAATGACCGGTTCAGCAGTGTAAAAGTTCTAGAAGGTTGAAAATATATATAAACTGCCAAATTAAGACCTTTTTGTACTTAACAGTGGCTCAAAAATGGCTCACAGCTGAAAACTGAAACTTTCATGTTCATTACAGTTTGACCTAAGGAAGTACCTTTGACTCAGTGGTAGCCATAGCCACATACAAAGATTTTTGGCCATGGCACCAGGCATTGGACTTGCATTGTCAGTTTAGTTTATGTTCCACTTAGATAACAAAATGTATTGAGTGCAGTAGTTTCAGTGGCGGCCAGCAGATGTTACTATACAGCATTATCATACAGCGCATGCATCACCCTTGAGCATGGCTGTGTGCAGCAATGCACAGGTGCACCAGGTTATAAGTGAACCTAGTGTAATAAACCCCCAATACACACTCTGTGTAACTGTACATGAATATTCTAGAAATTAGCAGTAGTACTATTTATCCAGGGGTTCTTTCACTAGCTGTCCCCTCCCATGTTTCCCTCCTTGATGTCTGAGGCCTTTAGCTCTGTCATGCTCATGTTTCTATTGTATTTTGCTCCCAGGAAAAATATTTTGTGGAATCCTGGTCACATTTAATTATTTCTATTTCACTTTTGAGGCTATCACTTTTAATTATGGGCCCTATTACACTTCCATGGCCTAAGATTCATTTACTTCCATTGCTTAAAATATAGTGGTTAAATAAATTCATCCCTATTTAATCTAAAAGTCAAAGAACCTCAGCATAAAAGTACTAAGGCAAGAGTTACCTGGAAAGGGTATTGGCAATAAAGCCAGGTTTCAAGGAAATGTAAAATTACACATATCTGCATATTGCAAAGCATCATGAAAGAGTTTAGATTGGTTCCTGTTTAAGCAAGAGTGTATGGTGACAAATGACCTCTCACATACACTGCAAAGACTGATAGCAAAAGACACAAACATGTTTCATCCTACACAGGACTCAACAGTGTGCCTATGTAACAGCCAAGGCAAGAAAGAAACTAGTGATAGTTTGATCTTACTGGTTTAGGTCATGGTGGAGCCCCAAATAGGAAAGCAATCTAAAATACCATAACCCTCAGTAAAAACTACTGAGTCAATAATTACGGGGAAGGGCACTGGCAATAAAGCCAGGTTTGAAGAAAATGTAAAATTACACATGTTCCCATAATGCAAAGCACCATGGGAAGTGTATGCAAATCACCATGAAAAAGTTGTAACTGGTTCCACTTTAAGCAAGTGTATTGTGCCAAATGGCCTATCACGTTCTCTGCAAAGGCTGAAAACAGAAGACACAAACATGTGTTCCATCCTACATAGCAGTGTGCCTCTCTGTAATAGCCTTGGGAAGAAGGAACCAGTAATAGTTTGGAATTTTACTGGTTTGGGTCATGGTAGAGCACAAAATAGAAAAGTAATCTAAAATTCTATAAACCTCAGCAAAAAAGCACTAAGTCAAGGGTTAGGGGAAAGGACACTGACAATAAAGTCAGGTTTGAAGAAAATGTCAAATTACACATATTTCCCATAAGCAAAGCATCTTAGGAAGTATATACAAATCACCATGAAAGAGTTGTGACTGGTTTCGCTTTAAGCAAGATTGTATGGTGCCAAATAGTTTCCGTGTTTTGTCCTACACAGGACTCATCAGTGTACCTTGTCTATAGAAACATAGAAATTGTCAGCAGATAAGGGCCTTTGGCCCACCTAGTCTGCCCTATTACCACTAACAGTTGCACTCTGTCATGCACTGCTGGTATTAGGTTGTACCCCCCCCCCAATTACCAGCAAACCTCTATGCCCAAAATAAGAAAGCAACCTAAATCTTTAACAGTCTGTAACAGCCAAGGAAGGATGAACCAGTCCTAGTTTGGGCTTACTGGTTTGGGCTGTGGTTGAAATAGGAAAAACAGGAAACACATCTTAAAAATAGGAAAGTACATCTGAAAGTCTGATACAGTAAGTAAGTAAGTAAAACTTTATTTGTAGCAGGTGCCCTTCCAGGGCTCAGGGTGCCTTAACAATCATCATTAAAACAAGTAATCTTTATTATACATTAAAACCAGAACTATAACTGCAATATTACAACACTGACTCACTAAGTCCCTTCAAATGCCTGATTAAACAGGTATGTTTACAAGGATTTTTTAAACCTGTCCACAGTCAGGCTATCTCATATCCGGCACGGTAGAGAATTCCACAAGGTAGGTGCCATGAAGGCAAACGATCTTCCTCCTGATGTTTTTAGGGATACCCTGAGAATCTCTAGCAATCTCTTGCTGGAGGATCAGAGTGAGTGGGTGGGGCAGTAAGGAGACAGGAGCTCTTTCAGGTAGAGGGTCCCTGCTCATGTAGGGCCTTATAGGTCAGCAATGTGACCTTGAAGGTGATCTGCCATTGTATCGGCAGTCAGTGCAGTTCACGCAGTATAGGTGATATATGACTGGATCTAGGGGTACCAGTCAACAACCTGGTTGTTGTGTTCTGCACTAGCTGAAAATGGTGGATATCCATCCCTGGTAGCTCTAGGTAGAGGGCGTTGCAATAATCAAAACGACTGGTGACAAAGGCGTGGACCAAGGTAGGAAGATCCTCAGGCGGGACCAGGTGCTTCGCCCTGGCTATGTTCCTCAGATGATAAAGGAAGATTTGACCACAGCCGAAACCTGCGCTCTCAGGGTCAGGCCTTCATCAAATACCACACCTAGGTTACGCACCTGGCCCGAGGCAATCAGTGGAGCCCCCCAAGATATAAACCTGAGGGTTTTCCCTCCCATGCCCCTGTCATCCTATGATCAGGGTCCACCACCAATACCTCAGTTTTACCTGCGTTCAGCCTCAGCCAACTAGCACTCATCCAGTTCTGTATCTCCAACAGGCAGTTGTTAAACACAAAGACAGAGTCTAACTCCTGTTCAGGCATAAAAGACATGTACAGTTAAGAATCATCTGCATAGCAGTGAAAACTCAACCCATACTGTCTTACAATATCCCCTTATGGTAGCATGTACACTGCGAACAACATGAGGGACAGCACCGAGCCCTGTGATACCCCACAGGGCAGCCAGTGAGGGTCCGAGGAATAAATCCCTGACACCACTCTTTGGGACCTGACCTCAAGGAAAGATTGAAACCAACTGAGGACCGCCCTCCACCCAGTCCACAAAAAAACACAGTTGCTCAAGCAGCATCCCATGGTCCAGAGCATTGAATGCTGCTGAGAGATCAAGGAGAACCAAGATGGAATGGGATCTCCAATCTCTCGTCATCAGAAGGTCATTAAGCACCCGTACCAGGGCAGTCTCAGTGCTATGCCTTTTCCTGAAGCCAGACTGGAGAGGGTCATAGATATTGTGGTTGGATAAATGATCCTCCAGTTGCAGAGTGACCACCTTCTCAATAACTTTCCCTATAAAGGGGAAGTTTGAGACTGGTCAGTAGTTAGCTGGGCAGTCGGAGTCAAGGGAGGGCCTTTTCAGGAGGCGCCACACTATCGCCTCCTGTAAGGGATCTGAAAAGATCCCTCTCTCCAATGACACCCCCACTATTCCAGCAAGGACTGGGCCAATGACCTCAACACACCCCACAAGGAGGTGGGTTGGGCCCGGATCCAAACTACAGCAGGTTGGCCGCAGAGCCTTGAAGATCCTCACTATATCCAAGATTACCAGTTGGCTGAAGGTGGACCAGATTAACTGGGCATTAGTATCGCCTGGTTGATCAATGCAAGGTCCAATGGGGAGGCACTGACTGATCTCATCCCTGATGGTGGACACCTTATCAGTGAAAAACTGCACAAACTCCGCACACTTTGTCTGTGACAATGCATGACCAGAATGTAGACAGGCTAGATTGCAAGTCTGTCCATGGTTCAGAAGAGCTGGGCTAGTCTATTTTTCACTGCAGCAATTTCCCTGGACAGGAACTCTGCTTTCTGGGAAATTGCTGATTGGTAGATTTTGCAATGATCTGGCAATCTAAGTCTGTCCCCCTGCAGGTGTGTTATCTGCCAGTGTCTCTCCAACCTTCGCTCTTGCCTCTTCAGCTCCTGAATTGCCCCATCAAACCACGGGGCACCCAGGCGAAGAGTGAGAGGGCGAATACGAACCGGAGCAATGATATCCAGGGCCCAAGCAACAGCCTTATTATAAACTAATACATGGGGCCCTGGGTCAGTGCTATCCATCAGAATTCCCGAGAGGTTCAGTACCGTCATTAGGCCTACTGAGGTAACTCCTCTCAAAGGACGGTACTGTACCAACTCCTTAGGTGCAGGCCTATTTTGGGGAGCTGCGAAACTGAATCTCAGGGCGTGATGGTTAGACCACCTGACTGGCTCCACCTCCGTATCGGAAATTTCCATACCCAGGTGGAACACCAAGTCCGACAAGTGCCCCCCTTGTGAGTTGTGGCAGTAATAACCCATGTCAGGCCCAATGATTCCATCAATTGGAGGAGGTTTTGTCCAAACGGTGAGAGTTCATCATCGACCCAGGCATTGAAGTCCCCCAGAATTAACCATTTGGGGAACTCAAATACCATCTTGGCGATGAAGTCCACAACCTCCTTCAGGAACTCCCTCCCATCACCTGGTGGACGGTAAATAAGGGTCCTGTAGCCTGCACCCACACCCACTATGCACCCGAAGGAGTTGGTAGTTCCAACTGGCACCTACCTGATCCCCAGTTCCTGTCTAAAACAGACAGCAACCCCCCCCACCCCTACGGTCCTCTCTCAGGTGGTGTATCACTGAGAACCCAGCTGGAACAGCGGATTCCAAAATAAGACCCACATTCCCATCCAGCCAGGTCTCGGTGATGCAAGCCAGGTCCGCCGAGGCCACAAAATCCACAACCACTGCGGTCTTTTTCCTAATTGACCTGGAATTGCATAACACTGCCCAAGAGGGACAAGAATCTGAGGATGGCCCCAATTCCTACCTGACCAAGTCAGAACCCTTGGGTATGGGCACAAGGCAAGGAGGACCTTGCTCCTGTACCCATTTTGCCCCAGGGCACCTCTTGATTCTCACTGTCTCAATTCATCCACCCCTCTCCCACCCCACCCCTGAGAGTTCCAGGATCCTCCACCCCCCGTCTCCTTAAAATGCCAGACGCCCGGCATCTACCGTACACCTCAAACAGCAGCAGGGGGTAGTCGAAAGGATGAAGATCCCTCAGTCTTGAGAGGGAGTACTGCCTGACCATTCTCCTATCTCCCCAGCACATTTCTTAGGCACACCCTCACACACAATACTAATCCAATCACACCCCTCAGCCACTCGATCAAACCCAACCCTCCTAATCACATATATTCCTTACTTATATAAAACCCTCTTCTCTTTTAGCCTTACTTACTTATACATTTATCCCTCCCTCACTCAATATTCTCTAAACTAACCCCTTTCAATCCAATCTACCAAAAATTTCCCCCATTCCCCTCTCTACCCCAAAATCAACCCACCCAGTTAGCAGCAAATAACTTTAAAAGCATTTATAATGCAGAGTCTATCGTCCCCAGTTGCAGTCTTGATTTTATTTTCCCCCACAGTGCTCTCACCACTGCAGGATGAAGATTTCAGTACTCTTCCACCCCCTCTCATGGGGCTGAATTATAATGATTCCCAGTATTTAATAAGTTGAGAATGTTCATAACGTTATGTCCAGTCTACAGAAAAGATTTCATAACAAAACCACCCAATAAAAAGATTTTACTTCACCAGATTTTCAGAAATTTCTGTTGGCAATTTATCCACTATCCAGATTTCGAGACTTCTTTCTGCAAGCTGTTAAACCACCTTTCGTGCCACAATAATATAGGGACACCTCCTTCAAACTTTTCTGGGGCCTCTCTCCCATGGATTAGGTTCCTCCCAGACCTTCTCCTCAGTGGCCCAAGATTGACCCACCCTCTGGTGAGCCCCATGCTCCGCCTGAGGGAAACGAATCCCCTTCACCACCCTCCGGTGGTGACAGCAGCCATTCCTCTGTCTGGGCTGGGGGTCCTAATCCCACTCCAATTTCCAGAGAAGCCCTTCTGGTGTCTCTCGTTCTTGTGGTCACCTTTCACAAAACTTTCTACCAGCTGGTCCTATCCGGGGAAACGGCTGATGTATTTCTTCTCACTTGGTCCAACTGGGCTTTCACCCCAGCCAGAAACCACCACTAAACAAGTTGTTCCTCCACACACCTTCCCTCAATGACAGTCCCAAAGCCAGACCTTCAATACTCCATCGTCTTCAACTCTATGTGTTCCTCTGGATACCACTCCACTCTCAACACCACTCCACTCCACTCCACCTCTGCAATCTGCTTCACCCTTGACACGGGTGCCTCTGCTGCTTCAAGCAGCTGGACGGACTCCTTCTGTCCACCAGCTGCCTTCCTCGCTGCACTGCCCACTGATCACCAGACCAAAGCTTCACCCTTGACACAGGTGCCTCTGCTGCTTCAAGCAGCCAGGTGGACCCTTTCTGTCCGCCACCTGCCTTCCTAGCTGCACTGCCTGCTGATCACCAGACCGAAGCTTCACCCTTGACACGGGTGCCTCTGCTGCTTCAAGCAGCCGGGCAGACCTCTTCTGTCTGCCAGCTGCCTTTCTCACTGCACTGCCCGCTGATCACCAGACCGAAGCTTCACCCTTGACACGGGTGCCTCTGCTGCTTCAAGCAGCTGGGCGGACCCCGTCTGTCCACCACCTGCCTTCCTCACTGCACTGCCTGCTGATCACCAGACCGAAGCTTCACCCCTGACACGGGTGCCTCTGCTGCTTCAAGCAGCAAGGCAGACCCCTTCTGTCCTCCAGCTGCCTTCCTCGCTGCACTGCCCGCTGATCACCAGACCGAAGCTTCACCCTTGACACGGGTGCCTCTGCTGCTTCAAGCAGCCGGGCGGACCCCTTCTGTCCGCCAGCTGCCTTCCTCGCTGCACTGCCCGCTGATCACCAGACCGAAGGTACGCTGTAGAAACTGGTCTGTCCAGAACCATTGACTCTGCCTGCTGACGGGCTGCTGCAGCTCTTTAATTCTTTGCTACTGCTGTTTCCTCTCTGGACCTTAAGCTAATGTTATATTCTGATTGTGATACTTGTTAAGTCTCTCCAAATTGTCTTGTAAATCCTAACTGAAATGCAAACCTAAGCCTGTTTACAGCAATTTTGCACTCCAAGGGTAGTTTGAAGTGCAAGTTCATTTAAGCTGCAGGTTTGTAGATTGTAAAATATTACAGCTCTCTTTGTTTTAAGGTCCAGTGGTAAGCTACCCTGGATCAGAAACTAAGTTTAAAGTGATAACAGTTTTTTCTGTTTAGACCACATTCCATTTGGGTCACAGTTGTAAGCTTTGCCCTGCAAATAATTCAATTTCTCTTTCACTTTCTGTCCTTCTGTCTCCTTGCTGCTTGAATTTTTATGCCCACTGTCCCATCCCCCACCTCCAGCCTTTATTAAATACTCTCCCTCCCCCCTCGGCACCACCCCTAGCAATGTTCATCCTCCCCTCTCACTAATATTGCAACTCCTCTTAAAGATACAGAGTGCAGCTATTAGGCCTAACACTTGTCCTGTCTTCCCTTTAAAGACATCTTCCTATTTTCACCATCTGCTTGCCTGTCACCTTTGCTTAGTGCCTGCTCTGCTATCTACTGTGGAGTTCCATACCTGGGCTTTCTCTCTTGCTACCCCGAGTATTTTTCAAGTTACTTTGGTACCCCCTGCCCTAGCTAATAACATCCTATCTTAACCTACATTTTATATCTTAAAATAGATCCACTGTGCCTGATTGTGCTCCCAGTGAGCGGTGCGGCTAATCCTGCCAGCTGCCAGTACCTCTATCCTCCTGACGAACAGGACACCTTCAAATCTGGTTAAGTGTCCGGGCTAGCACTGTGCGGGTTTGATAGGTGGCCATCTGCTGCCACCCTCCTCTAATTGGACTGCTGCTCTCTGCTCAGCCACTGTTTGGCCCTGCCTTTTTTCTGTCGGATTATCAGTCTCTGGGCTTCGGTGCCATCTGCTTTGCATTGACTCTTGCCGAACACGACTGCTATCTGTCTAGTCTCCCATTGGTTCCTTATAAAATTCCGCCACTAGGGGTGCCGTCTAACATATCTTGAATAGGTCTTCATTTCCTCACTGTAATCTTTACCACAAGTAGAGCTTCTGGCTGGTCTGCTTTCCTAATTAACCTTTGTGGGGCTTTACTTTCTGCTTCTCTGATTCACTTCTTCTAAATAATTGCTACGCTAGCAGGAAACACTTCGTTGTTTTTGCTCTATCTCTAATTTCGGCCAAGAGTTAAAACAATGGAACACGGTCACCCTTGGCAGTCTTAAATTTACACACACTATCTCTTTATCCCTAAGAGCTAATCCTCTGTCTCAGTATACCACTAGTCTTCCTACCCAAGTCAAATAGTAACACTATGGCGAAGTATAGTCTGCTATGTGCACTCTTGTCATTTGTCCTTTTACTCAGCCTGGACACTGCCACATGGGCGCTCCCATGTAACCAAATGACAAAAGACTCCTCAGAGGCTTACCACAACTCTATTTTCTCTAACTTGATTGCAGAGACAAAGCCTGATCTGCAACCTAACCCTATCCTCATTATTCGAGGCAGCATCTATTACCCTCTACATGCCAGGAGGAAGCTGCCATGGAGATGTGCTTTCACCCTAACCTGCCACTGTGCAAGGCTTTGGTTCCTAGCCATGATCATTATTCTGCTATCTGGGGACGTCAAACTAAATCCAGGTCTACCTACCTGTTTCTTTTCCCCAAATGAGTTATCTGGCATGTCCAAGAAAGGATTATTAATTGCCCATATCAATATCAGAAGTCTTACCTGTCACCATGCGGAACTCGAGGCCTGGGTGAAACTCTACAATCTTGATGTACTCTGTCTCACAGAAACTTGGCTAAAACCTGGAATACCTGATGACGTATGCTCCTTGCCTAACTATTCCCTGTTCCAGCGGGATAGATCCTCATCCAAGTGTGGAGGTGGAGTTGCCCTATTCTTCAAAAACCACCTCAACATCTCTATTGTCCCAGCATCTGCCTCTCCCGCAGTGTGCAAATTCATACAGGCAACTATTGTATTGGGGGGAAAAGAAGCTTCATATTACCTGTGCCTATAATCCCCCTGCTGGGGGAATAGGAAGTCTTCAAGAACTCCTTGACATCACCTCCCAGACTGTAAATCATAATGAGGCTGTCATCCTAAGTGATCTTAACCTCAATTGGTTAGGGTCAGCACAAATATTCTTGCAATCACTCACGCTTAGTTATAATTTTCAGCAGTTGATCTCTGAAGCAACTAGAACCACATCATCCCATCAAATGGGTACACTCCTAAACTGGGTGATGGTTAACCATATGGAACATGTGTCAAAAGCAGGAATCCTTGCAGATGCACTAACAGACCACTCACCCACTTTTTGTATCCTATCTATGGTTGCGCCTCCATCTCCTCCATCAAGACTAATCACGTTTACAAATCTAGCTCATATTGACCAGGATGCATTTCTCTATGATGTCTTCAATATCGACTGGGCAGGTATCTATCAAACAAAGGATGTGGAGGTTGCTCTACAGATATTCATAAATTAATTTTTTACCATTCAATATAAACATGCCCCCAAGACTACTAGGAGGGTCAGAGGAAAACAGACGAGGTGGCTGCATAAAGATCTTGCCAATCTGTGCCAGACGGACAAGCTTTGGATTCGCTACAAACAAACTGACCTACAGTCAGATCTTATTGTCTATCATGAACTAAGGAACAGATGTAAGAGACAAGTTAGAGTAGCTAAAAGCAAATACTGCAAGAACCTTCTACAAAACTCAACCTGAGACCCGAGGAAATTCTGGGCCCATGTCAAAACATTTCTCGGTACCTCGCAGTCGGTCACTCCTGATGAAATTATCATAAATGAGGCACATTGTAATGACCCTAGGACCACCTCAAACAGTTTTAACAGTCTTTTCTCTGATCTTTCATACTACACCTTGGCTTTACAACCTAGTGGATCGCACTCCAATCTACCTACCACACTACCATCAGACAACCATATTGCCCTATCATATGATGCTCCTCCAGCACCACCATTCTATTTCAAGGCTATATCAAGAGCGGACGTTCTGAAATTACTGAGATCCATATCTGCCAATACCAGCTCTGGTTCTGACTCACTGGAACCTTGTCTTCTTAAGCTGGCTGCTCCACTCTTTGCCTCTCCAATTGCCAGAATCTACACTTTATCCCTTATCCATAGCACTGTGCCAGACCTATGGAAATCTGCAAGAGTAACACCTGTCTTTAAAAAAGGTGACCCAAAGGACATGGCCAGTTACAGACCTATAGCAATTCTCTCTGTTCTTAACAAGATCCTAGAGAAAATAGTTGTATTACAGACCATTGACTACCTTACACTTTACAATCTTCTCTCAGACACTCAGCATGGTTCCAGAAAAGGTCATAGCACCACCACAGCTCTTCTTCAACTAGCTACTGATATTCTGTCCAACATGGACTCTGGAAAACTCACAGGTGTCATCTTCATTGACCTCACTAAGGCTTTCAACCTTGTAGACCATCCCCTGCTTCTCTCCACTCTCCATAAATTCCATTTCTCTACCCCTGTTGTGGACTGGTTCTGTAGCTACCTGTCAAACAGTTCGCAAGCTGTCAAATTTAACTTCTCCCTGTTCAACACGTCTACTATCAACCTTGGTGTCCCCCAAGGCTCTATCCTTGGGCCCCTTCTGTTCTCAATTTTTATCAGCAATGCAGCTGAGGTCCTGGAATCCTGGTCATCTATTCTCTACACTGATGACCTGATCATCTATACTAGTTCTTCTAGTATTGCCTGCATAAACACATCACTTACTTCAGACTTCAATAAGGTCTTAGACTGGCTACTAGACCATAAGCTTGTACTAAATGAAAAGGAAATGAAAGCCATGCTCCTAGGTTCTGTACCGAAGATTAAGACCTGTTCTAGTTTGCTGGAGGTTCTTCACCCAGGAGGATTTCCACTTGAAAATGTTACTTCCTTCAAGTACCTTGGGATCCTCCTGGACCAGTCCCTGGATTTTAATCTTCACATTGAGTCCTCATGCAAAGCTGTAAACTCGAAACTAGGAATAGCTTACAAAACGAGCTACATGCTTACACCCTCGGCCAAATTAGCAATTGCCCAAGGTATTCTACTCCCAACCCTTACTTATGGTGCCTCTATTCTTACCTCTGCCCATAAAACCTCCCTACTAAAATGGGATGTAACTTATAACAATATATGCCGATTTGCCTCTTCGTCGCCTCGACTCAAACATCACTGCCTTCTTTATAAGGATCTGAATTGGCTCTCACCCTCTGCCAGTAGACAGTACTACCTTGGATCACTAATGGACTCGATCATCCGGGAAAAAACCCATCCCAGCTGGCGGCGTTGCTGGTCCCCCAACCATCCTCCCATGGCCTGCGATCAGCTGACAAATCCTTGCTCTATGTTCCGAGATGTCGGATGACTAAAGGCACAGGGGCCTTCCAATTCTCTGCTCCCAGGCTCTTAACCTCTGGCTGTCTCAGTCTCACTTTGGATTTAAAAGTGAATATCATCATTATCTATCCTTAGCTGATGCTTGTACATGCTTTGACACAACCTGAAGCTCCTGAGACTTACCAGTAATGTCACCCCTGCTCTAATCCAGCTCCAAGACTGTCTCCTCTTCCCCTCCCCATATTTTTCCTTCTCTTTGTAAATAACTTCTTGACTACTGGCTCTCTTCCTTCTTGAACCTTGTTGCTGACCATCCACTGTTGTTTTGCCAATTACCACCCCCTGATCTTCCTTCTGTCAGTCTTTCTTGTTATGTTTGAACATTCCTCACATTTCTCTCTATATAACCTTACTATCTTATTAACCCTTTCACTCCACAGGTTGGGTCCATGGTTTCTGCACTTATTATATATCTTACTGCCATTATCTGTATAATGCTTGCCATTATTTTTTGTTGTTTCTACCCATTGTATTTTTGTTGCAATGCTGTACTGTTCCTCTATTTGTATTATTGTACCCATGTTACTGTTGTTCAACTGTTCTCTTTTTGTTGTACTCTCTTGGGTCGTACCTGAAAATAATAATTTTATGGCTAGTGCACCTACCTGGTTAACAATAAATAAATAAATAAATAAAATCTGGACTATATTTCTTTCAGGCGACAGCGTTATGATAATAAGGTAAAAACAGCTCTCCTACTGTTTCACTATTTCCTACTATGCCGCTTTTGTTGTTCAGGGTTCACTGCTAATCAGCTCGCCTAGTGCCTCACAACCTGGGCATCATCTGAACCGAACATACAGCCCCAGTGTACACTCAAGGTGAAGCTCTGCTATGGAAGATGCGCCAGACTCTAAATACCTCACTGTGGGTCCCTAACTAACTATATTTGGTTGATTCCTTACAGAAAAATACTGGCTTTATCTTAATACATCAACTTCAACTAAAATTTCCTTAAATGACTACTAAAAATGCATAAACTGGAGACAGATTCTGCAGCTAACTTTCTGGCACACCCAGCATTGCGGCCATCAGGAGATAGGAGGTAGGCAAGCACAGTATTAACAGGAGACTTAAAAGGGTACTCAAAGTGGGAAGCACACCAAATAGCGAAACACTTACACTTCAGTGAATATGTGTGCCTTGTGGAAGGCTTCCTAGCTGCCAGCAAGGCAGTCACTAGGGGAGAAACCCCAAAACATGCAATGGCTACTTCTCCAGGAGCCAAGCATGCAGGTGGAGGGACTTGAGGCCTGGGTGGACCAGGGACCTCCTGTTATGAGACAATAGACCCAAACACAGAGGCAACTGAACTGGTAGTTCCACTGCTAGATGCTGCAGAAGTCAAAACCATATCTGTTGAAGCCCGGAGGGGGATGAATCAGTATCAGGGTGGCCTCCTCCTCCTCCCACATCTTTAGAAGGACCCTCTGAATGAGAGGGATTGGAGGGAATGCGTAAAGGAACCTTCCCCTCCAGGAGAGGGACAACACGTCTCACTAAAAAACTCTAGGTCTAGGAGTGAGCAAGTGAGCAGGAATGCAACAGTTTTACATTGTGTGGGGGTGCAAAAATGTCCTACTCTTGATGACCCCATCTTAAGAACTCGTTTACCTTGGAGATCAGCAGCACCCACTCACATTCTTGAGTCTGGGACCAACTTAGACTGTCTGTTAAGACATTCTGGACTCCTTGGAGGAAAACAGCTGTCAACTGCAGGCTGTGAGAGTGTGTCCATTGCCATACTCTCATTGCTTCCCTGCACAGAGGGTATAAGTGTGTGTGCCCCCTTGCTTGTTTATACAGTGCATCACACTGATGTTGTCTGTTCTTATCAACAGGGGGCCTGGACAGAGATGCTGTTCGAAGGCCTGGAGCCCAAGAAGAAGAGCCCTAATTTCCAGAACACTGATGCAGAGATCCAAGTGCCGGTCGGTCCACAGCTTCTGGGTCCGTTAGGGACCCAGGGGGGCACTCTATCCCTTCCCAGAGGCATCCATTGTGACAGTGTGCTCTGGGGTAGGGGAGAAGTAGGGGACATCCTGCAGCAAGTGCAGGAGTCTCATCTATCACTAATAAAGACCTTCTGAGAGGGGACATGACAATGACCATGTGTTCCAATTAATTCGTCAGTTGGTCCCACTGCACCTGAAGAATCCATTGTGGGATTCACATATGTAGGCATGCTAATGGCATGGTTACAATGGCAGTGCCACAAGGCCCAGGAGATGGAGCATAGACCTGATGGATACATAGTGATTTCTGTGCACTAGACTGGACAGAGCAATCAGGGTCTCTGTTCTACCCTGGGGCAGGAAGTCACTGCCCACTGTAGTGGCCAGTACCACTCCAATATGCTGAAGTTGTTGGCAAGGAGTAAGAACATATTTTGGTATACTGACCATGATACCCAGGTCCTCGAACAATTGCTGCATCTGAGACACTGAGTACTGGAGCACTTCCCTGGACAGGTCCTGTAGGAGTCATTTGTCCAAATGGGGGAATAAATAAAGCCCTCCCCTCCATAGGGCTGCTGCCACAACTACGAAGCATTCGGTGAATACCTGTAGTGCAGAGGATAAGCCAAATGGCAAAACCTGGAACTGATAATGGCAGTCTTCCAGAGTGAATCTGAGGTATTGCCTGTGCCATTTTCTGATTTTGATATGAAGGTAAGCATCCTTCATAACCAGGGCACAAAACCAGTGTCCTTTCTGTAGAAGGGGAATGGCAACATGAAGAGACACCATTCAAAACATTTTGTATTAAATTAATTTGTTCAAGGCTCTGAGGTCAAATGTGGGACACAAGTCTCCTGTGTCTTTAGGGACCAGAAAGTACTTTGAGTAAAACCCTCTGTACCTTTCTTTGGAAGGAGCAGGCCATATGACTCTTTTCTGAAGTAAAGACTGAACTTCTTCCCTCAACAGGGGCAGGTGTTCTGGAGGGTTATGAGAATGAGGTGGAAGATTTATTTATTGATCTGCGATCTGGAAAACACCTTTGAGCACAAGTACTTTTTTATACAGGTTCCACGTCAGTATAGGACAAATAACAAATAGGAACAACAGACATTCATCAGCTCAAGGGGGAGCCTGGTCAGGTACAAGCAACAGAAATTATAGGCACAGTTATCATCAAACTGTATCATAGGAGTCCCAGAAGGACAACATTTCCAATTACCAGTAAGATATAACCAATGGAGATTGCAAGCAAGGAGCAACACAGTAAAATGTATATTAGTCATTTAAAACAGCAACTGGCTGATCTCAGTAGGAATTCTTTTTTAGAGATTTCCTAAATTATGTAATTTTGGGGAGTCCCACTAGGGATTCTGGGAGTTCATTGAGCGCCTTCCGAGGCTTATTTTTCAGAAGCAGACTTCAAGAGCTTGTCTACTCATACTTCTAGTGTAGTACTGGTTGGTGACTGGGCAGAAAAGATCTCGAATTACAGTGGGGGTGAGACCCGGCAGAGCTTTTTTTGCCATCAAGCAGGACTGGTATTTTAGCCTGTCCTGCAGAGGTAACCAATTGGTAAGAACATACAGCGTGCAGCTATGTGAGAGTCTGTCTGCCCCACTGGCAAAGTGACAGGCTTTGTTGAGTACCATCATTACTCTATTGAGAACACAGTCTCTAGCCACCCCATATACTGGGAGACCATAGTCTAGGAGTGGAAGGACAGTACTGGAGACTGCCAGGCACCTAGCCTCTGAGGTATGGTTCAAGCATTGCCTGTAGAGCATTCCTAACTTTCTATTGGCAAGATTTGCGATGTTTTCTACATGTGCTGAAAATGAGAGGGTATCATCCAAGGTGACACCCAGGTACTTAAAAGATTCAACCTGGTCCAAGGAAGCGACGTGCATTTCAGATAACAAGGGAAGGGACCTTTTTCTTCTATTGTGCACCAGCAAACAACGTGATTTTGTCTTCTTATAGTTTAGGACAGGTTTATTGAGTCTGAACCATTCCTCCAGAGGCCTGAAGCTGCTTTGTAGATCACAGGAGAGTTTCCCATGTTGTGAACTGCTGTTAAAGACCACTGCATTATTGGTGTAAAGCAGCATTTCTGAGAGTGGGCAGGCTTCTGGGAGTCTGTTTATAAACAGGCCAAAAAGGAGAGGGCTAAGTATTGACCCTCTGGGACCCTAACTGAGACACTCATAGCATTCAAGAGTGCTCCATCAATCCTTACCCACGGTGTACGACCTGTAAAGTAGCAATGAAACCAAGTTAACATTTCAGAGGAGAGGCCCAGGTAGGAGAGCTTGTCAAGCAAAAGTGAGTGATTTATGTGATCAAAAGCTTTAGTCAATCAATCAAAATCTTTATTTATCCAGGCGGGCACCATTGAGCAGGGCTCATCTGCAAGATGGACCTGGTCATACAAAAATCATAGTACAGTAACATAGTAAAACATAATGCAATATTATACAAAGAAAAAAATATACATATGTACATCAACATTTGAGTGAGCGGGTCTTTACATCAGATAGGATCATAACTGGGTACAGCCGGAATGTTCACTTAAAAGGAGAGAGAAAGACAAGAAGAGGAATACCGGCTTAGGAAGAAATGATGGGGTTGGAATAGTTAACTGGCAAACTTCAGGGAAGGGGGTGGAACTTGGCCATGGCTAAAAAGAGGCAGATAAGCTGGTATTTTGGTAGGGAAAGAGAGGCAGGGGCAGAGGCAGAGCGGGAGGCAGGATGGGCAGGAGGGAAACTGGAAAATAGGTGAGCTAGCGATGTGGGAAACATTTGCAGGATTACTTCACGGTGTGGTTATAGAGCGACTTGAAAATATTCAGGCTAACAGGACAGCTCAGTTTCAAGTTTTTTTGCATATTGTTCCACAAGGAAGGCAATGAGAAACTTATGGCAGCTTTGCTGAAACGAGATTTGACCTTAGGTATTTGCAAGGCAATTAGGGAATAGCTTCTTAGAGCATAGGCACATATCACACTCAGGAGAATAGAATCAGAGAAGTATAGGGGGAGCTTGTTGGTAATCGCTCTGAAAGTCCATAGAGCAACATTTCTATTTCTCCTATAATGAAGGGAAGTCCAGCCCACTGCAGTGTACAAGGAGCAATGGTGTGTGGAAAGTGGAAGGCCCATTATGAACCTGATTGCTTTGTGGTGTAGGGTGTCCAACTTAGCCAGGGCAGAGGCAGTACAATGGCTATAGAGAAGGTCTGTGCAATCTATTAATGAAAGGAACGTGGCTTGAACCAACCGCAGCTTGGCATCCCTAGTAAGGAAGTGGTTAATTCTGTAGAATAGTACTAGTCTTTGTCTTAGTTTCTTCTGTAGTTCTTCAAGATATTCAAAGAAGTAGAGTTTGTGATTAAGCCATACTCCCAGATATTTGAATTTTAGCACATACTCTAGATTTTCTCCAAGTACTGTGGTAATCTGAGGGATAGTCCCAATGCAAGCAGGGTTCACTGCATAGGAGAAAGGGTAAAGAGCATTGCTTTTGTTTTTTTCACATTAAGCAGAAGCTTTTTGCTTATGAGCTGGTATTGCAATAGGTTAAATTCAGCTTGGAGATCTTCACAGGCTGCTTCCGGCGTAGGACGACTCAAATAAAGTACTGTGTCATCAGCGAACAAGTGGATATTGGCTTTATTGATATTGTCATCGATGTTGTTAATGTAAACCACAAACAACAGGGGACCAAGGATAGACCCCTGAGGCACACCTCTCTGTAGGGGTTTAAGTGGCGAAAGATCACCTTCAGCCTTAACCTGCTATTTCCGTTCCGCAAGGTAGTCGACAAACCAGCACATAGAGTTAGGGTCCAGACCTAGGTTACACAGGGAGGAAAGAAGCAGGCTATGGTCAACTGTGTCGAAGGCCTTACTTAAATCAAAAAAAATGGCACAGACAAAATTCCTATTGTCAAGGTCAAGGAGCCAATCATTAGTCACTTTTGCTAGGGCAGTTATGGTGCAGTGCTTTGCTCTGAATTCAGACTGCACTGGGTTTAAGAGAGACTCCTGGATTCAAGGTTCGCCCTTAGCTGACCACTCACTATCTTTTCCAATAATTTAGACAGAATGGGGAGGAGGGAGATCGGTCTATAATTATTAAGGTTGCAAGGGTCACCTGATTTGAACAGAGGGATGACATGGGCTACTTTCCATTGTGAGGGGAGGCTCCCCTGGGATAGTGACAAGTTGAAGAGGTGTGTGATTGACACTGCCAACACAAGGTATGCACATTTCAGAAAGTAAGGCTCTATAGAGTCCAAACCTGTACCCTTCTTGATATCCATCTGCAGCAATAGATCTTCAACCTCTTTTAGAGAGGCAGACAGGAAGGAGAAGGCCTCTTTGGTAGCAGAAGACTTATGAAACAATAATCCCTGCTGAGTGTGGATGGCATTAGCAGGGGATGTGTCAAATGTTAGCCCAGTGGTTGCAAAATGAATATTGAGAGCTTCCAGTATCTCCGATCGGTCTGAAATGGTGTTACTACCGGATATCATTTTTGATGGGAGGGAATTTCCAGGTGAATGACCAGACATGTCCTTTATTATTTTCCAAAATGTTGAAGGATTCCTTGAGGCAGAGTCTAGCTCAGTGCGACAGAAAGCAGCCTTGGCTGCTCTGACCAACTTGGTGCACTTATTGTGTGCCCTCCTAAACTGACACCAATCCAAGTCATTGTTGCTTCTGCATGCTTTTTTCCAAAGTGTATCCCTATCTAGCATGGAAGCTTTGAGTTCTGGTGAAAACCAGTGGCAAATGTTGCTCCTTACACATACCTTTACCATGGGGGCATGCCTGTTTAAGGCCGCAGTTAGTATTTCATGAAAGATAGTATATGCCTCATTAACTGTTTTGGCTAAGTAGAAATCCTGCCATCGCAGGGAATGTTTCAATTCGTTGAGGTAGGCAAACAAATCGAAGTTGCGTTTACATCTCTTGATTGAGAACTTTATTACAAACTGCGTATTATGCACAGATCAGATGCTGGCAATGAAACAGTGATCGCTGATGTCAGAGAAAAATGTTCCGACATGGGAGAACAGGTATGGTTTGTTAACCAAAATTACATCTAAAAGGGTGCTGTTACTAGGGTTCTTTTTATTTGGGAGAGTGGGTTCACCAATGAGTAGCACCAGCCCCAAGCTGTCACAAAAGGATTTCAAGGGAGCCGAGGCTTTTGATAACCAGTCGTGGTTCAGATCGCCAAGAATAATAGTTTCCAGCGTATTAAGCCCCAGGGCAGAGCTTAGATGTGACAAGAGATGTGACCCTGCAGACGGGGGCCTGTAACAGCCTATTACACAGAGTGCGCAAGAAGGTGATAGTTCAACCTTTAGGGACAAGCATTTGAATTCATTAGGGGAGGAGGAGGAGGAGGAGGATTCTAGACATGATACTGAGAATTTGTCCCTAACATATATCGCCACCCCTCCGCCTCTCAATTGCTTATCAGCTCGGAAGAGCAAATAACCTGCGATGTTGATTTCCATGTCAGGAGTGGCTGGTCTAAGCCAGGCCTCAGTGATCACCAGAACATCAGGTAGGGTGTGGATAATCCAAGCCTAGATCATGGTGATCTTTTTCCAAAGGCTGCAGACATTGACATGCAGGAATGACACTCCTTTAATTCCAGCAAGGTCGGAGGGAGAAGCAAGGGTATCTAGAGGCCCCAGGTTGAGCTCAACATTGCCTGAGCACAATAGCAATAGCAGCAAAATCCTTTTTAAGGCAGCAAAAGTTCATTTGTAGTCTTTGTTCTTTGAGCATCTGGGAGGGCGGTGAAGTTGAACATAGTTATCGCCACTCCTGGTGCTATACTGACCTAGGGTTGCAGCCACTAGAATCCTGACAGAAACATGCCAGAAGAAGAAAGTATTGAGATGGGAGGGAGGAGTATCCTGCAATGGCAATTCGGGAGATGTCCCACTTCCAGGCAAATACAGCTGTATGATCCGGTAATCATGTAGAAATTCATGAGAGGAGTTGTTGAGCACAAAACAGGGAGAGGCGCAACCCTCATCCCCACCCTGGGAGGAATGTGAGGTCTGATAGAGAGAGCAGGGTGCTAGCAAGAGAAGGGACATACAGAGGAGCCAGCTGTTCCCTCCCATGATAAGGTCTTCCTATATGCCACAGAATAGGGCGATGAATGTCCCAGACCTAGTAACAGATATTATAACCTGTGGTTGTGCTGAAACTGACGAACACCCAGGATAGACTTAAATGATAGGGGATGGACCTCTGCAGGGAGATTAATGTGTAAAAGACAGCAGATAGTTAAAATTAAAGTGGGAGGGGCGCCAGAGGGCGTAGAAGATGAGAAGAGGTGGGACGAAGCGTATTTAATAAATGGAGGAGGCGGGGGATGGGTGGGCAGGCATAAAATTGCGGCTTTTGCGGGAGCGAGTCCAGGCTGGAGGTCTCTGGTGGTGGCTAGGTCACCGTCAATCACCTGGTGTCTGAGGATGCCTCAGCTGGTGAGATGGGGAGCCCTGGGTGGCTTCTCATGGTTGGGGGGGAAAAGAAAAAAAAGGGAAGATTATGTACTGGCTGTGGACAAAGGGACCAGCAGAAGCCAGCAGGAGTCCAATCTGCACCACAATAGAAGCAATTGGGGATGGTGCCCAGTTGTCTGAGATGCAGCTGAACACTTACACAGGAAGGGCTGTAAGCACAGTTAACAATCAGGCAAAGTAGCTAGTAGAACTGTAATTAATCCATGGTCCGGTTCTGCCTGGACCTAGGAGGGGTAGAAGGCTGCACAAAGACGGAGGTAACTGACTTCAGGGGGGCGGATTTTAAGGAAATAGGAAGGATCCTTAAGGAGCATTTGGATGGGATTGGGTCAGACATGGATGCTGATAGTAGGTGGGAAATCATCAGGAGAGGGGTGCAGGATGCTACCAGCACCTGTGCAAGAGTAAGATGAAAATGTAGGGGCCCAAAACCCCTGCTGGTGGACCAGGGAGGTCCAGGAGGTGGTCTGGGGAAGAAGGCAGCCTATAGGCAATTCAAGTGCTCAAGGAGTGAGGGATCGAGGGAGTACAAGTTGATGGCTAGAAGGGCCACTAGGGTGGTGAGGGTGGCTAAGGCAAGGAAGAAGCAGAACCTGGCCAGGGAAATGGAGAGAGGAACAAGGGTTCTTTAGATACATTGGGGAAAAACAGAAGGGTGAAGGGCAGATCAGCAGGATTAAAACAGGAGAGATGGGCACAAGACCCGGGGAGCAGGCTGAGGTACTAAATGAGTACTTCACCTCAGTTTTCACCAAGGAAAATGGGGTGCTGCATCATACATGGGAGGAGACAGTGATACTGAGGAAGGGGACCCACCGATCGAAGCGGGTCTTGGGAGAGGGGAGGCATCACTGGCAGGAGGGGGAAGACCAAGCAAGGAGAAGAGGAAGGAAGGGAAATACACAGCAGAGAGAGTGAGGGAAGCCCTCAGGTCCCTTAAGACGGAGAAAGCACCGGGGCCAGATAAATTACATCCCAGAGTGCTGAAGGAACTTGTGGATGTCCTGGCGAAACCCCTGGTGGAGATTTTCACCATCTCTCTGAGGACAGGGTGGGTGCCCCAGGACTGGAAGGTGGCGCATATAGTGCCTATCCACAAAAGGGGATCAAGGGAGGTGGCAGGGAACTACAGGCCTGTCAGCCTGACATCGGTGGTGGGCAAGGTGATGGAGGGCATTGTCAAGGAGAGGCTAGGGGGACCTGGAAAAGTCAGGGTGCCTGGACGATAGACAGCATGGATTCATCCCGGGGAAATCGTGTCAGACAAACCTTGTGGAGTTCTATGACTGGGTGACGAGTGCCTTGGACCTGGGCAGATCAGTGGACATCCTTTTTCTAGACTTCAGCAAGGCATTTGACTCTGTTCCTCACGTAGGCCTGTTGGATAAGCTGGGAGAAATGGGGGTGGGGAACCAGATGATCATATGGATAGGCAATTGGCTCCAGGACCGGACCAGAGGGTCGTAGTTGGTGGGATAGTCTCATCCCCAAGGAGGGTCATTAGTGGGGTCCCACAAGGATCAGTCCTGGGCCCCTCCTGTTCAATGCCCACGCCTCTGACATAAGGACAGGTATCAGGAGTGAGATGAGTCTCTTTGTGGATGACTCAAAACTGGGGCGTGGTGGATGGGGAGGAGGGGAGGTGGCCTTCAGGGGACCTGGAGGCTCTGGAAAGATGGTTTAGAAAGTGGAAGCTGAGGTTCAATGCAGGGAAATGCAAGGTACTGCACCTGGGGGCCAGAAACCCGGGCCAAGCGTACACCCTGGGGGGGCAAATGCTACAAGTCTCTATGGCTGAGAGGGACCTGGGGGTGGTGGTGAATGTCAAGATGAACAACTCGGAGACTTGTAGGAGGGCAGCAGCCAAGGCCAACAGGATGCTGGGATGCATCGCTAGGGGATCACCTCCAGAAGGAGGAAGTGATACTCCTCTGTATAACTGCTTGGTGAGGCCACACCCCGAGTACTGCATGCAGTTTGGAGGCCACACTTAAGAGGACATTAAACCCTGGAGAGGGTCCAGAGGAGGGCAACCAAAATTATTTGGGGCTTGGGGACAGGACCTATGAGGAGAGGCTCAAGAGCTAAATATGTACACATTGGAAGAGAGAAGGGACCGGGGGGACATGATAGAGGTCTTCAGGTACATGAAGGGGGTAAATAGGGGAGGAACAATCAGGGTGCTTCGAAGAAAGGAGGAGGGGGCCACTAGAGGGCATGGGTGGAAGCTGGAGGGGGGAAGATTCAGGGGAGAAAGGAGGAGGTGCTACTTCACTGAGAGGGTGGTGGAGCCATGGAATGTGCTTCCTAGGGGGCTGGTGGAGGCAGAGACGGTGGAGGGGTTCAAGAGGGGGTGGGACAGGTACAGGGGAAGGGTTCTGGAAGCAAAATCCAATGCAGCGAGAATATATGGAACTGGGAAGGGAGAAGCCAGAGAAGGCGAGGGGGGCAGCAAGGTCAGCTCCCAGGGTGAGGGCTGACCAAACGAGCAGATGCGAAAGACCATTAGGCCTATTCTGCTGGCATTTTAGTATGTTAGTATGTAATCACAAAACATTTTGAGAACAGTTTTAACAAAAATTAAGAAATTACAGTGCTTTTCATAGTCAGTACATCAAGCAAGACTAGAAGCGGACTGCTGGCCAATCGGAACAGAGCAGGTAGCAAATAATGAAGTTTAGGACTTTTGTAACTGGGGGAGGAAATACGTTTGGGAGGGGAAGAGGGAGGGAGGGGTGAAGAGAGGGAGATAAGTAGACGATGAAAAGCAAAGTGACTAGTAAGTGAAAACAGATGCTGGAGGGTAGTAGGGAAAGTGGGGTCTACTTACAAGGGGGGCTGTAGGGTGATTGACAGAAAGAAGGAGTTATCCGGAAGGCAAGGGGAGAGAGAAGTGGAAATAGGTGTGGAGGGGGAGACTGGGATGGGGTAAGAAACAGGAAGGGTGTGAATAGGAGGGAGATGAAAACCCTTCTGGGCAGGGTAGTAGAGGCTTTGTACAGGCTTACAGATTCAGATCACACCACTGAATGTTAGGACATTGATTATTTACTTTAGATATGAATGACCCAGGACTAGAAGTGTTAGGGGAGACTGGTGGGTAGAGGATTGCAACCTACATGTGTTGTTGTCCTCTAGTGACTTTACAGTATAATTTGCAAATGGAAAAGTAAAAGAAAAAAAAAAATCAACAAATCACTGACAGGCCAGTGCAGGTTACACAAATGCTGCTCTGCACTGAACTGCTCACAGAGGTGTGCAAGTGAGTGAACTGGCAAGCAAAAGATGAGGACTTCTCTACACAGATGCTAAAGGGAAGAAACGTCAAAGGTCAGTTTTTCTCAGCAGTCATATGCCCTAGTCCAGTGATTTCAGCACTGGCTTCAGCGTTGGGCAGGGAACCAATGTCAGCGCTCTGGGCCGTCTGGAACCTTTCAGTTCCCATTGGGAGGAAGGCTCAAAAATCCTCTTTCCCTTGTTCAGGGTCCAGGATCAGAAGTTACCTGATGAGCCAAGGAGGAGCGTGGGCAGCAGGCGCCTTCTCGGTCTGTCCTAGGCAGGCGGGTTGCTTGTGGAGGGGACCGCGTCAGCATAGTCAGATCTATGTAGGTAGCTCCAACCAGGTGACCATTATCTAGGGCTTCATGCAAAAGCTTGGTGTACTTTATTAGGGCTGTTCCAGTGCTGTGGAGCTTCCTGAAGCCATGCTGCTGTTTGCTCATCAGATTGTACTTATTTAGGTAGGAGACAAATTGGTCTGAGACTATTCATTCCAGGGCCTTGGATAAAGGAGAGAGGATTGAGATAGGCCTATAGTTGGCCACACTGGTGCTGTCCCCACTTTTATGCACTGGAGTTACTGTTGCAGCTCAAATATCTGGGAACTGGGCTGGCCCAGTGGCGCTGAGGGTTGAGGCGCTGTATGCCACACCTTGCACCATACTGGCGACCCGGGTTCAGACTCAGGTCGCTTGGAGGTTGGCAGGGATGAGGAAGGACTGAGCATCCATAGACGGCTCTCCTTCCTCGGGGAAGGAGGACAGTATGGCGCACTGTAGACTGATACCCAGCAGTGGCTGGGTGTTGGCACAGGCGTATCCCCCAGCAGAGGGGAGGATTCATGCCCAGGGTGTATGGCTGCTTGCGCAGAGGTGGGGACCAGCCACCCTGCCCATTGCATTGCGTGTGGGTCCAGGGGAGAAAACGGAAAATGCCGGGAGCTGATGGGGTTCATGATGACCCGACACATTCCTCCACAAGTTGCCATCCCCCCTGACATCTGAATTTGTGCTCGGGGGGCCGGGGAGTAAGCTTGGTGCTCCTTGGCCCCGCTGCAGGGTCAATCCATGGGGAATGGAGGGTCTGGCTGTGCGGGGATGGTTGGGTTAAGAAGAGCCCCTCCGAGGGAGGGCTGGAGCCACCCGTCAGCTCCACGGAGGAGCAGAAAAAATTACTAATAAAAAAAAATTGTAAAGAAAAGTTGTATAACAGTCAGGGGAAAAGCTAGCTCCTCAAGCACTAGGGCCAACAGTTTCATATCTATTGTATCACCTCCCACTCATTTTTCCTAGGACTCTTTTTACATATTTGAGAGTTTCCTTAATGGTGGCACATTTAATGTACAATTTGGGGAGGTCAGGGTCTGGATCAAGTTGGTTACTTCGACTAGGGCAGTCTCCTTCATTGCTCACAGGCACCATGTCAGGAGGGAGGACTGAGCTCAGGTCAGAGAAGGGTGTGTTGAAGGTATTCGCTATTTCAGCTGGAGCAGTGGTGAAACTCCCATTAATATTAAGCACTGTCAAGGAAGATTTGTCATTATTTCCAAGCAAGTCTCTTAGGTTTCCCCAGAATTTCTTCTCATTGCTCCAGTTTCAATTTTGCTGGTCTTTGCAGAATGTTGCTTTAGCCTGTCTTACCTCCCTGGTGCACTTATTGCAGGCTTCTTTATATTTTTGCAGGTCTACAGGTGAACCAGTGCCCCTTGTTTGACACCAGAGATTGTCCCTGCCATGCATTTGAGCTAGGAGTACAGGAGTGACCCATCTAGCTGTGGAGCCTCGTATCATGCATTTTTTTTTAGAGGGGCAAATATGCTGCAGGCATCTGTAAATTGGGTTACAAGGTACTCAAGGGCCATATTAATGTCTGGGATAGTGTCCAGATAACTCAAGGATGCACTGCAGGTTTTGAGAGCAATTCCAGTGCATGCCCTCTTTCCACTATTTCCAGGATTCAGTCGTCTGAGGTGACCTCCCTCCATTTTTGCAGGTGAAGGAAGATCATTCCCCCCACTTGTACCTCTGGCAGCAGTCAAGGAGGGGAGGAAGTAGGGAGTCAGAAGGCGCTGAGGTGGCAGGGCTGCCTGAACCAAAACCTTTGGAGGGCCTTGGAGTTGCCACCCTGGGCAGCAGGTTCAGTTGGGGGATCCCCACCTCTGCCACATGAGGGCTGATGGAAGCTATGGACTCCTCAGCTGGCAGACTTCCAAAAAGCATCTCTACCACAATCCCTGTATGTATTTTTGGGAGGGTTAGGAATTTTACAGACCTTAAGAGTGATTTTAAAGGACTTTATGTCTTTCAAGGCTTTACCCACATTTTGCGTGAACAGCTTAGGGCTTCTATAGGGGGCATTAAGCATGGCCTGTTGCACATCAGAAGCAAATCCTGTCACTCTGAGCCAGGAGTACCTCCTGTGGCAGATACCAGAGGCAGCTGATCTTACAGCAGCATCTAAGGCATTGTATGCTGACCTTAGTAAATGTTTACCAGTATCAATACCAGCAGAGGCAGCTTTCAGCAATTCTGCCTTGGCATGGCTATCAGGTAGTGTCTGTGCCATAGCCACAGCAGACTTCCAAAGGCTATTCTGATCCTTGATCATATAAGCTGGGTAGTTTTTAATATGACAGCCTAATGTGGAAGAGGTAGAAGTCCTCTTACCCATCACATCCAATTTTCTGGACTCCTTGACAGAAGGCAGCATGATCTTCACTCTAGGGGCCCTACAGTAGTGGGGGGTGAAGTGGCCTCAATTTGCTCCACAAAGTGATTTGCGGAGTGAAGGTGAATTCGCGAAGTACTCGCGTCATAATGGGCAACGCAAAGTCCATTGAAAGCAATGACTTTGCATTACTCTGCCTTCCCCAAACCACTACTTCACAAATTTTAAGGCGAAGTACATTGAAAACAATGTACTTTGCCTTGTTTTAAGGTCCAAAAGTTAATTTTGCAGTGATTCATGGGATTTCAGGTCACATGGGCTCTAGATTGTTCTGCACAGCCTCAGTTTGGGGTAGTGTATGTAGGAAGCTTTAGGAGACAGTCTGCTCTGTGAGCTCTCTGTGATTCAAACCTTCTAAAAGCTGTTAAAAAAGCCTTTTTGAGTAATTTTTTTTGCTCAAACTTTAGTTCATCGATTGTAGGAAACCCTCTTGTGCTCATATCATCAAGCGTTTATTGTTTGTGTGTGGATTTTGAATGTTAATGTACAACATTCAGTTTGTGTACTGAGAGACAATGGAAGTGTGCTTTGGGGAAGGGCGTATCTGTGGTGTAGGTAGATTTAAGTTGGAGAAATAGGGAGTTCTTTGATTTTTGGTTATATTTTTCTTATACAACTGACTGTGTTAAAGTACACACAGTAATATTTTCAGTAATTGTTGAAATTGTTTTGCTGATTGTGTGTTGTGGACCTGTGCAGCAGTGCATAATTTCAGGTTGTTTAAAATATGTGGTATATTACTGAAGTTTTCAATTTGCTACGCATTACTTGTAGACAAATTGTGTGTGTGTGTGAGTATGTGTGTGGTGCGTGACATCAAATAATACACCTTTTATTGTGCCACAGTGTAATTGCAGGCACAGCAGTGTGAACCTGCTATCCACTGCACCTGCATGATTTTGTACTGCCATTGTGGTATCTTTTCTTGGTTTTGCACTGCGTAATCTGCAGTCAGTGGCCCCAAAAAGGTATTCTTTTCCAGATTGGATTGTTTGTGACTTGAGCACCACTGGTTAGTTAAGGTGTTGTTGAACTTGTTGTGACTTTCGTCTGTATCTCTTGTTGAAGCCACAGTTGTTTTTTGGCTTCACATCCAGCGTTCCCCGGGCCCCAGCCCCCACCCAGAGTGAACGTTCCAAAATCTGAATTTGTTTAGAATATTCTTGTTGATCTCCCAAAATTCCTGCAAAGAGACATGCAAGCAAAGCTGTTTCTCGCCATGGCACTGCTGCCAGTGGTAAGATTGTCTGTGGGCGTGGTAGTAAGCAGAAGTGCATTGCTGATGTGAGGAAAGGTATTTCTCCTTCAATGTTTTTTACAACGCAATCAGTAGCTTCACTCATAGTTGGAGATGATGTTGTCCCAGCTGGTGGTGTTTGTGCAGTTACTGGTGGTGGTATGAGTACTGCTGCCTCAAGTTCCAGTTCTGACCAGTTTACCGTGTTCAAAAATATAGTGGAGTGTGAAGCAGCGCAGTGAGTGACAGTGTAGATGATGTCATACTCCCCAGTAACATCCCAGTAGCTGAGCATGAGGATTCTGATCATCATGTCAACGATAGTACACAATGTCACATTTCTTCCACTGCAGTTAAGGTCACGCATTTGCCATGCAGTGATTCAAGTGTGGTGAAAAAATATCACGTGATGGTGGTGTTGATGATAATGTTGCTGTGGTTGCAACATGCAGTCCATGTGCCAGCAGCATCCAAGCAGAAGATGTGGATGTGGGTGATGCTGATAAATATGATGATGATGTAAGTGACCCCAGTTGGGAACCGGAGAAAAAGAAATTCAAGGTGGCTGTGTCCGAGTCTGTTTGCATTAACCCCCCACCCATAAAAAGTTGTGATTTACCAGTTTCAGTTGATGGTGGCGATGACCCAGTAACAATGATAGGTAGTCGTGGTGGTCAGTTGCAGTCCAAATGTGTCCTGCCTGAAAAATCATGTAGTACACCCCCCACTTCATGGTTTAAAAAAATGGAGTCCAATAAGCAGCATCAGGGACATGTTAAAACTAGAGCATCACAAGCCCTTGTTTGGGACTTTTTTGTGCAAGATGCAAATGATGAGTCAGTTGCAATCTGCTAGGTTTGCCATGCGTGTGTGAGGCCAGGTAAAAAGGGGAGGCATCTGGGTACAGAGGGCCAGCATACACATCTTAAGAACAGGCACATGGCACTGTGAACCCAGCACAAGATGGCAGCTAATACCACAGTGGGGCATTCACCCTCGTCATCAACCATAATGAGCATGTTATCCCCTTCCATGACTGTAAGATCAAGTAGGAAGGTGTGCAGTAGCGATGAAATAACAGCAGAGGATTACTACAGGCATGATGAGGTGGAGGAGCATAATGATTTTGAAATCTTGTCCAGTGGTGGTGAGAGTAGCAGTTTTGGTGGTGGTGGCCAATGCAGTATGTCTAGTGCAAGTGGTACATCAACCCCTGTTGGTAAATCTGGGAAAATAACTGGATTTGTGGGTTTGTCATCACCTGTGCAACCGTCTTCATCACACTTCCACACTCCACCCCCCTGCCATTCGAAGAACAGAACCATTTGTCAGCACACCCTGTGTAAAACATTTAAGTCAGCTCACGTTACAGAGTGTTTTTGTGCATAATCTGAAGTACCCACCCAATCATACAGCATTACGTGAACTTAATGCTGCTGTAGCTGAAATGCTGGCAATTGATCTTTTGCCCTTCTCCTTTGTGGAAAATTCTGGGTTCCGGCGGTTTGCTGCACGTGCCTGTCCAAAACGGAAAGTCCCATCCAGGACATACTTTTTGACCTGTGCTGTCCCCGAGTTGTACCGTACTGTGTCCAACTCTGTAAGACATGCCCTTCAACATTCCTCCTCTCCATTCATCCATTTAAGTGTGGATATGTGGGCAAGTGGCAAACCAGTGGGGAGTTCATATCTGTGTATAACTGCACATTGGGCGCAGGTGCCGGGTGTTGTTTGTGCTGTTGGTAGTGTGAATAATCAGTGTAGTAAGGTGGAGTGCCACGGTAACAATCTTCCAGGAATTCGACAGCATGTAACAATTGCTATGCGCAATGTGACCTGTTCACACACTGGTGAAAACATGTTGGACTTGGTACTGACTGAAACTGACAAGTGGCTGAAGCCCGTCCCTGAGAGCTGGGTTCATAGCAAGTGACAATGGGTCAAATGTAGTAGTAGTAGTAAAAAGATTTATTTTTAGACAGGTTAATACTTTAAGTCCAAGGACCTATTTTCAAAGTAGTCCTGTTTCACATTCATACAGGTTACAAAGCACATATAGTTTTACAAAGAACACAGACAGATATAATAACATTTTCCTAAAACTTCCCATTTTAGCCATAACAAAAGCATCAACAGTACAGTTCATTAATCATAACCATCTTACAAGCATAGACAAACCAGGTTAAAATATTAAATACATTTACCTAAGAGGGGGAAACAAAAGATTATAATCCCTCCCCAACATACAAATACTATTTGCAGGTACATTCTACAATATCATTTTCGTTCAGTCTGGATTTAAATAAGGATACTAACATACTAAAATGCCAGCAGAATAGGCCTAATGGTCTTTCGTGTCTGCTCGTTTGGTCAGCCCCCACCCTGGGAGCTGACCTTGCTGCCCCCCTCACCCTCTCTGGCTTCTCTTGTCCTAGTTCCGAATATTATCGCTGCACTGGATTTTGCTTCCAGAACCCTTCCCCTGTACCTGTCCCACCCCCTCTTGAACCTCTCCACCGTCTCTGCCTCCACCAGCCCCCTGGGCAGCGCATTCCATGGCTCCACCACCCTCTCAGTGAAGTAGCACCTCCTCCTTTCTCCCCTGAATCTTTCCCCCTCCAGCTTCCACCCAAGCCCTCTAGTTGCCCCCTCCTCCTTCTTCCTTCAAAGCACCCTGACTGCTTCTCCCCTATTTAACCCCTTCATGTACCTGAAGATCTCTAGCATGTCCCCCTGGTCCCTTCTCTCTTCCAATGTGTACATATTTAGCTCTTCGAGCCTCTCCCCATAGGTCCTGTTCCCAAAGCCCCAAATCATTTTGGTTGCCCTCCTCTGGACCTTCTCCAGGAGTTTAATGTCCCTCTTTAAGTGTGGCCTCCAAAACTGCATGCAGTACTCAAGGTGTGGCCTCACCAAGCAGTTATACAGAGGGAGTATCACTTCCCTCCTTCTGGAGGTGATCCCCCTAGCGATGCATCCCAGCATCCTGTTGGCCTTGGCTGCTGCCCTCCTAGAAGTCTCTGAGTTGTTCATCTTGACATCCACCACCACCCCCAGGTCCCTCTCAGCCATCGAGACTTGTAGCATTTACCCCCCAGGGTGTACACTTGGCCCAGGTTTCTGGCCCCCAGGAGCAGTACCTTGCATTTCCCTGCATTGAACCTCAGCTTCCACTTTCTAGACCATCTTTCCAGAGCCTCCAGGTCCCCCTGAAGGGTCACCCTCCCCTCCTCCCCATCCACCACCGCCCCCAGTTTTGAGTCATCCATAAGAGACTCACCTCACTCCTGATACCTGTCCTTATGTCAGAGACATAGGCGTTGAACAGGAGGGGCCCAAGGACTGATCCCTGCAGGACACCACTAATGACCCTCCTTGGAGATAAGACTATCCCACCAACTACGACCCTCTGGGTCTGGTCCTGAAGCCAATTGTCTATCCATCTGATCATCTGGGTCCCCACCCCCATTTCTCCCAGCTTATCCAACAGGCCCCAGTGAGGAACAGAGTCAAATGCCTTGCTGAAGTCTAGAAAGAGGACGTCCACTGGTCTACCCAGGTCCAAGGCACTCATCACCCAGTCATAGAACTCCACAAGGTTTGTCTGACATGACTTCCCTGGGACAAATCCATGCTGTCTATCGTCCAGGCACCCTGACTTTTCCAGGTCCCCCCCAGCCTCTCCTTGACAATGCCCTCCATCACCTTGCCCACCACCGATGTCAGGCTGACAGGACTGTAGTTCTCTGCCACCTCCCTTGATTCCCCCCTGTGGATAGGGCCACCTTCCAGTCCTGGGGCACCCACCCTGTCCTCAGAGAGATGGTGAAAAGCTCCGCCAGAGGTTTCACCAGGACATCCGCCAGTTCCTTCAGCACTCTGGGATGTAATTTATCTGGCCCTGGTGCTTTCTCCATCTTAAGGGACCTGAGAGCTTCCCTCACTTTCTTTGCTGTGATTTCCACCTCTGCTACCTCAACCCCTGCTTAGCCTTCCCCCTCCTGCCAGTGATGCCTCTCCTCTCCCAGACCTGCCCGATCGTGAAGGGTCCCCCCTCCTCAGTATCACTGTCTCCTCCCATGTATGATGCAGTCCCCCATTTTCCTTGGTGAAAACTGAGGTGAAGTACTCATTTAGTACCTCAGCCTGCTCCCCCGGGTCTTGTGCCCATCTCTCCCCTGTTTTTATCCTGCTAATCTGCCCCTTCACCCTTCATTTTTTCCCAGTGTATCTAAAGAACCCCTTGTTCCCTCTCCTAATTTCCCTGATAGTTTTATGTGGTTTCTTATATGTGGTGAAATCTCATTCCATGTGGTGAAATGCATCACGAATAGTGGCTTTATTCAGGTTCCATGCATGGCCCACTGTTTAAATCTTGTGGTGCAGGAGTTTCTGCAGCACCCTGATATAAAGGAAATGCTGACAGTTACACACCGTATCTGTTCTCACTTTTCACACTCTGCAAAGGTCTGTGACCAACTTTGGCAATTGCAGATCCGGAAAAGCCTCCCTCAGCACTGCTTAAAGCTGGAAGTTGTCACCTGGTGCAACTCTACTTTATACATGGCAGAGAGGTTGTATGAACAATACAAAGCCATCCCAGAATATCTTGTCATGCACACTAGTCGTTACAGTTCTGGGGCCTCCATGTCTATGATGTCCGAACAGTGGCGCCTCATGGACTCTGTAATAACAATTTTGAGGCCTTTTGAACATGCCACACAGGCAGTGAGTGGCGAGTCTGCCTCCATTAGCAAATCAATTCCACTGCTGTGGGTGCTGAGGCAGACATTGGTGAATGTAGAGCATAGCCTTGATGTTGCCGGAGACAGTACTAGCAGTGTGTTGCTAAAACACATGATGACAGTATTTGACCAGAATCATCACATCTTGAGCATTCAGCATAATGACAACTTTGCAATAGCAACAATGCTGGACCCACAATACAAACATGGAATTGCCTCAGTACTGGGGGGGTGGGCCTGAACAGGTACAAAATCTCAGTGGGAAACCGGTGTGCTTGGTTCATGGGGCACAGAAGTAACGTGCCAAGGTCAGCAAACCTCAGCAGCATAATCAGGCTGAAGGTGAACCTGAAGGAGTAGTATCAAGCATATCCTGTAAGGGCAAGGAGACTGCAGTTCCAGGTGGTCTGTTATCAAAACCTGTTGGCGTTAACCCACTTTGTAAGGCTTTGTCACAAGTGGGGATTTGTGACATAAATGATTCCAGAGAAAATGATGATGCATCAACCACTGGACTTAGTGCAGCACAGCGAATGGTTGTCATATTTGTCTGAAAACAGGCATCTGTCAATCACTGATGATTCCCTTTTATACTGGAGTGGAAAGGTCAGTGAATGGCCAGAGCTGACTGCTGTGGCACTGAAGTACCTGACATGCCCACCCTCCAGTGTGAGTGTCGAGATGGTATTTAGTTCAGCAGGTGCAATAGTTCGCGATCATCGTACAAAACTCTCTCCTGCAAATGTCAGTTTGCTGACATTCATAAAAATGAATGAGAGACACATACCAGCTTAGACTGCAACCTCAGTATTCATACCCCGGCATAGTCATGGTTTTGCTGATGTTGTAGAAAGGGACCATCCTGGTGGCACTGGCAGCATGAAACAGTCTACCACTGACGTAGATGATGACACAGTGGAGAAAGAATTTCCCAGTGGTCAGAATTCAGATATAGATGACTGCGAGGGCAGCTTTCTTTATGAAGATGAAGATGATGAGGTTAATGTTGGCAGGTTTTAATTTAAGTGGTTAAAAGGCTGTCACACTTGTTGTATGATACATGTTTTCTTTTTCATAAGTTAAATCAGTGTAACACTCAGAGTGACTAAAATTCCATGTCACATCACATTTGTAATTACACAGAGCACAATATATCCTGGTCCCTGGACTACCACCACCATAAGACCACTGTTAGCCACTGCCATCATAGGGAATGTCAATGTGTGCCCCCCCTGGACTACCATGGACCACTCTTATCCACTGCCACCACCACCAGATGCAGGAAGATGTGAGAAGGAATGTCATCATGTGCCTCAACTATGACCACCAGTCCACCACCACCATTGTGACAATGTTTTCCATTACATGTCTTGACCATGCCAAGGCAGAGGGAGTCGAATAGGAGACCTCATCTATCGGCCACAGACACAAGGCTTCTTACTATTAATACTATAAAGTGAGTATGTGTACTAATGGTTTTCATGCTGTTCAACTTCCTTTAGCTGTGTGTTTCATTTTCTGTAGCTTTTCTGAGCTGCAGTGGTCAAACACATACGGTCAACTTATTTTGTTTTTTTACAGGTTAACAACAAAGGACTGTCCTTCACTGAAGGTCTGTATCAATGGTACAGCAGCAGTACTGTCTACAGGAACCTATGGGATATCCATTTCCAATCCATACTGGTAAGTATATCAATTTTATTTCATCTGTTCCTTTTTTTTCATAAGAGTACAAAAAATATGACTGATGATTCATAAACTAGGTGACATGTACGTCACAAAAAATATTTCTGCAACATATCATGCACTGTATTCCAAATTTGCAGCTGTCGTTTGAATCAATGATGACCATCACCATCGTTACCAGACTGGAGAAGGAGGCAGATAAAATCTGTGAAGAAGTAACCAAATAATAAACCATTAATGAGACCTACTTGCAAATATGCCCCCCAATAAAAAAAAACTTACCTTCATTGGCTTGAGTATTCCATTTCCAATTCCAATGCCAACATTTTTCATCGAGCACTGGAATGTGCACACAACAGTATGTGACCTGCTGTGATACAAAACAATACGAGTACATGTGTGTATGTATATATAGATATACATATATATATATATATATATATATATATATATATATATATAATATCAACTCACCAAGGCTACTATTAGTGTACACACAAAGGGCACCCTTCCATCTGGTTGAGGTGATCACATCGCAGCACACTTTGGACAAGCAACAGTTCTCTCACTGTCATCATTTGTGACGGAACACTGAATGGTCATTCATGTCATGTTATCTCTCCTTCACACAGTTTGGCAAGACACTGTGTATCATGACATCATGATCACAGTAAGGTCAATACACACAGCAGCATTACATGTACGTGCAACAGCAGCAGCAGCACTTGTGAATTTTCTGGACATGACAGTTGCATTTTGGGGATGCAGAAAAATTCTGGGGACTCTGTGTGATCACTGCGCGCATGAGTGACTGCACAATAAATTCTGGGGGACTTTGCATGTAGTGTACCGCTCCCATTTCACTTCGTCAGTACTTGGGAATTTTCTGGACACAAGACAGTTGCATTTTGGGGATACAGAAAAATTCTGGGGACTCTGTGTGATCACTGCGTGCATGAGTGACTGCTCAATAAATTCTTGGGGACTTTACATGTGGTATACTGCTCCCATTTCACTTCACCAGCATGTGGGAATTTTCTAGACACAAGACAGTTGCATTTTGGGGATGCAGAAAAATTCTGGGGACTCTGTGTTACCACTGCACACATGAGTGACTGCGAAATAAATTCTGGGGGACTTTGCATGTCGTGTACCACTCCCATTTCACTTCATCAGCACTTGGGAATTTTCTGGACACAAGACAGTTGCATTTTGAGGATACACAATAATTCTGGTGACTGTGTGTTGTGAGCACATAATGTCATAAATTATAAATTGAAGCAGCAGTGCAACAATCTGGTGAAAATTTTGACCTATACTTTTTTATGCTATTTTAGATTGCCACATACCTCCTGACTTGTATGATACCCTTCTTTTCACAATTGGTGTCTGCTTTAGTACTTTTTCTCATGTCTGAAAAAATAAATGGAACACTCCTTTTAATATGGCTCGGACCAGCTTTTCATCAGTATTTGCAGCTGTTTTTGAACAAATATTGTTCTGTAAGGTCAGAAAACACTGCCTGCTGCATAATTGTTAAATTATAGAGTCAAGCCATACAAAGACAAAGGTACTGGATTTTAGGAGGGCTGACTTTGCCAAAATGGGTGAGTGCCTAAGGAATGCACTAGCAAATGGGCAGGAAGGAGGGGTGGAAGAACAATGGGGAATAATAAAAACTGCCATCATAGAGGTAACAAGCCTTTGTGTAAAGCAAGTAAACAAAACGAAACGAGGTAAGAAACCACTATGGTTCTCAAAGGAAGTGGCAGTGAAGGTTCACGAAAAGGAAAGCATTCAGGAAGTACAAGGAATCACAGAAGGAACAGGACAGAGAACTGTATCAGTTAAAACAAAAGGAAGCTGGAAAGGCAGTCAGAACAGCTAAGGCCCAAACCGAGGAAAAGATAGCCAACTCAGTTAAGAAGGGGGATAAAACCTTTTATAGGTACATCAGGGAGCAAAGGAAGACCAAGGGAGGGATAGTGAGGCTTAATAAAGGGGAGGGAGGGTGGGCAGAGGGTGACTGTGAAAAGGCAGAGATACTAAACAAATATTTTTGCTCAGTATTTACAAAGGAAGAGGGAGGTACTAAAACAAACAGTAGAAACACTCTGGATACAGAAGTTGATACCAGCCCATTTGCAGAAGAAAGAGTTCTGAAAGAGCTCTTAAAACTGAAGGTGGACAAAGCAATGGGGCCTGATGGGATTCATCCCAGAATTCTAAAAGAACTAAGGATAGAACTAGTGACACCACTGACTACCCTCTTTAACAAATCATGGGAGGATGGGGTTGGTACCTGAGGACTGGAGGAGGGCAGATGTGATTCCCCTTCACAAAAGTGGGAGCAAGGCAGAAGCAGGAAACTACAGACCTGTTAGTTTAACCTCAGTGGTAGGGAAAATGATGGAATCACTTCTGAAGGAAAGAACTGTCGAGTACCTAGAGGCCAGAGGGCACAGGACCCAAGGCAGCATGGATTCACAGCAGGAAGGTCATGCCAGACAAATCTGATAGATTTCTTTGACTGGGTGACCAAAGTAGTAGATCAGGGAGGGCTGTGGACATGGCCTACCTAGACTTTAGCAAGGCATTTGACACAGTCCCACAAAAGATTAATATACAAGTTAGCCAGCCTGGGAGTGGGTCCCAAGATGACAGCCTGGGTAAAGAATTGGCTAGAGAATAGGACACAGAGTAATAGTAAATAGAGTCCACTCTGAAAAAAGGGGTTAGCAGTGGGGTACCACAGGGTTCAGTATTAGGACGGTCCTCTTCAATGTCTTCATAAGTGACATTGCAGAGGGACTGGAAGAAAAGTATGTCTCTTTGCAGATGACACAAAGATCTGCAACAGAGTTGATGCACAAGGTGGGGTGGAAAGGGATGAGAAGGGACTTGGCAAGGTTAGAGGAATGGTCAAATGTATGGCAGCTTAGATTCAATGCTAAGAAGTGCAAGGTAATGCACCTGGGAAACAAAAACCCAGGGAAGAGTACACAATGGGGGTGAGATACTAACAACAACAAAAATGGAAAGGGACCTGGGGTAATCATATCAGATGACCTAAAGGTGGGCAAGCAATGTGAGAGGGCAGCAGGAGGGCTGAGGATACTGTGATGCATAGGAGAGGCATCACCAGCAAAAACAGGAAGTTATTATCCCTCTGTACAGACAGCTGGTGAGACCACATCTGAGTACTGCGTGCAGTTCTGGAGACCAATCTCTGCAAAGACATAGACAGGATGGAAGCTGTCGAGAGGGGCAGCAAAATGGTGCAGGGTCTGCACCAGAAGACATATGAAGAGACTTAAGGAGCTTAATATGTATAGCCTCGAGGAAAGGAGGGAGAGGGGGACATGATAGAAACTTTCAAGTACCTCAAGGGAATCAACAAAGTCCAAGAGGGTAGCATCTTTCAAAAAAAGAGGTGTGCAAGAACAAGGGGGCACAATTTGAAGATAGAAGGGCGACTCAGAGGTAATTTAAGGAAGTATTTTTTCACAGAAAGGGTTGTGGATGTATGGAACAGCCTTCCAGAGGAGGTTGTGGAGTCAAAAACAGTGGTGGAATTCAAGCATGCATGGGACAGTCATAAGGCAATTCTAGGGGGTGGGGGTAGGAAGAAGTAGGCTGCTGGTTAACTAGGATCTGCAGCTTATCCATCAGGTAGGGAAATGGGCAGACTGGGTGGGCCAAGCGGTCCTTATCTGCCGTCATATTCTATGTTTCTATGTTTCTATGTTTCTGTCACAACAGAAGTTATATATAAACAACTGATGGACAAAAACAGCTGAAAATACTGATGAAGACCTGGTCCGCACTGTATTAAAAGGAGCGCTCCTGTTATTATTTCAGACATGAAAAAAAGTACTAAAGCAGACTAAAATAGTGGAAAGAATGGTATCATACAAGTCAGGAGGTAAGCGGCAATGTAAAATAGCCGAAAAAAGTATAGGTCAAAATTTTCATCCGATTGTTGCACTGCTGCTTTAATGTCTATTTCAAAAAATAAATATTTCTGGAGCCTCGGTAATGTACTTTGTGTCGGGACTCATGAGGTGTTTGTCAAAAAGCAGGACTGAGCAGTGCAAGTATGCTGTGCTAAACTGCATGTGTGCCATCAGTGTTCTTCCCTGTGTGTGCAGACATTGTCTAGCTTCGCACACACATATATATGGTGTGATTTGTTGCAGTATGTAAAGAATAAAGCTAAAGAATATATGGCATATATTTTATTTGTACCATCATCACCGGTGGAGTAAGTGATATGATATTTTTTCAGAGGTCTCGGGCCACTGTGCACCTCAGTAACTCACAGTGCACACATGACTAGCACAAAAAAATGTATGCTTTTCAACAAACCATACACAACAGACAAACAATGCTGAGGCACCCAAAATATGTTATGGTGTACAGACATTTTAAAGCTAGAATATATATCCGGTCCTGCAGTCCACTGCCACCACACTGAGATTCTTCCTCATGCGGGCTGATTCAAATTGCAGGGGTACTAGTATATGTTCCAACTTTTTTCTGGCTCCCAATAAACAGCACTTGCAGTTAAGTTGACTGTGCACTGGCATGCTTCATTACGTTTGCGCACCTTTTTTTGCTTTGTTTGTTTAAACAAAACCTTGAAGGATGGATCTTCTTGAGGAGACCTGGGATTACATACCACAGAGTCCTCACTGCATGATGATAAGGTTGAACTAGAAGGGAAACTTCCATCATATGGTTTCCTCATCCCCATCTTCTAACTTCTCCTCCATTTCTAGGTCAGGATTGTATTCCATCATGTCATCATCTCATGATGATGATGGGGCAATTGACAGAATGAGCGAACAACAAACTTGCCCCAGAGAAAGTGCCAGTGTAGCTCGAAGCTGCTGGGGTGTTGATGAGTGTTCTCAAACTGGTTAGATGCCTGCGAGGTTGTTGTTTTACTGTGAAGTTCGGTTACTGCTGAATAAATACATCCCTAAGTTGCAGTACAGAAGCTGTATGTGTACTGTTTGAGTGCCTATACTTCTTTCTAGAACTGTCTGCTGGAAGCTAACCACTTCTACAAGAGCACCAGCCATCATTATCTGAGCACACCTGACTTGTGTGTATAACAATGCCAGCATAACTTGAGAGTCAACAATGCCGAGCTGAAGGACCTGGTCGATGATGTCTGCATACCTTCCATAGTAGGTATGGCAGTGCCAGAGCCAGGCCCTGACCTTGGTGTCTCAACAATGGTCGGGGGTGCTGTAGTCAATGCCACAGGAGCAGACACCGATGAGGACTCACCATTCTTCAATGAAGATCTCGACCTCTCCAGTGAAGCATGTTTCTCCTTATGCTTATGGTTGCAGGGAGAGGAGGAGGGTATTAGTAACAATTTATCCTTCTCTTTAGATTTCTGAAGTTGTACTCACTGACCTTAGTGGTAATACTGTTGATGACCACAAGGATGCCTCCTTACCTGGAGTGGGTGGTCATGAGGGAGAAGCCAGCTTGGATCCCGTGGCCTTTCCCTGCGCTTCAATTGCCTTCAGGGTGATTAAAGTCTCCAAAGTCTTCTTCTGGCATCTCCTTGTGGTCTGGTTAAATTTCTGGCAGATCTCGTTGGCCATCACGTTGTGGTATAGGCCCAAACAAATACATTTAGTATGAGCATTGTCCTTGTAGATCTTGTAAGCACAGGTACAAAACCTAAACAACAGTGGCATACAGGGACAATATTAATGGAAAATAAAATTTAGTTAGGAAACAAAATAAACAACCATGTAACAAAACAACGGCCTTGTTTCTCTGCAGGTCCAACAAGCATGTCAGTGGTGAAAGAAAGAACTTAGAAGTGAGGGGGCAACCTACATTTTATAGGTGCCAATATTGCACGTTATTGTAGCTCCCAGCTAGGCAAAAGTTTCCACAAGGTCCTCACATTGACAGCTTGCAATTCCAAAGGCATGGCCCAATGGAGGAGGTTTCCTCGATGAAGATGCCTTGTTTGCATGGCACAAAGTCACTCTGATCCACACAAAGTGTTCTGCTATAGGGCCCATGAAAATAGAAAAAAGAAAGGCTACAAAATGTGGTAGTACTCTAAGAAATGGCAAGAGCAATGAAGAATAACAGTGAAGAAAAAAGCTAAAGAAAATAAAAAAGGGAGTGAGAGGAGACCAAAGGAAGAACTGGAGAGAGAACACAAAAAGAAGAGAGGAAAAGTTACAGTAAAGTGCTAGGACATGGTAAGTGGAATATAATGTTCTGCCTGGGTATCGACAAGAGTGAAACAGTTAGGAAGTATGCCCCCTGACACCCAAATTACATCTTGTCCCTTTGAGGCTGAATAGAAAGGACAGTGGGTGGGCAGAGAGGGACAGTGAAAAAGCAGGGATACTGAACGAATACTTCTGCTCAGTATTCACAAAAGAGGAGGAGGAGGAGATGCCTAATCCAATTAACAGAAGCACTCTGGATAGGGGGGTCAATCTCAGTGCTTTCACAGAAGAAAGGATTCTGAAAGAACTCCTAAAACTGAAGGTGAACAAAGCAATGGGGCCTGATGGAATTCACCCCAGAATTCTAAAAGAATTAAGGGGAGAACTAGTGACACCACTGACTACACTTTCTAACAAATTATGGGAGGATGGTGTGGTATTATCTGAGGACTGGAGGAAGGTGGATATGATTCCCCTTCACAAAAGTGGGAGCAAGACAGAGGCAGGAAACTACAGACCTGTCAGTTTGACCTCTGTGGTAGGGAAAGTGATGGAATCACTTCTGAAGGAAAGAACTGTTGAGTATCTAGAGGCCAGTGGGGCACAGGACCCAAAGCAGCTTGGATTCATAGCGGGAAGGTCATGTCAGACAAATCTAATTGATTTCTTTGACTGGGTGACCAGAGTAGTAGACCAGGGAGGGGCTGTGGACATGGCCTACCTAGACTTTAGCAAGGCATTTGACACAGTCCCACACAAAAGATTAATAATCAAATTAACCAGCCTGGGAGTGGGTCCCAGGAAGGTGGCCTGGATAAAACATTGGCTGAACAACAGGACACAGAAGGTAATTGTAATGGAGCCCACTCTGAAGAAAGAGAGGTTACTAGTGGGGTACATAGGGTTCAGTACTGGGTCCAGTTCTTTTTAATGTCTTTATAAGTGACATTGCAGAGGGACTGGAAGGAAAAGTATGCCTCTTTGCAGGTGACACAAAGATCTGCAACAGGGTTGATACACAAGGAGGCGTCGAAAGGATGAGAAGGGACTTGGCAAGGTTGGAGGAATGGTCAGAAGTATGACAGCTAGAATTCAATGCAAAGAAGTGCAAAATAATGCACCTGGGAAACAAAAACCCAGGGGAAGATTACATAATGGGGGGGAGGTAGTAACAACAACAACAAAAATGGAAAGGGATCTGGAGGTAATCATATCAGATGACCTTAAGGTTAGCAAGCAATGTGAGAAGGCAGTAGGGAGGGCTGGGGGGATACTCGGATGTTAGGGAGAGGCATCACCAACAGAAAACAGGAAGTTGTCATCCCTCTGTACAGACAGTTGGTGATACCCCATCTGGAGTACTGCATCCAGTTCTGGAGACCCCATCTCTGCAAGGACATAGATAGGAAGGAGGCAGTCCAGAGGAGGGCAACTGAAATGGTGCAGGGTCTGCAAGAGAAGCCATATGAGGAGAGACTAAAGGAGCTTAATATGTATACCCTTGAGGAAAGGAGGGAGAGGGGGGACATGATAGAAATTTTAAGTACTTCAGTGGAATCAACAAAGTCCAAGAGGGTAGCATCTTTCAGAAAAAGAAATGTGCAAGAACAAGGGGACACAACCTGAAGATAGAGGGGGATGGCTCAGGGGCAATGTGAGGAAGTATTTTTTCACAGGAGAGTGGTGAATGCATGGAACAGCCTTCCTGAGGAGGTTGTGGGGTCTAAAACTGTGGGAGAATTCAAGAATGCATGGGACAGACATAAGGCAATTTTTGTGGGGGGTAGGAAGAAATACGCTATTGGTTAACTAGGATCTGTAGCTTATCCTGTAGGTAGGGAAATGGGCAGACTAAGTGGGCCAAGCGGTTCTTATCTGCCATCAAAGTCTATATTTCTATGTCAAAACCGACATTTCAAAATTATGATTGGTCCCTGGGACACCTGCACCATGTCTTTAGGGAATCAACTACAATTCTCAAGAGGCTCATTTCAAAATAAAACCTTAGAATCTGAAAAATATTTGAAAGCACATAAACAATGACATGACTGAAACACAGCACACATACAGACTCTAACATGCTTCAACAAGATGGCTGGTGTCACCTTCTGCTCAGGGCTTTCCCCATCCCAGTTCCAAACTGGATAGGGGATCACTAATATGCACATCGATAGAAGGCAGGGACCAGGCCTATTAAAAAGTGGAGCAGAAGGATAAAATTCAACCTAAGAGACCTGGTTATTAACACAGTGAGCAGCTGCAAAAAAAAAAAAAAAAGAGGGCCACTGATTTGGAGATAGTAGTAAGAAGTTGGTACAAGAAGGGACTATTGTTATGGGTCCAGGAGAAGAATGAGAAGGAGATTACACAGAAAGGGACATGTTTGTTATGATCTGTTATAACATGTTTGATCTTCTTTTCAGAGATCAGGAGTAACACACTCCAGGATGTGTGGTGTGCTGTAATAATCACATTTCCTAATTATCTGAAGATCCTTGGCTGCTCATTGGGCCTCAAACCACATAGTAAATGTAACTACAGAATCACTGCACATGTCTTGTTATTTCTTAGTCAACACTAAATCCACCAAGTCCTCTCTGCACCCAGTATAAATTAACCTCAAACCCTATGCCCATGAAGCACCCGATAAATGAACCAGAGTCATGGTGTACTGACAGTAATGACCGAGATATGGCCATACCAGGCTACTCTCACTGTTCAGGAGATACAGGGAAGGCAGTAGGGGTTGTATGCACTATATGTGAAGGAAGGCATCAAGGCTATAGAAATACAGGGGCACCCGGAGGAAAAGGAAGGACTGGAGATGTTGTGGGTCATTCTGCAGATAGGAGCTGGGGCTACTATCAGTACAGGGGTTATATACAGACCTCCAGCACTGGGAGAGGTGTTGGATAAGGCCCTTGGGGAAGACATCATTAGGACAGCAAACAAGGGGAGGTGCTGCTAGTTGGGAATTTCAATATTCCAGATATGGACTGGAGCCTTCCAGCTGCAGCTTTAGCAAGGAGCATGGCTATCCTTGACTCCCTACAATGGGCTTTTCTCAGGCAGCTAGTCAATGGACCCACTAGGAATGGCGCAGTGCTGGACTTTGTTCTTACAAACAAGGACAGCATCGCAGACGTCACAGTAGACTGTCCCCTATGTACAAATGATCACCATAAGTGTAGTTTAACATTAAGGCTGGAGCAGCACAAAAGCCACACAAGGATGAGGGTCAAGGACTTTAAGAGGTCAGATTTTAAAGAATTGGGAGACTGCCTCAGAAACTGCCTAGTAGAAGGGATTGCCAGGGAGGGGTAGAGGAACGGTGGGGAAAAATAAAGGAGAGGATACTTAAGGCAACCAGCCTCTGTGTGAAGGAAGTGAGCAAAAGGAAAAAGATACCATTATGGTACTCTAGGGAAGAGGCCATAGTGGTAAAGGAAAAAAGTGGCATTCAGGAGGTATAAGGAAATGCAGGGGAAGGAAGACAGGGAGGTGTACCAGGTAAAACAGAGGGACGCAGGTATGGCAGTGAAGGGGGTAAAGGCATAGACAGAGGAAAGGATAGCCAGATGGCTAGCAAATGAGGACAAGACTTTCTTCAGGTACACAAATGAGAATAGGAAAGCAAAAGGAGGGACTGTGAGGATAAAGAGGATGCCAGAGGAAGAATGCACAGAAGGGGACCAAGAAAATGCAGATTGTAAACAGATACTTCTGCTCAGTCTTCGCAGTGGACGGAGGGGGAGCCAGACCACCAGGGAGCAGCAGGAGCAAGGGTGAGAGGTGGACTCGAGTCCATTTTCAGAGGAAAGAGTCGTGAAGGGACTTGCAGCTTGGAAAGTGGACAAGGCTATGGGACTGGACTGGATACATCGAAAGGTAATAAAAGAACTCAGGGTGGTGGTGGCTGCCCCGCTGATGGCCTTATTCAACTGCTCACTTCTGAATCCTGTAAGCGTGCAATGGCACAGAGAGCCAAGGTGGCCCAGCACATGGATAATCATTTAGAAACATTGGAAAATCAGATCCGCAGCCAGAAAGTGAGGTTGGTGGGCTTACTGGAGGGCTTTGAGGGCAACCATACTATTTTATTTCTCATGGACTGGCTCAAGGAACATTTTGAAATGAAGGTCCAATACCTAGCTGTTACCATAGTAGAGGCTTTCAGAATTCATCCCTGAACCAAGACACTGGCAGAGCTACCCCAGGTTATGAAGGTGGTGTTAGACAGTGTTGGCACAAGGGACAGAATTCTCAACCTCACCAAACATTTTGGGCCACTGAGATTTTAGGGTGCTACAGTCATGTTTCCTGACATTGCCTATACTACCAGCGGAAAAAGTTTGATGGGGTTTGCAGGACTTTGAGAAAATTGAACCTCTCGTACAGCATCCAGTTTCCTGCAAAACTCCACATTGTCCATGATAACAAGGTCTACATTTTTACAGACTCTACAGACATAGCAAAATGGGCATCAAAGATGGTGGCCGCACGGCACTCCACAGGGCTGGCACCAGCAGATAACACTTGAGAGACTGCACTTTTCTTGTGTGTTTTTCAGTCTCCCTAAATCTATTTCATACAGGGAAAAAAAATGTTCTATGTTTACTGCAATTGTTTCATGAGTTTTTAACACCTATCTCATGCTTGCTGAGTTTATGTTTATAAGATTTATTAACTCTGCGTCAGAATGGTACATGCATACTGTTATTTCTTAAGAAAAGCCCTGGTCTCTTAGTATATTGTTAGTGGCAGCTCCTACACCTTGCAGCTCTGGCGTCATTTGGATGTTTGATGTACTCTCAATTCATTTACAAATAGTGAGCTGCCTGTGTCATTACATTTTGATGTGGTCTGTGTTTTCTTGTTACCACATAAATTAAATAGTATTGTTTACTTGTATCTTGAGGTGTAACTGTGCCTTAAGTTTATTTGATAATGTTGCATCAGCCTGGGTGGGTTCGTAAATGTGACTATTAATCCTTTTTATTATTATAGTTAACATTTTGCATATGCATGGCACTCGTAGCCCAACAGGGCACTGGAGTTTTTGGATATATTTCTGGGCTACATTATTTGTGATTTATCGCCATGCACTCTTGGGCTTCAGTTTTGGACTTTTTAGCTAATACTTAGCTTTTTAGTTAATATTAATGGGGCTAGCAGTATAGCCTAGAGGTGAGAGTAACAAGCTGTGAATGAGCTTTGTACATTCAGCAGACCTGGGTTTGATTCCCACAACCTCCACTAGCATACTGTGTGACTCTGAGCAAGTTACTTAACCACTCCAGCGCTCCCAGGTCACCCCTGAAAACAGGCACTTGTGCCTGGTGGGCCTTACCTGGTTACCAAAAAGAATAAAAAACAACTTCAATGTTATTTAGGTGTAGCCTCTCCGATTAGGTATATAAACAAGGGATACTTTATCATCCTGCATAACTTGGGATGCTTACATACCCTCACTTCATGTATTAATGATCATTTCTTGTACGGACAAATTTGTATTCATTACATTTTTACTATAAAATGAACAAAATATAAATAAAAAAAAAAGGATCCTGCCCTGACTATGTGAAGGCTTGAAGAGTGGGAAGAACACCTCTTGCACCCATATGGTAGAAAAAAGGATAGAGTGGTCAGCAGGAGTCGAAACACCCAGGAAGGCACCCCAGTTGCATGGAAGGCTAGGACAAAACACAGAGAATCCACTAAGAGATCCTCACATGTGGATGAGCTAGAGGTACTGTAACAACGGTAGCTGTCAGGAGACTTAAATAGCCAGCCAGAGTCAGGAGCAACCACAGTTGTGTGGGCAATCCGGATAGAAGAACTGCTCTCTGGCAAGCAGGCAGCAGCATGAGATGCTCCTAATACTGCACTCATATACTGTAGCTAAATGTGTGGAGCAACAGGTAGATAGTGTTGAGTGTCAGAGTACAACGTGGGGTATGTACTTCACAAGTCCAGTGCACACCCTAGATCACCCGTGTTAGTAGAGGGAGATGGCCTGGAAAGGCAACATGTGATATATTCCATAAGGAATGTGTTCAGTCAATGCCCTTACGAGTAGTGTAGACTGGAAGACACCAAATTACCTTGGAACCAGGAGGATACTGGAATAAAAATCTAGACAGTTTCACAAGAGGAATTACCTGAATGATCCTACTGGCCAGCTGAGAGCACACCATCTGCAATGTGACTGAGAAGGTATGTTGGAGTTTAGTGCAAGGCACAGGGGGAGTTGCAGAAGGCTAGGTAACCAACCAAGACAAGACTAGGACTCACTTATCTGAGGTAAACATACGTCATCCTGACAGAAACAGGAAGAATCAGCCCCACTAAACTGTGAAGTGAGGTGGTATCCGAAGCAATATATGTTGGCCCTGAGAAAATTATGCAGTAGGAATCAGACAGAGCAGGCCCACCTGGCATGCTCACAAGAAGCAGATCTCAACTGCAAGAGGCTGTGGTAGTACATGTTAAATAGAAGCCTGGAGAGTGCAAGATGGAGGCCAAGGGAAGCACAGGCAGACAGCTTCCTGATAGCAACAGAGAGTTAGACCACATGTCTGGCTGAGAGACCAAATAGCAATTCTAGGTTCCAAGTTCATTCAGGATTTCATCTGTCTTGGAACCAAATAACTTATTGCCCTTGGAAGGGGCAGTTAGCACAAACCACTGCACATCCTGGGCAAATCCACCAAACAGGAACAAAGAGTGCCTTCACAGGCAAATGCCAGAGGCAGCTGCTCTGGCTTCAGCATCTGAGGCATGATATACAGGTCTCAGAAAATATATTCCTAGCAACAGATTCTTGTGATATGATTGTAGTGCTGGGATGCCTGGCAAGTCGCAGTATGTAAGCAAAGGTAGGCAGAGTTGATGGTACATATGCCCAGAAGGTCCAATAACCAGGACTCCTACCAAAGGTCAAGTACTCACCCACTGAATTGTCATGGTCCACCATGAGAACTACGGAATCCATATTAGGCTGAGTGAAATAATACTTAATGACCCTAGGGACCAGATACTGCTTATCTGCCAACCTAGGGATGGTCTGCGAGGTACATTGCCTGTAACAGACAGTCAGGGTAGCATCCTACAGGACAGAATAAATGGAACAATCATGGAGGAGGCACCTTGCACCTCCAAAAAGTTACAGGTTCTTAGTTGAAGAATACTCTCTTCCAGGGAGAAGGGTAGTCTCATGTGCTCACTCTGAAAGTGGGATCCTCAGGAGGAGAAACCTAGTGCCTTCACTTCACAGAGGACACAGCAGAACATACTGAATATTCATGCCCCAGAGGATCAAAAAGATCAGAGCCCTCTTTCCCTCAATTCTCCTCCACATCCAGGCGATCAGGATTGGACATTTCATCTTCCATGGGATCACTGACCTAAGTGGAGGGACATGAGGGGACAATGCAGGGCCAGTCTGCAACACTGGAGGCAGTAGCTGAGGAATGACCTGCATCGTTGACTATAGCAGACTTGGCAATAATCTTATCAAGTCAGAGAATTCTGCAAAAACCTTACATGGAACTGAATCAGTGGCAATGTATTAAAAGACTGCCTGCAGTGCAAAGAATGGTAGCAGTGTTGCGGCAGTGCAAACAAACCTTTCTGGTAGAGATGACAGCGACAACAGCATGATCGATACTCCTCCACTGACAGACGGGAAAATAAACTCCTGCCCATCAGTAGAGGAGTAAAGTTGGGTAACATCCCCCCAAAACATTAAAAAAAAACTAAGAAAAAGCACCCACTTCAGTGAACTGGTTGGGATGCAGCAGCAGAGTACCAGAGCAAGCCTTGTTACATGAAACAGGCAGCACACAGGTCTGTTTCAACAAGAACAAAAAGCAGAAAAGGCAAAAGAACTGGCTGCAACTTACAGAGAAAGGACGCAGACAGAGCCAGTGTGCAATCCTTCTCTGACTGAACCAATTTAAAGAAACTACAGCTGGAACAATTAACAACCTGTAGAGGTAGCTCACTTTGAGGCAAAGGTAGTTCCAATTCAGCAGGGCTGGGAAGCACATGTGAATTAAACAGGTATATTTTGGTTGTCGCCAAGTTAAAAAAACGAAATCGTGGTGAGGCAGAGCTGGGGGTGGCATTTTAAAAGATAGTGCTCCTTACCTTTGTTACAAAGGTTTAACCCATTTTCATCAACTTTTAAAGAGCAACTGACATGAAAAGTGCTACATTGCAGAATCTGAATAAGCATACCCCCAGTAAATCTTATTCCAAAAACTAGATTTCTACATTACTTCATTTTAAAGTTATTAGCAATTTTGTAACCCTGACTTTACTACCTGTTCAAAACAGCCTGTTTCAGTGAAGAGCTGCTGCCGATGTCATTTAGGGAACTCACAGTCTAGTATTCCAACCAGGGGATTAACTGGTGTCCATAGTTCTGAAAGATGCCTACCTACATACCCTCATACGTCAGTCACACCAGAAGTTTCTGAGATTCACAAGTCTGGGATGGCATTTTCAATACTGGGTGTTTCCTTTTGGGCTGGCAACAACAACAACCCATACTCTGTTGTGCATTATTGCTTACACAGTCAACTGAAGTGGTTGTCGGTGGTGGGGAGACCAGAAAAGAAGAACATTCCTTCATACCTACAGTGATTTCCTTTCCTGTTAGCTCCAGTGTTGTCAATGGGGGAGTTAAACATATGGGTTCTAAGAAGCAGTACCAATTTCCAACTGGGATTGGGAGAATATTGTCTCATATATAACCCATACAGGCAACAAATAAGAATCGCCTGCTAACCCTGGCTTACAAAACTCTGCGTCCGAAGGCTGCATTGGCAGAACCTTTAGTATCCAATCTGTAGTGCTTAGTGAATGAATGAATGGAGGACCATGTTGCTGCTTTACACAGTTCTAACATGGATGCCTCCCCACACTATGCCCAGGAAGTAGCCAGAGCCCCAGTGGAGTGAGCCTTGCCAGGGGCTGAAGCTTTTTTCATCTCTGCTGAATAGGCTTTGGTGATGCAGGCCCTCACCCACCTAGCCAAGGTGGCCTTGGATGCTTTCTGACCTTCACTGTGACTCTGAACAGAATGAACAGCGTCTTGGACTTCCTGAACCCTGCTGTCCTCCTGAGGTACATCCTGACTGATACAGCTTGTGCTGCTTATGCTCCTTTGGATTTGCTGGTTTTGGACAGAAGGACGGTAAGGCAGAGTTCCTGATTTATGTGAAACATTGTAGGGACTTTATGAATAAAGGATGGAACTGTCCTGAAAACCACCTTCTCCTTATGGATAATAAGATAAGATTCTTGTGTGACAAGGCCTGAAGTTCACCAATCCTCCAAGCGGAGCAGAGTGAAATTATGAAATACACCTTGTATGACAGGATATCCAATGGCACAGAGGAAGGAGGCTCCAAAGGGGCCTTAAAAAGAGCATTGAAGACCAGATGAAGGTCCCATGAAGGAACTGGTGACCAGAATGATGGCCTGATCCTGCCAACCACTCTTAGAAAACATAGAACCTCTTGACTGGTCCCCAGGGAACTTCCCAGGGCTGTTCCTAGGACAGGTACCTGATCTCTCAGAGTGCTCAGTGCAAGGCTTTTGTCTACTCTTGCCAGAAAAAAGTCCAAAATCTTTGGAACTGTAGTTTTGGAAGGCCACATACTTCTCTGTCTGGCCCAGACTGAAAAACTCTTCCACACACAATCATAGGCAGCAGATGCTGACACTTTCTTGGAGGCCATCAGAGTATCCATGATTCTCTTGGAAAAAAAACCCTTAATAATCTCCTCCACTCAGGAGCAAAGCCACCAGCTGCATCGCCACTGGATTCAGATGCAGGATGGGGCCTTATAAGAAAAGATCCCCCTGTAGTGGGAGTTGAAATGGTACTTGCTGGGCTAGATTCACTAGCTCTGAGAACCATGCCCTTCTTAGCCATTCTGGTGCTATCAAGAAGCTTCCTCTTAAATGTCTTACTTTGCAAAGCACTTTGAGAAGAAGCAGTAGCAGAGGGAAGATGTATGCTGTGACGAAATCCCATGTCTGAGACAGGGGATCCACTGCCTCCACCTGCAGACAGTGGTAACAACTGAAGAACCTCAGTACCTGAGCATTTGCCTTTCATGTAAATAGTTCAGTCTGGGGCTGACCGAACCGTCTGCACAGAAGATCAAATACCTCTGGGTTTAATGTCCTTCTCCTGGGTGGACCATGGCTCTACTCAGTCAATCAGCCTGGAAGTTCAGTTCTCCTGCCAGATGAACTGCTGAGAAATGTTTCTCCACCCACAGCAGAACTTCGGTGGTTTTTGCCAGCATCTCGATTCATGTGCCTCCTTGGTTGTTTATGCATGTTATAGTGGTGGCATTGTCCAACCTTATCTTCACTGTCTTGGACCACACTCGAGTGTGGAAATGATGAAGGGAAAGGTGTACTGCCCTCATCTCCAATACATTTTTGTGTAGCCTCTGTTCTTGAGGAGTCCAACTCCCCTGAGCCAGGAGATGGTCCAGGACTGAGCCCCAGTCCAAAAGGCTGGCATCAGTCATCATGATCAGCTCTAATGGGTCTTCCAGGGGAGACCCCCTGCTGTGGTTCTTGGGACTTAGCCACCAAGCCAGCGACTGCAGGACAGATTGAGGAAGCACAATCAGGGCTTGGTAATCTTCCGAGGCTGGATTCCAGGCCTTCAACATTCTATTCTGGAGGGGTCGCATATGTAAGTATGCCCATGGTACTAAGTCTATTGCTGCAGTCATCAGCCCCAGAATCTGGAGAAGTCTGTGAGCAGAGGCTGATGGCTGTCTACTCAGCCACTGAACCTCTCATCTCAGAGTCTCTCATCTGGATGATGAGAGGTAGACTTTCCCCTCGTCTGTATAGAACACTGCTCCCAAGTGTTCCATACTCTGGGACAGAATGAGGAAGCTCTCTTCCAGTTGATGACCCAACTGTGAGTCTGCAGCTCCTTCAGGGTCCTTGAAATCGATCTCCTCACCCTCTGAGCCAACGATGCTCTGATGAGGAGGTCTTCTAGGTAGGAGTACATGTGGTGTCCCTCCTGTCTTAACTGTACCACTAGCATGATCAGGACCTTTGAGAATACCCATGGAGCCATTGACAGCCCAAAAGGAAGCACCCAGTATGGAAAATTCCATCCCAGACTTGTGAATCTCAGAAATGTCTGGTGCGACTGACGTATGAGGATATGTAGGTAGGCATCTTTGAGATCTACGGACACCAGATAATCCGCTGGTTGGATAGCCTGGATTATTGACTGTAAGGAATGTATCTTGAAGGTCATGTAGCAAACAATCTTGTTTAGATGCTTTAGATCTAGAATCGGCCAAGCTCCCCCCCCCAAAAAAAAAACATCTTGGGAACCACAAAGTTGTGACAGGGTTGAATAAGACCCTGTCCCATGTGTTACGCAGAAATAGTTAAAATGCAAGGCTCTGTTCTGTCCTCTTCTTTTCCATCTTTTGTCTGTCTAGTTGGCCAACCAAATGTTCTTGTGAGATCTAGGAACTGATCACTCAGACGGGCTCACGATTCTCCACCTCTCGCTATCTCTTTGCCTTCACTTGCTGTTTCTGTCTTTTCTTTCCCCTTGCATATTTGCATTTTTTTAAAAATATATGTCATTTTTTGTGTGAAACTGTAAGTGATAATGGGTTCCCTTAGTTTGAAACCGTATATAGATGAAATAATTGCAAAAAGCTATTTGAAATTTAGGGTGGTTAACCTTGACATGCCACACAAACTCTTTTGCAGAGTTGTCAACAAGAGGCCAGTTCTGGGACATAATATTCTATTTTGCTGCACCTGCAAGGAAAGAAACTTACAAAGTTCTGGGTCCAGATATTCAAAGCTTTGCGCTGGGCGCAAACCCATAATGCTTCAATAGCACTGAATTTGTGCCAGGCTGCAATATTCAGAAGCTCAATTAGTGTCGGAGCTGCTAAAAGTTAATGTATGCAGGGGAGGGAGTGAAGGGAGGGACTATGAATGCCAGTGCACTGGCATATTCAAAAGAACAGCGCTGCACTACAGGAATTTGCGCGACCTGTAGCATGGCACAGAATACTGCCAGCAGAAAGCATGCGGTAATGTGGTGCAAGCAGGGGGAGGCTGATCTCCCAGTCCCTGCTGCATGCGCACAGCACACCATGCCCCCCCATCATGATTCCTGACACCTGTTGGGTGCTATGTCAGGATATTGACAACATTGTTGTCAACATTCTGGCAGTAGAACAATGCCGACTGTCGGCAGTGTTTCCGTCGGATAAAGAAGTTTTATCTTGGGTCACCCCCGCACCCCAATCTCTAATTAACCAACCCAGTTGGAGTTAGTTTGGGGTGGGGGCCAAACACTGGGAGTTGCGGTGTCGGCATACAGCAGACCACCACAGTGACCTGGCGAAACCTGTCGCTGTGGTGGTGTTTGCTGTGAAAATTTCATTGTGGTGGTGTGCTACCCACCCATTGTTATTATCCCAGGTATTTCCCTGATAGTCTAGTGGCCCCCCATCCCCATCACAATCCCTGACACCCATAGTTAGTATTGCAATACTTTCCCTGGTAGTCTAGTGGCCCCCCACCTTGATCCCCGACACCCGTAGTTAGTATTGCAATACTTTCCCTGGTAGTCTAGTGGCCCCCCACCTTGATCCCCGACACCCATAGTTAGTATTGCAATACTTTCCCTGGTAGTCTAGTGGCCCCCCACCTTGATCCCCGACACCCGTAGTTAGTATTGCAATACTTTCCCTGGTAGTCTAGTGGCCCCCCACCTTGATCCCCGACACCCGTAGTTAGTATTGCAATACTTTCCCTGGTAGTCTAGTGGCCCCCCACCTTGATCCCCGACACCACGTGAATTAGTATTTGCAATACTTTCCCCTAATAGTCCTAAGTGGCCCCACCTTGATCCCAAAACACCCGTAGTTAGTATTGCAATACTTTCCCATGGTAGTCTAAGTGGCCCCCCACCTTGATCCTCGACACTAGTTAGTATTGCAATACCTTCTCCTGGTAGTCTAATGACCCCAGCCCCACTTCTGGTATGTAAAGGACCTTCACCCCCATCTCTGGTACAGAGCCAGTAACCAGCTCAGCCCACTGCTCACCTCCGCTGGCCAGCCACGACTAAGCAAGGAATGATCGCAGCATTGCAGGTATGCGCTCATTCATAACTCCAGCTGGCAGCTGGCTGTGAGGATGAGTGGTGGCTGAGCCAGTCGCCAGCTCCGATCGGATGGGGGAGTGGGGTGGTTTGCACTGCCGGGGGACATTAGGCTACTAGGAAAGTATTGCAATACTAACTAAGAGTGTTGGAAATTGCGATGGGAGGGTGGGGGGACACTAGACTACCAGGGAAATCAATGAAATAATAAGAATGGGTGTTGTGGATCATGATGGGGTTGTGGGGGACCACTAGACTACCAGGGAAATAACTGGGATGACAACAACGGGTGTCAGAGATCATGATGGGGGTCACTAGACTATCAGGGATTGGGTGCCTACATGAGTACTGGTGTAGGGGATCATGCTTGGGGGCGGGGGGCACTGTACTACCAGGGCTCAGACCTCTCAACCTTATGCCTGCTTTAAAGTCTAAATATACAGCATATTCTGTGTATGGCACCTTTTCCATTAGGGACAGGGCAATTTTGAGGGATAACATTAGGGATAGCCCTCATAGTGAGGGACACATGAGAGGTATGCCAGGAATTATGCTCATTACTGGTGTTGTGGATTATGCCGGGGGCACTACACAATCAGAGCAGATGTGGACCTACCAAACAGTGCTATGTGTATTTATCTATAGTTCTATCTCTTTAGCTATAGATATCTACACACACACATATATATATATATATATATATATATATATATATATACACACACACACACAATTATACAGTCATCTACAGTGTCCTTCAGTACAGGGGACAACTCTCTGTGTACCCCTCACTATAGCCTTGACCTGCATTTGTCCCTCCTGGGAACAGTGGTGCACACACAGAGACTGTGCTGTACATCCAGACTTGCAAGCTGGGTGTTATAATATTCTATGGTGCTACATAACTCTTAACCTGTGTACATACGAAGGTAATGGTTTCCATTGGGTTCTGTGTTTGCGTCTCCATGTTTGAGGATGTCTTTCTCATTAAGGGGGATCAGTGTCCCTCATTGTTCCTGATTCAGAGTGGCTGTGTCCCTCATTTCAGTGCTGACTGGGTGGGAGGTATGCACCGAGTATGCTTACTGACACCCATGGCCTTCAGCTAACAAACTTTCTCAGGTCTGGCATACTGGTGGAGTGGTGTGCACACCCCAGCCTGCGGCTTCTGACTTACAGGTGGAGCTGTGTGCACACCCCAACCTGTGGCTTCTGACCTGTACTTCCAGTCTGACCTACAGGTAGAGCTGTGTGCACCATGCAATACCGCTGGACAAACTACATGGGAGTGCATGCAAAGCAGGCCATAAGCACAGAGCCGTTGAAGCTGGCTCTCAGGCAGACAGACAAGCCTACAAAGCAGCACGTAATAGGTGTATCTGGACCATACGCAAGGCCAAGGCTGAATATTATAAAAACACCCTGGCTTCCTCCTGGGGGAGTGCACGGAAGTTTTGGGACAACATTAAAGAACTTAATAGTAAATCCTGCCTCCCCCCACCCTCCCAGCTCTGCATCAGTAATGCCACCTCCACCGACCCCCAGGCCATCGCCAACTGCCTTAACTCCACCTTTTCCGATCTTAGTGCAGTCCTCCCGAGTGACTTTTTTGACCCTATTCCATCTACCTCCGAACCCAATCTCCAGCGCCCCTCTTTCTACCTTAGGGTCATTACAAAGCAGGAAGCCAAAACCTACCTCTCCAAAGCTCTCAATGGCTCCAACTATGGCCAAGACTCTTTTGACATGAAAATCCTTTACCGGGTTCTTGACACTGTTCTTCCCCCCCCCCGACCGACCTCCTTAACCGCTCCCTGTGCCTGGGGCAGTTCCCAACAGCCTGCAAGACTGCTACAATTACCCCAATACTAAAAGTGGAGACAACACCAACCCCAACAACTATCGGCCCATTTCCATCCTTCCCCCTCTCTCAAAAGCCCTGGAAAAAATCATTGCTGACTGAGTATCTGTTTGCCCACAATTTATTATGTAGTGAGCAACATGGCTTCAGATCGGGCCATAGCACAACCACTGCCCTCATCTAATTCTCCAATTTCATTCATTCTGCCCTTGACCATAAACATCTTGCCTGAGCCATCTTCGTGGACCTCTCTAAGGCTTTTGATACGGTCTCCTACCCCTTCCTCCTGAACACACTCCACCTCACTGGTCTAACACACGGACCAATCTCCTGGTTCAATAGCTACCTTACTGCTAGGTCCCAATGTGTCAAGATAAATGACACCCTATCTTCCACCCTGTCTGTCTGCTCGGGGGTTCCCCAGGGTTCCATATTGGGCCCCCTACTCTTCAGTATCTACTTAAATGCGCTACCCAAATCCTGCTCCGGTAACTTACTGCTATACGCTGATGATGCAGTTCTCTACGCCACGCACCCCTGCCCTGCCAACCTACAGTCCTCTTTCCAAGACTCATTCAATCAGATTGAAATCTGGTTCACCAACCGCAGACTTGTGGTCAACATCAAAAAAACCAAAGCCATGCTCTTTGCCCACTGGCAAAGCAAGGCCAAGGACACTGAACTAAAAATCCTCTCCCACGCTCACCTCCTTCTGGACATACTTTCTGTCCTTCCATGACCACATTAACATCCTATCCTCAGCAATTAATTCCAGCATCATCCTCTTATACCTGCACAAGGACTGCCCGACACCAGAGGCTCTCAGTCTGGCTGTCACCTTTTCTGTCCTCTCTCTCGTTGACTATAGGCTCCCCATCTACTCAGTTGCAGACAACACTACCCTAAACAAAATTCACATAGCTATTAATAAAGTGTGCTGACTTCTCCTATGAGCAGACAAATGCTCCCATACTTGCACCCTCTACACCCTTACCAACATTCTCACCCTGGAGGAAAGACTACAATACCAAACCTATCTCCTCACCAAAAAAGCCACCTCGGGTTGACTCCATTGGGGGGTCTCTGCTTCCCTACTCTCATGCTCCCGCGTTGCAGCTCGTTCTGCCAACAAACACCTGTGGACCGTGCCCAGGGTCAGAACCTCCCTAGCTCAGCGATCATTCCCCTATAGAGCCCCTGCCTGGTACAATGAACTACCCCCAGCCATAACTTCCATTCCCAAATTAGGGCACTTCAAAACCACCCTATAAAACCACATTCTCTCTTTGCGCCAATGCCAGTGCAACTGCTAATCCTTTTAACTGGGCTGCACAGAGCTGCTCTAGGTTGGTCCTCTTTGACATTGCAACCAACTGTATAGGACAAACTGTATAGGACATCTTCATTACTGATCACTGTTTCTGCTATATGACAGTGCCCTAGAGGCTGCACTTACTCTGTAACTGTACCACTTGTACTTATATCAATACCCTAGCCACTACACGTATAGGTCAAAAGCCACCCTGGCTATTATATGTAAATTACTTTTGTTTAAACTGTGATGTCTCACCACTGTACTGTCTCACTGTATGTGTGATTATGTTTGACGCGGAGCTTTTGTAAATGAGTCTACGACTCAAAGGGTTGGAATTCCTGTGATATGTTAAATAAATAATGAGATGCTTATGTAGCTGTTTGCACACGGATTGTCTGAGTAGGCTCACTTGCATAGGGGCTTTGAATATAGCAAACTTTTGCCCCGGGCTAATGTGTTAGCACTGTGCAAACGAGTTAGCCCCGGGCAAACATCTCAAAATCATAGCACAGTTCTGCAGTGTGTGGCCTGCACGGTTTCAGTTTTTGTGACTCCACTTTTTTGCTAGCACACACGTAGGTCATGTAGTTCACCTTTGCCTTACTCCATGTCTGTCTGCACTGGGCTGCTATTGTAGTTTGCACTGCATGGTTGCTATTATCAGAGCTGTCTTACTTGCTGGGCTATTTTTGCACTGTTCTCAAGGCCCTGTTTGTACAGCCTCATTTTCATGCTATATTCAACTGAGTTATCCCTGGGGCTATTCCTTTGAAAATAGCGTGCAAATGATTGCAGGCTAATTCTGCACACCGTGCAGTGCTACTTTTGTCCCTGGGCTAAGTTCTGCATATCTGGCACCTGGTCTCTTAATGAGCTCAGGAGGCAGAAATAAGAGCAGCAGAGACAAGCAGTGGAGGAGATACAAACAGACTGGACTTCAGCCTGATCTCATTCTGTATAAGCAATACAGAAATGACTGCAAAAGGTGCATCAGGCAGGCCAAAAGTAAATACTGCCAAAACCTGCTGGTTAATTCCTCCCATGACCCTCGTAAGTTTTGGGGTCACATTAAGTCCTTCTTAGGATTTGCTAAAGATGTCACTCCCTCTGATATGGTTCTACATGGCGCACTGCAATGACTCTACCACAATTGCTAATGCATTTAATCAACAGTTTTCAGACTTATCTGCTCACACAGCTTCCTTCAGTCACAATCTCCTGCCTCACAACCTAACTTCTCAGCACCTGGCGAACCATCTAACCTACCTAACCCCTTCTACTTCAGGGCAGTGTCTAGGCATCAAGTTCTCAAGCTGCTCAGAGCCCTCTCTGACAACACCAGCACTGGCTCCGATGGCTTGGAACCAAGGCTAATAAAATGGCTTCTCCTACATCTCTGGCCCCTAGCAAGAATATTCATTCTCTCTCTCTCCAATGGCGTTGTCCCTGAAGTCTGGAAAGCAGCCAGAATCATTCCAGTATTTAAGAAAGGTAGCAAAATGACACATCTAACTACCGCCTATTATATTTGTCTGTCCTGAACAAAATCCTGGAAAAATAGTATCAACACAAATCACAGAATACATTGAGAACTTCAATCTGCTCAGTCCAGCCTAACATGGCTTTAGAAAGCATCACAGCACCATGACTGGCACTTGTAAATTCTTCTTTCTGACATTGTCACAAACATGGATAGAGGGAAGTTAACAGGGCAGTCTCATTGACTTAACCAAAGCTTTGACTGGTTGATCATACATTACTACTCTCTACCCTCAGTACCTTGGGCTCTCCTTCCCGCAACTACCTGGTTTAAAAGCTACCTCACCAACAGAACCCAGGCTGTGAAGTTTAATTCAGCGATTTCAGACAGTGCTGTCATCAACATTGGTGTCCCTCAGGGTCCATACTTAGCCCTCTTCTATTTTCATTATTCGTAAATAATCTCCCCAGAGATGGTAACCACTGGTCACCACTGCTGTATGCGGATGACCTGGTCGTTATGCTCACTCTGACAACGTTCTGGAACTGAATGCTGCCCTCACTGCTGATTTTCACTCGCACAACACTGGCTGAACTCTCAACACCTTGTTTTAAACACAAACAAAACCGAAGTCATGCTATTTGGCTCCCACTCATAAGCTCAGATCATGTCCTTCGACTATCTCTGTTCCTGACATTGATGGGAACCCACTAGAACCTGTCACTTCTTTCCGTTACCTGGGATCCCACCTCGACCAAACCTTGGACCTAAGCGCACATCCAGGATACTTGCAAGTCAGTCAATTGCAGTTAGGGCTGCTTGACAGAACCAACTACCCTACCCCTGCTGCTAAACTGGCAGTAGCTTGAGGTATACTGTTGCCAACCCTTACATATGGTTGTCCCATTCTGTCTTTGGCCAATAAATCTGCACTGCATCTGTGGGACACTACTTTCAATAATGTATGCAGGTATGCAACCAAAGCACCTCGACTGCAGCATCACTGCCAACTATATCAAGACCTTTGGCTGGCTCTCCTCCTCTACCAGACAATACTACCTGTACAATCTATCAGATACCATCATAAGGACATCCAAACCTGCTATCCTATCAGAACTCCTGAGACCAGCTATTCCCACACGGAACCTTAGATCTGCAGATCAGACCTTATTATCCATCTCCCTCTGTCGGACAAAAAGGGCATGGCTCCTTCATTATGCTGCTCCTCACCTGTGGAACCTGCTGCCTCAGGAACTAAGGGATGTCCCTACTCATGCAACTTTTAAGGGCAAACTCAGGACTTTTCTTACTGCTTTGGACAAATGTGTTGCTTTGATCCTACCTGATCCCTTGGTTTTAACCTGTTTTCCCACTTCCTTATTGTATAGCACTTGTGCCTTTTCCCAATGGTTGTTTTATGTGTTTTACTATAATTGCTGCTTGAATCTGTTTGACTGTATGCCAAATATTAGCTTTTGCCATTTACAAGTTGTTGTTTACTTCCGCCACCACTTGGCTTCCCTTGATCCTGTTCTCTTCTCCCTCACCTCTCACCTTCCTTCACTCAACTCCCTGCTCCTCTCTTCCCCCAACCACATCTCCTGCACCTCCTTTCCCCTCCCCTCTACCTCCCCCCTTCTTTCTCTGCTTGCTTGCCTCGCCTTTACCTCCTCCTGAGTCACCCCTGCCTGTCTGCTCGTCCCACCCTCCCAGCTAGCATTGTTCCTGTTACCTCCACTTCACGTAAACTTACCTCCCACCGACCTCTTCTTCCCTGCCCTGCTGTCTCTCGGTTCCACTGGCTTGGCTTGCGTTGTTACCTTTTCCGCTACTGCCGTAACTCTTTCAGCTTTCTCCTCCTCTTACTGGCATCATCACCTTGCCCTGCCGTCACCGGTTCCACCAGCCCAGCCTTCATTCTGCTACCTTTGCCGCTGTTGCCGCTTTTGCCGTAACCCCTGTCACCCTTTCTCCACTTGTCGCCTTCGGCTCCAACGACTCGGCCGCAGGTTGGAACCTTGTATTGCCGCTGCCATATTTGTCAGGCTTTCTTTTAACCCTCACTCCTCTCCCTCCCCTCTCCCGGCCATCCCTTCTTTACTCCTCCTACCTCCCTATTCCTGCCACCGCCTCTGTTCTTATATTCTTAGCCATTTCTTTAGCCCCCGTTTTGGCCCTGCCCTCTATCCTTCCCTCTATTCTTTCCTCACCCCTCACCTTCCCCTTTGTCATTTTCCATCTTGTTTCTGGCTTACCCCTCACACCTATCCTCTCCCCTTCCTAGGTCCTTCAATGCACTTTATGTATGCGCTCAATGGAAAATGTCCTTGAAATGTATTTTGCCTTGTATTTTCCTTTGTCATGCATTGTATCCTGCCATATGTATCTTCCTGTATTTCTGTGCATCATGTATTTTCGTTATCCTTACTGTATCGTTATGTTCTGTAATTTTACCTCCCGGGTCATGCCTGAAAACAGTCACTTGCTGGCTAGTGCACTTACCCGGTTAACAAAAACTAAATAAATAAAAATAAATAATGATTTTGATAGAGTGAGAGACTGAGAAACAAACTTGGAATTAGAGAGTCTCTCAGATGAAGGACTTTGTTTTCTCTGTTTGTACTGCCATTATAAATAGTTATATTGAATAATTTTTATTTTTACTTTGCTGTTATTGATAAAACATTACTTGGGAATTTTACAACTGCTCCCGGTTTTCCTATGCTTCCTGACCTATGCCTCGATGACAAAAGTAAATCAAGTTTGTGGAGTACTCCATATCCTGAACTGGCTGACACTTGACGGAAGGATGGAATATGCTGCACTATCCCTAGCCTTTAAACTTAGAAGTAACAAAGCCCCCCTCAGTCTCAATGACCAATGAAAAGACCAAACCAGACAGGTGCCCACTCAGGTCATCAAAATGATCTCTCCTCAATATCCCCCAAACTAGGATTCAAAAAGGGGCAAGTTTTTTTGCCAAAGCAATTCCGACTATATGGAATGCTCTTCCCAAAAACATTCAAGATTGCTCATTACTTGAGGTCTTCAAAAAAGGCCTAAAAGGGCACTTACTAGGACACAGCCCCTGCAACTGCTACCGCTGACAGGATCTTCAATGTCGTAGAAGGGTGCCCCAGATACACCGTCTCCGTGCACCCAGCTAGTCACACCAGGCTAGATTTAAGCACCAACAGGTCACTAAAATAACACAGATAGGATCTATCAAAGGTCTAGTATTGTTAAAGTACAGTTACGTAAGAACTTACCGTAACAGTAGATCTTCGAGAGAGCTCTGCAGTAGATAATTACATATAGGACTGACGCCGGCCGGTGGCAGGACCCCACGGCCAGGGACCGCTCCCAAGTCAGGTGACTGGTGTCATACGACGTCGGTATAAAGGGGCGGTCCCGGACGCCCACCTTCCAGTTCTTTCCCGCCACAGGCCAGGAAGGCCGGACGAGAGAAGCGATGTTTCCATTCCTGGAAAAGGAGCTGAAAAAGCCTAGGGGATGGAGGGCAGGAAGATTATTGCAAGAGCCTCCTCAAGATCTACTGTTACGGTAAGTTCTTAAGTAACTGTACCATCTTTACTTTGAGAGGGCTCTTTGCAGTAGGTAATTACATATAGGACTGAATCCAAGCAGTCTTGAAACAAGGGAAAAAGGCACCGGAGGAGGGAACTACTCTAAAAAGTAACTCTAGCCGTGCAAGCCTCAATGACAGGAGGTCTTGCAAACAGCCAGCCCAAAGCCTGCTCTACGGCGAGAGGCAATGTCCAAACTGTAGTGTTTTGTAAAGGTATGGACGGAAGTCCATGTGGCAGCAGCGCATATGTCTGCCGCTGACACATTCTTGAAACAAGCCGCAGCGGCAGCTACTCCTCTTGTGGAGTGGCCTCTGACTTGACCCGGGAGGGTCTTGTTGTACTTGTCATAACAGAAAGTGATGCAATGAGCCAACCACTTAGACAGGCATTGCTTGGAAACAGCATTGCCTTCCCTTTTGTGAACAAAAGAGATGAACAACTGATCAGTCTTTCTGATATCCTTCGTCCTGTTGGTGTAGTATCTCTGAATCCGGTGAACATCCATAGTATGGAGTAAATATTCCCCTTGGTTAGAGTACTGTGTAAAAAAGGCAGGTAGCTCTATGGACTGATTTAAGGTAGACTCTGCTACTACTTTAGGTAGAAACTTAGGATTCATGCGAAGAGCAACTCGTTCTTTGTGGAAAATCAAGTAGGAGATTTTGCACATCAGGGCCTGAAGCTCGGAGATTCTTTGAGCCGAAGTAATGGCCACCAAGAAGAGCGTCTTCCATTTAAAGAAACTTCAAATCTGCAGAAGCTGCAGGTTCAAGAGAGGAAGAGAAGTTTCGAGAACAAAATTCAAGTCCCAAGGGGGCAGGGAGTACGGATGGGGGCCTCAGATGGAGGACCCTCTGAGAAAGGTCTTAGAGACCTCCAGTTAGGCGAAAGCTTTATCTGTGAAGGGAACATGATAGGCTGAGATAGCTGCCATGTGAACCTTCAAGGAGGAATGGCTGAGACCCAGGTCGAACAGATGATGTTAGTACTCCAGCAGAAAAGCCACTGAACAGGAGAAAGGCTCCACATTCTTGGAGGCTGCCCAAATAGAGAATCTCTTCCACTTCATGGCATAAGTGGACCTGGTGAAGGGCTTTCTAGCTTCCACTAAAATCTCCACCACTTTTGGAGACACACCAAAACGGGATTGGGCTAGGTCTGCAGGAGTCATGCATGTAGTTAAAGGGATTTGAGGCCTGGATGGACAAGGGTCCCCTGATCCTGGGTCAGCAAACCTCAAGATAGAGGAAGAGGAAGAGGAAAATCCTCTGAATATTGTTGTAGAAGAGAGAACCAGATTTGCCTGGGCCAGAAAGAAGCGATCAGAATCATTCTTGCTCCTTCTGAGGTTAGTTTCTGCAATACTCATAGGATCAGAGGAATTGGGGGAAAAGCATAGACGAATCTGTCCTTCCAGTCTAGAGACAGAGCATCACTCCAGAAAGTGCCTCACTCTGGAACGAGTGAGCAAAAGGTGGGAAGTTTTGGGTTTTGAGGGGAGGTGAACAGGTCTACCTACGGAGTCCCCCAAAGCTGAAAGATATCGTCTAGTACCCCTTGGTCCAGTTCCCACTCATGTGCTAGAGCAGAAGAGCGACTTAGCTTGTCTGCCAGAGTGTTGTCAACTCCTGGAACATGAATCACCGTTAGGTGAAGGTCGTGTTGTGTTGCCCAATCCCAAACCCTCATGACCTCCCTGCATAGAGGGTAGGACCGAGTTCCTCCCTGTTTGTTGATGTACCACACTACGCACATGTTGTCCGTCTGGATGGCTAGGTGGCCGGGAAGGATGTATTGGTGAAGGGTTTGGAGAGCATACAACACAGCTCAAAGCTCAAGCACATTGATGTGGAGAGCTTGTTTCAGCCTGGTCCAGGAGCCCTGGGTCCGATGAGGACCTAGATGGGCTCCCCAACCTTCGCCTGATGCATCTGTAGTCAGAGTCTGGGAGGGGGGAGAATGAAAGAAAGGGACCCCCCGAAACAGGTTCTCTCGAACCATCCACCATTGCAAGTCTCGCACCATCGGCGATGAGATCAGAACTAATTGATCTAGGTCATCCACAAGTTGATCCCACTGAGAGCGAAGAGTCTACTGAGAGATTCTCATGTGGAGTCGAGCCCGGGGGACCGTCGGAATAGCGGCCTCCATGAGCCCCAGAAGACGGAGGACCGACCTCGCCAAGACCCTCCTGCATTCTGATAGCAGGGAAATCTGGGTTTGAAGAGAGGCCGCCCTGTCCGGAGGCAGGAAGGCCTTGCTGACGGTCGTATTGAAGATGGCCCCGATGAACTGTAGTCTCTGGGAAGGATCCAGATGAGACTTGGAATGGTTGATGGTAATACCTAGGCAAGTGAAAACCTGCTGGGTGAGGGAGAGAAAACGCAGGAGTTCCTCCCTGGATGAGGCCACCAGGAGCCAATCGTCCAGGTAAGGGAACACCTGTACTCCCATAGTGCGCAGATGGGCCGCTACCACAGCCAGGCATTTGGTAAATACTCGGGGGGCTGAGGATAGACCAAAGGGGAGCACCTTGAATTGGTAGTGGTCCCCCTGAAATGCAAAACAAAGGTACTTGTGATGAGAAAGGCGAATGGGAATGTGCAGATAGGCATCCTGCATATCCAGTGCACAAAGCCATTGACCTGGCTGAAGGAGGGGCAGAAGGCTCTGCAGGGAGAGCATCCTAAACCTTTTGTAATCTACATAAAGATTCAGGGAACTGAGATCTAGAATAGGTCTGAGATCTCCCGTCTTCTTTGGGACCAGGAAGAAATGGGAATAGTAACCCGGCCCTTGAAGATGAAGGGGGATGGGTTCTATCACCTGCTTCGAGAGAAGGGCCGAGATTTCTTCCCGGACCAAAGGAAGGTGTTCCCTTGAATAGGATGACTTCAGAGGTGGGTGGCAGGGTGGTTTCTGAAGAAACTCTATGGAATGCCCTTTCGCTATAAGCTGGAGCACCCAAGAATCCGTGGTTATCCTCTCCCATCCCGGAAGGTGGAGGGAAAACCTCCCTCCTACCAGTTCCTGTGGGAAGTCCAGAGGCGGTGGGAGAGGAAAGGAGTCAGGTGGTGTGGGGCAGCGCCGCAGCTGAAGCACCCGCTGCTTTTTTGGGCGGGGGGGCTTAGCAGCTGTGGGGGCCTGATGTTTGGTGGCCCGCCTTCCCTGTGGTTTTGCCTTTGGCCAAATCCATCTGCAAAAGGGATGGCGCTGCTGTTGTTGGGGATGGTACATGGAATCCACAGATTTCAGAGCCGTCCCCTTCTCCTGCAAATCGGTGATGATGTCCTTGACATCACCCCCGGAAAGCACTGACCCCCGGAAAGGTGCTTCCTGAATAGCAGATTGCACCTCCGGGACCAAACCTGACACGCGGAGCCAGGCATGACGCCGTAGACCCACGGCGAAAGCGGAGCTCCGCCCAGCAGTGTCCACTGCATCGTATGTCACCCGTAAAATGTGCCAACTGGCCGAATGAGCAGAACAGATGAGGTCGGCTAACTCCTGTTTGACTTGGGAGTCAGGCAAGGAGTCCAGCTTGGATTACACCTGGGTAAGGACAGCCTTCTGATAATCCCCCATGTGGGCAATGTAGTTCAGGGCCTGAATTCCCAGTGTGGAGGAGGCGTAAATCTTTCTCCCATACTGGTCCAGAAGGCGAGATTCCTTATCAGGAGGGGACGAGCGCAGCTGTTTTGGGTGTGCCGACCGGCCATGAGCGGTGCTAATCATGACCGAGTCAGCCCGAGGGTGAGAGTCCAGGTAGTCAACACCCTCGGGAGCCTGGTATAGCCTGTTTGACTTCCTAGGAAGTGGGGCTAACGCCGACAGCTGTTTCCATATCATGGTAACAAGGTCAGCGTGAGGCTCTATCCAGGGTGGCACTAATGTAGGAGTTGTCACGGGCAGATCCAGATGTTCATCAAGTTTCAGTCGCTGAGGATCTGGTTCCAGAGAGTGCCACTGATGTACTTCCTGGATTTTTCTAAGCAACTCCATGAAAGATGGATCCTCCGGAGGAGACTTCGGAGGAGTCCTCGGCTGGGGTTTCGACGGAGAGCGGGGCTCGTCGTCTCTCTCGGAGCATCCTTCGGAACAGTCCAAGGAATCTGAGAGTGAAGAGGAAGAAGAAGAATAAGACTCCCTTACTCGACTCGGGGGAGGAACGGGTTCCTTGGGTAGTAGCCGAAAACGCATGTCCTACCCCTCTCTGGACCCAGACGGAAGAACCCTGGAGTCCGGAGGTGGTGAGGGAGTGTGTCGCCTTGGACGTGCGGGAGCCTGGGGTGGCACCATCATCGTAAGGCGGCTCTCAACCTCCTTGGTGAGCTGAGCCTTGGCCTCGCCCACCAGGAGGCCAGAGTCTCCTGCAGATCCACCGGTGGCTGTGGGCGGTGGAGGAGGAGGGGGGGAAGGTACGGGTTATACCCAGATAGTGAGTATCCAAACCCGCTGTGGGAAATCTGGCCGGTATTGTGGCGTCGGGTACCGCGCGCCAGAAAGACTGGCCGGTACCGCGGGCGCTGATACTGCGGTCCCGGATGGCGGGCGCCGGATAAGACAGCGGGTACCTGGGAGCCGGGGAGGGCTGCCGAGCAGACGTCCGGTCGGGCGGCCTCATGGGCGGGTCTACATTGAGGCCCGAAGGCGGAGGGCCCATTGAGGGGAACATCCAGAAGCGGATGTCTCCTGAGTTAGTAGAACCGCGCTGGGCACGTTGGAGGTGCCGCACCGGTCTGGCATCAGAGATACTGGCAGAGGTACCGGGCCGGGCCAGCGCCCGGGGGGCCGACGTCAGAACCGGTTTCAACGGAGGAGGGTCTGACGGAGGAGGAAGATCCCCCACATCGTCCGGGGATGGAGGAGAGAAATCCCCGGGGTCAGGCTGAGGTGACTCTGGCTCCCCGGATGGCAGTGAAGGCTGCGGGGAACCGGGTATGACGGATGTGGGAGGGTCTGTCGTCAGTTCCGTTGCTAGCCGAGCGTTGGAGGAGCCGACGTGCGGTTTAGGGGTGAGCTCCCGGCGGGCGCTGGAGGAGCCGGCATCTGGCTTACGGGAGCCATCACCGGAGGCGGGCTGAGGGGAAGGATCAGATGGATCCAGTGGGGAAGAGGTCGTAAAGGTTCCTCAAGGGTCGGGGCGCCTTACTCGACCTTCCATGCGGCGCCAGAGGAGCCGACGCCTGACTTAGAGGAGTCGCCACGCCAGTAGGCCGCAAGCCTGTGGCTGAACCGGGCGGAGGCCTCCATTAGCCCGGAGGCACCCGCAAGGCCCAAGCACGAGCCAGACGGGCGGGCTGACGCTGCCTCCGAAACCTTCGAGGTGGCCGTCAAGGAGCGGTCCCCCGGGGGGGACATTACCTGAGTCCCTGCATCTCCAGCAGGAGATGCGGTAGAGGAGGTCTTCTCCCGGTGCCCCTCCTTGTCCTTCTTTTTCCGATGTCCTTCGGGGGAAGTGGATGCCTGCCTCAGCTTTTTCAACTCCTTTTCCATAGAACTCATCTTTTTCTTGAGCAGATGGGCTTCCAGGGATTGTTGCCGCCGTTTTCGGGTAGCCGCGTTGAAGTTGAGGCAGTGCTGGCACTTCTCAACCGGGTGATCGGGGTCTAGGCAGAAAAGGCACAGGGAATGGCCGTTCTTTGTGTTGCAGTGTTGGTGCCGCATAGTCGCACTTGTTTTTGAGCTCGGAGGGTGTGGGGACGACATACACCGACGATGACCTAATGTTATAAGAAAAAAACAACTAATTTTCAGTAAAACCGACGAAAGAGAGAGCTGAAGTTACTGAACTTTATCGTGAGAGCTGCACGCAGCTAACGCGGAAAGAACTGGAAGGCGGAAGGCCCAGGACCGCCTTTATACCGACGTCGTATGACGCCGGTCACCTGACTTGGGGGCGGTCCCTCGCCAGGGACTGCTAGCTAGAGATTTTTCCGTGGGGTCCTGCCACCAGCCGACGTCAGTCCTATATGTAATTACCTACTGCAAGAGCCCTCTCGAAGTAAGATCTAACATTGCCTTACAGTATAGGATCTACCAAATGCCTAGGATTGATTGTCTTAGTACTTAGTACTATAGTGTATCACTGTATCTAATCTAATGTGATGTATGACTGACAGAACTATCCATGTTTACTGTACTAATCCAGTTCGTGACTTATCACTGTAATTAATCCTGGGTAACTCCTGAAAAAGGGCCTACTGAGGCCCAGCGGGCTTACCCGGTCAACAAAGTTCAAACAAATAAATAAGTAGAACTACAGACCCTCCTCCCCAGGGGTACCGGGACAACTGCCCCAATCTGTAACAAGTGATCTAGGGTCTGGCTGACTGCCAGCTTTTTTACTGGGTTTTGGGTCACAGGGGATGTCAGGAAATGACCTCTTGTGGGTACTGTTGCAAACTCTAGAACATATCCTCACTCTAGGATTTCTAGTACCCATGCATCTGATGTGATTGGAGCCCATCTCTGGTGAAACTGCTGTAGTCTTCCACTAAGAGAAAGGAGGCAGACATGGGCCCATGTACCTTCATTGGGAGCTACCTCCTCATTGTCCTATGCTTCCATTATGCCTCCGGGTGAAGGATTCTCTTACTTTTGTTCTTGAAGTTGGAATAAGCTCCTCTGTATCACTGACTTAGAAATTCTGAAAGGGCATAAAAACTGCTACACAACTGACTCTCTCAAGTGCTTTCTTGGCCCCTGGTGTTTAAGGTCACTGCCAGTCAGTACTCCAGGTGTGCCCCTTCCCCAGCTCAGCAGTCCAGCTAGCGGAAACTGAAATAGACATTTAAAAAAAAAAGGAAAACACACTGAGTGGGGTAGAGAGGCTGACCTGAAAAATGGAGCATCCTGGCAAACCCGGAACCTCTCAGAGCAAAGAGTACCCAGCGACTGGCAATGGACAGACAAACATGGCAGGGGAGTTCCTCATCGGCTGGAGAAAACCATCTTGGTGCTACTAGGCAAAAGCGCATCTCAGGAGTACAGGCGCAGGCATGGGCGCACCACCGGAAGTGACATCATGCAAGGGCACATAGCGTGAGTGCTTCCAATAGTCCAGCACATGGAGCCCAAGACTATGAAATGGTGCCAACAGAAAAAAAGTCACAAAAACTGGCTGGCAAGATGACAGTAATGGCAGGAGCATGTGTCTCATTAGTGCTGGAGAAAACTATGCGCTAGCAGGCGTGGAGACAGCCACGAGCTACCACAAACACCTGAAACAAAATGGGGAAAAAAATTGGCTACCAGGCACAGGCAGCTTTGACTACTCTTGCCCTCTGAAGCCCCAACCAACTGCCTCAGTACACACATGAATAACTAGATCAATAAAAAAATAATTTGAAAGTCGCAGCTTAACAGGCAAGATTTCTAAATTGAGGGTGCTCCCTGGGAACAGGCAGCCCCAACCTACTGCAGAGTGTTACAGGGTTGAATAAGGCCCTGTCCCATTTGTTATGTAGTGGGGGATAAAAGCAAGGATCTGTTCTCTTCTCCCTTTTCTGCCACTTGTATCTCTTTTCTGTTTGATTGTACAATCAAAAATTCCTGAGGCACCCGGATGGCCAACCAAAGGGTTCCACAGTTTTCCCCCCTACTATCTCCCTTTCTTCACTTGCTGTTTATCTTTTCTTTCCCCCTTGCTTCACTGTGGTTGAGAAAGTGTATGTGGATATTTGTGTGATGCTGGGATCCTTGGTTTAAATCAACTGCAGAAAACTTTCAGTTTATTAGAAGATTCATAGCAAGCTGCAACACAGAGATTTGACCTGGAGAAATTGTTTGACCTCAAACTTGTTACATTTCTTTGAGAAACAGGAGACAGTGTTCTACAACATGTGCAACTCCAAATGCTGCAAACCTATTTAATGTTTGCCACATTACATATAAGGAGGTTGAGCACTTACTCCAAACCCTTGACCATAGAAAGAGTGCAGGAGCGGACAATATTGAACCCATCTTCCTAAAAATAGGCTACCCCATCCTGACATCACCTATTATACATCTTTTCAACCTATTAATAGTAAACTGCAAGATTCCCTCAACTTGGAAAATCGCGCATATTATCCCGCTCTTCAAAGCAGGTGATAAAACTTCAACTCATATTATACAATGGCAAGAAAAAATCCTGGACTCTGATTAGTCAGTCTTGGGCTGGACCCGTGATGTTATCCCAGTGCAACATCACGGGTCTAGTCTCAGCCTCACTGTGAACCTGCAGATGAGCATTTGATGGAGCTTTTGATTGATTGTTTTATGGCGCTTTTGATTGATTATTTCATCTTCTCTTAAAAAACAAAAATATTTTTCCACACAAAAACATCTTTAAAATTATTTTTTTTATTCTGTATAACAACGAGCCATTGTATAATAGCAGTAATGCCCTCCAGGGTGTGTGTCGTTTGGGATAACGTCACGCCTCAGTCAGTGGATGCACTCGGCCTGCGGCCTTGTGCCCAACCACCTGAGGCATGACGTTATCCCGGCACGACACACACCCTGTCGGGCATTATTGCTTAAATTATCGACCCATTTCCGTATTACCAGTATTGGCCAAAATGTTTGAGAAATTGATTCATAACCAAATAAAAACCTACCTCAAGGAAACACTCATCAACCCTAAGCAGTCTGGTTTTCGGGCTAAGCTCAGTACAACCTCTACTTAGGTGAAAGCCCTCAATGATTAGTTTACGGCTCTGGATCACAAGCATACTGTTGCAACACTCATTTTAGATTTAAGCAAGGCTTTTGATACCATAGACCACAATATTCTCCTGAGCAAGCCTGTAATTGTTGGATTAAGCCCCACTGTAATATTTTGGTTCAGATGCTATCTCAGGGATAAGCGTCAGCAATCGAAAGTTGGTGTTCTAACTTCTACCTTTGCACCCATCAATAAAAGAGTACCGCAAGGCTCCATATTAGGGCCTCTATTGTTCACAACATATATAAATCAACGACCTGGATCAGAACATCACCAATGCAAACCTTCATTTTTACGTAGAAAACACAGTACTATGTACCACAAATTCAGACCCAAAATCAGCACTATGGTGCCTGCAACAATTGTTTAATCTGCTGCAGATTAATCTCCATACCTCTAAACTATTATTAAATGCTTCCAAAACCAAGTACACGATCTTGTCTTACAAAACCAATTTCACCACTTCTACAATTGGCATCTCAACCTTTTTCAATGAAACACTTGAGCAGGTAGGCGCTCTTTCAAATATCTTATTATGTGGGTGGATAACAAGCTATTATTCAATGTACATATAAAAATACTATGTAAGAAGTTACGTCCAAAAACGGGTTTTTATTACTGTAATAGTCCTGCCTAAACCATGAAGATAAGAAGATGCTAGTGCAAGTCATGTTTCTCCCTCTACTAGACTATGGTGACTTTACAGAAGTGCATCAGTCTCACTTCTGGGGAGATTAGATGTGCCGTATCACAGTGCTTATTTATATTCGTGAGCTCCCTGCCCTCACACACCACTATCTGCTTTACACAGCAATAGGGTGGACTGTGCTTGAGACTACAAGGTTAAGACACGTGAACCTCTGGTCCTTCAAAGCACTGTGTAACACACTACCTGCATACATCTCCTACTTACTTCTCTAGGTCCCACGTTCCATACACGCTTAGATTACATAATACCATTTTGCTCGACATACCCAAGCACTGCTCTAGATATGGAAAGATGGCCTTCATTTGGGCTGCCCCCAAATCCTGGAATGTCATCCAGAAAATACTCAAACTGCACATGCTGGTTTGTCTCCACTCCTTCCAATCGCTTCTCAACCAATACCATGTAGATGAATGTGCCTGCTACTAATATTTGCAATTGTTTGTACTTATTCCTTGCACCTGCACTTTGTTCCTGCAATCCTTTATTCATGTGTGTCTTCAAGTTGTTTTTTCTGCATTAGGCTACCCCTTATACATATTGTCTCATAGCTTTCATTGTATCCAGACCAGTGTTTCTCCTATTTGTATTTTTTTATACCTTTAATGACATATGTTTGCCTCATTGCGTACTATGTATTACCAGATGATATTATAACCTCATATTTCATATCCTGTAATATCCACTTTGTATGCCTTGTTTTATTTCTCTTCTATCCTACCCCGGGACCTCCTTGCAAATGAGCTCTGCTCAATGGAGCTTCTCCTGGTAAAACAAATACATTTTATTGTACCTGTTGAGTCTGGATGTAGTTTAGCTAGCAAAGAACTTGAAAGTGGTATTTACACTGTACATGCTCTAAGCCAGGAGTTTTGTACATGGGTACTAGAACTGGTACTAGGGAAGCATAGAAGACATGGACCGTGCAACAGGAAGCCCAGGAGTGATTACAAGAATGGCAGCCAAGCTAGAAATGGAAATAAAAGTGCAAACTGAGACTCTACAGCCAGCACCAGTGATAGAAGAAGCAGCAGAACAGACAGGGACAGTACCTGACAGCATGTCTGCCTTCTTCAGTCGGTGGGCTATGCAACAAAGAGAAGCCAAGAAACAGAGAAAAAAAAGAGATTCAATGCTTAGAAGTGCAGAAAAGAGAAGATATGCAGCATCTAGAAGTTCAGAGAAAAGAAGAGATGCAGCAACAGGAGCTGCAATGGCTGGATACCTTTCAAGCAGATCAACAAAATACAAACAGCTTGAAAGACATTAAACTTACAAAGCTGTGTCCCTCAGATGATATTGAAGCATATTTGACCTCTTTTGAAAAGGCTGCAGGAGCCTGCCAATGGCCAAAGCAGCAATGGCCAATCAGGATGGTGCCCTACCTGACAGGTAAAGCCCAACTTGCCTACAGCAGTATGGACACTGCAGTCAAACAACTATGACCTGGTGAAAAGAGAAATCCTGAAAAGGTATGACATCTCTGGAGAGACCTAGAGTCAGAGATCCTGGTCCCTAAAGTACAACTCAGTTGACAATCCTTGAGAAGCCTTCACCCTACTCAAAGAACTTATTAAATGTCTCCAGCCAGAGGGCACAAATGGAAATTACGTACCTACTGTAATTCTTGATCTTCTTGGATGAAGTCTCCACCACTCATTCACACTAATGGGAGTACACCAGAGGTGCTAGGACCCAGCAGGAGCAAACATTTTCAGGAGGGCCGGCGCCTGAGATGGAGCCACGAGGAAGTGGCACTGCGAGCTCGGCATGTGCGGTAATGACTATCTCGGCATCGACCCTCCAACAGCCTCAGTACCTTTTTTCTGAGGCGGTGCAGCGTAACTACCCTAGAAAGGACTAACCTAAAAATCGGACATAAGATAGTCCGAATGACCTGTGTAAGAAGGGTCAACAATAAAGTCTTTACAGCTCAGCCATTGAGGGAGTGAAGACCATAAACAGAGAAGTTAGCTCGGGGGATGGTGGGTGGGAGTGTGAATGAGTGGTGGAGACTTCGACCAAGAAGATCAAGAATTACTGTAGTTACGTAATTTCCATATCTTCCTGGACATAGTTCCACCACTCATTCACACTGATGGGAGAGTACTGAGCTAAAGAATCTCCTGAGATGGGCAGCAGGAGATAAAGAGCTCACGTGCTTAGGACAGAATTCCGTTAAGAATGGTCCTGCCAAACGACAGATATTGTCTGGCATGGCTATCCAAGGCATAGTGCTTAACAAAAGTATGCACGGAGCTCCAGGTAGCTGCATTGCAAATATCTGCAATGGGCACGTTACGGATTTCTGCCAGAGATGATGCGACTGCTCTAGTAGAGTGAGTGTACACTCTGCCTTCCAGCTTGACCTGTGCCATAAAATAGCAGTGGCAAAGGCATGCCACCAGCCACGCTGAAATGCATATGATAGCAACAGGTTGACCCAGCTGGGTCTCGCTGAAGGAAACAAACAGTTGTTGAGCCTTGCTAATTTCTTTCGTTCCATCTAGATAGAACCACAATGCTCTCTTAACATCCAGCAAATGAAGGGTACGCTCCCCTTCATTCTGGAAGTTCGTAAAGTAGGTAGGAAGGACTAAAGATTGGTTTAGATGGAATTCTGAGACAACTTTAGGGAGAAACTTAGGATGAGTCCTAAGAACTACTTTGCCCTTGTGAAATACAGTGTATGGGGGGGGTTGGTGACCAGTGCATGTATTACAGAAACTCTAAGGGCTGAAGTAATGGCCACTAGGAAAGCAATTTTACAAGTAAGGAACTTCAACTCACAAGTAGCTAGAGGCTCGAAAGGTTTACGAGTGACCATGTCTAGCACAAGGTTAATGTTCCAGGCTGCAACTGGATGTCTAATAGGAGGTCTAGTATGCAGAATACCCCTAAGAAACCTCTTAACTACGGGCAACTGAGCCAGCGACATGGAAAGTACCAGCTCATGATATGCCGAAATGGCACAAAGATGAACTTTGACTGTGGAGAACTGCAGACCTGTGTTTGAGAGGTCTAAGAGATACTCCAAGGCTTTATTCGGTGGGCAGGAAAAAAGGGTTCCACGAGGATTTGCACACCAGATAGAGAAACGCTTCCATTTAGCTGTGTAGGTTTTTCTAGTGGCTGGCTTATGTGCAGCCAAAAGAATATCTGAAACTCTACGAGAAACATTGAACCTATTCACCTCTATCTCTTCAGGAGCCAAGTGTGAAGGTGAAGCGACCTCAGGTTGGGATGGACCACAGGACCCTGGGTCAGAAGGTTCATGTGAAGGGGAAGCGTTTTCGGGGGGGTTCTGATAGTCTGTTGAGTAGCGGGAACCATATCTGCTGAGGCCAGAAGGGGGCAATGAGAATCATTCTGCCCCCCTGGGACTCCAATTTGAGCAGTACCCTCTGAATTAGGGGAAGAGGAGGAAAAGTGTACAGAAAGTGTTTTGTCCACCGCAGCCTGAACACATTCTCACAAAAAATGCCAGGCCTTGGATTTCTGAAGCAGAAAAGAGGCAGTTTTGCATTAAGTGGGGATGCAAAAAGGTCCAGGTCTGGAGTTCCCCACTCTTTGAAGAGTGACTGAACGATGGTTAAGTTGAGAGACCACTTGTGAGGATCCACCTATTTTCTGCTGAGACAGTCTTCCAGCTCATTTTGCACTCCTGGCAGGTAAACCACCTGAATCAGAGCCTTGTGCTCCAGGCACCATTCCCACACTCTCATTGCTTCTCTGCATAATGGGTAAGAGTATGCACTGGCCTGTTTGTTGATGAGGTACATCACTGCCTTGTTGTCCATTTAAAGGAGAATGTTGTTGTGACAGAGAATGTTCTCCAAAGCTTGGACTGCAGAGGACGGCTCTCATTTCCAGGACGTTTATGTGAAGTTGAGACTCATCCTGAGTCCACGTACCCTGGGTGTGGAAGTCCCAGCAGTGAGCTATCCAACCCATCAGAGATGCATCTATGGTAATGGAGATCTGATGATCCCGAGGGGAAAAAGGATATCCTTCCAGAAGGTTGTCCTCCTGAGACCACCAAGTGAGCGACCTCTTCAGAGGTTCTGTCACCTTGATGAGAAAAGACTGAGGGTGAGTGGTTGGGGTCTCGAAAGAGGAGTGTACCGGAGGGGTTAAATCCATAGGGATTTCCAGGACATGAAGACATTGGAGACACAAAAGCTTCCCAGGATCGATTTCTGTGGTCTGGAGAGAAAGGGTAGAATTTAAATTCTTGAGCAGAGACTTAAAGGAAAGGTCCTCAATAAGAGGCTCTGTAGGAGGATTGATCCCTGCCCCCAGGGCAGGATCAGCATCAACATCATCACCCAATCTAAGATCTGGATCGGGCTCAAAATCATCTATTGACAGTCCAGAAGGGACCGTATAGACAGGAATGGAGTGAAAACCAGGAGGAAGAAGAGAAGGAGAAAGAATCAGAGTCGCAAACCTCTGGAAACTAGATGGCGCCACACCCATCCCTGACGCCGTCGAAGAAAACGGTGCCGAGAACAAAGAAGGAGCCGTCACAGAAAATGGTGTCGCAAACTGTGCAGGCAAAAAGCGTGACACTGCACCTGACACCAGCACTGATGGATAGCGAGGTGCCGTGCCCTACGCCGTCACCAGCCCCGACACTGAGAATGCCACCAACAGAGCCCATGGTGCCGCAGATGGCACCGACAGCACTCGCAGCACCACAAGGGACCTCGATGCCGGAGAAGTCAGCACCACAGATGATGGCAATGTCACAGAATTCTGAGAACTGTGATTTGAAGTTACAGGATGAAAAATGGCAGGAGATAAGGGCATCGGTGTAGACCCCTGCGCTGAAGCTGTGTGAGGGGGAAAGACATCAGAGCATGGAGTCGATGGCACCAATGAAGGTGCAGCACAACTAGGAAGGCCTAATCGCCCTGCCTGCCATCCTGGAACCGAAGGGCCTGAAGGTCCCGGAGTCGGACTGACCGGTTCGGGCCATCGGACCAACCTCCGGCCCACTGCTCCATAAGAGCAGCCCACTGGTGAAACTGCTCATCGGAAACCCCTCCGATAGGTGAAGAGGGGCTCCAGTGTTGAAGAGGTCAGCCATCAGAGACAGAAACCAGTGACTCCGACAGAGGTGGAGACCGGTGCCTGGCCCTAATAACCAACCGTCTACTTGCAGACATACCAGAGGGCGACCTCGGGTGATGCCGTTTCTTCTTCAACCTGTGTGCCCAAGAAGAACTCAAGGCCAAACGGTGCCGAGAATGGGACCATTTCTTTTAATGCTTCTGGGGAGACTGCCCATCTCCCTGAGCATTGGTCTGTCCGTTGTCAGATCCCCCCCTCCGGGGAGGGCAGCGGACCTGACCCAGCCCCACTGGCTGAAAGTACAGTTACATAAGAACTTACTGTAACAGAAGATCTTGGAGAGAGGCTCTTGTAGTAGGTATTTACATACAGGACTGACCTGGCAGGTGTCAGGACCCCACGGAAACATTTCTAGTTAGCAGTCTCTGACGGGGGACCGCCCCCATGTTAGGTGACTGACGTCATGCGATGTCAGTATAAAGGGGCGGTCCCCCACACCCACCTTCCAGTTCTTTCCTGCCAAGGGCCAAAAGGCAAGATGAGAGAGAAGCTGATATTTCCCTTCCTGGAAAAGGAGCTGAAAAAGCTAAGGGGGATGGAGGGCAGGGAAGGCAATACCTACTGCAAGAGCCTCTCTCGAAGATCTACTGTTATGGGAAGTTCTTATGTAACTGTACTATCTTACTTTGAGAGGGCTCTTGCAGTAGGAATTTACATATAGGACTGAATCCCAAGCAGTCTGGAACAAAGAAAAGCACTCGGGAGGAGGAAAACGAACCAAATAATGGAACCTCCGGCTGAACGGGTCTTATGAAAGAAGACCTTGGAGTACAGCCAACCTGAAGCCTGCTCTACAGTAAGAGGCAATATCCAAACTGTAGTGTTTCATAAAGGTATGGACAAAAGTCCAAGTTGCGGCTGTGCTGATGTTTGCCGCTGACACATTCTTGAAACAAGCCGCAGAGGCGGCTACTCCTCTGGTGGTGTGACCTCTGACTTGACCGGCAGGATCTTGTTGTACTTTTCGTAACAGAAAGTCAGTGATGAAAGTGAGCTGGAACACACAGGAACGGCGTTCTGGTACTTCTTCATATTCAAGAAAAAATTGTATTTTATTGATGTGCAGATTTGCAAAAGGCACAGACGTCATTGCCAAAAAAACATAGTGCATTTTTTTAACTTTGTTTGTTGGGGGTGAGGGGGGGGGGATCAGGAGTGCACTCACTAGCCTATAATCCCCTATATGCCTGCCGCCTACTTGGAAAAAGCTATCTGGCTGCTGCTCAGAAGAGACTGGTGGCCATGGGGTAGTTTCCACCAATCACAGATTATGTTGTTGACATCGTTCTGTCCAATCGCTCAACAGAATGTGGTTGACGACCTGCCGCGTGGCAAACAGCTCTCTGTAACTGCCATCTCGTCGATGGTGTGTGTGAGGGAAAAGTCAGGGCCACAGGTCAGCCACTGATCCTTAAACTGAGTAAGCAACAGTGGGAGTGGTTGCTGTTTGCAGGCTACTTGACAGGGTCACTGGTATGTCTATTCCAACAACTGTGAATGTAACCGCAATTTTCCTGTTTCCCTGACATCTTGTGACTGTGTCCCTCCGCACGGTGACAGGCGGGCAAATAACAGAGTAACTGATGGGGATAACGAGTGGCACACAAGTCGGCATGGCAAGTTCTTATTTACGTGTGACTAGTCCTGTGTCATGCTGTTAGCCTTTTTAATGGGGTGTTGGTAATGCAGGACAGCATGGAAAGAGTGACAGGTATCAGTACTGTCTCTTGCCATCTGCCTTTCATCTGTAGCTAGAAAGAGAAAGATTGTGGGGCCAGTGACAAGGGAGCATTGGGGCAATTGTGCCCGGTTGTTGAGAAATGAAAGCCGCAAATTCCCTTTGAATGTTGTGATTGGTGTGCCTACATTGTGGTATGCAGATAGTATGAGCCCAGATTTGGTTTTCTTTTTTTGGTTGTTTCATCTTACTCCTGTACACCTCTGTGTGACCAGTGACATGAGTCAGAGGGACATTATAATATACATAGGCATGGTAGCATGTGTTTGTTGAGAACGTTCAGCTTCCATCCGAAGTGGGAATGCTTCTACATCATGTGTGTCAAGCTGTAATGTGTCAGAGTGTGTGTGTGTGTGTGTTTATCCTGGAGCATAGTTATTACAATCTGTTATAAACATTTGTGATTTTAAATATAACAATCTGCTGGCTGTCATTATTTTTTTTTTCAAATATCTAAGTAGGTTTGTAATACAGAAATGTGTATCTGAATGAAGGCAATACAAATTCCTTAGCACCATCCACTAGACTAAAGTCATGGGTCACACACTAAGATTTCTTGGATGATAAATGTAAGGTCTCTCACATTATGTGACACCCCATTTTACATTATAGACTGATACTGTTCACTTTGAGACCCTCAGAGGCAGTCCTTCCCAAAAGGTGCTTCTGGTTCTGCTTGTAGCAACCATGAGGTTCTGCCTCCTTATCAGCACCCTTCCTTCTGCACCTAGTCTCAGTTGCTATTGAGAAAGCCCAACCTTAGCAAAACTAGACTATTGACAATGTTCTTCATGTCTAATAAACTGTAGCATGTAAATTTGGGCCAAGTGTTCTATGCCAGTGAACAGGAATGTCAAATTTTCATTTTGACCATAGTAGTGGCCTTCCTTTGCTCCCTTGAAAATACTGTCAACGTCCTCGCATTGCCAATGTCTCTGCAATTGGATCATGCAATCCTTGGAGGCATCTTTTTATTTATTTTTTTGTTTTGTTTTTATGTGTCATGAACTCCTTTCTCTTTTGACGTTTGAGGTGGGAGAGGACCTTTTTTCTCTTCACAGGGAAATTAAGACCCCTCACGTTCCAGATATGCATTATGATCTCACCCATTCTGCTTACAGGAGAGGGTCTATATGCTGACCTACATCCATTCACTGCTTTTGAGGCTATTCTCTGCAAGAGTTCGCACCGGGGTCAGGCACCTGAACTGGACTGGGGATGAGCACTCATGGAGGCCCTGCATGAGTGTGCAGTGCAAATGCACCGGAGGACCAAACAGTGGGAGACAATAGAGCTGGGGACCTTGTGTAGTTACTCAGGAGTACAAAATGACAATATCTAAGCAGTGTGACTCTCAGTAGCAATACCAGTTAAAACAATATTGTAAATAGCTTAGCTCAATTAGTAACACCAATAGAAGATTATTTAGGGGCTTCGGTCTGGACTATAGCCGGCTGCACACACAGCCAATGGCTGGCCCAACCTGCCCAGAGGGGTGGCTTACCCCAACAGTTAGGCAAAGTACTTGCCCAGCAGTGCTGTGCACCCTAGGGCCATAGCATTTGACCAAAGGTGTTTAAACCTGAGATCCGATGGTCTGATGGGGTACTGGACCTCTGTTGTAGTCCTCTAGAGGGTAGCAGGACGTACATCCCGGTCCGGGTGTATCTGTCCAGTAAAAAAAAGGTGCATGAGCCTGGCAGGCCCTGTCTGACAAGTGATTGCTCGGAGTGGCCCACCACCTCTGAATCCAGTCCTCTGGAAGCAGCAGATAGAAAGTGAAAAGGCACAGGAGACAAGTTTGGACTCAGCTATGCCCGAGTGCAACAGAGAGCCCTCGTGTCAAATGGTTGCTCAGCATCTCCGCATGGCAGGCTCAAGCACAGGGTACAATTCACAAATCAGGGTGAGAGGAGAGGACTCAGGTGGGTAGGGTGGCAATCAAGGTGTTGTGGGCATAACCCTTAGCCTGGGTATCAGGTACCTGGGGAGAGAAGGCAGCTACAAGGCCTCTCTCGCTCCAGCAGAAGAAAAGTGAAAAGGGGCAGGTTTCAGGATCATACACAGAGAGCCTTCATGGTAAGTGGTGGCTGTTCCTCTCCTCATGGTAGACTTGGGGAACAGGGTGCGAGTCACAAATCAGGGTGAGGGGGAGGACTCGGGTGGGTAGGGAGGTGGACAAGGTGGCATGGGCGTAGCCATCAGGTACATGGGGAGATCTACAATTCATCTATTCCTCCATTGCATACTCACAAACCGCACACACACACACACACACACACACACACACACACACACACCCGTCCACAATAAATAGAGTACACAAGTCCTGCTGGGAAGCCATCAGAGGAGGGGACAAGACTGGATACTGTCCTGTCCTTCACTTAAAATCACCTAAATAACTAAGAGGAGTGGGGAGTTGGGAGCGAGAAGTAATAATAAATTTAAATCATGGACTTGCACTCTGGACACACCTGGGCTACCTCCTCAGTCCCTAAGCACCATTCCCACCCTTATTCTCCTGTGATCTACAACCCAGCAAAAATACTGCACTTATCTGAAAGCTCCTATTTTGGGAGCACAGCTGCAGGGGATGTTCACTCGTCTTTGGTCCTTGGACGCTCGGTCACCCTGTGGGTTGGCGCTCTAGGTCTGCAATAGATCTTGGGGCCTCCAGGGTTAGGGCAGACACTGGAAAGTCTGAAGTAGCCTCCCAGTCTTGCGCATGTAGATCATCAATCCCCGGGGCCCCCGCCAGGGTGTTGGTGTCCATATCTTTGCAAGTCGGCGACCTTGGTGGGTGGGGTGACTGGTGTGAGCAAGGAGTATCTGTTATTTGTGAAGTATGGGCTGGTCCCCACAGATCCCTCCTTATCCTCTTGTTGACTGGGCAGGATTTGGTGTAGGCCTTCCTCTACATGGTCATTCGGGTGATTCCTTCTGGTGTGCACCGCCTGCTGCGGCCACTTCTTCAGGTTTTGTGGTCTGGGCTCCCATAATGATCATTGAGTCTGGGAAGCATTTGAGGGGGACTGCTGGTCCCATTTGAGTGGAGAGTGGCAATCAGCGTACTCCTTGGAGTGAGCTACAGTTGGGCTATGTTCACGGCTGCCCCTCTGGTTGTTGTTAGGGCTTGGAAAATTTTTCTGAAGAAAGTGGGTACTGCAGAGTTTGGCATCTGGAAGGTGAATCCCTAGAGCAAATTATGCTCAACTTGCTGAGGGGATGCAGTAAGTGTTCTGATGTCCTCTGGTCCCTTGATATGCACCGCTTGCAGGAATCACAGAGAAAAACGGTCCAGGTCTGCTGGCAGCTACGAACGACGTAAGCGGCCATTTTCCTTGCCGCATGCTTACCCCCCAATATTCTCATGGTTTTTGAGTTTATTCCAGAGTTGAGGAAGTGCATAATTTATTGAGGCCCTGCCAAAGTTGCTACTTGATTTGAGGGATAGAATGTGTGGTCAATATGACTGAAGGCTTAAGTCCAATCTATAGACAAAACTCATGGGTACATGCCCCTGCCCAAAGCACCTTTGGCATCATTAGTGAACTGGTTGAGAGCTGTACATGTCCTGTGAGCGACCCTGTCTGAAACCAAGTTGGGCAGGGGACATTGCAGAATCAAAGCAGCGTGCTGCATTTAAACATCAGAGTCAGTGCTACATGGTTTACTTTAATGCCACGGGTTCGCCAACACCAGTGCACAAAGACACTTTGCGCCATCACTGAAGGCCAGACAAAAGATCACCTGGCAGGCGAGCATCAAAGAACTGGTCACCAGCTGCCAGACCGCAAACCTGGGAAACAAAAACCCAGGGGATGAGTACCCATTGCGGGGAGGTAGTAACAAGAACAAAAATGGAAAGGGACATGGGGGTGATCACAAGTCTGTCAGACACTATCCCCACATGCCAGCTGGTAAACTGGCTTTTAAGATAATCCTTATGTAACCCCCATGCAAATGGGGGTTCCCATAAAGTCTTCCAGGAGCTTGCTTGAATGCTCCAAGCCTGAATGGTGTTTGGCGTTTAAGCCGTTTATCTGTGAGTGCTTTTAGAGCCTCTGGTACTGTCTTTAAGAGTTGTCTGCTTGCAGACATAATTAGTTTGTATGGGGGGACTGTGTGTTTTCCTGCTTGAGTCCCGCTCGAGCTACTGCCAAATTGCTCCATTTCTGCCATCGCTAAGTGGGCAGAAGGAGCACTCTTCAAAGAGGTAATTGTTTGCTTATAACCTGTTAAGAGTAATAATGAAAATGCAGTTTGATTTAACCTGCTTTCTTGTACCAAGGACAGTGCAGAGCGAGCTCCCTCATGTTGGTTCTGAACTTCTGAATTGGACCAATCATGGTGGGGATCCTTTAAAATGGAGCCTGCTCTGGGTGAATCAGAACTGGACTCTCCTCTGGGCCTGCTGTAAAGGGATTGTAAGGGCAGTGACTTGGGAAATGTAGTTTGACTTCGCGCCTTTTTTCCACCAACAGGGGAGTTTAATGAGTGGACAGCCAAACCAGCCAACTGAACTGGGAGGAACTCCAAAGGGAATGCCCGCTTGGCTACTGGAAGATCAGATCAGTTTGGGCTGTGAAGAGACAGGGAGTTGTGTGCTTTTTCTGTGTGTATTTAGCACGGGAATCGTAAGGCCCTTGCTCGGGTCTGCAGCTTCAGTAAGCTCCTGTTCGGACTGAATCACCTGTGAAGAGAATCAAGAAGATCTGAAGAGCAGAAACCAGGCTCACCCTGTAGAAGACTGAGAAATTGCTGAATCAAGCGCTCGGTCTGTCAGGAATTGAATCTGCTGTGTGTTCTCCCGGTATTGTGCAGTAATTACGTCGGGATCGAGAAGCAGCCTGCCTGGTATAGTACTTTCCTTTACATATAAATGTGTGTAGTGCTTGTGGGGAATCGTTAAGCCAAATCCCTGTAATAGTGAATAGAGTGCATGAAGCTGAAGTAAACTCCAGCTTAATCCAGACTTACATCCATTTGCTCTAAACTGCAGTGGGGTCTATCAAGGACCTTGTCCCATGGTCTGCTCCTCCTGGCAATCCAGGACAATCTGCCTTCCATCCAGTTCCCAGCATTGAGTTTGTGAGTACAAAGCAGGGTAGCTCCCTGCCATCTGTTTACCGAATTGCAAATGTGCCATCTAATTGTTGCTTTTTTTCATTTCTTCACGAACTGAGCCCTCCAGCTCCAGATTACAATTGGGTATCGTGCAAGTGTTTTTCCATCACAGGGCCCAGACCAGCTGCACTGATCCTGACTAGCCCCCCTCCCCCATCCTGGGTACCCAGTGAAAGTGACAATTTGGGACTCTGAGTATGTGCACAGTACTGTGATTATTAATGTGTTTAACCTAAGTAACCTGATTTCCCCTTTCCTTGTTATAGCTCCTTAAATAAATCAGATCTGTTGGTTTCAGGAAAGTTATAGCTTGAGGTATTAGTCGTTTATGTTAAGTATTGTACTGTGGTTTGCATATCATCTTGTTTGCAGAGAGCTCCCTGGGGTCCAGTGTGCGCAGCCAGTCCTGGGGGTAAGTGTACATTGTGAAGATATTCCTAATGCATTGTGCGGGCCACTGGTGGGAAGTATAGGTGTTACAGTGTCCCAGAGGGCTGTGACCAGGTTGGTTTAACTACTGCAAACCCTGACTTTCTGGGTGGAGGCACCCGCCATTGACCTAGGCCCTCAACCTGTTAGTAGTTACAGGCAGGTAGTAGCCTTGGGATAGTACCACCTAGGGGTTACATCTTGGATGCTCACCGCTGTGGGATTGTGTGTCCTCTAGTGGCCATATTTACGTAACCACTGTTAAGAAAAAAATAAAAAATAAATGGGTACTCCCCGACAGAAGTGGCTGTACACCGCTTGCGGAGTGGTACTGGGGAGGAGATCAATCAAAATGCTACGTTTATCCTGACCTCCCTGGTATCAATACGGACACTCTACAGGGAGTACTTTCCAAGGTGGAAGGTTTACAAAACCCTGTGGTGGTGGGTCAATATGTTGGGCAGGGGACATTGCAGAATCAAAGCAGCGTGCTGCATTTAAACATCAGAGTCAGTGCTATGGTTCACTTTAATGCCGCGGGTTAAACCAACACCAGTGCACAAGACACTAGCGCCATCACTGAAGGCCAGACAAAGATCACCTGGCAGGCGAGCATCAAAGAAGCTGGTCACCAGCTGCCAGACACAAACCTAGGAAACAAAACCAAGGGATGAGTACCATTGGGGAGGTAGTAACAAGAACAAAAATGGAAAGGGACATGGGGGTGATCACAAGTCTGTCAGACACTATCCCCACATGCCAAGCCAGCAGAAAACTGGCCTTTAAAGATAATCATATATAACCCCCATGCAAATGGGGTTCCCAAAAATCTTCAGGAGCTTGCTTGAATGCTCCAAGCCTGAATGGTGTTTGGCGATTAAGCCGTTTATCTGTGAGTGCTTTTAGAGCCTCTGGTACTGTCTCTTTAAGAGTTGTCTGCTTGCAGACATAATTAGTTGTATGGGGGACTGTGTGTTTTTCCTTGGCAGGTCCCATGGAGCTACTGCCAAATTGCTCCATTTCTGCCATCGCTAAGTGGGCGGAAGGGCACTCCTTCAAAGAGGTAATTGTTTTGCTTATAACCTGTTAAAATAATAATGAAAATGCAGTTTGATTTAACCTGCTTTCTTGTACCAAGGACAGTGGAAGCCAGGCTTCCTCATGTTAGTTCTGAACTTCTGAATTGGACCAATCATGGTGGGGATCCTTTAAAATGGAGCCTGCTCTGGGTGAATCAGAACCTGGACTCTCCTCTGGGGCCACCTGTAAGGGATTGTAAGGGCAGTGACTCTAGGAAATGTAGTTTTGACTTGGTGCCTTTTTCCACCAACAGGGGAGTTTACATGAGTGACAGCCAAACCAGCCAACTGAACTGGGAGAACTCAAAGGAAATGCGGCTCCGACTCCACTGGGAAGATCAGATCAGTTTGGGCTGTGAAGAGACAGGGGCTGTGTGCTTCTTGGTGTGTATTTTGTAGGGAATCTAGATGTAAGCCCTAAGTTCGGTCTGCAGCTTGTGCAAGCTCCTGTTGGACTGAATCCGACCTGTGAAGAGAATCAAGAAGATCACAAGAGCAGAAACCAGGCTCACCCTGTAGAGACTGGAGAAATTGCTGAATACGCTCTAGGTCTGTCAGGAATTGAATCTGCTGTGTGTTCTCCGGGTATTGTGCAGTAATTGCAATCAGGATAGAGAAGCAGCCTGCCTAGGTATACTTTCCTTTACATATATAAATGTGTGTAGTGCTTGTGGGAATCGCGTTCCGTCCCTGTACAGTGAATAGAGTGCATGAAGCTGGAAGTAAAGCTCCAGCTTAATAGACTACATCCATTGCTCTAAACTGCAGTGGGGGTCAGTCCACCAGACCTTGTCCACATGGTCTGCTCCTCCTGGCAATCCAGGACAATCTGCCTTCCATCAGTTCCCAGCATTGAGTTTGTGAGCACAAAGCAGGGTAGCTCCCTGCCATCTGTTTATCAGATAGCAAATGTGCCATCTAATTGTTGCTTTTTTCATTTCTTCACGAACTGAGCCCTCCAGCTCCAGATTACAATTAGGTAGACGTGCCAAGTCCATTTTCCATCACAGGGCCCAGACCAGCTGCACTGATCCTGACTAGCCCCCTCCCCATCCTGGGGCACAGTAGAAAGTGACAATTTGGGACTCTGAGTATGTGCACAGTACTGTGATTATTAATGTGTTTAACCTAAGTAACCTGATTTCCCCTTTCTTGTTATAGCTCATAAATAAATCAGATCTATTGGTTTCAGGAAAGTTACACTGGCTGGTAGTAGTTTATGTTAAAGTATTGTACTGTGGTTTTGCACTGATATCATCTTGTTTGAAGGGGCTCCCTGAGGGTCCAGTCGGCCTTGGCCAGTCCTGGGGGTAAGTGTACATTGTGAAGATATTCCTAATGCATTATGCGGGCCACTAGTGGGAAGAAAAGGGGGTTACAGTGTCCCAGAGGGCTGTGACCAAGTTAGTTTAACTACTGCAAACCCTGACCTCTGGGTGGAGGCACCCGCCATTGGACCTAGGCCCCTCAACCTGTTAGTAGTTAAGCAGGCAGGGGTAGTAGCCCTTGGGATAGTACCACCTAGGGGTTACATCTTGGATGCTCACCGCTGGGATTGTGTGTCCTCTAGTGGCCATATTTACGAACCACTGTTAAGAAAAAAATAAAAAATAAATGGGTACCCCGACAGAAGTGGCTGTACACCGCTTGGTGGAGTGGTGTACTGGGGAGGAGATCGACCCCCAAAATGCTATGCTTATCCTGGACCTCCCTGGGTATCAATACGGACACTCTACAGGAGTACTTTTCCAAGGTGGAAGGTTACTAAAACCCTTGAGTGGTGGAGTCAACATGCTAATCTGCTCACCCACACTTTCCTGTCCTAGTAGAATTTAAGGATCCATAGATAGCTCCAAGTACCACAGACTATTACCCCAGAGGGAGCCTCACTGCCTGAAGAGATAACTAAGGACAGTAAAGACCTGGGGGAATGAGCCCCCCACTATCTGAAACTTTGAGGAGAAATTTGCTAAATGGTTGCTGGGGGAAGGGAAAACTGTGGAAGACTTGAAGAAATTATTCTTGCCACCTGGGGGTATTCCTCCCCCAACACCCTCTCCCGCTCCAGTACCTGTAATGGTGGCTGCACCAATGCAGGCTCCTATTTCTGCACCTGCCATTAGTCACGACTCTTACTGAAGGTTGAGGATCTTCTCAGGCACCCTCCCACCCCCAAGGGGAGGATGACTAGGAGACCTGGATAGACTTATGTTGCCCTCAAGTGCTAGAATGTGCAACCCAGGAGCTCGAAAAGTGAAAGAGGTTAGTGAGAGTCTCGAGGTCCTGCCCTGGCTACCATCTGTGCTAAATGGGCCAGTAACCCTGAAGCAACTGCACAGGACTATCTTGAGGCCTTGGAGAATGTGTATGGGAGCCCAGATTCTGATGAGGACCTGTGGTGGAGAGCAAGAAATGCACAACAGTACCAAGGGAATTGTTGTCTGTGTATGTATCTTGGCTGGAAAAATTGTTGCAAGAATGCCTCACAAAGGGTAGTTTGCCAGCTGATTGAACTGGACCAAACCAGGCTGGACAGGATCCTAGATCTGCCCCTTCTCAGAACCCGCTGTTGCTTCAGTTCGCCTGGCAATCGAGCTGGAATCCCCACCTTCCTATGATGAGCTAATGAGAGAATTAGAAGCTGAGAAAAGGCGACCTCGGGAGGGACTTGCACAGGTAGATACGCGACTATGACCCCAGTGACTGAGGGTGACCCATCAAGTGAAGTTCAGGGGCAGAGGTTGGCAGTTAATGAGTGCTCTGAGAAAGAAAAGATATGCCACAAGGGGCGAACTGTTGAGAGTTCAGGAAATAAAAACAGTCTCCTTTATGAAGGCACAGCTCTGCAAGTACAGGCCCTGACCCTCATCCGACTGCATCTGACTTGAGGTGGGGTACCCACCAGCCATCTCCTGCTGACAACAGCTCAAAACTCGATGTCTTGACCATGGAAGTAGAAGTGTGAGATGTCTCAAATGTATCACGCCACAGGGTAACTTTAAGGTTTCCAGTTAGTAGTGCCCACCTGGCTCCCAGTGTGATGCCTTGGCGCCAGCTCAAACTCCAGAGCGTATGTTTTGCTATAATTGTAGGACAGATGGGCACAGAAGAGAGAATCCCAGTCCCCAAAGACACAGACAAAGTTGCATATAGGCTACAAGGAGGCTTGGAGAACAAATCAGTGGATTAAGAGGTGCAATAATAGTCCAGTGAGGGCCCCAAAAATGCTAACTCAAAGTCCCTTTATGTGCAAAGTCAGTTGCCCAGACCCCTTCCAGCATCTCCAGACTGGTCAGAACAGTGGGTCCCTCCATGGAGACACTGCAAAGGTGAATGGAGTGTCTACAAGACTGTATTAGACAGTGGCTCCCAAGTGATAATTATGTTCAAGACTGTTATCAGAAGCATTTAATCTAATGTACCCTTACAACCATTGGAGGGCTGCATGTCTCGAGGGTTAAGTGAGAGGCCTACCCTACTGGATATATCTGAATTTGGCTATCGTTTTCCCACCTCTGTGGCTGGAGTGGCTGAGCAAGTGAGACCCACAGCCTTAGTGTGTCCACCTACCGGACTGTATGATGGGATTCCTCTACTAGTTGGGACCAAATGTATGTTTGGACAGCTGGCACAGTTGTGTTACATGAAAAACAGGGTCAAGGGCTGGTAAAGCTTTAAAATTCTGACCTTGATTAAGAAGGCCTCAAGGGCACAGAGATGTTGAAAAGTAGAACCAGAGGAACCGGTTGGAATTGTCTGGAAGAAGGATCTGAGTCTCTGATCCAGCACCAAATGCTCAGTGTACCTTACAGGAGAGGTCCGTATCGAGAAAGGATGTCAAGAATAAAATATTAATGTTGGATACACCAGGCGATGGGAAATTGCGGAGGGACTGCTGGTCAGGCCTAGTATTTTGCCTGCTAGAGCCCATGCTTATGCCAGAAGGAGTAATGGTTCAAGTTCATAATGTGTCTGACAGAGAGATTCGAGTAAATAGAGGTTGCACCTGGCTAATGTGCATTGTGCAGACACTGCAGTGCTACCCAGTAGCAAGAGTTCGGGAAGAATGACAGAATAACGCCTGACTTGTTTTGATTTCGGTGGTTTACGTGCTAGCTGAGATGGAAAGGCAAGGATCAGTGAGAAGCTTGCTCAGAGAGACCAGGTGTTTTTCTTTAAAAAGAATGGGACGTAGGATGTACAAGGGCTGAGCACCACATCTGGCTGCACTGATGAAGGCCATTTCGTGCAGAGGTCTCGGCCTGGCCCTGCTGACACAGATGATGTGAGGCGGCATCTGCAAGAGAAGCTAGCTGCTGGTGTAATACAAGATCCAGAAGCTCCTAGTGCTTCCCCATTGTGGTAGTGAGAAAAAAGAATGGGACAGCAAGAGGATGTGCGTGGATTATCGCACTTTAAATCATGGACTATCCTGATCAGTATACAATGCCCCACATTCAGGATCGCTGGACTGCCTGAATGGTAGCAAGTGGTTCTTAATGGATTCTTCACAGTGGGTACTACAGATCACAGATGGCCTGAGAAACGAAGACAGCCTTTATCTGTCAGCAGCTTACATGATTCCATGAGGATGCCTCAAAGGATTTCAGGCACCCCAGCCACCTTTCAGCGACTGATGGAGCATGCAGTGGGGACATGAACTTATTAGAGTACCTGGTATACCCTAGATGATGATATTGTGTTTGACAGCTCACTGGAGGAACATGAGAGCAGATTATTAGGAGTGTTGGACTGACTGGAAGACTTTGGCCTTAAACTTTCCGTAGATAAGTGTCAATTCTTTCAAACATCAGTAAAGTAATGGACACATAGTATCCACCGAGGAATAGAGAACCGACCCAAGTAAAGTCAAGGCCTTGACCACCTGGCCACAGCCCAAAAAATAAAAGAACTGCAAAGATTCCTGGGTTTATGGTTATTGTTAAAGCGTTTCATCAAGGACTATTCAGAGTGATCCACCCTTTACTAACCTTACTCAATGGTATCCCAACCCACAAAAATACAAAAGTCAAGCCCTTGAGACTGAAAGAGTGTATTTTCATTCAAGTAGAATATTTAAGGTCAGCTGGACTCCTGATTGTGAGACTGCTTTTCATGGATCATATATCAACACTACCAGCTCCAGTGTTGGCCTATGCTGATCCAATAAACCTTATGTCTGCACACTGATGCTAGCTTGCAAGGGTTGGAGGCTATATTGTACCAAGAGCACAAGAATGGCCTGAGACCAGTGGCCTTTGCCAGCAGAAGCCTGACCCCTTCCAAGAACTATCCTGTACACAAGTTAGAGTTCCTAGCTTTGAAGTGGACCATTGTTGATCAATTTCATGAGTACTTGTATGGGGCTAAGATACTAGTAAAGACTGATAATAATCCTTGGCCTATGTGCAGACTTCAGCTAAATTAGATGCCACTGGCCATAGGTGGCTTCTGCTTATCAATGCGACTATACTTGTTGAATACAGAGCAGGCCTGAACCACACAGATGCTGATGCTCTCTCCCGGAGGCCTGTTCCCCAGAATGACTGGGTCAGACTGTCAGAGCTTGATATTCGAGCACTCTGCCAGAAGTTTGACAGGGAGGAACAAATGTCCACGGGCGCAGTGGACTGTATGGTGGATTGTTTGGGACCTTCTGAGTATTGCATACCTGCTGCTTATTGCCACTTTTCTGCAATAGACATTGGTGCACTGCCTCAGCTGGACAATGACAGTATTCTGTGGGCTCAATCCCGAGATCCCATGATAAAATCAGCTTTAGAAGCCCTCTATGCAGGGAAAGATGTGTCCAAATTACGTTCCACTGATTTGAGAACTGCATTGTTATACAAAGAAGGTCCTAAGTTGAAACTGATCAATAGACTGTAATACAGAGAAACAGTAGACAGAGGGGGACAAGTAGACAAACAACAACTAGTGGTGCCCACTGCTTTTTGAGACTCAGTGCTGAGGTCCTTACACAACCACATGGGGCACCTTGGTATAGACAGAACACTTGACTTGATGAGATCCAGATTCTATTGGCCTAAGATGGGGGCTGATGTGGAGCAACACACTCAAACTTGTAGTCGCTGCTTACAGAGGAAAGCTTTGCCCCAGAGGGCTGCCCCCCTTGTTAACATCACCACCAGTGCACGCATGAGCTGGTCTTTATGTGATTTTCTGAGTTTAGAGTCAGATCAAAAAATATAAGTAATGTGCTGGTGGTCACTGACCATTTATGAGATATGCCCAAGCTTACCCAACAAGGACCAAAGGCATCCACTGTGGCAAAAGTACTTGTAGAAAATTTTTAGTTCACAATGGGGCTCCACAAAGAATCCATTCTGATCAAGGAAGAGACTTTGAGAGTCATCTGATCAAAGAGATGCTTTCTCTGTGGGGAGTGCGAAAGTCCAGAACCACCCCTTACCACCCCAAGGGGGACCCACAGCCTGAACATTTCAACCGCATCTTGCTAGATATGCTAGGCACGCTCCACCCAAAGGACAAGCCTGGATGGAGCCAACAAATTAGCGTTTGGAAGAGAAGCTCGACTGCCGGTAGATGTGTGCTTTGGGGTCTCTCCTGATGGGGTTTGAGCTGACAACTATTTACAGTATGTGCAAAAGTTAAAGGCCCAGCTAAATCATGTGTACCAACTGGCTCAAACCATGGCTGCCAAAATAAATCTGGCCAAAAGAAAGGTATGATAAAGGTGAAAGCACAGGAACTCCAGGAGGAGATTGGGTATTGCTAAGAAATCTGGGACTGCATGGCAAACAAGATTGCTGACAGATGGCACCATCTCCCTCACATTGTAGTCAGGCAAACTAGATGATCTGCCTGTGCACAAAGTAAGACCTGAGAATACTTCAAAGATGTTAAAACATGCGCAAAGAAATCACTTACTGCCCATTGGACAAATCTTGATTGAGTCTGAGTCCCCAGAAAAATGCCCCTCTGGACCAGTGACTAGAGTTGCTGCTAAGAAAATCAAGAAAGCCTGCACCTACAGAAGCTGAGTTAAAGTGTTGCCTCCACAAGTCCCAGTTGAACATGACTGTCAGTCCACGTCAGAGGAAAGTGAGTGTGGTTTTGAATACTACCCTTCATACGAACTTAGTCAATTGTTTGAGGAAAATCCCATGTCAGTTCTGGAGATGAGTTGGGCCTTCTGGACTGTCTAAGCCTCCAGCTTTGTCCCTGGACAATGCTCCAGAAGTGAAGTGCAAAGCATTAAGTCAGAAGATAAGGAATCATTGTGTATGGTTGAACTGTTTGAGCTTTCAGAGAGAAAATGATGGACTGGAACAGACTGGTGACATACCAGAACAAGAAGGGTGTCCGATGCCCTGATAATTCACTGTCCGTGTCAGAAAGCTCTCATGTGAGCCAATGTTGTGGACTCAGAGTGTAACTCCTGGAGCTGAAAGTACCCCAGAGTTCCTAGCCTCTCTACCCATTGGAGACTCCTGACAAGTGAGGACAATCTTGAAAATGAGGCTCAGAGTGCAGAGACTGTAACAGTTCCCCTAGAAAGACTGGTTGAGCTGTAAAGCCTGTGGTGCACTCAGTTTATGATTCCCTAGGAGGCACCATGGACTTGCCTCTCAATGTTGTCCATAAAGGAGTATGTGTCCAGGCTCATTGCCCAAGTGAACATCAGTGTTAACTCCAAGTTACTTGTGTTGCCCTCTGGGTATGGTGCCCTGCCCCATCCAGCCCCAAGGTAGCTGATAGGAACGGCCCCCTCTTTTCAGGTTTCATGTACAAGAGGTAATAACCTGAGTTATGGTACAATGTGTGTGTAATACTGTGTAAAGAGTGACGTACTGCAAAGTTTCAGAAATGTGTTTCTGGTAAAGTGATATATTGACTGATGATTACATGTATAAGTCTAATGTGATACTGATGTAAATGTATATGGGTGTATTGAAACTTATAGGGGTACTTCCTTGACACGGATGCCAAGCTTTCCCAGGCCAGGAAGGGTGTAACCCCCCTGAAAATGGGGGTTCCCAAAAAGTCTTCCAGGAGCTTGCTTGAATGCTCCAAGCCTGAATGATGTTTGGCGTTTAAGCCGTTTATCTGTGAGTGCTTTTAGAGCCTCTGGTACTGTATCATTAAGAGCTGTCTGCTTGCATACATAATTAGTTTGCATGGGGGGACTGTGTGTTTTCCTGCTTGAGTCCCGCTCGAGCTACTGCCAAATTGCTCCATTTCTGCCATCGCTAAGTGGGCAGAAGGAGCACTCTTCAAAGATGTAATTGTTTGCTTATAACCTGTTAGAGTAATAATGAAAATGCAGTTTGATTTAACCTGCTTTCTTGTACCAAGGACAGTGCAGAGTGAGTTCCCTCATGTTGGTTCTGAACTTCTGAATTGGACCAATCATGGTGGGGATCCTTTAAATGGAGCCTGCTCGGGCGAATCAGAACTTGGACTCTCCTCTGGAGCCTGCTGTAAGGGGATTATAAGGCAGTGACTCTGGGAAATGAAGTTTGACTTAGGGCCTTTTTCCACCAACAGGTGGAGTTTACAGAGTGGCAGCCGAACCAGCCAACTGAACTGGGAGGAACTCAAAGGAAATGCCAGCTCTGTCTACTGGAAAGATCAGATCTAGTTTGACTGTGAAGAGACAGGAGTGTGTGCTTCTTCAGGCGAGTGTTTTAGCACGGAATCTCGTGTAAGGCCCTAAGCTTTGGTCTGCAGCTTCTGCAAGCACCTGTTTGGACTGAATCCGACCTGTGAAGAGAATCAAGGAGATCTGAAGAGCAGAAACCAGACTCACCCTGCAGAAAGACTGGAGAAATTGTTGAATACGCTCGGTCTGTCAGGAACTGAATCTGCTGTGTGTTCTCCGGGTATTGTGCAGTAATGCGATCGGGATCAAGAAGCAAGCCTGCCTGGTATAGTACTTTCCTTTTACATATAAATGTGTGTAGTGCTTTGGGGAATCGTGTTTCAAATCCCTGTACAGTGAATAGAGTGCATGAGCTGGAAGTAAATCCAATTTAATCCAGACTACATCCATTTGCTCTAAACTGCAGTGGGGTCCAGTCACAAGGACCTTGTCCACATGGTCTGCCCCTCCAGCAATCCAGGACAATCTGCCTTCCATCCAGTTCCCAGCACTGAGGTTTGAGTACAAAGCAGGGTAGCTCCTGCCATCTGTTTATCGAATTGCAAGTGTGTCATCTAATTGTTGCTTTTTTGCGTTCCTTCATGAACTGAGCCCTCTGGCTCAGGATTACAATTGGGTATTGTGCAAGTGTTTTTCCATCACAGGGCCCCGACCAGCTGCACTGATCCTGGCTAGCCCCCCCTCCCCATCCTGGGTACCCAGTGAAAGTGACAATTTGGGACTCTGAATATTCGCACAGTACTGTGATTGTTAATGCATTTAACCTAATTAACCTGATTTCCCCCTTCCTTGTTACAGCTCCTTAAATAAATCAGATCTGTTGGTTTCAGCAAAGTTACACTGGCTGAGGTATTAGTTTATGTTAAAGTATTGTACTGTGGTTTTTGCACTGTATCATCTTGTTTTGCAGGGGTTCCCTGGGGTCCAGTCAACGGAGCCAGTCCTGGGGGTAAGTGTACATTGTGACGATATTCCTAATGCATTGTGCGGGCCACTAGTGGGAAGAAAGGGGGGTTACAGTGTCCCAGAGGGCTGTGACCAAGTTAGTTTAACTACTGCAAACCCTGACCTCTGGGTGGAGGCACCCGCCATTGGACCTAGGCCCCTCAACCTGATAGTAGTTAAGCAGGCAGCTGTAGTAGCTCTTGGGATAGCGCCACCTAGGGGTTACACTTAAACGTTTGTTTACAGAAACATCCAGTGGTTGCAGGGCATCATTGCAGGAGGCCAGGACATACACAGAATGATGTTGTTATCCTCAAGATGCTGAATTACTGCCTCCATGGTGTGGGGCCTGTTCAGATCAAGAATTAGCAGAGCCTATTGTGCACGTAGTAGTGCCAGCGCTTGTTTTTAGGATTGGACATAGGGCACAAGCACATTAGTAATGAGCTGAAGGGTTGTTTCTACGTATGCCCAGTGATTATCTGAGTGTGTTACATGCCATCCACTGTCCATTCTATTCAGCCTCACTATCCCTCCCTTTGTCTTTCTACGATCCCTGATATACCTATAAAAGGTTTTATCCCCCTTTTTAACCGAGTTGGCTATCTTTTCCTCAGTTTGTGACTTTGCTATTGTGACTACCCTCCCTGCTTCCTTCTGCCTTAACTGGTACAGTTCTCTGTCCTGCTCCTTCTGTGTTTTCTTATACTTCCTAAACGCTATCTTTTTCTCCCTAACCTTCCCCGCCACCTCTTTTGAGAACCATAGTGACTTTTTCTTATATTTTGATTTGTTTATTTGCTCCACACAAAGGTTTGTTGCCTCTGTGATGGCAGTTTTGATATTTCCCCATTGTTGCTCCACCCCTCCTTCTAGCCTGTTTACTAGTGCTTTTCTAAGGCACTCTCCCATCTTGCCAAAGTCAGCCCTCTTGAAGTCCAGAATCCTCACTTTTGTATGGCTTGACTCTGTAGCTGAGTTTATCGTGAACCACACTGGTGGTCACTTGTTCCCAAATGGCTACCCACTTCTAGATCTGAGCTCCTCTCACTGTCCCCATTTCAGAATATGAGGTCTAAGACTGCTCCCTCACAAGTAGGTTCCAAAACCATCTGTCTGAGGCATGCCACCTGAAGGGTATCGAGAATGGCCCTGCTTTTGGATGTGGCTGCAGCAAAAGTGCTCCAGTTAACATATGGCATATTAAGGTCCCCCATCAACAGTATCTCCCCTTTCTCTGCCATCCTAAGTATGCCTTCTATCATATCCTTGTCCATTCCCTCCCCCTGACATGGGGGTCTGTATATAAACCCCGTGCGGATTGTTGTGCCATTTCCAGTCTCTAAGGTGACCCACAGTGCCTCCTCTCCTGTTTACTCTTTTGTTCAGTTGCTTTTATCCCTTCCCTTACATAGAGAGCTACTCTGCCCCCTCTTCTCCCCTCCCTGTCTCTCCTGTAGGTTGTGTACCCTGGTACAGTATGTTAACATCCCAGTCATGGTTCTCTGTGTACCATGTTTGTGTGACTGCTATGATATCCAGGATACCCAGTGAGTGTACCAAAATGGATGGTGGGGAGGAGTGAATATGATGTACTTGCAGAACGGAAATGTGAATCTTAAAACCAGCTACACACATCTCATTTCATGTTAAATATGTTCAGTTATTAACCTACAGTATATTAACTATTTTGAGGAAGTCAGATTGCTAAAATATGACTTGAAAGTATTCATTTTATAAAACAGACTGTGATCCAGAATTCTGTAAAACGCACCAAATCAGTTCCGTTTTTTGAAATTTTTTCCGGGGAAGCATGCCCCTGGACCTCCCTAGCAAGGCTGAGTTTTACAACTTGAATAGAGTTCCTGTACTTCTTTTGAACCATTTTCATCACTGCAGAAAGTGATACAATGAGCCAACCATTTAGATAGGCATTGCTTTGAAACGGCATTGCCCTCTCTTTTGTGAGCAAAAGAGACAAAAAGCTGATCAGATTTCCTGAGATCCTTAGTCCTAGTAGTATAGTATCTCAGTATTCTATGAACATCCAAAGTATGCAAGAGGTACTCCCCTTGATTGGAATGTTCCATAAAGGAAGCAGGTAGCTCAATGGATTGATTCAGCGTAGATTCCGCCACCACATTAGGAAGAAACTTAGGGTTGGTGCGCAGAGCCACACGTTCCTTATAAAAAATCAAATACGGGATTTTGCACATCAAGGCCTGAAGCTCGGAAATCCATCATGCTGAAGTAATGGCCACTAGGAGGAGAGTCTTCCAAGAGAGGAACTTCAAATCTGCTGAGGCTGCTGGCTTGAAAGGGAGGCAGAGTAAGCTTTTCGAGAACAAAATTCAAGTCCCAAGGAGGGGCAGGAATATGGATGGGGGGTCTCAAATGGAGAACCCCTCTGAGGAATGTCTTAGATACTTCCAACTGAGCAAAAGTCCGACTCCAAAGGGGACATGGTAGCTGAAATTGCTGCCATGTGGATCTTCAAAGAGGAATGGCTGAGCCCTAGAGTGAAGAGATGACGCATGTAGTTTAGGGCTCTTTCAACTGGGCAAGAGAAAGGCTCAAAATCCTTTGACGCTGCCCAAATAGAGAATCGTTTCCACTTCATGGCATAGGTGGATCTGGTGGAAGACTTTCTGGCATCCACCAGAATATCTGCTACGAGTGGAGAAACCCCAAACCGGGCTTGAGCTACGTCTGCAGGAGCCATGCATGCAACTAAAGGGATTTGAGACCTGGATGAACAAGGGTCCCTTATCCTGTGTTAACAAGTGTTTTGACAGAGGAAGAGGAAGCGGAGGTTCCTCTGAAAATTGTTGCAGAAGAGAGAGAACCAAACTTGCCTGGGCCAGAATGGAGCAATGAGGATCATTCGGGATCCTTCTGTTCTGAGCTTGTGCATGACCCTCAGAATTAAGGGAGTTGGAGGGAAGGCATAGATGAATCTGTCCCTCCAGTTGAGAGACACAGTGTCTTGCCAGAAAATGTCTTGCCCTGGAGCGAGTGAGCAGAAGGCAGAAAGTTTTGCGTTTTGAGGAGACGCAAACAGGTCTACCTGAGGGGTTCCCCAAAGCAGGAAGATGTCGTCTACTACCTCTTGATCCAGTTCCCATTCATGTGCCCTGGCTGAAGACTGACTGAGGTTGTCTGCCAGCAAGTTTTCTACTCCCACAACATGAACTGCCATCAGGTAAAGGTTGTGCTGAATGGCCCAGCTCCAAATTCTTATTGCTTCCCTGCACTGAGGGTAGGAATGAGTTCCTCCCTGCTTGTTAATGTACCAGACCACACACATGTTGTCTGTCTGACTGGTTAGATGACCGGGAAGAATGGAAGAGTGCAGGGCCTGGATGGCATACAGAACTGCTCCGAGTTTGAGCACATTTATGTGCAGATTCTGCTTGAGCCTGGACCAGCTGCCCTGAGTCTTGTGAGACCCTAGTTGGGCTCCCCAGCCCTCTCCTGGGGCACCTGTTGTCAATGTCTGGGAGGGGAGTTAGAGATTGAAGTGAACACCCCCTGAGAGAGGTTCTCTGGTACCATCCACCATTGCAAGTCCCTGATCATGGGATCGGAGACTAGAACCTCCTGGTCTAGGTTGTCCAGTGTTTGGTCCCATTGAGAGATCCTCATATGGAGCCGAGCACGTGGGACTGTCGGGATAGCAGCCACCATTAGCCCGAGGAGGCAAAGGATTGACCTGGCACTGACCCTTCTGTGACTGGACAGAAGACGTGCCTGAGTCTGTAGGGTGTCCACCCTGTCCAGAGACAAAAAGGCCTTGCCGATGGTCGTGTCCAGGATCGCCCCTATAAACTGGAGTCTTTGGCAAGGGAACAAATGGGACTTTGCCTGGTTAATTTTGATACCTAAGCTGATGAAAACCTGCAGGGTGAGAGAAAGGGAGTGTAGAAGCTCCTCCCTGGACGGAGCCACCAGGAACCAATCGTCCAGGTACAGGAATACCTGAACTCCCTGAATACGCAGGTGGGCCGCTACCACAGACAGGCATTTGGTAAACACTCGGGGGGCCAAGGAAAGACCAAATGGGAGGGCCTTGAATTGGTAGTGGACCCCCTGAAAGCAAAAATGAAGGAATTTGCGGTGGGAAGGGCATTTGGGGATGTGCAGATAAGCATCCTGAATATCCAAAGCGCACAGCCACAGTCCCTGCCGAAGAAGAGGCAGAAGGCCCTACAGGGAGAGCATTCTGAAGCCTTTTTGCTCCACGAACATGTTCAGGGAGCTGAGGTCTAAGACAGGCCTCACATCTCCCATTTTCTTTGGAACTAGAAAGAAATGAGAATAGTAACCCGTCCCCCAAAGGTGTTTGGGAACTGGTTCTATCGCTGCCTTCAAGAGAAGGGAGGTGATTTCTTCTAGGACCAGAGGAAGATGTTCCGGGGAGTAAGACAACTGGGGTGGTGGTCTTCGGGACCATTTCTGAAGAAACTCTATTGAGTGACCTGCCGCGATCAGCTGGAGCACCCAAGCACCCAATGTTATCCTCTCCCAGCCCGGTAGATGGAAGGAGAACCTCCCTCCTATTGGTTCCTCTGGTGAGTCCAGAGGCCGTGGGAGAGGCAAGGAGTCAGTAGGTCTGGGGCAGTGCAGTGGCTGAGGCTCCCGCAGATTTTTTGGGAGGAGGAGTCTTGGTTGCTGGAGGAGCCCGGTGCTTGTTGGCCCACTTGCCCTGTGGTTTAGGTTTTTGTTGGTTACGTTGACGAAAAGGGCACCGCTGTCCCTGAGGGGGTCTGTACAAAGAGTCCACAGACTTATGTGCAGTACCCTTCTCTTGCAGATCGGTTATGATGCCCTTGCCATCACCGCTGAACAGCACTGAACCCCTGAAGGGCGCATCCTGAATAGCGGATTCAACTTCAGGGACCAAATCTGACACTCGGAGACAGGCATGACACCGAAAACCTACAGAGAAAGCTGAACTCCATCCAGCTGCATCCACTGCATCATAAGTGGCATGAAGCATGTGCTGACTAGCCAAATGAGCAGAAAGGATAGGGTCAGCCACCTCCTGTTTTGTCTCAGACTCAGGAAGGGAGTCCAGTTTAGATTCCACCTGACTCAGGATGGTCTTCTGGTAGTCCCCCATATGAGCTACATAATTCAGGGCCCTAATACCCAGGGTAGAAGATGCATAAACCTTCTTCCCATACTGGTCCAGAAGCCGAGACTCCTTGTCAGGCAGAGACGAGCTGAGATGTTTGGGGTTAGCGGAGTGGCCGTGAGCGGCACTAATCACGACCGAGTCCACCTTGGGGTGTATATTCAAAGAATCTACTCCCTCAGGAGCCTGATATAGCCAATCTGCCTTCCTCAGAAGGGGAGCTAACGTGGATGGTTGTTTCCAAATAGTGGAAACAAGATCTGCGTGAGACTCTATCCAGGGTGGAATCAATGTAGGAGCGGTCTCGGGCAGATCGAAGTGGGCAGTGAACTTTTTATGCTGTTGATCTGGCTGCAGAGATTACCACTGATGAACTTCCTGGATCTTTATCAGTAATTCCAAAAAAGAAAGATCCTCTGGAGGAGACTTCAGAGGAGTCCTTGGCCTGGGACGCTCTGGAGTACTGGACTCGTCATCCAGGTCGGAGCATCCCCCCGAGACCTAGTCAGAGGTCTCCGATGTAGAAGAGGAAGACTACTCCCGACGCGGGGGAGGAATGGTCCCTTTAGGAATCCCTCTGGGAAGCATGTCCTCCCCTCCCCTGGCAGCCTAGGGTTCCCCTCTGGTGTCAGGTAAGGGGAAGGGAGTCTCCTGCGAAGGGGATCCTGTGCTGGGTCTGACACCGGTAGATGACTCTCTACCTCAGCCCACCAGGCAGCCAAAGTCTCCTTCAAGTCCGCCGGCAGCTGGGGTGTGGGTGGCGGAGGAGGAGGAGGGGAATATGGATACTGGGGATATCCCTATGGTGAGTATCCATAACCCGATGGCGGGAAAACTGGAGTTGGGTATTGAGGCGCTGGGTACTGCAGCGTCAGATAAAGCTAGACCCCTGAGTGAGTTGAAAAAACAATTATGACTGACTTACAACACATTATGACTGACTATTTCAATTAGTTTAAAATTTATGACTGTGACTCACTAAAGAAAATCCAACCAATTTTTTCAACTTCCACCATAGCAAAGCCACATAAACAGCCTTATACCCTGGTGGGATGCTGCTGTACACTCCTGAAGCCACGTAAACAGGCTTAAACCTGCCACGGTGTGGGTTGCAGCACACCCAGTGCAAACTCATATCAACAGCCATTAGGGTGTGGAATGCTGCTGTACAACCCCCCCCCAAAGCAAAGCCACATAACCAGCCTTGTTGTATCCCATGTGGGATGTTGCAGTACTGCAGCACACTCCTGAAGCTTCAAGCTACATAAACAGCCTTAGACCCTGGTATTTGTTACTGCAGTAGCACACCTTCAAATCAACATAAACAGCCTTAGATTTGTCACCCTTCAGTGGGACGCTACACCCCACCCCACAAGCGGCAGTTGTGTAGATCCCTGGCCATGTTGTGCCTGCTAGGTGAATTACAGTATGTGGTCAACAAGTGCAATTGGTAGCAACTTATAGCAGCAATTGGAAAAGCAACAATATTCTGTGATACCTGGCCCGGTGGCACTGAGGGTTGAGGTGCTGGACGCCACACCTCGCACCATGCCGTTGACCCAGGTTCAGGAATGAGCCCGGGTCATCGGGGGTTGGAAGGGGAGGGAAGAGACAGAGCGTCCGGAGGACAGCTCTTTCTTCCTGGGGAGGGTTTCAGTGAGCTGTCACGCAAGAGCGGTCTCTGGCAGTGGCTGGGGATGCACAACACAGCGACGTTTGCGTCAGCAGGGGGAGGAGTTGTGGCTCAACATTGCCTTGCACAGCTGCACTCCAAGGGACAGGAAACATAAGCAGGAAAATATCCCCACTCCTGGGGATAAGCGAAGGCACCTCAGCCTCCGGGTCCACACTCCAGGCACCGGATCCATCCTCCTCTCCATGGCCGACTCGTGTGGCCCGGCACTCTATACTGTAGATAGAGTGCCCTGGGCAGGTATAGGGCAACCCTTCCTCCATGGGGTTCAGATCCAGGGGTTGGGTTGGGCTGCATGAGGGAGGTAGAGACTTGGTGCCCAGAGGCTGCTGGAGAGAGTTCCCCAGGCATAGTGGAGCAGAAAAGGAATTAAAAAAAATGTGTGGTATTATTTCTTCTGTGGGGGTGGGGGGCTCCTCCCCCCAACCCCCCAGGTGCTCCGATGAAGTTGTATTAATAGCTGCGGTGTGGGGAGGGGGCGGAGTGCCCCCACAAAAGGAATATCACAGAATATTGTAGCTTTTCCAATTGTTGCTATAAGTTTCTGTCACTTGAAGTTGGAGAGTTGTCATGTTCTGTAATAATCATTGACATTACTTTTTATGTGGGGGAGCTCGGCCCCCCTACACACACCACGGGTGCTCCATGAAGTTGTGTTTATGCCTGAGGGGTGTGAGGGCTGAGAACCCCCACACAAAGAGTATTGTCAACGATTATTACAAAATATAAGAACTCTCAAACTTCAAGTTACTTACTCAGTCTTTTTTTTTTTGGGTGGGGGGGGATTGGCTTACTGTTCGCTAAACATTTTCCAGGTGCAGCTATGCATTTTGTTTCTTGCAAAGTTTGCAAAGTTACTTGCTCAGAATCTTTTTTTGGGGGATTGGCTTACCCATTGCTAAACATTTATGTAGTTTGTTTCTTGAAAAGTTTCAGCATTAGCACGTCACCACGTCGGCACCGTGAAACACAGAACATTAAAAAAAGCACAGCAATGGGCTGGAGATCTACACAATTTCCCCCACAAGCCTCGTAAACAGCACACAGCCTTATAGACCCTGGTGTGGGATGCTGCAGTACAGTGACCACCCTGCCATGCCTGAATCTGAATCACCATAATCTCACTTTTATTTAATTTTCTGTACACACCACCAGTCACTCACTGTCCAGTAGCCAGGCAGCCAAAGCAGGCCTGTAGCCCACTGCCCTGGCCTCAGCCAGTTCAATTGCCAAAATAAAAACACATCACCACAACAGCCGAGCTAAATAGCTGAATTCTGAAAATAAATCCTCCTTCTCTTCTGCCAAACAGTACTCTCTCTTTAGTTTTAAATATATGCTAATGCACGCAGTTTGCTGCTGCCAGAAACACAACTCAGTCTCTCATAAAATAGAAAAACAACAGACATCAACATTTCACTTACCAGTCCTCCATCGTGCTAGCTCTGTCCTCCAGTGTCGTCTCCATTGTCCCTTGACTTTCTCCTCAGAATCTTTTCTACTCAGTTGCGACCAAAGTGTTAGTGGCAGTGCTGTCCGGCTTCGCAACCACCTGCCCGCCGCACAGCCGACTACTTTACTATGTACCCACTGCCCACCACTCCCCCCATGCGGTCTCATTGCTTGGCTGCTTGTTACACAGTGGTTTGCTTTGAATCCGTCCACTCCTCGCCTAGTATGGCCTACTGCCACTGGCTGCGTGTATGGTGATGGTCAAGTTATCGACTCCTCCCTCCCTCCCTCCAAATTTGCACTACCATCACCACTAGCATTTACTCCCCCAGCCAGTAAGTCAGGCCACCGATCAAAGGATGACTAACTCTGTCTCAGTCTGAGTCTCCTGCTACCCCCGGCCCACCTGCCTGAAGTCTTGGCCTAGTCTGCTTGGCTCATCAGCCTCACCCTCAGTAGGCTCCCTCGCTTTTAATCTCTCCAAGCAATCTCCCTTGACTGACGTTGATGGTCTGGCTGGCTCTCCTGGGCCTGACCTTGCCTGTCGAGTCCCACTGTGGGTGGCTGGCTGTGCCGTCTTCCTCTCCTCTGCACTACTCCCACCAGGCCACCCCACACAACTCATTGCTCCGCGGCCGTGTCTGTCCACTACTCCCTGCTCTCTATCCTGGTAACTGGTCTCCCGGTGTCTGGTGGGTCACTTTCCCAGAGTCCCTCTAGGCCTCTCATCTCACCTCACTCTCTCCCGACTGGTGTTGGTGTGGCCTGACTCTGGACTGCTCTGGCTACCCCTGACCTTGCCTTCGAGTCCCACTGTACCCGACAGTGCTGCTGCTGTGATGTTTCCCCATTCCCTACACAACACAGCAGACCTTAGGCCACAGCACTTAATAAATTAAGATTTTAGAATTTAGCCTGCCCGGGCCACTGCCCAAACACTACTACCTTCTTCCTCACCTCGATGACTACTTGTGCTGCTGCCCGACTCTGTTTCACCGCCTCGTGCAGTCACAGTCTCCAGACGGGGGGCACACAATTCCTGGTTCCTCCCTCTCTCATTACTCATTGGCGGAGGGTAGATACCGAGGAGCCAGGCTGGGGTACATTAATTAGCTGGAAGTTGAAGAGCGTCCACCCCCACACACAAATTAAAAAAAAAAATGAGACGTTGAATTTAACTGTATTTCTGAGTGTCAGGCAGTACTGTCAGGCAAGCCAGAGGTTATGACGGAATCGTGGACTTCACACAAATAGAACTGCACTTAATTATGACTGCAATTCAGTGCAATTGCAACTAGTTGCAACTGCATTAAATTGCAGCCCACGATTCCGACGGCCGACTGCGGCTCCGGGGTCTAGATAAAGCGACGTTGGGTACTGCGGTGTTGGATACTGTGGTGCTGGGTAAGGTGGTACCGACAAAAGACTGATGAGCGATGAACTCTACCATGAGGAACTTTCACAAGTCGATGGCAGGAAAGAACTGGAAGGCGGGTGTGTGGGACCGCCCCTTTATACTGACGTTGCATGACGTCGGTCACCTAACTTGGGGGCAGTCCCACACCAGAGACTGCTAGCTAGAAATTTTTCTGTGGGGTCCTGATGCCTGCCGGGTCAGTCCTATATGTAAATACCTACTGCAAGAGCCCTCTTGAAGCAAGATCAGCTTTCATACGAAGTCTCCCTACCATCATCTGCCCCACTCATGGTCAATTCCGTTAATGGAGGGCTGAAGACTTCTCTCTTATAAGTAGAATTTATTAATGTAATCGGTACTTATTGAAGATAAAATACAAAACAATAAACTGAAAACTAAGCTGCTAGTTTGAAGTTTGACTCCCGGTGGGCGAGCGACGTCATCACTGAAGCGCACTCAACAGCGGGAAAAAAGGAACTGAGGTGGTTGGAGGATCGACGCCGAGATAGTCATTACCACACACACTGGGCTCGCAGTGCCGCTTCCTCATGGCTCCATCTCAAGTGCCAGCTCTCCTGAAAATATTTGCTCCTGCTGGATCCTAGTGCCTCTGGCGTACTCCCATTAGTGTGAATGAGTGGTGGAGACTTTATGTCCAGGAAGATCAGCCCACAGATCATTGATACACTTGCAGTGGAGCAATTCATGAACATCCTTCCCACTGACGTGCAGCTTTGGGTAAAAGAACACAGACCAGAAAATGGGGGAAAGGCTGTTTCTTTGACTGAAGACTATCAGATGGCTAGACATACCACACAGCAGTGAAGTAACAACCAAGGATTGGTAAGGCCCTCTTTTCCATGATTTAACTCTAGATCAGATAAGAACTCTGGTGGGGGTAACAAATCTTCACCCAAAGACTTTACTTGCTATAACTGTAAAAAGCCAGACCATATTGCAAGAAACAGCCATAAAAAGAAGAAGGGTAAAACTTTGCAAGGTGGGGGTAAGTACAGATGTTAAAGTGGGCAATATGATGGTGAAGACTCATAGACTTGGGAAGACAGACAGACTCTTGTCCATGTTAAAGTTCTAGGAAGGAACTGTGTAAGAAGACCTGGTACTGGTGTCATCTATATTTATAGGGACCCTTGATACTATCCCACTACCCAAGTGACTGAACATTAATGGGGTGTCACGTCAAATGAAAGTGGTGGTAGTACCAAAATTACCTGTGCCTGTGAGAATTGGAAATTATGTTCCAGGATTTGTCAAGTTAATCGCACAGGGAGCAAAACTTGCAGTTTCAGCAGCTGTGATGACAAGAGCACAGGCAAAGAAAATCTTAGATGGTGGGGACACTTTTCGTTTTGGTGACTTTGATGTGGGCTTGTTTGAACACAGCTCCAAGATCCGGAAAGCCAGGGAAGAAAAAAGACACTGAAAAAAGAGGGGAGACAAAAGACTGATGGACATAAGGGGTTAATCTCTGAAAATCCTGAAACTAAACTGTAATGGATTCTGACTGTGTTTCAGAGCAAACTAAAGATGCTTCTCTCTAAGTCATTTTAAGCAGGTGGGGGTGCAACAAAAACAGGGTGAACCAATGTTTAAAAAATGTAATGGGCTACTGTACAGTTTCAGTTTGTGTTAATCTCAGATGCAGGAACAGATAGAACAATTGGTCATACCAAAGAAGTATAACAATGAATTGTTACAACTGGCACATGATAGATAGTCTATTAGCTAGTCACTTGGGGAGGGACTGCACACTTGCCAGACTGCTGTACATATTTTAATGGCCTAGGATTCATGAGGATGTTGCTACCTATTGCAGTTCTTGTGCTGGATGTCAGAAAATAGCCCCAGTCACTAAAAACACAAGGTGCTCCCTAGTACCCCTACCCTTAATTGATGTGCCTTTTGAGAGACTAGCAATGGATGTGGTGGGTCCCTTAGACAAAAGTAAATGGAGTAATCAGTTCATTTTGGTAGCATGTAACTAAGCTACTTGATACCCAGAGACAACTGCAATGCGCACAGTGACAGCCCCAAAGGTGGCTGCAGAGCTTGCCAATCAGAGTGGGCATACCTAAAGAAATTATTACTGATTGGGGTAGTAATTTTGGTGCTGCTTTGCTGAAGAACCTGTATCTATTACTAGGTATCACTACCATAAGAACTTCCCCTTATCACCCTCAACAGATGGTCTTGTTGAGCATTTTAATCAAACCTTAAAACGCATGTTAAAAAGGTTTGTGAAAGGTGAAGGGAAAGATTGTGACCAGTACTTACCTCACCTGCTTTTTGCTTAGAGAAGTGCCACAAGCATCAACAGGTTTTTCACCTTCTGAAATGCTGTATGGTAGACAACCTAGAGGGCTACTAGAAGTTATAAAAGAAGGTAACCCCTCTCAGAAACAATCCATTACAGCTTACATTTGTGCACTGAGAAATAAATTGGCAAAGTACGTTGAAATTGCTCATAGTAATCAGAAAGAGGCCCAAAACCAGCAGTTGCATTATTACCATAGGGTAAAAGAACATTTTTTTGAGACAGGTCAAAACATCTTGTTACTGTTACCCACTGCAGAAAATAAACTGTTAATGAAGTGGCAAGGGCCTTATAGAGTGATTAGACGGAAATTGAGACCCTTGGTAGGAAAAATCCTACCAAGATATATCATGCTAATCTCATGAAGAAATCGGTTGGAAAAAAAACATCAAATCCGGCTTTGTTAGTATTACCAAAAACTGATAAAGAAGGTATTGATATAGCTTATGACAGACTTGAACAGACTAATTTCTGATGCTGTCAAGGCGAATGTTTCCTTAACCACAGAACATACAGCAGAAATTCGTAACTTGGTAAATACATTTAACAGTACTTTTACAACAGTGCCAGGCCGAGTAAAAGGGATTGAGCATGTAATAGTGACAGGGAATGCTCACCCTATCAGACAAAAGGCATACAGAATACCAGAGCAGTTAAGAGCAGATGTGATTAAGCAAATACAAAAAAATGAAAGAGATGGGTATCACTGAAGAATCAAGAAGTGCTTGGTCATTATCAATGGTGACTGTAAAAAAAAAAAATGAATGGGGTATAAGGATTTGCCTTGATTTTAGGAAACTTAAAGGGATACTGTCAACCCTTTTTGCACCGTACTATTTCAAGTTGAAAACCCACATTTTATGATTACTCACCTGCTCTAAAACTCTTTGGTGTTGCTGGGGGTTTAATCTGCCTCAATTCTTAGTAGAACTAAAAAACATTGTAATATATGTAATTGTACTCATCCTTGTTTTGTTTCAAATCCTTGACCTGCTCTTAATTCTCACTTCCTGAACATTAGGAACACCCCCAAGCAGTGCAGCCACTCATGATGCAATAGTCTCCTCTGCTCCCACTGCATCTTGAGTGGCTAGACTGTGTTGGGGATGTTCCCAAGTCCTGGAAAGATGCAGTGGGAGTTGATTAAGGAATGTAAACAAACACAGTCTGGTGTGGTAACACCAGTATGGTGGGCAGACTGTTTTACACTTTTAAAAAGAAAAAATGAATCAGAATCAAATTTCTAGCCACATCTGCATATTCTACAGAATGCAAACAATCTTAAAATACTTATTTTTAAACCAGGGACAGCTTAAGGCCTAAAGGGGTTGACAGTGTTCCCTTAAGTGTCTGAATTTGGGTATGCTGATGGTGCAGTGATGCAAGTACCATGAAGACCATCACAGCAACCTTTTCGGCAGTTCGTTGTGATGATCTTCAGGTGTTTAGAGACTGCTGCCACCAGGGTGCTTGCCTCCTCCCTGAACTAACTCCGACTGGAGTTAGAAATCTTTAGTGTGGGGGGTGTGAAGGGCAGAGCCCCCACATGGGGGGTGTGGGGAAGTTCCCCACAGAAAACACTTAGTTGCCCCAGCGACAGCACAGTCAATTCCAATTATGTGTTAAGTTGTCATTAAAGCTGACGTCAACAACTTCTTGTTGCCATGGCATAGTAGAACCCTGAATTAGACAGCTATCCTATGCCTAGGATAGATGATGTGGTGGACAGATTGGGAAGTGCCAAGCACATCAGTACCTTCGAGCGCACCAAGGGTTACTGGCAAATTCTCTTCGCTAAAGAATCCAGGGAAAAAACTGCATTTTATATTCCTATTGGAGTCTATCAGTTCACCACCATGCCGCTTGGTCTACATGGCACACCTGCCACATTCCAGCAGTACATGGATGTAATTCTGTCCCCTCACTCCATTTACAGTATTTATTTATTGAAATGTTTCACCAGGAAAATTACACTGAGCAACAATATGCTTGTCTCACGGTACGTCCTGGGGGAAGGGCAGTGGGAATACATTACATAAATCAAACAGTATACATAGACTCGGGTGTCAGTTAATGTTACAGAACAGACAGTGCAAAGATTACAACTAACATGAGTATTAACACTTCCAGAATGATAATAGAGGGAGTTTGGCAATAGGGCAGGATTTGAGCACAGGATGAAGGGAAGTGAGGGGGGTACAGGAGAAGTGCAAATGTGCTTGATTGCAGGATGGGTAAGTTTGGGGGAGTATTAGGCCCAGCTGGAGGAAGGGGAGGTATAGTCCAGCAGCTGAGACTGTAACCCAGTGAGAATTAGGTGCAGCTGCAGTTTGTGTCACTTACCTGGATAATGTTGTGGTGTACCATTCATACAGGAAACGCCACCCTGAACACCTATGAGCAGTATTCGAATCTATCAAAAGTGAAGGTCTGAACATTAATTCTACAAAGAGTGCATGAGGCATGCAGGAAACCAGATATTTAGGTTATATACTAGGAAACAGAGAAGTCAAGTCAGAGATTTTCAAGATAGAAGCTGTAGCTAACAATACTGTCCCTAAAACAAAGAAATACAGTATGTCAGGTAATGTTTAGGGCTGGCTGGTTACTAGTGAAGATCTGTTCCCAACTTTGCCCAGTTAGCTGATCCCCTTACTGAACTGATGAAAAAACTGTGCCCGAATAATGTGAAATGGACTCCAGGGTGTGATGAAGCTTTTCAGGCCATCTAGGCTGCATTATGCGCAGCCCCTGTTTTAAGAAGTCTAGACTTTGAGAAACAATTTTTGTTACAGACAGATGCATCAGAGGTAGGACTAGGTGCAGTCCTGAGTCAGAATATAGATGGATCTCCTCCCTCTATTCCATCATCACTGCGCTCTCCAACTATAGCCCGACGATAGCTTAGTCAGTAGAGCATCAGACTTTTAATCTGAGGGTCCAGGGTTCAAGTCCCTGTCAGGGCAGTGATGGGCTTTAGAAATACTAAAAATTAACCTTTCACTTTTCATATCTTTGACTGGAGAAGGGTTCATGTGATCCCACTCCACAAGAGTGGTAGCAGGGAGGAGCAGGGAACTACAGACCAGTCAGTCTTACCTCAGTAGTGGGCAAGATTATGGAGGCACTCCTTAAGGAAAGGATAGTGCAACACCTGGAATCTATAGGGGCACAGGATCCAAGACAGCATGGGTTTACAAAAGGAAGATCCTGTCAAACTAATCTCATAGATTTCTTTGACTGGGTAACCAGAGTGGTGGACCAAGGGGGAGCAGTTGATGTCGACTACCTTGACTTCAGCAAAGCTTTCAACACTGTTCCACATAGAAGATTGATAAATAAGCTGGGTAGGCTCGGGGTGGGTCAGAAGTTGGTCAATTGGGTGGCAAACTGGTTGATGGGCAGAAAACAGAGAGTGGTGGTAAATGGTATGTAGTCAGAAGAGATGCAAGTCACAAGTGGGGTACCTCAGGGATCAGTCCTGGGGCCAGTCCTCTTCAATATCTTCATCAGTGACATTGCAGATGGACTAGAGGGTAAGGCTTGTCTGTTTGCAGATGACACCAAGATCTGCAACAGAGTAGATGATCCAGATGGGGAGGGCAGAATGAGAAGGGATCTGGATAAACTAGCAAAATGGTCGGAAGAGTGGCAACTGGGATTTAATGCAAAAAAGTGAAAGATCATGCACATAGGGAAAAGAAACCTTGAAGCCACCTATAGGCTGGGAGGGGAGTTGCTGGCAGTCACAAAGGAAGAAAGAGACTTGGGCATCATCATCACCGATGACCTGAAATCATCCAAGCAGACCTCTAAAGCAGTAGGTAAGGCTAGGGGGATATTAGGGTATATTAGCAGGGGTATCACAAGTCATAAGAGGGAGATAATAATCCCTCTTTACAAGACACTGGTTAGGCCCCATCTGGAGTACTGCGTACAGTACTGGAGGCCACACCTTCACAAGGACATTAACCAAATTGAGGCAGTCCAGAGAAGGGCAACCAAAATGGTGCAGGGACTGCATCAGAAGACATATGAAAACAGATTAACAGAGCTCAATATGTACAGTATACCCTAGAGCAAAGGAGGGAGAGGGGTGATATGATCGAAACATTCAAACACCTCAAGGGCATTAACAAGGTGAAAGAGTCTAACATGTTTCAATATAAGAAAAATAGCAGGACAAGAGGACACAGCATGAGATTAGAGGGAGGCTGATTAAGGGGTAATGTAAGGAAGTTCTTTTTCACAGAAAGGGTGGTGGATGCATGGAATGGCCTACCTCAGGAAGTGGTGGCTATGAATACAGTGCAGGGCTTCAAACAGGCATGGGATAGGCATAAGGGAGCAATACAAATGAGTATGAATAGATAGGCCACTGACAGCAAAGGACGATGGCACATTTATAAAGTAGAAAAAGAAATGGGCAGACTGGATGGGCCTTGTGGTCTTTATCTGCCATCAACTTCTATCAACTTTTATATCTTGTTCCTAACTGTTCTTGTCTTGACCCACCTTAATTTCCTTCGTCTTGCTCCTTACAGTCTGTCCTCCTTCGGAATTTACCCAATGCCTGTATCGACTCTACTGACCCTAGTCCCTCTTAGGTGCTAGTTCTCATACCTTTCTCCTTTCCCCTGCTCCCTCCCTCTTTTTCCTCTAGCCTTCACACTCCCCTTGCAGGGTTCTCAGCATCCTGAAGGGGTCATATAGGGCCTAGGCTTTCCACCTTTTCTTCCCCCATCTACCTATCCTTGGCCTTCTTGGTTTCTTTGCAGGGTCCCCAGCATCCTGGAGGGTTCCTTGGATCAGGCCTCATCCCTTATTCTTACACTAACTCCCTCTCTAATCCCTACCCCAGTCTCCTGTCCCCTTACAGGGTTCCCTGCATTCTGAAGGGGTCTCTCCGGGACACAACTCTGCATTACCTGTCATCTCATTCTCTCTCTCTCTCCTTCACACCTTATTTCACGATAGCACTTGTTCACTTATTATCATTGTACTTATTAATTGTTCTCACAAATTACATATGTATGCAACACTGTTTGTAACAACTGCCTTAATTAATTGCATGCTATGTTGATCTTTGTAACTTGAATGTAAAATGTCTCATCCCTATTGTACCCTTCCCTCCGGGTAGCACCGGGAGACGAGCAATCTGTTGCTCAGTGTGCCTTCCTGGTGAAACATTTCAATAACTAAATGGGAAGAAACATCCCATTCTATATATCAGTAGGAAATTGCACGACAGAGAGAAAAGGTACTCTACCATTGAAAAGAAATGCCTTGTGCCAAATTGGGCCATGAAGTCCCTTAAGTTTTATTTGCTAGGAGCTGACTTTGTTCTATTAACAGATCATAACCATCTTTGTTAACTTAGTCAAATGAAAGATACAAATTCCAGAATCACAAGGTGGTACCTGGCACTACAGCAGTTTAAAGAACAGGTGTTCATTAACATAACCTCTTTCCTCCCCTTACCCAGTTTGGTAGCTTACCCTTCGGTACAACGATCCGTATATGAGGTATAATTTTTTGTTTAGTTAATTTCTTGAAAAAACACTCATAAAATACAATTCCCAGATCCCCAGCCAAAACGCCATACTTCCGACAGTATGTTGGAGGCACACCCCCACGCTGGCATGTTTTGTGATGTCAGTACTGGACTAGAACAGGGGGTGTGCTACATAGACAATAACGGGGCCAGGTTTGATGTGCTTTTTTTAAATACTTTTAAGTGCCGGTTTTGAGAAAAGAAGGCCACTACTCAACTAACAAGGACCTTGGAGGCATACATACAGGCATACTAGGAGGCAGTATAGCACTATGGTTTAGGGCACTGAGCTGCAAACCTGGAGACCTGGGCTTGAATCCCACAGCCCCCATTTGCATACAGTGTGACCATGAGCAAGCCACTTAACTTCTGTGCTCCCAGGCTGCACCTGGAAATGAGCTTTAGCTTAGTGTGTCTTTCCTGGTTAAACAATTTCCTGTTTCCCCCATTCAAGAAATTAACTGAACAAAAAGTTACATCTCATATACGGATTGCTGTATCAAAGGGTAAGCTACCAAGTCATGTGGGGGTTATGTAAATGAACACCTGCTCTTTAAAGGAAAACTGTCATAATCCCATTTTCTTCCCAGTGTCTACTCACTTGCTAACTTGCAGTGAGACTGGCATTTCTGATGTAGGTCGTGTCTTTCATTAGGAATTAATATTTTAAGTTTTATTTATTTATTTTATTTATTGAAGAGAATCGGAATTACAATCCTTTGAGTCATAGTCTCCTTTGCAAAGGCTCCACGTCAGTACAGAAAGAACAAACATAACATTTACTGATACTATACATAGGTACAGTGTATACATTGCATCACGGACCTGAGATTGGATTTTAGGTCTTAGTTGTGACCAAAGGTAGTTTACAGAGTCGGGGGATCCTAAATAGAACCCTGAGTCAAATGTTATATACATAGTGATTGTGAGGCCTGAGGAAGTTGACAGGAGTAAGGCACAGTGTCCACCTTAATGATTGCAGTCACAGGAGGCTAATACAAGTAGGAGGTCCTTGAGGCCAGATTTAAATTGGCCAAGACTAGGGGCTAGGGAGATAGAGGCTGGTATGCTGTATAGCCAAAGGGGAGCACGGTATCGGAAGGACCTTTGGCCTAGGGCGGTCCTATAGTGGGGAACTAGGAGAGAGGTGCCAGTGGTGCATCTTGGGGCCTTTCTGTGTGGGATAGTCTGGATGAGGGGGTGGAGACCTTTGGATGCTAGAGTCATGAGAATTTTTTTTGCTTGGAGGGTGGTGTGGTACTTAAGCCTATCTTCAAAGCTGAGCCAGTTAGCACGTTTGTAGAGCTCACATGTGTGGGTGTCTCTAGCATTCCCAGTGACCAGTCTGCAGGCTTTATTGAGAACAATGTTGATGCTGCGTAGGGCCGTTTGGTCAGCAGAACCATAAATCATAATGCCATAGTCGACCAAAGATAGGACAGAGGAGGTTATAGCAAGATGTAGGGCCTGAGAGGGTAGGCAATGTTTATGCCTGTATAGGATCCCCAATCTTGTGTTTACAGCAGATAAGAGGTGTTGGATGTGTGTGTAGTATGTGAGGGAAGTGTTCAGAGTGACTCCAAGGTATTTGAAACTAGAGACTTGTTCAAGAGGGAGGCCCTGGGAGTTAGAAATGAGTAGCAGGGCACTGCTGAGTGGGCTTTGTCGGTGGGCAAAGACCATCGATTTCATCTTGTTGTAATTGAGTACTAGGCGGTGTTCAGTAAACCAGGCTTCAATTTCACTAAAAAAGCCTTGTAGGGCTGATTTAAGGGAGTTAGGTTGGGGGTGCTTCCAGAGCAGTAATGCATCGTCCGCATAGAGCAAGAGCTTCCGCTTGCAAGATTGAGGAAGGGAGTTCAGGAAAAGGGTGAAGAGCAATGGGTCGAAAATGGACCCTTGGGGGACACATGATTGGACTGGTCTTTCAGAGGAAAGGGTGGTGTTGATTTTAACCTGTTGCATCCATCCAGAGAGATAATCCTTGAACCAGGATGTGGCCTCAGGGGAGAAATGTAGGGAGGGAAGCGCGCAGAGCAGAAGTGTTTGACTGACGGTATCGAAGGCTTTGGCCAAGTCGATGTATATTGCTCCTGCTATTGACCCCTGCTCCAGGGCCTCGTGAATGTATGAGGTAAATTCCAGTAGGGCTGTGGTGGTATTGTGCCCCCTCCGGAACCCGTGTTGTCCGTGGCAGAGCAGCGAATAATTGGTTAAGTAGTTGATGAGCTGGTCCGACACAATTTTTTCGAGAGCCTTTGGGGTGGGTGATCGAGATGGGTCGGTAATTGCTGCTGGAGGTGGGATCCCCACTTTTCAGTATAGGGGTAATTATAGCTCTTTTCCATGGTGTGGGAAAATGGCTGAGGCGTAACGACCAGTTAAGAATTTTTGTTAGATGTGGGAGGGTTTCGTCCAGGGTTAGTCTGAGTATTTTGAGGTCAATAGAGTCACTGCTATAGCGTGCATTCATCGAGGCTTTGGTGAGGTAGCGTTTAGCCTCATTGCAAGAGATGGTTCTTAGCTAGAAGAGAGGGGGTGCTGCGGCAGCAGAGGTGTCTAGGGGGGCATTGGGAATTGGATCAAAGAAGTTAAGTGGGAGGATGTGACTGAGGTCTGAGAAGGTGGTATTAAGGGCATTGGCTATGGCATTGGGGTCCTGGGTAAGGGTACCATACACTAGAATCTGTGAGGGTGCTGGGGACATGGTTACATAGATACATAGACAGTGTCGGCAGATAAGGGCCTATGGCCCACCCAGTCTGCCCATTTAAGTTTCTAAGTTCAGTTTATGTTTTCCAAGAAATCTGTTGCCCCTTACCCCTGACCTCCAGAATTCCTTTATGTCTATCCCATGCATTCTTAAATCCCGTGATTGTTTCAGCCCCCACCACTTCCTCTGGTAGGGTGTTCCACTTGTCCACCACCCGTTCTGTGAAGAAATTCTTCCTCACGTTTCCTCTGAATCGTCCTCCCTCCAACTTCATCCCATGCCCTCTAGTCCTGGAACATCTTTTTCGCTTAAAAATAGTGCATTCCTGCACCCTGTTCCTCCCTGTAAGATACTTGTATGTCTCTATCATATCTCCTCTCTCCCTCCTCTCCTCCAGGGAGTACATGTTCAGTGCCTTCAACCTGTCCTCATATGACTTGTGATGCAATCCATGCACCATCTTTGTTGCCCTCCTCTGAACCTTCTCTACCCTGTCTATGTCTTTACGTAGGTAAGGTCTCCAGAACTGCACAGTGTACTCCAGGTGCGGCCTCACTAGTGTCTTGTATAGTGGAATTATGACCTCCCTTTTCCTGCTGGTGATGCCCCTGCCTATGCATCCCAGCATCCTATTTGCTTTACCTGCTGCCTTATCACACTGTTTCCCTGCCTTGAGGTCATCAGAGATGATTACCCCAAGATCCCTTTCCTGCTTGGTTTTCCCACACAACTCTTTTATATTGTGTCAGAATTTTTTTCCTGAGCCCCAGGTGGTGGTGAGGGCATGTTTGTAATAAGTGGCCTTGGCTAGCCGTATGGCCCAGGTACATTTGTTTCTGGCCTCTCTGTACAGTTGCCTGTCCTGGGGCAGCTGTGAGTCCAGGGCTTTATGCCAGAGGTTGTCTCTATGGTGCATCATATCAATCAGGGACTGTGAGATGCAGGGGGGTATCCCTGATTTTAAAAATATGCTTTGTGTATGGGGCAAAGATGTCACAGGCAGCATTAAAGATGGTGATAAAGGAGAGGAGGGCAGTATCAACAGAGTGCGCGTCCTGTATGGGTGACCAATCACGAGATAAGGTACGATTTGAGGCGGGCGAGTGCGCCTTTTTTGAGTTGTCTCTGTACTGTTACTTTAGTGAGGCCAGGTGGGAGTTTATTTGACCACCAGCAGGTGACAGGGGAGTGGTCACTTAGGGTGTCAGGAAGCACTCTAACCTGGGAGAGGTTCTTGGGGTGGTTGGTGAGGATGAGGTCTATAAGAGAGAGGATGATCCAGAGTGAGTGGTGCCATTTCATAGAGGGTAGTGGCCAGAGCCACAACTTGTATGCAAATGAACTCCCTGATCTTCCTGCTGTATGCCGGAATGCTCGTTCTCAACGAGCAGGGCACATTTTGATTTACTAAAAAGAAATAGTGTACCATGTAGAACTCCTTGAGCTGTACCTCTAGAAACAACCCCTGTTAAAAATGGAGCAGTGTAAGATAGTTCATTTTGTAATGAAAGTTGTGGCTCCAAGTTCTGGCATGCGCAGTAGCACCTAACACTACTGCGCATGCCAGAACTTGGAGCTTGGGTGCTACTGCGCATGGCTGAAATCAGAGTCACAACTTTCATTATAAAATTAACTACCTTACACGTCTCCGTTTTTAACGGGAGTTGTTTCTAGAGGTATAGCTCAAGGAGTTCTACTTAGCACGTTATTTATTCTTAGTCCGTGAAAATATGCCCCGCTCATCATGTACGAACATTCCAGCACACAGCAGGAAGATCATCAAGTCACTAAGGTCACGCTCTGTCTTCCGGTGCAGTGGCAATTTCCAAACGGCGCATCCAGGACAGTTCATGAAACCACCTTTCAGGCAAGAAACTGAAGAAATTACTAGGCAAAGGTTAGCTATAATGTTCAAATATACAGACTGCTAATCGGGTGTTTTTGCAGCCCTGGTAATTGCCAGCACTGTTTTGGACAGTTTTCCTTTAAATTCAAAGTGATTCACAAATCTGGAAAAGACAATGTTAATGCTGATTTTCGATCAAGAATTAAGAATTCAGAAGGTAAAACAAAATGTATTTGTGTTTAAACTGAACTGTTTCCTATAAAAGGTGGTATGGAAAAGGGGATACTTCACATGCAGACAACAGTAAATGTTTTAAGGTAACGTTAAAGGAGAATTAAAAGAAAGTTTTAGAAACCTGTTTTTTTTTTAAACAGATTCCCTCCTAATTGGGGCGGGGGGGTATGTGAGAGGGTTGAATAAGGCCCTGTCCCATTTGTTATGGAGAGAGAAATAAAAACAAGATCTGTTCTCTTCCCCCTTTAATGCCACGTGTATGTCTCTTTTCTGTTCGATTGCACAATCAAAAATTCCTGTGTCACCCTGGCTGGCCACCCAATGGGTCCCAACAGCCCCGATATCTCCCTTTCTTAACTGTTTGATTTTCTCTTGCCTTGCTTCTCTTTGGCTGATAAAGTATATGTGGATGTCTGTAATGTTGGGATCCTTGGTTTAAATCAACTGCAGAAAGCTTTCAGTTTATTAGAAAGATTCATAGTAAGCTGCAACACAGAGATTTGACCTGGAGAAAACCTTTTGACTTGTTACAGTTATGTGAGAAACAGGAGACAGCCCAGAGTGTTCTATTTTATTGTACCTGTTGAGTCTGGATGTATTTTAGCCAGGAAAGAAGTAAGCATTAATCACCGAGACAGGAGGCATTTCCCAGGAATTAATGCATGGTTGGGGGGGTGGCGGCCTTCCCACCACCCAACCATGCATTAATTCCTGGGAAATGCCTCCTGTCCAGGGGGATTAATGCACATGTAACATGGCACATGCAACCTAGGAATTGTTCAGATATGGGATAGGTGATAATACATGACACATACATTGTTTATATTAATTGCTATGTATTTCAGAACCATCGAATGCATTTTTGTGATGCATGACATTATACTTTTTTGAGAAGCGGTGGTTAGAATTGTTACACTCCTTACAAGGTACTGCAATACTTATTTCTGTTTTTTAGGCATGTCTTACTGTGCAATTCATTCGTTTTCAAGGATTACACATTTGCTGTGTGTTCTGGGACATTTTGCTGACTTACATACACTGTCACGGTGCTTATGCACAGAACGTTTGTGCTGTATTACGTTCCGGGAACAAGTTTAGTTTATATTATTCTTTTTTGCACAGCTCATATCTTCCCTATCATATTACTGTTCATTTTTTCTGGACTTTTGTTGCTGATCGCTATCCCATTCACTATAGGCACTACAGTAGGACATACTGGTGTGATGCAGATTGCTGTTATTTCTCTTCTGTGAGGAACTGTTAACAACGTAGCGCACGTCATTCACAAGTAGGCACTCTGGATTACTATTGTTGCCACTGATAGAGTTTTATTGGCGATTCCTCGCTTACGACTCTTGTGAAATTGTCGAGCTACCTGGCCACACACGGCATCTTTCCTCAATCTGTGAGACATATTGTAATGGGACTGTATTTGGCCTATCACCCATGCTCATTTACGCTGCCTGCACTCTGTACAATAGCAGTGGTGAGGGGTGGGGATTACATACTAGCTCTCGTGTAGACCTGACAGTGCCATGATACTCATTCAGTTAACAGTCGTGGAGAGGGTCCAGTGTTCAGCAAAACTGTGTTATGTGCCCTACTTCTGTGCGTCGCTACTAGTCTTGTACAGTTCTGAGATACACCTCCCTCTTCTGGGTATTCAGAGCATAACGTCACCGTGCATATCTAAGGAATTAATGCACGGCATTAATAGTTCCATATGATGTGGGTTTTTCACTGTCATTACATTAATGCCATGTTACAGAATGAAATATGTTACATTTTATGCAGAGTTAGAAACTGCTAGATAAAGAGATCATATATAAAGACAGCAATTTTTTGGGGAGTTTTGAGTCTTAGTTTTGTAGATGCACTAAGAAGGACTTTTGCTTGGACTCTCTTTGTTAAAAGCCATCCTGTACAAATGTTTGTAACCCCCAGGTGGTGCTATCCCAAGGGCTACTACCCCTGCCTGCCTAACTGTTAACAGGTTGAGGGGCCTAGGTTCTATGATGGGTGCCTCCACCCAGAGGTCAGGGTTTACAGTAGTTCGACTAACTTGGTCACAGCCCTCTGGGACACTGAGACCCCCTCATAATCCTATTAGTGGCCCCCACAATGTACCATAAGTATCTTCACTATTTACACTTACCCCCACGACTGGTTTGGCCAACTTGACTCTGGGGACCACCTTTAAAACAAGATGATGCAGTGCAATAGCCACAGGACAATACTTTAACATAAGCACATACCTTAGTCAGTGTAACTTTGCTGAAACAAATAGATCTGATTTATTTAAGGGGCTGTAACAAGGACAGGGGGACATCAGGTTAATTAGGTTAGACACAATAATAATCACAGTACTGTGTGTACATTCAGAGTCCCAAAATGTCACTTTGCTGGGTACCCAAGATGGTAGGGGGCTAGCCAGGATCAGTGCAGCTGGTTGGGGCCCTGTGATGGAAAAAAAACACTTGCACAATACCCAAATTGTAATCCGGAGCCGGATGGCTCAGTTCATGAAGACACAAAGAACAGAAATCAGATGACACACTTGCAGATAAATGTACCGATGGCAGGGAGCTACCCTGTTGTACTCACAAACTTGATGCTGAAAGCTATCACTGAGGGTGTCATGGATTGCTGGACGCCCTCGCACAGCAGGGTGAGGATGTTCTACAAGCAGGCACACAGCTTCAAACAGCCACGGATTCAGTCCGCCTGCACACGATTGCCTTCCCGTCTGCTCAGCCGGGACCAGAGGACTCGTTAATCTGTCCTCCAAAAACACCCCACACATTTATATGAAAAAGAAATTACTATATCAGGCAGCTGCTCGCAGGTCCTGATCGTACTTACTGCTAACCCGGGAGTTCACAATGCAGCTTCACTTTCCTGACAGACTGAGCGCAATGAAGCAGTTTCTCCAGTCCTCTACAGGGTGAGCCTGGTACCCAAATGTTCAGCCTCTCCTTTCCTCAGTAGCTGCAGATTCAGTGCAAATCACCACAGCAAACATGCCGCCCAAGTTTAGGCCTCCACACGTGCTTCCCGCATGAAAACTCTACAGCACAGGAGCTCGGAGCTCCTTCTCCAGTCACGGTCACAACGGATCTGCCTTTCCAGACACAAGGCAGAATATTCCAGTTGGGCGCCACCCAGTCCAATTGGTGAACTTCAGTTGTCAATCACTCAAAACTCCTCTTATTGGTGAGAAAAGGTGCCATGGTCCAGAACTTCACTTCCCAGAAGTACTAGCTTTATTCCTTATGGCCAGCCGGCTCCCAAGAGAGTCCTGATCCTGGTTGGTCCACTTAAACTCCATTTTAGATGCCCCTCCTGTCTGACTGGATCTATTCAGCAGTTCAGATCCAAAATGGAGGGGCAAGACACACAGAGTCCCAGCTGCAAGAAAGGCAGGTTAGACAAATTAGATTTCCACTAATACTCTAAACAATATGGGGCAAAGAGTTACACCTCCTAATAAGTACCCCTTTTTACTTCTATAGCGACAGCGATATGATTACAATTAGGCAGCAACTGGCAATTAAGACTTGAGCAGAGAAACACACAGTCTCCCATGTAAACTAATCATGTCTGCAAGCAGACAGCTTTTAAAGAGATAGTACCAGAGGCTCTAAAAGCACTCACAATAAACGGCTTAAACGCCAAACTCCATTCAGGTTGGGAGCACTAGGCAAGCTCCTAGAAGGCTTTTGGGAACCCCCAATTGCAGGGGGTTACATGTTATTTTTTTATTTTATTGGTTTATAATAATAAAGTACTATTTGTGAATTTTATAACTGCTCCTGGACTGCATATGCTTCCTGACCTCTTTGCCTGTACAACACAGAGTTGCAGCACAGATCTGGCCAAATAATAAGACTGTAGCTCAAAGAAATTCAGAGAGAGCTCTCCTATGCTGAATTACCCTTCCAGTGGCACAGCACTCCCTACAGAAAAGCATGCCTATAGACCGCATACTGAAAAGGAGGGTAAACTAACATAAAAAAGAAAACAAAAGGTTAAATGGCGACCTCTTCACTCGTGGTAGCTGCTCTTTCGAGTTTATGAAGAAAAATTGCAAAAATTATGTGTACTTTAATGCTAAAATTATACTGCTCTAAAAACACTGATCTTGTATCTAGTTTTTTGTTCAAATGCATGGTAAAAGATGATGTTTTTGTACAGTACTAGTTTATGTGCAGGCATCCGTTTTAGTCTACTGAAATGATGTGTAATACAGACTTTAGGATAATGGATGTTCATCTAGACTTTCTGTCGTGTAATCCGATCTCAGAGACATTTTGTTTACATAAAAAGAATTTTCTCTAGTGTCTCCTGTCTTTCTCTCTCCTTGCCCCTTTTGATTGTATATTACAAAAGTATAGGTTACTCACCTGTAAGCAGAGTTCTAGGAGTAGTAAATGGTTCACATTTTCAGTCTGGCAGCTCCATTAGAATGCCATGATTGGCCAGATGTCTTTAAACTACTCTCCTCCCACCACCCAGGCAAATATATCCCCCTGACTCCACCCCATAATGTCAGATCTCGCACGCTGAAAACTGGATCAGGCGCCACTTAACAGGGGAGGCTGGATGGGTTGTGTAAATGTGAACCATATACCATTCCTTGCGTACTGACCGTAACAGTATATCTTCGAGGGGTATCTCTTGCAGCAGCAGGTAATACACTTGGGTCATCACCAGAGGGTGCTGTGGTGCATGGCAGCTCTCTTCTAGCAGTCTTTTTCCAGGGACCGCCCACACATGACATCATCATCCTGCTCCTATATAAGAGTGGGCGGTCCCCGGTATCCTCAGTTCCCCACCAGATTCAACTCGCTAAGCAAGGACCGAGGGAGAGCCGAGGTATCACAGGTATGCTTTCCCATATATATTTGGATCAGAAGTTGTTCTCTTACAGAAGAAGGAGGAAGGGATCGTACCTGCTGCAAGAGATACTCCTTGAAGATCTACCACTAAGGTAAGTATGCAACTGTACTATCTTCCACGGGGATAATCTCTTGCAGCAGGTAATACACTTGGGATGACTCCCAAGCAGTAAACCCAGGAAGGGTGGAGAGTCATGACAGAAGGCCTTGTAGGACAGCACGGCCAAAGGCCGTCCTACGGCGAAAAGCAATATCTAAGTTGTAGTGCTTCATGAAAGTATTATTGTGGACCATGTGGCTGCAGTGCAGATATCTGTGATAGAAGCCTCCTTGAAGCAGGCCTCAGTAGTGGCCATAGCTCAAGTAGAATGGGCTTGGACAGGTTATGGTAATGGCTTGTTATATTTCTTAGAACAAAAGGTTATACAATGTGTCAACCAGTTGGAGAGGGTCTGTTTAGCAACTGGAAAACCTTCCCTGGTTGAGGCGAAGGTAACAAAAAGCTGAGGAGTTTTTCTGAAAGGTTTGGTCCGATTTATATAATATCTCAAAATACGATGAACATCTAAAGTGTGTAGGAGGTATTCTCCCAGATTAAAAGTGCTCAGGATAGTAGACTGGTAGTCCTATGGATTGATTTAAGGTGTGACCACCTTAGGTAAAAAGGAGGGATTGGTACGAAGAGCCACTCTGTCCTTGTGAAAGATTGAGTTAGACTCTCTACACATTAGGGCATGAAGCTCAGAGATATGGTGAGCTGAAGTGGCAGCAACTAAGAATACTGGCTTCCAGGAAAGGAAGCGGAGGTCGCAGGTAGCCGCTGGTTCAAAAGGTGCGAGGGTCAGCTTTTCCAATAGAAAATTCAAGTCTCAGGGAGGGGTGGGCCATCTATTGAGAGGTTTGTGGTGTAATAGTCCCCTTCAGAACATTTTTGCAAGATGATGTTGATAAAGTAGTCTCCCTTCTAAAGGCTCATGAAAGGCCGAGATGGAGGCCAAATGAACCTTAATAGAGGAGTAGCTCAAGCCTGTCTCAGCAAATGAAGCCAAGTAGTCCAAAACCTTAGTTAATGGACATGAAAAAGGGTGCAAAGATTGGGAAGCAGCCCATATGGAGCAGTGTTTCCATTTAGCATTATATGTTTTCTAGGCAGATGGTTTGCATGAAGTCAACAGAATATTGGCCACTGGTGAGGAGACTTGAAGGTGGGCTATGTAAGTGTCCTCAGGAACCAAGCGTGAAGGTGTAGTGACTTCAAGTTGGGATGAAGGATGGTCCCCTGTTCTTGAGTCAACAGATCTGGCCTGATTGGCAATGGAATGGGGTCTGCTACTGAGAACTGTTGAAGTAGGGGAAACTACACCTGCTGAGGCCACAGAGGGGCTATGAGGATCATGGTGGTAGGTTCAAGTTGTAGTTTCAGTAGAGTCTGTTGCAGGAGTTTGGGGAAGGGAGCATATAAGAAGAGTCCTGTTCATGGTTGGGACAGGGCATCTATAGACAGTCTCTTTCAGTTCAGGATAATGGAATAGTATCTGGAGAGTCAGTGATTGTTGGGGGAGGCAAAAAGGTTGAGGTGCGGGGTCCCCCACAATTGAAAGATCATCTGAAGAACTTTGTGATTTAGTGTCCACTTGTGTGTGGAGGTCTGGCAACTGAGAATGTCGGCCAGGGTACTGTGGCATCTCAGTAGATGGACAGCAATCAATGATAGATGTTGAAGTATGGTCTCCTGCCAAACCACTGTATCCCTGCAGAGAGTGTGGGACTTGGTACCTCCTTGTTTGTTCAGGTAGTACACCACTTGAGTTGTTGTTTGAATGGATCAGTAGAGGCCCCGGGGAAAGGCGGGGGCGGAAAGCCTGAAAGGCAAGGCAGACTGTCCTCATTTCCAGTATATTTATATGAGGAGGAATGGAGAATCAGGGCCACCTGTCCTGTGTCTTGTAGGGGCCCAGGTGCACCCCCAGCCATTGAGGAAAGCATCCGCAGTCAACGTCTGCTGGGGGGAGGGGACTGGAAGGACATGCCTTGAGATAGGTTGGCACGATGAGTCCATCATTCCAGGGCCGAGCGGAGAATGGGAGTGACTCTGATTTTATCTTCAAAATCCCGTTTTTTGTCGCCACTGATTCTGAAGAGTTCTCTGGATTTGGTCTCATGTAGACGGGCAAAGGCAATCATGGGGATGGCCACGGCCATATGTCCCAGAAGTCATAAAAGAGGTCTGGCTGTGATAAATTGTTGAGTTGGTATCTGGGAAGCCAGAGACAGAAGCCTGTCTTGTCTGTCGGCAGGGACGTATGCCCTGGCGGAGGCGGTGTCCAGAACAGCTCCTATATACTGGAGTGACTGGGTAGGAGTTGGATTGGATTTGGGCCAGTTGACCATAATACCTAAGGACTGGAACAGACAGACGGTCACCTGGAGAGACATAAACAGAGAGGTTTCAGAGTCTGCTTTTATAAGCCAATTGTCCAAGTACGGGAAGATGAAATGTCAGTCCCGTCTCAGGGCCACCGCCACTACTGCTAGGCACTTTGTAAAGACTATCAGGGTGGATGAGAGGCCAAACGGGAGTGCCCAAAATTGGTAATGCTGTCCTAGCAGGTAAAAGCGAAGGAACCAGTGGTGGGTGGGTGGATGGGGATATGTAGGTAGGCATCTTTCATGTTTAATGTGCATAGCCAATCCCCTTGTTTTAACATTGGCATAATGGATGTTTTATAGTGACCATCCAGAACCTTTTGTACTGAATGTGTAAGTTCAGTTATCTGAGGCCTAGTATAGGTCTGAGATCTCCTATGCATTTGGGTACCAGGAAAAAGTGGGAGTAGAATCCCTGATGGTACTCCGAGGGAGGAACTGGAGAGACAGCATTCTTGTGAAGAAGTGCCTGAAGTTTCTCTGGAAGAATGGTGATATGGTCAGGAGAGTAATGGACAGAGCGGGGATGATGAGGGGAAGAGTTCCAGTGTGTGCCCCATCCTTATGATCTGAGGGACCCATTCGTCAATTGTTATTGCCTGCCAAGCCTCTAAATTGGGGGCAAAGCAACCACCCACAGCTTCTGAGGCCTGGGTGAGGAAGCCCGGGCAGTGCCCCAGTTGGTCACTGGGAAGTGGGCTGACACCCGGGGAGTGTGGGAGCAGGAGCCCTTAGAGGTAGGAGTGGCGGTCCTGGAGGATGGCTGGGAACAACAACAGAATCCACCTCTGTAGGTACCTCTATGTTTGCCACTTTTCTTTGATTGAAAAGAGGACTGGGAGTGGTACTGGTAAGTTGGCTGCGAGGTATGATACATGCCATGTACTGTATGTAAGGTCCAACCTGAGGCTTGTAGATCATCCAGCAGTGTTTGGGTGCCTGGACTAAAAAGTTTAGATCCATTAAAAGGGTCATTTACCACTTTATGCTGCATATCTGGTGTAAATCCTGATACATGTAACCAAGAGTGTCATCTTAGGGTAATACCCATTGCAGACATGCGAGCAGAAGTATCCACCACATTGTATCCTGAACAGAGCAGGTGTCTAGAGATGGAATTGCTAGTGGAAATTGTTGCCAATAACTGGTCCTTCTCCTGAGATGGAGAAAGTTTACTGACTAGTTTTACAGCTGAGGACCAGAGGGTATGTTGGTATTTAACCACATGTCCCATATAATTTAGATTTCTGAGATTCATGGTACAAACCTGGAATACCTTCTTTCCCGAGGTAATCGAGATGACATGACTCCTTATCAGGGGGTAATGAGCTCATGTGTTTTGGTCATTTGGTACGGTCATGAGCCACTATAATCACCACCAAATCCACGTTGGGGTTAGTAGAAAGAAAGGGATGGTCAAGAGAAGCCTGGTAAAGGTGATCCGCCTTTCTAGGGATGGCCAGAACAGCTGAGGGTTGGTTCCAATTCACCAATACAGTGTTTTGGTAAGTTTGTGTAAGTGGGGGTACCACTACTACAGGCTCTTCAGGCAGTTCGAGATAATTTGCCATATCCTTTCTTTGTTTGTCATGTTCTGTAGTAGAAAATCCCATGATTTTTTTAATTTGGACCATCATCTCATGAAAGGATGGGTCATCTGGAGGAGAGGCAGCTGCATGTCAGGAGGCATCCTCATGCAAGGAGGAAATAGTAGAAAGAGAGGATGGAGGATGGGAGTCCAAGTCCTGAAGGTCAATGTCCTTTAGATCTCCTGGAAAACCTTCTGGAAATCCTTCCTCTTCCAAAAAATACTCTTCCTCATATGAGGGAGGGGACCAGGGTGGAGAGGGTTATCTGTCGCCTTAGAAGCATTTGGGTGGAGGGGTGGGAGAACGGGAAGGGTGACCTGCATCCCCTGGAGTGGGGGGTTGAGAATGCCTCATCACTTTCAAAACCTGTTGTGCCACTGTGGCTATGTCCAATGAGGTAGTAGTAGGGTGAGAGGTAGGTGGTTTCTGGGAAACCAAAGGGATTGTGGAAGAAATAGGATGTGAGGCATAAACAGGTCTAGCCCCTTGGTGGTAAATACCAGGGTTCCAGTCCCTGTCCAACTGGCCCCTGTGAGAGAATGGTTGTGAAGGAGGAGGGGCAGTAGAAATGGCAAAACCAGTGGTTCTTCCCATGAAAACCTGGCCCGTCATTGACGGGACAGTAAAAGGGGAGGCATTCGAATGTTTAAGAGTAGATGCCATCAACGGAGCATCGATGGAACTTACATAGGGTTCCATAGAAACTGCTGAAAGGGCACCAGAAAGTGACATCGACGAGAGGGTGTAAACCCCCGTCAACGAGGAAGCAGTTCTGGAGGGCATCATCGATGGTGGAGCACCTGTGATGGTGGCCATCGACGAGTGTCTGCCCGATGATGATGATTTATCCTTATCACGTTTATGCTTCTTGTGTGAAGCTGTAGCAGGGGGCTCTTTGGGATGGGCCCCCCTTCTCCAAGAAAGAATTTTTGCTCCATGAGGTGAGCTTCGATCTCCTACCGCTGTTGTCGGCGGGTTGCCTGGTTAAATTCCTGGCGACGTTTGCAAGAGATGAATTCGTGTGTGGTACCCAGACATCTAACACAAATGGTGTGGTTGTCATAACGGTAGATCTTCCTACCACAATGACATGACTGAAATAATGCTGATTTGCTTGTAGATTCCTTGGACATTTGTTGATGAAGATTGGAAATGGATAGAAATTCCATTCCAAGCTCAAGTTCTCATTGATGACTGCTTCACTAGCACTAGCTGCTGCATGCGAGCTGAAGACGGCGGGAAAATGAACTGTGGATACCAGGGACCACCCACTCATATAGGAGCAGGATGATGATGTCATGTGTGGGTGGCCCCTGGAAAAAGACTGCTAGAAGAGAGCTGCCATGCACCACAGCACCCTGTGGGGATGACCCAAGTGTATTACCTGCTGCAAGAGATTATCCCCATGGAAGATCTACAGCAGTAACCTACTCTTCTAAGGGCATGGATATGATTCACTTATCCACACTTTGGCAGACTCCTAGCAGGTATCTAGGAGGAGGGGCAAGGTGCTCACCCCTACTTGGTGAACAAAGATTGGAGAACCAAGGTCCTGAAACACACATCTCGAGGTCACTGCACGAGTGGGAAATAAAGGTACAAGTCCAAAACAGTTTCGAGCATTCACCATCTCATAAAAGGGACGCCAAGCAAAAAGTCTTAGTTACAGTTCATCTTTATTCAGACATACAGGACAGACCTTAGTTCTGCCTGACGCATTTCAGACTAACAAGTCTTTTATCAAAATAAATAAAGGTTTGTCCTGACCTCCAGGCAGCAGCCCTACAGACCTGTATGGGTATATCCCTGGAGGCAGCCACCAAGGCTACGATATGTCTGGTGGAATGAGCCCTAATCCCAACGAAAGGCTCCCGACCAGCCAACCTATAGCAGAGCTCGATGTAACATGTGATCCACCTTGTGATCGTTCACTTTGCTGCTGGTCTGCCAGGTACAACAGCTTCTGTGTAGGTGACAACCAGCTGGCGAGCCTGTCCCCGAATTCTAGCCATATGCTCAACATAATAGGACAGTGTTCAGGGTATGCAGCCTGCGGTCAACCTCTGAAGAAGGTCTGGTAAAGTATTCTGTTAAGTTAATCACTTGGTTAAGGTGAAACTCCAATACCACCATCGAGAGGAACTTCTGGTTGGGGCGAACGACTTTGTCCCTGTGGAAGACCAAATAGGTAGAGTCCACCAAAAACACCTGGAGCTCCCCGATTCTTCTGGCAGATGTAATGGCCACCAGGAAGGCAGTTTTCCATGACAGGTGTGACAAGTCACACCTGTGCATCGACTCAAACAGTTGCCCATGAGCACAGCCAAGACCAGCAGTAAGTCCCACCAGAGGGGACAAGTGGTCAAGACCCTTTAAAACAGAACCTGACCACCTTCTCCTGGGCCACCGTCAGCATACCAGCTCATGCCCGCTAAGCAGAGATGGCTGCCAGGTGCACCTTAAAGGTCGTCGATCACATTCACAGCCAGGAAAGGGACCAGAGGTAGTCCAGAATGCTAGCGACAAGGCAGATAATGGGATCAAGCTCCTTGCCCTGGCATCAAATGGAAACCCTCTTCCATTTAAAGGCATAGCATCTACAAGTCAACTAATTTCTGGATGCTCCACAATGTGGAAGACATCCTCGGAAAGATCCAAGGCCTTGAACTGTAGCTGCTCAGAAATCAGACCAGGAGGTGCAAGGACGGAAGGTCCAGGTGCAGAACTATCCCCTGTAGTTTGGTCAGCAGGTCTGGGCAGAGAGGCAGTTTCCACAGACACCAGCTGCTGAGGCTGAGGAGATCTGGGTACTGGAACTGCCTTGGCCAGTCTGGAACTATCAGGATCATCCATGCCTTGTCCTTCCTAACCCTGACCAGTACTCTGTGGATCAAAGGGGAGGGAGGAAAGACATACAGGAAGTCCGGGGTCCAGGGCCATGAGAAGGCATCCCCCATCAGTGTCTTGGACAGCGGGGGGGGGGCGGCAGCACAAAATAGCCTCAGTTTGGCGTTCTCCCAGGAGGCAAACAGTTCCACTGAGGACGAGCCCCACAGGGAGAACAGGTGGTTCACCACTTCCTGATTCAGAGACCACTTGTGCAACATCTCTCCTACCTGGCTGAGAGCATCTGACAGGTGATTTTTCTCTTCCCTCTACATGAATCGTGAGGAGATTGGTGCCCAGTCTGCACAAGGGCCCAGGTGCGGAGTACCTCCTGAAACAAGGGGAAGGGAGTGTGTATCTCCCTGTCTGCTTAGGTAAAACATGGTCGTGGTGTTGTCCATCTGGACTTGAATGACCCGACCTCTGATTTTGTGGAGCAAATTCTATCAGAGCCAAGCACACTGTACAGAGCTCCAGCAGGTTTATTTGGTGACGGAACTCCCTGGGTGACCAGAACCTGCGGGTCATGTGGTTTCTCAGGTGCACTCCCCACCCCACCAGAGACACATCCGTCATCAGTGTGACAGTTGGCTCTGGGTGGACAAACAGGATTCCTTCCTCCAGATGTTCATAGACCAGCAACCACTAGATCACGTCCCTCATCGGCTGGGTCTCTCTCACTGTTTGGTCCAAGTGACCTAGGCAGAAGAACCATTAATGGCCCTGCTCCTACTAAAGGTGGCACATCCACCAGCAGACCACACTGATGCAGGATGCAATGTACCACATATGAAATACTGAGCAGTGTGCAAGTGCTCAACCTGAAATTAAATAATCAGGCAAAGGAGGTACGATCCTGTGCCTAGTCCGCTGGGAGGTGGGCCCTGGCTTAGAGGGAGTCTAGTTCATCTCCAGTTAACTTGATCAACTACTTCAGTACCAGGTCGGACATGTCTGGGTTGACCAACAGGCCCAAGTCTTGGCAGTTCTGTAGATCTCCCCATGGCCTCTCTTGATTGATGAACTATCAGCCAGTCATCCAGTTAGGGCCACATTTTGACCCCTAGGTGCTGCAGGTGGGCTGCCACCACTGCCATGCACTTAGAAAGAACCCTAGAAGTAGAGGAGAGGCTGAACGGCATGACCTGGAACTGGTAAAGGACCGCTTCCACTTGGAACCGGAGGTACTGGTGATGGGACCAGCAGACAGGAATTTGGAAGAACACATTCTGCAGGTCCAGGGAGCAAAACCACATGTTCTGTTCCAGGGATGGTATTATCTGGCTCACAGTGACCATCCAGAACTTTTGCTTTTACATGTACTAGTTGAGATCATGAAGATCCCCTATGAAGCACCAGCCACCTGTCTGTTTCAGTACCAGGAAGGACACATAGCTCTGACAGACCAGGGTGTCTGGGACATAGGCTATAGCTCCTTTTGCAAGGAGCTGAGCAATATCCTCCCTCAGGGCATACAGAGTGTTCTGAGACACCCCGGACTCTTGAGGTGCAAACATTGAAGCGATAAGGTGGGAGAACCTTCAACATCTAGAGACAGTCCTCTGCTCCCAATGTCTGCTGTGATAGTGGACCAATGAGGCAAAGAGAGACACAGCCGGCCTCCCAACAAAGAGAGCAGTTGGGAGCAAGACAGCTGGATGGTGGACACCTCCCCAACCCATCAGGAGGTGGCACAATTACCCCGCCCCCCCTTTTTGACCTTAACCCCCAGACATCTTGGGGTGCCAGGTCTGAAACTGTCCCTGCTGGGGCTGCTGCTGGGGAGGTCGTGATTGGAAGGACCTGTACTGAAAGGCCTGCTTTTTCAGTTCTTTTTTCCCCAGTCTTTCTGGGGTGAAGTCACAGAATCAAGGGTGGCACTGGACTTCTCGATCCCTGTGAGATGCTCTTCCACCCCAGGGCCAAAGAGGTCAGTGCCCAGAAAAGGGACAATGGCCAATCTCTGTTGAGTCTGCTGGGAAGATGGACAAGCACAGTCGAGCCCTGCTACAAATGGAGACAGCCACTGCCACCACACGGTGATCTGCCTGTCTGTTTGTTTGTCTGTCTGTCTATCTTCAATGCTATCTGGAGCTGGTGTTCAGTCAGCGATTGACCATGTTTTCTGATGAGCCCCACCACCACTCGCTGCTCTGGGTGGAGGTGGAGGAGGATTATATTAAACATTCCCACAGAGGAATGCTCATAGTTTGCCATCATAAAGACATAGCTAGCCTGATTAAGAACCCAGGGTAGCCAGAGCGCACACCTTGTTGTGTCATGGTCAATGTCATGAGACTGCTTCTCTCCGAAGCTTGCTCATGTTCCCTTAGTGTCCAGACTTATGGAACACCAAATCCGTAACCAGACCTTCGGCCAAAAGGTGATCGGAAAACTTCGAAAGTGAGCCTGTAGGGACCACGTACTTGTGGACCATGCGGGCTGAGGGTGCCTGGCAGGATGCTGCCCAAGCTCCAGAGCCAGTTCCAAGATGGTCTCAGCCGCTGGGAAGGCAACCCCCCTCTGATTCATCATGGTCCAAAATGTCTGTAAAAGGGTTAAACCAGAACCAAAAAGAAGATTGCAATGCTCATTCTCTTATGAAGGGCAAGTGTAGTCCCTCAGGTGCTTGCTGCCAGGGTTCTCCAAAGGCAAAAACAGCTCACCCGCTCTCAGGATGGTGCTCGTTATCGATAAGAGCAATGTCCAACAGCAAAGACCAGCACTCACCAAAGTCGGCATAAAACAGGCTTTATTCCATAAATATAAAACGCTCCACCATTGCAACGGCTGTGAACCAAGAAAGCCCTGACCAGTTTTGTACGCAGTACATCCTCGGGGTGTGTGGTTTCAAAGGCTTACATCATAGTTCATTTACATTAATAAATTTAAAGACACAGTATCACTCTATTACATCGTAGTAACCCTAGTGTAAAGTGCATTATCAATCTGCTCACCAGACACATCTAAAAAAAATTCTCATTTCACATATTACATTTACTATATAAAAACAGGTTTACTACATTATATTGCTAAAGTGCAAATATTTATGTTTGTATATACTTAGGCCTAAGGCACCACAAACTGATAATTAAAAAGCGTCCTGTATAATAAATGCAGGGGACCTGAAATTGTACCAAATACCATGACTCACAATGCATATACTTAGAGGTCTGGAACTTATTCATATGCTTAAACTAATCCCCTTTATGTATTAATCCATATACAAAATTAAACATGCAGCATAAAGAAAAACATTTAAAAAAATGTATACTATACTAGGATGAAAACAGCATCCATCGTAGCAACACTGCATGTTAACTTGTAACAGACATAATCCATCTATGAATAATATCTGTAAAGAGAAAAGAGCAAAATAAGGTCAAATACTATATTTTTTCAAAGTATTGCAAATCTTCATAAAGTATCAAATGTATCTTCTTATACATCTATTGTTATGGTACTATTGCTTATAAGAAAAAGGTAGCCAAAATGTTACCCATACTAAAATTATACTGTAAATAAATAGAGGGGGGGCAAACTTTGCTAACAGCCATGGGGTGCCATAATATATTACTATTCTTAATCTATGTGCTTATTCCTTTAGACAAAATTAAACACCCCACCTAGATTAATTTAACAATATGCTTATCTATGTATGCATGGCAGCAATTCAATTTTGTCATTTAATCCTGGCGGACGTAGGGACCCCAAAGTAAATATCCAATAGGACCCTCTCTGTTTGAGTTTTTCATCCAGGTTCCCTCCTCGTGGACCTAGACTTACTCTCTCAATGCCACAAAACTTAAATTTGTGGATAACATGTTTATTCCTAGTCTCCCTGCAGTGTATTGCCAGTGCACTCCTTTGGTCACTACTTTCCACTGACCTCAAATGTTCTCCAATTCTCACTTTTAATGGGCGTGTAGTCTTACCTACATAAAATGCCTGCACTGGCAGGTAGCCAAATACACCACATTTTCTGAAGCACATGTGATAAAAGTCCCTATTGTCATATTTCTTGGGACTATTACAACTGGTAAAACAGATTTGTTCAGGGGCACAGCCTGGCAGCCAACATGGTGGCACACCAACTCTTGCAGGATACACCCTGTGAACCTCTAGCAGCCCATCCGCGATGTCCAGTCGGGAGTTCGGTGCTCCAAAAAGCAAGCTTTCAATGTTGGATTACCAGAACTTCTAAATAAGCCATTTTGTGTTGGAACAGAGGCAGAATTGCAAATTTATGCTGTGTTTAACAGCCCGGACCCAGCTGCGTCTCACACTCTCTACAGGCCAAGATTTAAGTGCCACCCGAGTTTCAGAGCCCCCAACCTGATGCACAGCAAACAGGCAATAATCTGGAGACAACAGGGAGAGCAATGGCCTCCTCCAATACCTCCGATAGCATGGCCAAAGACATTGCAAATATGACGGCGATGTTAAGCAAAGTTTTGCAAGACACTACGGAACTAAAGCAGTCATCTACACAAATAAATGAGGAACTGCGATTGTTAGCTCTTCGGGTGGAGGGCTCCAAATAGAAACATAGAAACACAGAATTTGACGGCAGATAAGGACCGCTTGGCCCACCTAGTCTGCCCATTTTCCTACCTAACAGATAAGCTGCAGATCCTAATTAACCAACAGCTTACTTCCTCTTACCCCCCAACTAGGACTGCCTTATGTCTGTCCCATGCATTCTTGAATTCCCCCACTGTTCTTGACTCCACGACCTCCTCAGGGAGGCTGTCCCATGCATCCACAACCCTCTCTGAGAAAAAATACTTCCTCACATTACCTCTGAGCCGTCCTCCCTCTATCTTCAAATTGTGCCCCCTTGTTCTTGCACATCTCTTTTTCTGAAGGATGCCACCCTCTTGGACTTTGTTGATTCCCTTGAGGTACTTGAAAGTTTCTATCATGTCCCCTCTCTCCTTCTTTCCTCAAGGGTATACATATTAAGCTCCTTTAGTCTTTCTTCGTATGTCTTCTGGTGCAGACCCTGCACCATTTTGGTTGCCCTCCTCTGGACAGCCTCTACTCTGTCTATGTCTTTGTGGAGATGGGGTCTCCAGAACTGCATACAGTACTCCAGATGGGGTCTCACTAACTGTCTGTACAGAGGGATAACAACTTCCTGTGTTCTACTATTGATGCCTCTCCTATGCATCCCAGTATCCCCCCAGCCTTCCTTACTGCCTTCTCAAATTGCTTGCCCACCTTTAGGTCATCTGATATAATTACCCCCAGGTCCCTTTCCATTTTACTGTTGTCAGTATCTCACCCCCATTGTTACTCTTGCCCTGGATTTTGTTTCCAGGTGCATTACCTTGCACTTCTTTGCATTGAATCTGAGCTGCCATACATTTGACCATTCCTCCAACCTTGTCAAGTCCCTTCTCATCCTTTCCACTCCATCTGGTGTATCAACCCTGTTGCAGATCTTTGTGTCATCTGCAAAGAGACATACTGTTCCTTCCAGTTCCTCTGCAATGTCACTTATAAAGACATTAAAAAGGACCGGTCCCAGTACTGAACCCTGCGGTACCCTGCTAGTAACCCTCCTTTCTTCACTGTGGACTCCATTTACTACTACCCTTTGCGTCCTGTTGTCTAGCCAATTTTTTATACAGGCTACCACCTTGGGACCCACTCCAAGGCTGGCTAACTTGTGTATTAATCTTTTGTGTGGGACTGTGTCAAATGTCTTGCTAAAATCTAGGTAAGCCATGTCCACAGCCCCTCCCTGGTCTACTACTTTGGTCACCCAGTCAAAGAAATCTATTAGATTCATCTGACACGACCTTCCCATCGTGAATCCATGCTGCCTTGGGTCCTGAGCCCCACTGGCCTCTAGGTACTCAACAATTCTTTCCTTATAGGACATAAAGCAGCAAGCTGAGCAAATCTCACAACATGATGGGCACCTGAGGGAACATCATGGCCAGATTCAGTACTTACTCTCCAAAGTGCATGACATGGAAAATGGAGCCCAGAGAGGGAACATTAGAATTGTGGGCATTCCAGAAGGCATGGAGGGCAGGGACATGATATCCTTTCTGGAGGATGCGTTGCCAGCGATGCTAGGGCTGGAGCTTGAGGCCACACCACAGACTGAGTGAGCTCACTGCACACTTGCTCCCAAACCTAAACCAGAGGAGTGCCCTCGCCCCATTTTGTGCAAATTTCTACGATACCCGGTGAAGGAGTGATACCTCTGCCTAGCCAGAGATCTAAAAACCCTGATATGGCAAGGATGCTCCATCCAGCTCTACCAAGATTACTCTCAGGAGCTTGCAAGGTGGAGAAGAGCATACGCAGAGGTGAAACAGCAACTTTACAAGTTAGGTATTCCCACCTCGGTCAGATATCCCGTGCAGCTAAGAGTCCAGTATAATGGTGTCTTTCACATGTTTAGTAACCCTGGAGACATGAAACACTTTCTGCCAAACATACAAATATCGGGCAGGAGCATGATCAAATCCCCGCAACTGTCAAGCAGCACTAATAGACCACACAGGGAGAACTCCCTGATATCCATGGATATAGCAACCAGCACTGCACCGAAAGGCACAGAACCAGAGGGGGCCTGGCAGAGAGTTCAACGGGGATGTTCGAGGAAGCCTGGAAGGGATAGCCCAAGTAAAAAAATCTATGGCCAAGATGGACAGATCAAGGAGCTGCCAGAGATTACAAATCCTATCAGATGACAGCACTAACTCCCCAGCAGCTACGCCAGTTAAGATGTCCAATAGATATGAACCCTTGGGGGACCCTGTGCCTCAAGCCCTGGATTTAACACAGATCTCGGACTGCCCGACACCAGAAGATTTTACAGACCAGAGTCCGCTCATGGACTGGGCCCCGCAATGTAAAGACTGGGCCGAATGTGAGGGGGAGCTGTTGACTGAACGACAACTGCCAAGATGACTGAGGGATTCTAACCATTTCTTATTTCTGCCCAGATCACTGGGTTTCAAATGGCTGTGGAGGGGCTGAGCTGTTCTCCCCATCCCTCCCTCTTACCAGTAATCTTACTGGGGCTGGATCTCCCTGTTAGGCTGGCACCCGACCAGAGAATGTTATGTTTTGACCGGTTATGGCGTGGAGGCAATATTTGGGGCTTGCCCGGCTTCCTATGCCAGATGGCCTAAAGCTTGCCATGGTGTTTTGGTGAACCATGATAGGTGGTTTCTATAAGCAGGAGAGAGATAGTGCAAAGTTTTTTTTTTTTTTTTTCTTTCTTTCAGTACTCTCAGGGTTCACTCCACTGGAGAGTGTGCATCCCCCTCAGTGGTTATAAAGGGGAACTATTTCTGATCCGGAATGTCTTAACTGTTTCGTCATGTTTTCAGTTTCTCAGTTTTAAGGTTTAATGATTGCTGCTATAAAATCTGATGTTCCCTGTAATGTTAATTTAGTGGGGGTTCACAGGGCCCTACTTCGGGTCAAGTAACAGAGTTGGTTACACTATCTGATGATAGTCAAGTTAGCGGCTCCTGGTAAATTACCAGGCCCGCACTCAGGAGGGGTTCTCTTGATCATGGACCATATCCATCTGTAATGGTCAGGTCATATAAGGAGAGCCTCTTAGGCGAAGGGCGTGGTACAAGGAGAATGGTATGGAAAGGTAAAAACAAAAGTTGTTATAGGGACTAGAGCATTAATATGTGAACTGATCCGTAGTTTATGTGGGGTTTGCAGAATTACAAGGGACAGACAGGGGAAGGGATTAAGGGTTGATTCGAAGAATAAGCTTCCTGTATACAGACTACTTGGTTTCCTGGTAATTAGGTGGGGGCCTCGGGTTTTACTGACTGACATAACTCATGGCAGGTAAAGATATGGTGACGGCTAGCTCCTGGAATGTGAGGGGCCTGAACTCGCCCATTAAACAAGAAAGTACTTGCCAGACTTAAAGTCCTGAGAACCCAGATAGTCTTCTTACAGGAAACTAAGCTAAATCATTTGGAAGCTCAAAACCTAAGGTGGGAATGGGTGGGCTGGGAGGTCCATAGTGTGGCCATCAAAACTAAAGGTGGGGTAGCTATATTGTGCCATAAAAACTTAAAATGGTCTTTGCAGGAACAAAGGGCTGATAAAGGGGGGAGATGGGTCTTAGCCAAAGTATGCACCCCACAGGGAATATATTATTAGCTAACATTTACGCCCCAGATGAGGACACCCCCGATTTCTTTCACAAACTCTCACAAGATCTATTGGAGTTTGCGGCAGGGGAAGTGGACATTCTGCTGGTGGGGGGATTTTAATCTGACAATGGACTCCCTCCTGGATAGATCTAACTCCAAGCTGGATGCACACCCCCTATCTATTAGGGCTTTAAAGGATATGCTATCCCTGCATAAACTGCAAGACATATGGAGAGTAGTCCACCCAGTTGAGAGGGACTATACATATTTCTCTGAAGCTAAACAAGTTGCAAGTAGGATAGACTATTGGTTTATCTCCCCAAACATTATAAATAAGGTACTGGATGTTACAATAGCCCCCCTGTATATCTCAGACCACGTCCCATTGACATTAGCATTGGGACTTTTTGTCCCCACTACTAGGTCAGTTAGTTGGAGGCTAGACCCATTATTGCTGCAAGAGATAGACTTTAAAGAGTGGCTTAAAGGAGAGGTAAAAACCTTTTTCTCTGACAATCCGCGTAGGTCTGCAACTGCAGCAGCCATTTGGTAGGCTTTTAAAGCCATGATCAGAGGTCGCATTATTAGCTATGCTGCCTGCCAAAGGAAGCAGAGAGAAAAGGAAACTAGGGAACTGGAGAGGGCATTGGGAGAGAAAGAAGGCCTGTACAAGAAGGATCCCAGTAATCTCCAAAACCCAAACCTGCTGCATGACCTCCTGGCCCTATGAATGAAATTGAATATGCTAGCGTCTAGGAAAGCAGAACTTCAAATATTAAGATTAAAACATAAATATTGGGCGGAGGAGAAAAAGCTGGGAAACTCCTAGCATTCCGGCTAAAAAAACAGCGAGCCGAGAGGGATATAGCCCAATTACGGGACAATAAGGGGGAAAATCCTACCATCCTACCTGTACCAGCTTGTTTGTATCTATGTCTTAATTTACTGTTATACTTATGTGTTGTACTGTTATACTGTGTATTTTCGTTTGTCTTACTGTGACAAGGTACCTTTGTAAATGAGCCTATGGCTCAAATGTTTTCCAAACTGCTGTTTAAATAAAATAAAAATAAAAATAAAATAAAAAAATCATAGTAAACCAGAGGTCATTAACCAACTTATGCTGTCTTTCTACAAAACCTTGTATAGCTCCCACACTACCTGGGACAAGTCCAAATTTGAGGAGTTTATGGCAGGTACAAAGCTTCCTAGGCTTACAGAGGACCAGAGAGAACAACTAGAGATGCCCATAGAGATACAAGAAATAAGGGAGGCAATTCAAAAGATGGCCCAAAAAAAGCACCGGGGGAGATGGGTTCTCTGTTGCTTTTTATAAGGTAATACCAGAGATAGTATATCACCCCTTGAGGGATATGTTACAAGAAGCTCGGGCACAGGAGATTCTCCACGCCACCCTTAGGGAGGCGATTATCACAGTCCTTCCAAAAGAAGGTAAAGACCACACCCTGCCTACAAGCTATAGGCCCGTTTCATTGATTAATGCTGATACCAAAATTCTAGCTAAGGTATTAGCAGCTAGATTGGAGAAAATCCTTTCCTGTTTGATTCACACTTCCCAAGTGGGCTTTGTGAAGGGCCGTGTCAGTACTGTTCATATTAGATCTTTAATCTCCCTTGTGCAAAAGGCAGGGAAAGCCCCTACTCCAGCAGCCGCTATATCGGTAGATTTCGAGAAGGCCTTCGATTCAGTAGAGGGGATTTTCTCCATATGATGCTGCAGCACTATAACTTTGGGGATATGTTCAGGGGCTGGATCAAAACTCTTTACACATCTCCTATGGCCAGACTGCTAACTAATAATACATTATCAGAACCATTCGAATTGCATAGGGGCACTAGGCAGGGATGTCCCCTCTCCCCGATGTTGTTTGTGCTGGTCATAGAAGCCCTGGCTAGTGCTCTGAGAGAACATCCAAATATTAAAGGCATACGGGTAGGCCCTGAGTCGTATCATGCACTGTTATATGCTGACGATTGTCTCATTGTGAAGTTATTGCAATCCTTTGCAAGCATTTCAGGCCTCAGGATTAATCAAGGTAAAACAGAAGTCCTCCCCCTAAATAAGCAGCTTTCATCCGAAGATATCTCAGCAGTGGGCTTAGTTAGGGTTAAGGCAGGTATTAAGTATCTAGGCATTAGGGTAAATGCCAATGTGTCTTCCCTACCAGAGACTAACTTCTCTCCATTAATTGATAGCCTCAAGGTAGAAACTCAAAGGTGGAAACAGATGAACCTCTCTCTCCCTGGGAAAGTGGCGGCAATTAAAATGGTGATTGCTCCGAGGGTGTTCTACATATTATCCCACCTACCAATTGAGATCCCAAAGAAATGGTTTCAATTACTGGACAATCTAATATGGACTTTCATGTGGGACAATAAAACCCCGAGGTATAGTAGAGCCAAACTCTGAACCCTGTGGAACAAGGGTGGGTGATGCCTTCAGCATTTCCAACACTACGCATATGCGTTCTCAGCAACAGTCACATGTAGACTGCTTCAGAGAATTACTTCCGACTTACCAGCATGGGAATCAATAGAGAGGAATGCCCTGCATGGGACCAATCTGGTTGGGTATATGGGTAACCCCCTCCCCTCCAAATTTCATTTTTGGCTCTCAATAAAAGCAGCTCACAAGGCCTGGCAACAAGTGGGGGCCATCAGTAAGACCTGTTTGAACCTGGGGAAACACCTCCCTCTATGGAATAACCCTGGCTGGACCATTGACCATAAACCCCTTTACTGGGAGGGCTGGAAGGGGAAACAGATCAATACTCTACAAGATCTACTAATGGGGGATGGCCATACGCTAGATAGTTTTACTTATCTGTAAGGGAAATATAACTTGGGCCCAAGTGATTTTTGGCGATATCTTCAAATGAGACATGTTTATTCATCCTGGCTGAAAAGAGGGTTCACGTGTGTGATATGCCAAAGTAATGGCAAAGCCAAGCAAAACAAATTGCCTTCAGATAGCTGGCTACAATCACAGAAAGGCCTGGCCGGCCATATTTATAGGTTTATGAGGGGATCCTTACCAGATCCATCCCTACTTGCCAAAGCAAGATGGCAGCATATGTTAAACCTTCCCTTTAGTGAGGATGCCTGGCAAAGTAGCTGGTTAATAGCAAAAAAAGCCTGTGGGGACCCCAGAAGTTTCTTTATTCAAAATAAAATAAGACACCTTTGGTACTGTACCCCAGTAGTACTAAAGAAAATGAATTTACTTACGAACGATGTGTGCTGGAGATGTAACATGGCAGGAGCAGACTTACTTCATATATTGTGGCAATGTGGCCCCATTCGTCCTTTCTGATCTGAAATACTTACTTGTTGCTCCCATATATTGGGACAAAAGGTCCCTACTTCCCCTAGCTTTTGGATTCTGGGGCTTTCGCCCATTGAACTCAGACCATCGAGCCTCCATTTGACATGGCTTGTACAAGCCTCAGTGGAAGCCAAACGATTACTTCTGTGTAGATGGAGGACTACAGAAGTAACCTCACTCATGGCTTGGTTAGTAACCATGGCTAATCTGGCTAGTTTTTCTAAGCTGACTCATTTGGCTGTGGCATCTATGTGAGCCTTCTCGGACAAATGGGCTCCGTTCATGCAGTACTTTCAGTATTTACCCCTTAATTCCGTAAACCCTTTGGGTAAGGATATGTTAAAGCCACCTTGAGAGTGGACCAAGCCTCATATCCTTCCACCCTTTGCTGGTAATAGTGTATGGCATATGAGACCCCCCCTTGAGTACCCCACCTTGTAAGTAACCAACCCAGTCCCACATCAATTCTGTGATTTCTTCCACTCCCTTCTGAGTACAGTGAATTAACTGTGAATACCTCATTGTGTTACAGTATGTAAAGTCTGAATGGACTGTAATGCTCATATATGTACTGTGATAGATGCCTTGTCTCTATAACACAATAAAAAATCTAACTGCAAAAAAAAAATAAAGATTTGTTCAGGGAGCGACAAAACTTACAATTTCCACAAGGAAAGATACACCTCGGTAAAGGTTGTAGCTGACCCCCCAGCTCCTTAGAGGTTGGTGTTTAAAGACTATGAACTAACCTATCTCTCAAATTAGCTCCCCTCTTAAATACCACTCTAGGTTTTTGTTTAACTGTTTCCCTAAGTAGAGGTTCCCCAGCCATTATATTCCAGTTTGAACAAATGATGTTCTGTACTTCTCTGCTGTGCCTAGAGTATTTTATGACAAAATTCATATGTTGT